>OY728158.1:1004328958-1006828958 GCA_963277665.1 Viscum album | reverse complement strand
CTATAATATCATTGAAAAAAATAAGTATGTACAAAATATGAGAACTATGAATATAGAATCTCATACTTCATTGTTCTCCCAAGTTGAACAAAAATATGTTGAAGAATATTTTATGAATCAAGAGTTTTATGATTCTATGAATTAAAAAATAGGTACGTTTTAGAATAATTATAAATTTAATTTAGTTACCTTACAAGATGATAAGAATGAAATTGTAGAAATGTAACACCTTATGTTTTTATGGACATTTTTTCTCATATAAATTAAATTTTCCTTGGAATATTATATTGCACTCAGTAAAACATTTTTTTTACATGGATTCAACATAGAATACATTACACACAATACTTAGTCAGTATAAAATACATGCAACACTGCCTTAGTGTATGTTACTCGCAACACTATATTTATATGAAACATTTTTTTGGTATAATTATTAAAATGAGATAATTATAACCCAGCCTCTAAATATAGTTGTATAAATAGTAATAAATACTTCTTAGATATGGTTTAAAATTGTTTTATATAAATAAAACCTATAGATAATTAAAGATATAATTTTCAGTAAAGTCTTTAAATGTATAAAAAACAAATTTATCAAATAAACGTCTTTTCATGTCCTTGTGTGAGAAAGTAAAATTAGATTTAGAATGATTTATTAATATAATTTTATAAAATAAACTTCATTTTTTAATTTACATTATCCAAATTATCTTAGGTTTATTTTTTAGGATTTTCTATAGAAAATTAAATTTTCGATGAATACTGGAAAATACTAAATTATAATTCAAATATTTTTTTTCATTTAATATATTATTAAGGAAAGATTATTATTTTTAATTAATTTATAGTAAAATATGATTATATTAATAAAAATAAATTTAATATAGGTCATTGGAACAAATTTCACATTGAAATTAGACATAAAAACACATCAAAGATAACAAACATTTCATCATTTTTACTTTACAAACCTTCGGTGTTTCCCCATCAATGGGATTAAATTTAAATTAGTATATGCCACTTATATGGTTATAATTTGGAAAAATTTATTCCATATATTAAATCGGATTATTTTATAACGTCTTATATGGATAACATTGTTTTTGACAAAACAATTAGTGAATGTAATTAAAAATAATTACAATGATTAATGTGAAAATAATGGTAATAATGGAATAAAACTTATGATTTATGGACCAAATGATCTAACCTCTTTTATAAAACTCATTTTCTAGAAACACGTCTTATATTCACATTCTATACTTTATTTTGGATGGTTTTTAATGACTTTTTTGTATTTAAAAATTTGGGTACACCTAATGTTTTTAAAAAATTACAAGTATGTCCTCTCCATTCCTCATAAAAGGCCACCATATAAACTCATTACTCAAACATATCCACCCTATTAGGATGGGAAAATATATTCCAAATCTAATTCCCAACATCCCTCACTTACTCCATGAATCCTTCATTTATGAAGAAACCCCTCTAAGGAAGACCTTTGGTGAAAAACAAATGGAGTTACAAGATTAAGAAGATGTTTTAATGAGTACGATGAGAGTCAAGACACAAGGAAAGGGGATTTCTAGTCTTACATTTATTTGTCCAATATTTATTCCTCATTCCATACTCATATATTTTTATGTTGACTATAATTCCCATGAATATTTTATATGATTGTATCCATTATTTTATAGGTATTTACATATCCATTTGTTGATATATTTTTCTAGATGTTAGTATTTCCTGAGATACTTAATCGAGAATGTAGATTTATATCAATTTTAATTATTTTAGATATATTCCTTTAACTTCAAGAACTGTTTTTTCGAAAATTTATTGAAATACTATCTTTTATAATCATTTATAATGAGAAAGTGTTTATTTTTTTTGGTTTTCAAATATCCCTTAAATGTTTTTATTGTGTTTTTAAAGAAATGGATTTTAAAATAAATTTAAGATTCTTTAATTATATTTCAAATTAAAATGGGTTTCAAATAATTGTAAGGAACACTTTATATGTTTTCCCAAAAAAGGGTTTCCAAATCATTCAAAATTTTACTTTATAACATTGCATGTTTATTTTCAGGAAAATTGTTTTTGAATGGTTTTATGGTTTAATGATAATTTTACATGTAATAAAAGATATTTTACTCAGGAAATTTTTTTAAGAGAAATTTGAAAATTATTTCCCAAATTTGAGGAAATCCATTGATATTACTCATTCACTTCTGTAAAATTATCCAAACGATCAATTCAAATTATTTTTTTATGGTTTATGTTTCGAATGAATGATTTTTATGAAACTTGTTTCTCTTACATGGGTTATATGCTTTTGAAACCCCATTCTTTTCACAAGATATGATTTGATGAAATGATGATGAAAAATATCACTTTTTCATAGGTTATGTTGTGATGAAAGGTTAATTTTACCCATTTCATTTCATGGGATTATGATAGTGTTTTCATAAAACCCATCACTTATTATAAGTCATGATATGATTAATGTCTTATAATCTTGTGGAACATGAATTAATGATTTTGTTATGAAATTTATGGGACTTATATCTCACTCCAATGAATTGGGAGAAGAACTATATATCGTGATATAATTATGTGAATCATGTTATTGGTATTGATCCACTATGGGAATATGAGGAAACAAAATCCCTTATAAGGAAATGAATTTGAACAGGGATGGTGGTGTGTCCTTCCCATTAGGTGTAGTAACCATGAAGTTGGAAAATGGGGAAACCCAATCCACTCTATGAATATGGGGATACCTTATCACTTATAAGGAAAAGACTGCGACTATAGATATTGGTGTGTCCCTCCCTATAGGTGTGGTTCCCATCATGTTCTTTGATAATTTCTAGCAATGCAGATTGACTTATAGGTAAATATATCACATGTTTATGTATTCATAAATTCCATATCTTATTCCAATGATATGATTTTAGGGATTATTCTCTTTATATCCTTGAGAATTATGCCTTATAAATTGGAAATATTTATTCCATTATTCATGTTCCTGATATTATGATATATTGGGTATGATATTCTAATTCTATGATCATATTCATAAAACCATATTCTCGTGTTTTAAGTTTACATGTCTCCCCAATTGACCTTTATTAATCATCTAACTCCCCCTATTTATATTTCCTTCCCTAATTTATGAAAATATGTTTTATATTTAATCTGTATAAGGAGGGTTCTACTCATAAAGAACCTAGTGTGTTCTAATTTAGCTCATGTATGTACCATTTTTAACATTCCATGTTTCCAAAGGCACTAAACTAGTATGGACTTTGGGTGTTCGTTTTTATAATGTTTTTTTATTCTAAAAAAGTTTGGTAATTTTAATTTTTGAGAATTGATGGTCTCTATAAATAAAATTTTTTATTCTGACTTTAATATGATTTAAAAGGATAAGTTGGGGGAAGAAATAAAATTGTTGTATAAAGGATACAAATATATTGAAGTTGTAGATATTGAAATAACAATTACACAAGTTTCAATTTTTAAATCCATTATAATTTGTTTTTCCTATTATATCATAGAATAAATAAAAGATATTCAAAATGGATTTCATGTCATATTTTTTAAATGGTGTGTTATAAGATCAAGTTTACACTAAGAAAACATGTGGATTATTTCTTGGAAAATATGATAATTATGTTTTCATGATAAATAACTACTTATATGTGCTAAAATAGGACCCAAGAGCATTGTATTCAAACTCAGAGACCTACTTGATGAATTTTAATTCTATAAAGGGGATATTGAACATCAATATCAATATCAATGATAAAAAATAGAAATTTATTATTGATATTTTTTCAGGTATATAAAACATATTTTTTGAAAAGGAATAAGAAATGTGTGAGAATTCCGTAACAAATATGAATAAACTTTCTTCAAATTTTTATCTATAGGGAGATGAGGTATTTTATTAGATTTGAAATATCTCAAAGGATATATCACATTTCATAGAATATATGGGTTTACATTAGTGTTTAGACTCACCCTTAGCAAGGATAATGTATATCAATTTGTCTCTTCTCTTTTATTTTATTTGGTTATTATTTCCAGTTAGTGAGAAAAGGAAATGAAAATGTAGATCTTTTTTTTATATATATGATGTTTCTAAAATAGGTGAATATTTTCTAGGGGAGTATCCATTGAATGGTTTTTTTTCATAATGAGGAGATTATATTTAGAGAATATATATAAAAGGTATACAGATAGATTTTACTATTTATTGAATATTTGAATATTTTTATCAAATTTTTTATGTTGACAGAAAAATTTGTGCCTTAAAAATTCTATGAGAAATATAATTAATGATTATTTTTGAAGATATATGAGTCTAAATCACTATTTGTTTAATGAATAAATGATTATTTTAATTGATATACATGTTTTCTACACCATGATTTCTCATATAATATTTTAAATATTTTAGTATAAATAATTCTAATATTTGATATGCTTGAAAGTGATTAATGTTTAATATATACCAAAAAAATAAAACGGTGATTATTAAAACCAAATATTTATATAAAAAATATCCTATATGTTTTTGTTTTAAACTAGAGAATAAATAAATGATTTGGTCGAATTTGATATTATTTTTTTCGCAGACATAAATCATGTTCAAATAAAATTTAATGATTGTGATGATATTATTTAAATAATTCAAGGTCTAGTTTTCTATGTTTAATAGACATAGTATATAACATATTATTATAGGATTAAAAGTGCATGAGGAAGGTATAATGTTGTTTGAGAGGCCCAATGATTGATTTTAGTAATTTTTTAATTTTCATATATAGATAGCCACACAATATATCCACTAACAAAAACATAATGTGGTCAACTTTCTATGCAGTTGGTCTACTAAACATTACATTACACAGTTGATACATTTTTAATGGGGTCTATCCATTGTCAATCATTTTGTCGTACATACGGTTGATCCAGATTATGATCCACAGTCGATTCAATTCACATGGTGAATCCATATTACAAATTGATTTTACATGTTCATGAATATAATTGCCTGTAAGATAAAAATGATTGAATTATTTGTACATGATCTCCAAGCTCACATTCAACAAGAAAGCATGGTTGATATGCTTTCTATAGGAACTCAACTAGTGATTTATTTATATGTGAAATTTTATACATTGATATCTATTGATGAACTTATTTATGATAATTTGAATTTTTCCATATTTTTAAATAACTTACATTATCCGGTATATTGTTTTGGGGGTAATATTTATAAAAAAGAATATGTAAATTGTGCACAATTATTTACTCCCTAGAATATGGAATCCATGATTATAACAGTTTCTTGAATGTATAAATATATACTATATATTCATATAATGTTGTATTTGGTGTTTTAAAACTAACTAATTATAATCTAATTATATTTATATTCAAAGCTAATAATATTAAGAATACATATTATTATATATTTTTCATTGTTTTTCCTAACATTAATTTTACAATATCCCAGTGTATTTTTCTCATTAATAAGGTCGTAACAATTTTTTTCTATGATGGAAACCTTCATCAATCATGATGATAATATTAAACAAAGTTCTGTAGTTAGAAAATTTACTTTGATAGGAAAGGTAGTGTTCATAATGTTATGTATGTTTACTCATAAGCTGATTAGACTTCTTCTAGTAATGGTTCCACTTATTAATCTCTATGATGGGAGATTGTGGGAACAAATCATCAAGTAAGAATTATGTATGTTTTGGTTTCATAAGACATTCATATATGTGAAGATGTGAAATGGTCATTTGAAATTAATATTATCATTAATTAATGTCCTGACTCACACACCTAGATGAATTACCTAAATTGTTATACCATATATTCACAGTAAGTATGGTACATTTGGTGTGTCATGGATGATTTTTTATTAATAGATAATACAAGGAATGATTTTCCCATTATATTTATGGAATTCTATATCTTAACCATTTTATTATAATATACCTATCTCATTGAATCCAATGGACTTGTGGTAATGATGTATTTATTTTTTATTTTCAATAAAAGGCTTGATAAGAAAATAGGTTGATGAGACATTTGTTTAAACTTTTTTTTGGAGATATTACAATAAAGAGATTATATTAGAAAATGAGAATTCATATTTGGTTGTCAAAAATATGACATTATGTTATTTATCTTGGTTCCCTTGACCTGTTTCTATAAATAAATATTAGACATTATCCATTAATGATTAATTCCAACAAGATGGAATCCAATATATTTACACAATAAGTGTTTATGGTTATCTTTATAAAAATCTATAGGAATTTAATTAATGGAATAAAAATTATTCTAAACAAGAAGAGGAAATTTTATTATTGTTTTACTAAACACAAATATTTATTTATTAGTAGAATAATTATTTAAATATTTATCCATGTATTTAAAAAATGTTGAGGAGTGGGAGTGAAAGAATATTGTTTCCCATTATTTATATTAATTGAAAAGCCTATAAAATAAGATTTTTCATTGTTCAATTTAGAGAACAATATAATATAACAATAATAAAAATATTATCATTGTATTTCATGGGGTTTGATAATGAATATAATATTATGTAAGGTCTGATGCATAATTAAACTATTTTTAAACCTAAACAGTATCTCCATAAATGGATTGTCATGCCTACCATATAGAGTTATTCTATATGTTAGAATCATTGAACATAATAGAATTCTCTCTCCATTATTTATCCCCTCTTCTTCTCAAGAACAAGATTTGATATAGAGATCCCATCATTACTGAGGAACTATAGATGGTCAAAACAAGACATTAGGTCTACCTTTATAGGACCCGATGTTCTTTTGGTGTTGCGCGAATATCAAATGAGCATATATAGATCACCTATAGAGGGATTTAACAGTTGGATACTAACATCAAAATGAATCTAATTTAAAAAATGTAGTTTTTAAAATATCAACATAATCATTATAGAATTTTCATGAGATGAGGTAGCCTATTCTTCAAATCTTAAATAAATTTATAACAAATTTAACATGAGAATATCCCTTATGGGTTCTATGTTTTTTTCAATATCAATATACAGTGTAAAAATTGGATCAACCATGGTGTTCACATCATGTACAATATTATGAATGATCCAATGAATCAACACAAACTTTTATTTTTATTCTCCTTTCAAGGAACTTCCTCTATGCAACGTACCATAAAGTGGTATTATAAGTGTCATGTTGTAATCTTATAATTATTTTTATTATTTATCATATTTATGTGAAATTATTTTAAGATTTTTCATTTCTCATTTTATCATAATTTAATACTATTTTAATTAAAATGATTTAAACATATTAATTATAATTTTTTTTCAGTTTCATTTTTAGAAATGACTAAGAACAGATAAAGAACTGCTAGAGATGAAATTGCGATGTTCTAGGAATTTAAGTCAGATAACATGGGATTACATGTCTTATAGATTGAGTACACAACATGTACCCAGCTAAACTACACCTTGATATGTCATGGGTTATAGAAATCACTGAAAATTAATTACACATGATGAAAACCATATGTATTTTGAGAAAATATAGAAAATAGCTTTTCATATTACATGTTTTGTATATG
Organism: Viscum album; assembly: GCA_963277665.1. NCBI lineage: Eukaryota > Viridiplantae > Streptophyta > Magnoliopsida > Santalales > Viscaceae > Viscum > Viscum album. The sequence continues at coordinate 1,006,821,296 of OY728158.1, read as the reverse complement.
GAGTACATGTTATGTATTCTACATGTTTTGGTGGTGAGGATTAAATAAATAATGGGGTCAAACACTATGTTAAATCTCACATGAGACTTACATATAGAGAACTAATAAAATATATGATGTATAGTTCATTAATTTCCACATCATATGTACTCTTTAACCCATTTGGTTATTCAGGAAGAGATATGGCTATCAGAATACACATCGTACAACTAGAGTACACATCATATTTTCCCACGTCAAAAGAATATGATAAGACTTTTGATGGGTTTCAAAAACACAAAACAAGAGTGATTCAATACAAGTATCTATTTTAGGCATGTTTTGTAGTCCATATAAGGTATATACCGAATCCATAAGCATTTTCCCCAGGCACATGCAAATCAACGTTCACAATATGTTGCTCATCAGTAGATATTATGAAGTCTCCCAATAATCGATAGAATTAAATTAAAATAAATTTTTAGTTGAAGAATTAAATCCTTATTATATTCATTGTCACCATACATTTTTAAAATTTTAAAAAAGGACTGAAAAAATTAGTAAATTATTAATTAATTTACTCTAATATTTTTTTATTAGTGGTTTTTTGTTTATTTTCCATAGATTTATTTATGATGGGTATCTCCAAAGAAATTGATATTCATTAAGATTAAAGGGAGTTGATTAATTAATTAATGTAATCATATTTATCATAATAATAAATAAATTATATAATTGAATGATGTATTCAATACTTATGAATAACCGTTTTCATGTGCATGACGGATCATGAGGTGGACCAAGACCGATTTATTTCTTTTCATTATTTAATTTTATTTGTTGCATAGATTTTCAATATTAAATTATCAAAATATGATGATGGCCTTTGTTTCATTCCTCCGCCATTTATTATATATTCCATATATGTCCAATGTAATTTATATAATTTTCATTAACCAATCAGTTGGTTCGCCTCACCTACATGTGAGTTATAAATACATGTAATAAATGGGTTATCACCTAGTTTTTGGAGGCAGTTCACATTAAAACTAAGAGTGTACCAACCCATGTGATACATATGTGGAGAGGAGGAACATTATAACTCATGAATAGACTATCAAAATGAGTTTTCCCGTTGGTCATTGATAGATTTATTCTCATCGATGTTGATTAATGAATATATAAGCTCATGATTGTGTCCTTAATTTATTTTTTATTTTTTATAATGAATTATTTATTTTATAGATGATAGAATGTGATCAAATAAATAAATTAACTATTGTAAAAATAATTAATATAAATGAATATATTATGCATAATTGTTTTTATCGAAACCTGGTTAATCCCTTAAGTAATATCTACCTAAAGTTAATAAAAAATTAAAAATATAGAAAAATATAAAATTTATGGTAAAAAATAGAATCCATCAAATATATGTTTTATCAGATATGGTCATCCATTACATGATTAGGAATGAAACTAATAGAAATATGATATCAAACAACCCTTCTAGAGAAACATACTTTTATTAGGGAAATTTATTATTATTCTTTTGGGTTGTAAAAAAATTTATAATAAGAGGTGTATCATTTTCTAGAGTTGTTGTAATATAGAGGTATGTTTTGAGGAAATCCCTATTATTAATTTTATATTGATGAATTTTCTCAATGAATAAAAGAGATACATTCATAGAATTAGCAAATACATACGTTACAAAATACCTTCTAATAGCTTGACCAACCATTTTTTGGGTCATTTGAAGTCGCATATATATCGTTTTCCACTATATTGTCCATGATAATAGATATTTCAAGTGTAATGATGAGGATTGTTGGGAGTTGTTAAAAAATTGGGAGATGTAATGAAAATAATTTCATTATATATCTCAAAACAATTTTAATCAACAAAAATTAATAAAATATACTTTTATAGTTGTAGATTAAATGAAATATTTTTCATCTAGACTATTACTAGGATCAATATTAGATAAATTTGATCTCATAACTAGAAATAACATCTAGGAATGGGTCATAATATTTATGGTTATGTTGTTCCATGAATGGAAATATTATGTTCAAAAATCATTACTACATAATCCGTCTACAATGGAGGATAATGATGAAGAGTTTGATGTCTTGATAAACGCATGTGTAGCCCCATTGATATTCAATGATTAATCCTTTCATCAATGTCAACTATACTCAAGAAATATCAGGAAATTGTGTATTATTATAGCAAGATTGATAATATATGTATTCATTACCAATATATATATTGTAAATAATGGTTTCCAATATTTAATGTACTCTATCAGTAGAAGAATTGAGTAGGTGTGCCAGCTATAGCTGATACAGTCAAACCCATTGGATACATTGAGTTCTTAGAAGTCCAAGGGTTTAAATTTCTTAATCAGCTACAAACTAATCACATATTTTAATACTCCCTTAAAGAATGTCTATTTTTTCATTTTTAATGTGAACAAATTTGAGAAGTCTCTCTCTGATATTCTCACATTTCATTAACATATATATAAGTAAACAAATCACAAAAATCCTTCATTACTAATTGTGAATAAACAAAATGGACTAGGGATTTATGAATCCCAATGATTCTTCACACCCTTTAAATAATAGAAATATCAATTATAAAGTGAGGGAGAGGGATGTAATATATCTCATAGGTGGAAATAAGGGCCACAGGGAAAAAAATCACCCATATAAAAAACTAAGGGAAGCCTTAGGTGTCTGTTTTAATTGAAATTTACCCTTTTCTCCAAATCAAGAGTTATATAGAACATGTGGTGGTCACATAAGTATTTAAATATTGGAACCATGTAGACTTAACAATTTTGACCAATGGGAGGTTTATCTAGAAGAATCTAATGAAGACATACCTTGTTTTTGTTGTACTAGAGGACTACCACCTCACATTGATTACATGAATGATCTTGGTTTGGTAAGGTTGTTATTATGTTCCATCCATTTCCAAAAAAAATATATTTATTAATACATACTTGATAGATATGGATTTATTTCAATGTTCAAAAACAAATATTTCTTGTTTTTTTGGACATTATTTTTTTTGGTATTGAATATTTTAATAATTTTCATTAGGATTTGGATTGAAAATACCAAGTAGTGGTGATCAATAATGAATCAACATAACCTTACTCAAACAAGACCTAAATGTGGCCTCAAAAAATAGGTCATGTGGATATAAAGAATATAACTTAATGACACCATGGTAGATATTTAGATTCATTTATATAATAACAGATGGTGAATTTCATGAGTTTCTAAAATGAAAAGTGACCAAATACCCCTTTAGTGAAAATGGTGAAAGGTCCATAAATCTTATTGAATTAATTCATATTGATGTGTGTTTAATTTTTATAATTTAATCCAATGATGGTACTCATACTTCATAACATTTACTGGTTAATTAGAAACAAATTCATATTTCTTTTTAATGAGGTATAAGTTATATTATATTTACAAATTCATTGAATAAAAAACTAATCAGATAAATAGAATGGCAAGATGATTATGAAACTCTGCTTCGATAATGGTGTAGAATATCTTAGTCAATACTTTATTTATTGTTTATGGGAGTTTTTAAATATTTCTCAAGTCACTCCTCCTTACACACCTATATAGAATAGTGTATGAGAAAAGAGGATCCACAGATTGTTATAAATAGTGAGATAAGTGACGAATCGTATGATTATTCTATTATCCTTTTTGGATATAATTTAAAAAACAACACAAATATTAAAACAAGATTAATGAAATGAAATAGAATTTATTACAATTGAAATTTGGCATTAAATTAAAAACATGTTGTCTAATTTACATGCGTGGGGTTGAAAATTGTTTGTTAGATCCTATTCAAGTAAGAAACATATGCCCCATGGAACAATGTTTACCTTTATATGATACTCAAATGATACATGTGGATATTACCTATACAAAACCTCCAACAAAATTTTTATTTTGGAAATAAAGAACTATATTTTTTAAGAGGGAGAACAATTCTAAAAGATATAGTTGGAGGGAGATAGACAATGGTGATGTCCAAGATCATGGTACACAAGAGTTGGTATAAAAACATATTCCACAAATCCCTATAAAAAATATTTTCCAATGCAAAAATACATGTATAAAAAGACAAGATATATTAGAGAACCATAAAAGTATGTTTTTCTCTTCACCAAGGACTGTGACTCACTTTTAGTGAATAATGAAGATCCTCTAACCTACAATGATGAAGTACGTGGAAAAGTTATTTTTAAGGGGAAATAAAGGATGAATTTTCAAATATATTTCATGAACCAATAATGAGTTTGGATTTTTGTAGATCAGCCAATAGATCAACATTCCATTGGTTATAAATGGTTATTCAAGAGGAAACTAGACATAGATTGACTATTTAGTACCAATAAGGAATGTATAGTAGCAATGGTTTGAATCAATGTCACAAAATAGACAATGGTGAAAATATTTCGTCAACTACAATGCTATAATCAATCAGAACTATACTTTCCATTAATCTTTCCCATGAATATGGGATTTATTAAATGGATGTAAAATCCCCTTCTTGAAAGGGAACTTTTCTGAAGATGAATAAATGACACAACCGGAATATTTTATGACTCTAAATTATTTCAAAAAAGTTTTAAATTTGAATAGATCCATTTATAGATTAAATAAAACATCTAATTCATCGAATATTTGATTTAATGAAGCTATAAAGAAATTTATTTAATAAATAAATAATTCAAACCTTGTGTCTATAAAGGATTTAGTGGGAGTGATTTCATTTTCTTAACAATATACACTGATGACAAATTACATGTTAGAAAAAAAAACTACTATTCATATAGTTTGATAAGGACTGGTTGAATAAATTCTTATCCCTGAATTATGTAGGAGAAGTATAATATATTATTGGGATTATGATCCATTGTGATAGATTGAAAAGGATTCTGAACCATCATCAAGGTATATATATTGAAAAGATACTAATGGTATTTAGTATGGAACAATCCCTGAGGGGATAGTTTCAAATGTGAAATGGAATTCATCATTCAAAAACAATGTGTCTTCAGACTCAAGAGGAATGATAGATTATTACATGGGATAAATAAAAACCAGTTATTAGGTCATTTTGGTATGTTATAGCCTCTACTAGCTTAGATGTTGAATTAAAAATAAGAATTGAATGAAGTTATCAAGCTAAATGTGGTAACCACCATTGGATATTAGTTAAGAATACCATTATTTATATGATGTGTAATAAATATATTTTTATGGTCTATGTTGGTTATTATGAATGATTCATCGGATGATATGAAAATAAATGTTTCCAAAGAGATGAAGACAATCTGAAATCGTAGAAGGGACACATCTTCACTATCTTCAGAGGTTTTGTGAGCTAGAAGATCCCAAAATAGAATGTGGTCACAGATTCTATAGTATATTCAAGGTATATTATGTATTTTTATTTAGATAATTAAGAATTATGGATAAAAAACATCATCAATGTTATTTACATGGAAACTAGAAGTAGTTTTCTTATCACATTCTATTGTGATAATATTTTAGTGGTGGATCTTTCAAAGGATCCCATGTCACATCAGTGGATGAAGCATATAAATAAAAAGAATATTATATAAATTTATTTTTCATATATATGTGAAATTATAGTGAGAAGAATATCCATTAATGACAACATAGTGGGCCCCTTTTCCAGATCCCTCAAAAAACATAAACATGATCATCATTTGAGGTCCAACAGACTGAAAGTCATAGGTAGTTGGATATAATCTGAGTGGGTGTTTGTTGGATTTTTTTTTCTTGAACCAACTATTTTTACCTTTAATAAATCTATTTTTTCGATATAAACAATAATAAAAATTCATATTACATATTGGTCATTTTATTCTGTGACTTTAATTTGATAATGTATTAGGTATCTGATTCAATGATAAAGACATAGAATATGCATTCCATAATGAGAAACTTGAAGTTCGATGATTATATTCTTAAATATATTTATTTGGATAGAAAATGTTATATTATATGACACATAACATGTAATATCGAAGGTGAATAAACTTGTATATGGATTATACATCTTCTCACAATGTTCTCACTTAGTAATATCCAAGATTGGTGATTATGAGAACAGAACCGCTAGTATGAATTCATCATGTTTTAGTGTCATCCTATATTCCTATCTATGAGAATGTGTAATTTTCTTTAGAATTTATGATTATAATCAACTCATGTTATTTCTCACAAACATATATTTAATAACTAAATCATTTATTCCATATACTCAAGGTTTTTAGCATAAATTGGGTGTATCATGAATGATATATTATAAATATATAAGTCAAGGAAGGATTTTCCATTCTATCTTTAGGGAAGATTATATCCAAAAACATTGATTATAATAGAAACGAGACATTAAATTGAATGTTGATGTTGTATCTATAGGGTCTTGAAAACTTTTCAGAGGGAAGTAAATACTCCAACAAGAACTTTTAAGAGGGAATCAAGTATTGTTACAGGTCCACCAAGACAGATGGATGCAAATTGGATTGAAATTTTTATATTAAACTTGAAGAAATAATTTTTTTCAATTATTTTTAGTGTATCGTATACCATAACAGGGAAAGTATCATAGGGAACGTGAACTGTCAACCATCAGTGCGTGGAAGTACTCTCGAGGTGCTGGCCCGTAGGGTGATGGAAAGAAAATTGAGGATGTCTTGAACCATTTCATTGGTGAAATAGAGTAAAAAAATTCCATTTGTATTACTTCTTGTGAACTAAGATGTTTGCAAAGGAAGAAAGATGGAAGGGTTATGCGTACCATGTCTCACGAACCAAAGCTTCCGCAAACCTAGGTTGATCGAGTATTCCATGTGTTGAGATATATCTTCACGGGCTTCTGTAAATACTTCCACATTCCCAAAAATATGATTTCCCCAGTGCTCTATAAAAGGAGAAAAATAGGAATTGGAAATAGAGGAGGGATAGGTGGAAGAGTGTTTAAAGGAGACCGTAGAGGCTAGAAGAGAGAATTCAGATATAGAGAAGATTCTAAATTTGGTTTCAAATCATGGATGAAGTGAGAACTGAAAACCACTTTTCTGTAGGTATATCCAGCCATAAACCATAAAAAAATACTTAATAATAATTGGTAAACCGCAAACCTAATTGGTTCCATCATGAACCATAAATCCCTTACAGATTAATTCACCAAGAACCAAAGTCGCGAAGACCCTTCTTCAATTTGTGGATTTGTATAGCGCATCGCTATGCGGATCATACATTATGTCGAAGAATGCACCAGTGCGCTAATGGAACCTAAAGTGGCATGAAAAACCACATCGAGGACCGCGTACTACATTTCTATGCCATTTTCCATACGCACGTCTACATACTACTTCGGTATGAAGACAACCACTCTACCCATATAGCATTATTGAATGTGGGGTTTCCCCCATCTCGCATGAAAAAAAATGGGCAGAATGGGGGTGTATTTGGGTGTCCTTCCCTTCGGATCCAATTAGGCCCCTCCATTACCATATAGTTCTCCATAGGGCCTCCACGAACTAATCCACTGACATCATCTCAATGCCCCCTCATAATCCAATGGACCCATATGATCAGATCATCGGCCTTACAAGCACGCCATTCTGAATCCACATACATATGGTATTTAGAGTCATGAAGGTTTTCCCTACAATGGGTTGGACCACCAGAATGTTTCTAAGTCTATATATCAAGGTGACCCGAGGACCAGTTTTTGGATTCCAAATTCAACCTCCGTGTTCTCAGGTTTAGGGGAAACCAATGGACATTCCCATCAATGAGTTCTAGATAAAAGAAAAATGTTCATTCTTTCCATCCCCTTTGATAAGGGATGATTCTCCTCCCCTTTATTAGAACCCGGAAAAGGGTACTCAACATGTGGTAAGCCCCTAGCCTTTTGCGATTGGTATCACAATTTACCCTCTTCACATCATCTCAAGACTTTTCCAGATAGATCACCATGATATGAATTTTTTGGATATCAACACAGGTTAGGGTTTCATGCTTAAAGCTACCCCTTCCCTCTCTCATTGGGCTTGTAGCCACAACCTATTCCGCTATCGTAGCCCTCCTTTTCCATTAATGGATAAGAGAAAGTGATTCATTGTTGAATATTTTACATCCTCTTGTTTATCATAATGACAATGACTCACATGGTCTTAGTGGTTTGTGATGATACCACATTCTTCCACTCAAAATTAACTACAAGAACTCTGATTCCTGTTTCAACCAGGATACGTTGGATGCCTTCATGAAGGCCCAATATCAAAGGGGTTCCCTTCCAAAAGGATCACACAATTATGCCACAAAAAATGGGCCTCCTCCCAGGTGTAATTTCCATGATAAATGACCTACATGAACTCTGATTCCCACCATAATTTGGATATGTACGATTCCTTTCCAAGGCCCGACCTTAAGGGATGTTTTCATCAAAAGTCTGTCCTGATATAATGTTCCCCAAAATTTATAAGGGATTTTTCATTGGTGTAAGTCCCAATAACCAAACTACATGGGATTTGATTCCTCTCCCAAAGAAATGTAGGAAGCCCATCATATGGGTCTGACCTCAATATCGAACCACCTCCCATCTATCCTGGATGATGATAAACACTAGAGAGCCTCATTTCATGGATTATGTCAGCATTTCCTCTATAGAATCAAATCCATGTATATCTATGACGATCCTAGATCCCAAGGGTATCCCATGGATACAATCTTCGAGAATGAACTATGGATTCATGAATATATGAAAAGGTATTATATATATAAGAGAGTCCCAGAATAGGCAATAATCCCCCTCCCTCTAAAAGGGTGTGATGAGCCTGACCTCTGATCCTCTTTACCAATGGATTCCTTATGTGTCGTTGTCCGAATCTTCATCCAACCAGAGCCTACCGTTGGTAAGAAGGTTCATGAAACATGGATAATAGGGTTTTTGGGTGTTTCTACCTCCACGAATAAACCCTTTAGAGTTCACCCAAGGGAATCATATCCTTGAGGACTGATTTCACAAATGCTTAACCCCCTACAATCGCATGCTGGGACAATTCTACTGTGGAAACACATTCTTAATGAAAAATGGATAAACTGCCCTATCTTCAAGGGGTCAATAAAATTCCTTTATAGGATAATGACATGGATCGGGACAAAACAAAAATGGCTAAGTGAATGTATCCATTATAAAACACAAAATCGTGTCGATTGTCAGACCATTTTGAATTCTCCACAAACACCCACCTCAATTCCAAAAAAAATGGTGATCCTGAAATGAAAATCACTAAAATAATTGATGAGTAATGATTATCATCAAACCATTTTGTTTCCCCCCAAACATGCCACCTTAGTGAAAAACAAAAATGGTGAACCCGTCATGAGTCCTCAACCAAGGTGGAGGTTTTTACACCACTCAAGAACATTCAAAACATAAAATGGAAGAGGATAAGCCGAATTTTCAAATATGAATATGATTGAGAGATGATACTTTGAAGGGGTTATATTTTCTATATATGTTATATATATATTTCTGGTTTCCACAGAAAATTTTGATGTAAATGAAATCTTGACAACCAATGCAGAAATGCACCTCAACAATCCCACAGGTGGCTGACACCCTGATCCAGAACATGACCCCCTCTCCTACCCACTATCTTCATGGATGGGTATCCAAAACACTAATTAGATAGTACCACCATAATTAAACTCTCACCACCATGGAGGTCATAGGAAAAGCCCTATAATCTATAAAAGATCGCCAACCAGATCTTCAGCCATGGTAGGCATCCAAGCACAAGCCATCCCCTATGGTCATCCTGAGCAGTTTTGGGAGCCTTTCCCTAGAACGTGACAACAGGTACATACATTATCTTAGGGATGAATATTTAGTCTATGTTTTTGACTTCATCCCACCTGCAATGGGGTCTTACTCACAAGAACCTACTAGATATAATCACCGCCAACTCCAGGCGATCAAGAATTACCACTCTGAAGAGGATATCATGCTGAGGGAACCTCCTGATGTCCAAAGTCAATGGTCACCTCAGGACACCCTCAGAATGATGAAAACATATATCCATGAGTAGTAATAACCCTGATTCATAATGAGGAAACCTTCCATAAAAACATTTGGGCCTTCAAAGGGTAGACATACAAATCTACCCCCTCCTCTCAGGGCTACCATGAAAATAGGGTAGCACAATACGAGCATGTGAACATTAAAATTCTTGCTCATAAATATTAAGCCCGACAGTCAAATATGATAGAAAATGGTGAAAAAAAACCTAAGGTAGACTCGTTCCTCTATCTTGGAATAGGAGAACTGTATGTATCCACTGGCAATTTATGGAGGATTAGAGCAGGAACAAACTCCTTCTCCGACATCGGAATTGGCCTTCATACCCATTACAACCAAATATGTATCTCAGAACTTCCCTAAAATGATGGAATATCAATAATTGATTCCAAAGAATATCCTCTATACATGAAAAGATATGATTTCATCAGTAGAAAAGGTGAGAAACCAGGCCCATAGACCAGTTTCCTCGAATTGAATAACTGGCCTGAAAAATGTGTTGCTCGCTCCAGAGTAGTTATGAATCCATACTCTAGTCCTAGGGGGTTGACGAAAATATAATGCAATACACAGACAATCGGATCTAGAAATAATTACCTGATCCAACTGGGGGATGTCGATCCAATGTGGTTTCTACTCCATAGTAGGCATATATCCATGTAAAAACCAAAGATGTTTGTTGGCATATCCTGGCGACATCACGGGACCCAACAAAACAAGGACACATATATGATGGTCATTGCCAATAGATGACGACCGTAGTTACCAGCAAGAGGGTGCCAAAAAATGAAATGTGACAAAGTCAAACAGAAAATGAATAGTATATACATGACTCTACTTTGGTGGAAGTTGGAGTCCTTGATCCCCATGAGCATATATCAATAGAGGCTCAAGACCATGTCATTCCATTTACATATTATGGATGTGGATGTAGTATTTGTGAAGGCCCTCCCAACAATTTTCTACCATCATCTCTCAAGGTCCCCCCTAGATCCCCCATGGGGGATTAATCCATGGGCAATGAATGATAGATCATGAGAGCACATCTTCTAATACGTGTCTTTGTATCCCTCCCTTTGTTTTCATATTCCATTATGGTCCTCCACATGTTATACAATGTAGATATTCTTATCTATATAGTCAGATGTCAAGTCATTATATTTGTCCTCTTCATGATTAAAACCACTCTAAAGGCCCTCCTCGCATTGGTAGTCATTGTGAAGGCCCTCCCCGCATCGACATCAAGCAATGAGAGGGTCCTCCCCTCATTTCATCTCATCCTAAAGGTCCTCCCCAAGATGTACACTATAGATATTCATCCAGTAGTCAAATCTATGATGGAAGTACTCACCATGATAGAAATAAGGTGAAGTTCCTCCCCTCAGTGACATCAAGCAACAAAAAGGTCCTCCTCCTACTGTAGGCCTCCCTAAATGTCCTCCCCAGGGTATATAATATAGGGACAATCCCTGTAGTTGGGAATCAAGTTTCAATGGTAGACCTCAGTATTAAAGCACTGATTTTGAAGGAACTTCCTGTAGTCAAAATTCACACTGGAAAAAAGGTCCCTCCCTTACTGGGGAATATATGAGAAAGCCCTCATATGCTGAGACACAAAAAAATTATGGAGTCAAGCATGTTATAAACTCTGTATATGATGAGTGATATCTATTATCAACCTGAAAATAGTCCTAGGACACAATTAACATATGAGTCACCCTGCACCTCTCACTTATTAATGAGGCACCTACCAATACTGCTTCTTGGAACAAAATCATTAAGAAGTCGTCTTGATGGGAATATCAATTAGATGATTTCTCAAAAGAACAGTTACATGATATGTTTCTTGCGAGAAGACAATTACATAGGGATGATATACCAGTGATGTATTATCCCACAACCACTTATCACTTTTACATACCAAGGGAGTTGTCTCAAGAATGTATGTATAACATTCTCTTCAATATGTGGAAAACTATTATCTAGATAAAAAATCTATATTTCTATGTAAAGGGTATGTAGACCATGTCAGCATTCTAGGAGACATCCACCATCTAATCAACCTGTAAGCCCTCCTATTTTCATGGTGGCCACAATAAAAAAGGTGAAGGAAAAATGTTGAAATGGCCTTACTCCCCATGTTGCAAAAGTTGTGTTTTCTCATCAATGATGCCCCATCTAGAGTTCATATCCGATGATGGGGAGAAAATGGAGATCTTCATTTCAACACACATCTCATCAAAAAAAACTCATCAGAAATGACATCATTTAATGTCATTACCCAAAGGCATCAATAAAATTAAATCCATGCTTAGGAAAGGTGGAACACTAAAAAATAACCGACCTTGAGTAAGTATCAAAAGAATCAGGCTTGACAAGATCAATCCATCGAGAAACATCTAGGTACGAAAACTGAGAACATCATATAAGCTTCCCACCTAATGGAAACCAACCATAAATAAATTCTTAGGCATTATAAATCAAATAAATCCCATGAAAGTCTGGAATCATACCTGGCTCACACCCGGGTGGCAGTGTGTGAAATCCAGAATGTGGAAAGAGTGGTAGAAACCAATATAATATGAAAAAAAACCCCATACCATAGGTCAGGGAGAATTTTTAACTCACAATTACCACATAATACCAACATATTCGGGTCATAGCACATCAACCAAAAAATGGGGGCAAGCCCATTCCCGTAGTGATGGGGGCATTTTTGCTCCAAATTCCCACACAAAAGATATATTTATTCTCCCTCATGGGAAGAACAATGAGTATAGAGGTCACCCATGAAGTCTCATCTCATGGTTCATAACCCCTAGGAGGAATGCATATTGTGAGGTCAAATAATGTCTCCCTTTGGGTTGCTCTTCACCAAGAAATTTGAATAAAACCAAAGAATGGGAGGTGAAAGTGTACAAAGGACACAAAAATCTACCATACCATTCAGAACTGGGTACAATACCCCTAATTATGTATGCATTAATGAACTCAGAGAACTCTCATCCCATCGACCTCAAAAGATATGATATAAATGATGAGGATACTAGAGAAGATGGTTCCATCCAAGAGGCTATCCACACCGATCATGAGTGTGTGCATACCCGGAACAAGAGAGCTTCCCTAAATTTGGCGCACACTCAAAAAAACCATTGATACCTCACTCAAAAATACCTAATCATGAGAATAATAAATCCCTATACATCTATGACCAACCACCTCATCCCCCTAAGAATGTTCCCCACATACTCATAGAATGATTCACTATGTAAGACGAAGAAATCATACAGCTCCAACAAATCAATGTTGATCTATGTCAAGGGAGGTATCTTGATGGATGTGTTCCTCAAGAGGAACATCAAAAGTTGTTCCCATAATAGGTTCCTCTACGACAAGTAATCATCCCAATAAATGAAACTGAGTTTGGATTCCCTTCAATTCTAGCACTTGGACCATTAGTATACCAGAATCATAACCTAGAAGAATATGATAGAATCCCACCACTGGGGAAGTAGCCAAGATATGTTTAGGAAAACCCACAAAGTATACCCCCATATGGGTATCCACCAAAGATTCTAGCAGTGCCAGTACATCACATCCCCCCCCCATAATACACCTGCCCAAGCTAATGTATTTATGGATGTGCATCAATGGGTCTTGAATAATGTAGATAAATTTAAAGCTTAACTATTATCCATGGAAGGGCAGGGCCCTCTGATAAAACCAGAATGAAAACCATTCCATGATTGGGTGAGAAACATTCTACCACCCCCAAACATCGAAAACCCCATATTCCCATTGATCAATAGTTATTGAGACCCAGAACAACATCTAATGAACTATGATTTTTACTATGACCCCATGATGGGAACCCCATAGAAATGAGAAGCAATTAAATACAGGTGCTTCATGTGAACTCTAAAGGGTTCAACCTTCGTTTTCTATACATGTTCACCATCTAACTCAAAAACATTATTAAAAGAACTCTGAAAATAGTTTCTCTTCTATTTTAGTTCAAAATTGACTAATAAAATAGTCATTGATCTCATGAACTCTACATAATGAGAGATTGAAAGAGATTTAGACTTCAAGGTTAGATGGAAAGGCCTAAATTACTCCTTGAACTAGACCCTCTCTTAAGATGAAACTCTCACTATGTGCATTGATAATCTCCATGATGAATTGTGGACACCACTCAACGCAATGAATTACAAAACTGAGTTCCAATATTTATCTTCCATTTTCCCACATGATAGAATATTTCTTACTGCGGACCAATTTCAAGTCCCGAGTGGCCGCAACGACCTCATAAAAAATAATAGGAAAAGATAAGGAGGCTTATGTTACACATAAACCACCCTTGAGACCAACTCCAATTTCAAGGTCTCCACTAGACCATGCAGGACACCATGGATGCCAAAAACCACCCCCACCTAGGAAATATGAGACAAGGGGTACCGGAAGTAATTAGTTCTTGGAATGAAGAAATAAATTCTACTCATGTTGAGATGACCACGTCCAGGGAAAACTCACACCAGTAATGAATCACAACTGGATCCAACTACCAGAGCCAAAGTGAGACGATGATGTGGATCTCGATTACCATCCAAATTATTTTCCCCACCACTGGATACTAGGACCCACCATCCAAGAGTGGTTCATCTTCAAGGATCTTCTATAAAATATGGTAGATTCTGCACACATCATCTTAAGTCCACTGCCCGAACAAGGGGCATATGACTACACCATAGAACCAAAATAAAAGAGGAGTGAAAAAGTCACAAGAAAAATAGTTAAAAATATTTTTTTTGAATGTCCCAAAAGATATTCAACTGAGATAAAGGCATACTCCATGCATAGTGGAAGCAAAGAACCATGCCCCCAATAACTCATGATGAATCACAAACTGCATCCTCTGTCCCACAATTCTATGAGGTCCAAAAGGGAAGAAAGTGTGAATAAAGATGATGAGACTGTAGCAACGCAAAAACTATTCTTGATATTTTTGATCATCATGTCATTAGAATTGAAATCATGAGACCCAACCCACAAATTAGGCAATGAGAACCACCCTACCAAATGAAATCATAAAAAAATACGCTCAGAAAAAATCATTTTCAGATGAAAAACCAATCGTTAACTATATTAATGTCATTCACATGATGGAGCCATTCTCTGATAGAGATTATGTCAATGAAATTAATTCCTCACATCTAACTGGAGATCCATTGAAAGAGGTTGTAGAGGATGAGTTCTTCTTTGAAGTCATGGTTGTGACAGGAGTCAAATCCCAAGCCACACCATTACTCAGATTGTCAATGTTGTGGAAACTCATATAAGGACCCTCTAGAAGACACAACTGGAACCATAATGTTTCACTACCCCTGTCGAACAAAATCTTCGCCCAATAGTTTTGGATTATTCATTAGAGGATCAGAAGATGTCTTATTGTCCAAGGGGTTCAAGAAGAATAGTTTGACCAAACTCTAAAAGAAAAAAAACGCCATCAGCACTTGTCACAGAGGGGGGACCATATACATCCAAAGATCAAGCCCCTAAAGATCCCTTGAAATAGAATCCCCATGCTTGGAAGCACCATCATTTAGAGAATAAATGTGATATTTTGAAGCAACTATCCTTTGTTTTGGAAATAAATTGATCTTAAATGTCATGTATCTATCCGCAGACCTTATGGGGGAACTAATTGAATCTTCTCTAAGTCCCTAGGATTTTGAGGCTGAAGTAGTAGCTATCTAGGTCTATCAGATAGAGATCAATCCCGTAGAATTAAACACTGAAATATCCTTCACAAATCAGGACGTAGATGCCATCTTATAATGACACATAAACCCCTTATATGTGTCTGTAATGATAAATGAAATTGATGTATGGAAAATTCTCATCAATAATTGGTCTAATATTAACCTCCCCCAGCTAAGAACACTTCATCGATTGGGATATGATGAGAAAAATATGACACCTTTCACTATAACTCTTCTGGGATATGAAAAAAGAATTTAGATTTCATTGGGATGAATCATGATTAAAATTGTCTTGGTGAAATCATGTCTGATTCTAGGTTCTTAGAAATATAGAAAAGTATGTCCTTCATATTTTTGTTGAGGTGGCCCTAGCTGTAGCAGAACGCTATTATTCCCTCATCACACCATCAATCCATCAAATATTGCGATAATGGAAAAACAAGACATTTTACACTGATTAATCCCCATTAGAATCCTATGAGTCACATTATATCAATCCAAGGATCTATGAACTGAAAGAGAAGAAGTTGTTAGCCTATGATATTGGTTAGATCACTTCCACAACTCGATTGGAGATGTTTCCCTTCGAACTAATTAAACAGCTTGGGGAAGAGTATGCATTACCCTTCAATCATGTAATGTTCATAAGTTCAAATTCAGATGCAGACCTAACCATATGAATGATTTCTGTTATGGAAACCAAGTCCAAAGATGATAAAAAGAATTCTAACCCATATGATGATGGTGATGGAAAAAAAACACTCCCATCCCATCCCTGGGGTCCCAGACAGTTCTTAACATACTCAATAAGGCAGAAGACAATTCCCTGTCACTAAAAGAAATCAAGGAAACTCCTGCACCCACTATTCCATCCCATTTAAAAATCACATGCAATCATTTGGGAAAAATGAGTTGTTTTAGTTATCAAAAGTCAGAGTTTTTATTCCTCTCCCAACACGGGAGATTTCATCTCGAAAATACCATCCCCATAAGAGGAGGAAGAAGCTGAAGAAGAGGATCATGAAGAGGATGAAGAGTATGAAGAATAAGATGTCAAATATTCCCCTCATTAATTTGAAGAAGGTGTCTCCACCACAATCAATTAAAATAGAGAGATAAACATGGGCACTAAAGATGACCCACATACCACTCGGATTAGTGTGGCTATGCCTTTCGAGGAGTAGAAGGCATATTAATCCTTCCAAAAAAAGAACCAAGATATTTTTTCCTAAAACAACACAAAATTACTCATCTTCAATCCTAAGGTTTCCTCTCAACACACAGGTCTTCCAAAATTCCATCATGGTTATAAGAAGGCTACCAAAAAGACCAACCTAAAACCTGATTCCAAAAAAAATCTGAACATGACAAAGAAATCAATCATATCTTCATTCGGGAAGTCTAATATTAGATATTTTTGGACCACATGGTCCATTAAAGAAAGAAGGATGGAAATAACAGAGTCTATATTGACATCAGGTACCTCAATTAGGACTGTCTGAAAGATGATTTAATGATCTCAATCATCGAATTTCCGATCAATACGACCACCTGATATGAAGCCCTCTATTTCATGGATGGATATTATCGATAAAACCAGATCCATATGGCATAATAAGATGAAAAAGAAACTAATTTAATCCCCCATTGGAGTATTATTTAAAAAGGTGATGCCATTTGTTCTAAAAAATCCTGCACTACACATCAGCAAACCATGAAATGCATTTTCAAACCCTTTGGAAAATTCATTGAGTGGTACATCGATGAATTTATTGTTAAATCACAAAAGTGCTCAGCCCACCTGACATATCATAAAACAATCTTCAATCATATTTTACAACACAATCTAATGATAAATCACTTAAATTATGAATTTGGTGTAACCTTTGAATAAATCCTCAACTTATTTGTATGCCATCGTAGAATCGATATCGACTCTGAGAAAAAAAATTCACCCTTTTCATGTCACCACCCCACAACCACACCGAGTCATGTGGTCTCTAGGGACACCAGGTTATTATTTAGTGCTTCATAACCATCCTTATAGGTATGAGTTTTCATTTCACCAAATTGATAAAGAATGGGACCGTATATCAATGGGATAATGATTGTAAAAAGGAATTTGGAAGTCATAAATGGTATCTCCAAAGTCCAACAGTGTTGATGCCACCAGTTGAGGGAAGACCACTCATTTTTTATGCAACCTCCTTGGAACTGCCTCTATGAGCTTTCCTAACACAAAATAATAATTTCATCACCGAGAATAGTCTCTATTATCTCAGAAAAACAATTATTAATGTTGGGAATCAATATTAATGAGTCAAAAAAAACTACCTTGCCCTGATATTTTTTGTTCAAAAACTCACAAATTACTTGCACCACAAGGAGGCCCATCTGGTCCCCTACTGCAACCCGCTCATGTATATCCAAAACATTCCTATGCTAACTATATGATTATCATGGTTGGAAGTCATCCTTCCATAGTTGAAGATATGACACATTCTTGATAAATCCATCAAAGGCTAGGAATTAGAATATTTTACAGTGGAGCACTCCTCAAGATAAAAATAACCCCATTGGATATTGAACATACATATAAATAAGTATTCTCTGCTCAAGAAGGCCCCTAGGCATGTGATGTGTACTTTGATAGTTCCTCCAGAAGCTCGATAGAGAAATGGGTAGAGTAACCCATTTGTAACAAATTCGGGCTATGATTTATACTCATATATCAAGAAAACGTCTTATTTCCATACTCGTTCCAGCTTTTAGAGGGGTGCACAAATAATGAAGCTGAATACCAAGTCCTCATTATAGGCATGCAACTGGGACTTCTTGCATGAGCCAAATACCTAAATATAAAAGGTGATTTAGATCTCGTCATCATGGAGTTCAATGATGACTATGACCTAAATAATGATGTATTGGTTCCTTTGATGAACCATGTCTGATAGATGATGAAAAAATTACAATTAGAACCAACACTATCTTCTGCCCCTGGTCACAAAATTCTTAAGTTGATGCATTGAAAAATGCTGCCACAACCCTGGATGATATAGTCTTGGATTAAGAATTCATCATCATTTACCACAGTTGGATGGTATTACTAATCAGTCAGAACAACTTAGAAGAACTTGACAAGATTATACCCATTCATGAGCCTTACGTTGATACCACGGACTCAGCGTCTCCAATTGAAAATTACCTCTAGAGGGGGGGGGGTTCTCCAACAAATATAGCATGAAGTGAAAAAATCTAGAAGTGAGTAGTCAATTTTGATTTGTATGATAGAGAAAGTCATGAAAATGTTCTCTAGAATAGATACCTTGATTTAGTCCTTCTCAGGTGCATCGATGGAGAAGAGACTACATCCATCATGAATCAATTGAAAAATCAGAACTTGTGGAGAACACAAATTAGAAGCCAATCTCTCCCATAAGTTATACCCTAATGAGGAATATTCCATGATATCAATGTATGGACAAATAATCAATGCTCCCAGAAAGGCCAGGTTTCTGAAAAAATAATTTTCTTTAATAGATACACATAGGTTTTAGCTGCAATATGTTAAACTACATAGTAGTAGAAATCATTCTCACCAAATGATGTTAGACTACAAGTCCAAAATCGTCCTTACTGCATGACATTAAACTACATAGAATCTTTTTTCATCATGAAATACATTAAAATACATTGTAGATACTGTGTTCCAGCTACCAATCCATCATATATAAGTCAAATTGATATGAGGAAAATACAAAAACACCCTCTCCATTGTTGTACAAGGGTTAGAACGACATAAGAATAGAATTTAAGAACTTCATGTGTCTTGATTCCAATTATATTGTGGGATATGTAGCAATTCCTTGACCCTCAATCTTTTCTCAGCCATCACATTAAATATAATTCCCCTATTATATCCTCTAACACCACATACTATGAGGTAAATCCTTGTCTCCCCTTGTTTCTCACATCATATATAACTCACGTGAGCTTAGGATCAGTGGTAAGTGTCCCCTTGTATGAATAAATCATATAGTAATTTAATACACATTGCACCCATAGAGGATGAAATGAAAATGAACTTACTTTTATGCCATGGTTAGTTTGACACATGAAGTATATCATGTATAGAACTATGTATGGCTTCATTTCTGCACTTTTATGATATATAGTGATTCCTGAATTTAACATCCTATTCACTCCACCAATTAATGAAAAATTAACTCTCACATCCCTACACATGGACTAGACCACTGTAGGGATATTTTATAACTATGTATGGCTTGATTACTAACCTAGAAGGATATGTAGGGATGTTGGGATCATTTATCCTAGCCCAGCCATCAACACTAGATAAACATTCCCCACTCCTTGTGTATGGGCTGGACCTATACAAGAAGGAAATTTCCAGAACTATGTATGGCTTGATCTCTATCTCCGCAGGATATATAGTGGTTCTTGAAACCCATGATTCGGGATCGACCAATATATGGTCAGAATTCATGTCATATTAACATTTTCCATACCGTATGATGTTAAACTCCATGAAATTTTCTAAAACTACGTAAGACTCGATTCCTATCTTAGTAGGATAGATAGTGATGCTCAGATATCATATCTAGGTTTATCCACTATTTAAAATGGCTTCCCCTTTCCTATGCATGGACCAATATTACATAGGGAGGATTTGTCTAGAACTACATATGGCTTGATTCCTACACTTGCGAGATTCGTAGTGACACCATGACCCCAAATCATGGTCCAGCCACCATGAAACAAAAAATGCCCCTTCTCCCTACATATAGGTAATATATATGTGGGTAATTACTTTATAAAACTACATGTGGCTTGATTCATGCCCTTGCAGGATACATACTAATGCACAGATCCTCCATCCTCGTCCAACTACCATTTAAAAAAAATTAATATGCCACTTCATCTTTGTACAAGTTAGGCTTGCATAGGGGAATCAATGAAAGGTCCTAATCGAATGAAATTAAACTGAAAGGTTCCTCAAGAATCATGTGTGGCCCATTTCTCGGCGTTATGAGATCCCAAACATTCCCTGAATATCGTACACAAAAAATTTAAAGTAGATGATAGAAATTCCATGTATGCATTTTGCAACCCAGAAGGAGTCAAAAGAACATGATTCCCCTACATATATGTCTGATATGTGTATAATATTCCATAGTTCATGGATAATCATAGTTTGGATATTTATTACGTTTATATACACATTGTTCCTATTAGTCCAACTCCATACATCAGAAACTATTGGGTCCCTATATAGATTCATAGACATTGAAAAGTGAAGGGAAGTGTCCTTATGACACAATTTATGGACTATGTATATCATGACCAAGTGGCTCTGCATATGTTTCCCACAAAATGACTGTTAATCAAAGAAAAATTCATCCTTAGGAGAGGAATTTCCTATTTTTGTATGAAAAAAGGCTTCCAAGACCAATGAAATTCCTCTTAATCCATGACACCCCTACGACTATGGTTTAATCCTTCTATCACTGATCATTTATAAATAATATGAGAATATCTATACCATGATTAAATAAAAGCTATTTTTGTTCTTTGTGACAATTTATCTCATCAACAGGATGTTAAAATGTGCTACCAATGTTCTTAATGCACAATGCTAAACTGAAATCCAAAAGTGTCCTGGTTAGATGACAATAAACATCAACATAGAATAGAAATTCTTAGATTTTAATCTTAGCTCAACCTCCACTTAAAATATTCTTTTTTGTCTTACATATATGTTGTAATGCTGCAAGAAATGCACATAGGGAATCTTGTGTGACTTGGTTTCCCCCTAATAGAATTTTGGTAGGCTCAAATACTATGATATGGGATCAGCCACAGAAAGTATTGAAATGCATCCTTATCTGTACATGAATTGAATCAAAATAGAGAATCCCCAAACACTTCTTATTTACAGGGCTGCTCAAAGGTAACCATATTTCCCTTCCTATATGTCATGAATACACTATGTCCACCCAACATGAATAAAAATTCTATTTAAATCTTCTTTCTTGAATGATATTAAACTAATAAATGTTTTTCTAAGCATAAAACCCTCCCCACTATTAATTATGACATTCTTATGTGGTGATCCGAAATCCTTGTAATCTAATATTTCTCACATCGAACGTAGATCACATGAACTTAGGGACCTCAGCAGGAGATCCACCATGGATTCATGGAAAAATAGTGTAGGATTTTGGTTCTAATAGCATGACCCTAAAAGGTATGTTATGGTTCCATTCCCCATAAAGAACCCAAGGTCGTAGTCATATGAAATCAACCTTTATGTAACTCCAAAGATAGAATAAATGCATCACCCATGGTAAGATTCAAATCTATATTGGGGATTACTTGATCCCATGGGTAAATCACATCCCATAAATTTCTAATATATCAAGATACACAACTTACACACATCAAAATCCATGCATTGAGTAATCTTCAATCCCTCTAACACTCTATGGCCATCAAATATGGAAGGCTCGTGTCCTGCGGAAACCTTTGGTTGTCTATACACATGACCCCCCAACAGACTCACATATGTTTCCTAAAAAAAGGCCATCAATAAGAAGAAAATTCATCCTCCAGAGAGTCCTCTCCTACCTCAGTATTCCTAATAACTCCCATTCCCGGTGACATACCTCATGATTCAGGAACCCTCAATGTTATGGTTTACATTCTCTTTCATACCAACGTCATAGATATATTAGAACATACTTTCTAGATTCACTTAAAATCTATCAAGGTTTCTAAAAAATAACATTTCTCTATATATATGTGTGATTTAAATCCACGTATGAAAATACATTCCCCCACTTATATCCAATTTTTTGGTAATGTTCATCCAAAAGAAATTTCCCCTTCCATTTTTAGGAACACACCCTTTCATAAGCCATATGCCTTGTCCAAAAAGGATCTGATCCCCATATTCCTTCATGTCCATTAGAGATTTAATGCCAATGTCCTATTTATACATTTGTTTGACTATTCACATCATGTCTGAGTGTCTCTGTATATTTCTCCAATGAAATGGACATCAACCAAAGGCCGATTCATCCTTAGGAGATTCCTTTCCTATTTCCGCACACCTGAAGGAAATTTAGGTCCCATCTCACTCCCCATATTCATGAACACTATGTATTATTGTTTACATAATATTTCCCTTTCATATGATGAAATATAAAAAGTATTTCTAGTTGAAATGATGAATCATTTACTCTATCTTAATTAGAGTAAAATGATCTCTCATAATAAGTTTCAAGTGTCCTGGTTGTATGATGTTAAACTATACCATTCACCAAATCACCCTTAATCAAGATAAATTCATGTGGGAATGGTTCCCACTTAACGACGATAAAAATTTCCTTAATACATTCAGACATCATCCCTCTGATAGGCCACCCATTGTGGTCCCCAACCTCAAAACAAATCCAAAGTGTTATAAATAACCATGACCATTGAAAATGGATGGCTAGTGTCCTATGGACAACTTTTTTGACTATTCACATCATGCAATAGTGGACCCACATATGTATCCTACCAAATAACCATCAACCAAAGTAAAATTCATTCTTCTGAGAGTTATTTCCTTGCTCTGTATGCCTAAAACGACTCCCAAGCCTCAAATACTTACAAAAATCGCAATGTAAGGGTGAAAAAAAATCCAACCTTTATATATAAGATTAATAAGTACATTCCTAGATGATGAATCCCAAATTTTGTCCCCTAACCCATCAATATTTTTAAAAGCTATTTGTCCTAAATCATCTGCAATAAGTCTGATTGGAGGGACTATAAACTGCTAAAGAAAATGATGCAATACTTGCCAGAGTGAAACCCCTCAAAGGGAGGCCTAATATAAATGTTGAGTACTATCTTGTCAAACAATTACTATGTATGGGTTAGGAAAAAATTTTGAGAAATTAAATATTCCAAAAAGTCATAAATCTTTTTGGGTCTAAAACCTTCAAAGGGTGACCTAAGAATAATTGATGTTCTACCCACTAAGCCCATAAAAAATAGTCTCAGAGAATAAATTAGTGAAATAATCACAAAGGCACAAAAGATCGTGAGGTTTTCCATGTAACCCCATCAATAGTCGAACTACACTCACTGTATCCTATAGCAATAGAAAAAATTAGAGCATAATTTGATTATTAAATTCTATAATTTAGAATCATAGTTTAAATTAATACCTGATTGAAATAATTTTTATATCATCAGTTTGGATTTATTTACATTATAGGAAAAAAAGAGAAGAATTTTATTGTAAAACAGATCCATTACTTCCAAAATATATTCTTGAACATCCTTAGTTTGGAGTCTCCCCATGGATGGAATATAATATGAGTACATCAAAATTTGGGAAAATTACAGTGAGGCATGGGTCGACATTTCTAGTAAATTGATGAGTGACCTTCATGGTCCTTCAAGGGTTTTCTCTAGAGTATCTCTCTCTTCTTCCTCATATTCAACCATCATGTGTACGTGTTTCATAAAAGATTTGATTTCCCTCCCTTTTTCTTAATAGCATTATAGTGGGTACTTAACGAGGATAGTTGATCCTTTAACCTCTCCATGCGAGTCACACATTCATGTATATCTTCTGTTTTTTGGCTACCACCATGTCATGTTCCATCACCTCCCCAGTTGGTAGAAGATTTAGTTCCTCTGAAACATCTCAAAAGCTCTTTTCCTGATGATGTGAATAATTTTATTTTGCAAGATTGTTCTCACAAGAAGGATGTTCATCCCGGGCTATAAAAATCATTTAAATAAGATTTTGTAGATGATGGTAATCAAATCCACACAATCCCAATTCAAAAAACAATCACCAGATTTTTCTCTCTTCATCGATGAAGTTATATAGGGGAGTTTCCATAACAATAGTGCATAAATTTCACCACACCTATTTTCGCACCACTTGATTTCTCCTCAAGGCACCATGGACTTGGTCGTCCTCTAATGCAGGGTGTTAATAATTGGGAAGATTCATTATGATAGTTGGAAGGGACCTAGGATATGTTACACAAGAATATGGTATCTCCCTCCATATAGATGGTTCGGCCCCAAGACCTAGGCACAAGGGATTGGCCTCAAAATCTTGGATATCATTTGAGACTCTCCATGGTCCAACCTCATTAGGACTGTGAATGGTATGCATGGGAGGGGAGTAGTCTGAATCACTTTATAATAAAATGGTATGTGTAGATGTAGCCCCTTCCAGATGAATATGACAGTGGATCAATCGTCATCCCCCCACATGTATAGGAATAGATGGCATGGTCTTGATGTTTAAGGTAGGGATAAGGATGGTTAATGGATTTTGGAACCATCCAATTGGTATTCCCAACACCCTGTGTTGGTAACATTACACCTATTGTTTGGCACACTCAAATTATAGAGAGGTGGATCATGTCATATTAGGGATGATGACCTCCATGGTATCACCTTCCTGTATCATTATAAGCCATAATTGGTGAAGAATTTGATGATGATAATCTCCCCTCAACTAAATAGTTGTATGAAGCATATTATTTTTATAAATTCCTAGAAAACTGGTAGGGGATGTATAACATACAAATAACCACTCGATGTATGCGAGAAGATAGAATCCCATCTCGAAGCATGGTGATATACATGTGATCCTCTGATGAACCACTTCCATCAACCATTATTAATCCATGAGGGTTCAGGTATGACAAAAAAGAAAAGAAAGAGGTATCATTTAGTATCCTGACTGCATCACAAATTCTTAAGGTCATATAATGAACATCAGTAATGTAATGAATATTGGGGTGAAAGTTAAAATGAGTAACCCTCACAATGTATCCATATTCATAGTATGGTAAATATTCTACTATCCACCCATATTAAAATTTAACTGGTCCACTGAGATGATACAGAGGTTTACCTTCATGTATACGCCCAAACAGTTCATAAATATGGAGAAAGAGTATAAATGGCTAGATTGATTAGTTGACTCTCTTCCAATGTTGATACCTTTATCAGAGGACAAAATTTGACCACGATGTATATGTCAAGAGATGGAAATAGAAATATGCTTAAAAAATGTGTAGAAACCTACTAAACTAAGACCAGTTTGGATTTTCGATTGAATCTTGTATCCCATGGAAGTGTATCATCCTACATCAAGGGTTCTAGAATATGACTGTGAAATTTTTCAGGATTGTCAGATTGTGTGATTCTGACTGCAGTGGACCCTTGGCCTAAGAACATTCACCTATAAAATTGACCATTTGAAATTCCCAAATAGGATATGTGAGCAGCCTTGGAGGGGTTGACCCTAAAGTCCATATGCTATGACTAGTAGGATCCTGTCAAGTAGGGACATCTGATTGGCATTGTCCCAAGTAGTGGCTGCTGGAAGGAACTCATCATAAATATTTCCAACAATGGGGATCCTCTAAGCTGATAGATTTTTCATAATCAGACTCCCAACTCTTTATGATATAAATGGAATATATTGGTACATGAACACCAGCAGATCAATTGTTCAGGTAAGAATTCTCCTAGGGGTAAAATAGAAAAATGGGTGGCCCAAGCTACCTGATATAAGTTAATCACTTCCATGTGATTGGGGAGTCCAAACAGATTTAATGTACCAAAAATTACTTGGCCCATTCGTCAAAAAATCATTATTTGGATCAGACTTCCCATTTAGTGCTCCAAACACCATTTGGGTTTTCTCAGGAAAAGGTTGTTAATAGATGGGTACTCATGGGAATCTAGTCTCAGGTAAGTGTTGGATCAATTGAAATTACTCTAAGTCCAGGTCGAGCCTCTTACTGTGAAAACATTTTCTTGAATAGGAGTACATATGATATCTTCTATCAAAGAATTATTGGATTAATTACACTCTTGGTGTGCTTCCAAGAAAATTAAGGGAGTATTATGGTTAGACAATAGTAAATTTACATCATTAGAAATACCAAATCCAAATAGCAGAAACTGCACGAATAATTGGTAAGCTAGAATCTCTTACGTGAGAAGATATTTTAAGGTAATATCCCAAGAAAAAATGTAAGATAGAAGATGGTCTCCAATGTCCACAATCATAGATTCTATCATCATGGTAGATTCTGTCAAGGTTTTTGGAAGGGCCATCACAGTCTTCACAAAACGATCCAAAAGGAAAAAATGTAAGACCAATCAGAAAATTGTCGTATAAGAGCCACAAAAGTGGCCACGAGACATAAAAAAATAGGGTATGCATTGGCATCCACATACTAATCCTAGAAATGGTATGTGAAATAAATTTCTCACGTACTAAATCAGTACACAAAATCCATTTCCTTCTTATGTCCTCCGTATGCAGAGGGCCCACGAGGAACTAACCCATAGAGTGGTTGATAGAAAACTATGTGGTTCATAGAATAAAGAAACTGTGAATTGGGGCCCCACTATTTTGATGTTCAATGTTTTATGATTGAAATTTTATGTTCAGTTTAATAATGTTTAATGTTTAGTTCTTTGGTTTATTTTTTTTTTGAACATGGAGATCACATAGAATTCTCCTATACATAGGTCCTAAAATAAGTTCAAAATTCCATAGTGTAATTTTTGGAAACCAACTTTGGTTCATTGGTCGAATCAATTGTGAAGAGTCCAGTTCATCGAACCTATGGTGTGGTATGAAAAAAAGGATTTCATAATGGAGTTGGTACATAGATGCAATGGAATTCTAGGATAGGTCGAGAGTATTTTTTTCACTATGAGAAATCGTTAAAGACAAATGACATAGGGCCCTATAAATATGTTTGTTCCTGCTAATAGACCTACCTATTCCACCACAATCCACATTAGTTCAGGTCTACTTCTACATTAGAATAAACTTCTCTTCGTTCCAATCAGACCCCCTTATGATGGGGTGAATTTTTAGGGTACTAAAGATATATCAAAGGAATGTAAATACTCCCCCAAGCACATTTATGAGTGAAGAAAACATACTTATATATCCTGCATGGAAAATGGATGTTAATTGGACTGAATATTTGAGAATAAACATGAAGAAATCAAATTTTCAAGAGTTTTTTTGGTAGTGTACACCATCACTAATAATGGTTCGTGGGTTGCATGAACTAAGATCCAAAGTATTAGAGAAGGCCCCATAAGGCACTGGTCTACAGGGCAATGGACAACAAACCAAGGATAAGGAAAACCATTTCATTTGAGAAATTGAGCACAAAAATTATCTCCACATACCATAACATGATATAAGTAGTTCATAAATGATGATAAAAAGTAGGGCTTCACAAATGACATCTTACAAACCAAAGCCTCTACAAACCCCGATTGGAATAGTCTTTAACTGCTTGAGATATATCTTCATGGGCTTCTGCAAATGGTGCCACTTGACCAAAGGTATGATTTCCCTAGTCCTCTATAATTGAAGCTGAAGAGGAATTATAAAATAGAGGGTTCAAATGAGGAAGAGAGTACAAAGGATACCCTAGAGGATGGAAGAAAAAATTTAGATAAAGAGAAGATTCCGACATCGGTTTTGAATCATCGGTGAAGTGAGAACCATGAACCACTTTTCTGTTGGTATAACTAGCTGCAAATCATAAAATGAAAGAACCTAATAATAATTGGTAAACTAAAAACCTAATTGGCACCATCGTGAACCATAAATCCCTTGCGGATGAATTCCCCATGATCCACAGGCTCCATGACCCTTCTTTCATTTGGTGTTCCATATAGCGCATCTCTATTCATATTTAACCGTACACCGCATACTGCATTAGTACATAGATTAATCCTAGGGTAGGGTGGTGAACCACTTCCCAGACCATGTACCACTTTGGTACACGGTGGACAATACCCAAGTCCGCATACTTCTTCGGTACAAAGATGACCCCTCTACCCACGTAACATTATGTAATGTGGGGATTCCCCCATCCCGCACGAGAAAACAATATGCTGATTGGGGTGTCTATGGATATCCTTCCATAATGCTCAAATAATTCCCCTCCACTACTATCAAGTGCTCCATAACTTCTCTTCGAACTCATACACTGAAATCATGACAAATCCAACTCCATAGCCACTAGATTCATGTGGTCAAATCATCAGGTGCACCGGCACAATTTTCTAGAATATATAAACCTTTGGTAAGAGGAATCTTGAATTCATTCCCTAGAATAGTTTAGTCCCACCATAACTCATCTATGTCTACATTAACAAAGTGACCTAATGAATGACTTTAGTATGAAAACATGAACCTCTCCTTTCATGGGTTTATAGTAACCACTGGACATTCCCTTCAATGAGTTCCATTGTTAAGGAAAATGTCACTATTTACATCCCCTTTGACTCGAGATGATGCTCCTCCCATTTCCTAGATTCTAGGAAAGGGAAATCCTCCAGAGGATAGCACATATATTTATGTGAGAGGCATCACGCTTAACACTCTTCGACACAACTCAAGAAATTTCTGGATAGATCACCATTATATGAATATCTGGGATATCAACATGGACGAGGGTTGCATGCTTAAATTGCTATATTTACTCTCCTGTTGAGCTCAATGAAATGACTTATTCCGCCATCATTGTAATCTATTTCCATTACCAGAGAATAGAAATCATTCCTTTATTGATTCATTCACTTATCCATGTTTCTCACACTAATAATGACTTCTGTGGGATCATGGATTTGTGATGATACTGCATTCTCCCACTCAAAACGAACTAAAAGAACTCTACTTGCTGTTCCAACCCAGATATGTAGAACACCCGCTGGACGGAACAAGTTAGGGGTTACCATAAAAAAGGATCACCCAATTAGGCCCCCAAAAATGGGCCTCCTCTTAGGTGTAAGACCCAATAAAACTTTACTACTATAACTCTGATTACCACAATAATTGTGATATATAGGATGCATGTCCACGGCCTGAGCTCAATGGATGTTCTCCTCAGCAGTCAACCCAAATTGAATGTTCCCAAAAATTCAAAATGGATTCATCCATGGTGTAATTCATGATATCCGAACTACATGGGATCACATTTCTCTCCCATGGATGCATAATAAGCCCATAATATGGGTCTGACCCCAACATCAAACCACAATCCTTCTCTCTTGGGTGAAGATAAACTCTAGAGTGCCTCATTGCCTGGCTTAAGTCAGAATTTGTTACATAACATCAAATCCTTGTATATCCATGATGATCATGCAACCCAAGGTTAGCCTATGGATACACTCTTTTGGAATGAAATGAGGATTCATGAACATATGGACTTGGATTAAATCTATAATAGAGTCCAGAAATTGGAAATAATTCTTCCAAAAGGGTGTGATGAGACCCATCACCCATACTCTCAAACAATATAATACTTAAGTGCTTTTTGCTAAATCATCATCCAATGAGTGTCTCACATTGGAAAGCATGTCAATGAATCAAGGATACTAGGTTCATTGGTCGGTCTTTCTGGCTCCAAAAAAACCCACTGTAGACCATCTGAGGAAATCATGTCCTAGAAGGAAATATTTCATAAATACTTAATCCCACCACCGCAACTGCTCTCATTGACCATTCGACTGTGGAACCTCCTTCATAAAGAGAAAGGGAAAAACTACTCAGTCCCCACAAGGTCAATTGAATTCCCCTATATCATAACGATGTGAATCTTGTTGAAAAAAATGTTGATGTGAACATATCTATAATAATAGAAAAATTATTATCACCCCTATGGCCATTTTTCCTTCTCCCCAAACTCCCACCTTGGGTTAATTTTTTTTTTGAACTTGACGTGAAACTCTCTACAATAATAGATGAGTAATGATTCTCCTCACTCCATTTTGTTTTCACCCAAACGTGTCACTTTGGGTTGAAATAGTATTAATGGGTCTATTTTTTATATTCAAGGAAATTCATATCATTTATTTAGGTTGACAACATAGATGTGAAACTTACTTGTTGAGATATTGGGAAAAAGTGATTATATTAATCAATAATAATTCTTATGTGGTTGTCAACATTACAATGTTAAATTTTTTCTCTTGGGTTTGTTGACCCATTTATATAATTTAATAATATACATTATATAATACCTCCTAATTCGAACAAGGAATAATCCTAGAGGGTCAAATATTAAGTGTCTATGTTGATATAATTTTTTTTTAATTTAACTGATGGACTATATATTATTCTTTGGACTGAGGGATCATTTTATTCATGTTTTACTGATCTCTCATATTTAATTATTAATGAAATATTTAATTAAATATTTATTTACGTATTAAATAAATTTTGGGGTGAGATGGACCAAACCAGGATTACATTTGGTGATGAATATTGATGTTCAAGATAGTAGATTAATATATATCATTTTCCTATTTAGGGAAAACCATAATAATATAATAATAATTATAATTATAATATATACAATGGGGTTAGATATTACTATTTTATTATTTAAGGGATGGTGTGAATTTAAATAATATTTTTATCGAAACTATAACATAGTAAATATATGGTTATCCTTAATATGTAGGGTTAATAATGATTTGAGAGTCATTGTACATAGTGAAATTGTCTCCCTATTCCTCCATCTCTTTTCCTCTCAATAAAGAGAAGTGATAGAGAAAATATTTTAAGACTGGGGTAGTTAGAAGTGATAAATGTGATCAATAAAGGATGTTAGATCCTCCAAAAAAATCACTCAACATTATATTTGTGTATCTCAGGTATTAATGGAGCACATTTGGGTCACCGCTAGAGGGATTATACACATGGATCTTTTCTATTCAATATGGTTAATCGGAAAAAATGGTTTTTTGGTTGATCCACATCATCATCAGATAAAGATCCTAAGTTGATTCATCCTTTTTGTAACACCCTGACCCTAGTTACCTAGAGTTAGTGCATTATTAAACAACATTTTCATGATCACAAGAGACCATGTCTTGAAAGACCGATTATTTTAGTAGCCTTGGAAGTACTGCATACATACATATGTTTTACATTATATCATGAAATAATAAAAAAACAACATTTTGTTCTTTTTTAATACATTTATATCCCATATCGTATCCCTACTGGTCAATAATAACATATTTTTTTCTTATTTGGGAAGAAGAAAACATAAGAATGGGGTGAGGTGAGATTCTCAGTAAAGAAAAAAATATAGTGGAAACTATCATAAATAATAATAAACATTAATGGAAATGTATAAGACAAAAACACCAGACTTTTATACATAAACATCTGCATAATATGGAAAAGGGAAATAAAATATGTCCATTTACATATTCACTTAGATATTCTACTAGTCTAATAATCTAATGTAATTTCAATAGAAAAATTCATAATGATAGAATGCATAATGATAGACATCATAACCATATAATCAAGGTATCATGCTAATACTAAAAATAAGATTTTATCAAGGCCTTGTGCGAAGACACTACTTTGTCTCATGAGACCTACCAATGCATTGATGAGCTATATCGGGCTCCAAGCATCACATACTAAGTCAAACGCATTCCGAATTTTATTATTTTGAAACATAACCTAAAATATCATATTAAAACTTTCATAAGAAATGTTAATACTTTACCCATAAACCATGAATGGTATGAAAAACACATTCATAACCAGAAATATCACAAAACCTCAAATACAATATGGAATATTTCATCATAATAAATCAACTTCAAACTAGTGTAAAATCCCTCACATGATATTGAAATAGAAGAAATAAAAACTATATAATAGAAATATCTTTTTTTATTTTGAAATAATTTAAAACCCACATAATTATAAAAGAAAAAAAGTATATTTAAAATATTTGTATAAGATTTTAAGGGAAGCTTAAATAGTGTTATAATGACCGAAAATATCTCCACCTTCTTTATAAGTTAAAAATAACATTCATTCTTTAATTTGTCGAAAAGGTCATAATGTACCTTGTTTGGAAAATGACAAAAATATTCCTTTCTAAAAAATTTAAAAAAAACAAAAAAATGTATAATTGAATTTAACTTATATTCTAGGAAATACTAATAATGTTTTGAAATACATGTTTAAGAAACATGGTTGAGAATGATAATGGACTCCCAGTAGATGCTTATGTATAGACAACCTCAGATAATAAAAAGATATTAAAAATACCCCTTACCTTTTAATTTTACATAGTCGAGGGTAAGTGAAAATCCTATATAATAGTTATATAATTTTTATTAAATTATGAAATAACCACATAGATAAATAGGATATCATATATGATCTTCTAATATTTCATTGTTAATAATATTTCAGTAGTATCATTTTTTCGGCTGTCAACTAATTCGTTTTACTTTATATGTTTTGTTAGGTAAGTTAGGTTTGTTATGGATAGGATGTGTTTGATTCATATCAAAAAATGATATTATGTTATTAAACATTATTTTTAATTATAAAATTAAAAACAATCTCGAATGGTTACGATGGGGAATGAATATCATCATGTTTAGGGAGACAGTAATCATTACATATTGATTAGCGACAATATAATTATATTAAGGGTGATATAGTATGTAATTCGATGATGTATTAAAAATAAATAATAATTAACATGTTATATGTATAATTTACATAAACTATTCTTATTATTATACACATCAAAATAATGAGGTGTTGAATAACAAACTACACCACGACGTGGAGACGGTAAGTCGTACGCACAAACGTATGGTGATTTCTTCATTCCTAGGATGGATAGAATAACGAATATGGTTGTACCATATTTATTAATAACATCACAATATATTAAAGGTACTGGAGTTATTATTTTGGTATGTAAACAACAAAGAAAGAGGATGTGGAAGATGAAAGGACCTTTGAAATATGTGATGAAATTATTACCTCTTCTTCAATTTTTTCCTATTTGATTTGATCAAAAGGGATTCTTAGGTTGGAATTATGATCAAAATAATGCCTCTAGGTTGAATTGAGGGTGGTTGGGAGGATATATGAGTGGGTTTTTTCTGAACCAAATTTCTATTCAGGTGTGAAATTTAGAGAAGGGGAAGTACCCTTTTATAAGAGAGGTGAGGGGTAACTTTATGAAAAGCTTGAAATATTATTTCATTATAAAGAAATTTTAGGTTTATAATGGATCCAAAAGGATTTATTTCAAGGATAATGTGGGATGGGTCGAACAACTCTCAACCAATAGGTTTTAGACAAGTTTAGGTCACCATATTAACCCTATCTTTTAGATTTAACACTCAGTTAAATAGTATAACTTTTACCATGTTTTCTTATATTCTGATAATAAATGGTTAATAAATTTACTATAAAATGCCAAGAGACCATAAATTGGTTAATTAATTACATATAGATAATTATATAAGTCCTTTTTCTGAACATTATATCATTTAATAATATTTTATTTGTTTTAAAAACTCAATTTTGTCAATTTTGACACTATTTAGTATTTTGTTTTTGTGAAATTCAATAGAACATGATTACGTCAAAAAAATACATTAAATCTACCCTAACATGTAATATTAACCTATAATATTAGTGTAATTTTTAAAAAATCTCAATATATGTTTATTTTAAAATTTGTAATATTATTTATTATAATATTTCATTAATAAGGTAATTACTGCATCATCATTATGTTATAAAAAAATTTATTATTTAATGTCAAAAAATTATAAATAAAATACGATGTTGTAGAAATATATTTTCATATTTATAATGAATATTTATAGATAAATTTATCTTATGTATAACCCTATATTTAAAATGGTTTAGTTATTAAAATTTGAATTTTACACATTTAACTCTTCTTTAAATAAAACAATAATAAATGTCCAAATCTAATCCAAATTGATCAAAAAGGATTATATTTTATTCCTAAGGTATATTTTGGTCAAAATAAATTTATCCAATAGAATTAAGACATGTGTTAGGGTATTTATAAAATCATTTTTTCCATTAATTATCCTATTTACTTTTAACCGTGGTCAATAAAATTCAAATGTTACTATTCACCAAAAATTAATTGCATCCTATTGAACGAAATTTTACTTATTGATGTCAATTGTGTCTCTTGGATTTTTGAAATTTCATTCAAAGAAGTGGTAAAATTACATTTTATTCAAATTTTCAAGTGTGCCTAGAAAGTGGGTAAAAGGCATGAAAAAGTTCAATAAAATTTTATATATCTAATTTTATTATAAAACAACCCCAATGAATTAAATTGGACTAATATGGATATTATGTTTCTATTTTTACTATAAATAAATTTAAATTATAATAATTATTATATAAATAAAATGTAGTTTTAAACAATAACAAAACATATTTACTATTCATCAAAAATTGAATGTTTTCTAAAAAATAAAAAAAATTTACCCTAAGATAATTTTGATATTCTGAATCCAAAAATGAATTCCATATTGAAAAATGAAATTTAAAAATTTCTAAAAATTGAGTATTACGATTCGTAACTACTTTTTAAAGGGATATTTTGATTTTTTGTGGTGTGCTAGAACATGATGTTATGTACAATGAAAGCTATTGCATTATTTCAAGAGAATCGTACTGTCGAAGGTTGGGGCACTAAATTATACCCTCCTTCAAGTAATTACATCCTCTAAATTTATAGAATATTTCTATATAAAATGATTCAGGTGGTTCTTCATCATAAGTTCTTCAGTTCCCATGTTGCATCTTCCATCTTATGGTTTCTCCATAGATCATTTACTAGATGGGCCGTCCAGTTTCTCAACACTTGTTATCAAGTATCAAGTATCCTGATAGGATCTCCACAATAAGACAAATCAGGTTTAGGTTCTATTTCTTCATAGGTGAGTACATGCATTGGGTCAGACATGTATTTTATCAACAGTGTTGCATAGTACACATCATGAACATTGGAGAGACATGGTGGGATTTACAAACCATAAGCCACAACTCTAATTAGTTCAATAATATCAATAGTTCTGATGTACCTGGGGAATAATTTACCCTTATTACTGAATCGTATAACACCCTTCCATGGAGATACCTTCATGAAAACATGATCTTGTACATGAAATTTCAAATCCTTCCTTCGGTTGTTGACAGAACTATTTTTCATACATTGAGATTCTTTGATGTGGGTTTGGATATTATTTACCTTTTCCATTGTTTCCTCAACATGTTTTGGGCCTACGAGTTTTCTTTCACGAACATCATCCCAACATGTTGGCATGAGACATCTCTTTTTATATAATTCTTCAAATGGTTACATCTGAATACTTGAATGGAAGATATTGTTATAGGAAAATTATACCAGAGGTAAATACTGATCCCACATTCCTTGAAAGTCATGTGAGAAAGATCTCAACATGTATTCTATTGTTTGAATAGTCCATCATTTTGCGGGTGGTATTCAATGGTCATACGAAGATCAGTATGTAGGGATTTCTAATGACTTTTCAATAATCTTGATGTAAAACAGGGATCAAGATTAGAAACAATCGATAGGGGTACACCATAAAGTCTTACAACATAATTAATATATAGTCTTTCTAAATGTCAAAGTCGTAAATATTCTATTATAACAAGAAAATGTGTTATCTTGGTAAGATGATCAATAATGACCCATATTATATCATTCTTTCTAGTAGTCTTTGGTATCCCCAGGACAAACTCCATCATAATATCATCCCATTTCCACTCAATTATGGGAAGTGGTTACATGAATCCTCCAGGTTTTTGTCTTCCATCCTTCACCTGTTGACAAACAATACATCATGACACATAATAAGAAATACCTCTCTTCATGTTTACCCATATAAAATGTTCCTTCAAATCTCTATACATCTTAGTGTTACTGGGGTGTGTAGGGGAATTGGATAAATGAGCATCATCTAACAATTTTCCTTTTAAATTATCTTCCCAAATTTAAAAATTCCATCTTCATTTCTGATGTCGATCAATCTCCAATCATTCATAGCTTTATATTTCTTCTGAAACTCCTCATCATCAATTGGATAACCTTTTATCCTTTCTAGTAATGAGGGATTGACAACGATTTTAAAATGTATCGATGTTCCACCATCCATGATTATTCCAATATCAATTTAACTAGATCCATGTACATAAGATCTCTTTTAACTCACATCTTGTTTAAAACTCCATGATATTTTCTTCTCAAAGCGCCTGCCACCTTATTTTCCTTCCCCAGGTGCTAGTGTATAGTGAAATCATCATCCTTGGGTAGTTAGAGCCATCTAATATTCCTCATGTTGAGTTCTTTCTGTGAGAAAATATACTTCAAACTCTTGTGATTAGTATACATCTCACATTTTTTACCATAGAGATCACATCTCCATATCATCAGAGAAAATATTACTGTTACTAACTCAAGATCACATATAGGATAGTTTTGATAATGAATTTTCAGCTATCATGATGCATAGTCAATAACTCTACCATTCATCATAAGGACACAACCAGGTCAATTATTTTAAGCATCACTATAAATAACAAACACATCATTCCTCCATGTTAGAGTAAAGATAAGTGAATTGACTAATATTTTCATCAATTCTTCAAAATATTCTTCACACTCTTCTTTCCAAACAAATTTAACCCATTTACGTGTGAACTTGGTTAATGGGTTAGGGAATCGGGAAAAATTTTGGATGAAAAACCTATAGTAAACTACTAAACTAATAAAACTATGTACCTCGGTTATACTCTTTGGTGCTGGCCATTCTTTTATTGAACTTGTATTAGAAGGATCAATATTGATTCAATCCTAAGAGAAAATATGTCCAAGAAAATAAATATCCTGAAACCAGAATTCAAACTTGTTAATCTTCCCATATAATTCATTTTTTTTATGATTTTTTAGAATAGCACGTAAGTGATTTTCTTGATCTTCATATCTTTTGAAGAATTCCAAGATATCATCAACAAATACCACTACAAAGTCACTAAGATATTCCTTGAAAACACTATTCATTAGATCCATGAAGACAGAGGGTGCATTAGTGAGTCCAAAAGGAATTACTATAAAATTTTAATGCCTATACCAAGTATGAAATTCTGTATTTGGAATGTATTCCTTCTTCACACAAAACAGATGATATCCAGATCAAAGGTCAAACATTGAAAAATATTGAGCTCCATAAATTTTATCAAATAAATAATCAATATACGGTAGGGGATACATGTTATTTATTATTAAAGGATTTATATCCCTATAGTAAATTCACAACCTCATAGATCCATCCTTTTTCATAATTAAAAAGAATAGGGGATCCCTATGGAGAACCACTAGGGAGAATAAATACTCTATTACTCAACTCCTATTGTTTATTCTTTAGTTCCACTAATTCTACATTTTACATTCTATATGAGGTCTTTGATATGGGCCTTGAACTAGGAATTAAATCGATGGAATACTCAATTTCTCATTTGAGTCAAGCTCAAAGATGGGTTTTCAGGTTTTATCCCAAGATACATCTATGACAGAGCCACCTATACCAGCTCAGATCCATACATAGATGTATTGTTTGAAAAATTCACAAAATCATTACATTACCAATATTATTGGAAGTTCTTCTATACTAATCATCAATGTTTATCTTAGGGTAATGTTTTCTAATCAATTTTTTTCTAAATATAGTATCCAAGGTTTGCAATAAACTTCCACTGATGTCAACTGTAACGCCCTGACCCCAGTTACCCAGAGTTGGTGCATTATTACATAAAAATGGCATGATAACAAGTGATGAAGTCTCGAATGACATATTATTCTAGTAGCATTGGAACTACTAGATACATACATAAATTTTACATTACATCATGAAATAAAAAAACAACATTGTGTCCCCTTTGAACACACACATATAACTTAGCCTATCTTTGCAGGTCAATCACAATATTCTCCTTCACATCCATAGAAAAGAAAACATAAGAAATGGGTGGGATTAGATGATCAGTAAGGATACCAATATAGCAGAAACCATCATAAATAAACATAAACATTACAGGCAATGTATAAGACTAAAACCCAACACTGTTAAACATATACTTTAGAATAATATGGAAAATGTAAATCAAATAATTCAATTTTTTTCACATGGATATTCTACTAGTTGAATAATCACATGTAATATCAATTGATAATTTCATAATGATATAATGTATAATTCCAAATATAATAACCACAATTTCAAGGCCTAATGCCAATACTACAAATAATATTTTATAAAGAGATTGTGCCAAGACACTAGTTTCTGTCATGAGAACTAACGATTCATCGATGAGCTATAGTGGGATCCACCCATCACATACTAATTCTAATTCATTACTCATATGAAAAGGAAGAAACATAACATAAACATCCTTATTAAAACTATCATATGAGATAATTTATCTTATGTATAACTGTATATTAAAACTGGTTTAGTTAATAAAATATGAATATAACATTGTTAACACTTCATTAAATAAAATAATATTAAATGACCTAATCTAATACAAGTGGATAAAAGAGGATAATATTTTATTTATATGGTTGATTTTGGTTGAAATAGTCTTATAAAATATTATTAGAAGATGTTTTAGGTTAGTGATAATATCAATTTTCACTTTAATTACCCTATTTACTTTTAACCATGTGTTGACGATCCTTTTCGTCAGATTGTTTAAAGGAATGGGAGGGGAAATGATTTAGAAAAAATTGATTCATCCTTTGAAGAAAACATAAAAAATTGATAAAGGAATGAAAAAGGAGTCAAATGACCGTGGGTCGCGCAAGTTCCTTTACTGCCGCACAAGTACACTTGCGCGCCACCTAATGGTCGTGCAAGTGACTTGCATGCCCTCTTTGAAAACCGCCCGGGGTCTTCTCCAGCATATAAATACCCCTGGTGGGCCCCCATATCGAGGGGAATTTTTCCATAATTCAGATACAGAGCTCTGAATGCACAAGTCTCTTCTTCAAATCTTCTGAACACTTCTAAGGTAATTCTTTACCTAGAATGGAAGGTCTAAACAAGAGGAATAAATTTTATGTATTATAATTCATTAACACTTGCGCGCCTAAGTGTTTTACCCTTAAGGGAAGTGGACACACTTGCTCACCTACTTACCTAATAATTGAAACTTGCGCGCCACTATTCTAGAAGTACCTCGGGATAATTCTAAAGGCTTTGATCAAGGATCGCCCAAGTATTACCCTATTGGTTATTAGTCACACAAGTACCCATGTGCCGCGTAGGTATACCTGTGCACCCAGTACTTGTGTGCCCACACAGTACCTACGTGACAGCAAGGAGTTTCACGCCCTTCTATTTTGTGGGTGCCCTTCCATCCCATTTAAACCCTCTTATGCCATTCCACCTCTCTTATTCAAGATTCAGTCTTT
Source organism: Viscum album (assembly GCA_963277665.1). Taxonomy (NCBI): domain Eukaryota; kingdom Viridiplantae; phylum Streptophyta; class Magnoliopsida; order Santalales; family Viscaceae; genus Viscum; species Viscum album. Next base: position 1,006,780,954 of record OY728158.1, on the reverse strand, counting down.
AAGACACTTTTCAAAGCCATTTATGTCATGTTTTCTTGATTGACACCTTTATCTAAAAGGAATTCTAGGGAACATCTCTCAAAACCTAGTGATTTACATATCATTATGTCACTAAAGTTAGAGAGTTCATTCATTCAACCTCATCCTTTAAAATGGATATGGAATCATTGGATGTTTCCGGTTCTATGAACAAACCCGTTAGAGGATGAGGTTGAATGAATGAAATATAAAATTTTAGTGACATAAAGATGTGTAAATCACTAGGTTTTGAGAGATGTTACCCAGAATTCCTTTCAGATAAGGATGTCAATCAAGAAAACATGCCATTAATGGCTTTGAAGAGTATCCTGAAGACTGAATCTTGAATAGGAGAGGTGGAATGTCATAAGAGGGGTTAAATGGACAGGAAGGGCACCCAAAACATTTAAGGGCATGCAAGTCCTGGCTGGCATGCAAGTCCGGGCTGGCGTGCAAGTCTTGGCTGGCGTGCAGGTACTACATGGGCGCGCATGTCCTGGTCGTGCAGGTATACCTATGCGACACATGGGTACTTACGAGATTATTAACCAGTAGGGTAATACATGGGTGGTCCTTGACCTAAGCCTTTAGAGTTATCCCGAGGTAATTCCAGAAGAGTGGCGCACAAGTTTTAATAAGCAGGTAAAGAGGCACGCATGTGTGTCCATTTCCCTTAAGGGTAAAACACTTAGGCACGCAAGTGTTACTGAATTATAACACTTAAAACTTATCCCTATTGTTTAGACCATCCATGCTTGGTAAAGAATTACCATAGAAGTGTTTGGAAGACTTGAAGAAGAGACTTGGGAGTTTAGAGCTCTATATCTGAATTCTGAAAAAAAATCCTCCCCAAATGGGGGGCCCACTGGGGGTATTTATAGGCTGGAGAGGACCACGAGTGTTTTTTAAAGAGGGCGTTCAAGTCACTTGCGCGACCATTAGGCGGCGCACAAGTGTACTTGCACAACCGTAAGGGAACTTGCGCAACCCAAGGTCCTTTGAATCCTTTTTCATTCCTTTATCGATTTTTGATGTTTTCATCAAAGGATGGATCATTTTGTGTTATGTCATTTCCTTTTCCATTCCTTTAAACAATGTGATGAAAAGGAGTTTCAACAAATGTCCCCCCTCATAGTTGGATCCGAATGAATAAGGATGTGACTCTGAGGAAAAGAAGAAAATCAAAGGGAGAGAGGCACGCAGGTGTTCACAGCGCAACTGTCATCGCGCAGGTGCGAGTCACGCAGGGTTAGAGTGCGCTAGCTGTAGGTGCGTAGGTGGTCGGCTTGGCCTATATATATGCGCTCAGTTTTCGTGCATTGCACCGAACTTTGGATTTTTGAGCTCTCGTCACGTAGGTTATCTCCATCGCGCAAGTTGCTCTCTTTTCTGCTTTTCCTTTGCTGTCGCGCTGCTATCAAAGTATCTGGACTTGCGTGGTGATACTTGTGTGACAAATACTTGGGTGGCAGATTATACTTGTGTGACATATCCACACTTGTGCGCCATGTTTATACTTGCGCGCCTTAATGCATTTTCAATTTTTTTCGAATTCATTCACAAATTTTATGAAAAATCTACTCTTTAAGGGTTAATTTATTCAACTTTTGTGCAGATTCAATAGCTCCAAGAATAATTGGAACAGCTGATGAATTGGAAAGGAAACTTCTTGATGATATGATGGATATCGTTGCCCACGGTTATTATACCATCTGTGATAGCACTCTTCTTGATTTGGCCAAGTATCTGAAGAAATATCACTTTGATTTCCCACAAAGCACTTATCTGCCTTTATACGGTTATGGTCATCTGCAAGAATTCACTATTCAAAAAGTAAAGAACTATCTCCCATTTTCGTGGTTTCATAATTACATCAACTTTTCTTCAGCAAATATCTCATGTGGAGGAGGATTTATAAATTCCGGAACAGTGGAGAAGGCCCACATGATGCATCATAGCCAGTGTACTCTAGATCTGAAACCTCGTAAGCTTGAGCTGTAAACACATTGTCATCTTTTAATCTTCTGAAATGCTCAGATGGATTAATCCAAAGGCTGGAAGAAAAGTTGGGACATCCATCCTGGGGGAGGTGTGAAGCCAACTTGGATGTGGGCATACAGGGTGCGACAAACCTGTGCAGAGTTTGTCGACGATCTGAAAGGAGTGGCGATATACAAAGCTATCTGGGTTGAGAAAACATATGTTTACATACATGATAACTTCGTGCCAGAGATACTCAGCCACTAGAGCCTAGAAACCAATTCTTTCCATCTGACTCATAGAGAAGTAGGCATCAGTCTGTGTGATGTCCAGAGGATCTCAGGGGATCCAATTTTGGGCGACATGGATGATGAATTCATTCATCCCAAGGTGACTTAGAATTATTCAGAGAAGACTCTTTCTTTGGCTCGGGAATTATTTTAAATCTTCCACAAGCTCATGAGTTTAGTGACCTCATTAACACATTCTAGAAAGGATATTCATTCGAAGGAGTGGATGAATAGATTTCTTATTGAGAAGAAAGAGAAGGAGGAAAAGGAGAAGGAGCTGAAGGATAAAGGATCCAAGAAAAAGAAATCCAAGGATAAGAGGCCCACCCGTGTCATACCACCTGCCCAAAACCTGAGAAGAGGGGTGCTCCTGGCACATTCTGTCCAACCTTAGAAGTAGGAGAGTTTGAGAAATGCGGATATGAGGTGAATCAAAGGATCCTGAAAAGACTCATCTGGCAGGCTTCTTGGCTTTGTGGCTCAGCGTTTATCTCTTGCCAGTCAGGGATTTGAAGGGAGGTGTCAGTCCAGGGACCTTTGTTATTACGAAAGAGTTGGCTGAGGGAAAAATGGTTGGGTTGGATACAACCATTTTAGCAAATATTTAAATGAGTTTAATTCATATCTTCATGGGTAAATATCATTTAATAATAGTGGGACCATTCAATGTTTTATGGGGATGGATCACCACTCACTTCAGGACTTATAATATACAGAATGGAGTAAAAATTCCTAGAAGTTCTTTTAGGCCGTTAGTGAATGAATTCTCTGGAGTTGCTCCATTAGATCTTAATGCCTATGACATGAAATTGATGCTGAGCATGTTTAAGGAATTCAACTTCTTTCCCTATATAAATCCTCCAACCGGGCGGTTTGTGGATGATGGAACAACCCACTTGGATTTGAGGGCATACATGCTAGCTTGCAGAGATGGTGTTCTAGTTGCCAGGATTGACAGAGAAATTATATGCGAGGCCTATGCTCTATATAGATTTCCACCTCAATTCAAGTGTCTGCAAAAGATTACTGTATCTCCCCTAGTACATGTCATGTTAGAGCAACATCCGATGGTTTCTCGGAAACCGTGGCTACTGACATGAAGGGAGAAGACTGGGGTGGTATTTGATCTACCAGTTTAAAAAGTGGCACATAACTTGACTACATGGTATACCGAGCACTGGATAACATCATACCCTAAAGGGGTGCTGAATAACCCAGTTTATCAGGTGGGGAAAAGGAAGAGGACTGTAGAGAAAGAAACCCTTCCTCATGAAGGTGAAGCTTCCCCACCTAAAGATGATTCGCCAGATTCCTCCTCTAGGACTGATTCACTAGATTCCCATGATGGGGATGATGAGGCACAACAAGTGGCAAAGCGGCCTCGTGCCTGATATTATCCTCCGGTTAGAATCAAAAGACCTACTCCATCAACTCCTAGTGAGTTACTTCATTGTGGTAATTTAATCACCATCACTTTATAAAGCAATAAGTCTTATTTTCTTATTCTCTATCAATAGGTGCAAGTGCTGGGAAGAAATTGAAGTCGAAAATTATTGGACCTTCCTCACAGCCTTCTGGTACACATATTGAATATCTACAACCAGAGGTTGTACAGACATGGCAGAGTCTGTATTGTGGTACTGAGACCGCCTGGATGGATTTGTGTGAGGGTTTACAACTCCATGTAATAGGGAATCTTGTGGCTTCTACAGATACACAATATGAGGATAACACCAATGAAGTGTGGGCTTCCATCATAGAGCTAGAAATGATCATATATGCCAATGACGATTCCATTCCTATCACCATGAGGGTGATGAAAATGATAGATCGTGGTGCCACTGAGGGGGCTGATGAGGAGTGGCACGATTTTGTGGCCCCTGAAGATGTAAGTTTATTTCCTTATCTACTTTTAAACTTATTTCAGTCAGAACTTTATTACTTAAGGAAATTTTTTCTTCATCCCGAAGCTTGCAAAGAAAGGAACTACTAAAGTTCCTTAACCACAGTATAGCCCTGGTGGTATGGCCATATGGGATGCTGATTAATCATCTTGCGAATCGGGTGAGATATCTTCAGTCCAGCAGGCCATGAACGAGGAGTTGGACATGGCCTTCCATTCAACAATTCAAGTGCCAATAAGGGAGACTGCCAACACTCCAAAAAATCCAAAGAAGCAAAGGCATTAGAGGAAGAAATCCAAAGACAAACGCTTCATTAGTTGTAGTAATTCCTTTGGATAATCATGAATCTATACCCATAAAAAGTTTGTTCATATTTCAGGGGATTTCAGGGGCTTCATAAATTTTCCCTCTAATGGAGTGGACTTAACCTCCTCTTAGGACCACATAGGGTGTTGTGGAACAATCACAAATTCAAGCTAACATGGCTGCTCTTGTAAAAGAGCCATCATCTGTTCCCAGTATCCCTCCTGCTGTTGTTTCAAGAAGAGAAGAACCTGTGTCTGGTAAGTTAAAAATGCTTCATAAAATGTTGAATAAAACATCTACTGACTTCTATTATGTGATACTTCAGGTTCAACCCCCACATTAGAGCTTTTGGCGGCTATTGCAACTGATGTCGCGATATTATCTGAAGCTGCTATCCAGGGCCAGGGACCACAAGATGAAGGTCCCCAAGAAGACACATCAAATGCACCCACTTGTGAGACTAACTAGGATTCTAAGATGAAATTAGATGAAGTGATGGAAATTGGCGCATATTTCGAAGATTTTATAAATCATGTAAAATTACAATGTAATATAGAAGATTATGGACGAGGGTGTTATCCTTTGTCCTATTAAGAATAACTTCTTATTACATGTCTAATCATGATTATTTCAAATGCGTAGTTTTGTTTAAGAAAGCTGCTGAACAACCCATGCCTGAAGGGGGTACAGAAAACCCTACCATTGCAGAGACATTAGCACAAGTGGAGCTAAACCCAGTAGAGCTTCCTCAAACTAATCCTGAAAATCCTTTTGAAGTTAGGAAATATGTGGAGGATCCTTCTTAGGTTGCTGATATACCATTGGGTAATGAATAACAATATTTGTGATTGTACTTAATTTTCAAGACAACTGATTCTTTTGTTATCCTTTGAAACTAACCAATGATTTCAATTAATTATGCAGGGCCATCAATTGTAGTGGCTAGATCTGGAGGTGAGGCCTCAGCCTCTACCCCAATGGGAATTGAATGTGAAGAAGCTCAGGTTAGGGGGGAAGGAGCAGAACATGGCAATTCCCTAAGTGGATTAATCCCAGATTACATGCCCTCATGTGATGATGATGTCGAATCTGACCTGGAGGTACTTAAGGCGCTCATCTTTTCACGACGCAAGGCATGGAACAACATATGAAAAATCATATATGTGGTTCCTTTAGAAGATATATCATCAAAGATCCCTCGATTGTCGTCTCTGTTCATCATGATAGGACTTGGCGGTTTTGGATATGAAAAGATCCATGCCGCGGTGAAACTGGTCATTTTCAGTAGGGAGGAGGAGCAAAAGTGTCACGAAGATCTGAACAAGGTGAAACTGTTAGCCAATATTAGTGAATTTGAGGTTGTAGAATCCTGAGGTAAGGCTGATTATGCTGCCAAAATGAACGAGCTGAAGCATAAAATCAAAGATAAAGTCGTCCAGGAGATGCACCTCCAACAACAATTAGATGCTGTTATGAGGGAACTTAACCAACTCAATAATTCATTGGAGGGAGCTCAAACGAATGGTGTGAAGGCCATCGATGATGCCTAAAAAGCACTCTATCAGGCTGAAAAGAGTGAAGTTGGTTGGGTGCATGAGCTTCAAGTAGCTGCTGATGAATCTCGTGATGTTGTTCATCAAGTGAAGACTTATGTTGATAGCCTCTTGTAATTTCTTCGAAAAGATAAGAGACTCCAATATGTGGATGTCCTTCTAATTCTTATGCATCAAATGGAATGAATGCTTTCATATTTAATCACTTGTGAACGTATTTTCCTTCTACCTATTTTAAATTTTACATAAACCAATGGTCCTAGTAAGCATAGTTTTATTTTTACTAGGATTATTATAAATAACCCTACAAACTTTGAAACTTTTAATTACTCAATATTACCTAAATTATACAAAATGTATGTTTAGTGAGCTGGAACATGACTTTTATTCAGAGTTCCCTTGTCTTTTTTGGGCAGTTTAAAGTCATGCACGTCGGACATAAAAAGGCTAATGTTAAAGGTCAAAATATCTTTGACCAAATGAATTACAATTGACTCAATTTCGTGGCAATTTATCTGAAAACATATTACCATACTCAAGTATGAGGGAAAAAATGTAAACTATGACATAATAAAATTTGAATCTGAGGAATGATATGAAAAAGATCTAAAAGTAATTAGAAGAAGTAGTTCCCAAGAATGAAGTTACCATTATTTAACAAACCCGTTATGGGGTTGAATTATGGAGGGCCACCTAAGGGCATTGGATGCATAGTCAAATAATAGCATCTTTTGGCTAACAGGTCTGTTATGTAGACTGTTTATGCAAGGCCGCCTAAGGGAACATGCTGTCTGGTCAGGAAAAAGAACTCTAAAAAATTTACTTTTCCACTGCTAAAAAGCCAGTGGATGTTTATGAGGATCCAAATTTTCCAAAGTATAGAGTTTTCTGTATGGAGAGAGGTACTTGAATATGGAGAAGATATTTCAAAACAGGATTGTCTATGAATTGGATGATTTCTACTCATATGGAGGTCTATCCCAAACGTAGGGAAGGAAAATATAAACCATAGACTTGGATAATATCAGATCATGAAAAAGGGTATGGGATAGATATGTTAAGGATAGCTATTTTTCGGATCCCTATATATTTTCAATAAGACAACCAAAGAAAAAAGAGATTTTCCTCCAAAAAATGAAGTTACCACTATTTGACAAACAAGTTAGGGGGTTGAATTATGCAGGGCCACCTAAGGGCATTGGATACATAGTCAAATAATAGCATCTTTTCGGTGACACGTCTGTTATGTAGAATGTTTATGCAAGGCCGCCTAAGGGCACGTGCTGCATGGTCAAGCGAAAGAATTCTCATAAATTGGACATTTTGTGACCATATGTCAAGAAAAGGTTTATGAAGATCTGGAAGTATTCAAGATTATGATTATGACAAATAATGATGGGTATTGTCCAATGTATGCAGAGATACATGGATCAATGATAACCATAATCATGTTGTGGCTAGATCCTGAATTGAAATGTATGACTTCACTACATATGCCATAAGTATGGGAATAAAGCCATACATAGTTCATAAAATAGAGTTTAATGTCATGTGGGACGAAAATATAGGAGATCATAGTTTAGGGTCATAGAGCTTGGACCATTTATAAGATATACACAGTGTGTGTTTTCATGGGGATTTTGTAGCCAAGGGACTGAAAGTGGAATTTGGGGTTAGGCCCAAATGACTTGGGGCTGGATTTGAGGGACACTCGAACGTTACTACGTATCCTTTAAGGATGGGAATCAAGCCCACAGAGTTCTAGAAATACCCTATGTACAAATTTGGTTCGTACATGTGAAGGGTGAAAGAGGATTTTAGTGTAATGATGGTTTAACCCAAGATAAAAGGCTCAGGCATTGCCATGTATGCACGCACTCTTTGGAATGAAACATGATTGAAAAATCAATGTAAATCATGATTCCCTCTCAGGTGAGGGTATCAAAGAATATTGTAGTTTATTGTCATACAAGACAATAAATGTTGTATAGTTTAACGTCATATAGTAAGGACGAAAGTGAACCAATATAAAGATATTGATTCTGGGGGTAGTTTCACGAATCAACATCGTACAAGATGGAGGTGAACTGATGTGAAGTGATTGGTTTTGGGCTTGAACCTTTGGATTTTGCCTATGTACCCTGCCTGGGAGGCAAGGATCAAAGTTTGCGTAGTTCAATTAAAGAATGAATTAGTGATCAAGTTGTTCTTGGGGACAACGACCTAAAAATGATGTTGGGACTTACACGTGGTTAGTGGCCCAAAGAGGGTGTTATGGTTTAAATTTTCTCTAAGCTTAGGTGAGTCATACTCGGTGTGAGAAACAAGTGGTAACAACAACCTTAACAATGCACAGATTAATGTCATGTAGGACATATGAAGGGACTATGCAGTTTAAAGTCTTGCAGTTAGGAATATTGGTGCTGCACAGTTTATTGTCATGTAGCAGGGACAAAGTAAAATTTAATGTCATGTAGGACATATTAAGGGACTTTTTGTACAGTTTAGCATCATGTAGTTAGGACTATGGGGACAATATAGTTTAACGCAATGTTGGATGAAAGAGAACTATGTAGTTTAATGTCATGCAGTAAGGACAAAAGGGAACACATTTTAACGTAATGTTGGACGTATTAGAGACTTTTTCATAGTTTAACGTCGTATTGGATGAAAAAGATGGATGATACAGTTTAGTTCCATGTTGGACGTAAGTGCGAATAGTTTAAGGTCATATGCATGGACCGTGTATGATGCAGTTTAATGTCTTGCTGGACATAAGGGACTTGCAAATAGTTTAGGGTTATATGCATGGACCGTGGATGATGCAGTTTAACGTCTTGATGGACATAAGGGACTTCATTATATTTTTTCATCATGTAGTTAGGACGTCACAGTTTAACGTCGTGTGGGAAGAAAGTAATACAAATAGTTTAAGGTCGTATGTATGGACCGTGGATGGTGCAGTTTAATGTCTTGCTGGACATAAGAGACTTATGTACAGTTTAGCGTCATGTAGTTAGGACGTCACAGTTTAACGTTGTGTGGGACGAAAGAAATGAAAATTTTTTAAATTCATATGAATGGACTCCAACAATGTATTTTTTGTTTATACAAAATACTTCTTCAGAAATCTGGCATTGGTGGGAGTAGTGATGAGTTCTCCATCCATTGAGATTAAATAATAAGCTCCATTGGAATATACCTTATGTATTGAATAAGGTCTTTCCCATTTTGGCTCAAGATTGGGAGGTTTTTTTCCTAGTGTCATCAGAGTTCTGAGAACTAATACCAATTCTCCCTGAACGAATGAACGAAGATGATTTTTTTGTTGAAATCTCATGTTATTCGATTCTGATAGACTTCCATGTGTTGTAGAGTGCACAATCTTTTCTCATATAACCATTCCAATTCATCCAATCGCTTTTGAGATTGTTCATCTGTAGATGGTTGATCACAAATGTCTACCCTGAGCGAAGGTAATTGAACTTCAGTGGGAAAGACTGCTTCCGTTCCATATACCAGTGAATATGGAGTTGACCGCGTTGCAGTGCGGGTGGTGGTTTGATAAGCTCATAAAGCATGAAAGAGTTTATCAGGCCATGACTTCTCATATTTATCCACCATCTTTTCCAGTATATTTGACAGATTCTTGTTGAAGGCTTCTATCTGGCCATTTTCAGTTGCATGATACCGAGAAGAATGATTGGATTTGATGTTGTATTCTTGATACAACTTCTTCACCTCGGATGAACAGAAGTTGGTGCCATTGTCCGTCAATATTGTATGAGGTACACCAAATCTGGTTATGAAGTTAGACTTGATGAAGCTAAAAATGCATTTAGAACTGACATCCTTGAGAGGTATTGCCTCTGCCCATTTGGAAAAGAAAACTGTAGCAGTAACAATAAACTTAAGCTGCTTGGCTGTAGCTGAAGGGTAAGGTCCCACCACATCCATTCCCCATGTGGAAAATGGCCACGAGTATTTAGCTGTATGAAGCAACTCCGGAAGCTGATGAATGAAGTTGGAATGTACATGGCATGGATGTCACTTCTTTGTGAAATCAACACAATCTTGTATAATTTAAGGCCAAAGGTATCCAAGCCTTCGAATCTGATCAGACTGTCTGTGTCCAGACTGGAGGGAACCACAGACTCCTACATGCACTTCTTTCATGATAGCCATTGCCTCTTCACCATCAATGCATCTGAAGATAACTCCATAAAAACCACACATGTAGAGAATTTTCCCTATGAGATCTGGGCTATCATAAAGACTAAAATTGACCACACGTCACCAGATTTGTTCTTTCCCGGCTCTATCAGGTGGAAGTGTTCCATTTTGAAGGTATTCCCTGATAGGTGTCATCCATCCTATAGTATGACCATATGGTTCAGGAATGGGACTAATTTCATTAATTTCCTCTATTCTGGTTCGAACATAAGGTGAAATTGCATGATGGTGGGAAATAATGATGGTTGTCTCGTCCCGATTTGGATCTGCCACAGCTATGGATATATTAGCCAGTGCATCAGCTTAGGAATTTTGTGATCGCAGGACATAAGAAAATGTTGGTTCCAAGGAAACTCCGTCATTAACTCTCTGATATAATCATACAAAGGGATTAGTTCTTCTTTTATGATGGCATAATCCCTATTGACTTGTTTGATTACCATGTCTAAATCACCTTTCACCTTTATGTGATTCACTTGTACTTGAAGCGCCAAATCCAAGCCTGCGATGAGAGTTTGGTATTCTACTTCATTATTTGTACCACCTCCTAACAATGAGAAGGAATAAGGTGACACAACCTTTTTGGGAGAAATGAGTAAAATTCCTAAACCAACTTTGTTGAATTTAGTATTTTCCATTTTCTCTTCTGTTGGACTTCTGGATGAACCCTCGAAGTACATTTCCCATGTTTGAAGACTTTCTTGAATATAGAAGACTTCCTCATCAGGGAGTTCAATATCTGAAGATGTGTTTTCTACTGAAGGGTATTCATCAGGGAAATCAGCCAGATCTTGGCCCTTTATTTCCTTTTTAGACACATATTGAATATCAAATTGCTGTAAGATAACTGCCAACCTTGACAGACGTCCTGTGAGCATCGGACGACTAAGGATGAATTTGAGCGGGTTATTGCGAGATACCAATTGGACCTTGTGATGTTTCAGGTAGTGTCTCAACTTTTTTACTGAAAATATTAATGCTAGGAAGGACTTCTCAATATTTGAGTATTAGGTTTCTGCTTCAGGCAATGTCTGACTAAGATAGTAGAGGCTGTTTTCATTCCCAGCATCATTCGTCTGAGCAAGAAAGCAACCCAATAATCGTTCTAGAGCTATCACATAGAGGATAGGTGGTCTTCCTTCAATAGGTAACATAAGTATCGGTGGACTCAAGAGGTATTTCTTGAGAATATCAAATGCTTCTTGACATTCTTCAGTCCATTGGTAAGTGACTCCCTTCTTCATCAATTTGGTGAAGGGTAAACTTTTGCCTGCCAAATTGGCGATGAAACGCCGAATATAGGCTAAGTGTCCTTGAAGTCCTCTCAATTCTATCAAATTTAAATGATGTGATATACCAAGGATTGACTTGGTCTTCTTATTATTGACTTCAATACCATGATGGCGTACAACAAAGAGGAGAAATTTCCCCGAGGTTACTCCAAAAGCACATTTTAAGGGGTTCATCTTCAAATTATGTTGTTGAAGATTGCGGAATATGACTTCTAAATTATCCAAGTGATTATAATGTTGTTTGGATTTTACCACCAAATCGTCCACGTAACATTCAACAAACATTCCCAAAAATGGTTTGAAGATACGATGCATGGCATACTGATATGTTGCGACTACATTCTTTAAGACAAAGGGCATTACTCGATAGAAAAACACACCCTGAGGGGCTCTTAAGGCTGTAGATTCCTCATCTTCTGGAGCCATTCAGATTTTATTATATCTGGAATATCCATCCATGAAGGAAAGTGCTTCATAGACATTTGTTGCATCAATTAGGAGTTCTGTAATCGGAACTGGAAAATCATCCTTAGGACAATGCCAATTAAGATCTCTAAAATCAATGCAAACTCTAATTTTCCCATTCTTCTTTTTCACTGGGACAATATTTTCCAACCACTTGGGATATTGAACTTCTCTGACGAAGTTAGCTTTGATGAGCTTATCCACTTCAGCTTCTATTTTGGAAGCATATGTTGGGTGTGTTCTTCTGTCGGCTTGTTTGAATCCTTGATGTTCTTATGGAAAACCCAAACGATGAGTGGCAACATCAGGTTCAAGCCCTGGAATCTCTGTATAGTTCCAAGAAAATATATCTCGATTTTTCTTTAAAAAGGAAATATACATCTCTTGTTCTTCAAGAGTCATGGCCACACTAATTAAAGTGGGGTGTGGAGCTTCTTTTATACCCAGATTGATTTCTCTAAGTTTATCCAGAGTTGTAGAGATACCCTCTTGAAATGATAGAGGAGAGTCTCTAAAATCTTCCACTTCTTCTTCAGCATGTGTTACTTCTTCTGTTTCTACTTGCATAGTAGATGATGATGCAGAATTTCCATGATCAGAAGAGATGTTTAAATTTGCACATCATGAAGAAGAAGCATCTATTTCCGACCCGATTGATGATGAAGGGTCTTTTTTGGGTAATAAAGAGGAGATTATGGATTGAGAATCGACATCATTGTTAACCTCTAACATTGCTATAACTTCTTCTGGCCTGGTTGGCGAAGTATAGACTTTCTGGATTTTAGCAGATGAAATGAAGACATCTCCATTTGAGCTTTCATCATTTCTTGGTGGCTCACCAATTTCTTCCATGTTGTCCAGCTCGATTTCCATAATTGACATTACGGATCTTTCCAAAAGAGTATTTTGATTTGGGTCTATCCTGTCAATTTTATTTATAGGCAACACATAATCTGTACTCACATGTGGTAATGGGTTTACTAGAATCTTTTACAAACCATACGGAGCATTAACTTTGGTAATCTTCTTTGTTGTGGATTCATCCTTTCCCTACATGTGGTAGAATTCCACCTCAGTGTATTGAGATTCACATGTCTTGAATGGGGCCTTATCACCATATAATGTCCCATTTTGACCATCAAAACAAAACATGAGACATTGATGGTATGACGAAGGGATAGCCGCATGCCGATGTAGCCAGGGTCTTCCTAGAAAGATGTTGAAGGCTGATTCTTGATCAACAACCATGAAATCTGAATTGGACACAAGATCTCCAAACTGAGTTCTGAGTATAATCTCACCCAGTGGTTCTTGTTCATTTTTATCATATCCTTGTAACATCATGGTAGAAGGAGATAAATCCGATTCCGTGAGGCCCAATCAACAGAGTGTACGAATGGGCATGAGGTTGACTCTGGAACCATTATCAAAGAAATCTCTTAATATGTCTACACCATTGACCTTGCCAGATAAGTACAAAGGTTTAATATGTCCATGCACGACATCATCTTCATCTTCATATATGAAAGATTTCACTGCAAGGCATTCTGCAGGATTATTCTTTATATGGAGGACTTCAGCAGCAGCAATTTCAGTCTCAAACTCCTGAGGACTTGACAAAGCCTCAATGAGTGCCTTCCGAAGATCCTTTGATAAATTCAAGGCATCCAGAATTGATAACATGGCCAGTACTTGGGCCAAGTGTTTCAATATATCATACTTTTGATCCAAAGGCCTACGTTTCCTAACAGGAACATGTTGTTTAGCAGGTTCCATGTAAGTTGATGCTTTGGAATTTTATGCATCTTGTACCAGGATAGGAGTTGGTAATACTCTTGGATTTGGAAGATTAGTCTGATTAGGTCTATTTACTTGCCGAGAGGAAGAATATGGAGCCTTCAACCAATCTTCCAGAATAATTGTGCTAGGGATGAGTCTGTCTTATGTAGAAGAACTTGCTTGTTCTTGTTGAGCTCGTTGAAGGGCTCTACCACGAGTTTCTACTGCATACACAGTTCTAGTAGGGGTATAATTGGAATAGTGGCCTCTAAAATATCCATGTATTCACATGTATCCTGAGCCTCTGGAACATTCTATGATTCCTCTATTTGATATAGGGAATTCGGGATCATCAAAATCGAAACTGATACTATCATATGGATCTGTTAATTTAATCATATTAACAGAACCGAAAATCTACACTACATTCGATAAATACTCAGCCTGATTTGCCTGTTTAGGCTGTGCCGTTTTTTGGGGTAGTGCCCGTGAATTTGAAGTAGATGGAATGAAGTCTTCCAGAGTCAAAGACAACTTAGGCTTTGACACATACTCATTTCTTCTGTCTTTTTTCCTTTCTTTGAATCATGCCGTTTCATTGAGGATTTTTTCTCTGATGAAGAGGGTTTTGCTGCGGCATTTATGGAAAAAGGCACAATTGGTTTCATCAATTGTGTTCACAAAATAAAATGAGTTCGGTTGATCGTCTTTATGACCATCAAATCATTATATTTTTGTGCATTTTTGTTCTTAACTTCTTGCCACTAACCTTCCTCCTTTGGAACTGTAGCAGTAACACATGATACCTGAGTTGACGAACCTTTTAATTTGACTTGTATTGAGTCAAACATCTATTGCAGGAGGTCTTTGAAGATAAAATACTTTTGGATGGGATGCCCCAACATTTGATGAAAGGGGAAATAGTTAGGAAGGTCTTTATCTCCTTACTTATTTGGCCTCTTGGGCCTTGGAAATTGAACCAAATTATTTTCCAGATCGGAAATGAAGTAACCAGGAACTTGTTCAATTCAGAAAGAGTAAACTTTTCTTTTCAAATCCTCAAATTTTTTTCCTCTTTGATATCTCTGATCATCTTGACGAAATGGCCTCTGTTGTTGACGTTCAGGAGGTAGAGCCCTTCGAGAAGATGAAGGTTCTGAAGTAGAAGCGGGTACAGGTTCTTGTTTAAGCATAACTATAGTAGTCTCTGCTTTACCCATTCTCCTTCCTGGAGCTGATGGAATTTCATGAGCTTTATCCTTAGTCTTTATAAGAGAATCTTCAATCTGTTGAGTGATTTATGTAAGGTCTCGAAACCCTCCTATTTATTTCACAGGAATCAACGGCATGCGTAATTTGTCACGTAGATTTGCCACATAGATTGGCAACATAACTTATTGAGGGAGTGCTAATCTTAGGGAATATGTTAATCCCTTCCAGGGAGCAATGAAATCTGAGACACTTTCATTTTCCCTTTTCTTACAGTTTTTAAGATAAAAAACTGTTGTCTTTGGCAACGTTGAGAGGAACTGAAGATGAAATTTTTGATGAAGATCCTTCCATCCGGTAATTTACCGGGATTGCAAGCATGTGTACTAGAAAAAAGTTGTTCCTTGAATGGTTCGCATAAAGAATCTGAGTTTCACTTCTTCTTGCTGTTTCAGATTTCCCATCATAGGATCGCAACAAGACATGTAATGCGTCAAATGATGTTCAGGATCGCCCGATCCATTGAAAATATGGAATACAGGGCTCCCAAAACTTGATGGGGGAGAGATTGAATCTACCCATTTAGGGTAAACTCTCTTTTCTAGTTGAACTTGTGCACGCTTCCCCTCTATAGATTCCAAATTAGTATTTAATGACTCAATGGTAGTTATTAACTTTTGAGAAACATTTGGTTGAACTTGGACTTGGGTAGGTGCAATAATTGGAGTCCGGATAGGTATGGTGGCTGGTACTACAACTGATGGTAGCACCCCCGATTGTTGTTGAACTTAACCTATAGGATTAGACCTATGAGGGTGTAATGATAGAGGAGGATATTCTTGATCCATCTCAGAATCTTCAACAAACTCCCTTGGCTGACTGACTCCGGTACGCTTAGGAAGAACACTATCTTGAAGTAGATCTGCGTTCAACCTCCTCAATTCCTTCATTTCTTCTTCTTGTTGTGAAAATATTTTCTCTAGTGAGAGTGATTGGACTTCTATAGAGGAAGGGTATGTAACTTGATTCTTTCCTTTCCCCTTGTTAACTCCCTTTCGGAGAGGGGGAAGTGGGTTACTTGAAGGATTACCTAGATTCTGGGTAATCCTTTGATTTTGTGTACACACAACTTCTTCATTTGTGTCTGTGCGTACAACTTCTGGATTAGGAACCTATTCATCTGAGTCCCCTGAGTGAGCCTCATGTTCTAGGGGATCAGAAACAATGTCATTAATGACATTAATTGATGCAAAACGCATCATATCTCTTCTATCAGCATTTCTATGATATTGTCTTCTGCCATACCCCTGACGAGACATTGCCTTTTGTTGATTTGATCCCTCAGGAACTTCATGGCGAACCGTAATTTGGAGAGAATCTCTTGATAATTTGGCTCTTCGTTCCTCTTCTGGCTTCTTCCCCAATCGAGAGAAGATCGACTTTCGCTGAGGAGGGGATTGATGATTTGAAAAAGTCCCCATTCCGGTGGACTGGGGTTGTTCCTGCTATCTTTTCTCAACTCCTCGAATCATATTTGTCGATTCTAAGGGTTGGGTTAAAAGAGTCCCCATTCAGGAAAGATGGGGTGGCTCTTGACATGTAATGTCTGAGACTTTCTTAAAACCTCTCCTGATCATGTGGACCTTAGTCCGGAAATTAGCTGGATGCATTAATCGACATCCACTTTTATCACATGGTTCAAAAGACCATTGGATGATTTCTGACACTTGATTATGTGCTTGCCCCATATGAGAGGCCTGTTCAATATTCTCGTTTACTTGATGCAGGAGTAATTAAATAACGTGTTCCATGTATTAATGATTTTGAGAAGAACTAGTGGAGGCTTGTTCTTGGGAAAGCTTTTGATTACAAACAAAACCCATTGACTGTGGCCGGCCACAGGCAATAACATTTCATGAGACCATTTTCGGCGGGCTTTGCTGACTGGAGAGCACAGTGAAATGTAGCGCTCCATGAACACCCCATCCTCTGACATGAATACCAGATGGGGCATTGGCAATTAACTGGCACAATCTTTTTAGTGCACCAAGGCATGAACGTTGAAGGGCTCTCTGCTTCTTTTCAGCCTTCAGATATCGAGAGACTGATAAAGATGCCAAATCAATCTGACGTTGTAAACCTTATATTATCTTAACATGAATTTCATATTCATCTTAAGATAATACTTTCTTTTTCATCTGAAAAAGAGTTTTCCATATGTTGAGATGAATGTCATGAATTCCATCTTCCGTAAACATCTCTGGAATGTCATATTGAGAGTCAACCAGAGGCCATAACATGACTGGAACTTCACCTTTCTCCAGTTGTTTTCTCGTCTTCAGCATTTCCTCTTTATAATTCAATGAACATTCTTCTACCTGATTTGACCAGAGCTGGTGTTTCCTTGTTCCTTCGTTGGATTCAACAAGATTGGTAGAGAAATCACTGATCAAAATAGAAGATGCATGAAATAGGGGTGGTTCGTAGAATGACCTAAACCCTGGGCTATCTTCGGGTTGAAAAATGATTTCACCTACTAGAGATGAAGCATCAGACATGACTGGTTTTTCATTTTCCAGTGCCTCAAGATAAGAGGGCTTTCTCGGAACTACATTTTCCACTGGAGTATTTTCTGGGCAATGTGCGTCACTACTACGGAGAGGACTTTCACAGCGAAATTCATCATCATGTGGAGGAACACCATGGTGGGTTATAGAAAAAGATGAGATCTCTTTCTCCTTGGTCTTTTGGCCACACAGAGGGTTATTGTAGCTCTCATATGAAGATGAAACTTCAAGATCAACCGAATTTTCATGATGTAAGCCTTCATGGGGAAGTGTCTGTTGAACACCATCTGAATTAATGTTCCCACTATTGTGAAATGAGGGAGTAGAATCTTGGATTCCAACAGATAATTGTATGAGGGCTTCAAGAACTCCAGCATCGAGCAAGGCCTTGTGATAGATTGGATCTTGATCTCATGACTGTGCGGGGCAGGTCTTCTTCTTAGAAACCTTTTTACTCACCTTGGAAACCACTTTTTGATGAAAGTGGCTACTGTGATCAGGTGTATGTGCCTAATCAGAAGAGATGGCTAGTTTAGGATGACGATCTCTACTCAAATCGGGTGTATGTGCCGGACTTGGTTGTTCGAATGATATTTGGTAATACGCCCCACAACCCACTTGGACTGGAACAGATGTGTGTGTCTGTTCTTGAGTGAATTGTTGATTTGTCACTCCATTGGTAGTGATAGTTTTATGTGTCTTTACCTGAGATGCTACTGAAGCTATTATAATATCCTGGAAAGCATCCAGAATATGAGCAGGGATTTGCATCTTCTCTTTCACCATTGATATAATATGCTTGGTGACTTCAGCTACCGGAACGGGGATATATGTCCATTTCGTTCTTTGAGTAGGTGTGTGTGTGTCTGCTCTTGTCCTCCTTTTCCTGTCAGTGAATCCTGACAGTACTCAAGTGTGTGGGCAGAGAGTTGAGTCTGCCTCCAATTTCTCGCTGGAGTTTTCCGACTGACTTCTCTGAGTGCTACCAAGCGAGACTGTTGGTAGGATTGATCAATACTAGTAGGTGTATGTGCCTAATAATTGTACTTCGCCGAACGTGGTTAACGAGATCCATCATATGTAGTCAGACGATCCTTCTGACTAGCTGATGACATATAAATAGGTCTGTGTTCCTGCCTATAGTACCCCACCAGAATTTCCTAGCGGGATTGGCGTGATGCTGCCAGACGAGTCTGCTGGACAACAGAATTAAAATGGATGGGTATATGAGCCTGCTCGTTGCTTTCCACCAAGTTTGGTTGGTGGAATTCTCCGGAGATGGCAGAGATGAGAACCTGCTCACTTTTGACCGGATTTCACCTCTGGTGATTCGTCTTGCCTGCTCGGATTCGAGGAACCTGAGCCGAACGCCTGGAGTCGATACCCTCATCATGTTGGGGGTGCACTGCCGCACGAGTCTGGCGGTGATTGTTGATAAGATCCCTTGGAATGAAATCCTGTCTCCTTGAATTAAGGCCCTGAGGGACCTGCTCATTCACCTCCCCAGAATATGGGAGGGAATGGTGATTGCGTTCTGAGGATAACAACCCGAAACGGTTGGAGACGGTGGTTAGCACCGCCTGCTTCCTGATCACTGGTCGTCGCTGTCTGGACGAACAGGGTGAATTGTTCACTTGGAGAGATTGTAGAGAAGCCTCCAGAGTTGGAATGGTACCATGTTGACGGTACTCCTTAATCAGCGCATTTGATACACAGTGTTGAAGACGCTGAGTAGGTGATTTCATCCTCAGAGCGGACGATGATCCAACATGAGTAGCAGTAGTGGCATTTGCAGCAGAAGTTTTCACAGAAGAGGTATTCATAGATGTGAACTAAAGAGAAGCCATTCAGGAAATGCAGAAGATCTTGGAAAAGAGTGCCTATTTGATATAACAGATATAATCAAGATAAGTCTGGCCACTACATCTTTTTGATGAGGAAATATGTCATTGATTGCTTTGTTGGCCCTCTCATTGAGTTTTAAATAGGGGCCTAACAAATAAGAAAAACATCATTTTAACTTGGTTAAGGATTCACGTTGGGTTTACCATTTTTTGTTTCCTACGGAATTGGGGATGATCTCATTGATTTAAGATTCAAGCATTCCAAGTGGTTTCTAACGGGTTTGTTCGTAGAACCGGAAACATCCAATGATTCCATATCCATTTGAACCTACATTCCAAAGGTAGGTTCTCATTAGTTATGGACTGGTGAGGATTAGAAATTTTCATTGGTCGAGAGGATGGGATGTCGGACTCATCACACCTTTTTGAGGGGAATTATGGTCTACTCCGGGACACTCTGTAAAGATTTAAGTTATGTTCGTGAATCCTTATTACATTACCAAGTATAAAATGATCTTTCCTTTAGATCTGACAATCAATGATTGATATGTATGAAATTTAGAGAATATTTTATATGTATTCGAGGTTATTCATCGATAGGTAATCATCAGTATTTGTTAGAGATTATTAGTCAATGGTATCCTTCAATACATAAAAGTCTCTTAGTCATTATGATGAAGATGCTGGTTTTAAAGGCACTCAGTGGGGCACTTGAAGTTTATTGTCATTCAGAAGGACATTGATTATTTCAGAGTTGGGATCATACCCGCAGATGGGCTACCTATGTATCGTTTGTTTTGGAAAAGGAATTAGAACCCACGTAGTTTGAGTAATGGAGTATAATGTTTATGCATGATTGATGGATCAAATAAAGATTTCATGATTAATTTTACACTCTAAGCTCACGTGAGTTATGCTCGGTGTGAGAAACAAGAGGTATTGGTGAAACCGGACAATTCTACCACAAACGATGCAATGATGTGGGGCTTATGTATGTCTGGCTGCCCAAAAATAGATGAAGATTAAGATTTACTTCAAGGAGGAAATCCAGGAACAACATCCATAAAGTTACATGTGCTTTATGGAAATTTGGATACTCTAATCTTGGGGCTTACTCTTAAGGAAGATTCCCAAGTTTGGAGGGGACTTATGATTGAGTTTTACTCCTGAGAAGGAAGCCCAGATCAAAAAGGAATTATGACTGGTCAAGAGAAATTAAGACTGGGGCTTACTATTGAAAAGGAGGCCCAAGTTAAGGGAATTTGAAAACTGAGGCTTAACTCCTAAGGAGGAGGCCCAGGTTAAAGGAATTTTAGAATTAATGGACTTGGGGCTTACTCCGGAAAAGGATGCCCATATTTAGGAATTTTAAGATTAGGGATTACTTCTAAGGAGGATGCCCAGATTAGGGGACTTGGGGCTTACTCCTAAAGAGGATGCCCATATTAATGAGGACTTGGGGCTTACTCCTAAAGAGGATTCCCATATTAATGAGAATTTGGGCTGGGGCTTACTCTTGAAAAGGAGGCCCAAGTTAAGGGAAATTATGACTAGGACATACTCCTAAAAAGGAGGCCCAAATTAATGAGAACATTGGT
The DNA here is from genome assembly GCA_963277665.1 of Viscum album. Lineage (NCBI taxonomy): Eukaryota > Viridiplantae > Streptophyta > Magnoliopsida > Santalales > Viscaceae > Viscum > Viscum album. Next base: position 1,006,759,916 of record OY728158.1, on the reverse strand, counting down.
CTTACTCCTAAGGAGGATGCCCATATTATTGAGAATTTGGAATAGGGCTTACTTCTGAAAAGGAGGCCTAGGTTAAGGATTCTCTCATCTTAAAGTATGAGGTTGAATGAATGAAATCTCAAATTTTAGTGACATAAAGATGTGTAAATCACTAGTTTTTGAGAGATGTTCCACGAAATTCCTTTCAGATAAGGATGTCAATCCAGAAAACATGCCATAAATGGCTTTGAAGAGTATATTGAAGATTGAATCTTGAATAGGAGAGGTGGAATGGCATAAGAGGGGTTAAATGGGCAGGAAGGGCACCCAAAAAATAGAAGGGCACACAAGTCCTGGCTGGCGTGCAGGTACTACATGGGCGCATAAGTCCTGGGCGCACAGGTATACCTGCGTGGAACATGCGTACTTGCGCGATTGTTAACCACAAGGGTAATACTTGGGAGGTCCTTGACCAATGCCTTTTGAGTTATCCCAAGGCACTTCCAGAAGATTGGCGCGCAAGTTTTAATGAGTAGGTAAGGAGGCGCGCAAGTGTGTCCATTTCCCTTAAGGGTAAAACACTTAGGCACACAAGTGTTAGTGAATTCTAACAGTTAAACCTTATTCCTCTTATTTAGACCTTCCATTATAGGTAAAGAATTGCCTTAAAAGTGTTCAAAAGACTTTAAGAAGAGACTTGGGCGTTTAGAGCTCTGTATCTAAATTCTGGAAAAAAATCATCCCCAAATGGGGGGCCCACCGGGGGTATTTATAAGCGGGAGAAGACCCCGGGCGGTTTTCAAAGAGTGTGCGCAAGTCACTTGCGTGACCATTAGGCGGCGCGCAAGTGTACTTGCGCGGTAGTAAGGGAACTTGCGTGACCCAAGTTCCTTTGACTCCTTTTTCATTCCTTTGTTGATTTTTTATGTTTTCTTCAAAGGATGAATCAATTTGTGCTAAGTCATTTCCCTTTCTATTCCTTTAAACAATGTGACGAAAAGGAGCGTCAACACCGTGGATAATAAAATTCAAAAGTTATTATTCACCAAAAATTATTTTCATCTTATTGAACCAAATTTTAATTAATAATGTCAACCATGTTCCATGAATTTTGGAAATTCAATTCCCAGAAGCGGTAAAATTATGTTTTATGGAAATTTTCAAATGTTCCTAGAAGGTGGGTAAAAGACGTGAAAAAGTTCAATAAAATTGTATATATCTAATATTATTATAAAATGACTCCAATGAATTAAATTGGAAGAATATAGATATTTGGAATCTATTTTTAATTTAAAATAAATTTAAATATCAGTAATAATTATTTAAAGAAATGTAGGTTTTAAAAAAGAATGCAGTGTTTTTCACAATTCATCAAAAATTGAATGTTTTCAGAAAAATACCAAAAATATACCATAAGCTAATTTTGATATGCTAAATCGAAAAATGAATTCCATGTTGAAAAAAAAAATTTAAAATTTAAAATTTGAGTATTACTATTCAAACCTAATTTTTAAATGGATAGTTTTATTGGTCGTGGGGTGATATAACGTGAAGTTGTGGACATTTTAAGCTATTGCATTATTCAAATAGAAGCGTACCATGAAAGAATGGGGAATTAAACTTTTCATCTGATAATAAAAAATTAATTATAAGCTTATTATGTAAAGATCATATTCAGGTTTCATGTTTTCCTCTATAACAATATCCAGGGTAAAATATTCATTGTTCAGGGAGTTGATGTCTTGTATAATATTTTTAATGATCTTTAGAATTCAATCAATATTTTATGGTATTGTCTAACCGGGGTGCTTCATCTATGGTTATAACCTTCATTTATTTCATATCTATTATTGTTTAAGGAAGAAGAAGGTTATTATAATAATGTGAATTGTCTCAAAAACAAATAGTGTTTTTAAATTCTTTGAATATCATAAAAATATGTAGATATATACTAGGTGGATTAAAGAGGATAAGGGAAAAAGTTAATGACAGAAGAATAATTCATGAGGTTTTTTTAATGAAAAATTAATTCACATATTTAAAGGGGTATATAAATATCATGCACATATCTATTAATTAAAATCATGAATCATGGATGAAATAAAGTATATACATCTTTAACGAGGTATGATTACAAGATTACATGGTGGTTATTATATTATGTTATTTTATTGGTTATAATGATATAAACATGGATTTTTGAATGCGTATATCGATGTATTTTGGTGAAATTGAATTTTAATTCATGTTATTATATTTTTAATATTTTGATATTGAAAAAATAGTATATGATGGAATATTATTCCTATGATTACTCTGTAGTATAAATAGACATCGAAGAGGAAGAAATAAAAAGTAAGTCATTAATGAGGAAACTAATTAGAAAAGTTGGTCATGAATGTTACAAAATATAGAGATGAAGAATAATCCACTATTTCCCTAAATATATTTTGAAGAAAATTCTCATGATTAATATCTAGACAGTGATAGTTTCATGTAATGTTTTTCATTCAATTTGAATTACTGATGTATTTCTATTGTTCTAGATGAAATGAATATGATGAACACATTAGAAATACGATAGTTGTTTCTAGTGGAAATATATATATATATATATTCCATTCCTTTAAATTTAATCATTCATGAGATATAATAACTATGTGGGATTCAAAAAAACATTTAAGAGACTTGTAATTCATTTTATTTGGATTTTAGCAACACTAATTATTTTAGAAAATTTTACTATAAGATCATGTGATCAAAATCTTTACTAGATCTTGCTATGTACTAGCTACTTACATTGATTGGTTAACATTATATGTCACTTTTCCATTTATATGTGTGATTTTATTAGGATTTTTATAAATAAAATTCACATTAACATGTGATGATGTTTGTTTCAAGGGGAAAATATAAAATTTAATCATAACTAATTCAAATCCACATCTTAGTTACTTCCCTGATCGTGTGCCTATAAAACAAGGAGATCACTAAAAAGTTCTATATATATTAAGAACATAGAATTTTAATTGATCAAGCACTATAATTATTGTACACATTAATATATTCTTGGATGCTACCATCTTTGAAATGGATTTCGTGATATTAGAACCCCAAGAAATTGTTGATAAGTTTGAGTGTATCCTTATTACCACCTAATTTTTCTTCAAATGATTTAATATTATATACATTGGTGAAGTTATGGAAATATACATTTCAAACTTCTAGAAGTCGATTATCATCACTAGATTTGGTGTCCCCCATACATTATTAATAGTTCATGGAACTAGATTCTATTTTTTCGAGTTAAGATGAGTATATCAGGAATATATCATCATATCTAACCACTTATCCTAACATCATATAGTATATTATTTTCATATATAATATTTCAAAAATATTTTGATAAAAAATATTCATCAGATTATTCTAAAGAATAAGAATTATTTTCAAGATAAACATCAGTAAGGTATGTGGTCCTACTACACCAAAACATGTACTAAAAAAATAAACCCATATTTATTTATTTATAAGGAATATATTTTTAACTTATCTAAGTAAAAATAAATTTAATTAATGTTTCTATCAAAAATCTGGTATCTTAAGATGAGTATTCCCAAAACAAGCGTAATGAGTCAGAGTGACTATATCAGAAAGGGTTGTCCACTCTTTCCAACCTAGATTTTTATATTAATTGAGTTTCATGATCCTTCAATAAATGAGTTTTCCCGTGTAATTTATTCATTTTAATACCCATAACACCCATAAAATCTAGGAAGAAGCTATTAAAACTAAATCCTAATATGGATGGACTATAAATAATGCATTATTTTTAATCTAATAGATGATAATCATTATCTTCCATTGATGGGGAGTGCATCAGAACCCACTAAAGCCTGATTACTTAAAAATATTTTGAATAATTTGGTACGGTTTTACATTATCCTTATCATATGATGTTAAATATCATGAAATTTTAAACATACTAAAAGATGTTAAACATTATAGTGAAAATCCCAACCATATGATATTTTACTACATGGTGGAGTCGTAGGCTTTATGACCCTAAATTGTATAACAACAACATCCTTATTATAAGAAATGAAATGACATGATATGTTGTACTGAGAATCCTAATTGTAAAATTTGTTTTCTACATTTCTTTTCCAAAAGAATTTAAAATACTCAGAGTTATTATTAATCACATTATTTTAAACTAAATGATATTTTTTCCACCATATATGAAGTTAAAATGCTCAGAATGGATATCTTCATGAGTGTCATGTCTATGTGATAATCCCCATTTTATAACTAAAAATTTATACCTATATTAACTAAGGTAAAAAATTACCCCATATTATAAGAACTATGATTTTATTAATTTATATTATTATAATTTTATAGTGACTCCCATATCAGGTATCTTAGTCCAAATCATGAATTTTAATCACTGTTATCCACATACTCCTACATGAGATCCAAATCTATATAGGGTATTCTTGATTACACAAGGAAAATAGAATTCCTGATTTGTTCTATATAACATAATCTCATGCGATTAAAATAAATTAGTTTTTATCTCATATTTATCATGCTAAGAATGATCCAAGAGAGATTATTGGTCCATGAACTTCAATCTGATTGACATTTTTGGGTTGAAAAAAATTCTAGGGGGATATTCCTATCATAGTAACTATAATTAAACATAAAAACATAATATATAAACAATATGACCACTCAAACATCACTAGGTGAATTATTTGTTGAAAATATCTTACTTACATATGATTCATGTCCTTATTAAAGCTTCAGGGCACATTGATAAACTTATAGATAACATTACCCCTTAATATAACTATTTATATATTCATTATTGTATTTATAGGATATGTAGTGATGCAATAATATCCCATCCTAGGCTCATCCATTATTTTTGATAATCAAAATTACCTTATCTTATCTGTGAGGTCAATCAATGTTGGATCCATCCTGAGAACTATGTGGGCCATGATTCATGTTATCATAGGGTATTTAGATGTTCCTAGATATCATTAACTTAGGACCATTAGAAAACCCCATTTTTCCTTCCATGGGTTCATGTTTCCTCTCATTCATGTCAGGATTCTAATAAACACCTGATGCAAGAGTAAGACCACCCATCCTAAACATTTTCACAAGATCCAAATCTATGTAATGGATATATAGTAACAACATGTTTATTTATTAAAATACAGGTTATATATTTATCAATTTTTATTTGTTCTATCTCACTCCTAATCAAAAATTAAAATCAAAACCAACGTTTCATAGTCTTTGTCTCAATGTTTTTTCTCTACATTTAGATATTTGGGAGTGTTGTTGAATTTTGTGAATAGGCTCACCAGTAAAAAGGAGTTTTATTATATGTCTTCTTACCATATGATTTTATATAGAAAAACTTCCCACATGTTCAAATGATTGATCCTTGTTCCATGTTGTTATAGTTTCAATAATTGGAGGAGGTTGTTTGGTCTCATGTTTTAGTGAAAAAAATTTACACCTATATATGTAAATCTAGGTCATATTATATAAAAATATACAATTTCATCCATATTTAAATCTATTAGACTACATGAAATATGGTTTATCTGGTAGAACAATAAATTTCTCAGAGTTATCCATTCTATAAAACTTAATTATCTAGAATGAGATCCATGACCTTGTGGAAGTGATGAATGTGATTATAAACTATGTGTGGCTGGATTCATATTATTTTATGATATACATTGACATCTAAAAGATAAACTCTAAATATAACAACATACCATTACCCATATTCACTCCCTCTAAAATGATTATAACAACATATACTATGGTAAACATAGGTATGAAATGACAATATATCCTTTTAAAAACAACCCCTTCCACAAGTAAAAATTTATGGCATGAGTGTATTAGATTACAATAAAAGTACCAAAGATATCAATTAATAGTCTATCCAAATTTAATGGAAACATTTTTTTGATATTCCCATATACCCTTGATACGTTTCTGTATATGTATCCCTGATATGGACTAATTTTCATATGCATGTTTTTGTCCTATGAAAATAGTCCTCTAACACCTATATTCCTTGATAGTGTCACTGTAAAATATTTCATTCAAATATATTCAATTGTAATCCCTTTCATATATTTCCCATATTATCACTTCTGATCTGAGAACCTCGAGTTAGATTTTTCGACATCCACATTCTATTATTAAACTATGTTTGGTGAGTTCTTGGACCTTAAACCCCAATTGAGCTATTGATCTTCACATCACCTTTACAAATTTTTCCAATCAGCATGACTTAAAATTATGATCCCTTTTATGTGTGATTATCAATATTATTTTTTTCATTCATAGTAGGTGTTTCCATGCCCTTTCTAGGACAATTATCACGTCGTCCTTATAGTCCGTGAATTGCATCCTTAAAAAATGTTCACCCTAACGAGATAAGATGTGTTACATTGATATGTTCATTCACATACATTTTTTTAACCTTTTCAATATGAACTATCACACTCTATTGTCAAATAACAATTACCATAATCAAATTTCACCTTGTTCAAAATGTTATGACATTAAAATCATCAACTATAATTCAAATATTTATGAAATAATACTTTATCCCTCCATGGTCTAAATTTTAAGACTTTAAACTACAAGTGAATGTTATATATAATAGTTCAAGATAAAAAACCCTAAAGAGTATCCTTAAATATGTTCAAATAACCGCTCACAATGAGTCATACATTTAGGGTTTTGTAATGATGAAGTGAATAAATATAATGGGTAATAAAAATTTAAAACCCATCATGTAGACATAGAATAATCCAATCCTTTCTACTTGACCCCCACGATTAAAAGAAATTAAAATAAAATTAGAAATCATATTTATTCACAAAAAACATGTTCAACACATGGGGGTATAAAATTTTTATTTATTGAAATATTTTTGGATATATCCTCTCTTTTGATATACTTCATTTATTACAATAATGAATCTATATAATCTATTGGTTGATAACAACTCTAAATGTATTTGAAGCTATTGAAAAACTCTATTTGTAAATTAGTATGTGTATTGATTTGGATCTGCATATTCACCCCAATATATAATTCCAACCAAGTGTATGTTTTGTCTAAGGATAGGCTCATTTAATATTCATATTCACTAACACTATTGTATTAGATGTCATTATTTGATTATGTTAGGTGGTCATCCCTGAAATATGTGTCCCATATAATAAAATATGGTTAAAATACCCTGACTTATGATTCATGTAACCCATAATTCATCCATTCATGTGGATTTTATGCAATTAATATTACCCCTTTATTCATAATACCCATTTTCAAGGAAGATATGTGACATCTTACTCTCAAATATTTTTATGTCCTTATTATGTGACCATAATCCACATAACATATGGTGCAATACCTAAGACCTTAATCTTTTTGAACCTATCTAGATATGTGATGGAACTAGTCCTTATTCGTTTTTAATTTTCCTTTATCATATTTCTATATAGATATCTACACCATTATATCAATGTTGTTCATATTAAAATAACAACAACATATTGTCTAAGAACTATGATTGAGAAATATGTGTTCCATTACTCAGTTTTTTATGCATATGTGATGCTGGTTTTATTTCATTCAGGTTTAATGTTTCATTTCCCTTGTTGCTATACTGACTACCTGACCACCTTTTTGGGTCAACATTGTATGACTTCTCACGTCAACTATATTGTCCTACCTTATGGGGAATAAAACATCCATATTAATGGGATATAAAATTAATTATTCCAGAAACATATAGAGGTAATACTAAAAAGGTTCAACTATATAATTGAACTACATGTATCTTATATGGGTTGAAAAAATTGAGCATTTAAAAATGAAATAGAATAAAACAATTCAGTTTAAAACCCTATGATGAATCCAGGTTCATTCCCGAAACAATTACCCCATAAGATGTTTAGGAAATTGATTGGATGATATTCAAAAAAAAAATTCAAAGCCTGTGGTGTCCAATATATGATCCCTTTAAATGTTAAGAAATATTATCCCGGGCCCTTTTTTGGAAAAGATAAATATTCCCATCATACCTAGTCTGTCAATCCATAGGATGAAAGATTTTTTCTTTCAAAATGTTACTTTGGGATTTATGAACGCTATTTACCATTAAAATAAACATTCCAAATCCCCATATTGGATCCTCATGACAACATATCTTCTTATTCCACATCTCAATAGACCAAATCTAGTGTAAGATTATAGAGATTATGATTATAATTATCCTTTAGTAATTATTAGACTGAAATATTCTATCATCAAATAGACTAGATCTCATTTCCAATGATGACAACAACACCTATACCCATCAATGATCCACACCTAGAATGAATATTATTTGAATTAATTGTTTGGAATCCCTAATGGAATTCTTCCATTTTTAATAAATTTTTAAATGGTTATACATTATCTTAATTTTTTTATTAGGTATTCATATGTTATACCAAAATTGTAACTAGAATAGAGTAAGGGAAATGAAAATGATAACATAAAATATTGTTTCATCAATTTTCCATAATTGGGGAATAAAATACACATTTTAAATATATATTTAGTTTACTGTAATCTAAAAAGGAATAAATATTTTTAATTGATCTTTGATACCCCTTGATATAACCTCACATTTCTGATAGCTCCATATTTTAGGATTATTTTTGGGGATGTAGTGCTTATTATTTATAATTGTTGTCCACTCTCTCCTTTTCATATTTATAAACAAGAATTTGATGTTTTTTATTGGACATATCAATCTTGATAAGTTCATAATGTTGATGATCCAACTCTCAGAGAATTTAAACTATCGTAATTCAATATTTCAATATGTGGTTTTACCACATCAATGTAATCACTACAAGACGTTTAGTTTCTTGCGATTTAGTAGCTATAAAGATTATAGCATGTGCTAATGAATCTAAAATAGAGAGACTAAATAATCATTCTCATTCATACACACATTTTTGGATGATTTAATTTACTATATAATTGATGGTTTGATAATGAAATATGATATTCCCTAATGTTTTGATGATTAGTTTGAAAGAATGATGATTTTTTGATGAACATACGAACATATTAAGAAAATTATATTTTTAAACTCTTCCATGTGGACATGTAGTTGTTTAGTATATATTAATATCATACATTCATGACATACAATATTTAAATGTTGGTGAGGTATATTACAATGATTGATCTACCAAATAGGTTAAAACATAGAAAATTCATAACTTGATGAGCACTGTGTCAGTTTTTGTTTTCAAAATCTCTATTTACTAGTGTATTGGGAGTAAAATAATCAAGTTACCATTAAATTAAAGTGGAGATCAAATAAATTGTTTAAATCATGGACGTAATATATGGAAATAATGAATTAGGATTAAAAGGTATGAATCCTTACTATTTAATTATAGTGAGATTGTTTTCTGTGTAGTGCACATCCATTGATAGGGGCACCAATCCAAAAATAAATCATTTTATTTATATAAGATAAATGCCTCCATGAAGGGATAGTAAGAGAGTGATAGTTAGAATTCCCCAATATAGTGCTTATATTCTTGAGGAAACATACCTGTTAAAAATAATATTCCAATTTAGATAAGTTGCACTCCCATGTAAATAGTCAAAATGTTTTTATCCATTATACCATCCACCAATCCTAGAGAAAAATTGATGATGGTTAGGGATTCTGTATTGAATTTTGGTTAAAATATTTCCTAAGGTTTGCCTTCTATTTCTTCTGTTGATGATACTTACACAACGATACATTGTGAGGGAGTTAGGATCTTATGGTTTGGGAAATGAGTACCTTAGGTTCAGTAATCTTTGTTTTATTTCCTACTAGTATCAAATATACAGTTGTTAAGGGTGAACAATAAATAAGGTGTCCCTTTTTTCCTCAGGTCTACAAGTGTAAGAACTAATTAATCATGGTTAAAAGTTGACTTTGATTTCAATTGGACCCTAATAAATATTGTATTTATATAATACCCTCATTGTGGTATATAGGTGACACAACCTTAGGCATGTGTTTTAATTCAGCAATATGAATTAAAATTGACTTTGGATAGATCAATGAGTTAGTATAGAGATATAAATGTTACTTGGGAGATGAGTGAGTTAATATAATCGATATTCTACACCAAAGGAAGATGGTGTATTATTATACTATCCCTATTTCGGTTTCAAATTACCTGAATGGATATCTATGTGGGAGAGATCACCAATGGTATCGATGGGATCAACATTGGAGTATTGGAGGTAGATAACTAAATTATCTCCCTTAGGATGGCAGAACCTTCCTCCTCAACCCAAAATTCTTAGTAAACAACAATACCAATGTTTATAACCCCAGTAGAGTATTATGGAGATGTGATATTTATCTGTTCACTTTGGTATCCTAAAAGTGTCATGAAAATTTAATAAATTAATAATTACATCATGGAAAGAAAAATAAAGGTTATTCCTAAAAAAAATTTGAATGATTATTTTGGTTATTTACCCGTCGTCATCTAATCCCATTTGTGACCCGAACTTCTAAACCACTCACATCAAATAGTGTTGAATTTGATTAAAGGAGTGGATTAGAACCTTGAGAAACTAATAGTAAGGATATACCACATCAAGGTGTTCTACGATGAAGATTCATGTGGGAAAAATATGAACCCAAACCTCATAAGATATCTCTCCCTCCCTCCCTCCCTCTCTCTTATGAATATAATATGTATATTCCACAGTGAATAGGTCACCTTTCTTGGATTGACATCCATTCTAGGTGACCAAAAAGGTCACAATAGTAGTAATATTTATCAATGGATTCTATCATAATAATATAATCACCAATATTATTGAGTGGGTAATGGATATATGTTTATCCCATATCTTCAACATATAGAAGATATGAGTTTTTCTATAGTATCTATTTCTCTAGTGATCTTAATTACTGTCAGTTTATGCCTTTATTATTCAACATCAGTTTATGGTTTTCCTTTTTTCTATGACACAACAGTAGAAAATTTCAAATATTGATAAAATAATGTCCATGTATGAGGGTAATATGTCAACAGTTTAATGTTGACAACAATGCATGGGAGGAAAACCTGAATTCATATCAACTCCCATGCAATCATCAGGGAAAATTGCGAGAAACCATGTGATACGTTTCATTAAACATACAACTGAGAGGAATGTGACATGAATTATAAACACATTGAAATTTCAATCCAAATATATAGTGAAATATAATTCATATATTGGATTATTAGACATTTTTGTATCCAATACAACATTCCTTATGTATATAAACATTGCACATTCCTCATGGTTTTTAGATTAATTTTCATTAATAGTGTTGATAGGGGGGAATATATAATAAAGAAAAGATTATTTCCATGATTCATCATGTCCATGATATTCTATTAATTCATGTTATAATTCTTTCACCCACCTGAGATATAGATATATGGTCTAAATCGAGAATTTTGGATCACATAGTAATTGATGAATTGGTTGTCGACTATATATATCAATTTTCACCTCCTGATTCCCCTTATGAAGTCCAGTTCTCCAGGGAAACCTCATAAAGGCCACCTTATAAAGGTCAGTTGGTGAATTATAGTCCTAAATTGGACATAATGAGGATTATCTAAAAAAACCCTTCTGAATTTTCTCTCATTTAGACAACATTCCTCCATCAAATCGTGTCAATAGAAAAATAAAATTATACCAGGATAAAAATTCCACCATGATGCACACAAAAGGTTATAAAATGGATAGGATTCACATCCATAAATTTTATTATATACCCTATTTTGTTCATTCTAGCCCAAATGACATATTGCGTCTCCTCCTTTGGTTTATCTCCCAACAAACCATTCCCTCATTAATGGCCTCATGTCAATATTTTTTTAGTGGACCCCGTCAGGGCGACCCATGTGTAATCCTTAAATCATAATAAAAGAGACATATAGTTTAAGATGTTCTTTAGAAAGGGATATATGTATTTTGAGGCATACTCCATAAATGTTATATATTCCTATGAAAGAATATACTCTTCTAGGGAATACATTTATAATCCCCAATCATTTCTTCAGGGGGTTGTCTCTATCATGAGTGAACTCATCCCTCTATAACTTATTACAAGAAGGAATGTACTCAAGACCAATACATATTCCATTAAGTTTCATGTATAATAACCATGTTGGATCCAATTTATGATTTCATCATGAGGTTAAAACAATGAAACAAGAAACCTTTTCAAGGGTAGATCTAATGGATAATACCCACTCAATCATCTATTTCCAACCCATTAATAACACAGATGTCCTTACCACATGACATTAAACTACATGGTATAACACTATCATAACACATTAAAAAATTATAATAGTACTACATGGGTTCTAATTCCTTTTATTGCTATACTTATGAATCTCTTTTCATGATATCGATACCAACTCCATGATACTTATCACTTCCCAAGACAGAGATGTACTCGATAGGTCCCAAATGTATTAGTTTAAAAAAAATATCTTAATATTATCTTCAATGATAAGTTATTTTAAAAATATAAAGACATCAATACATATAAATGTTCATATAAACACATGTTTCATACCATATTATTAACACAAGGAAACTTGTCTCACACTAGGATTTGGGAGGGTTTCAATAACATGAAAAAAATCCAATATGAGTGTCTCGGATTACATTTTACTTCCCTAAAAAAATGTGAATATGATCCTATAACGCCATCCTCTAAGGAAATTACTTTTTATATTGTTTTATAGGTCAATTTCCTGAGACAACATGGATTTTAAAATAAATGTCCCTGCTAACTCAAAATATTGTGAGCAAGATGTGCATTGTATGATTTCTATTCCATTAGAAAAAATTATTCATTTAATTGAGCCATGATTAAAGAACCATATTCATAAAATCAATGACTATTGTGGATATAATATATTTATATTATTAGTTTCTCGATAGTAATTTATATTATAGAGGGTGATGATAGTATAACATCATTAACATGGGTTGTTAAAATAACTGAAACAAAAACATGTTATACTTGAGAAAGTGGAACAATTTTGAGTAATATTACTGTAATATAAATTTTTTAGATGCATAATTATGTTAATATTATATACTTATACAAGAGACTGATAATTATAAATTATGGATATGATAAGGAAGATAAAAAAAATACATTACAGAACATGGTACATTTATGAATATCCTTCTTCTCATGTTAGGACACTGTTAATTTTGAAATCAAATGAGAGCTAGTTCAGTTATGTGTGGAAATTTTTGTGATAAATTTAGTTTTGAAACCCAAAAAATACTTATAGAATTAATAAATATTGTATTAATTGGAAAAAATGTATGTCATTGTAATTTAACTATTTTACCCATATTTTAAATGTTTTATTTTTTAAAATGGAAATTTTTTGTTTTTTCTAATATTATAAGATGGCCTATTATACCAAATTTTCATGATATGTTTTCAAATATATACATGATTAATATAATTAAATATTTATATTTTATTAAATTAAAGTTTAAATGAAATATGTCACTGAGAAATAACATATTTTGTTGAAATAAAATTTATTAAACATCATGTATTTAAAATTATTTATAATATAGTATTAATAAGGTTAGTGGATATATATATATATATATATAAACATTTAGATAGATTGAATATAAAATTTCCCAATAGTTGGTGGTTCTTGGTAAGGGTTTGGGGGGGGGGAAGTCATTGGGTCAAGTCCTCGGGCTTGCGATTTAGCCTAATTTTATTCCTTGCATTGTGTTCCTCTTTTATGGTTATACCCTATTTTTTTAGATTTAACATAAAAATGGATTAATTTATTTTTATTCTAGAAAATTCAAAATATTTATTTTATTAAATAACCTGTTTACCTTTACAAAGGTAACTAAACTTTACCTCAATAATAATTATGTATTTAAAAATAGAATTCAAAAAATCAAATAATTATTAATGTTCGATTCGAAATAATATATTTTTTTTATTCAATATATAAAATTGTGAAAAATAATTTTAAAATAAGAAAAAATAACACATAATTTGTTTCATAGATTTTTTTAATAAAATAAATTTATTTATATTACATTCCAATTAAAAAAACTATTGGGATGTTAGGTTATTAATAAATACAATTAAAAATAAATTTATAGTATTTATTAATTTAATTTTTTTAGGATAAAAATACCTTACACATAGAAAAACCAATATTTAAAAAAACATATTTTTACCATTAAATGATTTTATACTCATTTCTATCCAGTTGATAGTATATGTATGGATTATTCTTCAATTATTTCTATAAATTGTATATTTCATTTAGTATTCCAAATGTAAAAACTTTATCTTTTATATAAAAACATATATTTTATAATATTTTTTTAATAAATAAAACTTTTATATTTAGCCATGAATAATTTAATCAGTATTCATTATAGCTCCTTAATTATATCTTAGATTATATTTATTTTATGTAATAATCATGAAACATTCTCAATCCATTATTTTAAAATCATTTTTTATAAAAAAAAATTTAATAGGAATCTATAATTTAAAATAAAAAATTATAAAATAAAAATATTTCCTAAAATAGATTAGTGTAATTTAATTTAATTTTTTAATTGTTTATTTCAATTCATTTAAATTATATATAATTAAAATATATAACAAAAATAAACAATATATAGATTATCCTAATATTATAAATTCCTAGATGGTAACATATTTAAGGGTATTATGACTGACAGTTGTATTTCCCTTCTATAATTGTCATATAATGAGTATATTATGACAATTGCATCCTATAAATTCCTCTCATTCTATCATCACATTGTACACATCCCTTTCATAGTCTTTTCAATTTAAAATTTTAACATCCTTTCTACTTTCAAGATTATTGTTCCTTAATGGTATACTTCTACTATGGTGATTCTCAATAGTGATGATGATCTTTAATATTTACAAATTATAAAGGAATTAATTATTTATATTTAATAGTATATTTTATTTTATATACTATAATAGGATTTAATGTTGAAAATATGAAATAATATATGTTGTGTTCTACTTTGTTTAATATTTTTTTTAAATTATCAATTTTAAGTGAATAATTTTTTTTCCATTGGAATCACTGATGGCTTACGTTCATCAATTGTTCAAATATTTTAATATAATATAAGAATTTGTGAATGAGTGATAGTAAAATAGTTACTAAATTAAATTGTGCCCTATGTTTTAAAAATATCTACCCTTAAATGAATTATTTCAACATAAAATTTAATTTATAACTTCAATAAAAAAAATTATGGTATTCTTAACATAGTCATGACTCGATATAGAATTTTTAATGATATATCTACCTTGTAATTATGGGAAAGAATAAGAGACACATGTTAAATGTCATATTATGAATATCCAAATGATTGGGTTTGTCTCTAGTCATTTGAGAGAAACACTCATGATGGTTATGTATTAAGACCGATATAGTGGAAATGATTTCCATAGGGAGTTTATAGTTAGTCTTGAACCATTAGTGAAGGGAAAACTTTGTGTATGAGTGGTATTTGTTGTCATTGGTTTTTATTAGTTTTAAATGATTGTAACTAAAATTTAATATTTTATTTATTTATATATGTTTATTATTTAAAAAGAATAATATTTCGAAATGTTCAGTTAAAGTACCAAAGATTAATAAAAAAGGTGAGGTAGCTTGAAATAATGGATGTTGGAGGAATGAAGTTCTCATGTTTTGTTATCATGAAAAAAATTCAATAGTCTTCATTCCTTAGTTGGTATTGATATAATTTATTACATAAATAGTGAATGTTTTTAAATACTTTGAGATTACATATTATGGTTGTTGATATCTTCCTAATATCATAAACAAATGATTCTTGCTGATAGAATTTTTTTTATCTGCACTATGATGTTTATTTAAGGTGTTTTCATATGATTG
The DNA here is from genome assembly GCA_963277665.1 of Viscum album. Taxonomy (NCBI): domain Eukaryota; kingdom Viridiplantae; phylum Streptophyta; class Magnoliopsida; order Santalales; family Viscaceae; genus Viscum; species Viscum album. The sequence goes on along the minus strand of OY728158.1, from coordinate 1,006,743,831 downwards.
TTTCAAATAAGAATTTATAGATATGGATATGATGATAGAATAAAGCCCATCATACCAAGATCATTTGAATAAGATGATCGAACCAAGGTATTTTAAAGAGGGGTTTTGTGTAGTGTTATAGAGTTACCGATTACAGGTAGAACCATCATTTAGTGTGCTCAATGGATATAAAATTATAAAGTCCCCATATAGTTCATCTGAAGAATCATTACAAAGTAACCCATCAAAGTGAACCATACAGATCATCACATAATGTCCCATCACATAGAGGAATGATTCGGAGACCACTGATGGAACATTCAAGAAATCATCATACTGAAGTGAATATACTGTGTTGATTAGTCAATTAGTGGAAATAAATGTATGATTGACTATGTTCATAGTTACATAGAATAAATAATTAATGTATAAACTATAATAAATTTTTCTATGTGATGTGTTCTTCGTTGATCAGATGAAAGAAACTCCTTATATATATGATTCAAGTTGATGTTTATAAAAAAATAGAAATCTATTAAAGAGAGTTCAATCATCTTATGTTAAAATGATATATCAAGTAGTATTTTTTAAATTTTTATTTCATTGTATTTTTAGTGAAAATCAGCTGAACTCAACTTCTTAAACATTGAGATTTTCTTATTTAATTTGTATAAATAACTATACAAAGTCCATAAGATTTAATTGTACAATGATCAAGATGAAAAGAGCATAAATTGATAAAATTAAAATTAATCTTGTGTTAATGTGGTTTTAGATTTCTATAGGATGTATGATGTCATTTATATGTACATGGTGAGCCCTCAGATAGAATCTATTGGATAGTATCTTCTAGATGTTCTGATGGATGTTTTCTTATAATATTCATCAAACAGAGTAATCATTTTATGATCATAAAAATAAATTGATGGTTTAATTATGGGACATGATTATTAGATTCATCGAACATGGAAGGTTGTCCAAAGGAATCAGATATATTATTTCAAGCTATTTTTTCTAATAGACATCTCTATAAGAATTCATCAAGTAGAGGATTCCAAGTGACATTCGTCAGATAGAATTCTTTGAGTAGTGGATTCATGGATATGTTTTTGAATAAAGTGGAATGGTTGTGAACCAAATTAATGATACAATATATAATCATCTGATAAATGGACATGTTTGACTTTAATTTTACATAGGTTTCCAATCCAAGTTAATGGATCAAAATTTTCAATGATTTTCATTGGAATGAATATGATTCTTGTGAGAGACTTCAACGATGTTCTTATGAAGTTGTAAAGGATCTCTTGATGATGTTTTCCATTTGGATGACATGTTACAATTGTTTAAAAGAAAAAATAATCAATTTTATTCATCGAATTATCATAATGTCATTAAATATGTTGATGCTGAGCTTAATGGAAAATTTCTCAATAATCATGAAGGGGTGATTGTGATTCAAGCATTTTTTGGAGGATTGTAGAAGAACATTAACATGGAGATATTATGGATATTACTTTTATTATTAGTTAACATATATCATTTATGTTGTTTTATGGAGTTAAAATCTTTTATTATTTATTAGATATTATCAATTTTATGTGGGAATTTCAAATTTGAATGTGTTCATAAGGATGAAAATTTGAAGAACTTATATTTATATAAAGGGGTGTTGATGCATTGATAATGGTGAAATGAGAATATAGTTAGGTTATTGTCTGTCATTATATATAATTGATGTTCCATATGAATGTTTCATTCAAGAATAATGAAATATATTTCCATTTAGGTTGATGTTTTGAGAGAAGAGGTACCAAAGAGAGTAGGGGGTATCAAATAGAGATAATTAATTGGACATAGAAATTATTCACCCTGAGAATAATGAATCAGTATGAATGTAGATATATTTTTCTTCTCGATTAGTGATTTTATAAATATGATGAAGAAAAATTCATTAGAAGAACTAAATAAAAAATAATACACATAAAAATATAAGAGTGAGTGAATTGTTATTAAATGAAAAATCCTAAGTGATCACATGAATAAGTATCAGATAAATTATAAGGTTTTAGATGGAGTAAAATAAATGGATGAAAATGTATTATATATTCAAGAATAATAAAAAATATCAGGTGCACTATCACTAGATAAAACATCATTAGACTGATAGTGTTATATATAATAAAGAAGGTTAGTTTTTTACCACTATTGACAATGTAACATTAGAATAAGAATGATTTTTTGAATAAATAATCAAAGTGAAATCCAATAAAAGTCTCATCTATTGGAATAATTTCTTTGGGTTATATATGTACCCTAATAAGATGTTGAAGATTATCTATGAACATAAAAAAAGAATCAGTTATGAGTTACAAGATGGATGGGACCATCACCAGTCCAGGTATTCATGTATATTTACAACCCCATACTCATGTGTTGGTTACCACACATAATATATGGATTTTTTATTGAAAAAACAATTTAATATTCATCTCAATATATTATAAAATCTTTATACCAGTAATTTCTATACGTGATAAATAACAAATATTCTAATTTAGTAGTGAACCATGTAAAAAATAATGTGTTCCATATATTACACACATTCAAAATCATTCATATGATAAGTAAAATAAAAGACGATAATAACTATCCTAATAGATATAATAGTTATATTGATAATAAGTTTCAATTGATTAAAATGTTACCATCATAGATCCCCCTTTTAGTTTTGATTATATCCTAAAGTGGTCATATAAATTGGTATTAGAGGGTTGGTTCACCACTATTGGACACTATAAGTTGAATTTAATCTGATTTTTGGTTTTATTTTATTTCTCACATTAACAAAGAAGTTATTTTTTGTTAAAAAATATACCATATCTAAGTATAAGTCTACTTATACTAAGAAAATAATAAAATGAAAAAATAAATAAAAAATAATGATTAATTAGATATACCGAATTCCAATATATGCGGTGGTATCAGTTTATAAATTAAATGATGACATATAAGACAATTATACCTTAGGAAGTAAAGGGAAGGTGGTTAATGTTTCAATATAGTAGAAAGGAAAAATTTATTCCTAAATTGAATGAAGAATAATATGTGACCACGATGAATATGAATTTACATTTACAAATATTCCTCAATAAGAAGATCATATCAGAAGTGGTGGTGATGATCTATCATAAAAATATCAATATATAATATTTATTAGAACAAAACATATTCTTCATTTCAACCCCAATGAAATATTCTCTCTTTTTTTGTGGTTACTACTAATGAATAATGGAACTGGTCCCCATGTTAGATTCAAAAGGTAGAAAACATGGAGATTGTTTAAAAGAGAAAGTTATAGAATGTATAAATCTCTCTATATTTGGTTTATAATTGTATGTATGAAAGGTGAGGTTTTAAAAAAGTTACTAAAATTGTGAATATATTTGGATCAATGAAGTTGAGTAGAAATATAGAGTCATGAAGAAACTAGAAAAGAAGATCGATGAACTTGAAGAAATTTTGAAAATAGCATTTATGTTAAGGATTTATAATTGAATGTAAAATCCAACAATATCAATGAATTTGACACTTAGATAGAAAAGAAATATTTGTTTAATGAAAGGGATATTAAAAGAGTAAAGAATGTTAGTGAATAAAAGATGATTATGATTTAAAATAAAAAACACCCTCCATATGAGATGTCTATAATTAGGATTCAATCTTGTTAATCTTAGGAAGGTGCATATTGAGTATCGCAAAATAGAGAAAACGTTTTGTCTTCTACACAGTTCTCATTATAGTATTCAATAGTTAAAATACTTCAATTTTCTGACAGGATTGTAATGAATTCATTAAGTAGTATATATTATAAAGCTCTTAATAAATATGTATCATTCATACCATCTTCTATTAATGAATCTAAATTTATTTTAATTAATATTTATGTTTTAAAAACAAACACTCTATATGTATAGATAGTTATATGTGATATGAATCTTCCACCATAACAAAGGTGGGAATGAAAATTATCATAGAAGCTGGTTCCCCATGAAAAACATAAAAAGTTATGAAGAAGACCCAATTCATCATACAGTTGATATAAGAAGATAATAGTTTGTGGATCAATGTTTTTGTTGCAATTGATTCAGGCATTGTGAATTAGATTGATGTAAACATCTATAATCTATAGAGAAATAATAAATCCCACATTAATAGGGTCCAAGTTAGACATGAAAAAATATACAAAGGTTAATAAAAAATCAGTGTTCTTTATATTTTTTAGAAAACATAAAAATATATATGATTTATAAAATAACAGTTTCACGAAGGGTGGTATATGTTCATCTCGACATGTATCAGATTGTTATAAGAAATGGAAATTAAATAATTTGGTTAATAAATAAGAAGAATATTTGTAATGTAAGAATAAAATATTATAAAATAAATAATCCCAAGAAGGATAGGAGAATGAATAATAATAATACCTTTTATTTTAAATCTAATAAGTTAATGAAAACAAAATCATCCAAAAGAAGTAATATGAATTATTGAATTCAGAAAAAGCTATGTAGAATATCCAATTACCATTACAATGTTTCTAATGATATGTAAGTAATATGGGCCAAATATTTTGGGAAAATAATTAAAATTGAATAAGAATAATAAAAGTCTATTGTGAAAGGAAAATAAAATTTTCTATATGATGAAGAAAAAGTACATGAAATATTATAAAAAACACAACACATGTGTTAAAAAAGTTTTATGTTATAGATATAAAAAAACTAGTAAAAGTGAAAAGGTTGTTTAACCATTCTAATAAAAAAAATATGAATTCATTAAATGGTTTAAGAATAAAATATCTTTGATGGTTTTTAAGAGTAATTCTTCTCCACCCAAATTATAATATAATGTTAAAATATCCATTCTACCAAAATAAAAAAACTAAAGCATAGATATGTGAGCATGATAATTAGAGGATATTGAGAAACATTAAAATGAAAACTATCTCAAACTTGTTGTAATTATTAAGAATAAAGGGATATATACCTTATTGACTTATCCTTTTTGTTTTTAATTTTCTCATTCAAATTAGGGAATTTAAGGTGAAGCATGATCTCTAGGATAGAACATTAAAAAATGGAAATGATTAACATTAATATTTGATATTTATATGAAGAATCATCCATATTGATTTGATTTTTATTTAAATTATAAAGGAATATATTGAAAAATATAATATATTTTAATGATGTGTAAATTTTAAAAGTCTATAAATCCACTCAAGGATGATTTTTTTTATTTTCCCAAAATGATGTTTCTAATTCCTATATTTTGAAAAAATTAATAATTATTAATAATGAAAAAAATATTATTCTGTTGTAGAAAATGGAGTCTGTAAAATTTTAATCTATAATTATTATTTCATCTGTTGGGAAAAAATCCCTCAATATGTACTCTCGGTGTGATCTGGTAGTGATTTTGTTATTTTGAAATCCAGATGACTCAGAATGAGTGTCGTTTGTGTTTTTTGAAGACATGTGTCTAAGGTGAAAAAATTCATAGACAATGATGCATAGTTAAAAAATTAAAATAGTGTTACACTGATCATCGAAGGAAATTAGAAAATGATGGGATCCATAAAGCATGAGATGCAGACCAAGTACAGTATCAGTTTGCATGGAGAAAAGTGTTCTAGGAAAAGTCATGCGGTATGCAGAAGTATTGACGAATTTGGGATGAATTTTCATTCACAGAAACAATGAGGTTATTTGAGAATCCATGAAGGGTGTTGGTCAAGATATATGCGATGATTTAACCTGATGTGATGGTATAAAGTTGGTATAGAGACTAATTGGGGAAGAATTGTTCATAGGAGAATATGTGTGTGGTGAAGGCTGCACCACTTTTAAGATTTTGGTATTCCAGGATTAGATGTTTTTTAGATATTTTATCCTATATATGGTTCTCTAATACCCTCATCAATGAGTTGTAATTCCATTAAATAAAATCACCCCTCCAGGAATTTATCTATTCCCAAAAGTAGTTTGTAAGAGAGAATTCTGTGAAGTGGTTCATGTGGAATAAAGTCTATGGAAGGTTTTCATGGGGAATATAGCCTGAAAAGGAAAAAGGGTACAAAGGATTAAGACACATTATGTGAAGAAGGAAGACCTGGTACACAGATGATAAGAAGTTTGTGGAAGATGAGGAGAAGTAGTCTGTAAAACAAGAAGACCAATAATGAAGGGATTCCTGTACGTGGAGACAGTACACAGAGGAGGTATGAAGAGGTGGCATACAGTGGTTGTACACAATAGCAGAAGTTGATGAAATATGTGAAATAGTTGTTTTCATATCATATGCACTAAATAGTTTGATGAATAGTTTTTATAGTTCATAGAGGATTCAAGGAAGCTTGTAAATGCTCAAAATCATTTTACAAAAGTTATTTTTACTAACCTAGATGTACACAGGGAAGTTATATTAATATATAGATGAAATTGATACTTAAAAAGATCATACATGTACATTTGGGTATGCATGAATTCATTCAAATGATGCGACCTACAAGTCCATAAACCTTGAGTGGATACATTTCTAGAGGAGTGAGAGAAGGAATGAGAAGATGATGATCTTTTCCACCGGTAGTGAGCTAGATAAAGAGACCTAGGGAGAGACCTTTGGGAATGCAGTGAGTAGACCCTAAACATTGTAAATTTAGTGAGCATGGGCATATAGTATCTATACTGAACATTGTAATTGGAAGATAGATTTTCTGAATTTTTTACATTCACACATCACCATTGTATGCTCCTTAGATGTTCCCATTGAGGATGAACCAATTAAAAATTGATGTGTCATGTGCGTGATTTCATTTCTATTCATAATTTTCTATGGGATAAAGGGAGAGGTTTTTTGTTTTACATTGATTCATGATCCGAATGGGTAGGGTTTTAATCTTTCATTCCCCAATTACCCCCTATTAGGATATTGAACCAAGTGAACCTAACATCATATAAATCTAATTCTTATGGAATTATATTAAAGGAAAGTAATTGGTGATGGTAGGGATTACTCAATATCTCGTAACTATTCATATAAGAAATATCATAACTAAAAGAGGTATAAATTGAGTCAATCATTGAATTAAGAGAACTGGATATGATGAAAGGGTATAAAGGCCACATATCCTACTTGTTTCACTTGATCATTTTTAATCTACATTTTGTAGTGAGGGTAGTAGTTTTTGGTTGATCTATCATACATGTGTTTCATATATCAATTAATGTCTTCCACCAGGAATATAAGTGGAAAACCGTTAAAGATATGTTTAGATTTACCCATTCTATGATGTATCTATATCAGTTTGTAAAGTAATATTTTTTTCTTAATTCTAATCCTATTGTTTTGTTTTCCAATAATGACTCACATAATAATATAAGGAGATGATAGTTAGAACATTACATTAAAATGAACTGATACCATTTTACAATGAGCATTGAATTTTTTATAATCTAGGGGGAGATAGAGTGTAATGAATGGTTGTTTGAAATACTCAAGGAGAAAAACCATTTTAGGTGAAAGGGATATAAATATTCAAATATTGAAAAATCCATTTGGAATTTTCATTAAAGTTATTTATTAAAAATACAATGTGGGGGATTATAGGTCCCACTTTTTGTGTGATTTTTATATATTTTCAATGGCTGTAATTGGTTATTAATGGTTATCAATGATTTAGATATATTTCATTGATGTTAAAATATTTAGGATGTTATAAAGAATACTATTATGCAAATATATGTTGATGTATGCAAACGTAGAAACTATGTTTATGTATCTTGGACGAATAATAAAGGAAGTTATCAAGTCATAATATTTTATAATATATTTCAATGGTTTACTTTCCATAGTTATAACTGATATTTTTTTAACATAGATAGTGAATGTTCTTAGATGAAATTATGTTTAATTATAATTATTAATGTGCTCTACTTAAATTCATAGACATGATCTTGATGTATGTAGAATGATTTTTGAAATAAAATTCAGGAATCTTTCTTAAAGGGTTTACTTATGTTGTATTGAAATCAAACATAAGGGAGAAGGAAATAAAAACTGGAAGAGGCCAACATACTAATTTTATTAGATAAAGTTACATTGATCAATGTAAAAAATGATGATTTCAGGGTAGTTATATCAGACAAAGGCTTTTAATTAGAACCACTAGATTTAGTTCCCAATGGATAGACCATAATAAAGCCATCGTATAGTTCTTCAGATGGAACCTTCAAAATTAATATAACATGGTCCAATGAGTAGATCACGATATAAATCCCCACAATATCGAGGAATGTTTAGGGTAATAAAAAATAAATGCTCCAAAATATATTTTGATAATGTGAAAAAATGATTTTATTAATTATTGGTGGGAAAAATTTGTTTGACACATTATATCCATTATCACATTAGATAGATAATGATTGGAAAATATCAGCAATTAATAAGTGTTGTATTTTTCATTATTCAAACATCACAATTCCTTATATATTTGATTTGTGATAAAGTTTAGATAGAGAGATAATTATATAATATATGGGTTAATTTGATTATGTTCAAAGGGTGGATTGTAGAGAAACTATGAAATGTACATTTAATTATAGTTTTGGGGGAGATTAGTATAAGTAAGGTTCCTATACACAATAATGTATTCAATATAGTTATATGGAAGAGTGTATAACGTCAATAAGATGGAAATTTATAAAGATAGCGATTTCAATTAATGAATTTGAGATGAAGTGAATAAATAATTTTTCTATGAGATAATAACTTACCTAAAGAAGAATGGAGTATATAATGAGAATGTGGTGATACATTAGACAAAATATAGTTGAGAAAAGAATCATGATGATCTGATAGATCTTTTCCTTTCAAATTCATCAGATAGAGGAAAATTGTGATGAATATAAAATAAAGATATTTTCTAAGTACTAGCATCAGTCAAATTTTCTATAAAAATTAGGAAATTTTTGTGAATATATAGAATTATATCTCTAAGGTGCATTAGAAAAATGATATAATATGATTCTTTTGGTCAAAGGATTCCATGATAAGGAAAATTAGAAATATATTTAATCATTTCATCGGTTATGGAAATATTATTGTGAAATACATTTGAGATATTCTAAAAAAATGTTAAAGAACACTATATAAATAGTCTATGATGGAAGAGATGTCATTAAGGTATATTGGATTGAATTTTCAATGTTTTATAAAATCTTTTTAAAAGACATTAATTTTGGATATAATGATCTAGATGACTATTGTTTCAATAATCATATAGGGAAGATTGGGATTCTATCTATGGTTTTAGTGGAATAGATGTATAAAACCGAATATGAGTACCTAGGAAGTATCTTATGAATATTATTTGAATCCTATATATTTGGAAGAGTTAAAAAATAATTTATTAAAATAATTTAGATGGATTCTCAATGATTAAGTGAGAATTATTAATTTTAAGTTCATGCATCAGTATAAAAATTCAGAGAATTATTTCCTATATAATGGGGTACTGATTTATTGATAGTGGTGTGAGGAGAATATAGTTCAATGGGTATGTGTTGTAATAAAAAATTTATGTAAACTATGAAATTTATTAAAAATAATTATGATATAAAATTTCCTTTGGGACAATGTTTTTAAGGGAGAGAACCAGATGGAGACTGGGGTACCAGGCGGAAAACATTGGACAATATTAAGAATAGATAATCTTGACACTAGTTAGAGTTTTCCAATAATTTAGATATTTGATAAATTCAAGGAGGAATAAGGTATCATTAGAACAACCCCTAAAAAATCAAATCAGACCGGAAAGATAAGAGAGATAGGTGTCAAGAGAAGAAGAAGAAATTGTGACTTGATGTATAAGTATCAGATAGCGTAGAAGGTGTAAGATAGAATAAAATCACTGGATGAAAAGGGGATATAATGTTAAGAAGAATATAAATGATTAGAAGAACTATAATATGATAAACCCGCATCAGATGTTTCAAATTGGATGGATGGAAGAATGTGAATTTATTGGTCACTTCTGTTCAAGTAACATTAAAAGAATAATTATGTGAATAACATAGAAACACTATGAAATATAAAATATGTCTCATCTGGTTGGATACATTATTGGTTTCATAAAATTACCTTATGGAGAAGCCTAAGACACTCTACATAGGTAGTATAAAGAACCTATGAGTAGCTCAATGTTTGACGTGGTAAACACCATCTCGTAGATTCATGATTTAAACCATCACCCAACTACATTTTTGGGATACACAATTAGGATATGAATTTATTTTATATCCATGTCACTTTAACATGTATTTCATTATAGATTATAATATGTGTATTCATCATCACCATATGTGGCGAGGAAAACAAAATCATATTCAGTAGTGAAACATTTAATAACATCATGTCCATATTTTATTTACATCAATATACTAGCATGTGCTATGAAAAAGAGAATATGAGAATCAATACCCTAATAGGTATGATAGGTAATGGGATAAAACGTTATTATTAGTAAAATTGTTCTCAACACTGATTCACTCCCCCCCACTGTTAGTGTTGAGTATATCTCAACATGGTCCACTAATTTTAATTTTCGTAGGTTGATTTGGGATATAAAATGTAATTTATATATTTTATAAAGGAAAATGGGCTCTATGTAGAGAGATTATATCCATTCAAATAATAATATCAAATTTTTCATAAGGGGGAATAATAATTTTTTTAGGAATTATACTTAAAAAAATAATTCAAAAAATATTTATAGGCTTTTAGTACATTCATCCCACAAATATTAGTTTCTATCAATAATTAAACATCTATTAATTATTTGTTTCTGATTCTATTATAACACATACATGAAATTAATGACTGAATCGAATAAAAATCAAATACGAAATTTTTAGTTATTATTTGAATGATGGGAGTATCTCAAACAACTTCATCTTCATGACACATTCATGAATATGTGATTTTATAAGATTTTCCTCTTCCCTTTGTCTGATAAGTATTTTTATTTCTATTTTCAACATTAGTACAGGTGATCAATGGATATTCTACCCACACTTGAAAAGATATCTTGTTCATTTTTAAAAATTTTTATGGTTCTTCAAAACACATTTTGGGTTTGTTTATAATTTAAATAGAGCCTTATATAAATAAAGGATATAAAATTCCTTTTGTATGACATAATAACCCTTTTTAATCATGTTGTCTATTTTTATATAAACCTTTTCAATGGCCCCACCACTATCTTGGATTTAATGGATGGAATCATTCTTAGAATGGTGAGTGATGAAGAAAACACCATGATTACCTCAATTCTCCACGATTTTGAGATTAAAAACACTTTTTGTGGCCACAATGATGGGATATATCATGGACCTGATGTTTTTTCTAATAATTGTTTCTCACTTTATAGATTATTATTCAATACAATTGTTTCAGAATATTCATTCATTTCTTTAGGGGTTGTTCTCTCAGAAATAGAACCAATACACAATTCCATTCCCCTATTCCAAGGGTGTAAAATTAAGGTGATATTATCCAATTTGGTCTACATGATGTTTTCAATACTATTGAAAAAATAAAAGGTATAATTATTTCCAATAGAACTTATATATTATTAAATAATACCATCTCTTTGAATTTGTTTAGTTTAATTAAAGTTCAAAAGAAATAATATTTCCTAATCATTGTATTAGAATTTCTTAATATTTTCAATTAAACTACCAAAGGTAATATTTACTTAAAGTTTGAGGTTTTAAATTCCATTGAAACCACAGATTAGAGATTAATTGGTAATGTTTTTATTGGATTTGGAATTCATGGGATGTTCTTTTCATTCGGTAAAAAATATTATCTGTTCATGTTACATCTCAATCCTTGTCAAAGTATCTCTTGAGGGTTGATGTACATGCTTGAGAGGGGTTAGTCAAGGTGATTAATTCTCTTCCATTTAGTTTTCCATTTAAGATGAGTACTTCATAAAGATTCTATTTAACATTGTGGAAAAATAAGATATAAATACTCTCATATCTACCATAATGACAATACTACAATCCCATTTTTATGGGAGATTAGCTGGAATAAATCCATTAGTTATTTATGATAAATTATTTATTTCTAAAAAATTTGAGCATGATTTGAGAGATGGACATCAAATAAAGGGGTGTTAATATTCACATACCTTGTATTTACAAGGATTTGATTATGACCCCATGCTGATTACTTCAATCATTTTTTAGGACAGATTTGTAGGATTATGGACTGCTGGATTGTTATAACTATTTTAATGGTAGGAAGTGTTTTCCTTTTGACACTAATTATTTATTATAAATATGTTATTCATTCATTATTTGAGAATATCCTGCTTATATTTTCAAGAATATAACCAAGTCAATTAAAAAATTTATATTATGTGGTACCATTATTGAAAAATGTTTTATTATGGTTCCATGAAAACAATGCTACAACCCTCATGTTCTTGAAGGTATTGGGATCAATATCATTTGAATCGTCAGTTAATCCCCTCAAGACTATTTTTATGGAGTCTTGTTTTTTAAAAATATTATTCTATTGGTTTCTGTAGAAAATTATTTTTGGTCAAAATTAAATGTTGAAATTTTATTTATGGGGGTTCTTCTATCTTTTTCATATTAATATTTATCTAATAAAGTCTTTATGTGAAATATCATTTTCTAGTTAGATTGAAATAATATCTATGTTTTTTTTATGATTGAATAGGTATTCCCTTGGTGGATTTCTCCACTAATATAATCATATGTTTTTTTAAAAGTTAATGCTTTGGTCAAAGACCAAAGTACAATTTATTAATAGTCAAAAAAGGATTACAAGAGGCGAAAGGATGTGATTTTGTTACAATATCTATTAAAAATATATAATAAATCAGAAGGAATAGAGTCCATCCAAGTCATGGTCTGATGAACTCATTTGTTGGCAAGAGAATCAGCAACGGAATTCGCTTCATGATAGGCATGAGTAGCTATATAATCGATCCTATGATGCAAGTTCAGACATTTCATCCAACGAGCGGTAAGAGTCTAGGATAGATGGATGTTTCCATTCCAGATGCCATGGATGATAGTGGATGAATCACTTTCAATCCATAGCTTTCTCTAACCTCTTTGAAGCGCAAAATCAACAGCGTGAATGACCCCAAGCATTTCCGCCTCCAGAGATGAAGTGTATCCACATCCAACATAGAAATATCCCTGACACTTGCCAGCTGAGTCTCTGAAGATAGCACCACAACTGGTAGGGCCTGGGTTTCCTTTGGAAGCACAATCAACATTCTCTTTGATCGATCTTGGAATTGGTGATTTCCAAAACACTTAAAAGGATCGTTTATGATTTTGGGAAGATTCCATGAATATGGAGATGACGAAGGATCTCAAAGTCACCAACCGAGTTGTCGCAACCGTCTTTTTGAATCGAGGATGCTTCATGAATCGCAAAAAAAATCCGAGATTTCTGTGCATTAAGATTGAGAGAGTGATTATTGTAAATGAGATCATTTTTAACATACGAGAGCTCATAATGAAGTTCCACCACTGCCGTAAGAAACATATTCTTAATCTGTAGAGAAGATTCATGTCTAGTGCAGTTTTTTAAAAACAAGGAGATTGAGTCAGTAAATAGATTTCTGCAATTGAATAAATCAAAAATATAATTCCAAAGGGTAGAGGCCGTCGCACATGATTGAAAAAGATGATTGGCATCTACCCTTTTCTGATTAAACAGGCGACACTTAGAACAGAGTTGAATGCCAAAGATTTTCAGACCAGTTTGTGTAGGTAATCTATTATAGGCAATGCGCCAAATAAGGGTGAGCCTAGAAGGATTAATCCTGGGTTTGTTAAAATGATTCACCCAAAGAAAACTAGATTCATTTTTAGAGAAATTATGATTATAATAGTTTTTGGATTCTAGAATGCCATTAGTAGAGGGTTCCCGAACAAGGAAGTCACCATCAGAAGTAAAAGGGTGATTATCAATAATTTGCAAAATATTATCTGGGAGATCACATTGATGAGATTGTAAGACCTCATTTACATTATGATTAGTATCTTACGGAATATTATTAGAGGGAAATAAAGATATCAGAGGGTTACCACACCATTTGTCACACCAAAAATTAATAGAAGAATCAGCACTGACAATCCATCTGGAATTTTGCATGATTTTGTGGTAAGAGTCCCGGATCGAAGGCCAGATGGAAGAGTTAATGAAATTAAAATTCGCTTTTAAAAGCTTACAGATGAAACTATTTTTTAGAAACTCAGAAGCTTTAGAAGCGGAGTGAATAATGCGCCAAGTAAGAGGAGCCTGAAGAGCATCACTGAAATGATTTAAATTTTTAATGATGATTCCACCATTAGCAATGGCTTTACAGCATGATTTCCAAGGTATAGTAACAAGTTTCTTTTCAAAAATGCTTCCAGACCAAATGAAGTTTTTAATATAAGTTTTATTTTTCCTGAATATGATGATGGGCCATTTGTAGACCATAAGGGAATAGTCCATTTTAGAAACAATGGTTTATTTAACCAAACAAATTCTCCCAGCCATGGAGAGGTATTTCCCTTTACATCTGGAGAGTTGATTTGTGATTTGAGAAATGATATTAGAAAAATAGGTAGCTTTGGTCCAGCCCCAAAATATTGGAACACCCAAGTAAAAGAAAGGTAAAAGACCCTCTTTAATACCCAGATAAGTGATGATACTAGATTTCCTTCTTACAGGAAAATTCTTACCAAAACAGATATACGATTTGTTCTAGGAGATAGCTTGACCAGAGATATCCTCATAGTGAGATATAGCTTGCTTGAGAACATGAAGATTTTTATGATCCCATTTTATGAATAAAATAATATCATCAGTATATAAAAGATGGGTGGGGGCATTTAAATTCCTGGAAACATGAATATGCTTAATCATATTTTGATCAACTAGATTGTTAAGGTGTATGCTAAGGTAATCCTTAGCAATAAAAAAGAGTATGGTAGAAAGTGGATCACACTGCCTGACACCATTTGAGAAAATAAAAAAACCTCTAGGGGTGCCGTGTAAAGACCTGAAATTTTGAATAAATCTTATTTCCTAATTTTATGTGTCATTTTATTTTATTTTTTATACTCAACAAAAATGTTTCATTTGATAACATGATTATAATTAAAATGAGACCATTGGGTTTTGACTGTTATATGACCATTGGTCAATATGACTGCTGAAAAATAAACGTTTCGATTATTGTCTCTAAATAAAAGTAATCTTGGTTAATTGTTATAGAAAGAAGATTCGATGGCCTTAACCAGTAGTCTTGGACTGATCGAAGCCCATCTAACAGAACTTGGGAAAGAGGTAGCACCAGTGGGCTTTGCTCTAGACCAAAACCATGCCGAACTTCATCGTGTGAAACTATAACGGAATCGCCTTTGCGAGAAGTTCAAACTAATAGAAATTACTACTCGTGCGATGTTGGCCGAGCCTCCCTCAGATTCTCTCACCTTAGCACACCTTACAGTTAGGTCCTATGCTGGTGTGATAAGGGGCTATGTAAGTAGACCATAACCGCCTTGTATAATCCTTTATTTTAAATAAAAATTGGGATTTCTTCTTATGAAGTTTATGAATTTTCAAATGTCCTGATAAATATAGTATGCATATTTTTGGTGAATTTTAGAGAGAGGATATTTTAAAAAAAATGTTTATGTAAACCTTAAATAATTGAAAATGTATAATGATTTTCAAAAAATGGTCTTCTACAATTATGTTCAGTATGAAATTTAGAGTCTAATAAGATCAACTTGATTTTTGATGAATAGTAAATTATGAATAGTGATTTTTCGCTTAGGATTAGTAATGTGACCAAATGGATTAGTAATCTCACTTAAAGAAAGTTTTAGAATAATCTAGGCACCTTGATTAAGTAACGTGATTCAATAAAATGGTTAAATAACGGTTTCAAAAATTATTATTCAGGTATTAGTTTTTTGGGTGAATAGTATTTTTTAATTAAAAATTAAATTAAAATTATTTAGAAAATTATTTTTATAAAATGGATTTCATTTTTGAACTCAGAGCATCTATATTATGTTAAGGTAATTTTTGGGGTTTTTTCTGAAAAAAATGAATTTTCGGTGAATAGTGTATTTATTTAAAAATAAAATTAAAAATATTTAGAAAATTATTTTTATAAAATGGATTTCATTTTTGAAATCAGAGCATTGATATTTGGTTAATGTGAAATTTTAGGATTTTTCTGAGAAAGTTGAATTTTCAGTGAATAGTAAAAATACAGTTTTAGGGTTTCGGTATGTTTAGTGACATCATAACTATGTCATGGTGATGTCATGAGATATTTTAAGGGTTGGCCGACCTAAGGTGATGGATATTAGTATTGGGGGCCCCATGTGGCCAAACTTAATGGGAAATATCATGGGAGAGCACATGGTTTTGAGAAAAGCACATGTGAGGTGTCCCTTGGCCATTAATGCCTTGTCCCCTCACTTTCCCTATAAATACCAAGCCATCCTCTCATCCTTTCGACTCCAAAACCATCCTCAACGAAGTTATGGTCTCCTTAACTCCCAAGGAGTCCTCCCAAGGTGCCCCCAAGCCCTCAAGTTCCAAACCATTGAGTTTTAAGTGTTACGTTTTAAGGTAAGGGATCTGATCTCTCTCTTTCTTTTCAAGAAATCTCTTTTATGTAATTTCTTTTATGCTCCATGTTCTTATGTTAAAGGGCATTCTTTTATAATCCTATTACTTCCCTTTGCATGTTCAAATGATTAGAGATCCCCTCTTACTTTCATTATTTCGTTTTATGACGTTTTAAGTGGCGCCGTTAGGCTGCAGAATTTTTTGTAACGGATTCTTTCCCCCTTCTCATTTTTCATGATCTATTTTCATGTAAAGTATTTCAAGTTCCTTTTTATTATGTTGGGGTATGATCTCTAAATTTATCATACCGATATTTTATGACCATATTATGAGAGACCCCATTTGATCTCTTCAATTCAGTATTTTGATGTTTTAAGTGGCGCCGTTAGGCTGCTGAATTTTTAAGTGGTTCTTCACCCTTCTCGTTTTGAAGTTCTACTTTCATGTCAGTTCTTTCAAGTTTCTTTTTGTTATGTTGGGGTATGATCTCTATATCTATCATACTTATCCTTTATGACCATATGATGAGAGACCCCATTTTATCTCTTCAATTTAGTATTTTGATGTTTTAAGTGGCGCCGTTAAGCTGCCGAATTTTTAAGTGGTTTTTCACCCTTCTCGTTTTGAAGTTCTACTCTCATGTCAATTCTTTCAAGTTCCTTTTTTTATGTTGGGGTATTATATCTATATCTATCATACTAATCTTTTATTACCATATTATTAGATACCCCATTTGATCTCTTCAATTCAATATTTTGATGTTTAAGTGGCGTCGTTAGGCTGCTGAATTTTTAAGTAGTCCTTGCACCTTTCTCCCTTTTAAAAGTTCTAATTCCATGTCAAGTCTTGGAAGTTCCTTTTTATTATGTTGGGGTATGATATATATATCTATCATACTGATATTTTATGTTCATGTGATGAGAGACCCTATTTTATCTCATCAATTAATTTTTGGTTGAAGTTTATATAACGCCATTAGGCTGCAGAATTTTCATAAGAGAAATCTTATTTTTGTCTTACTTCCATGTTTTTCATTTCAAATGATATATCCTTAAAATTTCATTACCATGATTCATATCCTTTATATTATTTCCCTCTACTATTTTTATAGATCATTTATTAGTGGGCAACCCATGTCCCATCTCTTTTCAATGTTTTTTAAATCCCGAAACATAGCCGTTATGCTGCAGAATTTTCATCTCAAAATGCCTCTCTCTTTTCTCAAAATTATTTTATGTTATAAAGTGAATACTCAAAGCTCTTATTTCTACATGGGTATTCACATATATACAAAAATGTTCTATTTTAAATTCTGGGATTTACATACATGAAACCCGCTTTCCCTTTTCTGTGGGTTTAAAGTGACATAAAGATCATGTCTTTAAAGCTGTTTTTAAAACGTTATGATTATGAAATGAAACCCGTTTATTTTATGATATATGGGTTGTTTATGAAATGATTGATGATGATATATATGGCTCACATGATAATAAAGACATTTCAAGGGTGCACCCAGATAGCGCTCCAATGAATTGGGTAAAGACTTAATCTCTAGAGATGACTTTTTAGACTGATACCTTGGTGAATAACCGGGGTAATTTTTAATGGCACCTTGGAGATAGACCTTGGTGAAACGAAATTATTGTCAATATTAAATGTTGTAGACACATATTCAAGTTATGAAAAATTTTATTTTTGTTATGATATATCTCATGATTTCTTTCTCATGACTTAAAGTTCTTTTCATGACCTTATTGAAGTATCTCAAGTTCACATGTAAAATGTTTCTCTTGTTTCCCTTACTGGGCCTTCTGCTCACCCTTTCTTTTGATGTATGTCCCCAAGTTACGAGATGAAGTAATGAACCTAGGATGAACTTAAGAAGAAGCCTTTCAAGTGTTTAAGAATAATGTTTTATATTGTTTCCATGTATTATATTCCTGGTTTCCAAGACACTAAACCTTAAAGATCCTCAGTTTTCTGTAATGTAATGAAAGTTTATGTGATAAAAAGGCGGTATTCCATAGTTGGTATCAAAGGATGGTTTAGTTATTTGTGGAAATTAGGATATGAAAACTCTAGGAATAAGCCTATAGAAAAGTTTATATATAGGAAGTCTTCCTGGTATTTTGGTGAGTATTGAGTAATGGGTTTCCAAGAAAATACATCCCTGTCTGGATACGAGCAGGAAGAGGTGGCTCTGGCACAGATGTACATAGGGGTAAAACCCGAAAACACCGCTTTGAGATAGACTCGAACGGGAACCGGTACATGACAACGGGCCTTGTTGCACTCTTGGTTACGACATTCCCGAGGGATATGCTTTGGTAAATTCATAATCTTAGTATGAACCATTGTTAAAGGAACAAAGATAAAATAAAATAAAGATTCACATAAGAATATATGATCATGGATAACCTATATGGGAACCTAGGAGATCACAAGTTAGGGTATACTTTCCTTATACAATTTTATCCTTCTATGCTTAAAGTTTCCTTTTAATGATTATTGGCTAAGTATTCAAGCCCCTAATTGTACTTTCTTTTCGTAGTTAATGGAGGGAAATGGAAGAACATGTCCCAACAACCAATGTGATAGGAAATGCGACTATTTCCATATTAATATGACAGAGATGGTTAGGGGATTAAAAGATGATTATTATTTTGGAAGACGTTCACTATTTTGGGGACCCTATATGATCAAGGTAAATAGATTACTACGGTATTTTCATTGAGGAGTAAGGTTGACTTATAGAATTGATGAATTTAAGGTGGACTTATAGTAATTTAGGTTACTTATGGAAATGATTAACCTATCTTGGGTAAAATATGTTTAGGTTAGCTACTTTTGTTATAAGATGTTAGGAGTGGTTGATGTGTTTTGGAGATGAAAAATGAAGTTTATTTTGGAAGACTATGTTATCAAATTCTTCTTGTATTTGGGTTTCAATCTTAGTTTGGTTTATTTTGAGGAATATTAAGAACAGTTATTTATGGAATAGTATATGATGATCTTTGGGTAGTACCATGGAACTTTGAAGATTTAAAAGTAGTTTCCCTTCCTATGGGATTCTTTTTTTTTTGAAGAGTTGTTTTACCTTACCCTTTCTGATTTTGGGGATAATGGTTAAAGATAGAAGAAATAGATAGTTAATCTTTTGTGGATTATGTGATTCTCTAGAAGATGATTCTTGTGTCTTGATGAGACCAAGTAGTTTTGAATGCTCGTCATTTGGAGAAAAGATTAGTTTGGGTAGAAACTTATTAAAGGATGAAACTTTACATGAATGTAGGTATATTTTCTTATGTTTGGTTCTATGTCGTAAATGAATTCCTTAAAATTATGAAAAGGAACGTAAAACAAAAACGTTGTTGGTTTACGTTTCTTACTAGGTAATCAAAGACCGTTTACACACATCATAAGTTTGGGATTTTTTTATGGTTAACTTTCTCCTAATCGTGTTTTCTATCACTCTCCCCCAGAACTTGACCCTTTGTTTTTTCTTCAATGTTCATGTTTTCCTACATGGAATCCTAGTATGGGTTAACTCGGGTGACCTTTTTTACTTTCCTTTATTTCTTTTAAAGTAATAGTTTTACTGAGTCCTTTTCCGGTGTGGGACGTTCAATGAAATTTCATAACCCAGTTTTAAAAATTGTGAGGACGCAATTTCTTAAGGGGGAAGATTGTAACGACCCGAAATTTTGAATAAATCTTATTTCCTAATTTTATGTGTAATTTTATTTTATTTTTAATACTCAACAAAAATGTTTCATTTGTTAACATGATTATAATTAAAATGAGACCGTTGGGTTTTTACTGTTATATGACCATTGGTCAATATGACCGCTGGAAACTAAACGTTTCGATTATTGTTTCTAAATACAAGTAATCTTGATTAATTGTTATAGAAAGAAGATTCGATTGCCTCACCCAGTAGTCTTGGAACGATCGAAGGCCATCTAACAGAACTTGGGAAAGAGGTAGCACCACTGGGATTTGCTCTGGACCAAACCCAATCTGAAATTCATCGTGTGAAACTAGAACGGAATCGCCTTTTCGAGAATTTCAAACTAATAGAAATTACTACTCGTGCGATGTTGGCCGAGCCTCCCTCAGATTCTCTCACCTTAGCACACCTTACACTTAGGTCCTATGCTGGTGTGATAAGGGGCTATGTAAGGAGACCATAACTGCCTTGTGTAATCCTTTGTTTTAAATAAAAATTGGGATTTATTCTTATGATGTTTATGAATTTTCAAATATCCGGATAAATATAGTATGCATATTTTTGGTGAATTTTAGAGAAAGGATATTTTAAAAAAATGTTTATGTAAACCTTAAATAATGAAAAATGTGTAATGATTTTCAAAAAATGGTCTTCTACAATTATGTTCAGTACGAAATTTAGAGTCTAATAAGATCAACTTGATTTTTGATGAATATTAAATTATGAATAGTGATTTTTCTCTTAGGATTAGTAATGTGACCAAATGGATTAGTATTCTCACTTAAATAAAGTTTTAAAATAATCTAGGCACCTTGATTAAGTAATGTGATTCAATAAAATGGTTAAATAACGGTTTCATAAATTATTATTCATGTATTAGTTTTTTTGGGTGAATAGTGTTTTTTAATTAAAAATATTTAGAAAATTATTTTTATAAAATGGATTTCATTTTTGAACTCAGAGCATCGATATTATGATAAGGTAATTTTTGGGGTTTCTTCTGAAAAAAATGAATTCTTGGTGAATAGTGTATTTATTTAAAAATAAAATTAAAAATATTTAGACAATTATTTTTATAAAATGGAGTAAATTTTTGAAATCATAACATTGATATTTGGTTAATGTGAAATTTTGGGATTTTTCTGAGAAAGTTGAATTTTCAGTGAATAGTAAAAATACGGTTTTAGTTTTTCGGTATGTTTAGTGACATCATAACTATGTCATGGTGATTTCATGAGATATTTTAAGGGTTGGCATACCTAAGGTGATTTATATTTGTATTGGGGGCCCCATTTGGCCAAACTTAATGGGAAATATCATGGGAGAACACATGGTTTTGAGAAAAGCACATGTGAGGTGTTCCTTGGCCATTAATGGCTTGTCCCATCACTTTCCCTATAAATACCAATCTCTCCTCTCATCCTTTCGACTCCAAAACCATCCTCAATAATGTTCGGGTCTCCTTACCACCCAATGAGTCCTCCCAAGGTGCCCCCAAGCCTTCAAGGTCCAAACCATTGAGTTTTAAGAGTTACGTTTTAAGGTAAGGGATCCTATCTCTCTCTTTCTTTTCAAGAAATATCTTTTATGTAATTTATTTTATGCTCCATGTTATTATGTTAAAGGGTGTTATTTTATACTCTTATTACATACCTTTTCATTTTCACATGATGATAGATCCTCTATTACTCTCATTATTTCGTTTTATGAAGTTTTAAGTGGCGCCGTTAGGCTGCCGAAATTTTTGAAACAGATTCTTTCTCTCTTCTCATTTTTCAAGATCTATTTTCATGTAAAGCATTTCAAGTTCCTTTTTATTATGTTGGGGTATGATATATAAATTTATCATACTGATCTTTTATGACCATATGATGATAGACATTATTTTATCTCTTCAATTAATTATTTTGAAGTTTTACGTGGCGTCGTTAGGCTGCCGAATTTTTAAGTGGTTCTTCACCCTTCTCATTTTAAAGTTCTACTTTCATGTAAATTCTTTAAAGTTCCTTTTTGTTATGTTGGGGTATGATATCTATATCTATCATAATTATGTTTTATGACCATATTATTAGAGACCCCATTTTATCTCTTAAATTCAGAATTTTGATGTTTTAAGTGGCGTCGTTTGGCTGCCGAATTTTTAAGTGGTTCTTCACCCTTCTAGTTTTGAAGTTCTACTTTCATGTAAATTCTTTCAAGATCATTTTTGTTATCTTGGGGTATGATATCTCTATCTACCATACTGATATTTTATGACCATATGATTAGAGACACCATTTGATCTCTTCTATTCAGTATTTGATGTTTAAGTGGCGTCATTAGGCTGCTGAATTTTTAAGTGGTCCTTGCACCTTTCTCCCTTTTCAAAGTTCTAATTCCATGTCAAGTCATGCAAGTTCCTTTTTATTATGTTGGGGTATGATCTATATATATATCATTCTGATCTTTTATGTTCATGTGATGAGAGTCCCTATTTGATCTCATCAATTAATTTTTGGTTGAAGTTTATGTAATGCCATTAGGCTGCCGAATTTTCATAAGAGAAATCTTATTTTTGTCTTACTTCCATGTTTTTCATTTCAAATGGTATATCCTTAAAATTTCACTAACATGATCCATTTTCTTTTATATTCTGTCCCTCTACTATTTTTATAGATCATTTATTAGTGGGAAACCAATGTCCCCTCTTTTTTCAATGTTTTCTAAAACCCCGAAACATAGCTGTTATGCTGCAGAATTTTCATCTCAAAATGCCTCTCTCTTTTCTCAAAATTATTTTATGTTATAAATTGAATACTCAAAGCATTTATTTCTACATGGGTATTCAAATATATACCAGAATTTTCTATTTTAAATTCTTGTATTTACATACATGAAACCCGCTTTCCCTTTTCCGTGGGATTAAAGTGACATAAAGATCATGTCTTTAAAGCAGTTTTTAAAACATTATGATTATGAAATGAAACCCATTTCTTTTATGCTATATGGGTTGTTTATGAAATGATTGATGATGATATATGTGGCTGACATGATAATAAAGACATGTCAAGGGTGCACCCAGATAGCGCTTCAATGCATTGGGTAAAGACTTAATCTTAGAGATGGCTTTTTAGACTGATACCATGGTGAATAACCTTGGTATTTTTTAATGACACCTTGGGGATTGACCTTGGTGAAACGAAATGACTGTCAATATTAAATGTTGTAGCCACATCTTCAAGTTATGAAAAATTTTATTTTTACTATGATATATCTCATGATTTCTTTCTCATGCCTTAAAGTTCTTTTCATGGCCTTATTGAAGTATCTCAAGTTCACATGTAAAATGTTTCTCTTGTTTCCCTTACTGGGCCTTCTGCTCACCCTTTATTTTGATGTATGTACACAGGATACGAGATGAATTAATGAAACTAGGATGAACTTAAGGAGAATACTTTCAAGTGTTTAAGCAGAATTTTTTATATTGTTTTCATGTATTATGTTCCTGGTTTCCAAGACACTAAACCTTAAAGATCCTCAGTTTTGTGTAATGTAATGAAAGTTTATGTGATAAAAAGGAGGGATGCCATATACTGTTAATCAGGATAGAGATATAAGCATAGTGAAAAAGAGTCTTAATTCTACCAATGAAGGAATCACTAAAGCCAATGTTTTTTAGGACTTTGAAAAATAAATTCCAGTCAATGGTGTCAAAATCCTTTCTGATATCCAGTTTGATTTGAGTAACAATATGAAATAATAAATGGTGTTATTTTTCTCTCTTCCTGATACATTCAGATCAATTTTTTTCAACCACTACATCATTGATTGTGAGGTTATATTTCTATATAAACCAGTGATAGATGGAATACTAAATTCCATGAATAATTTCAAAAATCACGTATATGATAATTCAAAAAATAGTGTTGCATCCATTAAAAACATTTCATTTTCCCTCCATATTTTTGTTGATGTGGAGGTTGGATTTCTCGAATCTCATGATCGACTCCAATCATCAATTAGCGGGTATTTCACTTTTCCCAATATGAAATTCATTCCATCAAAATAGTGAATATGTGAATCATATCTTTGTAATATGTTTCATGGATTTAGTTCTTTGGAGGATTTTATTTTAAATATTTGATGTTCATCCTCCTAATTATGAATCCATCCATGAACATTTCATCATATTCTACAAGAATACCCTATATTTTTATGATCCATAACCTCTTTCTTCTGCCCATTCTCAAAATCATCCACACTATTTGGAATGGTTGTAATTGGATGGTCCATGAGAAGGTATATTTCAATAATTAGTCTTCCGTTGGGAAAATAATTTTCATATTCTATAATAAAAACTATATTTAGCATGATCAGTGGAATAATTTTGTTCCCTATTTTTCTGTTTTGTAATGAAAATGTATTGTAGGTAATTTTTTACCTCTTATTGGAACTATTGTATTGAATAATTTTTTTAATATTTTTGGATTTCATAAATGAAACTATGAAAGATTATCCAAAGATAATCTAGGAAATTTGGGCTTGAGATTAATTATTAAAGAAAATAATTGTGATGTGATGGGCTTCCACCACGGTCCCCCTATAATCACTTATTTATATTAAAATGATTTTATTTTTCAAGACAAATTCCGATGTCATGGAATAAAAATGAACATAGAATAATTTATTGATAGAGTTTGACTCTAATTCTATAAGGAATGACGTCAGAATTTATAATTTTCACTAATAATGTATGATAACAAGGTCATGGATAAAATTCATGTAAATGAAATCCTCAAGGAACTATTTTAATAAAAATTAATTTGATGTAGATAATTCTATTGATGATGGAATCACAAAAAAATGTTTAATCTATAATGGTACCATTATTTCCAATTCCCTCCCAATGGATTTTATGTCTCTTTTTTGAAAGAGATAAGAGTATAATTAAATCCTTTAAATGGTTGTATGTTTGTTTTTATACAATAAATGTAAATTTTAGTTTATGAATTTTATCATCCATTCTTTCTTAAAATACATTTCAAATAATTTATTTTCACACTATATAAATGATTGTTATTTCAACTAGGTTCAATATTAAAACCCAGGTCATATTTTTTTAGTTTTAAAATTTTTTCTTCATTTGATTCAATATCTTCATCCTCCATTGTATTTAAGGCATGAAATTCTAACTTATTTTAATGAATAGTTTTCAAGGAAAATATTGAGTTAATGTTTTCCAAAAATCCACACATTCTATAGATTTAACATCTACCTTTGGACTTGAATTCATAATTAGGGCCCACCATTTATCTCCCCCACATTTTAAATGATAAAATATTAAACAACCTTTTATGTTATTAGAATGTGATAATGAGTAATAACATTTTGGTTTTGTTTCTCCACTATTTGATTTTTTTTTGAAAAATACATCGACTGATGGTGCATGTAAATTGAAACATCAAACCTCAATAGTATGATTCTCTTAAATTAATAAATTTTAGAGGTTAAAATTGTTCCTTTCATTTTTTAAAACCTATTTTTTTTACTTCCATGAATGTTTTCACTCCTTTTTCTATCCCATTGTAATGATCACCACATTTTTCATTATACTCATTGTTAACTTGTTTCAATGTATTTAAAACTATTTAAGAAAAAATGATTATTATGAGTCTCATGAAACAATAATTATAGTGATAATTTTCATTATAAGTTAAATTAAACATAATATTCCTTAAAATATGGCACATTCATTTCATACTATGAGATTATAGGTTTATCCCTTATCACATTTGATTAATAAAAGTTTTCATATGGTTTTATCCACTAAATATTAATAGAATATTTCCAAAACATTAATAACTCTACCATCATACCAACTGAAATTCATAAAAAACATATTATATGATTAAGTGAAAAATTAATCATCTAACAGATTTCGTGATAAAAACAGAGATCAAATGAGCACAATGAAAATATCTTTACATAATTTATATAGTTTAAACATTATATCACAAATATTAACACAATTATATAAAAAAGGCTTTTGATTTGTGGACATTAGATACATAATCAACTTAATTTATAATACTGTTATCACATCTCCATATTCAAACTCCACTAAAATCACCTATAAAATGTTGTATGTTGCACCGTTATTTATAATTTTGGGAATGAAAACATAAAAATGGTGTGAGATCATATGGTTGGTAAGGTTAATCATAATAGATAGTAATTAATGATCATATGTGATCATAAAATTATAATATGAGTATAAGTAAAAAAGACTCATAAACATAACAAAAACAATTATACAAGAAAAAATATAGGCCATGAATCAATGGTCAACATATAATAAATTTGGAATAACATAAGACATGATTAATAGGATTGTGGAAACATGATTCAATAATCATGGAAACATAACATAATACAAAGAATTATTTATACAGTAAACATAAGGAATCAAAAGCATTATGAAGATTATTATTGTTAATCACATCAAAACTCAAACTTGTAAACATAGCTAAAACTATAGTGTTTATAGAAAAACTTGTGAATATATATATATATATGTTATCATATTAATGAAAATGTTTGGGAATATTGATACACATAATAATGTCTATACAGAAATATGTGAAAAATATATCAATATTCATCTCTTTGGAAAATCACAAGGAAAATGAAATCACACATCATGTTTATGATCAAAATTCTGAACAAATAAATCCATAATATTTTTCCATGAATAAAATTATTATCTCATAGGACATAATAATTTTTCGTTATGTTTTGGTATTATTATAGACAAACTATTCATATAATGAAAAACCATACTTAGAAAATTTTCAAAATTCCATCAAGTATTAATTAACCCTTTGTAATGAAATATGTTTCATGAAAAAATCCTTAACACAATATTATAATCCATCCATAGAGGAAAAATGGATCATATAATTATAAAATATATATAGATATGTGAAATAATTATTTTATTTTGTTATCATAGAATAAAATTATTTCTTAAAAACCATTATAAATTTCATTGAAAAAAGAGACAAATAATTGTATGTGATATACTTTATTTTAGAATAATGTAATTTAAAAAATATTAGTAATTTAAAATAAACTAAAAAAATAAATATTTTAGATAAAGATTAATTGCGATAAATGATAATAAAAGAGGGAAAATGCAATCAAATATTAAATGTTGAATAAGATAACTATTTTCAATCTATTATAAGAACATGAAATGTCGGTGAAAAATAACCATGCCAAAAACATTAAAGGGATATTTTATTTTGAAATAAAATAGTTCAATAGGGAAATTCCTTTATCAATATTAGTTTTAGTGATATGAAGATCTATCAACATTATAAATAATATAGACATGTTGGAGAAGGATTCCTGATAAAAATTAAAAGGTAAGGTCGAATCCACTAATAAGAAACTATTTAGTCAAATTATGAACTAAATAGGGGTGAACTATAATGAAACAAATGTAAAACATATAAATAAATATAATTAATGATTTTATATGGGGTTATATTATATTATTTAAAATAATTTTTCTCAAGTACTATTCATGACCTGTATAATCATGATTTAAAACTATGATATAAGATGAATCCAATCCTAATTTGATAACATATGAATCAAAACCCCATGAAATATATTACCTTAAATAGATTTATAAAAATATTTAATTTCATGAGAATAATGATTTAAAAATACATGTGATGTATATATTATTAAATAAAAAGTGGTCAATATGGAGCCTAAATCATTGAATGGAAATTTAGATGAGAAACCCCTTACCTTCAACCCAAACATCAAAAAACGAGATTTAACATCCTTTATAATAAACATAACCCTATTAATCACTAATTTATGAATGATATGAATATATATTAACCATTATACTCTTAATTACAACCATTCATTACACAAATACAAGTAAGTTATTTAATTTCATTATCAGATGTTAGTAATTTGTTTTGTTTTGTACATGTTTTGTATGGAAAATGTCAATCCCCATTCATTAAAACAATGTTCATAATTCCAAAAATTGTTAGGCGAGGATAAAAATTGTTTCACAATAATTCATAGAGTTCCTTATTCATTTTATTCATGTTAGGGGTTTATTTTCAGAGAATGTAATCCATAAAAAACATTTATTCGTAATCTATTGATAGTAATGAGTTACATTATAATGATAATTTATTTACATGATTCTACTTTCTATAACCACATTCATATAATAAATTAAACTTTAATAATATATATTTTTTCTATTAATCTCTTTATACTCATTCATGTTGTAAATGTTACGGAATGAATATTATCGTTCTTATGTGTGATTAAGCAGACCCAAACCAATACATTTTATACGAGAGAATTAGTAAGACTGTAATGTTATATAATAGTAATATTATTTTATTAAAATCATAATGATGTTCATATGAAACTATTATAGTTTATAAATAAATTTATATGTTTTTTGGATGATACATTTATTGAAAAGATTGTGTAGAATAATGTGTTAACATTAATGAATTTCCCCCTTCCTGAGATGGGTTTAGTCAAAATGAGGGATTTGGGTTTCTTTCATGGACCTAGAAGATAAAAAATGAATAATAAAGATTTATTAGAGGTAAAATGGTATGTTAGTCATCAAATATTAGATGTAATTTTTTTATAAGGGGTTTTGGGGAGATCATTTTATTTGTGAAAATAAAGATGTTGAATAGAAAACATGGAATCACAAGGGAGTTATTTATGTTAGGTGAGGAGATATTTGTGGTAAACGTAGTATTTAAAACCATACATACGAAAGTACTTATAAAATTCATAAATATCACATTAATTAAAAAATATTTTATCCAATATATTTTTTCACCCTATTTTACCTTGACTAAAGTTTTATTTTGGTAATTAATTTTTTAAAAAAAGGTAATCAATAATTTTAAATTGTAATTAATTACAATAATATTTGAATCCAAATAATTTAGTTTTAATTAAAGATATGATAAAATTTATATTTAAATTTTAAAAAATATATATTGTATCTACTAATTTTTAAGATTAATGACTTTTTAATCATTATTCATTTTTATTCCTATTTCCGATCAATTAATTACTAAACAATTGTTAACAGGTAATTTTTTTATTTAAAAATTAAACTATATACAACTTTTAAATTTATCAATTTAATTTATTTATACAAAAAATAATAACAATTAAAAATAATTATCTTAAAATACCCAATTTACCTTTACGATAGTAACTATATTTGGTATTGACAACTTATTTTTTTTCAAAAAACATATTAAACTTTCTAATTAATGTTGTGGTTGTGATTAACAATATAAAATCCATTTTACCCAATTAAAATTTCAAATTTTGTAACAATTAATTTTAATATATGATTTCAAATCACTTTTTTTTAAAAAAACATTTAAAGTAAATTATTAAATTATTTGTATATTTTTCAATTTAATAAATATTTTATTAATATATTTGTTGTTAAATTTATGTAAAATAATTATTTTTTTGTTAATAATTTCATTTATTAAGTTAAAAATACATTACGTGGAATAAAGTGTCCTTGCAAAATATAACTTCTTATCATTAACATTTATTCTTCATTTATAAACAATTAACAATCATTGTATGAATGATAATAATTATTATTATTTAAATAAAATATTTTTATGTGATATATAAAATTTTATAAATACATATGTTAAGAGAAATAGTATAATATATAATAAAATAAATATCTTTAAAAAACTTGTTTTAACTATGAATTTTTAAATTTGTATTTGGTATAGTTACATAATTATTTATTGGATGTTAATTTTTTACATTAATAATAATTAATCTTCATCATTCCACTTTGTTCATATAATTATTTGAAAAAATTTTGTTTCATAAAAATGCATATATTAAAAAACCAAGCTCATAAAAAAAATTATTAAAAAATTATTTAGTGTTACATAACCAGATTAAAAATCAGTTTATAAATTTCAGGAAAATTATTTATATTTAAAATATATATCTAAATAAACATTTTTAAAATAAAATATGTATTGTTAATTCTAAACATTAACCATATTTACTATTATTATACCCAATTACTATATTACACTGTAATAATTGTCATATAACAGTTATATTATCTTCATTTCATTATTAAAATCCATCACATTCTATATTCACAAATAATGCATACAAAACCATTAATTTTCAGTTTACATTTTCAAGAATACTTCTCCATTCATTATGTTTTTCTCATTATAGATCGTATTATACTAATAGTGATTTTCAAGGGTGATGATGGTACATGGAATTTCATACTAGAAATGATATTTCACATTTGTATTTAATGTACCATTTTAATTTTGGACAATTAAGGGATTTAATCATCGATTGAATATAATAATTTATGATATTTACGACTTGGTTTCACCTACTTTTGTTTTAATCCTCTATTAAGAGGGAATGTAATGATTATAGTTTGATTATTTTATGACACAATTACTATTAAAGTTAAAAATAGTAAATATAATTATAAAAAATAATAATTATTGTAATAAATTTCATGAATATAAATTTTTATGAAATCTTAATGTGTCATAACAGGGAGGAAATAAGTTACCTATTATTCCTTTATCGGCTTGGTATCCCAAAAAATAGAGTGTGTAATTTTATATCAAGGATCACTGTCTTTAATGAATGATTTCATTCTTAAAGAAAATGTTACATTATTATAAAACATATATTCAAATATTGATGACTCATTGAAGATAATAAATTAATGTTTCCATTTTAGGATTGGGTGTACATTATGAAATATAGTGTTATAAAATAACTTACATTTAAGGATTACTCTTATATTCCATTAGCATTAACTTATTGGTCAAACAGTTTGGTTTCATATGTACTGTATTTATAATGATATATATAAAGATTTAATCAATGGTGGAGTATCATCATTTTTTGGAATAAGTTAACATGAATTAATAATGTTTAAATGGTATATGTATATTTCATTAAATCTCATTATATAAGTCTTTAGTTGTTTACATGAGGAAAATAATATGTTGGTTGATCTCAATAGAATTGTCAATTATATTTTTTATTTATCATAGAATTTAAAGTGAAAAATTTTATTATTTGTTATAAAAATTATTTTGGAAAAATAATGAAAATAAATAAAAATCATTATTTTTATGAACCATAACAAAGATAGTTCCTTGAGAATAATATTTATTAAAAAAAATTTGAGAGTGGGATTATTTTTATCATTTTCATTGCGATTGGAATAACAATTTTGATAATTTATATTGTTTTCATATTAATAGATATTAGTATATTCTTGATGAATTTTCTTATGCAATTTATGTTTATATAAATAATGACCAAATTATGTTTTTTTGAGAAGTGGATAAAGGCTGATTATTTTTTCAGAGAGAGATAGTGATGATATAGTTATTTAAAATTGATTATTTTTTATTTTATTTTAATTAATTCTTAGTTGTTGGACCAATATAATATATTATGGGTGATTTTTTAAGTATTTTTCCCCCAAAACAATAGTGTCTTTAGTTTTCTGCTATATTAAGAAAAATAAGAGGAATATAATATGAAAAGAGAAAGAATATAAGGGGATAAATTCAAATTTCTATGATTTTGATAGACAGAAATAAAATAAATTATTTAATTTTGTTACATATATTGAATATATTGAATTTGATTAACATTGTAAGGACGTTTTAAAATTCTCATGTACATAATGTTAACAGATTCTAAGAACACATTATAGAGTTAATAGATGATTTCAATAATACTAATGATGCTAATAGAAAACATTATAAGGATAAAGTTGATAGAATAATTTAATGAAATATGTTAAGGGATTATCATAACCTTTAAATAATATATTCTAAATCCATGAAATGTATGGGATTTATTGGAAATGTGTTTGGTTTCGAGAAAAAAATGAAGGGAATACATATTTTTTTACTAAAATTACATAATGTATCATAACTTTTATTACCCACAATTGATGTTTAATGACTAATTATTAAAAAAAATTAGTCTAGGAAATGTATAAAAATAACTACATTTATACATATTTAGAGATATTATATTTCTAAAAAATATACCCCCAAACAATGTTCCGACAGATACTTGTTTGAATATTTGAAAACAAATGAAAAAGACATTATTAAATCTAAATAATTTTAAAAAATGTAGCATTCCAACATTTCATAGAGTTGTTGATCCATATGTATGTTTTTAATCACTATATTTTTATTCTAATCATGGATTCTAGTGTATATGAAGTGGTTTGGGAGATTCTACGCATCCTTTAGAGTTCAGAGCTCTAAAAATGGTGCCAGATGCTAATTCACATGGTTAGTGCATTTTTAGTGCTAGCAATTTGAATCAATAATGTGAACTACTAAATAAATAGGGTGAGAATCATGGTTGGTTTGAAACAATGTATATAGGGAGACACACCCATTTTGGTCTTTCATACAACCTTGATAGTGTCTTGCACATGGTTTGTGCATGGTTAGACCAACCATCCACCTAGCCTGTGCATGGCCCCCCTTTAAGTAAAACAAGGCGCATGATTGGTGCACAGTTTGGCCAACTGTGTATCCAAACCCTACTTCCTAGTAATTAGTGTTGAAAATACACTTTTTACACTGAAAGGGTTTTTTAACTCTAATTCCTCTACCCTATTTTTTCTCTTCTGACAGTTGTAAGGGATCTCATCTTCTTCTTTTCAGAGGGATCTTACAATCTCCCCCATACAAGAAAAAATTCATTCACCATTATTGGTATTTTAAATCTAGATGTAATCTATATGATCCTCATACTTATTTTTTCTATTTTATCATCTCCACTATTATTCTATTTTAGTGTGAGATCATTTTCATAAATTTCATGGAATTTTATTACTCATCATATATCTCTAATTCTCTCTTCATTCATGTGATAACAATTAATGTGTGGTATTCTATGAACCTATAGTAGGTGGTATAGATTTATTACTGAAGTTTCGTCGCATTCTATATGGCGTGTCGTTGTTCCACATATGAAAATATTATGAACATTACTATTATATGTTAAATTAATTTATTTAAATAGTTCTTTTATGTCAATATGATCCATAGTGAGTAGCGTATCAACCCATTTGTTGATCTACTCAATTCAAGACACCCCAGTGGGTGATATTTCTCATTATATGTCAAAATACCTTTACCTAAAATTATTTAAACACCTTTTGAGTTTTTTACAATTACTATATATTCTATAATTAATTAATTGAATTAAGATGAATGGTAGGCCAGTGGTTAGGACCTAAACCCTTATGCTTTATGCCTTATTTTTAATGATTTATGAATATGGAGCATACCATGTGACTAATTATTTGTTCTTTTTTCCTCATGAATTATTTTTATTGACTTATAGCATAATTGTTTTCCTCATATTAATGGATTTGGATAGGATGTATATACTATGTTACTAAAATTCCTTGTTTATGGAATTTGATCATGATTGAGATTCCTTATTTAGTTGAGATCCAGGAGAAAAAACGGGCCCCAAATCAAAGATTACATGGGAAGGCTCACCATGCATGCTTCTGGATATATTAGACTCGTCCAGAGTGATACATGGATTTACTGTTAAGGGATCTCCATGAAGATTACTACACCCATGAGTGACATCAGTTCCCTATGGGAGAAAATTTGGATCAACTTGTTGAAAACATGGTTATACCATGTTTCGAGTGATATTTGGTCCCCTATGTGAGATACTTGGGGCAAGATCAAGGTTCGTCCCTACAAAATTCCTAGAGTTATAAGAAGGATACCTTTTGTATATCACAATGAACATGGTCTATGGTTTTGTCAATTTACATGATGTTATCTGAAAAAGGATAAATACACTGGGGGGAATCTGGGTATGAAATATTAAAATAAATACACCTTTGGATATTTCTTAAGATTAAATAAATACTCTTCTATCCCTTTCCCATTACTATGTATGAATAGAAATTAAATCATGCATGAGACATAACTATTTTACTTCATTCCCCATAAATGGGCTACATCTAAGAATCATCCAATGAAAATATGTTGATGTACCAATTTCACCAAGTACAAATTCCATAATACTATTCTACATAGATTAGTTATGGGCCTAGGATAACTACATTTTTAATTTTTATGTAAATATCATTGCTTCCCATGGGTCACTCCGTCAATCTTTCCTTCAATGGAACACTACCGGTGGAAAGGACCACCTTATACCTCTATATTTTATCACAACTCTAAATAGGATAATGATTCATTTTATGAAATTGAATGTCCCTTCATTACAAATAATTAATAAATCATCAATTGTAGGTAGAATCAATCTTTATGTAATGCTTTAATTAACTTGATGAATACTAGTTTTCCAATGATCTACTGGGAAATACCTTTTTAATTATTTTATGATTCTCACTACCTTGGTGACTGTAACAAAGCCTCCAAAAAACATCTCTTTTATTCAGAAGTATATACTTCATTAAAAAACTATACAAATATTAATAATCTAACCACTTTCATGAATTCTAGCCATTATTTGTGATGAAATCATATTTCACAAAGCTCAAATTTTTTTGTGAGTACAACTTATCATTCATTAATCTTATAAATTTGAGACACATTTTTATAGCCTTCATGAAATTCAATAGTTTCATGAATATTAAAACTTTTAGTTACCATTCATATCATTCATTAAATTCATTTCTTCATAATTTTATCAAGGACACCATTCTCAAATAAATATTGTGAATTCAAAGACTTTCAATCTTTCTTATGTCATACTATACTTTTCGGAAGGGTAGTGTCCTATTTATAGGCATTTACTCCAATTCTAGAAGAATTCAACCACAAATTTATCATTTGATGAAGCTCTACAATATCATTCATGAAGCTTCTCGTTTTCATCAATCACCAAGGAAATTAACTATTCAAGAAGATTCATGTATTAATGGAGACATGCCTTTAACACTTCGTGCTTTTCTGACACAAGTTCTTGATGTTCCACACCATCATAAATCTTCTATAGAGAAACCCAATATTCACTAAATTTATGTATTTTCCATTTATTATGGGAAATTCACGGAAATCCATCTTTTATAATTTTTAATCCATCATCTAAAGTTTGTAGACCAAAACATTTTCAAACCCTGTAAAACAATTCCACTATGTATATTTAAATTTTTCTTCTACATTTAGTCGATAAATTCTTTTATCATGAGTATTTATTGACAATATTTGTGAAAAATACCTATGGAACTTCCAAACTCATCATGTAAACCTTATTTGTTTTGAAATTTTCAATCAACCCCTAAAAACTAAAATGTTACCATAAGGGTCGTCATCCAAAAAAACACCAACTCTATGTTTATTGAAAAATAATCACATTTTTATCCAATATTGTATCATCTTCCATATTCTACTACCATTAAATTGTTTCAATTAAAATAGTGAACATATATTTTACCAAACTTGAACTATAGTCCCACATGATCTTTTCACTACATCATTAAGAGGATTAGTATAAAATTTCATCAATGAATCACATAACTTCAAAACTGCACAACTACTTTGATCATTATCCCTATCTATCATGATATATAACATTTGATCAATCATCTTTTGGATCATCAAATTCAAATCTCCACCTTCTCCCCTACTCCCCTATCAATTTCTCCCTATCTATATTAGGAAATTTTCTCTCACTTTTATAGCCACAACTTCTCCCACTTCTTCAATGAACCTGAAGGTCACTTCTTTGTGGTATTAGAGTGGTCAATGAACACACATAATCACATTCCAGAAAAGAACAATATACAACCAGGAGTGGGGATCCCACATTGCCAATTTATCAAGAAGTGTAGCCAACAAAACTACAATAGAATGTCTATGGAACTCAAACACTTATTTTGGAAAGGCCTCCATCAGAATATCTTAATCCTGTAGTTATGTAGGAATGCAATACAACCTCACAAGCCCTTTCAATAGATTCTACATGATAATGGTATACTTTATTTGAATATTTATGGTCCATGAGTGATGGAATAAATTATTTCTATAATTTATAGGACTTGAACTATCGCAGTGGATTCTAATTGGAGTCATCACTAAAACTCTAATATCATCAAGGTGATGCATCATCTACAATAATTGTCTGCATGTGGCAACAATATATTTACCTTCTGTGGTGGCCAATGAAATTCAATATTTTTTTTAAATTTTATCCAACAAATACATAAACCAACAAGATATAATTCACCACTTGAAGATTAATTTCAATCATTTGATGATATAGAATAATATGCATCTGTATAGACCAATAACTCTTGAAAATCTTTTTAATTATATAGAAAACCAATAATCCACCATCTACATGATATACATAAGAATTATTTTCACTAAAAGAAATATATATATTTGATATTTATTTGTTACATCAGTTCTGTCACGTGGGAAAATAAATATTAGGCCTTGTTTGTGTAAAGTACAGTTGACTGCCAATGGTTTTCCCATATTATGTGACATTAATTAAATTTCCATCATCATCATATGATAGATCTGATCATGTGGCCACCTAAGTCTTCATCTAAATTGAATTATCCATTATAAATATTTTAAGAAATTCTTTTTTATATTTATATTGAAAAATGAACGTCCCATTCATTTCCTATGTCACCAGTAAAAAAAGTAAAATCTCCAATTCTACAATCATTGACATTTCGAATTCATTTTTCATTAATTTCGTATATTGGTTTCCCTGTACTTTTTTTGATCCACCTAATATAATTCCGTCGACATACAATATAACCATGATCATTTCATTAGTTTCATTATGGAAATATTTAATGTAATCAAGTCACTACACTGAAACTATGGTTCATCAATAATTGATATTGTCTTGAATATCATAATCTTGGTGATTACATCAACCAATATAGTTTCATCTTCAAAAGAAAAAATATTTTCTAATATTCATGAAAAAAGTCCATATTTTTTATCAGTATAAACATCTTATTCATGATCCCCATTCATAAATTCTATTTTGATTTCAATCTGGTAAACATTGAACCTTTCTTGCACTAGTATACCCAAGAACAATCTGAATGTCCAAAATAATACAACAGATGAAATTATTAATCAACATAAATACCCTCTATCTATGAGTAATGATTTCATACTAATCATTATTTTTTTTATTAAAAATGCTATATCCATTCATATTTTTTCGAAATACCCAATTACCATAATGAAATTTGTATCTATTGTTCTTGAAAAAATCTCCCATGTCTGAATCTTCTCAATTTGGTAAAGCACTTCATTTATAGAATAAATATTGCTCTCATCTCTAGAAACCTCAAAAAAATCAAATAGTTACCTAATATAATAATAATTCCTTCTATAATGAAATCAATATTCATGTTTGAATATGTCTTGATAGACTAACAATATGGCATCCCACCTTTTTATTAAATGAATATTAATTTCATTTTACAAAAAAATGATCTTTTAGTGTCTTCAAAATAAGGTACATAATACATGAAAACATTGAATAATTATACTAAAATAATTTAAATGATTATCTAGTTTTCTTTCTATGTACATTTATTACATCTCAAAACCTAGGGAGATACATCAAAGGAATTGGTGAGCATAAGGCCCGGTAATGGAAAACATGTGAAACAATTTTCATGTTAACTTGATCAATATCAATAAGAACATGAGGAATATAATAAAGAAAAGATAATATGTCATATCATAATAATAAAAATACCTTGAATTGTAACATGAAAATGTGGACACAACATTTAATTTTGACATTTTTAAGCATAACAAAAAGTTACATCCCTAAGGTGTCTTAAATATAACCTAAGTTACTCACCATGGTATTGTAAAACAT
Organism: Viscum album; assembly: GCA_963277665.1. Lineage (NCBI taxonomy): Eukaryota > Viridiplantae > Streptophyta > Magnoliopsida > Santalales > Viscaceae > Viscum > Viscum album. The sequence continues at coordinate 1,006,705,382 of OY728158.1, read as the reverse complement.
GTCATCTCTAATGATTAATTTCATTACCCAATGAATTGTATAGATCTTAGGGTTCACCCTTAATATGTATTTATTTTCATTTTACCCACATAGATTATAGTCATACATATCATATAGAATCCGTAGAGAATAAAAGAAAAATGATTCATATCAATATCTTAGCATTTTGAAAAGTTCTTAAAAATGGTCACTATGTCATTTATAACCCCTAGAAATGGAATAAAGGTTTTATTTTGGTAAATTTCAAAATATAATAAATTATCTTTTTGTCTTCATTAATACGACTGAAAATTTAAGTGGCTTAGGTATTCAACTAATGAAAATAAAAGAATCTATTGAAAAAAAGGAGTGAGATTTTGAGATGAAGAATAGCTAGCATAATGGGTATGAAACATAGTTTTTCAAAACATTAAAAAGATAAGTGAAATGGGTCACACATTCATAAAAGTCTCATCATACATTATAGGAATATAATAAAATGGTAATAAGATTACGTTACAGAAATTTTAATGATATACTACATAAATGATAATTGGAAATAAAAAGTGAAGTTGGAAATTTTGTTACCTTGAAGAGTAACTTATAAAATTCAATGATTGGGACCTAAGTGGATTAATTGCACCTTAGGAGGACTCATTGGGAGGTAATACTATAATAAATTATTTGATAAATATTATTAAATTAATGGAAATGAAGTAATGGGTTTGTATTTATAGTGTCCCTGTTCTGGGTGCCACCCAAAGGTGCCTCGAACCTTGTTGGTTACATAACCTCAAGCACATTACCACAAACAATATTGTGTGAAGAATAGTAAAAATGGATAATGTTTGATAACAAAATTACTATTCCCATATTGGTATAGTATACAAAATTCAATAAAAATATAAAATAGTAACAGATGCAGTAATACAATACAATAAAAATAAACAATGGAATACTTATAGAAAATAAGAAACTCGAGCATATATATAAATTATGCATGTCACATCTATCTTGTAAAGAAGAAGAAAAAAGTCAAAATCATGGAAATAAAATACCGAAACCAATGTATAGAAAAAACATAAACTCCAATATCATCACAATACTCAGCATGGTCCCATGCTCTCCAGCTCCAATTGCAATCAAGTACCTGACGAAGATGGTTGCTTGCCCTTATATGTACCTACAACCATATAATCTATTTAGGCCCAAATGAATTACACAAATAGGGTGTGAGACAAATATTAGTAAGAAACCATCAAAATATCTATTCCTAACAGTTACGAAATATATATAGTAGGAAATATGCTGAAATAAAGTAATAAACTAGGATGTACTCAAAAGTAAACAAACCTACAATTTTCAACTACATTCATTTTGATATCTTAATTATTAAAACCATTTCATAATGAAACCGAGGATCTATCCAAAATCTATATCCCTATGAAAAATAGTTACAATATACATCCCAGAATACCATCTAAACCACCATGTAAGACCGAGTCCAAGCTTCTGCTTTGTCTTGGAGACACGCCACAATGACAGTCAATTATTCCTAACTACCATCTGGGAAAGCTTTAATGGTATAACCCCTTTGGTTTAAACATAAAACTATATAAATGAAAAGGACCTCATGGGTATCACTCAAGATCAATACCCCTGGGTCTACATGGAATCACAAATTTATACACATCCTCCTAGTAACCCTCATGATCAATATCCCCAGGGTGAACATAGTATAAATAATCATAAACAACCTCTAGGTAGCATTAATAGTCAATACCCTCTGGGTCGAAGTCTATACCAAGGCTCCCATAGCCTTGTGTAAATAAACATAGAAACCCCCGTAGTTTTCCTAGTACAATACTCTCATGGTCTATTGGAATATTAGTGTCCATAAAACATTAATTAAAGTCTCTATCTACAATTCAAACTATTAAATGGGTCATCTTTAATTAATTAATAAAAAACAAGAGTCACATATAACCAATCAAATCCATCCTAAACTACTGATGTCATGAAAACATAGTATGAATCATTGTAAAACTAAACAAAACAGAAAATAATATCCAAACAAGGGAACACACCCATGGGGTGTCCCATAAACAACGGTATACAATCTTATGTACAAGAAACAACCCTTAGTCAATCAACCAAACCAAAACAGATATTTAAAAGGGAAAATTCACAAACATGAAATACCTCAACATGTCTATTCAGCGCTTTAAGCATATATAATCCATATACAATAATATAAAGGAACAAACCACCTACCTCGATTGTTTGGAGATCACTATAGTTGTAAAAATGGCCCTTGAATTAGCCGAGAAGAATGTAGATCTATGAAAAGTGTAAAAAATAACAACCCTCGACAACTCAGAAGAGAGGAGTAATCAAGAAGAGAGGATCTAAGGGACGGGATAACTCATTGGTGGGGATCCAATGCAACTAGAAGAATCTCGATCAGAGATCAGATAGAGAATCAGTAGGGGTTCCAAGTTCTCGGTTGTCTTGTTGCTCTCTGGTACGAAACACGAGAAGAAGAAGACAATTATGGAGATGAGACAAGAACCCACTCTTATTAATCAATTAAAAAAGTACACGACATGTTCATTTAATGTACACATAGTCTACTAGCCTCAACTGGACCTTGCTTTATGCGGTCTGTCAGGTCACCTACATGAACATGTACTCAGCTACATGCGGCAACTAGGTGCATGCCATGTACTCAAAAGCACACATCATGTACTTAGAAAATTTCCTATTTATTCATTTTTCCTAAAAAAGAACCATAAATAATGTTCCAAACCTTAAAAGAAGTTTTAGGTTCTTTCCAACATCCCCTTAAAGAAATTCATCCACGAATTGACCTTCTAAGGGTGTTGAAGAAGAAACTTCAAAAACCTGTGGCCACTGTGGTCGAAGGTCGACCTCCTTCTCCCACGTCTCATCATATACTCTCTTGTATTCACACGACACTAATTCCAAAGGAACACAATTTCCATAAAGAACCTTCATACAGTGAACAAAAATCTAAATAGGGTGCTCCTCGAAGGATGCATCCGACTCTAACTCAACCTCCTCATGTTGGAAAACCTTCAAAAGGTCCGAAAAGTAATTATGTTGATGAGAAACATGAAATACATCATGCATATACCATTACCTTTGAGGTAACTATATAGGAAACCATCCCAACTCTCTCCAAAAGCTGAAGTGGACTGATGTATCTTGGTGAAAGATTCCCATGTCTCATAATATTCTTGTGTCCCAATATCGGTGTGAAAAGTAAGAAAACCTAATCTACAATCTCAATCTCTATAGGTTGTCTCCATCAATCAGTATACAATTTCTAGGGATATTTTTTAGTGTTCATCCACTTCTGAATCAAATACACCTGTTAAGTGATCTCTTATATTAGACAAGCTCCTAACACAACTTCATCTCCTACATCCATCCAACATAGGGGTGATCGGTGTGGCCTACCATAAAAAGCCTCATAAGGTGCCATCTAAATCATCGCTTGAAAACTGTTATTGTAAGAGAATTCCAGTAGAGTTTTGTTTCACTCCTATTAGCCCCCGAAATCCATAAGACATGCAAAAAGCATGTCCTTTTAAAACTGAATCTTGTACTCGGATTAGACATATGTTTGGGGATGGTATGATTAAATCTGAAGTACCTATATACCCAAATCCCTCTGTAGTCCCTACCAAGCATGAGAAGAAAACCAGGCGTCCCTATCAGAAACAATATAGTAAAGAACCCCATGAAAACATAAAATATCTCAAATGTATAAACTTCCAAGCTTATCATTATTAAAGGACCCAATTATTGTTAAGAAATGCAGAACCTTTGTGAGACTATAGACAACAACCCAAACCGAATCATTCCCTTGAGGTGACCTTAGTAAACCCATCATTATATCCATCATACCATCAATCCACTTCCACTCAAGAATGGTTAACTGGTGTAAAATTACTACTTGTCGCAGATGCTCTGCCTTTACCTGCTGATAGGGGAAACTATTCATAACAAAACAAAAAACATCCCTCTTCATACCTAGCTACAAATATTGATAGTTTTGATCTTGATACATCTTGGTGACAGCATGATGAAATTCCTAAACCAACGAATCAAAATCTCGCATCAACTCCTTACGTATGTCTGCTGACACCCATAGAAATCTCTGAAATTCAATATCTCATTATAGCCTATGGTCCACCCATGAGTATGGTCCTCTCTTGACACACTCTCCCTTATGATGTGGCCTTCATAATCTAATTGCTATCATATTTACACTCAATATGTTATATTAGAGGTAACAACTATAGAAGAAAGAATCATCTGCCCCTATCTATAATGAACTTCCAAATGCATCTCATAGAATAAATCCATAAGATACAACTCTCTCCTGGTATCCTAAACTACCTATATCTGAGTCCTTCTACTCAAAGCATCAACCACTTAACTACCTTTCCCAAGAATTTTGGTATGCCCAATGTCAAAATACTAAAGTTTCTCAACCCACATTAACTATCTCATATTCACGTCACACTGAGTAACGATATCCATTAGACTTTTGTGGGAAATGTATACCACAAAATGCTCTCCCAAAAGATAATGTCTCCAAAAGTGTAAAGAATTCACAACTACAACTATCTGGAGATTGTGCATTGTGTAATTACTCTCATGTGGCCTTATCTACCCTGACCCATACGTAATGTCTCCTTACCCCTGTATAAGAACTCCTCCCAGATCAATACCTGATGCGTCACAATAAACAATGTATGTCTTTCCTGACAACGGAAAAACCAGTATTGGGGCTGATTTCAATCCCCCTTTCATCTTTTGAAGGGATGAATCATTGTAATAATTCCACAAGTACTTCACCCCCTTCCTATTCAGGCCCTTTAGTGAAGTTTCTTTTCTTGAGAAGTCATGAATAAAGCACATGTAGTAACCAACCATCCCCAAAAAACAATTCACCTCAATCATGTTCTTAGACTTCCCCCAGGAAACCTATCACATACTCTGGGTCTATTGATACTCCTATCTTTAAGATAACATGACCCATTATGTGAATCTGGTCTATCAAAACCTGGAATTTTTAGAGCATAGAATATAACTAATGATCTTTATATGTAATCAAAACTATGCCTAGATGGGTGGTATAGTCGTGTCGAGTGTGAGTGTACACCTACATTCTATCTACAAAGACTACCATGAAAGAATCCATGTATGGATGGAACAATCCGTTCATCAGTGCTATAAAAACATCTAGTGAATTCATGAGACCAAACAACATAATAAAAATACTCATATAGACCATACCTACTATAAAAGGTTGTTTGAGGTATATCTGATGGAATAACATGATAATGATGACATGTGGATCTCAAAAAAAATCTTTGAGAACACCTGAGCTCCTAAAAGGTGATCAAAGAGATCATAAATCCTCTGCAAAGGATATCGGTTCTTGAAAATAAACTAGTTCAACTTCCAATTATCCACATAATGTCTAAGGTTACCTTTATCCTTAGTTAAAAAATAATGGGTGAATCCTAGGGAGATGTACTGGGTTAGATGAACCCCTTATCCTACAATTCCTCTAACTACTTATCTAGCTTTTGTAACTCTAGTGTATCTATACTATTTGGAGGAATGGACACTAGTTCCACTCCTGGCTCAATCTTAATAGATAAATCTACCTCTCTCTCTCTGTGGAGGTAAACATCAAAAGTCATTTTGAATGACATTTATGAAATGATCCATCATTGGAGTAATGTCCATCTGTGATGTCACCTTGTCATGCATATATAAACTAGCAATATGGGGTGTAATTCCTCCCAAACCATGATGCTTGGGTATCGCTCTACTCGCATGGACATCCCATTACCACATTTGTAGAAGAGAATCACCCTTTAGTTATAGGAAACACACCTATGGTTATATAAGTCAAAAAAGTCCTCAATGAAGACCAACTAGTCAATTTTGAGAATGACAATGTAGCATGTCATCTCTAATGAATAAAGCTCCCATATGAAGTGAACCCCACCAACCTCAAAAGAGAACTCCTTGCACGGATGTACACTAGCCCTTATATGGACCAATGGAGTGTCTAGCATCATAACATCATATGAAGTAAATATATAATGACCAAGATCTCCACAACAACAAAAATTATAAAAATGTTGAAATCCCTAGTATCAAAATGAGTATAAGCTAAAACTAAGGCAACTAAAATCATACCTATATCCGTAGTAGGTCTGAGATCTTTCTCATCCTGGCTCTACTACACATCAAATTTCTAACTTATATCACTACCTTACGACCCTTCCTGGATAACCTGACCTGATCCACCCTGTTGTTGCTGAAAGACTGACATCCAGCTACTGTGGCAATAACCACCTTCTCAGCCTGAACGACCTAGCGAACTATATTTCCCTAACCGAGGAGAAAATGGTGGTCCTGCTACTGCATGTTCAGTCATAACTGATCCCCTCTCACTAGCTTCTTGTGAGAAACCATGAAATTTTTTAATGATGGCCCATATTTCCACAGGCTCGACAACGAACTGGGTATCTAGGGTACTAAGGTCTCGTGTTCTCAATCTTTCCACACTGTTAACACATCACATGTCTACCTATAGATGCATCCCACCTACTAGAATCACCACGCAAAGGATCCATATCACACTTCTTACTATTAAACAAAGGAGAACCATCCCATGATGCTGAACTGCACTAGCTCACAGATCCCAACTCCCTCAGATTGCGTTTAGTAATCACCAATTGTTTCAATATAGAAGTCACCAAGGTCTTCCTGAGGACATGCACCTACGATCAGATGTTATAACTGAGGACATCCTCAAACCTCCTCGTCAATTATACCTTTTCACCTCCCAAAATAGGTGATAATAGGTGACTCTATGTAAAACAAGAAGAATACTCCATCACTGAAATGGATCCCTGCTCCAAATGCATGAAATCTCAGGCTCGATCAACCCTCAATGTCTCAGGGGTAGAAGTAGATAAATAAGTTCCTATGAAACTCTTCCATAGTCATATCCCGGTGACATCCGACATGTGAGTCAGCATCAAATTATCTCTTTGTGGAATCATGTATTGTGTATGTAATGAGCTTCACCCTCTTCTCCAGAGGCTTCCGCAGATGTTCAAATATTACAATAATAGTCTCCAACCATGACCATGCAGCCTGTGTTCCTCCATCCCCTATGAATGGGGGAGGATGCAGCTACTACGACACCCTCATGAACTCTTCCCTTATCAGGGTAGGATATGGTTATCCCTGAAAGGCCTACATCATCCTCATAAATCCTTCACAAAACTATTCATCAACATCTGTGTCCCGTAAAAAATTTGGTTCCATGATGGGTATGACCAAAGGATCTGCTCGTAGTCCATGTTCTACCATTTCTAGTGTTCGATCATTCCCATTTATCTGGAATTCAACTAGAATATGTATTGGTGTAATGAATATTCAAGGTCAAGCGCACACCTCCATTCAAGATTATCAAGGAAAAAAACATTGAAGTGAAGGAAAACAACAAGAGAAGAAACATCCAATTTTTATAAAAAAGGGTTTCTTGGCATGTATAACCCATACACGACATGTTATCTTAAGATATTAGCATGGCCTGTACCTCTACTGATCCCAGTCATGTAACACCCATACACACAACGTGTTCCTCATGATACACGACAATTACATGAATTTTCCCTCTTACTTGGATTCCTCTACATGGCTAGAACTACATAGTTCTCTCATGGGCAGAACTACACGGCGTGTTCACCCTTAAAATGGAATGTACTAGTTATTTTCTAACCACCCGTGTTGTTAGTCACATGGTCATATACATGGTCGACTCTACACGGTGTGTATAAACTCTACATGGTCCTTTGTTTCATCCATGCATGTCATTTGTCACACGGTTGGATACATGGTTCTTTACAACATGATGTGTACAGTTTAGACATGGCATGTAATACAAAAATTTTCCTAGCCCTGTGTCTTAGCCCACACAGTCAGCCACATAGTCAAATATATGGTCAATCACTACACGATGTATAGTCACAGTACACGGTGTGTACTAAAGTAAAGTTGTTTCTTATAGAACAGAAAAACACATTGAATGTTTTCATTTCACCAAACGCCATGTTGTCTGGGTTTCTGGATAGTAGGCCTCTGAAACATCTCTGAAACCCTTAAAAACATAATATTTTGTCCATGGCATGAAATATTCCAACTCGTTAGAGCCCATACTCTTACAAATCAATGCTTTGAATCATTATTCATATCATAATGTGAAAAAAATCAATTTAATGTTAAATCATGATCCTCCAAATTCCAATCAAAGAGAGCCCATGATACCATAAGGACCAATGTTCGACATCCATCCAATTTAAACAATATTCCAATACCCTATCCAAATAGAATGTATTCTGTCACAAAATCTATCACAACAACATGAATATTGAGCTAACATCTATCACAACGTCAGGAAATTATTAATGAACCCTAAATGGCATGACAAGATTCCATGACATGTGATTTAAATCATGTTCCGATATGATGAATGAAATTATATAACCTAATCTAATCTGGTTTTAATAGGAATATAACCTCAATTAAATCAATGATAACAACAAAAAACAAGTGAATCACCCAACGATTAAATCAACTCATCTTTAAAAATTGAAAAACTAGAAAAACTGAAATATTTGAGGTAACATGGGTTTTCCCTATACACGGGTTATCTACTCCTAGTTAAAAATTATTACTGGCTACCAATTTCTCCCTATATCTATCTATAGGCTTCAAATTTTAAGACAATGAAGAAAAAAAGTCTTCCTATAATAAAAAATTGTAATTTCCTAGTTCCGAGTGTCGTCCAAAGATTCTATAAACCTGGTTGGTCACTTAATCTCAAGCACATTTCCCCAAATGCCATAGGTTGACACCGAGTAGTGAGGGACAAGGTATGATAATTTGGAAACTATTCCCTCATTGGCAGAGAATACACAAATGAAATAACGATAGTAAACAATAGAGTATGTAGTAATACAATGGGAAAAAATTAAACCATGTAAGAATGATAGAAAATAAACAACTAGGGAATATATAAAAATGATTCATGTAACATGTATCATGTAAAGAATCCAAATAGGTCACGATGTTGGAAATACAATAGTGAAACCAAAGTATATTTATAAATATTAAACTCTAATATAATCTCATGCCTCATCTTGGGGCCATGATCTTCAGCTCCAACATCAATAATGTACTTGATGAAGAAGGGAACTTTCCCTTATCTATACCTGCAACCATAAAATCTATTTTGTCCAAAATGTATGACCCATATAGGGTGTTAGACAAATCTCAATAGTCAAATAGAAAATGATCAATGCCTAACAGTCAGTGAATATATATAGTGGAAAATATGTATACATAAATTAATAAACATGGATGTACTCAAAAGTAAAAAACCTAAAATTTTCAATTATATTCATTTTATATATTAATTATTAAAATCATTGAATAAAGAATCTCGAGATCTAGACAATGCTATGTATCCCTCCACACAAATTTTACAACATATGTCTCAGGATACCATCTAAACTAACATGTAATACCGAGTCGATGCTTGGTATTTGACTTGGTGACTCGTCACAATAATAATCAATCATTCATAACAACCCTCTATGAAATCCCTCATGGTCTAACACATTTGGTTTAAAAGAATCACATAACAAATTCAAAAAAACTCCCGGGTAGATCTCATGGTCAATACCCCTAGATCTACATGCCACATATAATTTATACATGACCTCTGGGTAGCTCTCAGAGTCAATACCCCATGGGTCAACATAATATAAATAATCACAAATAACTACTGGGTAGCTCTCACAGTCAATTATCCCTAATTCAATGTCTACACTAAGACTCTCATGGTCTTGTATAAATAAGCATGGAAACCCCCACCATTTTATTAGCCCAACCTTCTCATGATCCATTGGAATATTAGTGTGAAAACAACATTCATTAAAGGATCTAAATGAAATTCAATATATTATATGGTTTAACTATAATCAAATCATAAAAACAGGCATCCAATCTAACCAATCAACTTTATCGAAAACCACTCAAGGCATGAAAACATGGTATGACTCATAGGAAACCTTTTCTAAAATGGCCAATAATAGTAAAACAAGGGAACACATAGATTGAGTGTCCCAAAAACAAGGGTATACAATCTTATTCATAGGCATTAGCTCTTTTTCAATCAACAATCCATAACAGGTATTAAATATGGTTAAATTCCAAAGAATTTAATAACCCATAATGGGAATTCGGAACATTATGCATATATAATACAACAATAATCAAAGAAAGATACAAACCACCAACCTCAATGTCGGTAGATCACTTTAGTTGAACGTCGACCCTTGAATCAACATGGAACGATGTAGATCTTAGAAAAGTGTATACAAAAGCAACCCTTTATAAATCACAAGAGATGATAAATGAGTAAGAGAGGCTAAAAGATAAGAGATAAATAAATGGTGGGAATCTAAAAAATGTGGTGGCGCCTCAATCAGAGCTCAGATTTTGAATCAATAGGGGTCTGAAGATCTTGGTCATCACATCTCTCTCCTATACACAACATGGGAATTGTAAGAAGCTTCTGAAGATGAGATGCAACCCGGCTCCGATTAATAAATTAAAAAGAAAAGTACATGGCGTTTTCATTTAATGCACACGCTATGTACTAGACTCAACTGGACCTCGCTTAGGGCCGTTTTCCAGGTCACCAACACGACTATACAGTCGGCTACACCTGGAAACCCGATACACAGTTTGTAATAAAAAGTACATGTCATGTACATAGAAAAATTATCTTTTTTTATTTTTTCCTAAAAAAACCCAAAATAAAGATCCATTCTTAAAAGGAAGATCTTGATTTCACCAATTTTTATAGTAAAAGAGAGGGAGTTTTTTATAATTTAAAAGGATACCTCAATAGTGGTATTTGAAAAACATTGCATTTCTCATGTTATTGGACACTTGGTTCTCATCAAATTATATTTTACTACTCGAGAGTCGTCTAGCATTTTTAAATCAAGATTATTTCATAAATGTTGTCAAACTTTCCGAAAACTCAACGCTGTATTTTTAATACTCAAGAAAAAACAAAACACTTTATAAAAATCACATAAAATCACCGTAACATAATATTGATGTTATAAATTCAAAAATGTAATTTATTTTTCCTTAATAAATCTATAAATATGAGAAATTTAATTTTTAACTATAAAAATACATGCTCATTATAAATAACAGCGGATAGAAAATGCTTAGTGACATGCATAATAAAATTTCGGACATATGAAAAATTATTTTTTTTTCATTTATAATTAAATATCAATGTATCTATTAGACTATTTCATTCTAATAAACATTATTAAAGAATAATTATTTTAATATTCCAATATCTCTTTGAAAAATATAAATTTTAACCCAAAAAAAGCATGTCATCAAATTCCATCTAAATTTTTAAGAAAAACTATTCTTAAAATTGAAATGCTGGATTTTTTATTTAAACAACGGGATTATATTTTATGTGACTAGGGCCTTGACCCAGAACCACTTAAACCACCCACATATGACCTATTGGTAAGGTATGATATATTTATGGACTGTTGGGGTTTCTTAGATAACATCGCTTGAGTGGTAATCTCTACTAAAGTGAAATTCTCCCATAGGCGATTTTGTTGAATCTGAACTTTTTAAAGCTCAAACTGGTTTTGGTATAGAGAAATGCCTAGTGATTCTACCTCATTCGCATGCTCCATAAAATGGCCTTTTGTACTAACCTAGTCTACTGGTTATGGCCATCAGCTCGTCTTTTTGCAATAATTATCATTTTTTATATATATTTATAAAAAATAATTATAATGTTAAGAATTAATATGGTTTCCAATGGTCATATTAACCAATGTTCATATAACAATAAAAAAATTTATGCCACATTTCAATTAAAATTATTAGTTTTATTGATTATGACACATTAAAACAGATATTTTCGTAAAACAAAATTTTAGTTAAATATTATGGTTGTTACATTTTCCCCCTTTAGAAATTTCTTCCCCGAAATTTTAACTCATACCCTCAGAAGATAAATGGTGTAAGTACTTATGTCTCATAGTCTCCTCTGGTTCCCATGTGTCTTCTTCAAATTTTGTGTTCCTCCATAACACTTTAACAAGGTGGGTAGTCTTGTTTTATAGAACCTTGTCTCTAAGATCCATGTTCTCCCCCTGGTGCTCTTCATAAGATATGTTGTGTTACATTTCAAACAAATCATGATTAATTACATGTGAAGGGATAAGAATTTACATTCTCCAGAGGTATATGTGGAATACATCATTATTATTAGATAGATTTGGAGGTTGCGGAAGCATATTTACCACTATTCCCAGGTGATCAATGATTTCATAGGGGCCATTGTACCAAGGGATTACCTTCCACTTCTTCTAAAACCTCATGAATCTCTTCTATAGTAAAATAAAAAGGAAGACCATATCACCAACATCAACCTCCATGTCTCTTCAATGGTTGTTAGCATAACTGTTTTGCCGACTCTGAGCATTCTTAATGTGTTGATGGATGGAATGAAACTTTTTTGTCATCTCTGGCATTTTAACTTTCTCAAAAAGATTTCACTTACTAGATTTATCCCAATGAGTAGGATTTCAACATAGCTTCCCATATAGAGCATCATAGGATTCCATTTGAATGTTCGAGTGGAAGTTGTTCTTGTAAAAGAACTCAACTAATGGGATATATTGTAACCAACAACCTTTAAATTCCATTAATCATGTTCTCTACATGTCCTCGAGTGTCTAAATAGTCTACTTTGATTGGAAATCAGTTTGGGGGGGGGGGTGATATTCCATAATGAAATTAAATTAGGTACACATATCATGTTGAAGAATTCTACAAAATTTTGATATGAACCTTGGATCAAGATCAGATACGAATGAATGTGGTACTCCATGATTCCTTACAACATCCTTCAGTTAAATCATGGTATGTTGATCAAGAGAGAAATATTCCTGAATAGAGATAAATTTCGAAGTCATAGTGATATGGTCCATTATAACCCATATTGAATTGTTTCCTTTAGTTGTTCTGGAGATATAACTAATAATTTCCAACGTGATATCGCCCCACTTCCATTATGTTATGGGAAGTGGTAGTAATAATCCTTTAGAAGGATGTCGCTTTGTCTTCACATGTCGACACACCAGGCACCTTATAGTGTTTTTAAAAATTTCACTTTTCATGTTATCCCACCAATAATTATCATGAAGTTCCCAATTCATTTTCAGTTTTCAATTATGTATAGAGAATTTAATGTTATGGGGTTTATCCATTAACTTCTTCTTTATTTCTGGAAATGATTGAACACATAGTCTTGTGTGAAATTTCTGTACACCTTCTTGATCAATATTGAAATCAGGAAAGTTCCCATAGATTCATTCTCCTTCTACTTCAGCTAGATAAATTACTTCCGCATTCTAAATCCCATCGAACGAGAAAAATACTCACCAAATAATATTCTTATTAAATCTTACCAATCTATAGCTTCAATATCTTTTCTTGGACTCAAGTTTTTAATCAGCACCCACTGCAGACCATCTTCACCCTCTATGAGGTAAATCTCCAAGGTGAATATCTCTTGTTAAGAACATCTATGTACATAAAAGGTTATTTCTAAAGATCTTCTCCACTATTCATCAATCAATTGGTCGGTAGATGCACTAAACATTGGTTATTGTTGATGAACAAAAGACTCAATGGAATGTAGTTCAATTCTTGGTGAAATTAGTCATTATCTTGACTAAATTTATTTCCCATAACTTGAGTCATAAGACTTATCATTCTCATGAAATATTCCATTACGACATCCATCATAGGTCTGTCAGCACATAGTCTATTGCAGTCACCATTTCCATATTTCCTCTTATTTCCTTTCATTTTAGAAAAGAAGAAATACATAGTGAGAAAATTGTTTCATTTATGAATCTTATAACTATACAGTATTTTTATGTATTAAAACATCATGATTAAACATGATATTCATTATCAACAATTACATTTTATATAAATCCTTCATAATAGTCATAAAAAGGTTTTCATTAACCAAACATATTTCTCGGGAGTGTCAAACCAAGAGTGTAGCAAGGACTGTTGTCGTGCCCCCATTCCCATTAGAGTCTACCACAAACCAGTGTTTTTTTTCATTACCCCTAGATACTTTTGTGCCATATCCTCATCCATCTGTTTATATCCAGACATGGATTTAATTTTTTAGAAACCAATTACATAATATTTTAGCTCAATACTAAGAATTTTCCCTATATTTAATAATTATTATAGGGTACATACTCATGTTTTCATATCCTAATTTCCACAAATAATTAAATTGTCCTTAGAAAAAACTATGGAATACCTAATTTTTATAACATAACCATTAATTTGATTTAAAAAATAGAGGATCTTTAAATATTACTCTATTGTAAATAAGGTACATAATACATGAAAACATGGAAACATTCTACTAAACCACATGAAATGATTCTTCATAGCTTATCATATGTAAATTTATTTCATATCATAAACTAGGGACACACAAAAAAGAAAGAGGGATCAAGAGGCCCAATAAGGAAAAACATGTTAAACCAATTACATGTGAACAAGACCAATATTAGTAAGAACATGGGAATATTGTAAATCCATGATAAAAATTCACATCATAATAAAGGCATGATAAAAATGAATTGGAATTCTATTAGGGAACACCATTAATATTTAATTAATTTCATTTAAAACAAAAATATCATAATATTACATTTTATAAATAAACCATTGAGAATAAAAGAAATGGGGTTCATATCAAAATCATAGCATTTTAAAATTTTCTTAACAACATTGTCATTTTGTCATTCAATAATCACATAAAGGGAATAAGGAATTTATGTATTTCAATTATAAAATAAAATAAATTATTTTTATGTATTCATTAATAGATATAGAAATGAAATTGTATTGGGTATTCACATAAATAAAATAAAAGAACATCATGAGAAAAGAGAGTGATATTTTGAGATGAAAATTCAACAATATAATAGGTATGAAACATCGTTTTTTAAAATAATAAAAAGAGAGGGGATATGGGATACCCATTCCTAAAAAATCATAATAAAGTATATGAATATAATAAAATGGTAATAAGAAAATGTTATGGAAATTTTAATGATATAACACATAAAAGAGAAATTTAAAGAAAAAGAGAATTTGGGAATTCCCTTACCTAGAAGAGTGACTTCTAAAACACAATGATAGAGAACTTGGAGGATTAAGTGAACATGAGAAGGACTCTTTGGGGGGAAATAAAATCATATATTCATTGATAATTATTTCTAATGAATGGAAATGAATGAATGAGTGGGTATATGTAGTAAAAGAGAGTAAGTTTTTTATTAATTTCGAAGTACACCTCATTAGTTGTATTTGAAAATCCATGGGCATGGCCATGGTATTTTCCTATGGTATTGTCCAGTAGGGAAACCTAAAATAATAATTTTTTACTCAAGATTCTACCAGAATTATTTCATCCATATTACTTCATTAATGATTTCATTAAACATACTAAAAATAGAAGACTGCATTTTTACTATTCACAAAAAACCAAACGTTTTAGAAAAATCTCAAAAAATTATAGTTTACTAATATAGAAATTATGAATTAAAAATTAATTTTTTTTTACCTTAATAAATCATTAATATGAAAAAATTTATTTTTGACTATTGGAATACTTCATTATTAAATATAATATGGGGAAGAAAATGCAGTGGCATGCATAATAAAATTTTCGACACTTGAAACAAATAAAATTATTTTATCATTTGTAATTAAAAAGAAGTGTTTTTATAATACTATTTCATTATAATAAAAAATATTAATATATAATTATTATAATATGGTAATTTATGTCTCTATAAAAAATAAAATTTTTTCTGGAAAAATTAATTTATCAAATATCACCTCAGTTTTTAAGAAAAACTATTTTTAAAATGAAAATGAAAAAATAAAAAATTTACTGAAAAATGGAATTTCATTGTAAGTTAATAGGGCCTTGAAACATTTCCCCTTAAAAAACATTCTTATTACATAAGGGTATGATGTGCGATGGTGATGGACTCTTGGGGAAGCTCGTATAACATCGCACAAGTGGTAATCTCCAGTAACATGAACTTCTCCAGTAGGTGATTTTGTTCAATATTAACATGTTGAAGCTCAGACTGGGTTTAGTCTAATGTGATTCCTAGTGATGCCAACTCCTTCGCATGATTTGACAATTGGGATCCTTATGATCCTAGTCTATTGGAAGAGGCAATCGACTCTTCATTCTGTATTAATTATCCATTATTGTTTCGATTTATAAACAATAATTATAACGTTAAAAAAATATTATTTACGACGGTCATATTAACCAATGATCAAAACATGGTGGTAAAAATTAAATTATTCATATATACTTTTATTGATTATTACAGAGTAAAACTTATATTTTCAGTAAATAAAATATTATTAAAAAGATTAGTTCATTACAACCAATGATGTTCTATATGAAAATTTCAGCTCAATTATTCGGTTTTCATATAGATAGAGATTTTTGATTTCATATTCTCATCATCAGTATATTCTTGAGAAGAAACATTATCATTTCAATTCCCCTTGAGGTTCATACCTCATCGTAATTTTATTTCAAAACTATACATTATGTTGTTAAATATTCTATTCATTATCAAATATAGTTTCATGATTTATTTCAACGAACATTCCAAGCCGATTATTGAAAAATATATATTTTTTCTTTTTCCTTATTATACAAGGATTATCCTGTCATGTCCTCATGAAACAAATTTAAAACGTTTCTCCTTATTGAGAATAAAAAATTTACTTCCAAATATTTGATTTTATTTCAATGTTGGATTCATCCTATACCACAACTCATATGGAGTATATTCATCCATCAGACATAATATAGACCTACTTGATATATAGACAGATGTCATGACTACTTCCTTGCATAATTTTACCAGTAGTTAATTTTTAAAAATCATTGTTCTAGAAATGTTGTTTGTGAGCCGATTTGTTTTCTCAACCACTCCATTTTGATGATATTTCCTCAATGTAGAACCTTATTTCATTATCCCATATTTCACGAAACAATTTTATCCGTGGCTGTGTTTGAATTTTATACCATTTTTATCAAGAAACATTAGAATTTTATGGCAACGAATCATTCCAAATTACCTATAGTACTTCTTTATGAAATTGGAAACATCAGACTTGTGATCAATGAAACATACTGATACCATCCTCCTAAAATAATCAATAAAAAATAAATAATACATCTTTCGGATAATGGATCTTTGTGAGATATATCCACTTACTTCTGTATTAACCAATTCAAGTAATATGGTTTACTTTTTTTCCTTTTCATTGTTCGTATTTATGATGATCATACCTTATTGAAAAGAATCAAATGTATGAGTATTATCACATTATATTTTAAGGATATATTGAGTAGCCACACTTTTGACTAGATCCTCAAGGCATGGTTGGAAAAAATGGACAAGTCCTTTATGCCCCAACTTGTTTTCTTCTTCTCTTGATAAAAAGAAATTATCTTCTTCCCACATAAAAGGTAAATATTCTCCTTCATTATTTTTCCATATATAAAAACTACTCCATATATTCATTTGGAGACACAGACCTTCATAGTAATTCTTATAGCATGCCCATGTCACTTAGTTTCCGGACACTATGCAGGTTGTAAATAAGACATCCAACAACTACAACATCAACTGAACTCATTTATTTCTCCCCAAATTTGTCTTTTCCCAAGACAATAATCTTTATCTTTTATTATTTAAACATTTGAAAACACCTTTCCTATCATATTGTATTCCCATAAAAAGATCCTTATTACATTTCATATTGGACGTGCATCAAATATCAAGGATCCATACACCATAACATATGATTCTTAAAGGTAAATCTCTACAACAACTAATTTCTCATCCATTATCTTTTTTATCCATGTTTTTTTCTTCATACCTAGTATTGATTTATAATCCTGAACTTACTCAGAGCATGATAGATTATCTTCCTTTTAAAAAGAAACAAATAATTTTTTAATCTCATTTGATGATACATTGAGTTTCTAATTGTTTCCAAATTTAGTCTACTTCATCTCATTCCCATGTATTGTTGATGAGAAATATTATTCCATATTTCAAAATTATCCACACCTGAAATAGTGACCATCAAAATATATCCTATAATATTGAGCTCTACACGGTTCTCTATGTTGTTCTTATTCCCTTTAGGGATTCTTGTATATGTAACAAAAATTTTGTGAGTGTCCCATAATTCTACAACAATAACATATAATTTGGGGGAATTTATGTGTGTCACTGCTGAACTACTAGTTTTCCATTGTGTTATACGAATCTTCTTGTTCTGATTCATACCCAAAACAATCTCTAGTCATGGAGTGGGTTCCTATGATCTAACTTCATCCATTCCCATTAACATTTTTGATCAATCTTGATACCAACTACTTCAATAAAATCAATCATTTTATTGTTTTAACATTATTTTTTCTTTTTCACTAGGACTTTGAACACTACATTTCCATTTTCTGGTACCTTTTTGATATTCTTCGTGGAAGTCCATATTTTTTTCTAAAATTTCAATTTCCCTCACTTGTAGAAAACCTCTTCCTAAAACTTTTATATGAGTTTTTCTTGATAGTTATTTATTATTCAATACATTGATAACCATTTTATATTCTTCAAAATCACTCTTGAACTCACCAATCATTTATGAATTCTCTAGAATTGAATTCTTAAGATGTTCAATTTATTCCATCAACTCATACTTCTGTTCTTCCTACTTCTATATAATGAATTTGAAATCATGAACCACTCTATTTCATTTATTTATTTTGGATCTCAAAACATCTATCTCTTCTAGAGTGACTTCTAATTCCACATGATGATAAACGCTTCACCCAAATTCTTCTTAATAATATCATCCTTCTTCCTTATTTTCTAAGTAACCTAAATCATACACCATACTATTTTCTCAATGATCATTGTAGTTTTAAATATCTTCAACCTCAGATTCTTCTGAACTTTCATATTTTTATAAAAGTAGAGTCTTCTTTATAATGAAAGGAATATTAATATTTTTTTGATGATTTATGTTTGAGGAATATGTATTCATGGTAATTTCTACATCATCCTTATCATCATCTTGAAAAATCTTAGGGTTACTCATTGTATTATATCGAAACATTCCAAATTTAAAGTATAACACTGGGAGTTTCCCTTTGAACCTTTCTTTTTCTCTTTGTAACTTGTTGAATAGTATTAGATGACATCATCTCTCTCTTATCATCCATACTGTTCATTAATAGTAATATTATTTAGGGCTTTAATTCCACTAATTTTGATTTCCATTTTCCCATAGACTCATTATCATATTTTCTCATCTCATATGATACAATTTTATTGTGCAACTATCCCTTATCATCTCTTTTGGATCTTTATCTCCCATTATATAAACTATCATATTGAATTGATGTGGAAGTATACTCAAGATGTTCAAGAAATTTATTATATATTTAATAATTTCTCTAAGAAAAAACATTTCTTTCATAGCAATATTCACTATCTCAAAGAAAGAATCAATGTATTCGATAGGGTGAATTCTAATATCCTTATACGTATTCTATAGAACATAAAACTTTCATACGATAACATTTGAGTCTCCCTAAAAAATATTTTGTATATTTTTACACATTGAATGTGATGACTTACAAAAAATAACTTTTTTCTAAAATTCAATAGATATTGCTCCCTCTCATGAATTTATTCATTTTTCTTTAGCATCCAATTCCCTTCGGTCAACTAGTAATAAAGAACCACTGTCAATACCGACCGAAATTCCATGCATCATTATTGTAAAGACATCAATTCACAAAGATTGGACGTAGTACTGCATTTGATTCTTCTTTAAAAAAAAATTCCATCAAATATATTAATGAAATTTTTATTGGAAAACTATATTGAAATGCTTTATATAGAAATGTTAATATTAACCTTTCCCTCTAGTACCAATTATCATTCCAAGAAGTTTAAATACCATATGGGGAGGGGGTGGATCAATTCATGATAGATTAAAAAACATCCCATTTATATTTTCTTTTTTCATTTAAGAAAACATTTGTATCTCCCGTTCTTATAGAGATATATGAACAGAAATGAAATCATGTATAAGACACAATGATTTTATGGTGTTCACCCTCACTTAGATACTTCTAAGGAGGATACAATAATAATTCGATGATGTACCAAATCCACTATGGATAACTACCAAAATATGGTTAAATCTAGATCAATTATATACCAAGGCTCTCTTCCTTTACAATATTTAGTTATATTTCACTACATCCCAAGGATCACTCCCATAATATATCCTTCAAAGAACAACTCTGATGCTCACTGCCACTAAAAATCTCACAAATAATTTCCAAAATAGCCCAATTCTTCACAATTATATACTTCCATCACGTGCCCCACATGTTTCACAAATACCACACTTTCATAAATCTCAACTATCCTTTGAAAATCAATATCCATTCCTAAATCACAAAAAAAATTTGTTAAGATCACTTATTATTTTAATGTCTCACAAATTTAGTTAATTTTTTTAGCATTATAAAACCTCAATAGATTCATGATTATTTAAACATTTGGTTTTATTTCAAATCATTCTCAAACTATCTTTCTTCTTAAAAATTTTCACAAGAACAACTTGTGAGAATAATCTTCATGAATTTAGAGTATCTCAGTAAATGTTAAGTCTCTCTCTCATTGGGGGTGGGGGTTGAGGCATATTTATTGGCCTTGAACCTTTTTCTATGAGATTTCATCCTAATCATAATAGTTTTTTATCCCTAAAAATTTTGTTTGTCATGCTCCATGTTTTCATGAAGCACTAAGGAAACATTTCATTCTCAATGCGTGTAATAACCTAATATATTTATAGTCAACCCTCTAAATATTTACAATAATCATTTATAGAAATCAAAACATTCACCAAATATACCTTCAAAATAGCCAGTCTTCCATAAAAAAATCATTTTCTATATTTTTATGAGGCATTCATGAAAATACAACACTATTAAATAACACCACGTTGAATGTGTTAATTTTTGTATCACTTATAAAAAATAAATTCTTTTGTATTGGTTCTTTATCAATATACGTTGTTAAAAATCTATTTAGAACCAAAAAAAATTACTATTGAAGCCTAATTTTTCAACAAAGACAATAATCCCAAATACAATATAATGTTACATTGTGGGTGGTTTTACCAACTCAAGAGCTCATATAGAAACCCTTAGGACTCCATTATGGATATCCTTGGATGGGCTCAAGATTCCATAATTGAATTGATGGATGTATTTATGATCTAGATGTGATGCCTTATTGTCATATTATGAGAATTCTTAACTTATGTCATTTGGATGTGTCCTCCATGAAAAATCACATGATTAGGGCCGATCCACAATTAATTATTTATTTTTGGTGACCCATATAAACACCATATCACCTTTTTTAAATGATACTTAGTTCATATATTTTTCTTAGGAAGGAAAATTTAAATTCAAATAGATATCAATTTAGGATCCTAGGTAAATTTGGTTATTTTTATAAATATTTTATTGAATTTGTTATTATTATGAATATTCTCATTTCATATTTCATGGATTGTATTTTCATAGACACCATTGATAGTGTCATATTGATTATACCTCACACCATATTTGGGCCTCTTTTGGCACCCAAGTAGTCTTATTGATCACTGGTATAGATTATGGGATACAAATAGATTTTGATGCTGATTTGGAGTTATAGTATTGAGTATAAGAGTAGGAAAGCAAGACTATGCTTCCAATGATAGTTGTTAAATACTTTTCTTTTCTTATTTATTATATCAGGTCTTATACACATGTTAGACATTGTGTCCCTTATACCCTATTTTTTGAAACATGAGATTATTATCATTATCATTTTGATTCTATTTATTATTCAGTTTCTGCAACCTTCCATTTGTATTGTATGCTTTATTACAATTAGTAGGCTATTTTTAAGCTGTTAGTGCTACATCTGTTTTTTATATTAATTATATACCATTTTTCTTCACTCAGATCTATCAGGGCATAGTATCCCCATATACATGACCTAAGAGCTCACTTCTAGTCGATAGGCTATAGAGAATGTGAAGGCATGCATCAAGTCTTGTGGCCCACCATATCACGACACCACAAAGTGGATTCCGGGGAGGGACATTATAAAGTGGTATCAGAGAAATTTATTTTTGTCATACTAACTGTGTATTTGATGGAATAGTAGGAGTATTGGAATTTGGTAATCATCCAATTCATCAAAGTAGCTAACTCATGTATTGGGAAAACCCAAATTTCATTGGCTGAGTCATTCCTATTATTGGTTGTGTTGTTACAATTTTACAGGTTTTACCATTTGGTGGCACACATGTCTTAAGATATTAATATTCTTGTAAATATTATAATAGGATATATTCTAACTTGTTCTGATCATATGAGGGCATAACTTTCATGCATAATACTAAATACTATAGAACTTGAATATCCTTCATTATTTGATGCAATATCTTTATTTCTTAATGAATTACTAGTATCACATGTTCTTGATCTGGTGCCCTATGTTTTTTTTATTGTAGTGTTCTAGTGTTTCTTGCTAGAATGGCATAATTGGGTTAATAAAAGTGCCAATATAAATAAAAATGTTATTTTTCCACATATTTTGATGAAGAAACGCTAAATAACAAAATATTCCATGTTTGTGCTTTAACCCATTAGATCATTGAGATCAAATATTATTTTTTTTATTAATAAATTCCTTCATAAATTTATGAGGTGATTAAATCTGTAAATTTGAAATGGTGGTTCATTAAATAAAATCAGTATACATGGCTTGTTACATCATTTTACTAGATGTAAAATTTTGATTATCATTACTTGACATGCAAATTTATGTTTATAAAGTGTCTCGGAATTTATATATTTGGAATTTTTGAAAAACATAATAGGATTTAGATAGATATAACTAATAAAAATGAATAAATTTAAATAAGTTAAAATAAAATGGTTACCAGAAGATGAAGACTTCAAATGTAAGGTTAGGAGTGTTTTCTTCTATACTGTGAATTTGAAACTCCATATTTCAGAACCTGTGCTACAATATTAGGCCATTACCATGACCTGACCTTAGTAGTCAGTAGAATGTTGTTTTCAAAGGTCATTTCAACCCTTTATTACCACCTAGACCTTGATTTACGAGTAGTAAGAGAGGCTAGAGACACATATAGAATAGATTTGTACCTTTAATTTCTCATTATCAAATATTTATATCTTTTTTAATTACTATTTTAGGATAACAATTGAAAATCGTATAGATGTGCCTATGTGTTCCCTCATTACATACTCCATGAATGTGGCGATGATCTTTCTTTGGAGGTGGTGGGACCTAAGCCAGACATTATACTCATATAGATCCACTCGAGGAACATCTTGGTGATCATACATTCAATGAAAATTCTCAGTTACATGATATATTTTACTTCTTTATGCAGTCATTATATGGTTCTACCCAACATGCCCCTACTATGGAAGAGATGACTTGAGAGTTTCAGCAACAACATTATCCCACATTCTCAGTTGATAGAGGACCACAGGATGTTTACTCTAATCTAGAGTTCATGTTGCCTATCTTTTACCATCTAGATATGACTCTATAGAAGAGTTTAAAGCGCTATACCAACATTCTGCATTACTCCACTAAGAGATGGTGGTATTAACATGTTAGAGTATTTTTATCATTTTAGACAGGTTTATTATTTTCTCTAAAATATACAAGTGATGAGATGATGACTGTGAGATGATTTAATGATAAGATTGTTTACATTGTCTGATCACAATTTAAAGTCTTTTTCATGGATATTATTAGGGAGACAATGAACAATTCCCCCCTGACAAAACAAAACTTGAGGTAAGTTGGAAATGTGATCTATGGTGGTTCACTTATGAAAAAGTTGAATGGTCCATATTGAAGCAGGATGAATCTTATTGAGGGTGAAAATAGGGAAATAACATCCAAAGGACTCACACTAATAGTTATCCAGCGTGTTACTAGTGTTATACAGTAGTCCATAAAATTTCAAAGTATAGAAGGAACCCAATTGAGTGTCATTCTTATCATAGGATGGGTAACCATTAGTACTTATTCCAATATTTCTCTATAGTGGATAGGGATTGGGGATATTAACTTATGCCTTTTTTAGGTATTGGATCAATTAATCCACATAAGTCTATAATTTGGTCTTCTACGGACCAAACATGATGAGGAGAAAGTTTTGGCTGAGCCAGTCATGACTTAGAGGTTTAGCAACAATATAGTAGAACCACTCGGGTTGGTTAGGTTGCATCATAGGGACATGGTTTGGGCCATATATATACAGTGTAACCAATACATATAGATGGGATTCCATGTCATTCTACCATATAAGGTTCAATTCTCGCAGCCTCTACTCAAGTTTTTTCTTATTTGATACAGGTGCATCACACTCCATTATATTTATTGTAATTGTGGAAGATATGGGTTTAGTGATATAATAATTTTGTGCCATTATGACACTGATACACTACAAGGGGCCCAATCGGGGAATATACTCCAGTTCAACAAGTGCCCCTTGAGATAGGTCATTATCAATTATTTTGGAATTTCTTCATCCTTTAGATTTCCAACTTAGATTTCATTCTTAGTATGGACTAACTTGTGCCTTATCACACCCATGTATATTTCTATCAGAAAATAGAAGAATTCACCTCAACAGTGGGTAGAATATAAATTCATTAGGTTGAAGGCGATATACATAATAGTTGAGTTTGAGATGAGAATCAAGATCTATGAAGAGTGACATCCCAGATGATAGGTCACATTATTAGTGACCATGGAATCCAGTTTGTTGAATTTACTACTACTTTGGGCTCTTTAATTTATTTTTACATGGATATTTCTCTAGAATACCTCTCAAGAGAGAGGTAGAGTTCACCATGGAGATATTTCTAGGTGTATGGCTAGTGTCCATTCTTCCTTATATGATGGAACCAGCTGATCTCCATGAACTCAAGATGTCGTTGGAAGATCCTTAGGCAAATGGTTTTGTATTTCCCATCACATCAACTTGATGTTTGAAAAAACTTTACCTAAGAATGAAGATGGTATCCTCTGATTGAACCAGCTTATAGTAAAGAACCAGTATCAACTACCTTTTATAGATTCCCTCTTCGGCCATGTCCATGGTGTGACAAATTTATGTAATATAAATTTGTTTTGGGGGTACCATAAAGTTTATCTAAAACCATTACACATACAAAAAATATTTCTCCATAGAAGGGATCACTTTATGAGTATTGTTTCATGTCGTTCGACCATACGGACACACCTGCAGTCTTTATGGCTCTGATGAGTTGATTTTTCCACATGAATATTATTTAATATGATATGACTATAATTATAAAATATTAGTGTATTATCATAGTAGAAAAGACCATGATAACATTATTGATATTGTGAATAATATATTGAGAGAGAATCATCTACATGCTAATCTCTATAATGACACTTTTGGATCAACAAGGTCCAATTATAGGGTCATATAATATCTATGGCATATATATTTTTTTCCTGGAGAAGTGGAGTGTCATGGTTTATTTATAATATCCTAATAATGTGTTCAATATACACAGTTTTGTGGGTATGGATGGATATTAAAGGTGATTCATTCAATATTTATGCATCTTATTAGTGTATATTATGGTATTATCTAAGAAAGTTGTGAGACTCATCTGATCTAGAGCATGCGAGATAAATTTTCATGAGTTGAATTGGAAATCGACATCAGTATCAATCCTAATTCTCATAGATCCATAAATAAGATATATAATTAATTGTGATTCTTAATGAATCAGGATAAGAGCAATTCTGATGCAGGGTGATCAGAATGTAGCATATGGGCCCCACTAGATAAAACCTCATGAGAGGAGTTACCCTAAACATGACTACAATCTGTCTGTCATTGTTCATGGTCTTCACCATTGGAGGAATTATATATTGGGTGTGTGGTTAATTTTTTACACATAAGAAAAATGTTTCAACTACATATCCACACAATTGAACATAAATTTGAGGCATTTCATGTGTCTTGAGTAATTAAAGTCATTCGACATTGAGCATTCTTGTACACTAATGAAGGGTAATTCTATGAATGATACCCTGAGTCATAAATATTTATTCATAGGCCATCCATGATAAATGTATTGGGTGTTATCTGAAATAACTATTTTTTAATTCTCACTTAGAGGGACAAGAAATGTACGAGTATCCCATTTTAGTAGCATTTGTGGTGAAACCCCCTCTTATAGAGAGGGTTCAGATGATGCATTTATTATATTTTCAGGGACTCATCATGATTGGATGTGTCTCTGGTGATGAACCACTTCTTGGTTGGGGTTTTTATGATAATAATATCTTTCCCACATATGGAAATATCTATTTTCCTTTAGACATATGTGAAGAGATAATATCGGAATCTCATGCCTCTGTTTGGGAAGTTCACCAGGAGCTTATGATGATATACTGAGACATAACTCATCTTTATTGGTATCTTGGTATAAAGAGAAAAATATTACATTTTATCACTTCGTGGTCGATCTATCATCAGTTGAAGGAAGAGAATCAAAAACCTACTGGACTTTTATAATATGTATCCATCCGTAGGTGTAAATGGAACGATTTCACCATAGATTTCCGAATAGGATTTATAAGATCCACTTATGGTAGTGATTCAGTATGGGATATCATCAATAAGTTTTACAAGGTCCCAAAGATCCTACCAATCATAAATATATTCTCAATTTATGTTCTTGGTTGTATTTATATTTTGATGATAGTGTACCTTCTTGTTGTTACTCGTTCTATCATAACAGACCTAGACACCCATTTTATTTCATGGATCTTGACAAGGTTTCTAAAAGCATTAAGTTTACATGTTATATTGAGTACAACATATCTCCCTCAAAAAAATTTGAATCCTATGAATACTTTATGGTAGTTAGATGAAATTCTCTGATCATCCATCCTTGATTTTGGACATTCTTGGGAGAGACACATAGCTCATTTAGAGTTTTCCTATAATGAAATTTATTAGAAAACGATCATGATGGTTCTATACAAATATATTTATAGTATACCATGTTAGTCCCCGATTTTCATGTTATAGGTAAGAGAAGATGTACTATTGTGCCCTCATCTCGTTCAAAAGATTTTAGAGAAAGTATATCTAATTTTGAAACATATGGTTATAGATTCATCTAGAAATAATTCTTATACAGATCATTATCTTGAAAATATTGTGTTTTAGGTAGGAAATTGGGTCTTATACTTTTATTACCAATATATGTAAATATATTAATTCAAATATAGGGAAATCTATCAGTTCATTATGTTGGGACTTTTGGGATAGTGGTGAGAGTCGAGCTTGTAGACTCTCAGTTGTAGCTACAAGAGAGGTACCATTCCATGCACAACATTTTGGAATATTATATATATATTAGTATCATTCTAACATATATCATTCCATTTACCTAGATGATATAGATATTTAGGCAGATTTATCCTTCTAGGAGAATTTAATGTTTATCATTGATTGGATCTAGAGGGATCTTTGAGATAGGTTCATTCCACCGGTTCAGGTGGTATGGTAGAATGGTCATGTACATGATGAAATTTAGAGTAGGAGGCTGATATACATGTGTTGTGGCTAGAAAATTTCTCAGATGACACCTTACCACAACAAGAATTGAATCTCCATGAAGAGTTCTTATAAACTAGGGAGGTTGAAACATCCTAGATTTTTTGAGAGGTATAGATCCTTCTATAACTATTAAAACCCTCTCACAAAATTCAAATCATGGGATATAGTGGATATGATGTTTTTCGGGAGAGTATGGGGATTTATTAAAAAGTAGAACTTTGGAAAATGTGAATACAGATGGATCCACATGGTTAGCACTTGGTTAGTGATAACCATACTACTTAATCGCGGATGCTACCTAGTGCACAATGTGAGCCACATGATTTATCTGAAACCCTTCATGGAGGGCCACCCACAAATGTGGGGTTCTCAAATATCCTTGATAATGGCTTTCACATAGCTGGCACATGGTTGGACAAACCATGTGTCTAGACCATGCATGGTCCCTCCTTAAGTAGAACTGGTTGCATGATTGGCCCATAGTTTGGATAAAAATGAAGCCAAACCATGCATCCCAACAATTAAAGGGGGAATGACCCTTTTTCCACTGAATTTTTTTATTCCCCCTAATTTTTCTCACCCTCGATTGTCTCTCTAGTAGTTACACAATCTCCCCTCCTCTTATCTATATAGGGATCATTCTATCTCCCTCATAATTCATTTGATTCTTTCACCATTATATACATAGGAATGCTATAGGAAATCACTATGATCCTCTCCTTTATTTTCCTAGTTTCATTCCCCATATTGCACAATTTTTATATGATCTCATTTCCCATAATTTTATGTGATTTGAGGATTCTTATATTATCTCTCTTTGTAGATATATACAAGGGCCATCATCAAATGATATATATTCTACATACAGAAGGTAGATGATCTGTCTTCTTTCTCAATATCTCATCATATTATATATAATGATTCATTATAAAACACAATAGAAACATCCAATTATTCCTCATAAATGTTGAATTAATTCAATTAAATGGGATTCTAATGTCTATATGATGATTTTAAGTTGTTAATCAGCCATTTTGTTGACCTCCTTGTTTCAAGACGCATTAATGGGTGAGAGTTCTCCTCGGAGGTCAAAATTTATATACCATAGTTTTGTTAATCGCATATTTAGGTGTTATGAAATTGTTATAAATGACTTCATTAATGAATTTAATTGAGACAAATTTTAGAAAAGGGGGTTGAAAATTAAGCCTTATGATTTACGCCTTTTTTATTATGCTTTTTTTATGCCTCATACAATGAACCTTATTTCTTTTTTCTTATTACATCATTCCTTGGTATTACTGACTTATTCAATTATTTTTTGGAATGAATAAAATGCATTTACATGATTTTCTTTCATGTGGAATAGAAATGACTTCATGATGACATGTGATTGAGGATACTATTCCTTATTTAATTGTGATATAGGAGTGAACACTTGTCCTGACTGAAGGATTATGTGGGTGGGATCTCCATGCTTTCTTTCGGATCGATTGGATACACTGGGAGTGATAATTAGATTTCCATGAATGGGACCTCCGGGTTGATAATAAAACAAATGAGTGATGTCGATTCCCTTGGGGTGGCACCATGGAAGGGCTCATTGGCCAGATGGTTATACCATTTATCGGGTTGTACTTGGAAACTATGTGAGATACATGGGACGTGCTCAGATGTTCATGCATACACAATTTTGATAGTGATATGATTGACCCCCTTATGTATCACCTTGCATGGGATCTGTGGTATTTGATATTTACAGGAGATCGATTATAAACCCTTTGGACTCCTTTATGGATATCCTTGATTGAGCTCGAGATTACATACTATATTATATGTTTTATTTTTTTGTTTTATATGTGATTCATTGTTGTTGAATTATTATAATGCTTAAATTATTTCATAGAAAAGTATCATCAATCCAAATCACATGCATGGGGTCACATGACATGTGATGATTTATTTATGATGATCCATATACAAACCTTATCATTTTTTTCATTTCATTAGTTCAAGCATATGGCTTGATCTAAACTAGATAGAGTCGGTTGGGCATCCTTTGAGGATCCTAGGATGTTGTGTTTATTCATTTTAATATTCCATACCATCTATTACTAATAACGATACTTCTTTTTCTCATATTAAAATTTCATCATTTTCAAGATAAAAAAACCCAATAGTACTACAAACCAGCCTAGATAAATTCATTTAGTTTTTTAAGGAATAAAAATTGAACATTATGTCTTAGTGGTCTACTACCACACACAGTTGTGAACCAATATAGCATCATGTACATGATTTACATATGTGTATCATAATAAAATCATCATTGTGAAAATATATATCATCATTTTCATGAATTTGTTTCATTATATAATGAGATATATCATTTTACAAAAAATATTAGAGTGTTATATAATTCTAGGCGTGACTGACACATCATAACTGTTACATAATCCTGCATTCCGCATAGAACATATGTCAATATTGACCATAAAATAACACATGTAAGGAATGTATTTAATTTCATAAACTATAATTTAAAAAATAAACATAGTAGCACCCAAAATAACATGTGAATAATTTTTTTGAATCAATCTTGAGTGACATGGAAATAATCAAAAGAGAAGTAAAATTTGTGTTTTAATAAAGATGAGTTATTTTGGATTTTTTTTATTTTTTCATAAGACACAATTGTAATCATGTATATATCAAAAAAAATAAATGGGAAGGAAAATGGAATTTTGTTAGAGTAACATCCGTTATAAAAAATTGAGTGAAATAGAAAGACCCCAAGGAAATGTTGTTGGGTTCGAGAATTCCCCATACCTTATATCCAAGTGGTTTCATCAAATTAATATCCATTATAATAAATTAAATATATTATTTAATTAATAGAGTACTATTTATACATGTTTTTGAATTATTTCAATTTTATTATGTTTGTTTACATTCATTAGAATGAGTTACAGAGTTCAATTCTATCATTCCATGAGTGTTTGTTTCTTGTTTTTTAGGACCAGTTCACTTGTATGTATGCCTATAAGTTAATATAGAATTACAATGATTATATAGATATGAAATTTTATGTTATTAATAAACATAAATAAGTTTAATTAGTCTTATATATCATTTGGTTATATGGTATGTGTATGGTTTATAAGATACAACTTTAATGAAAATCATTTAATTTATTTGGATATTTTTACGAACATTATGAAATTATATCATCATATTAATATACACGTTACATAAAATAATTTATATTATAATATGTATAATAAAATATTATTTAACCATAATATTAGTTTTATTAATAGACTTTTCTTATATAGTGGAAATTGAAAACACATCATCTTCAGTGGCGCTAAATCGACACATCACAGATGATATTGTCATTTTTAGAATAAAAAGAAAAGGGAAGAGGTTTGAAGATGAATTATTGAATTAAAATAATAAAATTATAGTGTATAAAATATAATAGATTTATCAATACACATGGATATGTGAAAGTGAGTATATGGTAAAAAAATAAGTGAATTTGAAAAGAAATTAGAAGAAAAATAAAGTGGATTCTACCTCTTGAATTTCTCTTCCTCAAAAACATTCTTAGGGAAAATGTTTTGGTTTATTTTATGATTACAAGGTTTTAAGGAAAAGTGGTAGGTTATTATGAAGAGTATTGGGTAGAACATTGACAAGAATAAATTCTATAAATGTGTGAGGAGAATAGGTTGTGAGGGTGGTATTTGTAGGGTAGAAGAGGGGGGTTTTCACATTATTTTATTCATTAGTTTATTATTTTTCCATCAATACTACAAATAGTATTAACATTGTTACTATATATATTAAAAATACTAAAATATAGTTTTATATTTTTTAATTATATATTCCCTGCATAAAAAATGACTAAAAAATTCATGCATTTAGATTTTATCATAAATTATTGTATTTCACTATTCACAAAAAATCAGGTCTGTTAGAATAATCCCAAAACATCACAGTGACTATTTCTCAATGTGTAAAATTCAATAATGGACACCATTTTAAGAAAAAATATTCTCAATATAAGAAATCAAATTTTCAATAAAAAAAATTTTCTTGGAAAATACTGATTCAAAATTTATATTTGATTTTATAAAAAATTGAAAAATTAATTAAGGTCTCACAAAATTTTCTTATAATCATAAGACTGAAAAATTTTAATTTATGAAAATATTTTCTAAAAATAAATTATATTTTGAATAAATATTTTTATTATAAATTATAATTAACCTTCTATTTTAATAAAAATAACTGCAATTAATGATTTTTTTAAAGTATTTATTTACTTATACCATGATATAAATATATCAACTTGTCATTTATATTTTTCTTAAATTTAATTTATACATTCATAGACGAGGTTACTATTCTACTGTCTAGATTACTATTCATAATGGTCATGTCACGTTTCCAAGGGTCATGTTATTATTTTATTGGGATAGGTTCTTTAATTTCAATAAATACTGAATATTTCATTCAGTAATCATTTATAAAGTTTTTCTAATATTCAAAAAGAGGTTATATATGTTTAATAATGTATTAAATAATTATAAGGAAGTAAATTTTGTTGGTAATATTTTTGGTCGTTATATTGTCCCCCTTGTGAAATTATTTTCTTGATTTTTTATATATACTATATTAAAAACAAGTTAGGTTATTTGTCCTGCATTACATCCATTAGTTCCAATGTTTTCAATTCGTACATATAATTACTCCATAATACATTGAATAGGTGAGTAGCCCTGTTACGTCGGACATTATCTAAATGATCTAATATATTTAGTAGTTTTTCCCTGTTAGAGAGTTCATTTCCCAACTGTACCACCTCTGGATTTAGTACATGTGAGGGATATGAAATGTAAATATTCATAAGGGATACATGGAACACATCACATACTTGAGACATCGATGGTAAAAATACCAGAAGATAGACCACAACTCTAACATGATCAAGGATCTTGAAGGGGATGATGTACATAGCGATCAACTTTTTTTCTTCCCGTATCTAATGATCCTCCTACCTGAAGATATGTAGAGAAATTCCACTTTCCATCCTTAAACTGTAGGTTCCATCAATGATTGTCTACATATCCCTTCTTTCAACTATGGTATTCTTTAATGATCTAAATGGTTTTCACATATTCCACCATTTCATCGATTATTTTAGGTCCTAGAATTTTTTTTCCATTGAACTCATCACATAATTCTGGTATTCAACATATTTTTCTATAAAGGGATTCATATGATGGAATTTGGATGCTCCGGTAGAAATCGTTGTTGTCGGATAACTCGAATACATGTATATGTTGGTTTCATCTACCTTCGATGTCCATAGAACATTCTCTCAACATGTCTTCCTATTTTAAAATAGTCTACTATAATTAGAAATTATTTTGAGGATGGTAATCCACATTGAATATTACCTCAGTGTTTAGATCATGTTGGATAATTTTATGGAGCATGGTGGTGAATCTCAGATCTCGATCGGATACAATCTATTTTCATACTCAATACAAACTTACACATTCATTTATGTATAACCATGTAATCTAATAAAATGATATTTTATTTATAACTAAAATAGAGTAACCTTTCATTTTAATATGATCCTCAACAACCGATATATCGTTATTTCTTATAGGTGTCTTTTGAAGTTTAGTGACAATGTTGGTGGAGATATTTTCCCATTTCTATATTTTTATGGTAATGAATGCATTATCCCCTTTGAATTTTTCCTTTTCGGTTTAACTTACTGCTATACCTGGAACATCTATAAATGTTAAGTGATCACCATATTCATATTTCCCACCAACTGTTATCTCATAGATATAAATACATCTCTTTACATCATATTAGATTAGAGAAGGTTGAGCTATGTGCATCATTAGGAATGTCCTTCTTTATCTCTGGATCATATGGAACACATAGTAGGGAACCAAGTAATAAAATTATTTTCTCATCAATATTAAACACTGATTATTTACCCTTTCCCATAGAATACACCTTCTTCTAAATTTACACATCATTTCTTTGATAATCCTTTATTTTCTCCATGAGTTATAATTCATCCATCATTTGAGAATGGGTTGTTGATGTTCCTTCCATAACAATTATCATGTACAATATTTGAAAATAAGAGAATATTGGATCCCTATCAGTTTTCATCATTGATAAGGTTGTAGGATCCTTTCTATAGAGATCATCCAACAACTTATTCCCTTTCTATCGATGATACTGGAATGACTAGTCCTAATCCTCGATGAGATCTAACCATCTTCATGAGCACATATTATGATCCTTCTATGTGAATAAATATTGAATGATGCTACTATATGTTTATTTTATAACATATCCAAATAGAGATAATTCAACATTATTTTCAATGAAAATATTATATATTCCATATCCAGGTCCTGTGTCAGATAGTTTTGGTCATGAATTGTCTTCTTTCAGGAGGTGTAGGCTATCAATTTATCATTTTCCATCAGTACACAACCTAATATATTATTTTATTTATCAATTTATAACACAACGAGTTCTCCACTTGTTCAAAGTGTGATTACTATCATAGTGATATGCCTCTGTTTTAACTCATTTAAGCAATCATCACAGTCACTTGCCTAGAATAATTTTTCTCTCTTCTGAGTCGTCTTGGTTAGTGTAATTTCAAATCATGGGAATTTATTCACAAATCCTAAGTAATATTTATATTGGAAAAGGTAACTAAAAATAAATATTATATTTCATGGTCTGGGCTAATCAAATATAGCCTTTGTCATATAAGGGTCCACATATATTCATTTTTAAGGGACAAAAAGCCCCAAGATTGACAATTCAACCATCAAGAACTCAAATTTACTATACATTTAATGAGGTTTATCCCTTAAAAATGTCTTTATCATAGTATTAATATGATACTCACGTTGCTCCTTCCACTTGGAGTATATCAGAATATCATCAATAAAGACTGCATGAAAATTTTCAAGGTAATCTCTAAAGAATCTATTCATTATGTTCATGAATAATAATGAAGAATTAGTGAGTCCTACGAGAATCACTATAAACTCATAGTTTACATACCTCATTAAAAATAAAGTATTGGGTATATATTCCTTCCCCTCCTTTAATTGCTGATGTCCCAACTGAAGAGTCACTTAAGAGAAACAGAGGGCCCCTGGTAGTTGATCGAAAAACTCATCTATCCATGGAAGGTGAAACTTTTTCTTTAATGTGATTTTTTGATCTATTGATAATAAATGTAGAGAAAAATAGATCTATTTTTATTCATCACTAAGAGGGATGGTAAAACCCATGGTGGAGCACTCTGGAATATAAAACCATTGTCTTAATTATCTAGAAACTTCTTCATCTATTCATCCAACTCAAAGGCTACTATTCTCAAATTATTATTTGACATAAGAAGAGATCTATGAATAATTTCAATTGAGAAATCAGCATATCAGTCATGAGGAATAAAAGACACTTCATCATGGAACACATTAGTAAGTCCCTTATAATGATCATGTATTCTATCATTGTTCTCTTTTTTTTCTCAATCATTTTTTGTAGATATTCATACCCATATTTAAATAACATCCAAGAATGATATGATGATTCAAAAAGAGTTTAATACTCATCTTTTCACTTGTAAAAATTAGAGGATGCCTCTGATTTTTATGAGTAATCTCCCTTTCCAGATAGTGGGTTTAGGAATTAAATAACGATGTCTAGTCCATTCCCAATATAGCTTGAAAATCCACCAAAATATTTAAGAAATTATTTTAGAGGATTTTCATTCATAAAAAATTAACCATGTGGAATTATATTCTTTAGATGTAATAATATCATTATTCCAAATTCTCATAGATATATCAACATCCATACTACAAGTTGGTGTTTGAATTATTCTATAAAACCTAATAGATATGAAAGAACGTGTTGAACTACAATCTAATATTACATTCCCTATTCTTGAATGATCATCTATTGTACCTATCACCACATCTTTGACATGATCCACCTCAACATTTGTGATGGAGTACTCTTTCCATTTCTTCTTTGCATGTGGTATCTGCTGACATTGGTTACCATTATGGACTCTATGTTTAGTTCACAGGCTTGCATAGTTCCCTTTCTCCATATAGTTTATTAATGGAACCATGGTTTGTGCTCTCCCTTTCCCCCCAAAAATTTCCATATTCTTCATTTTCCTTCAACATTCTCAAGTTTGGTGGAATTCTATCCCACACATAAAGAATTTCCTCAACCCATAGAGAAATTTCCAATGACGATTCTACCCAAATTTCTAACAAGTTAGTGGTTGTGTATTCTTTCCACATTTTTCATTATATCCACCACCTTAAAACCTATATTTTGTTTCTTATCACCATATCTATTGGACCACTCTCCAAAATCTATCTTCACATAGAGAGAAGATCGATTAAAATCATTAGTATTCCCTATGTATTGAAATTCTAGAGACTTTTTAAGGATTGGTTTTAAAATAGTAAATAATCTTTCTATTTTGTTATCATTGTTGAGAACAATACACGAGGAATACCTTGAAAACCCTATGAAATTTTATTTTTATTCTGTGAGTGATTCTTCACCCTTTGTTTTCATGTCTATGAATTATCTCTTCATCACTTTCCAAATATATTGAGGTAAATACATGTTAAGATATATATTTTTAAATTATTACCACTCCAACTCTTCAATTTCATCCTTCACCTTGTTTGTATTTATCAAAACCTACCATTGTTCAACCTCTCTATCTAAATGATAAATGGCCAAAGAAAAATTCTCTATCTCAGAATAGTGAATCATAGAAAATATTTTCTCTATTGAGTTGAACTAATATTTTGTTACTAGTTGATTAGAAGTCCCACTAAATTTCAGTTTTTTTGTCTCTTAAAAGCCTCAATAACCAATTCATCCATCTTTGGTGAAGGATTATATTCGACAATATTTAGGTTATTGTTCATGTCCTGATATAGATGGGTGAGAATTTCCATGAATGTTTGAACTCCACATCCCAAGGCCTTAGGGATGTCCTTTGAAAAAAAATTACATTTACCCTCTAATGGGTTGTTGTACTTCGTTCCCATGGTTCCCAACTTTTTCTAAAAGTGAAATGGTTTGAAAACAAAAGTAAATAAGTCCTAAATAAATAATTTATTCATTTGTGAAATTAACTCTAAAGTAATGTATTGTGGGATACCTATGGCTTTAAATGTCTAAAATAAATCTTCCTGGGTTATTATATATACATAGTCTCATAACATGAATTTTCATTAAGAATCTCTAATCCTAATTCCCAAAGTTACTAAATTGTGCTCTAATACCAGCTATAGTGGACCTTATTTTTGTCACATGATTATAATGTTACTTTAATAATTAAAAAATTATATTACTGGAAAACTAAATCATAAGTTTGATTGTCTTTTGAAAATTGGGACCATACAATATTTTTATATAAAAAATTACCATTTATTTAATTCCTTTTTCCCTATCTTCTTATCTGCACTCATGTTTAATATTGTAAAAGCATTCAACTGAAGATATACATCCGAAAATTATGTGAGTAAAAATTATGTAATATGATGATTAAAAAACATGAAACATGTGTGAGTATAATCATAATAATCATAAAATAAGAATTATATCATCATCATAATCATTAGAGGGATCATTTGTTACATTAATGGAATGTGTAGAAGCGTAAAAATTAAACATCATGTCTTTGTGGTAAACTACCACACAGATTTCAACAAATCTTGTAACATGTTCACTCATATAATATGTGCCTCACCATATCATCATCACTGGTAATGAATATAGAATCATTTTCATTCATTTTTCATATTATCTAATTAGATAAATAACTTTACCCAATGCATTTGAGTGATATATAATTCTAGGTTCACCCATCACATCATAACAGTTTCATAATCATGCATGCTACATAGAATATATATAACAATATTAAAAATAAAATAACATATATAAATGAATGGGTTTCATTTAATAAAGCATAAATTCTTGAATAAAAATTGGTGTTCTCAAAATAAAGGAGGAATAAAATTATTAATATGAATCTTGATTGAAGAGGAACCAATCTCATGAGAAGTAAAAGATGAGTTTTATGAAAGAATACTTTTTTGGAAAGACATTTTTATTTTTTATTAAAATTTAATTGTGTTCATTTATTGTCATTATGATTAGTTATAGAGTTCAATTCTCTCATTCTAGGAGAGTTCAATTTCTTTTTTTTCATAATGCGTTAATTTGTTTATAAGTAAAGAAGTTCATGTAGAATGTGAATTATTCTCCCAAATTGAAATTATATGTTATTTATGAAAATATAGAAGTGTAATTGGTCATATATATCATTTGGTTATATGGAATGAGGGTGACTTATTAAACTGAATGTTAATGAAAATTATTTTATTTATTGGGTAGTTTTTACGACGATTAGAATATTACATAATAATTTATATATATATATATATATATAGTTTCTAGATCATTATATAACATAAAATATATATAATAAAATCTTATTTAACCATAATAATGGTTTTATGTCCTACGTTGAAATAGATAGTGAAAAATGAAAATGTATCATCCACGGTGGTGGTAAATTGACACACTATAGATGATATTTTAATTTTTAGAAAAAATATAAAAGATAAGATCTTCAAAGATGAAATATTCCATTAACATAATAAAATTAATGTTTAGAGAATATATTAGAGTTATAAATCATATTGGATAAGTGGAGTTGAGGATAGGATAATAAAAATAATAAATTTAAATGAAATTAAAAGAAAAAAGTGGATTTTGACACTTGAGTTTCTTCTCCATAAGAACCTCTATAAGTAAAAGGGTTTGGACTTTTGAAGAGACAGGGGTCTCTTATAAGTGGGGGAGGGGCTTGGGGAGAGTATTGGGTAGAACATGGATATTCAACAATTCTTTAAATTTTTGGGGAGTAGATGTGGTGAGCGGATGTAATTATAGGAGATGAGAGGGGGGTTCATCATTTTATACATGAATTAATTATTTTGGATTCAAGACTATGAATAGTTTGAACCATTTCTCTAAATATATTCAAATAATGAATAAAAGTTCTAGATTTTTGGCTTATTACATCCGTACATA
The DNA here is from genome assembly GCA_963277665.1 of Viscum album. Classification (NCBI taxonomy): domain Eukaryota; kingdom Viridiplantae; phylum Streptophyta; class Magnoliopsida; order Santalales; family Viscaceae; genus Viscum; species Viscum album. Next base: position 1,006,666,109 of record OY728158.1, on the reverse strand, counting down.
AATAATGACTGAAAATTCATGTATTTATAATTTATCTTTAATTATTGTATTTTAAAATTCACTAGAAAATCTTGTATTTTTTATAAATATAAAAAATCACCATAATTTTTTTTTATTTTTTGAATTGCAAAAATAACTCCTTTTTATGACATTAATTTTTTAAATATTTGAAATTCATTTATCAAAATAAATTATCAGTTACATGGATTTTATTGATTTTAGAGTTATAAATGATTTTATAACACTTTAAATAATTAATTAAGTTGTCATAAAATAATGATATAATAATGAGACAAGAAATGTTTTTTATGTATATATTTTAGGAAAATATATTCTCTTCCGAGTAATTATTTTAATTATGAAATTAAATATTTCAATTTTATTAAATATACAAACATTGAATTAATAATATTAAAACATTTATTTACTTATAGTATGATTTAATTATATCATATTATCATTTAAAAGATACCTAATTTTTATTTTTACTTTAATAAATGAGGTTATTATTCTATTGGATGAATTGATATTCATAATTGTCATGTTATTATTCCAAGGGTAAGGTTACTATTTAATCAGAAGAGTTTCTTTAATTTAAAAGCATTCCTCTTATTTGATTTATTATTCATTTATAATGTTTTAATTATGTTTTCAAAGTGATATTATGTGGTTTATATTATATTAAATAATTAAAAAAAGGAACTTACATTGATTAAATTTTTCATCATTACATTATTATTAGAACTCTTAGAATTTTAATTTGGATAGAGTGGATTGATTTAGACACTGTATGTGATGGCCTATTGAGTATATATCACACAATGTTTGGGAATCCTTTGGTTCCCAATGAAACATAATGATTACTGGTATAGATAATCAGAATCATCATACTTCTGATTCATGATTCTGAGTTCATGGGTGGAGTATTGGAGTAGAGGACAGAGCCAAAGCTCACGATGTTAGTAGTCACAATTTTTTTATTGCATGAGGTATATGTAAGTTTTTCCTTATATCACTTATAACCTATTTGTGAGTTTCTAGATGAAATTATCATCATATTCATCTTATTGTATCAATTTATTATTCATCTTCTTCCACCTACAATTTTTATTGTATGAATTTTACGAAACAATACCTCTTTATAATTCTTTTGGGAAAATTATTCTTGATGAAAAGTTTTGAGGACACTAACAAAGGTTGATCATCAATGTTGTCATGAAGAATAAGTTTGAGATGTCTGATCTTGTGAAAGAGTAGAATATCTAATCTTTCACAAATTTTTTTTTTGAAGTTTTAAATTTCTAATCTCATGCAAGAGTGAAATGTACGATATCATGAAAGATCAGATTTTCTAATATCATGAAATGGTGAAATTTATTATCTCATGAAAGTGAAAAATTTATGATATCTTATTAGGATGATATGTTTGTTCTCACTGTGTGGGAATGTTTGAACTAATCTACGTAAGATCCACATGATTGTAAGATGATCACTCATTTTGATCTGGTGAAATGCATGATGAAAATTCATGATTTTCAAAGGATCTCATGATGGGATCTCACATGGATCTCATGATTTTTTTGGGATCTGGTGATGGATCACACTAATCAAAGAAATAAAACCACACAAACCATTTTATGATTTCTAATTTATCATGCGATAGGGTCACATGAAGACCATGAATCAATTATCAATTATGATAGGACTGATAGTTGTCCATGATTTCAAGAGTTAAGGAATAAGATTGATGCCAATAAATATCCCTGAACCCATCTTTATAATATAATAAACATTTTCTTAAAGTAATTTTTATAAATAAATATTATAGGAGTGTGGTGGAGAGTTCTACTAAAGGTATTTTTCAAAGATATCTCATTAAAAAGTATACATAATTAACATCACATCAGTTTTTTGCATGATTCGAGAAATGTCTCACACAAAAGTGTTTTATGCCAGCATCACTCACAAAAGTATCTCTCCCCTAGTTCTTTTTCAAAGAGATAATGTGTTACAAACAGGCTTTCATTCATAGAGAGAATGTTTTATAAACAAGGAACTCGTGAAAAGCATAAAAGGTTGACATTCAAGGATCTCACACATTTTGAGAAAAGGGATTCGTTCCAAGATCTTGTGCAAGGGGTTACATGCAAAGATCTCATGAAAAGGGATACAAATAAATATCATTCACAAGGGGATATGATCTAGGATATAAAAAATGGGTGTCACCTGAGAATCTTTTTCAAGATGATATAGACCACAATTTCCCTATCAGAAGTATATTTTTTACATCTGCATTCAGAAGAATAAGAAGAAAGTAAAGGATATGCATCATTTGAAAGTAATATAGAAGAATTTAATTCATTGATACATCCAAAGTAGTGAAATTAAGACTTTCAATGCAAAGAATATCCTTCCAAATTATGAATTCATAATTTCTATGTCTATAGTAAATATATGATTGTTCTAGGTGTTTGTAAATTGGATGTTCTATTTCATGGTGTTTTCATAGAAGTGTAGAAGAATAAAAAAATTAACGTTTGCATAGAATCTACCTATATATTAGGATTCATTAATTACTACTATTAGAGTGAGGTACGTATCCATAAACTATGTATGAATTTTTTCTAGAGCAGTGAATAGTGGAAGTGGAAGAAGGTGATCCATTCCATTAAAAGTGATCTATCAAATGTAAGATTGCGGGAGTGAAACTTGGGAAACATTGATCTATCCCCAAACCATGAAAAGGAAGTGATCATGGGTATATAATTGATCCTTACTAGAAATTTTATTTTTAGTGATACTTGGTAAATTTCGTACGTCATCACATTGTCATTTTATTCTTCTTGGTCATAGAATTGTGAGGGAGAACCACTTAGAATTTATGTGTCTAATGAATGATTTCATTTATATTCATATATAATCACAAGATGGGGATAAAAATGGGTTTTGTTTATTTATGAGATAAGATCTATGAAACAAATTGTTTCAATCTTTTATGCCATGTTTCAAAACCACTTATAGTATTTATCCAAGTTGGGATGGTAATTGGTATTAAATATCAATGATAATTATAGTTTTTTACTCTATAGGGATTTAATGGGGACTGTCAATCATATATCGATTATGAGATTTGATGGAAGTAATTTTCAATTAATAAGGAATCAGATACAGTAATACGTATAATCAGTAGGAATTGATGTCTTTAAAACATCAATTTATGATATTTATGGATGTATTGATAGTAGTGCTTTATTAGAAGCCACCAAATGGGAATTGGATGTAGATTCCAATATAATCAATGCATTAGGAAGATCCATATCCATTAAAATATATATGAAGGTTATTCTATGTAAAAAATCACATGCAATATGGGAAAAGTTGTTATGTTTTATGAGGGTGACTCAAAAGGTTATGAAAAAAATCTTCAGGTTCTATGGAATCTGTCTGAGGATCTAAAAAATGAAACTTAATTAGTTTATAAATTAATTTCTGACAATGTGATTTTTACAATTTAAATACATGTGTTGTATTAGAGAAATTATTGAATATGTAAAGGTACTTATACACATGTTGAGATGACTGAAAACATGGTTCAATATTAATGTTTATGATAAATAAGATAATGATCCAAAGAAGATATTATTGGATAGTTTACATAGTACCCCTTTCACACTAGAGAAGAGAAATGATGATAATGAGTCTATGGAACAAAGGTAAGTCTACAGAGGAGGAATTAAAGGCTAATAAGAAACAAACCATTTAAGATGGTTAAGAATAGGAATATATAGATGTGGTGATGTCATTCCTTTCCTCAAATATACAAATATGTAAAATAAAGATAAAATTAGAACTCCAAAATTCAGGATTTTGATGTAGAAATGAGGGAAATATTATCGAAATGTTCCCTAAGAAGCATCAATAATATAATGATGATAAAGTCAAAATTATCATGAAGTATCCTCCAGCAAATGTGAAAGGTAACAAGAAGTTAGAAATAATATTCTACAAAAAAATAATATTAATTCAAAAGAAAATGTCAGTTCAAAAGAATATAAGGTTAAAGCGATACATAACTACAAAGATTATATATAAAAAGATATTGTGAATGTTATAGGAAGCTCCAACAAAATTGAATAATGTGACAATGATGAATAATAAGTAAAAGTTATAGATGATATGAAGTATGAATAAAAGCTGTATTGACATCGATCTACATGTCCAATGGGGAACTATTATGAATGATAGAAGATAAGAGGCTTGTATATTTCGCTGAAAGTAATGATGCCACTATAGTATACAATGACAATTATCTACAAAAAAACATTTACCATTTCCACTAATATCAGTGATGTCTAGGAAACCACCTTAGAGGGAGTGTAAGTGGAAAATATGATTCATGTTAAGATACTAATGTTGGAAAGGAGGAATTAAAATTCGTTTCTATATTGAAGATGAAGAGTCGATCTAAAATTGATAGGAATAATAAAATTGATTATTAAGAAGTCCCAATATGAGTTAAGTGCTTGAACTAATTGAGAAGAATATGACTTGAGAGATTGTTTGAGGACTAATAAATAAGAATTTCTTTTGGAAGAAATGGTATTTTTTTAACTAGAATAATGAATAAATCCCAATTATTCAAAACAATAGATTATTAGTGTTTAAAGGGTACTCCAAGATATAAGATATTGATGTTTATGGATCATTTTAGCCTATTTCAAGGATATATACAACAATATTGTTTTTTGTTATACTAATGAAAATAATGTTCAATGTTTTCATGATGGAAGTCAAGACAGCCATTCTGAATTGTGTTCGAGAAGAAGAAGTTTATATTGAGAACCCAGATGGGTTTATAATTCATGAATATATGAAAATATTTTTTCGACTACAAATGATTATATATTTCTTGATGAAATCGCAAAGAGCATATTATTTAATAAAGTATTAGTGTTTGAAGAATCTCAGTTTTCAGTGTGGTGGAGAGGATTGTAATCTCTATGTTAGAAATGAAATTAATAAAATGATGATTGTGATGTTTTATATAGATCAAATAATATCTCTTTGATATTGTTACACATGGTGAAAATGTTTTCAAAATTCATGAAATGTGAATTTGAAATGTCAACAATTGGAGAACTGACATTTTTACGTGGTTTAAAAGTGACACAAGGAAATAATGGCACATTCATTTCTCAATAAAAATATGAAAATTATGTTTTAATAATATTTTTAATTGATGGTTATAAGGATATAATGACACTAGTGGCTACCTGGATGAAACTTTCAGGGCATAATGAAGGAAATGAATTTAATTTCACAGAATAAATGTAAAAAATTTGTTTTCTCTTACACTAAACATTGACAAGACATGATATTATTTTTCCCACATTACAATATGTAATATATAAATATAAGAAATACTAAGAAAAAACACTTCTTTATAGTGAAAATAATACTTTGGTATATCATGGGAACAACATATTTGAAATTGGTGTCCAATGGAATGTCTCAGCAATAGTTATTAGACTATAAAGATGCATATTGGGCTAGTTCAGAAGATGATAGAAAATAAAAATTTAGTGGTTAATTATATCATGTAGTATTTTGTTTTTCATGGCTATGTAGTAAAAAATAATTCATTTCACTAAGCAACGTAAAAGATAAATACATTAAATCCACTCAATCCTACAAATATTACCCTGGAAGAAGATGAAGATTTATGATATGTGAGTTCTAGTGATGTACCCAATTGATATTTGTTGTGAAAAATCATGTGTTATAAATATTAGAAAGAATAATACCCTTTACTCATTGACAGAATACTTTGAAATCAGGTATCATTTTATCAAGGAGAAGGTGTAGTGTAGTCTTGGGATGTTGAAGTATGTTCCTAAGGAACTATAGGTCGTATGCATTATGATTAAGACCTTACACAAATATTCATTTTAAAAATATTGACTGTATCTTTGATTTTAGTCTCTACCCACACTTAAAAAGATTTGATATGGGACCCCCTCTCAGTGAACCATAGTGGAGTGAAAATTGGGTATATTATAAAAGGGGGAGAAAATATATCAATCAAGATAAGGGGAGAAGTATATAGGTTTTATAGTGAAGTATGTGGAGTTTTAAATATTAAAATTCTTGTTATGTTCGATCAAAGTATATATGTCAAAATATATGGGGTTCATGATGAAAAAAACTGACTCATTTTGGAATAAAGTCATTCATTGATGAACTTTGGATGCTACTACTCTTTCTTAGGACAAGAATACATCATGTGGACTTAGAGTGTGTTTTGAGTAAATAACTGATTACTATTAGAATCACAATAATTTAATATTTGGTTAATGATAGAGGAATACTTAATTTGTTATCATAATATGAAGAGTTTTGAAAAAACTACAAGGGGATATTGTTAGGAAAAAAATACCTCATCATGGTTTCTTTAGATTAATTGGGTTTTTTCAAAGGGTTTGGGTTTTTTTAATAAAAATAGATGCCAAAGAGGTCATGAAGAGTGAGGGTGAGATATTTGATCCCGTAAATATGTGAAATATCCAACATAAACAAGTGTGAAATGTCCAAAAGTGTAATATTCATGATCACACACATGAGTAGATTATCTGATCTCCTAAAAGAGGAAAACATGTGATCTAACAAAAGGTTGAAATGTTTGATATAAAAATATCATGAAATGTTTTATATCACGTGATTATGAGAACTATAATCTTGCGATGAATGAATTTACAAACTGATATCATGAAGTTCAGAAAGGTTTTCAGATGACATCACATTAAGATCTTGTGAAATGAATGATATAAAATCAGGATTTTAAAAAGATATTGCAATCGGAACTCACACATCACTCATGATTGTCATTGGATCTCTCGATGTATCACATAAATCATATAATGACAACATCAAAAACCATAATAATATTTTAAATTGATCTAATGATAGTATAATGGGCTGTGGTTGATTCCATTTACAAATTTAGTAGAATGTACGATTTTCCAAGATATGTGTAGTAGAGGTGGTGGATTTATGCCAACAAATATCCCATAACACATACATAAAATATGAAGAAGTTCTTCATAATAGATATATCTAAATAAACATTTGAGAAGGAGTCTCAGAGAGAGATCTAAAAAAAGAGTTTGATGAAGATATCTCATGAAGTATTATATATGATTGACATCATGTAAGTAATTCACAAGATTTGGAAAATGTCTCATGTAAATTAATCACATGGACAGATCATGCAAAATAGGTTCTCTCACTCAGATCTCATGAAAAGCATGAATGTATTGAACAATTTGATCTCATGAAATGTGAGAAAGCGTTACATACTAGAAACTAATGAAAATTAAGAAAGGATCATGCACCATGGTCTCAAACAAAGAAAAAAATGGTATAATGCCAGGATATCGCGCAAGGGGTCACATGCCAGGATCTCACCAAAGGGGTTACATGGCTGGATCTAATGAAAGGATGTTACACTCTGAGGACACACACAGGTATATCACACAAGAATGTTGTGCAAGAAGATACCCACCTACATTACATTATGATAAGTATCATCGTCATATCTGAATTCATAAGAAGAATAATGATAAGATGAAATAGAAAATACACACCATTTGAAAATACATATAGATAGATTTTATTCACTGATACATCCAATGAATTTATAAGAATACATTCCATCCATAGAAGATCCTAGGAATGCACAAGTTCAATTTTTTTGTCTCTATAGTAAATTGATGTTTTTCCATGTGTCCGTAAAGTGGAAGTGCTATTTCAAGGTGTTTTGAATGATGTGAAGGAGAATCCCTTAAATAAATTCAATAAAGTATCTACCTACATTAAAGATGCATTCATTGTTACTGATGAAGGGGATTACATGTCCATGAAAAATATATGATTCTTTTATGGATTAGTGAAAAAAGGACGAAAAATAAGGTGATTCATTATATGTACTCTTAAGAAGGAATTAATGGCCTAATGAGAGATAGATTAATTCAATGGAGGGCAAGAATCATGTTAAATTAAATAATGTGATGAATATAATTCAATAATTAATATAAATGTAGAAAACCTTATACAAATATGACTTATATTAGATGTTATCAAAATGGTTATACTACTAAATAATGTGATTAAATTACCTCCTTGTAAATACAAATTAGTACTAAAATTATTAGATCATAAAATTGAAACAATAAATGAAATGGATGTGATTAATTTAAATCGGTAGTAGTTAATGATAACTTATTTTCTCCAAAATCATCTAGAAATGTCACATTAACATGATCTAAAAGGATTTCTCTACAGAAAAGTAAAATAAAAAAGATGCATCTTCTTTAGACGAGATAGACACATTATAAATATTTTGTATACCATAATTGAAGTGAAGAGGAATTAATGATAGTTATAAGAAGATAATAAATTCCCAAATGAAGAAGTTTTCAATGTTTGGTGGATGATAGTAATGAATATTAGAAGTCTTTTAGCTAATGTGATCAATCATACAACATTTTTTTTACAAACTTATTATGATTTATACAAAATTATAATTTTTGAACCATACTTAGGGTAATATATTACGTGAATCTTTAATTATTTATGGAGTTAAAATTTAAACTTTATTAAATGATAATATCAATATATTATGGAAGACTATAATGGTGTGTTAGAATATTTTTTTAGAAAAAAATCATTTTTAATGGGAAATATTAATTCTTTGAGAGAAATTATTGAAACAACATTTAACTAAATAACATGAAATCAAGGCATTAGCCATGTTATTTCATGTGATGTAGTAAGAAACATTGTATAGTACATTAATACACTGTATTTATATGTATTAAAGTTTGCATTCTATATTATAATAGTCCTCAAATCCAGTTTCTCCTATATAATACATCATGGGAGAATAAATCACCATGAATTGATATTTCATGTGTTAAAAAAAACATATCACCGAATTAACTATTAAATAATTTCTATCATTACCAATGGAATGTTCTGAAGATTTTCACAATTGTAATATATTTATTTATTGAAAATGATTATGAAATTTTTATTATCTAAGGATTCGTCATAATGGTTATAAAATATGGTATATTCCTTATCAAATTATTTTATACTGATTCAATTATATCACTATGATAAACCCTAAATGATAACTACCATTATCTGATATAATTTAACATAATGTATCTAATACTACATGGATGTTGATGAAATCCATTATAAGAGTTTATTTGTTAATATAACATACATACTATCCTATGAGACATGATTATCAAGATTTCATATCAATTATAACAATAAAGATTATGTAGAAAATATTTAAAAATTCAATTACCTTTAACCAATAGATATTTTTTAATTGTGTTAAATTTAATTTAAAATGTGTATTTTATCATATGTAAAAATATGTTTTCTAGTTTATTTTTATTTTCATTAGAAAAATTGTTCACCTAAAAAAATAGTATGATAAAATACTCATCTGTTTCATTTGGAATGTTTTTTATATAGATTAGGAATCTATATAATTAGTTCTTACATAACCATGTTGTATAGTATCAAAAAATATTTATTAAAATTCATCAAATCATTCCATGGCTTCTGATAATTGTTATTATTTTTATGAAAATTATGAAATGACATCATGTTATTAAAAAAGTATACAAGAATAAGTATTTCCAAAAAATAATGCCTCAAAAAATATGATTCTTATCAAAGTTATTTTAAATAATAGTCATTATTTATAGGGGAATATTTGTCCATAATTGAAAAATAATGGCCTAGTTTTACAGAACCACATCACGTCTTAAAAGGATTCCTTTTAAAAGATTTGTAAAAAATAGATCCAATAACGGAACAAAAATGTGGGTTTTTATAAAAATATTACTAGGGGTGAACGACATCATGGCATGTAGTGAGGAACAACATAGTACTTTTGATAAATTAATTGATTTTTTCTAAATTTATAAATAACGTCCACCAATATCAGCCTTCTAGGACCAAGGAAAATCTAGAGGGTGTTATATATCATAAAAAAATTGATTTGGTGCATGACTTTTTATGTTAAATTATATTATTTATTAATTTATTATGTTTTTATGAATTATAAAATTTGTGAAAATCATATAATATATATTTTTTCTACATTTTTTTAAACATGAAATAAATTGTTCTTATCCAATGATTAATTTTAGAAATTTAGTTTAACAATGTAATATAGTGTTTTTGGGTAAATTAACAAATGTTTAAATAAAATTAAAATATATTATATTTAAGTATTTAAAAGGGGTATCATTTTTAATATCTTATAATCATGTGTTAAATAATTTAAATGGATTGTATTTGTGAGGGTATTATATATTTTATTTCAAAGTGTTCATTTTATTCCCATATAAACAATTAATCAGTATGAGTTTATATTAATCATATAAGAATAATACATCTCTGAAATATATATAAATTGTTAATTTTTATTTTTGATATATTTATGAAATATTTAAAAAGAATAATCTCATGTCTAAATAATCCAAACATTCATAAATTTATTTATTCACACACTGTTCTTATTCTTGAATATAATGTCTTTATATTATGGATAAATGTTTTATTTAGATTAAATTTTTTTAATTGATTCTTATAAATTTTATACCGTACAAATAAGTATTCATATTATATTTTAACGTATGATTTGGTTATGTTCAATGATTAATTTGATTTTTTTATATTACTAACTCAATTGTTATGGTTAAAAAGGATTTATAAAAATTATGTATAATGATTGTAAGGGAATTAAGGCCAATCATGAGTTCATATTTATGGATATTGGTCGTTAGGGTCAAAATTATCTCCAACCTCGATTAATTTTCTCTAGTCTATTAATGTTTATGTCAGATAGAAATGACACTATAGTGAATGAGGATTTTAATACAAAAGTATCACATGTTTTTAGATAAATATTAAATTCATTTCATTAACAACTAGATCGAAACAATAATAGTTTAGTTTACATGGATACAAGAAACAAAATATTATTATTTTGGAAAGGATATTTAATATTTCACCCAATGATATTCCAAAATAGTACTACTCTTTGTAATACTATACCTAAACTATTCTTCATAACTGGGGGATGGAAAAATAAGAAAGGGTCTGGTTAGATTCTTGTTTAGGGTAAACATTATAGATATCGATATATTATCATAGGAAATCATAATATAATAATAAGGTTATGTGATCACAAAAATAACTTACAAAGTTTATATCCATAATTCTATATAACATAAACATGAGTCATGGTATAAGAATTTATTAGTTTTGAAAACCCAGGACATATGAGGGAAAAATCCTAATTAATCAACTATTAACTATATTTTCATGTCATAACACTCAAGAACAATCAGAAATATTGACACTATTTCATATATAAATATTATCTACTATTATTATCAACATTTTAGATCCTAACTTATCATATCCTGCCCAGTGTCAATCAAGATGAAAGTTTTTACAATATTGGATTAGGAATCACCCATTTCTCATAGTGGAAATGGGTGCACTTATTTCTTATAGTGGACCATGACTCTCCAATTTCATAGAGTGGATCATTCCCATGTATTGGTTTGAAATTATTATATCAATGAATATAATGATTTTACCAATGCATTCAATGGAGATATAGGGCCCACCAAAATCATAAGAAAATATGTTCTTATATTAACTTTAATATCAGAAAACTCTCATCATTTCATCACATCATAACCCATGTAAGCATAATTTATTGCATAAATATTTTATCTATTCACAAAATCATAACACATAAAAAACTAATGGGTTTTGTCAACATTTTATGAATATAAACATTATCTGTCTAGAGAAATAAAATGAATGGTATCATTAAATACTATCCTTGATATAACATAATTAATATCAAAGTATACCAAATTAAATGGGAAATAAATTTAAATAATAACATTAAACAATTATTTGTGTAGTATATTTTTTCCACATTGAAAAAAAAACCTATAAAAAATAATTTTTTTTCAAATACAATTTCTTGAATAAGATTAATATTATAAAGGATTATTTAAAAATTATTTAAACTATTTCATGTGTATAATATTCCATTAACTTTGAAAATTAATTTTTTAATTTAATAATTCATGAATTGGTTTTAAAATAATTTCAATGAAAATATATATTAGAACATATAAAATAAGCTTCATAATATTGATTTGTTCCGGATGGTGTAAAATATTGGTCATGCAATACATAATAAAAAAGTATTTTTCATGAAATAATCAGAGGAGAATAAAATTCCTGAGTTTATTGAGAGATAGAACTCAATACACTATTATTGGAAACATAGTTATAAACATTCATGATAGACGTTGAGATTGTAACATACAACTGTTACCAATTTGGTAACTTTTAATCATAATACCGACGAAATAAAAAAATTAAATAATAAAAATAATATAATTAAAATAGTTATAATCATGATATATCATGTTACTTAAGAATTATATACACATAATTTAATAATATTGATGTATAAGACAACTTATATCCCAAAGAAGGAAATTTCATTCTGACAAATCCCATACCGCTTTTGTAAATTTTGAACAACAACCCCAATAAAAGAGAGATCTTAAAATGGATTTGTAAATAAATATATATTTTAGTTAGAAAATAATAACATAAATTAATGGATGTTATATACACCAAATTAAAGAAACACATGGTGCATATGCTATGTGTCTCACTAAAAAATAAATGTGAGACAGAAATCCCTAATTGTATATCTTGAATTCCTTATTATAAGTTAACAATTCTATAAAATAAATATATTATTAATAAAAATATAATAAATACATACAAACACACATAAAACACACACACAAACACACATATATCATACCATATATGATTTACTGATGACCTATTATTTTCCATTTGTTAACAATTCATTTTTAATGTCGTGTCTCGAGCAATAACAAGTTGTTTTTATGTATACTATGATATAGTTTTTTGGTCATTTTTATTTTATCATGATTCAATAATAAATATAATATTTAGCATTATATTAATATCATATTTATCCTATATACATTTATTTATAGTGTTCCATATGATTTAGACAAATAATTTAAAATACACCATTTATAAAGATAGTAGGCCATAAGTGCACATGAGCATTGCATTGATTTTCTTTAAGAAAATAAAAAAACAAAGGTAAATATTATATTACCATTATATATTCAAATTTATGTAATATATATCTCATATATTCATTAATCTCGTTCTTGATAAATTCTAGGAATAGCATGAATGAATCACATCATTTCATGAGGCGGTAGTCTAACGTGGACACAAACAACATTATTATATTCCAATGAAATGGAAAGTAAAATGGAACATGTTATATCATAATTATAATATAATAATATCATAAATATATAATATAATTTATAAATACATCATTAAACTACACTTCAGAGGAGATGATGGAAAATAAATAACATCATTTTGCGAGGCTGTTGTCCTCTGTATAAGAGAATAATGATTTCATAAACAATTTGATGGAAGAGAAGAATTATTTAAGTCATTAAATTATAATACTAATTTCTAAATATACAGATGATACTGAGGATATTATATCATAATGGTATATTAATATTTTATGGATATGAAGGAAGAAATAAAGTAAAATTCTTTATTACGGATGTCAACTATTTTTCAGAGAACTTATTCTAGTTTTCACTAAACAAATTCATAGGTTTTATTAATTAAATAAAAAAATATTATAATAATATATGAGGGAATTATTTAACTTTTTTTGTTAGATTTTTATGAACCAGATCATCATACAAGAGTGATGTGGAGTGGATAAAGGGTGGCCTTTAATAAATTAGGTGAGTGACACACTTGTTGTTTTTGAAAAGAATATGGGGTACCCACTTATCCCATATTAAAAAAAGGATAAAAAAGTAATTTTTTTAAAACTATAATACATTAGGCTATAAATATAGATATTCAATTTGTTTTTTAAAATATTTGGATCATATTTAACCCATATCTTTTTAGTTTAACAAATGGTAAACCCATTTTTATCTTAATATCGATAAATATTTTTTACTGTTTTACTAATAATTATGATAAAAAAATAATTTACCTTAGTATATATTATTTATTTTAATGATTAAAAATATGTGATGAATTTTAAAAATTAATTTAACATAAGTGGAAAATTTTATTTTAAAAATATTTTTGCGGAAGCGAAGAGAAAGAAAAATTTTAAAGAGAAACTTTTCAAATGTTTAAAATGTTTTCATACCAAAATTCAATTTTAAGATGATTAATATTACCTAAATGAGATTAATAGATATATAATTTTACATATTTTTTTTCATTAAATCTATTTTAAGGAAATTTTCATGTTTTTAAAATATTTAAAATAATTAAAAATTCATAAATTAAACTGTTATTTTTCACAATTCATCAAAAATTATATCATGGTAGAATGTTTTAAAAAATTAAACATAATGTAAATTTAATAAGATAATATAAAAAATAATATTTATTAAGAAAAATTAATTTTCCAAAATTGTCAAAAATTAGTTTCAATGTAATTTTGCCAAATGTGACAAAGTGATTTTTAGAAAAGTATATTTTTTGGGCATCAAATATGATTTATTATTATCAAATATCCAAAAGATACATAATATGATTGTTAAAAATTTTATTGAATAAATAATATGTAAATTTATCTATATTCATTAACCAAAATGGTTTTTTTAATTTATTGAGGAAAAAAATTACATAAATATAGTTTTCTAGATAAATATTTTCATTATTTGGAAATAGTTTTTATTTTCATTTGTAATTAACATGATTATAAACAATTATGTTTATATACATGTGTAAACTATTTGTTTTATTAATTTATTTATGCCTATTCATACTCACCACCCCAATGGCTAGGTGATAATTATCATATAATATTATTTTAATATTATGTCACGTTTTGTTTAAACTTAGTGTTTTGTGTAATAAAAACAAAACATTATGTTAAGTTTAAAGAAAATTACCAAAAAGATAAAATTAATTGGAAATAAATATTTCACAAAATATTTGGGTTTTATACTATACCTCCCTAAATAAATTCTTTCTTAGTAGTTTGATCATGTTCTCGGTAAGGGTTTAACATTTTAAAATACTATTATGAAAAACCCACATAATAAACTGGCATAATAAAAATTCCATTGTAAAATAGATAAAGGTATATTTGAAGGTCATATTAAATAACACACATTAGGTTTCCAAATATTATAACATCAGTGGGATTTGAAAATGTGGACATACAAGATAAAACTAACACACATATATAGATGAGTAGTGATAGATAAAACATTTAGTAGAAATTTAAAGACCCAAAATACATAAACGAAAGAGGTGTTAAAATGGATATTAATATCATAAAGAATGATGGAAATATGATTTTTTTTATTTTGAGATCATTTTCATAATTTTATTGAATTTTCATGTGAGGATATACTTACTTGATTTTATTCCATTTCATAAGCATGATATCATCCTTTGGTTAGACTTTGATCAAGTTTGACTAAATATACTACTCTAAGAGATGGATTATTTATATATGAATCACTAAATAAGATCGATAAGTTAATGATAAGTCATTTATTCTCTCTCTAGTGGTTATATAAAACAATTTTTTTTCCCAAGTAATACCTAAAAATAAATATGGTGAAATAATAAAATAATATCAAAAATTACATTCAAATTTCAACTTCATGAATTCGAAAAATGTTTAACCTAATGACCCTTCAAAAATTTATAAAATATTAATAAGGAAACTAAATTTGTAAAAATTTACTAAAAATTGAACCCCCAAATTTCAAAAAGATTCTCTTATTTTTACATATCAAATATGTAATACCATTGTCATATATTTTCTTGAATCATGGTAATAACTAGGATTACTATAAATCCGTAATGAAAACGTAAATACTTCCTAAATCTTCGAATAAAACCATGAATTATTTAATATATTCCATATATTCAAATAGTTTGTAAACACTATCAATTATAACATAAAAAAAATTCCCACAAATCCTTTATTTTTTCAATGGTCATCCACACTATCCAATTAACTATTTTCATAACAATATTCTCTTTATATAAAATAAAAACCATTTTCCAATATTTTTAAAAAATTATATCTAATATTACCTTAATAAAAATATCATCATTCCATTAAATAAATATTCTAGGCCACATGCACCATTCCACAAAATTTTGAAAATCCATATTTAAAAACATATAATAAAGAATCATTATATATTTCTAGATTCATATAATATAATTTTAGACATACAATATATAAAAATTTCAATCATCCAACACCATTCTCAAAACCATAACAAGGATTAATCGCCTTATTCTTTAACACCACTTTTCGAAAAAATTATATATGAGTCATGTCTTAACAGTCATAAATATGTTGTATAAACCATTATTCTCATCCATTGTATTAAATTAAAATTTCATTTTTCCAATGTAATTACATTATTTGTGTCCCTTTCCACACTTAATATATCTTCTCATTCCTCTAGGAAATTGAATTGGGTGGTTATTCCAACATTCCAAAAATATTTGAATTACTATCTACATTCCTCTATGGTCTCCAATCCAAAAACTCTCACAAAACACTCTTATATTCTTCTTTGGAAAGACATAGAGTATGTTAAGTTGAATTTTATAAATATTATATGATGATAAAATATTAGGCATAATTATAATATCCTTAAATCCTATCACCATATCATTTTGTTTCTCATGAACAAATTTTCTATCAAATTAAACATTGATCCAATTCCTTTTGGTTCCTTTATTTAATAAAACCAAAACAAATAGTGTTTGTCATAATATTCATATTGGGAAACCACATAATCCTGAAAAGTCACTTATATGATTTATAAATTATAACACATTATTTTTCATATATGTCACCATAGGTATTTGTCAGTCTATTCATGGTCATTATTTAAATACTTCATGATAGTTTATAATGTTTTTGAGAATATTCATATCATATCACCAAAGAGTTTACATGTTCAGTAAAGTCATTTTCTTAGAACTACATTTTGATTAAGTCTGTCTCAATGTAGTGTTTTTAAGCTATTACCTCTAGGTTATTATGTTCTAGAGCCCCATCAGGTTTTAGTATTCATGTAGGGATTTAATTTCATAGAAACCACTTGATCTACCATTTTCCAAAATTGTATAACATGTTCTTATATGTTGAATCAACCGTAAAATATTCCTTAGATATATTTATTGAAATTTAATTATAAAAATACCTATGTATTTTAGTAATGGTTTCTAATTCTTGATACCAATGGTTTAATAAACCTTTCCACTAATTCCATCTATAGAGATCAAGTCTTTTAATACATAAAAAATATCATTTTAGATGAATAATAAATAAATTCTGTAAATAATTCCTTTGGTACTTTAATAATTTATTGTCTCTTGATAATAGAAACATAATAATTTTGTATCATGTGTGATATTAAACATCTCCGACAAAGAACATATCAAATAGTAATCCTTTGGGGAATAATATACCTAATCCTTTCTTCATAACTTGGGGGAGGACATAAAAAAGGGTGACATAAAATACATAGTAATAATGAACATAGGATATATCAATATATGATTATATCAAATAATTATATAACCATAAGGGTTAGGGATCATGAATATATCATATAAAGTTCATACCCAACCATTTATAGATCATAAACATGATTACGTGGATAAAACATTATCAATTTATAAAAAAATTCCCAAAAGAATGAGAAATCCCCAAAAACAAAATCAGGAATGTAACACCCCAAGCTTCTACGATATGTTTCCCTTTGAATAATTCAATAGCTTGCATTGTACGCTACTTCGAGATTATAACACACTGCAACCAATCAAACTGGCCATTATGAATAGTAACACCCACTTTTCAAAATTTAATAAATTTTATATTTCAAAATGGACTTCATTTTTTGATTCAAAATATCTAAATTATTATTGGGCGATTATTTGGTATTTTTCTGAAAACATAGAATTTTTTATTAATAGTAAAAAAACACTAAGTTATTGTTTCTAACCGACTATTTATTTAAATATATATATTTTATTTAAATTTATTTTAGGTTAAAATAGATACATAATACTTATAAAAGTTCAATGTAATTCATTGGAGTCATTTTTTAATGAGTTTAGATATATAAAAATTTTATTACACTTTTTACCGCCTTTTACCCACCTCCTAGAAAAATTTTCAAATTTGCATAAAACATAATTTTATCACTTTTATGGGTTGAATTTGAAAAAACCGAGAGACACAGCTAATATTAGTAAGTAAAATGTGGTTTAATAAGGTAAAAACAATTTTCAGTGAATAGTATCTTTTTACTTTTACTTACCACAGTTAAAAGTAAATAGGGCAATTAAGGGTAAAAATAAAGTCATAATTACCGTAACACATGTCCTAATTCTATTTTATAAGTATAATTCTACAAAAAACAACCTTTGGAATAAAATATGAACTTTTTTGGTCCTTTTGGATTAGATTAGGACAATTATTATTATTTTATTTAAACAAGAGTTAAAATAGTTAAAATCAATGTTTAATAACTAAAAAATTTTAATATAATGTTATACATTAGATAAATTTGACTAAAAATATTTATTATAAATCTAAAATGATTTCATACATAATGGTATTTAATTTATAATTTTTAGACATTAAATAATTAAATTTATTTATTACATAATGATGACACATTATTTACCTTATTAATTAAAGATTAAAATAATTTATATTATAAATATCCAAATAAAATTAATTTGAGACTTCGAAAGAATTAAAATAATTATCTAGATTAATATGTCATGTTAGGCTTGATTAAATGAATTTTTTTGAAGTAATAATGCTGTTATGAATTTAATAAAAACAAAATACCAAATTGTGTCAAAATTGACATAAAATAGTTTTTAAATGAAATATTATATTATTAATTGGTAGTCTATTCCTAAAAATATAAGGATAGGAAAAATATCTTATTTTATATTATATATGTCATTAATGAACCACTTGGCGATTTCTTGGTTGTTTATAGATGGTTTATTGACCATATAATTTAAAAATACAAAGCGACATGGTTAATGACAAACTATTTAACTATGAGTTAAATATAAATGATAAGGTTAATATGATGACCTAAACCAGTCTAAAACCTATTGGCTGGGAGGTTTTTCACTCAACCTAACTTTATCCTTTAAATAATTCATTTTAGAGCCATTTCAAACTGAAAATGATTATATTATAAAATAATATTTCAAGCTTTTCATAAAGTGACCCTCACCTCTCTTATAAAAGGGCACTTCCCCTTCTCTAAAATTCACACCATGAAAGACATTTGGCTCGGGAAAACTGGGCCCAAATATCCTATAATCTATCCTCCCTTCACCCTATAGGTATTCAATTAGTCATAAATCCATCCTATGGAGCCCTTTTTATCAAATCAAAAGGAAGAACGCGAAGAAGAGGTAAATATTTCATCAGATATTTCAAGTTCTTTTCTTCTTCCACTTCATATTTCTTTGTTTTTTCCATTCAAAAATAATAAATCCTATATATTCTATATAGTATGATGTTATTATAGAAATTGTACAAGCATATCCATTATTCTATCCATCATATAAATGACAATTTCACCATATGTGCGTTTGTATGGATTACCATCTCTGCATCATGGTGTAGTTTGTTATTCAGACTCGTCATCATTTCGATTTGTATAATAATGAGTATAAATGATGTAAATAATAAATATAACATGATAATGATTATTTATATATGATATACCATCCAATTATATTTGATTTTAATATCAAAATAATGATATTTTCACTTGTGCGTACGTATGGAGTACAGTCTCTACGAACGCGATGAGATTCATTCCCCATCATAATCATTCAAGAACAATTTTTATTTTATGATTAAAAATAATTTTTTTGAATATAATATCATTCTTTATATAAATCAGATACATCCTATCCATAACAAACATGTCTTACATAACCAAGCATATAACGTAAAACGAATCAGTTAACACCCAAAACGATGATACTACTAAAATATAATTAAAAAAACAATATTAGAAGGTCATGTATGATATAATACTAATGTACATGGTTCTTGTATAATTTAATAACAATTATATTACCATTATAAAGGAGGTTAACATACCCCTAACCAAGAAAAAATACAAGGTGAGGGTTAATTTCACAATCTCCTTATTATCTGAGGTTGTTTTTACATAAGAATTTACTGGGACATCTTTATCATCCACATACATGTTTCATAAAAATGTATTTGAAAACATTTTTACAATTTACTAGAATATGGGTTAAAGTCATTTATACCATTTTTTGACTTTTTATAAATGGTTTGAAAGGAATATTTCTATCATTTTCCAAATAAGTTCCCTTATGACCTTTTCGACAAAATTATGGTAAGAATGATTTTTTATAACATATACGGCAGGTGTGGCTATTTTCTGTCGTTATAACATCATTGAATATTCCCTAAAAAACTTATAATAATACTTTCAAAATAAATTCTTTTTTATAATCATATGACTTTTAAATGATTTCAAAATATAAAGAGATATTTATATTAATAATGTTTTGATTTCATCTATGTCAACTTCCTTTGATAAATTGTAAGCTTATTTGATGTTGATTTATTATGATATAAAACTTCTATTTTGTATTAATGGTTTTGTAATATGTTTGAATGTGGCTATTTAAATTTCGTGTGATTATGCAACTTGTAGAATATCCATCTGAATAACTAAATAGAATTATTTGATTTTTTTCCCATATTATGCTGAAGTTCATGTTTAAAAGTTTTTTGTTTTAGTCTTACATTGCCTTAAATGTTTATTCTTATTTATGAATGTTTCCACTATATTGTTATCCTTACTAAGCATCTGACCTCACCAATTTCTAGGTTATATTTTTCCCAGGATGTGAACAATTATATTATGACTGAACTGTAAGGATATTCTAAGGGATATGAGTGTGTCCTTTGGTGACTATGTTGTTGTAGTTTGTCATTTTATAATTTAATGTACAACTTATGAATGTATCTAGTTTTTCCAAGGCTACTAAAATATTCAGCCTTTTGAGACATGGTCTTTTGTGATCATTCCAATGTTATGTAATAACGCCCTGAATCTTGGTAACTAGGGTCGGGCCATTATAGATGGCATTAGAAGAATTTTAGTACAATCCATGGAAGCTAGATTTAGAAAAACTTAGATTAGAACACATTACCTTAAGATAGACATTGAGGATTAGTATAGAAGAACTTCCTAGAATTTTTGTATTGTAATGATTCTGTGAGTTTTCCAAGAAATATATCCCTTTTTGGATATGATCTGGTAGAGGTGGCTCTAGCACAAATGTACATAATGGTAAAACCCGAAAACAACACTTTGAGCTAGACTCGAATGGGAACAGGTGCTTGACAACGGGCCTTGCAGCACTCTTGGTTACGACACTGTCGGGGGATATGCTTAGGATAATTCTCATTTTCATTAAAAATCATTATGAAGGTTTTATGATTATATAATTCCTCAAAGAAATTTTTTTTATGATTATGGATTATATCCATAAACTATTCAATTTATGTTAACACTTTTTCACGTTTTGAATTATGTTTTGTGTGTATTCTATTGTTTAGAAATGGTGCCTAGTGGACGGAATGTGAACCGTATCAATACCCGTAATTCATGTAAGGATTTCCATCCTATTCATGATAATTATAGTGGAGCTAGTGAAGTAACTGGTGCTTATCGGATTATCAACATATTTGGACAACTCACTCAGGTTATGAATAATAACCTTACCTGTATGGAGCACCCTGATCCACAATGTGGAAGATTAATGTTAGACTGCTTCATGAGGGAACAACCACCAACATTAAAAGAGAGTACAATTCAATTAGTAGCTAAGAAATTGAAAAATTCCTTAGAGATAATATTTCACGCTTTGGGGAGTAGAGAAAGGGAAAAAGATGTAATGGTAGTTTTTCACCTCACGAGAGATGCAGATCAATGGTGGTCATTGACTCAAAACACAAAGGATGATGATGAATTATCAAATATAAAATGGAGGGAGTTTAATGATCTTTTCATAGAAAAATACTTTCCTCGTGACCATCGAGTGAACATGGAAAGGTAATTTCTGAGTCTGAGGCAAAAGAAGGATGATAATGTCGAAATGTATGAGGCTAACATTACAACGTTATCAAGGCATGAAGAAGATAATATACGTAACCCAAAGAGTAATATTGATCGATTGTTTAATGGGTTAACACCATTTCTCCAGTGAGCATTAGTCTCACAATCCTTCTTATCATACGAAGATATTGTCTCATGTCCAATCAATAATGAAAATGAATTATCTATGTCTTACAACCTTGAATAAAATAAAGAGAAGAAGAGATGTACTGAACACTCTGGAAATGGAAATAATGGGATGAAGGGAAAATATAAATATCCATCCTATGGTAAATGTGGGAGGAAACACCCTGGTACTTGCCTAATGGGAATATGAGTCTCTTATAAGTGTGGTTAAAAGGGCCACAAAGATCGTGATTGCATGGGGATGAAAGAGGCTTTAAATGTTGAATACTTCAATAATAGAGAAATGGGGAATTATTAAAATGAATGTCTTAAGAGCCAAGGAAACTTACCTCAGAAAAGGCCTAGGGACCAAGGACAAGCTTATGCTATCACTACTGCTGAGGTTGAATCTCTGAAAGACATGGTGGCAAGTAATTTTATGGTATTTTTTAAAGTTTATCAAATTCTTTAGATGATTCTGGATCGTTGCATTGTTTCGTATCTTCCCAGTTTGCTAAGAAAATTTGATATTTCCAATTTTACTTAACAGGGGACTTTTCAGTCAAAACACATAAGGAAAGTATCATGGCATAAAAGTTTTGTGAATCAGTTCTTATTAGGGAATATTTATATTCTTTATCATCTGATCTCATTTTCAAACCCATGATTTAATTTGATATAATCTTTGGTTTGGATTGGATTTCAGACAACTATGTGAATATTTATTTTAAGAAAAAGGAGGTTACACTTATCAATGATGTTAAGGAGTACCTTATCTTTAGAGAATAAAAGTCACCACATAATTCTTATCAAGATCCACCCGCAATATCTTAACTAAATGCAATTATTGGGGAGGATGAGAATGAAATAATTATGGGTGAGGAAAATAATTTTTGAATAGAGGAAGTACCTATTTTTCAAGAATATGATGATCTATTTCCAAAGGATTTACCGGGACATCCTCCAAAATGAGAAATTGAGTTTTTCCTTTATTTAATTCCTAGTTCAAGGCCCATATCGAAGACCCCTTATAGAATGGACATAGTGGAATTAGTGCCACTAAAACAACAACTAGAGGAATTTAGTAACAAGGGATTTATTCTCCCTAGTGTTTCCCTATGGGGAGCCCCTATTATTATAGTTAAGAAGAAAAACGGATCTATGAGGTTGTGCATTGACTACAGGGATATCCATTATATAACAATAATGTGCAGGTATCCCCTACCTCACATTGATTATTTTTTCGACCAAATTCATAGAGCTCTATATTTTGCAAGGATTGACCTTCGATCAGGATATCATCAGTTGTATGTGATGAAGGGAGACATTCTAAAAACACTATTTCAAACCAGGTACGAGCATTACGAGTTTACAGTAATGTCTTTTGGGTTGACTAATGCACCCTCTGTCTTCATGGATCTAATTAATAGAGTTTTCAAGGAATATCTTGATGACTTTTTAGTGGTATTTATTGATGATATCATGGCATATTCCAAAATCTAAGAAGATCATGAATATCACTTGCGTACCATTCTGAAAACCCTCAGAAGAGATGAATCGTACGGGAAGTTTAGGAAGTGTGAATTCTGGCTTCAAGAGATTTCTTTTCTTGGCCATATTTCCTCTAAGGATGGAATATTTTTTGATCCTTAAAATAAAAATGGAATCCATGAATCGCCAACACTGACTAATATGACTTAGGTACGCAGTTTTATTGTTTTAGTAGGTTATTATCGATGTTTCATCCAGAATTTTTCTAGATTGGCTAACCCATTAACCAAGCTCACAGTGGCAGTTGATTTAATCTGTCATACCCTAAAACACCCACCCTTTTAAGATATCTATCCTTCTGGACCTAAGAGGTGGTATTTGTGCCAGGTTGATATTAATTTTCCTTTCTCAATAGTGGTCACTAATCACAAAGGGATTCCAATCTTTGATAGAAATTATTTTCTTCCATGTAAGAATCAGTTGCAACACTGCTTCATATATTTGGGAATGAATGTGTTTATAGCAGCAATGCATGATTTATTAGCCAACATCAATAGTATTGATTTATCAAATGATGACATAATAACATTTTATGATGATATTAAGGGTATCAAATCCTTAAGAATATCCATATCCAATGCTATCTATACGTATGAAATTTCATGGATAAATTCTCATGAACTATGGGAAAATAAATTTAATATATATGAAGGAGATTCCAAGGTCAGAGAGGAAAATATGTAAGTTCTTTGAAACATTTATGAATATCTAATAATGAAACCGAATGAGTCTATCGATATATTCATTTATAGGGTAAATATTGCAGTAGAAGACATGCAAGGAGATGGAGAATCCATTAAAGGCATAAGGATTGTGAAGTGTATCTTAAGAAAACATCAACCTCGGATAAATCCAAAAAGTATTAGTATTTGTAGATACAGATCTGAATGAGCTACACTGCATTAACATGCACAATACACATATATCATTTGAAATGATAAATGATGATAATGTTGCTATGGAAATGGGTAAATCTAAAGAGGTGGCATTCAAGGACATGAATAAGCTCACCATTAAATATTATCTAGAATAAGAAGAGACATATGAGGTGATTTCATTCATTTACTCAAATCTACAAATAGAAGGAAATTAAATGGGAAACAACCTCTTTGTTACATTAGTAGAGGGAAGATTGGTCATCATGGGAAAAGTTTTCTAACAAAGTTACAAGAAGATGATTAGGATGAAGTTCAAATTACCATGAAGAAGTATTCAGCCTCTATGAAAAGAAATATAGAGTTAAAGGGAATTCCATTTAAGAAAAATATTATTCCTTCAAAAGAATCTAACAGTTCAGATGAATTTGAGTTCGAAGAAGATGAAGTCATAGATAACTGTAATGATTGTAGATAAAATGCTTTGGAGGCTATTGTTGGTAATACGTAGAAAAAATAAGAAACTATCTTTGATGAAGAAGAATATGCAATTGAAGAATGAGTGGATATGGAGTTAGAACTATAATAATCCCTTGAGGAGATGGATATTTAAACAGACAAAACAAAAAAGTCCAACAATGTTGTTCATGATGAAAAACTCTATATGAAAGAACAGGAAGATGAGAATCTAAATAGGTGAATGAAACTGAAAAACATAATTCCTCTAGTCCAGAGAGCTCAGAAAAGGTTTAAAAACATAAAATCAAGTATGAATAATATAAAAGGGAGACCAACGGATTCAATACCATATTGAATGTTAAAATAAAGCATATCAATGAGAATGAATATGAATATGTCAGTATACAATGAAAAATAAAGGATCATGAAAAACTATTGACTCCTAGTACGATACTAGAAAAGAAAATTATTTATTAGACTAAAAAGTTGAAAGTTGATCATTGTAGCCAAGAACAAAAGAAGAAACAATTTTGTTCAGATGTTTAGGCTGATGTGGGGCTTGTATGAAAATAAAAAACTATGAATATTGAAGTCAGACCGTAAGAACCCTCTCTGAAATTGAAGATTCAATTGGGTACAATGGAAAATAAAATGATTTAGATAACTCAAGGGGAAATTATTAATGCATAAGAGACATGCAATAATTCACCATACATCAGGTGTTATTATGGTTGAAGTATGGGACATTCACAAAATGTATTTTCCATAGCCAAGAGATACCAAAAGTCATAATAGGAATAGTGGTAATCAAATAGAGCACAATATTATAAAAAAAATTTGAGGTACATTTTTTTGGTGTGTAGGATTTGGTTACATAGCTTGTTATTATACATCAATCATATAGAGGAATGTTCCAAAATAGAAACTAAGAAAACACAAGAAGCCAATCAGAGAATCAAAAAATTAGTTGAAAACACAAAATATATTTTTAGATCTATAAGATTAAGTCGGTCCATCATACTCTGAGGTGGATCATGATTTTATATCCATTCCCAGTATGATGTCAAAAACATGGATCAAGAAGAAGAGAGCTAAGATTGTAGTGGTTTTAGAAAATTTCCTTAGAGCACCAGATTGTTTTGGGGTCTTGATCCTTTACAATAGTTGCACATATCACATGATAGGTAATAAATATCTTGTTATAGGAATAATATACGACAATCAATAATTTTTCATGTTTTTAAATAAGGAATTATTGTAGATTATTGGATCAGGAAATGACCGATTTGGGGGAAAACAAAAAAGGGGTGTAGATATCCTTGTAATAGAAGGCCTTAGTCACAATTTTATCAGTGTCAGTCAACAGCGTGACTTATGTAATTCTCTACGTTTTAATTGGATGATTTTTTTCATCCAAGGAATATATGGTGAACTGATTATATAGGGAATAAAGACAAATAAAATTCTTTACCGTCTATGTGGTGATGAAGATGTAGTCTTTTTATCAACAGAGAATAAAAACAAGTTGTGGCATAAATGACTAGGTCATCTATGCCAACCGTCCCTGAAATATACGTTAATGTGTGATATAACTAGATA
Organism: Viscum album; assembly: GCA_963277665.1. Lineage (NCBI taxonomy): Eukaryota > Viridiplantae > Streptophyta > Magnoliopsida > Santalales > Viscaceae > Viscum > Viscum album. The sequence goes on along the minus strand of OY728158.1, from coordinate 1,006,639,096 downwards.
TTTCCCCAATATATCATGTGATCATACACATACATGTGATTTTTGTTAACAGGGGATGATCATCTGAAAGACATACAAGGTAATGGAGAAGTTGTCCACAAGAGTGCATGAATTTGTGTACACTGATGTTTATGGGCCTGTCCCACTTAGATCCCTTAATGGAAGGAGATATTATGTTATGTTCATTGATGAATTTAGCAGGATGGAATGGTTATTCGTCATTTCCAATATTTTATATGTGTTCAGTTTCCTAATATATTATTATAGGGAATCTGAAAAGAATCATGGGTATAAAATTTTAATGTTTCATATAGAAAATTTTATAAAATTCACAAATAGTTAGGTAGAAGACTATGTTGTGAAACATGAGATAATGCATCAATTTTTCTCATTAAGAACACCCCAGTAGAATGGAGTGATTGAAAATAGAAATCGAATCATCAACAACATGGATAGAATGATTATTATAGAAAAACAACTCCCATTGAAATTTTGGAAGGAAGAAGTATTGAAATCGGTCTATATTTTTAATAGGGTCATATTTGTATATTATGGAATGAAAGAAACTGTAAGAGATGAGATATAGAAAGATTCCAACAATAAAATACATTCGAATCATTGAAATTATATTCTTAATTATCAATAAAAAACATTGGAAATTTTAGTCACGTGGAGATGAGGGGATATTACATGGATACTCATTCAAGTCTGTATCTAAAAATAAGCTAAAGAGTCATGTTGAAATTGATTGAAAATAAATCATTGGGGATTAGACCACGCCAGTTGAGACAAGAATAATGAAGTAAATATAGAATAAATATATATTATATTATTTTGAACCTAAATGTTTTAATGATGCAACTGAAGATAAAAACAGTTTTAGACGTTGAATTAATAGCTTGACTATATTGAGAATAATCAGATTTGGTAGATTGTTTTGAGGCTGGAAGATAAAAATGTCATTGGAAAAATGGGTTTTTTCATAAAAAAAGAATGAACATGGTGTTGTGATCTGAAACAAAGAATGTACCACGTGCAAAGGATACTTTGAGATAGAGGGTATTGATGTTTATGATACATTTACACCTTTGGAATGGTTGGAAATAATCAGATTGTTGTTTGGAATTGTAGTGCAACAGTAGTTCAATGTGTTCCAAATGGATGTCATGTACGAATTTTTGAATGGGGTTCTAGAAGAATAAATGCATTTTAAGTATCCATATGGTTTACTTATTCATTAAGATGATAAAAAAGTTTTTCGGCTGAATAAAGCTTTGTATGGGTTGATGAAAGCACCTAGATCACAGTATTCAAGGATAGATCGGTTATTTGAAGAGGCTATGTTTCTAGTGTGGTGGAGTTGATTATAATTTATATATGAGCATTGATAGTATTCAAAGGATGATGGTGCAATTATATATTGATGATATAATATTAGGAGGATTAAATGAATCATAGTGTAGAGATTTTTCTGAATTAATGAAACATGAGTTTGAAATTTTGATGATGGATGAGCTGGTGTTTTTCCTTGGATTACAGGTGGCATAAGGAAGGAATGTCACATTTATCTCTCAATCCAATTATACTACAGAGGTTATGAGAATATTTACGTTGGAAAATTCCATGGAAATGAAGAATCCAGTTGCCAACTAGATAAAACATTCGAAGATGATGAAGATAAGGTGGTTAGTATTACAGAATATAGGAAAATTATTGGAAGTTTACTATACTTGAAAGAGACAAGGCTTGATATTTTATTAGCCACATACCAAGCAACAAAATATCCATGTAATCCCAAGGAAATAAAAATTCATAAAATGTAAATAATACATTATAATATCAATGGAATGGTTTATTTCAGCATAATTTATAGTATCAAATCTCAGCCAGATCTTTTGGGATATAAAGATGCACATTGGGATGGTTCAGTAGATGATAGGAAATAAACAAATGTAGGTGATTTTTATCATTGTGTATTTTTTATTTCTTATTTGAGAAAGAAGCAAGATTTCATTTCTTTGAGCATCACGGAGGCAGAGTATACTTCAACCATGTAAGTGTGCACACAATTATTGTGGATGTGGAAGTAGCTTGATGAAATGGGTGTGATAGCACAGTCTATGATCAGAATTTAGTATGATAACTCATGTGCTATAAATCATATTAAAATTCCCATCCATCATTCAAGGACCAAGAACAATGAAATCAAATTTCATTTTATTTATGAGAAGGTGGAGCAAGGGAGAGTGAAGTTGGAATATCTTCTTACACAGCTACATGTTGCTAGTATTTTAATGAATGCCTTACCTAAGAAAGAGTTCAAGAGGCATCGACTAGCTCTGGGAGTTCATTCAACTCCCCACACTTGAAAGTATTTAGATATGGGATCCCCCTCTCCTTGAGGTATTATGTGTTTTCCCTAATGTATTGATATGTGTTTTCGCCCAATTGCAGACCGAAAAGGAGTGACCTTTGAGTTAGTGAACAAAGGAGGATAAAATGTTACTGTTCAAGGGGGACAAGGTGTGGGTTTTTATGGGAGAAAGTATCATTTTCACTTACATGAGGGGAATATTAATGGTTGTGCAATGAGAATGGGGGAACAACATGAAATTGGGAGTATGAAATATAAATATGATGATGGTAGTAGTGATCTATCAAAAAAGATATATCACGACAGTTGAGGTTTGGGGTGAAAGTAGTTGGATGTTATCAATAATTAGTGTTAGGAATGAAGTGATTCATTGATGAACTTTTTATTATAATCTTGTTTCTTATGTTAATCCATGCTCATGTGGGTTTAGAATATATGGTGATTATGTCTTTTATTTCAATCATAATCACAAGAGGTGAACATTGGTTAATGATGGAAGAATGTTTAACGAGTTATCCAATTATGAAATTGTTTTCAATAAACCCATTGGGGGAGATAGTTTGGAAAAAATATCTCAAGGTATCATTGAATAATTTTTGAGATGATTGTGTCTGTTGAAAAAGAGAGCGATTGGAATTTTCTATATCATACATTTTTAAAAATCAATGCCTAAAAATAGGACAATGGAAAGAAAGTATCTCACATGTTAAGAAGTTGTTCAAAAGTCATTAAGTGGTGCAAAAATGTAGAAGTGTCATGCAATCCATATTTCTAGATCATGACATCAAAATACATAAATGTAAATATTGTGTCTTGCAAGTGAAGAAGTGGAGTACATGTCAAATTTATAACATCATTATATGAAAAATGAATGAAAGAGGCATGAAATTTAATAAGTGGCGCATAAGTAATCAAGGCCACTCAACTCATAAAGTGGAATGCAAGTTATGTATCGGCACAAACGTCACGAAGTGTTGAGCCAGGTGAGTTTTACACCTCTTCAGCAGGGTTAGAAAACTTCATATTAACAGAGTTCACCCTCCTCAATTAGGAAAACCTGAACACATAGATAAAATCTGAGCTCTGGTGGCGCAAGTGGAAGTGGTGCAGAAGTTCTGAGTGGTGCAGGAGTAGAGAGTAGCATTCAAGCAATCAGTTACACATAAACATTATGTGTCATGCAAGTAGTGGCATTCAAGTATGGATTCTCCAATCAGTAGTGTGAATGTAATGGCCGAAATTAGTTTTACACAAGAAGTAACACAAAAATAGTGGCACGCAAGTAGTGGTAGACAAGTATAAAGTGGAAATCATGTATAAATTGGCACACAAGTTGGTATTCCCATAATGATGGAAGAGGTTGAGCACAAGTTAAAGTGACATAGAAGTCACCCTAAGGTTCCGTGAAACATGGATGTTTCCTAGTACACATCTAGTAAAGGGGTATTCATTAGTGGATAAAAATAGGACTTCTAATGAGCATCTACAAACAGTGAAGGATGCATTCATTAGAGATAATGAAATGAGCTACAAATATTTAAACCGTGAGTTGACCTTCTAAAGAAGTAGTTATCTCTATTCAGTTGAGAGTGCATTAAAATTTCAAATTTATATTTTTTGTAAACTAGGATGGACAATGATTCCATTGTAAACATTGTAAATAGATGTTCACTTTTAGTGGATTTGGTACATTGACACATTGCCAATGTACACTCCTTGTACATTTCACAATGTGGTTGAACCAAGTACAATTATTGTATCTTGTGATTTCTTTAAAAAATTCATACTTTTCAACAAGAATAAGATATAAGAGAGTTTTGTCTAGTAATGAAACATGATAAATAGTGGTTGTTGTTTTAATCATTCATACCCTGATTCATCCCCACGAAGGGTATCTAAATATAGTGAACTGAATATATTATAAATAGTATACATATTGAACCTTATTATGGTCAAGGCTCCATATCTAGTATTCAAATTCCCCCATAAAATCCCATTCAATAAGATGTTAAATAGAATGGTATGGTCCTCACTATACTAAGAGGAATATGATTCCTATGGGGAATTGGAATCATATGTTTCATTTTTAATGCATACACTCCATAACATATTCTATATGTACATATGATTTTAGGGAAACATGAGTGTGTAAGCCCCATACATGTTCAATCAGATGCCTTCATGAAATGTGTGTTATTATATGCAATTTCTTGTTTCACACACAGAGGATAAATTACATGATATTATAGATTGGGGATGATTCTATAAATAGTATGATCTTGAAACCCCCAATATGGACCTCCTTTGATATGAAAGTCTAATTTCATATATCGTTCACTTAAAGGGCCACAATCTTAATGAGGTAGCTGAGGGAATCCTTACATGAATAAGTCTCACAAAAACCCTATATTTTCTTATCTTTTATTATAAAGATTTACAATGATGAAATAATATTAATAGGATTCCAATTATAAGTATGATACTTAATACAAATTCATAATTTCTGAGCCCTCAAACCAATATTAATATTTACTCTCATATACTGTTGCAACATGATGTTAAATATCATGGTGTACTCCTATCATAAGACTTTAATCTATGTAACATGTACTGAATAAGTTTTAATTTCAATTCTAACTGGAAAAATATGATACCTATTGAAGGATATATCCAATCACCAAGACACCAACCACCACCATAGAATGAGATAAAATCTAGAATTACTAATAAAGGATATGTACTAGATCATCATGAATAGATAAGATAATAATATATAAAATGTGATAAACATAGTTATTTTATTCGACACATGGGTTAGATGAGTAGTTGGAACTTGGTTTACATGTATGAAATTTTGGTATATAATGGATTCGTGAACATTTTGTAACTTTATTAGAGAGTCCCATATTGGGAAATAATTCCCCCGAGAGGGTGAGATGATCCCAAACACCCATACTCTCAACCAATGTGAGTTTCTAAGAATCATTGGAATGATCCAAATAAACATATTCCTTTCGAAAGTAGGACCATAGAATGATTCAAATTGTTTATCCATAGAAGATTTCTGTTAGAGTGAAAATAGTTAACTTGAAACAGATGATTGTTCAACCATACTAAATCACCCATAATCAAGAATCGTTCTTCTTTTACCTCCATTTTTTAGGAAACAACATATTTTTACAAATTCCATGTTAAAATTAGGTTTTGTTCATTTTTAAAGTCACATAAATATCTATTGATTATTTATATATAAATAAATATAGTGAGATGAATTATAAAGATGATTCTAGCGTAAATTCAGTTTTATACTTAAAAGGAACATTTCTAAGAACTACCTTCCTATAAAGGATAAATATGTTTTTAAATTAATTTTTACATCCTATATACTTTTAATCATGTATCATGGATTTGAAATTTTAAATCAGAATGATTAGATAGTACAATAATGGAAGATTTAGTTGTTATTATAAAAAATACTATTTCCTATTTAAAATTTAGTCGTCATTATAAATTCTCATGTAAGTAAAACTTTTTATAATTCATATTAAATATCCTAATTAATATCTGAATATTAGGGGTTGAGGTTTTGATTGATCTACCCTGATGTTATATTTTTATTGTTCAACTTTCTCCTCTTTTTTATAAAGATATTTATTTAATTTTATGTTTGGTGTATTTAAATAATATTTACTCTCTCTTTTGTAATATTTTAAAAAATAAATTATGTTAATTAGAAGAATGAAAATAAATTAGTAATGATTATATACGATTTTATATATGGGGTTTCAATTATATTTCCTTTATTATTTTTTTATATTTCTAATAAGAGTATAAATCTATAAATTTATTATACAACAGCGACACAACAGATGTGAGAGTAGAAGTTATATCAAAGTATATGTCTTTAAAAATATTTTAGGTGATAATATTTTGATGAAACAAGTCCTTTGATTAATTTTTCATGATAAAAAAATATGTAATAATTAATTTTCATGTTAAAAATGATATTAAATTCTTTTTTGATACACCTGATGGAAAATTATTTTATTATTCTTGAAATTAAAATTAAAGGATATTTATAGTTAAAAAATATTTCATAAATTGGTTTAATTTTTTTTAAAAACTTATATTATGTCAATTTCATGATAAATTGGTGATAATAGAATATATGGTTCATTTTTTGGCCATATATAATTTTAAAAATTCATTTTTGACCCTTAATGATTTATTTTTATGAAAACACCATTTATTTTTTCATATAACATACAACTCAATATGACCACATCCAATACATATATGAGATTGAGTTTATCTGATAAATCATCCCATATATATGTGAAAGATAAAATTTACCTATTAATATTCCAATGTTGTTACCATAATCCTTACTTTCAAAGGGCTTAATTTCAATCGAGATGAAGATTCTTGAAGAAGATGCAATCTTCTTCACTATGTTCAATAAATTTTAATTCTTCACACACCCACCCTAAATCTTTTATAACCATATTAAAATGATAAAATAATTTTATATTAATTAATAAAATATTATTATTTTAACGTAATATCCACTGTCTAGATCATTTTAATACATTAGAATATGAAAACATTGTCTATGGCTATGTGTAGACTACCCCCACAAAGAATGAATTGTTTTATTATTCATCACTACTTCTCATGGATAGATAAAAGTATTTAAATAAGGATTAAATAATATATTTATGAAAAAAATATTATTTTATAACGATAAACCATTTCTTAACTTCTATCCCTTTCATCAATTGATAAAATGTTATCTCCACACACATGTACATTCAGAATATCGCCTACAAGAATGATGTATTTCATTATTCACACCCAAAATATATTTATAGATCTAATTGTGTATTTAATGTGTATAAATTTATTTTTTAATATAATTAATATTATATATAGATATTTTAAAAATATAAGATAACATTTTTAACTCATTCATATATTATAACATGTTCTTGTATTTAACTATTTTAACACATGCATAAACATTATTATAATGTTTCCATCATGAATTATTATGGAATATAATTTAATAGTAATGTTATGTAACAATTTTTGACTAATTATATTTTAAAAATCCTAGAATAGGAAAATAAATAATTACATTTATCATAAAAAACCCATAATTATGTGATTTATTAAAAGTGTTGAATATTCTTGGTTTGGAATAATGATTTTGGTCTTGATATTTAATGAATTAAAATAAAATATTTCATATAACTAACTTAATATAAAATGTAAAATCATGAACTCAATGTATATATTATTACAAGAAAATAAGAATATTAAATTTAAATGAATGTTCTATTAAAAAATTATTTTTCTTCTTTATGATAGATTCCCAATGTAGAATTATAGATCATTATATAGTTAAAAATCATCCATAATAAATATGGAAGACACTTGAAAAATGGGATGCACAAAAAAATCATATTATGGGAGATGAAAATAAAGTTAATACAATAGTCCATTTAAAAATAATTGAACTCATATAAATGTTTTCCATTTCACATAATAAGATATGTGATAAAAATAATCACTTACATATTCATAAAATTAAATTCATTTCCATATTTAATAAATAAGATTTTTCAAAAACAACCCCTTAGAATGAATAATTATACATAAGTGTCTTTTGGAAAACAGAAATAAAATCCCTTTTAAAAAATTTTTTCAAACATAAAAAATACTAAATTTTCTATTATGTGATATGATCATCTAATTATCTTATGAAATAAAAATATCTATATAAAATTCCCTAAAAAACATGAACATGAATTAAATTTAAGGATAAAAATATATTTAATCAAAGAGATAAAATATTTTTTTTTAAATTATGGAATGCATAGATTCAGATTTCATTATTTTGATATAAGGGACTCATTACAAGACATCATGAACCCTTCCATCAGTGCCTCATAAACCGATACTTTTTAATACTCTCAAGTAATTATTATGTGTTATTTTATATACTATCAATTCCTTATCATAAGTCACTGTAATTTTAATGGCTAGCAAACATTGACCAATATCCATTAAATTTTTACACAAGAGAATTATTGATACATTGATGAGCTATCAATTTCCTGACCCAACACCACACTTACATATCTTAAAAATAAATACCCATATAATGAAATGTCAATATAATAGATAATAAATATTTAATAATAATAAACATTTCTATTAAAAAGGTAATTTTTTGAAATGTTAAAAGTTTCCCCTCTCAATAAAATAGAATAACATGAATACAATCTATCTAGAAAAATATTGTGGATAGTTTCATGTAAATAATATTCCCAATAAGTAATGTAATTCATAAAATGAGGTTCACATAGATAAAAACGTAATTTTATAAACAAATAAGAATGACTCACTAAAAAATAGTTAAAACATCTTTTTCCTTTTAAATATTCTAAAAATTACCACAAAATCAGATGATATCTTCTTCGAAATATCATAGAATGACATTGATTAAAATTGATAAAAAATTTTATCATTGATGGTAGGAATAATCCGTCTTGGAGAAACTATTTAAAAAATAAAATTTCTTACTTTTGTAAAATAAGTATAAAAAACTCGTACAAGAAACATTGATTTCTTGTAATTAAAATGAAATATAGATAAAAGTATTTCAAAATTTCCATTAAATGTTTTTGATTAATAATTAATAATATTATTTATTCATTTAATATAATAATGAATTTGTTTAAAATAGTTCAAAAATTCTATAACAACATTTTAATTAAATATCACTTACCCCTTAAATTACTTTTAAATAAATTGTTCATTAGAGGAGGTAACATGAAAATTGTTTTTAAAAAATTTAATTTTACTAAATTAATGAAAAATATATCCCTATGGATATATATATATATATGAATAAATAGTGATCATTTGGTGCATAGGTCATGAGTCTCAACGAAATGAAATCGAGATGAAAAATATTGTAAATCATGTTCGAATCTCCACCCAGATAATTTATTTAATATATAAAAATAAAAAATTATTTATTTAATTTCTCTAAAAAAATTATATTCTAGTCTTTCATCATAAAATATATTATTTTAATTATTACCTTGCCTTTTAGAGTTTCAAAATCTATTTATTTCTTTTAAAATGTTTTGAGGATGTTTGGTTCATAAATTTAAAAAAATAATTGGTTGACCATGTTAAGATGTGTAATTAGTGGATCAAATAATGAATATTAATATTGATATATTTATAATTATTATATAATTTATACCTTTTTAAAATCCATTTGGGAATTTCATACATTAATAATGATTCGTATCGCTTTATGGAGGTTGATGTATGTACATACTTATGAACAATGGTGTAATATTCCAAATTATGGTAGGGTGAGAAGGTAAGTAATATATTATACAAAAATAAAATAAAAATTTCATTAATATTATATATATTAATTAAATATATAAAATTATATTTCATGTTAGGTGGTGATGTAAAATGAATCACATCACTTTTTTGGATGTGATATTTCATGCATATTAATAAGCGATGTTGCAATACCCTGAGGCTGGAAAAGAATATGATAATTGGTTGTTCCACAAGAAAAAAAAATTTAGTATATTAAATATACATATTTATTAATATCGACATGATATGATAATTTATAAAGGAGGATAATGAGTAAAATAACATGAGAACACTCAGGTAAGAGTTATCTATCTTTTATGGAAATGCTCACATGACATATATTTTTAGCCATATATGATGGTATTTTTTGAGAAAAAACCTTTAAGATATGGGTAGGATTTTTTGAATGTTATTTGATATTATCTCGGTCAAGATAAATGACTTAGGAGGTGTGAGGAATAGAGGATATTTTGTTCAATTTTATAAGCAATGCTATTATATATCACAAAAATAAATGAAATATTGATATATAATACGTGTGCATCTCATATTAAATCAATCCAAAATTATATAAAAGATAATATAATGAGTAAATGTATGATATAAAATTCCAAAAAAAGTTATCATTATATGTGGAATTGTGAACCTTATATCTTAGTTGAACCCACTAATTAACCCTATCAGCCAAAACTATGGTTTCAAATATTTAATCCTCTAAGGGTAAGGAAAGTAATTTTAAAAATTAAATGTTCCTAATTCATATAGCATTAATTATAGACTCATAAATTTTCAATAATATTGACATATTAATGTTTTTTATGATTTTATAAAAATTAGAAAAAACATATGAAACATTAAATACCAATTAAATTAATATTCAGAACTATTCAAAAAATTTGATTTTAACGATGGAAGGTATAATAATATAAATAAATTTAATAAATTTAATGAGTAATAGTCCATTATAATTATCGATAAAGTTTATGGGACATAATATTTCACCAAAAATATATTACATTTTTTGTTTCAAAAATCTTTCTCTGGATTTTTCTATTGCTTTCACAAGGATTTCATCGACATCATGAAAATGATATTGTTAATTATACCATCAATAATGTTTATATAAAAAAATAACATATAAATATTTTTCAATATTTAATAGTATTATAGTATTAATTCACATATCATTTTTGTCTATATTTATATCATAGAAACATAATATGTGATATGGAGTGAAATTGTGTAGTTACTTTTTACATATAATAATATAATGTCTATAATCAATATAATTTGGAATGTGTTTTCCTTATTTTCAATTTAATGATTATTTTGGAAGGAATTAATGTCTAGAGTTATGTTTAGTTGATTTTTTGATAAGTTTTGAATCATTATCCCTTCATTTAAACCTAGAATAAATAATTTTAAAATATAAATTGCTGATAAAATTATAACATGGCTAATATAAAATTTCCTCATATTAAATTAACCCTATTATATACCTTTAATATATTCAATCTAAATATATGAATAATTTTATATTATTTTTTATACAAAATTGGTTGAAATTATTTTAATATACGTGCATCAAATAGAATGAATGGAGTTTTTTTGGAAAATACTTTTTTAAGCATGAAGAATTTATTAGTCTAAAAAAATATATAATATGGATTCCATCGAAATAAATTATAATATATTTAATAAAATGTGCCTTAATTTATTTCTAAAAAAATCACTAATATAATGGTACCTTTAAATTAATTTATTTTAGGAAAAGAAATAATTTTTTCCCAAATCTATTTTTTTTACTTCTAATGAAAAAACAATCCTTTAAAAAAACAAAATATATATCTAAATATTATTTTGGACCATTAAAATTTAAAATAATTTCAATTTTTCCCAATATATGTTTAAATTGTTTTATTAATTAAACATAATACACCTCAAACAATTCATTAAAAACCCATTTTTGAAGAGAAATGTATTTTTGAACCGTGAAGTGAATTCATGCACAAACCAATCTTGTTATTATATTTAGATAAATTTTAATACATTTTTTTATATTATCTATCGATATCATAAAAACATTTCATAAGTAGTTATTAACATAATTTATTTTGATAAAAATAGGTTGGGAATATAATTTAGTTTTCTAAAAATATCACCATTAATCATATATGATGTTTTTTTAAGAAGTGCTCCTATTTTATATGAATTAATCTATACATTGGTATTAAGGAAATAAATATATATTTATTTCGTGATATGGTTACACATATTCATATCCAATAATTTAGTGACCATGTTATAATAATCATATATTAATAATAATATTTTTATACTATATCAAAATTCATTTATTTCCTCAGAATGAATTTATCATTATATAGTTATAAAATAAATAAATTTTTTATTGTGAAATTTAATTTATAGGTTATGATCTGGGAATATATTATTTCATAATGTAATGAAAGCCTATATGCATTATTTATACTGATTAGTTTACAATTGTGTATCTTAATTATTGTGTTTTATTATCTTCAAATGACTCGATAGTTATGATAAATTATTTTAACATATACATAGATATTTTAAGGAAATATACTAACATGACTACTTTCCACTACAAAAGTGTAATTTCAGTATTTATTTATCAATCAATAAATTTCCACTTATATCACTTATATGAATCTATTAAAAGAATATTCATGATGAATTTTTCATGTATGAAGAAATAAATTCCACATCAAATGGGTCACAAGATGAACAAACAGATGAAAATTTATTCCCTAGTCTGTATCAAGTAATAAAAAAATGGGTAGCACTTTTCAAGAAAAAATACAATATTACTAATCCTTCTAAAAAAGTAATATTATATTTCTTTCTAAATATTAAAAAATTATAAGCAATGTTCAAAAAAAATCTAATAAATATCTAACCTTGTAGTTTTCAAATTATAGCTAAATAAGATTATAATAAAGAGTCAGAACAATTTTGTCACATAATCATCTAAAATAAATAAATCATGTATCTGAAAACAATATTAATCAATCATAATGTTACATAATAAAAAAATTAAATACCATTATCATATAATATCCAATGTATATTAATCATTTCCATAAATAATATGAATTGATATAATATCACAATAAATATATATTTGAATCCAAATGATATCTAAACACATAATTCATAAATAACATCCCACTATAAAAAAACATATTTCCTTCTATGTTTATTATATAATATTCCAAATACTATGAACATCCTCAAAAAAAACATGAATCATTTAGTCACCAATAACTTTGGAATCCCATTAATATAAATATGAAAAAAGTAATGTTCCAAAAATATAATAACCATTTTATAACAATTATCTACAATTATATCAACATCAAATATTATATTGACCTCATATTTTATCAGTATCATTAATCTTATATAGAGAAATAAATACATTTTCCTTAAAATAACATATAAAATAATGTTCAAGTTGGTCTTTTTTGTCACATATTCATAAAACATATATTAAAACCTTATAAGTATCTTTAAAAACTCTTCCATGAAATATGAAATAAAATTATTATTATTGTTTTTAAATATATTTTTGAAATTAAACTTATCAAACTTTTAATAAAATAATTGAACATTTTAACTCTTGAAACCCTATAGTTAGAAACTTAAATCATTCAACATCATTTGTCAACCGTTTATCGGGTATTTATATGTAATTACTTAATAACTTCTTCTTATAATAAAAAATAAATAATGTCATAAGATTCATAAATTTAAATCATATCATGTATCCTAAATTAAATGAATGAAATTTAGTATAAATAATTCATTCCTTATATGTTCTATTCTTAGTTTCATTATCTTAACCGTAACAATATATTTCCTTGTAAAACCATTATTTATATTTTCTTTCTAATTCACATCATGATCTTTCTTCATTTTTAATGTTGTTTTATTTATTTATCACAACATTTACAGTGAGTTACGTATATTTTTATTCAATTGGGACATTTCGTAAGGTGCTTCTTCTTAGGTTCATTGAATGTATGATGTTTAATCATTTAAACAACATTGTTATTATCACATAAAATTCCAAGAAACAAAATTTTTGTATTTTTTAGTATGTTTGGAAACCCATATAGGTCATCATTATTATTACTAACTCATGATATGTGTTTTGGAATAATAGCTAGAGTTTTCACTCTAGTCCCTATCTTGTTTGGTTTCTCATTCATTCAACAAACACATTATTATAAACATATCTTTATAATAGGAATAATATTGGTTCAATCAATTTAAAAAAAACAAAATATTTTTTTTTCATATTATATAAAATAAAATTCTAATAAACCATATTATATTAATGAAAAATATGATGATATCCAGAACCATTTCATATTAAATTAAATATATAGAATAATATAATTTATATAAACCCTTATACTCATAAGATAATTATACCATTTCTCAAATAAAATTATAACATCAAATGATATATAAAAATTTCCTTTAATACCATATATAACTCTATATATATTAAACAACATATAATTACATCATCTAAAATAGTGGTCTAAATTATTTAAATTTTAGGATCCTATTTTATCATTTTTTAAAAATAGGAAAAAAATTCATATCAAACACTTAAATTAGAATTGGAAACTTACAGTAAATGACTAAATTTGTGAAAAAATGGTATTTTAAAATTAAAACAGTCATTTCATTGAATCATTTTCTGTTTCTAGAAGATGGATCCCTATAACAGAAATATAGACCATGATATAGTCTATACTCATACTTAGTCCCTATAAAAAAATTTAAAATGTAGTATGCATACAAAAAATCTATGTTAGGGATATAAAATATTTATAAAACCATTAATACATTAAGAAACAAGGATGTCTATTTTAATATTTTAATTTTATAAGAATTTTGGTTTATCTTAAATTAATAAAATATTAACTCTTATATAAAATCATTTCCCTCTATTTTTTATAAAATGTTTGCAAATATTAATGAGTAGAAAATCATAATTCATACAGATTTATAGAAAAATTGAATATATTTCAACGAATTTATTTATTTCACCATTAAATGTTCATAAAATATATTTGAAATTATATTACCAATTTATTAACATAAAAATTAAACATAATTCAATTTATACCCATAAAAAACATTATCATAAAATATAAAAAAGTATATTAAAATAAATAATCTCATGGAAAATAATAAATCATTATATAAACATTGACAGAATTAAATCAGTTGTTATGATACTCCCATCATGGCCTTGTTCCAACACATCATGAACCTCACCAATAGGGAATTGTTCTTATAAGTTTCATATAACATTAATTAATTTTGAAATTAAAATTTACATATCTTTTATGAATTTTGTTAAAAAATTTATTTTTCATGGTCCGACATGTGCCGGACAATACACATTCTACTTTGTCTTATGTGAATGGGTGATACATCAATGATATATCTGTAACTAGGACCAATCATCAATTATATATATATAATGAATTCTATATATATTAAATCGAAAATATATAACATAATAAATATTCCATGATAATGAAAATTAACTATTAGAAATCATGAGACCAAAATGGTTATATTTTCCCTACTAAGGTACAATATAATTTAATGATAACTGTGGTAACAAATATCTAAATCTATATAGTTAATTAATGTAATAATAAAAAATAAAATTGGAAAATATATTGAAAATTAAATATATCAGCTGAAATTTTTGAGAGAAATGTGTTATGAAATAAATTTTATTATTTCATCGTGGTTTAAAAAATGAAAAATTAAATACCATTTAATGTAATTGTTTGGATTATTCGCAAATATTGAAATTAGAGGAATCAAGAAAAAAATACAATTTATATACAAAAACATTCACAAAAACGTACACTATAAAATTTTCTATAAGATTTATGTGACATCATAATTTTCCCTAAAAGTATATGTTTTATTGTTTTTAAAAACGTTTAATTGTTTTTCTACCCCATGTACTAGCATTGTATTAGCATTCTGTAAACCATTAAGGTAGTTATACAATTATTAAAAATTAAAAACAGATTGAAGTAATAAATATAATTTATTATTAATTAATTTTTTCAAATATATTCTTCGATACATATAGTTTTATTTATATTCATATCACGACAACTTATTATGTAAGAGAGTGTATCATTTTGTTATTTCACAATGTAAAATAATATAATCTCCATACCCAAAATATCGTGCAACAAAACAAATATATATATTTTATAAGTTACAATCATTATTGATGAAATTTAGTCACATAATTATATTAGCACAAATTTTTGACAGATTTTTATGCTTTATCCCATAGTTTCGACCACAATTAATCAATTTTACCCTTTACAATAGTGGACATGTTTTATCATGTTTACTAATTAATATGAATAAATGTTAAATGCATTTTACTAAATAATATGGAAACTATGATTATAAATTTTGAATACAATTTATTTATTTTAATTTATAGTATGTGTTTAAATTAAATTTAATATAAGTGAGTGAAACACAATGAAAATTTATTTATAGAAAAATACGTATTCGTCCAGAAAAATTATTTTAACTGAAAATAATATAATTATTATTCCAATGAAAAAATTGGATTAGTTTGGAAAAATTAAATCTTATTGGACTTTAAAAAAAATCCAAAATAGATTGATAATTTTAAAAAATGAAATTTAAAGAAATGAAATGTTAGTTTTCTAAATATCGGGTTTTTTCACTTTTCAACAAAAAACATTTAAAATAAAACCCAAGAAATATTCATGCAATTATTATGAAAATATGATTAAAAATATGATCTCAAATTTATCAAATAATTTTTTTTAAAATAAGAATAAATTAATCATTATTTATGTACACAAAATGAAATAAAAAATGTTTTTTTGGAAAAAATGTATTTTTGAGGTATAAAATGAATAAATGATAATTACATATTTTGTAACAACAATTTTATGAATAATAATTTATTTTATTATATATATTATTTAATATTATCTTTATAATTCTTCATATAATATAGATGAATATATATTTTTTTAGAAAAACTATTTTTACACATAAAGATGTTTTCTAAAAAATATCTCTATTAATATTGCATGATATTTTTAAAATTGAATAATTACTTTATAATAACTAATTATTATATTTTTTATATTTTAAATAGTTATTCATGTAATTCCTAATGTGGTTACCCCTTTTCATACCTACGAAATTATTAGATTTGTTATAATAGTCATATTTAAATGAAATATATTAATAGTATAACACATTTTGGTTGAAGATGGATATTTCCATTGTTATACAAAATAAACTATAATATTAATGTTAAAAAAAATATATTGGTATTTTACATTATATATAAGTACAATTTTTAATGAAATCAAATATTTGTATGAAATCAAATCTTTTAAATAATAATTTTTATGCTTTTCATGTGAATCTCCACTATATGATCCATTTAATATCCATGGAACTCTATAATCATATCAAATACATATATAAAAATATTACTAAATATATATATATGTGATTAAAGTAGTATTATGGTTTAAGGAAAAAATCCCTGAATTAAAAAATTCACTGATAATGTTATAATTTAAAAATAAATGTGGATTTATTAAAAAAAATTATTAATAAATGTGTAATTAGTAATTATGATATATAATAAGAACAATGTTCATATGTTTTTAATATAGGATTATAATAAATAAAATTTTATTATAAAATGATGTTGCAACACATTCAACTAATCGAGATTCCTATGGAAGATAAATCTTAACATAAATTTTTTATTCAATTATATCCCTTTTAAAGTGAAAATATTATTTCAATATTGTTTTTATAATCAACACTGATTTATTAATGTTTTATATATAATTTTTCTTATTTATAGTTGTTTATCATAATAAATTAATATATTTTTTCCTACTTCCAATGTTATGATATTGTGAGGTGTTTTAATATCAATTACCTTATATTAAGGTATTCTTTATATTCACCAGTTTTTTATATTTTATTGGTGAATATAATGAATATGGATGTGTTTTATCATATTTGTGACGAAATTAAATTGAATTTAAATCTATAACATTTTTTTCTTTTATGTTTTTCCAATTCAAATGTTGTAATAATAATAAGGGTTTCTCATCTCAAATTTCCCTCATTATGTCATGATTGTATTTTATCACCAATATTAATTTATATTGTTTATAAAATACCTATTGGAAATAAATTTTTATTACTCTTTTTATACTCACATTGTATTTGGTTCTATATAAATATCATTCTATCAATGGGTTTTTTGACTTAAAAAATAGAAACATGGTTTTATTTAAAGTAAGTGATTTTAGTATTTTAAATCATTTTCCCCACACACTTTCTCATACATGTCTATGTTCTTTCAATTTATTAAAGAAGTTGTTCATAAATTTTTAAATGGTTAATTATAGTTATTTTAATGGATATTTGAATATATTAATCGTTTTTATAATAAATATTCTTTACTTTTTCATCAATAGTTAATTTTGAATATATTTGAAATAGTATATTTTTTTTTAATTTAATGATATATTATTCTAAAACACTAATAATTACTTTATAACTTTTCAATATTATATTCCATGGTTTCTTGGGGTTTTAAATAAAATACATTCCCATTTATCTATGATATTTGTTTTTAATGGTTTTCAAAATTCGAGGAAATTTATTGTATTATTTAATGACTATTACTATTGATTATTAAAGTTATTTTCATCTATTTTAATATTAATTATTTATATTCACATATAAATTGAGATATTTTCTAATCATAAAACCAACGTCAATTATGAAGATAGCTTATAATGATGTTTTCATGAAATTTTCATGATTACTACTTCATTTCAAGGAATTAATTAAGATATGATTAAATTAAAAATGCTCTAAGGGGTTTTTTTGGAAAAGAGATATAAACAATGTGTTTTAAAAATAATTGTTTGTATAAATTGTATATGATTATGGCTATGTTTAATATAACCATCCCATTCACTAGGTATTGATTTATTCTTTCGGTAAAATGTGTTTTAATTAAAAAAAGTATGTTATTTTGTTGTATGCATTATTGTATGGGTTATAATAATGGTGCAATGATATTAATTTCATAATACACCTTTATTAATTTTTATTCATTATATGAGTATTAATGGATTTCATTAGTAAATTTTAATTTAGAGTGGCTTTATATTATTGAATTATATGACTCTTATAATATGTTAATGCTTTTTTTGCATCACTTATGATATATTAAATATGATTTTTGGTGATGAATATCTTATGTTAAGTCCATTAAAATTGATTTTTTTCTCATATTATCATCATTAGATTATTCTCACTTATAATAATTGAATTTTAATGCTTATATTTTACCTTAACGAGTTTTTTCATTCAACCTTCATATGTTTACAATTCTCCAGGTTATATAGAAAAGTAAATGTATGATATACGTATAAGGGTATCATGTGTAAAGAATTTTTTTAGAGATGTTAAAGACTTATTACTATATAATATTTTCATTGTAGTGGAAAAAAATCAATTGGATGTTCAAAATATTAGTTTTAATTAATGTTTTCTCCAAATTATATAAAACTATAATCATAAATCATATTGGTTATTATTTTGAAAAAATTATTAGTTATGGATAATGTAATTTTTTTATATATCAATTTTATTCACTTTCAGATGGTTTGAATGATATTATTTAATGAAAATGACATTGGCAATAAATACTTTTTAATTATTCATGCCATTATACTTTTAATTAAATAATGTTTTTATTTAATATTGTAGGATTGTTTGTTTTTTTATGAGAATATTTTAATTTTTTATGTTATTATGGGTAAATGTGTTTAAAATCCACTATATATTTAATGGTAGGGACTCATGATTTAAGGTTTTATTTGATAGTTTTAAGGGTTTTTGATGATATTTTTGAATATTTTTATTTGGTTTTATTTATAATTCCAGATTAGGGTATATATAAAACTAAGGATTAATATATGATTAACTATAAAGGTTACATGGATGCATTTTTTATAGTTTTTGGGAATTAAAAATAAATGTAATGATATAATTTACGGTGGATATGTTCATTGATGTTTTGGTAAATATCATAAAAATAGAAAATATTTTATGTTTTATATATAGAATAAGATGAATGATGTAAATCACCATTAATATTGCGAATTGATTTTTATAAAAGGTGAGAAAATTCATTTTCAAAAACGTTTTTCTTGTGGAATCATTGCAAGATTATGGTAAATGGAATTATTTAATAGTTTTTGATTTCATGTCAACTTAGTTTATAATATTTATGTGATAAAGGATCATTTAATTTATGTAAGAACCAATAACATTATTATGGGTTTATTTCCTTACGATTGAGGTTTTTTTGGGAAATGTTTAACATGGTTTAGAGAATATATGTTAATGGTGTATTCATTTAGGGTTATTTATTTATGGAATGATTTAATTTGATATTTTTGTGTTTTTGTTAATTTTTGAATGGTTAGTGTTTTATTTATTTATATAATAAATTTTCATCAAATTCTTTTTTTTTATTTCTAGAAATTAGTTTTTTTCTAGTGGATGAAAATAGTAAGAATAATTTGTTATCATTTTGTGGATACAATCATCCATTAAGTGTTTATTTTCATGTTTTATTCAAGAAAAATTCTTCTTTGATTATTGAATGAAATTGAGATGGAAATAGATAAAAACACAATAATAATGTATTAAAAAATTCTTAGAAAATGGAAAAAATCATGCAAGTTTATTTTCTTATATTCTCTATCATGATGGTGTAAGATGTCATCAAGAAAAAAGAATATAAATCCAGCAAGTATTATCACTCTCCTATAAATATATGATTTTTGAGTCTTAGTCACATGTACTATTTGGGAAATATGTGATTAAAAAATAATTTTATGATCATAATATAAATACGGTCATATACCTATGTCAGGCACCATTTTTTGGTCTGAAAAAAATGATAATTTTGAGGTTTCAATTCATTTACAGAGGAGGGGTAGGTTGAAGGTATTATGATGTGATTTTAGAATGTTATATCTCATTGAATAGACTATGATATATTAAAAAATGAATAAAATTTATTAAAACTTTTTTAAAATGAACTGTAAAAATTAAAATATTATTATTATAAAATAGTGAATCAAATAAACATAAAGTCACTAGTAAATGATTTAAAATGATGTTAAACTACTATAAAGATCTAAAGTGTCATTTTTTATAATATTTTTTATTTTTATTAGACAGGTCAACTGAATGTTATTATTTTAATTTAATGGAATGAATTTGATTTTCAAGATTCATACTATCAATATTATAATAATCTGAATTTTTTACAATGTTTCTAAAAACAATTATTTTTAGTGAATAGTTAATAATTCAATTATTTCTAATGATTTTATATTTATGATTTCGTCATGGTAAAATAATTATATTAATAAATATGAATCATTATCTATTCAAAAAATAAAAAAAATAGTTAAATAATCATGTTTATGATACTATGTTGAATTTTAAAACACATGTATGATCTTTTAGGAACTAAATTTTTTATTCATTTAGTTAATTATGTTAAGAAAATATTACATTTATTTTTTATATAAATTCACATGCTGTTATATTTTTTATTTTCAAATAATGAAATTAAAATATAATCGATTAAATAAAATATTTTTGATTCTATTTATTTTTAATATTTAAAATAAATTTATTGAAAAAATGTTTCATTGCATTATAAATAATATTTTCTACCACCACAAAAAAAATAGCATTTTAAAATTGTTTTCAATACTCTTATAATCATTTTCAAATTGTATAATATGTTCCATTTAAATATTATCCCTAGAAATTATGTTACCCAGGTAAAAACATTTCGCCACATAAACTTTTAAAAGAATAAATAATCTCTTATTAGAAGGTAAAGATATTATATATCCCAAAAACATTTGTCATGGAATTCTACAATTAGAATTTTAGAGTAATCCCTTAGTTTTATGTTTTCTGTATCTCATTTTTTGGGCGACATTATTTGAAAAATGAACTTTATTGTAGTTTATGTTATGAGTATTTACAAAAATGTCTCTCTCTTTCATATAATGTTATAAATATATTTTTTTGATAATGATAAAAAAATCATATTGGATAAGTATATATAACTATAGTTTTTGGTGCTATGTTATATTTGTGTTATAAATTTATATGATATTTTAAATAAGATATGAATTATTTAAAATTATTATGCATTTTGAATATAATTCTTGTGAAATTTGTAGAAAAGAAAAAGTCATTTGTATCAATAATTTTTATAATTTTATTATTTAAATTAACAAGATCATTGTAAAATTTTCATATATAATTATGATATGTAAGAATTAATGTGACTCTCTAAATTTTAATTCTATGGTAATCTAGGTAATTTTGATAATCAATATTTACTATAAAATGATATATTATTAATCGATTTAAAATTTTTAAGAAATATATTTTCTTCATTAAATGGGATATTAAATGGAAAATTATATCTTAAATTGTCCATTTCTAGGAGGCAATGTTTTTGAAATTTCATTGATCACATTATAATAAATAATATTTTCAAAAAAAGCATTGGTTATTACCTATAAACGGGGCTCAACATAACCTTTCGAGATAAAAATATGATGTCTTTTTTTACTATAGAATTTGAAAAAATATTCCTCCAAATTTCTCTTTTTTATTTTCCCATTCCCTTTTTTTATAAAAATATCCATCCCTAAGGCATTTAGTTCCATTAAAAGGAGGATATTAAAGAAATAAGTTATTATATTAACATTCTAATTCAACATTAATTCATCAAAAAAATACTCGAAATAATATATGTCCACAAAAACAAAAAAACATCAATATTATTGTATTTTTTCGAATTATATTATAGTTATTTTATAATAATCATCTTCCTCCAATTCATCTATTGGAAAATGAAAACATTTCTCACTGCATGATTAAAACTACTATCTTCATTGACAATGTATTTAATTATTCATAATCACCTCAAATGGATGGTTAAAACCACATTTTGATGAACTAAAATGATATTCAAGACATAACAATGATTTATAAAAATATTTCCCATTATCTAGTTTCTTCCTCAACCATTTATTAAATAATTACACTCATGTGTATGGTTGGACTACCACCTCAATTAATAATGTATTTTATTTTCCATAATTTATATACATTAATGGACTTCCAATTGAATATAATAATTTTTTTTAAATTTATAAGATAATTAAACATCAATATAATTTTTTTTATCATTTTATAATCCCACGTGTTCACTGATCTAGTCATTATAACCCAATCTTACTTTTTATGGTTTTAACACCTACATGAACATTGTTATAATGTTTATGTGAAATTATTACAGAATTTCATATAAATGAATTATTGTTTTATAATGAATAAATATTTTTCTTTCTATATATCATTAATTAAAATATTAATATTTATATGTTATAATAAGATCAATTATTTCATTGAAATAGAAACATCGTATAATAGAAGTTATTTATCAGTCCATGTGAATTATCATAATAAAATCCCTAAAATATAAAATGGATTCTTGAATCATATAAATTAGAAATATAACATCATCATTAATATTATATAGGAAATTAAAACATAACTAAGGTGTATGAACTAAAGCTATAAAATGAAAAAATGAATCATAAATGATATAGTTAACACATGAATATTGATTTTATACAAATAATTATTAATAAATATATAATATGAAATTATAAATGAATGATATAAATAAGTATAAATATAAATACTATTCTGATAGTGGTTTATAAAAAGTATTTATTTACTTTGAATGGATTTTAGTGATCTCTCGACTAAGATAATTTCATAGGAATGAGGATTCTTAACTCAAATTACATTAATTGGCTTAAAGCACTTATATATAGACTATGTTATTCTTAATTTTTCTGTTTTATAAACAATAACATTGTTATGTTTTATATATAATTATCTTACGTGGAACATATTTTTTAACAAAAAATCACTTCATGGATTAATTCATATACCGAATGTGATTTTCCTGGAATGGTTATAATCTTAATTTCCCATTGCTGAAACATGCTTCATATTCATATTTTATTTTCATTTGTATGAAGTATATTTTTCCAATAAAAGTGTTTCATATTATTCTAAATGAAATTAAATACACTTATAATACATATTAGGTTTTCTCTTTTAATATATTTAGATTAAAATGTTATAAAATTAATATGGGTTTCTTATTTCACATTTCTTTCTTTGATCCATTATTTGACTTGTGACATATATTATTTGTATGGTTGTTATACTACCACATTAAAGCAATATATCATTATTTTATTTCTGCACATATTATTTTATACTATTTCTCATTGTATTTCCTTCCATGTTGTTTTTCATTTTAAAATATGAAATGGGTTTTTTTAAAATAATTATTGTAAATTTTTTATGGTTTTATCAAAACAATTTCACTGCTATTTCCTTATTCATTTAATTATTTAAAAATTTTCATTTTTTTAAATAAATAAAAACAATACATTTATTTTCTAGATTATTCAATGTTATTTTTAATGATTTCAAAATCTATGTATTTAAAAATTTTAACGAAAGTTACTTTTTACTATCATTACAAATGTATAAAGTGAGAGTTTTTAACAATTATATCTAAATATGATATTAATATTACAATATTAATTCATCTTTACTAATATTCTTTACCATTTTTAAGGGTTTTCAGTTAATTTTTATACATTATTGAATATTTTTGTTCTACATTTGAATAAAAAAATAAATTGATATTTTTTTATTTTTTAAGGAATATATCTAATAATTATATAAATTGGGTTTTAATCCATGAAAACAGAGTTGAATCATTATTATACAATAATTGGAATACTTATAATTATCCCATTTAGTTTGTTTCTCTGGATGCATTATAAAATTATTTTAAGGAAATTTTCACAAAGCCCATTTATTTCATGGAAATTTTAAATGATTATTATGACACAATATTTCCACTATTTCATTTAGTATTGATTTATTCTCTTGACAATACATTTTATAATTAACTGTGTAGCTACTTCTATTATAAGAGTACTTTTATGGGATTTGAAAATAGCGACATGAGTAAAATTTCCCATGATACAACATAGGATTTTTGTTTGTTCTATTAGTTTTAATGGTTTCCTTAATCAAGTATTGATTTCACATTTCTCTTGTTTTTGACTCACATGACTCTTACAGTATATTATTTTTTATTCCTAGATACATCATTTATAATACATATTTTGTTTGGAATGAATATCTTACATCAGTTACATCTACATTGATAATGTTCTCAAACCATTATTCCCACATAATTCTCACTTAAAAACATTAATAATTAGGACCTATATTTCCTCTCAATTATAATTTTTTCTCAGCATTCTAATATTTCAATTTCACCATGTTTTGATTAAATGTATTATATATACTATTTCTCTACTTTTAGAATGGGTGATGAATTTTATGAGATATGTTGAATAAATAATTCTAAAAAAACATGGTATAGTGGAAAAATTATCATTGGGTGAGAAAGATATGGTTTTTTTAATTTAATGATTGACCTTAATTATAAAAAAAGTTAGACCAAAATAGACTTGCATATGTATGTAACTTAGTGTTGGTTATTAATAATGTAAAAAATTATTTATAACAATATATTATGATAACAATTTTTTTGAAATAATGACTGTAATGAATATACATTTCAAATCATATTTCAATGTATTGGTTTAGGGGAATATAATAGTCTTCAGATATGATATAAGATAATGGGGGAATTAAATAAAATAATTAATAATGATAGAATAATGTATTATAATGGATGAGATGTGAAAATTAGAATAATATTAGGTGGTGATGGTCAATTTCAAGGGGTCATAACGATAAAGATATTATTCAAAATTAATGGATGTTATATCATAGTTATATAGGTTATATCAGGTTTTGTAAGACCATGTAGGTAACTCCTATAGTAGGGAGTTCCCATAGATAGATAAAACCTATTTTATATTATAACTGGTGTAGTTTGCGTGGTTTAGTGTTAGAAATATGTATTTAACATTGTCAGAATATTGTTAAAATATTTAGTGTAGGATTCCAAGGTGTTGGCAAGAGTAACATTATTAGTGTTCCTGTCACAGCTTGCAATTATTTTTCTATACTATTTTTTAATATTTGGTTTTTATTTTATATCTTTGGTTTTCCATATATTTTGGATGTTATTATTATCCATGGAGAAATATTAAAAAAAACAAATTACAATAGTTTCTCATACCAAGACAACACGATTCATGTCATGTACCATCCTACAAGGAATGTTGAGATATTATTTGTATATTTTCACCCAATCCATGAGGATTGATAGAATGAATTCCACTTTATCATATTTGTTCTATGGTAATTTATTTATTAACACATATTTTCATTCCATGAATTAAACTTCATCCATAGATAGAGTTTATTATAGGGTCATTCACATCCTGACACAATGATTCAAAACATTAATGACCATGTGAAAACATATATTTTATGAAATTAAAAATATTCCCCTGTTTAATATAAATAAATTTGGTGTCCCTTTCCTCATAATATCATGATACATGACCCTAGTAGTTCATCCCCATTTATTATACTCAATCTTTCTGGTTATAGTATTAGTGATAGAGGGTTCTGTCTTACCCAATCTATCTTTATTTATTTGTAGTTTAATTTTTTTTATAGTCCTTCAATTTTGTTCTCATCCCCAATCCATGGATTAAAGAATTTATTTATGTAAGCGATAATTTGATGTATAAATTCCCCATGTATTTATATTTAACCTTAGAAAAGTGACTTATTCATATTTTAATCCCATTTTTTTAAAATTTATTGGATCTGATATCTATATTTATAGATCGTATATTGATACTCAAGTATTTTCGTTGAATGTGTTGGTGGTTTCCTTTTTAAATATTCTTTTTAGTTAATTTTTTCCAAATGATGCATCCCAGATGATTGTTAAAAGTACCAAATGACCATTATTAATAAATTTTAATGATTTATGGGGAGATTTGATATTAAATTTGATTTTTAAATTTTTAAATAAACTATTTATGTGGGTTTGTTCTTTCTAAATGGGATTCGAAAAACTATTATAATTTTATAGATAATTTATAATGATATATGTTTAGTTCTAAGAGGTTATTTTATAACATTGATTGTAAATATGGAATCTTATGCTATATTAGTATTCTTAGATATGAATTTTCATGGTGAAAACACACATTAAGAATATACACCTTGTTTTTTTCATGGAAAATCATGAATCTTTCTTTGAAATAGGGAACTAATAGTATAATATTATTCTTGTAAAAAAGTTTTTGTTCTTAATGTAGGTTATTTTTGGGTTATACAAGTTTATTATTATTCTCTTGAGTACATAGATATCTGTTAAATTAAAATTTCATGGGTCTATTAATTTTTGTCTTTACTTAGTCTTATATATCATGGGAATACAAGAATAATAAATTATACTTTAGAGAAATTTAATACATTGGTTTATGGTTACACTCTTTCTAGTGGCTGCTAGTTTGTATTTAACCATACAATAGAATTATTCTCCATGGTTATTCTAGAATCGTTATGATTTGGAATTAAGAATATTGGGTTTCGCCCTCAAAGAATCTGATGTGCCTTATATTAGTTTTTTATATATGTTCCCACTATGATCATATGTTTCCATTATTATTGACTATAAACTATGTAATTATGATGATTATATATGTCCCATTATATAGATATTGATTATTTCAATTACAATAATATTTTAGGTAAAAATTATTATTTTAATTTAGTATAATGAATGGTTTTCTTTAAGATTTTTCCCTAGTTTTCAATTTAGTTATTGAATTTAAAATGATTGTTTTAAAACTATTTAATATGAAAGTGAAATATTTTTGTTATCAGCCTCAATTTAATGTATATAATATAAAATTTAATTATAATTCAAACCATCGTGAAATGTATACATTCTTAAATGTATTATGTGGGGTACAATTTCTATTATTCCTCATAGGAACTCTTGCTCACACCAACTATATTTTACGAACCTAGTAGGAATTAAATTTATTCCTAGATTTTTCATCTTATTGGTATTATAGGGTGACATTGAGATTATATGCTTATGCTTTTTTGGTATTTTTGGGCTTCTATATTATCCTGTCTATATCTAGAATATTTTTTATATCAAATATATATATATATATATATATATCTGAATATGGTTTATTTTGATTCATCTTTTTTATTGGAAGTTACTAATGTGTTTTTTGGATTACATAAGAAATGGGTTATTATTTGGGAATGTATATTTATAATATGAATGATTCAAGAAATAATTTTGATAAAATTTTTCAACTAGTTATTTTTTCATATTGAGAAAAAATTTCCCCTAATTATGTATATGATATCCTAAAACTAGATACTAGTATGTGTTGATAAGGAAAAAATCTTTTTGAGAATATAGACCAGCTCTAGATTTTAATTTTGGGGTGTCCTATATTTATTCATAACAAACTTTTATCATATACACCCTTAGTTATATTATAATTAAATATAGATTGAAGATAGGATTTTATGAATTTTTTATGTAGGTAGGAAGAGATGTTTAGAAAGTACATTTATTAATTAACCTTGAGTTTTAATTGGGATTTATGTTTTCTATATATAGGTTTATTTCTCATTTTTCATTGTGTTTCAAATATGGTTTTCTATTTTTTTTCCCATAATGTTAAATGAGTTTCATTAATTCATTTACATTCATAGGATAGAAAAGAGTGTTGAACTATTTCTGCCAAGAGATACTTCAGTCCCTGGAATTCCATGTGAAGACTGAGAGCATGGTTTGAACTAACATTTTTAGGGATATTTTTAATTGTAACATGGTTGATGAATACATACGACTAAAATAATCATATTCAAAAATCCCCCATAATTTTTTGAACTTATATGGTTTAATTTGTTTCTAATATTAACACGTTCATATTGATTATTTAATAAAATTTTTGAACGATAAAAACATATTTATAAAAATGAGTTATACTAAAGTAAATTTGTTTTTAAAAATATATATTCCTTTTAGAATATTAATTTGAGGATAAACATGGTGTTAATATTTATAATATAATTGGTTTTATGAAATTAGTTATTTGGAATAATCTAATTTTTTAGACATATATTTTAAAATTTTTGTGTGTATTATTTTTAATAACAATTCAGAATTGATTTAGGGGGAAGGATCATTTGAATTATTAGTTATTGTTTTTTAGAATGGTAATAAATTATTATATAAGCTAAAATGATATTATTTTTTTGTTATGAGTGATGAGAAATATTTATTATTAGTTTGAAGATGTTTTGAAGTAGTTTGGGTGGATTTTCATTAATAATATATGAATTAGTTTATTTATAAAATTTTATATCTATATCTTTGATTTAATGATATTTTGATATTGTGATTTTTTTTATTTTGTAGTTATTATTAACTTATACTACACCACAAGTATTTTTTTATTGATTAGAAAGGGGAATATATGAGTGGTTACTGAGATGTTAAACCCCTTCTTGATCTACTTATATAGTTTTATGGATTTATATATGTTGAACCCTAAATTCTTTTATGACCATCAAAATACATGGAAAATATATGATTTGTTGTGTAGTATTAAAAATATCCTTGATAATCATGATATTATTGCATCCCAAAAGAATAATTTTTATACTTTAATTCTTGAGGGCCTAAGTTTGTAGTGACATATTCCAATTCCAGTTGTACTATATTAAATAGTGTGATTGATCCATATTGTATTCTCTTCACATCTATTTGATTTAATTCTCAGTAATATGTAGTTTTCCATGGATGGGTCATTGAAGGATATCTTCTTTCTAAAGGTTACATCATCCAGATCATCATTTGTATGTGTTAGAGTTTGGTTTGACCTATTTATTTGATGTGTTTTATCATGAGGATCATATTTTCATTAAATACATTGAGTTTCTAGGGTTAATAAAACATTATATATTTCTCGAGCTAAGTGAATTTAGATTTATTAATTAATATATGAAGCGGTCAAAGGATCAATGGGGTTGTGATCATATTAAAAGTCCATCTAGTATTGAATTGACATCCTCTAGGGATCGGAAACATTTATTCCATCAATGTTGTAAAAATGGTAACTAGAATCCTTTATGGATGTGTACTTCAGAAAGCTAACATGGTTGGATATATTCATGTCATATTCAAATGTTTTGAAATATAATCTCTTAGAATATGAGTGGATTAATATATTCCCCCTTAAAGGATTACACATATTAAATTTTTTGGACCCAATTATTATCCATATCCTATTTGAAGTACTCTCTTTTCACTTGCTTAATTTTGTATAACTGGGGTATTTTTTGTCACTGTTTATGTAAATGATCAATGATTTCAATGGATATTATTATTCTTTGATATTTTTTCTTGGGGCACGATTGTGTCATTATTATCTTATCCTATATATATGTTGGGTATTTTGGTGTAGCTTAATTTCAATAGATGATAAATGTCTTATAGGTAGTATGGTATGGTGGGAAGACTAGAATTTTTTTCAAATCATAAATTGATTAGTGATCTATCTTAGAGGCCATTGTTTTCATATATGTTAGATGGGGATTATTATATTTTTTAGTTTTGGACTGTATATTTATTTATGAGATGTTTTCGGAATATCATTATTTTCATTTTGGGATTTCTCTCAATGTGGTTATAGTTTCTTTTGTTTATTATTTAATCTGTATTGAAGAAGTTTAGTCTTATCTTTTAATATGATCCAATTTATCTTCTGATAATTTATAGGGGTAGAAATAATTATGTTTAAAGGAATGTAATACCCAAAAACAATATCCACAATTTTTTTTTATAAATGTTTTTTTATGTCATCATTGTCTTAGGATATTGTTGGATCTCTATAGATGAATTAGAGTGATCTAGATTTATAAAATTGTATAATGTATTTGTTCACATAGAAACCATGGGTGTCACACCATAATCCACCATTGAAGAGAACCCTATGATTTTTATATATATCCTTTCATACCATAAATGGTGATTCAGTCAAGGAATTTCCCATTAACAGCATTGTAAGAGAGTAATTCATATAATGACATTATGTTTCATTACAAAGATAAAAATTATCAAAATCCACAGTTTTTATGGTTATAAAAATAATGACATAGGGTATCATACCCCTAATAAACCTAGGAATAATTGGTAAATTTATAAATCCAAAACATTTTTCTCATTTATAAAAAACCTTTTTGGTCCCATTTCCCCCTTTACTATGCGACTCGACCCAAGAAATGTCCCACCATAATTGTTTTCTATCATGTGATGATTTTATGTCATTCCAACAGGATTTGAGGCCAAAATATCAAGGAAATATCATCCTTCTCTTCTATTATCTTTCCCTCAACCATCCACTACAAAATTTATTCTAGGTCATCATCTGGTATAATTAGGGTTCAGTATTATTAAAATGTATAATTTTTCCATGTTTCAGGGTTCTTTATTCCATAAATGTTGTTCTCACCTCCTATGAGTGGATTACTCTTTGTTTAATGGATGAGATTATTATATTTATGTTTTCCCCTTTAGTTTATTTTTTCATAAAATAACAGTGTACATGTTTTCAAAAATCATGATTTAGATATGAATTAGTTTTAATCAATGTCTTTAAGGATATTTTAATGATTAAATGGAGTTCTTAATTGGATTCATTGAATGAGAAAGTGGTTTCCAAATTATTTATTCAGTTTAAATCTATTTTTATTAGCGATGTAGATTAATTGTTTGATAAAATGAATGAAAGGAAAATATAAGATTATTATTATATTTCAATAGGTTATGTAATATTAAAAATTATTTTTATACGTTTATTCACATTATAATGGTGGGAATTGTTATTTAAAAATTAGATTCCAATATTTTAATATATTTTATATATTATTTAAATGATATATTACTAGTTATGATATTTGTTTATACAAATTGTTTTATAAAGGATTTCTCTTTTTTCTTATTTTTAAATTAAAAAAAATAAGTTTCATTGTTTTTACATACCCATGGAAAATAAACATTGGTTTATTAATTTCATAAATGTGTCATTCATATGTGACCCTCTTAGTATAAAATTTATCTCATAAATAGAGGGTTTCCTTTTATAAGGGGTTATAATGAGTTTGAAATTGCTATGGTTTCTATCTTATTTACAATGATTTGTTTTACATTCATTTTTTATAACATGTTAACTTACCTATATTTTGACTTCATGAACCGAGTCACTTGATAATAGTATCTAAATTAATTTTTCACATGGCCTTAAATATGCCTCCCCATAAGGATGAAGCATCCAACTAGCAATTGGGGTCTATAAGATTATTATGGGGAGGATACACCTTTATGATCATTGTGGGGAATAATTAAATTATTATACGAATTATCAATGGATGTGTGATAAAAACATTTGTAGAGAATTTATAATATCAAACCCTAATATCGTAAATATACTAGTATAAACAACTCGCATTTTCAAATACAAAATTATGATCATGTGTCTTTATATAATAAAGTGAAATACAAGGGAAATAGAGTCACATATATATACTACACGCTATACAAAAATGATAAAATATAAAAAATGAAGCTTCAATATCATTATGAGAATATTCTTGGTCCTCTACTCATGTAATCCATTATAGTATAGAATACAATTATTCATAGCTACCCATTTTACCATATTAAATTAAGTAGAGATATAATCTATTGGAATCCACCAATAGTGTATAATTTATCCATTCCATGAATAAAAATAAATAAATTTTCTTGTAATAATATAAAATATGGATGGAAACTACAAATCACATGACATATCAGGTTTTTAATTGAAGACCAATTCAATTCCACCTTCATTAGAATAATATTAAATATCTATGAATGATTACAATTTATCATTTTAATTTTTAATGAGGGGTTGGGACCCAACTCATTTCCATGGTTTTCCCCATGGACCAAATCATTATACATGATGAATAGTACCCATGTAATTAAAATTGATATTAGGAATATAACAAGCACTTCATGTATATAGGTATTGACCATATAACTGTATGATATTTGAATTAGAAGATGTGTAACTTAAATTAAATATTATTCTACATAATTCGAAACCTAATTCCATCCACTATACTCTATATAAGGAACTCATGTGACCCTCTACATGTACTATGAACCAATCATCATTTAATCCCACTCATGGAATTACTCATGGGAACCCAAGTATCACTCTAGGAATGGTATAAATATTTCAAATTCTAATTTTGTTCTCAATATTCCACATAAGAATTTAAGGAGTCTCTCATGGAATTAGATGGTGAACTATAATCTAAGCCTGTCCCTTGAATTTTATTCTTGGAACCTAGGTGTCACACGAGGAATAATATAATTGTCCCTACAAGTGAAGTGATACGTTGAATTCTTATAATAAACCATGTATCACTCATCCAGTTATATAAATCCATTAATAATATAATTAAATTTTTATTCCCGATAAGTCCATCCATGGAATTCTGAGTTAGAATCTCTACATCATTCTCCCCATTGTATAATTAATCATCACGTTCTT
This sequence comes from Viscum album, assembly GCA_963277665.1. NCBI lineage: Eukaryota > Viridiplantae > Streptophyta > Magnoliopsida > Santalales > Viscaceae > Viscum > Viscum album. The sequence continues at coordinate 1,006,605,391 of OY728158.1, read as the reverse complement.
TCAGTGAAACCATATAATTTGACATCAAATTCAGTCTAATTGATCTATCTTATATATGATAGCCAATTCCAATTCATGTCAAATGGTATTTAAATTTCATATAATAAGACTAGAATGTGTTTTATGGAATAAATTCATGTATTTAATTTAAATAAACCCTTTTTTAAATAACTACAAATTACTATTAACAAGTGTTAAATATCAGACGTAGGATGGTGAATCACATTGGTAAAAAAAGAATATTTGTTTTGTGTAGTATAGATACAATGTTAAAATCAATGGTTATATTTGGGTTCCTCAACAATCATAGGTGATTATGGATTACGTGGGTCATATATACATAGTCACACACAATTAATTTAAGAAAATTTTCCTTTAAGTTGTTCCACACAGGAGGTTCAACACAAATAATAATAATGAAATTAATAGACAACTAGACATTAATGGAATAGATGAGACCACCTACATTAGATGTGTATTGGATTCCTTATTTTTTATTTTCCACAAATTTAGTATAAAACAATAATAATAAATGAAATAGATAAATTTGATGGAATTACGACATTTTAGGTCACATGGGGATTGAATTCCATGAGGAATGATAAATGAAAAAATGTTTCAAGATGATTTACTATCTTACCATTGGCTGCCCAATATAACGTATGGTTAGTAATTTTGAGTCTGAATAGTAATGGTATATCATATCCTTGCTTGGATTTCCATGGAGTGATCTAAGAAGATGATGAGATTTTATATGTGATGGAGGAGGAAAATAAGGTTTAATATATAAAGGATTAAGGGGGAAATGAAAAATACAGCAATATTAAAAGCTATATGGTTTAACCACACAATTCATCCATAACATGTGCTAAATGTTCACACACCTACCTTAGTGAAATTAAGTGTGTAGGCTAGAGGAATAGTATGTGAAAATAATAAGAACCCAATATTCCCCATTTCAGATCCTCAATAGTACCCAACACGGTTCAAAAAACCATGCGTCCTAGGGCATGTAGTTTAAAAAAAGTTTGACTGACCTGATTTATCATATATTTGGTGGTCGAGGCTCCAAACAAGCCCCAAAAACTCTAAAAACACTCCACATTATCATATTAACTTTCAAAAATATCAAATGAAATACAAAAATGAGAATTTTAAGCAACATTACCTCCTATGAAAAGAGAATATCAGAGAATCCCCATTTCATAAAACAACTTATATCATGGTTTCCCTTAGAACGATGGTAAATCATCTTCTGAGAATAACTGCAACCAATAATAATATACATCAGTCTCCCATACCTATGATTCATTATGTTCAAAGATGGACATCCATTGAAAAAGTACTAGAGAAACTGAAATTGATTGGAGAGCCTTAATTATCTAATCAACGATATGGATAGGATTCTACTCAAATGACAAATATATCACAAAAAAACTATATTAGGGTTAGGAATATGTGAAAGGCCAATTTAAGGATGGTGAAGATGAGATTCTTGGATGAAATCATGCATAGATCAATACCAATGAGGAGACTACAACTAATCCACTACATTATAGACTATCTCAATGATATCGATGGGTTGGATATAACGAGGAATAATGTTACCCTATATATGTGTCCATATATGCCCCATCATCAATGAAACATGTAATAGGACTCAATACCCAACCCTGAACTCTTACGGGTGTCCAAAATTTTTGACCTAAGACTTCTTCTTAGACTGATATATAGTCATATTCTTCATGATATGCTATATAATCTCTGAATCATCATAGTGATATGTCTCCAAAATAGCGCTTAATCTCACACCTCTAACTAGAACATGGGTAAAGAAATTACCTTCCATATAAACCATCATATTGGTAAATGTTTATAGTTTCCTATTTTTTTTATGATATGAATAATTAACGTATGATAGTTGTATCTCATAAAATTCATAATAATAGAAGACACATTCTTGAATCATGTCCTCTAACACATGTATTATACACTCACACTACCCATTAGTAAATGGGTGATAGGATGTACTAAGTGGTAACTATGAAATATATTCCCTATACATCCAATTTTAGAGTTGTTTTGTAAAACAAGAATATTTATATGGTGTAGAGGTATGTTTAAATCTATGAAGTTGTATGATCTGTTTGATATATAGACATCCTATCTCAACCACCAAACATGTCTAACAAATAGGTAAAATGTGTGGGACCATTTTCAAACTACCTAAAATCACATGAAAAACATCCAAACCTTGTGGTGACCTAGGTAATTCCATCCCAAATTCACAATTTCATCATCTAATTTCCATTCAGAAATGGGAAATTGATGAAAAATACATGATTTCCATTGGTTTTATGCCTACACCTTTGGATTAGTGAAATATGAACTAAGGAATCTAATTTTATCCTCGTTCTTGTTAAGTTACAAATACAGGAAGAACAAGTCATTATACATCATTTTGAGACTAATATTGACTGACCAAGAATATGAATGAGACACTCACATCAACTCTTCATGTATGTAAATTAGAACTGAGAAACTTTGATGAATGTTAAACATATGATACCTTTTAACAACCCAAATAGGTTATGGGTACCCACATAGAAAACACTCTCATAGGGCCAATCCCACTAGATATGAAAGCTATATCATCATCAAACTTCTAGAAGTAAATAATCCACTACTAAATATGTTAGCACTATCTATCCCTTATTGTCACGACCCGCCTTCACCAAAAGGAGGGAAGGGTCAGCAGATTTCTAGGACCTTCCTTATTTAAGTTGAAGGAGAGATAATAAGCCCCGAAACACGCATTCAATAGGTCCCAGAGTGGCGACCAACACCAATGTGGTAGAATCACACACTAAATGGAAGGCATTACCCTTTTTATTTTAATAGTATTGGGAGATTAGATAGTAAATCCCACAACACCAAAACTGAATGTGCAAGTACGGATGAAAGTAAACCATTTCCATATGCATGTTCAAAGGTAAAAGATACGAGACACAAAACTCCAAAGGTGAAAAGATACCAAGAAAAGGAAAACAACAACAGCCACTACCCCAAAGGTCCAAGATAGTACGGCCCCGCACGATCTCTGAAGTCCTCCTGGAAACCTAAAAGTAGTTTTATATACATAGTGTGAGCAAACAAGTATACTCAGTAGGGAAAACCAAATACTCTCGTGCACAATTGAGGTGACATTCTAATTCCCCGTGGAAAAAGAGATAACCAAGCATATAATAAGGTAAACTATCCACCCATGGCTCACCAAGGCACACACCCCAAATAACACATGTCAAATAAATTATAGTAATAGCACATCGATGTTTGGGTACCCCACGACGCTTTCCCTCTGGTTATTGAAGACATTCTATGCATTGAACCAATCCCCACATTCTTAATGCAGTCCCACTGCCACACCCACCCGCACACACCTGGGCCACAACCAGACATCCCGCCTACAAACACCTGGGCCACAACCGCAATCCTGCCCACAGACACCTGGGCCACAACAACATCACGTACCCATGCCCGCAAACACCTAGGCCAGAACAACCACTTCCACGCCCGAAGACACATGAGCCAGAAAGCTACCATCACGCCCGAAGACACCCGGGCCTCATCCCGAAGATACATGGGAAAAAACCTGCCTGTAAACACCAGGACCAACCACCAAAACCACCCCACCGGAAGAGTCTTGGGTTAATAATGGAACTCAGGCCATCACAGTCTCCTGGAAGATATTTGGGCTATCCGGGAAAAGTAGTAGAAAGGAGCTAACAACTAGCCACTAATAGAAGTGTTGGGAAAAACACCCTCCCCCATGAAATGGGGGTGTTCAACAATATGTGCTCAACTTGGGTGGGGTGTGAATAAGAAACATAAGAACTACAAATATATGTATAAGTATCAAACACTCAACCCAACCTAGGGTTTCCAAATCCATTCCATGCACATGCACACTCATCCCTATCCATAGGATGCACACTGCTCACAGCCGAGTCACAAGTCACCCCCTAGAACCAATTCCCATTTAATATATTCTTGATTCCATGTTCAAGTAATCTCATTTAAATAATGTTCTACACTATTGGGTAACTAACAGCATAAACACAACCAAGGTAAAAAGTTACATCCAACATCAATTTAAGCATTCACACCCGGTTCTCTTGAAAATTCACAACAACGATGGAATATGTGAGATCCCTCGAAGTAAGGGAACCAAAGAAAACCCCGAGATACAACCCCAAGTTCCCAAAATCCAGGAGCCAATGATTTCTCAACAATAGAAGATTCCGCCCCAATTCGTGATATAAACAGAATAACCACAACCTCAAATTCACAACGAGTAAAAGTATAACAACAGGGGATCCCATCCCCACCCATATCACCTCAGCAATCTAAGACCCCATCCAATAAAACTACAAGGTCACCCGCAATCGGCCCGTGAAGGAAAAACAACCAAACCACCACCACTTACATAAGGCCATCCCTTGCAGGTATTTTCAGATTTAAAAGATTTAACATACTCCATGGTTTCAATTCCATTATACTTTAATCGGGGTCATCACAGAAGAGGGTTGATCCTCGTGCTTTTAGTTTATTCAACCGAGTATACGTAATTAACCAATTCCATGTCAGGGTTATTTAAACATCAATGAGAACCAAGATTCATTAGTGCACAGAGAAAGACCAACAACGGCTATGATTTTCTGTGGGTATAGGCCCGTACAATTTACAACACACAAAAACATAAGGGAGTTGCAGAACATCGATCACACCACCCCATTCATTCTTTAAGGGTATTTTCATTATCTTCATTAAGTTTGGTTTCAACAATTTCCAAAGAGGAAAAAGCATTCCCACCCCGCATGATACACAGAAAGGAGAGACGAAGGAGAAAATCCGTACTTGATTGATCAATGATCGAAGTTTTTCTCCACACGCTAGGAACATGGGATGTACGACTTGCAGGGCTCTGGAACAGGTGCACCACTTGCCTCAGGAACAGAGGACTTCAAATTCAAACGGAAGAGGAGACTAGCTAAGAGGAAGAATAAGAAAATCCAGTGTGATAAATAGATGAGATCCCAATGTTACGGGATAAGAAATTTGAAAACCTTTGAAGTTGGATTGTGGTTCTTCCACAGGGTTGGGTGGTTACACACGACTGTATTAATTGTTATTCAGTAGAGAGGTTTCTTTGTATTTTAGATACTAATTATGGGCTTAAAACGGTCTTGAAACACTTCAAAAGGGTTAAAAAGGCCTAAAAGAGGGGTTATGGGGGAGGCTGTGGAAGAAAATCCCGCTAAGGCTGGGTGACACTGATCGGACCCACCGATTCGGTCGAACAGATCAGTCAAGCCGATTGGTCGCGCCGATCAGTCGCACTGATCGGTCGCGTCGATCTGTCGCCCTGATCGATCGGACCGTTAGGTCGCCCCGATCGGCCACACCGATTGGTCGCACCGAACGGGATGAGACCACTTAGGATACTAGAATTTGGAAAAGGGATGGATCATGAGGGTCTGGCCCATTACATTAGATACCTCTCAAACCATTCTCATCCTCGAGAATCAAAACCCATACTGAATTAAAGAGGGGGGGGTCTAAACAACCACCCCCAAAGATACCTCTCAAGAGTGAACCTCTCCGACCAAGGAACACCTCATCCCTTGAACAAACACAAACACCCTACCACTCTTTTCCCCATTCAAACACGCAAAACAAGGGCCAAACCGTCCGGTCCAGTGGGAGAGGGGTCTCCCTTCCTCCATGTTAAGATACTTTCCGCTTTTGGCAGCACTAACTCGCCTCCATGGGTTTAGGAGCATCCACATTAATTCATCTTAACTAGGGATCAGGTCCTCCCCTCCTCATTCTTTAGGACACTTCACACACACATCCACAGAAAAGGAACTTCACATCCATAGTCAATAAGGTAAAGAATTACATAGTAAACAAGTACTGAACAAACAGGTTAAAACTCAAAACAACTCTGGGTACTAGGCACACATATACGCTTCCCTCTCCCAGTTAATCTCCTCAAGCCCACCATGTCTCCATAACAAACGAACCAAGGGAATGGTTCACCCATGAAGCACCTTCTCCTCATAACCGTTGATCATCACTGGTCGCTCCATGAAGGTTACATCGTCTTCGATATCTAGCTCTCCCTAGTCTAGGAAGTGTGAAGCATCGTTCATATATCGTCGGAGCTGGGACACATGGAATACATCGTGTATCCTTAGTAGAGGTGGTGGTAGTGGTAGATGATAAGCCACTTCACCAACCCGTCGCAACACTTCAAAGGGTCCGATGAACCAGGGAGAAATCTTACTTCCCCTGCCGAACCTCCGTTTTCCACGTCGAGGGGAGAACATCAAGAAAATGTGGTCCCCGACCTCAAATTCCAAGGGTCTCCTCCTATCGTCGGCATATTCCTTCTGCCGGTCCTGAGCCGCCTTCATCCTTTCTCGTATAAGCTGAACCTTCTCTATCGTGATTTGCACCACCTCCGGGCTAAGAACACCTGCTTACCTAACCTCAGTCCAGCACACGGGTGAGCAACACAGCCTTCCATATAGGGATATGAATGGATCCATTCCAATTGTAGAGTGATGGATATTATTTTAGGTGAACTCTAATAGAGGCAAGTGTCATAGCCCTGATCCCCCGAAGTCCAGAACGCATGCTCGGAGCATATCTTCCAGGGTCCGGATGGTGCACTCTGTATGCCCATCTGTCTGGGTGTGGAAGGTAGTGCTAAGGCGCAGCTGGGTGCTGAAAGCATGTTGAAACCCCTCTAGACTCGTGAGGTAAATTGTACATTCCAATCCGAGACAATGGAACTCATAATTCCATGTAACCGCACTACCTTGTCCACATACATATGTGCTAGAGCATCCACTGCACTCGACTCCTTAATCGCCAGAAAGTGGGCCGACTTCGTCAAGCGGTCTACTACTACTCAGATGGCATCGCATCCCCCTTGCACCCTGGGTAGTCCCATGAAGAAATCCATCGAGATGTCATCCCACTTCAACTCGTGGACATATAAATGTTGGAACAACCCGCCTAGAACACGGTGTTCATTCTTTACCAGCTGACACACTAGGCACTTGGCCACAAACTCTACCACTGCTCACTTTACTCCGGGCCACCAAAGCTCTCTCCTCAGACCCCGGTATATCTTGAAATGTCTTGGGTGTACCGCTAGGGGTGAGTTTTGGAACTCACTAAGAACCTTTCAACACATCGCCTCTTGAACAAACATCTTCCCCCGGAAGAGCATACGATTTTGACTATCTTCCGTCCACCCATCCGGAGCATCGCCCTGGTCAACTCGGTCACACATCACTTCGCACTCTGGGTCTCCCCACTGAGACTCCTCCAGTTTCATCAATAGAGAAGACTGCACTGTCATCTGATACAGGAAACCTCTTCCACTATCAATCCTCGCATCCAGGTGCAAGGTAGCCAAATCCTCCATCACCTTCCAAGCATCTGCCGACTCTCGAACCACATCCTTCTGCAACCTCATGATCAAATAATCGACCACTACATTCCCTTTTCGTGAATTGTAGGAAATATCAAAGTCTTAGTCCTGGTGGAGCTCCATCCACTTTCGCTATCGTATGTTTGGGTCCCACTAGGAGAAGATATACCTCATGCTTTTGTGATCCGTGAAGACCACAAAGCGTCTCCGATGAGGTAATGTCGCCACAAATTTAGCGCGAAAATGACTGATGAAAGCTCCATATTGTGGGTGGAATAATTACGCTCATGAGGTCTTATCTGCCTAGACCCATAAGAGATCCCCCATTGTCACTGCATCAACACACATCTGAGGCCTTGCCCTAAAGCATCAAAAAAACACCTCATACGCAGCCCCTTCATCTGGTAGTCTCAGCACTAGGGTATTAACCATCTTCTCCTTCAGATTGCTGAAGGCTGCCTTGAACTGCTCAATCCACACAAAATCCTGGTTCTTCTTGGTTAAGGTCGTCAAAGGTTTTACAACTCGAGAGAAGTTTGGTACGAACCTCCGGTAGTAACCTTCCAGCTCGAGGAAACTACGAACCTCTTCCATGTTCTTGGGTGTTGCCCAAGAAACTACCGCCTCAACCTTTGATGGGTCCACCACTACCCCCTGCTCGGACACTACGTGCCCAAGGAAGTGCACTTCTTGCATCCAGAACTTGCACTTCCAAAACTTCCCATAGAGTTGGTGATGTCGGAGGACCCCCAAAAGCATTGTCAAGTGCTCAGCGTATTCCTCCATTGATATTGAGTAGATCAAGATGTCATCAATCAACATGACTAAGAACTGATCCAGATACTCTCAGAAGGCAGAGTTCATAAGCCCCATGAACACATCCAGAGCGTTCGTATCATCGAAATGCATGACTACAAACTCGAAGTGCTTGTATCTGCACCTGAAGGCCGTCTTCGAGATCTCACCCTCCTTTACCATCAACTGGTGATACCCAGACCGTAGGTCGATCTTTGAGAACCATCCTGCCCCTTTTAGCTGGTTGAAAAGATCATCTATCCTCGGAAGAGGGTAGTGATTCTTGATCATTACCTGATTAATCCTCCTATAGTCTATGCACAACCTGAGACCACCATCTGCCTTCTTTGCGAACAAGACTGGAAAAACCCACGGTGATGCGCTTGGTCGAAGGTGCCATCCGGTAGGGAGCCATTGAAATCGGATGAGCACCAGACATCAAGTCTATCCCTAAATAGATATCACGTCGAGGGGGTAGATTCTTCACCTCCTCAGGGAAGACTCCCATAAACTCACTGCCGACCCCTGGTACCTCCACCATCTTAGCATCTACTGATTCTTATGACATCTCAGCTAATAAGGAGAGGAGGGGTTCCTCTCGCCTGCTGCCCTTATGGCCACCCTGCTTGCCGCTGAAAGTGACACGTCGGCTGCCCAAGTCTGAAAACACAACCCTTCCTCGGAAGCAGTCGATTATGTAAAACACAGAGAACAATCAGTCAATGCATAGGATGGCATCGTATGGTTTTATCTATAGCAGTAGTAGATCCCTGACCGACTAATGTGGCGCTATAATCAGTCTACATCCTCTACAAACATATAACAAGTCAGTCTGACCTCCGACTGGTGTGCTCTGCACCAGGGGCACTGAAATTCTCTTGGCATCTAGACCCAGCGCACGGGCCAGACCGGGTGCAACAAAGGAGTGCGAAGCTCTGGAATCGAACAAGGCATAAGCAAGGGTACTGAACAAACTGATCGTTCATTGAACAACCACTGGTCCTACTGAAACTGCTACCTCTATGACGTTCAACTGTCCACACCCTACTCCTCTTCCCCTCGGCTATCGGCCACCTCCCCGACAATGCCCTGTTTGAGGTCCCTGAGGATCGCCCTGAGGTCGGCCTTCCCCTGCAACGTCTGCCCTCGGAGAAGCGGAAGCTCGCTTCCCCTGCTGCTGCTGCTGAAATGGCCTAGCTGGAAGCTGCTACTGAGGCAGGGGTTGGGCCTGTCTTCCACCGCCATACTGTACTCGGTCTGGGAACTGATTCCAGAGATGTCCATGGATCCCACAGATGAAGCACCTCGGTCCTGGGCCTAATGGGAAAGGGCGAGGACCGGGGGACCGAAACTGAAACTGCCGCGGCCTGCTCCCTACTGGTCGGAACGTAGAGGGTCCCGATGCTGGAGGTCTCGTGCTGACGACCTTTCCATTTGACGGGTCTAGTGAATCCCCTCTCGTGACACACCTCCTAGCACGTGCATCCTCTCCACCACTTCGGCGATCTTCTGGACCTCCAAGTATGTCGTCAAGGTGAAGGGGGTAACATCATACTGGAGGGAGGGTCGGAGCGCCTCCTCTAAATGTCTCTCCCAAGACTCCTCATCTGGAAAGAGGTCCGGGGCAATGTGGAGGAGGTCCTTGAACTTGATCCCCAGCTCCCTTACCAACATAACTATCTGTTGGAGGGAGAGTTGCTCCTGCCTCTTCTCTGCCTTCATCGTAGAAGAGAGTAATTCCACCCAAAATGCCTTCTCGAAAACATCACATGCCACATCAGCCTCTCTCGTCTCCCCCAGGTAGAGCATCCACCACTAACGCGCTTCTCCCCACATCTGGCTGACGGCCAGTGGAACCCAGTACTCATTCGAAGCACGGATCAAGCCGAAGGCTATCACCAGCTCCTCTAGCCAGCCCTCCGTCTTCATGTCAGAGGTGCTTCCCTCGTACTTCTCAAGGGTCTTTCGGTGGAAGGCTCAAAGAATTTTCTGACACTGGTTGTCCTCCTCCTCTGGATCATCCCTCTGTTGATCGGCCATGTCAACCTTCTAGGCGTCGATCGCCCGTACAACTCGTGGTCATCTCCCAGGTGACATAGCTGCAATGTAAACAAATAATGCCTTAGCCCATGTAGTGCAGAATATAGTTCTTAAAATTTCTTATATTTATTATTTATTTCAATTTCCCAAAACACCCCAGAAACACTAGAACACGTATCATTATGATGCATGTACCTTTCCTAGGGTCTCTACCCTGCAATCATCATGGCCTCACATGGTCATTCGGTAGGTCCAGAGTCCCTGCATCGGATCATGGGGGGGCCCTAAAATCCGGTGTCCTAGCCGGTCTTCACTGGCGTAATTCACATACCACGGTCACCCAAAACTGTTTCCCTACCATCCCATGGAATCCTCACTGTTCCTAACTCTAGACTCCATCCTATCTTTGAACCTCCCTCTGATACCATTCTATTACGACCCATATTCACCAAAAGGAGGGAAGGGTCAGCAGATTGCCAGGCCCTTCTTTCTTTATGTTGAAGGAGATATAATAACCCCCGAAACTCGCCTCTAATAGGTCCCGAAGTGGCGACCAGAACCAAGGTTGTAGAATCACACACTAAATGGAAGGCATTACCATTTTTATTTTAATAGGATCGGGATATAAGATAGTAAATCCCACAAAACCAAAACTGAAAGTTCAAGTAAGGCTGAAAGTAACCTCATTTCCATATGCATGTTCAAAGATAAATAATACAAGACAAAAAACTCCAAAGGTGAAAAGTTACCATGAAAAAGAAAACAACAACAAAAAATGCCTCAATGGACCAAGCTAGTACGACCTCGCACGATCTTTGAAGTCCTCCTAGAATCCTTGAAGCAGTTTTATATACGTAGGGTGAGCATACAAGTATACTAAGTAGGGAAAACCAAAGTATCTTGTGCACAAGTGAGGAGACATTCTAATGCCCCGTGGAAAAAGAGATAACCAATCACCTAACAAGGTATACTATCTACGCAAGCCTCACCGAGGCACACTCCCCAAATAATTCTAGTCAAATAAAGTATCATAATAGCACATCGATGTTTGGGTAACTCGTGCCACTTTCCCACTGGTTATTGAACACAACCTATGCATTAAACCAATCCCTCCATTCTCACCGCTGTCCCACTGCCACACCCTCCTGCACACACCTGGGCCACAACCACACATCCCTCCCGCAAACACCTGGGCCACAACCGCTATCCCGACCGCAGACACCTGGGCCACAACAACCTCATGAAACAATGCCCTCAAACACCTATGCCAGAACAACCACTACCACTCCTGAAGAAACCTAGGCCAGAAAGCTACTGTCACACAGGAAGACACCTGAGCCACATCCCGAAGATACATGGGAAACAACCTGCCTGTTAACACCTGGCCCAACCACCACATCCACCTCGCCCGAAGATTCTTGGGCTAATAATGGACATCAGGCCATCACAGCCTACCCGAAGATACTTGGGCTGTCCGGGAAAGGGAGTAGAAAGGAGCTAACAACCAGCCACTAATATAAGTATTGGAAAAAACCCTCCCCCATGAAATTGGGGTGTTCGACACTAAGTTCTCAACTTTGGTGGGGTGAGAATAAGAAACATTACAAATACAAATATTTGTATAAGTAATAAACACTCAACCTATCCTAGGGTTTTAAAATCCATTCCAAGAACAAGCACACTTGTCCCTATCCATAGGAAGCACACTGCTCACAGCCGAGTCACAACTCACCCCCCCCCCCCCAAAACCAATTCCCATTTAAGCTATTCTTGATTCCATGTTCATGTAATATCATTTAAATAAATTTTTGCACTACAGGGAAACTAACAACATAAACACAACCAAGGGAAAAAGTTACAGCCAACATCAATTTAAGCATTCAGAACCGGTTCTCTTGCAATGTCACAAAAACGAAGGGATAAGTGAGATCCCTCAAAGTATTGGAAACAAAGAAAACCCCGAGATATAGCCCCATGTTTCCAAAATCCAAGAGCCAACAGTTTCTCAACAATATAGGATTCTGCCCCAATTCATGATATAAACAGAATAACCACAGTCTCAAATTCACAACCACTGGAAGTATAACAACAGAGGATCCCATCCCCACCCATATCACCCCAGCAATCTAAGCCCCCATCCAAGAAAACCATAAGATCACCCGCAATCGGCCCGTGAAGGAAAAGCAACCAAACCACTACCACCAACACAAGGCCGGCCCCAGAAGATATTTTTAGATTTAAAAGATTTAACACACTTCATGGTTTCAATTCCACTGTACTTTAACCGGGGTTATCACAGAAGAGGTTTGATCCAAGTGCTTTAAGTTTATTCAACCGAGTATACGTAATTAACCAATTCCACTTCATGGTTATTTAAACATCTAGGAGCACCAAGATTAATTAGTGTGCATAGAAATACCACCAACGACTATGATTTTCAGTGGGCATAGGCCTTCACAATTCACAACAAACAACAACATAATAGATTAGCAGAACATCGATCACATACCCGCCTTCATTATTTAAGGGTCTGTTCATTATCTTCATTAAGTTTGGTTTCATCAATTTCTACAGAGGCAGAAGCATGCCCACCCCGCATGTTACACATAAAGTAGAGAAAAAGGAGAAAATCTCTACTTGATTGATCAACGATCTAAGTTTTTCTCCACGTGCTAGGAACATGGGATGCGTGACTTGCAGGGCTCCGGAACTGGTTCACCAATTGCCTCAGGAACAAAGGACATAAAATGAAAAAGGAAGAGGGGACTAGCAATGAGGAAGGATAAGAAAATCGAGCGTGATAAATAGATGAGATCCCAATGTTACGGGATAAGAAATTTGAATTCCTTGGAAGTCTGATCATGGTTCCTCCACTGGTTGGGTGGTTACACATGACCAGATTAATTGTTATTCAATAAAGAGGTTTCTATGGATTTTTAGATATTAATTATGGGCTTAAAAATGGTCTTGAAATGCTTCAGAAGGGTTAAAAGGCCTAAAAGAGGGGTTATGGGGGAGGATGTGGAAGAAAAGCCCATCAAGGCTGGGTGACACCAATCGGTCACACTGATCAGTCCCACCGATTCGGTCGCACCAATCGGTCACACCGATTGGTCGTGTCGATCGGTCGCACCGAACGGGGTGAGACCCCATAGAATCCTATAATTTAGAAAAGGGATGGATCATGAGGGTCTTATCCATTACACTTATTGTTCCGTACCTCCATATGCATATCATAAAAATATCCATCAACAACCACTCATTACTATCCTCCAAAACTACATGTGTCCTAGTCTTTTAAATCGTATTGTTAGTAATGAAATTACCCATCCATGGGAAATAATAAATAACACAATTGATTAACTATAGTCACTTACACTATCTTATGTACATGAGTTTCATGTCACATTTTGTAAATATTTACTTGAGTATTTTGTAGTCCGTGTACAAGACATAATTCTATCCTAGAATATAATGACTTCCACAATGAAATGGACGAGGAACAATTTATTGTTTGATATTATGAATTGCTTAATTATGCTAATGATTCCTCAGGTTAGGAGACATGACTTCCAAAGAACGATCTCACTGCATCATAATGGTTCCCAAAGGGATGCCTACTATATCACACTAAAAAAATTTATCCAATTCATGGATTATGAATAATTAAGAATGACTCTAAATTCAATCTCCCTCAAATATCCTGAATGTATTTATATTATCATTAAAAACATGTAAAAATAAAAATAATCATGGTAAATATTGTTTGTGGTGGTAAAATAAATTATTAATCCTTTATAAAACACATGTAACACCTAGAAATCCCTAAGAAACTCTATATGTCACTATCATTCTTTGTCAGCTCTTTAGAAACTATGGATATCACCTTATTTGGGTCAACTAATCCTCATATCGTTGAGAAATTGCATCCCTTTATTTGAATCCTATTGATATATATGTTTGATTTAATTGTCATTTCATAAATTTTTTACCCTCTTAGTTTGATCAAGACATTATCATGACTTTTGGAATGTTTGTGTTGAGTATGTGAACTCATTTAGTTTTCGTTAATGTAGAATTCAAAAAATGAATCTAAATGTGGATGAAAACCCTAATTCATTATGACCATAAAAAATTATAGAATGATCATATGTCTGGACTTCATGAACATATAATTTTTCAATCCAAATATACTATGAAATGTTGTACATTGAATATCTTATATTCCATGATGCACATGATGGTATCCAGACCTCAAATCAATATTGAAGAACAAGCATACTCCTGGGATCTGGTAATAGTGATTTATTATACATTGTATTTGATACCAAATCCTAATGATAATTTTGTTATATAATTGGTAGTCTCTGAGATCCATGAAAGAACTATCCACTATCATTGTGAAATGAACCAAGGAACCCCAAGGGGGATTAACGGTCATTTAAAACACATATATTCTGAGTCATCTAGTTACCTCATGAAATACTAAAACTCCGTAGTGTCCAAAATGTAAATGTAAATGGATACCAATTTTAATATTATAAAAATTTTAATAGTAAACATGACCCCTCTCTCAGGAGGTATCAGAGAATAGTTGTTAGAAAATATGTCCCTGAAGCGACCAATTTGTTGAGGGAAAACTACATGATGTGTTCCCCAATAATCCCTATAGAGGCTAGAAATCTTGACTGTAATTACATGGATCCAATGATGTTCGAGTCCATATCAACATTAAAAATACTTACAATTCTCCCTTATGATTATATACAGCTCCCTCCTATGATGTAAATTATTTACTCTAGTAATAACAATTGACATATTCATGATAAAGATCAAACCAATAAATCTCAAGAATGATAAAAATCATATCATCACAGGAAAGAAGAGTACCCATATGTAATGATAATCACCTAACACAAGGTGGATTTCTATTCAATGGTAGACACATCCTAATTAAAGTAACATTGGTTTATCGAGTTTCATTATTCCACTAAAATACTAAATCTTGATCCCATGGCTCCCTATAATATAAAAAGTATACAAAATGTATGAAGGGTATATATCAAAAAATCATGAAACTATGTTAGAGAATACAAAAAATGTACCTCAAACCACTGATGTAGTGGGACTCTAGTCCATAAGTATTAGCTACAATATATATATATACCCCTTTCATTGGTGGTGAGATATAAACTAACTTCCCTTGTAAGGATTGACATGTTGGTGTTATGAATATATTCTTCGATCCCTTTTCCATGAACAAATCATCGACAAAATTAATCTATAGTCCACCATATCCCTTAAAACGGGGGACTTCTAACCCTTCTCTTGATTGTAGGGGCTGTGGAGATATTCTATCACAAGCCACTAAAGGTATATATCTACAATTGCACTAAATAAGACCCATATTTCCACTCATATGACACATTACATGATCTTTGAGTCATTATGTATTTGTTTGTCTTGACCTAACACATTGATGGAGTAACATTCATCTACATGATCAGACACTCTCAATTCTACTAATATCCATAGAGGACTCAAATCAAATTATTATATTGCTATTTGAATCAGTTCTACGTGCAAGATAAAAACATCCATGACTCTCACCCTCATCCTATCTCAAGATTCACTCAACAATGTGCTCTTAATTTACTACCACATATACATTAGTCAACTGGAATACATTCACCAGGGATATGATGTCATACCTCATAAGGTCATTGAATAACCTATACATACATAAATCATCACGTATAATGATCAATGTGAAAATCATGATCTTTATAAAATAAATAGAATAGAGCCTAACTGATGAAGAACCCTCCTCTATCTATATAAACTCTATGAAGTTATCTTCCCTCAACATCTCAGGATATAAATAATCAGTGGGGGTCATCTTGAAATCCATCCACACCAAATCCCAATGATGATCTGACTAGGTAATAAAACCACACTATCACATGGAATAATATCATATAATATACAATGTGAGATTCTATATACTCTCAAGTGGTGTATCTTGATGTTTGAAAATAGATATCATATCCTCTAGCCATGAGTTCATAGCCTATAAACCATAATACCCCAAAAACATGGTTGGATGGTTCTATTGAAACTCACATGCAAACTATGCTGAAGTAAGGGTTGGTCATTAAGATCTATGTATTGTCTACCTGATCTATAAGAATCCATCTAAAAAATTTATATTAGTTCCCTTATTATGGAAAATTTTCTATGACACAAGTGGCACTACAATCTATAAAACAACCATGTCATATCCAAAATAATTGGGATCATGGCCATCACCACCTTTCAAGCACACAACATTAGGAAGTATTAGTCAGAAAATAACTAAATATTCTAATACCTATCTTAATATATATATTTTATAATGTTATTGATAATAATAAATATAATTGAGCATGTTAAAGTATTACTATTTTAGAATCACTCATCTATTCTGGATCCTAAATCCACATTTGGGAAATTTTTAAGGCCGTGATGAATCTGAATATTAACTTTATAATGGACACTAATATGTTTGGGTCTAGGTAAAGTTATCTACATTATATCATGGGTTTCGATATATAATATTTATGTTCCATGTTACATTGTGAAACACCCTTAATGTTGCAATTTTATTCATAATTTAATGGAAACTATTTTTTTAAATTATTTTAAGAATCATAAATTCTTACAAAATCATGTATATAATTTTATAGCTAGATGTTTAAATACAACCATATTGTAATGTTACACAATTATGAATATGAAATGGGAATTTTATGAAACTAAAAATATATTTTTAAATTCATTATCAGAATATAACAATAACATAAATCATTGTCTCATTAAATGAGTTACCCATCAGAATTTATAAAGTCCCACATTCATTATAAAATTCTTATTTTCACCCATACATCATTAAAATAAATGTTTCTTGTGATGTGACCAATTATCCAAACATGTCATAATTTGTTAATTAACTTTCATTGATCAAGTATAAATAAGAGAATATCATTAAGTATGTTGAATGAAATTAAATAAAAAATATTATATGATAATTCAAAATAATAATTATATAATAGAGTAATAATTCCCATAATCAATAAAATAATCAAAAAAACACTGCATGAAGATAATCATAGATCATAATTTAGAAATAAGATAATGAAATCAACTTGGAATAACATATTCATGACATGTGAATATCATTGTGATTACAATGATGCGTGTTGGAATACATCCTTGATATATAAGGCCAGTGGTAGTTTTCTCTCGTAGTGATAATAAAATCCACAAATAATCTACATCACCAAATAATAAAACAATAGTACAATAATTGGCATAGTGTAGAATAATTATCAGAGTGGGGTACATCAGAATAATAATATTAATAAAAATTGAATGAATAAAAATAACCAGAAGTGAAATTTTAAAGAATCTAACCATGAAATATTAAATACACTGTTGGATATCATACCCACTATAATTTACAAAATGATGATGAATTCATGCTTTAAGAAAAGAAAATAGAAGGAATGCATAGAATAAGTCATATATAACATGTTATAAAAAAATTAAGAAAAAATATATCTCTATCTCTAATAGAATCAGGAGAATAATAGAAATCATATGCTCAAATATCCCATCCTTGTATATTTTTAAATGATCCATAACAGTCCTTTTCCCTATGTCCTTACCTGCATCCATTATTCCTATTTGTGTACCTATCATAACCCTAAATGGTGAGGGATATATACTCAGTAGGATTACAGCAATGGAATCTAATTATTTTCAAACTATGAATATACAAAGAAAAAATGTGTTGTTTATAATATAAATAGTGGATAAAATATATAAATAACATTTTAGATTGTATTTGAATGTTTAAATCCATTCGATACCACATATTTTTTTCTAAGATGGTATATCATTTAATGATTACCAATTATGATTTTAATTTATAAGAAGGGATAAATACACGGATTATAGGGAAGTAACACCCCTGGATTATATCAACATATTTGACGAACATGTCCCACATAATTACACATGATAGAGGAAATATTATTATGGAATCATGTATATAAGTATTGAATAAATGAAAGTATATTATATTAATTGGAATATGTATTACTTAAATTAATTATCAATTAAATAATTGGTAACATGATCCCATATGTGGAATTTCATATGAGGAACGAAAGTATCACATGAGGTGTACTTTAAACCTATCACCATAAGTCCAGATAATGCAATTCTTCTAAGTAAACACTGTACCAATATAGCATTGGTGTAAATATATCACCCTATGAGTCTCACCATGGTTACCCATGTAAGAATCCCAAGTGTAACTAATCAAATAATATATTGATCTTCCCTTTGATCCCATCAAGATAATACCATACCGGGAACCAAATTCTCACTCTATAAATAATATAATCAATCCAAATGTTTGATCACCTATGGTATTCATATAATAATACATCTATCACTAAAGGTGTTATACTAATCCATTGATAATTAACTTTAATTCAATAATCATGATGATTCTATCCCTGGTATTCCAATTCAAAACCCTTGTAGAATCCATGGCATTACATAGTGAATGTGCATGGGTTCTTAGTCTACTAATAGCATTTGACTACTAGATGTGGGTATAGTAGAAGCATGTGATTGGTCATTCCCAACATTTTTTTATTTTGATCAATGATCAATCTAATATTTACACAATTATTAACTTTATGATATATATAATTGAATCATAGAATATGGATAAGTGACTAAAGTCTTTTACAAGGGAAAGTATCGTCACATATTATTTATATTAACTATTATTAATAAAAGAATTACCATATTGGAAATATTTATTCATTGATAGATATACCAACAGATATATATGGTACCATCATTGTTTTTTTGGAATCAATATTAAATTCCTTCTTGTGGTAATTCACACGTGTTTCACAAATCCCCAAACACGACCTTAGAAATCAACAAGTACATTCATAACATATCCTATCACTGGCATCATTTATCTTTGATATCCTTCAGAACCACTTCCAAATATTTCACCTGGATATCTATTAACATGACCGTGGGAGGGGGAGAATATCACTCTCTTTTCCTTAGAGTGTTCTTAGATATGGGTGCTCTCTAAATCTTGAGACATTTCTCTAAATTTTTTATGCACAACAAAAAAATGAATTGGATCTCTAATAAAACAATACAACTTGGTTTATATACTACAAGGGTTATAATAAAATAATTAAAAAAGTGAACTTTATAGTTTATTTAATCAATACTGATCCCCAGGTAAAATATTAATAATAATAATAATAATATAATTATTGTTATTATTTCACGAGTTCCACATAAGTTTAAAAATAAGGTTATGTATTATTTAATAAAATAATATTCAATAGATATTATTTATCACTAGCCCATTAAACCCGAATGCACATTATTCCACAATATGTATCAAGACTTGAATAATGAATATTTATTTGTTAAATAAATGTCATTGTATTATTTTCCTATAAATAGATAAATATTATATTCCCTTAATAAGAAATAAATATTTATTAAATGATATACACGCGTTATATTATATCTATTAATTGGTAAAATAATATATTTGATCAATTGAAAACGTATAATTATTATTCCACATGAGGGACTAAAATGTATTCAACATGTTAAATAATAAATAATATAATTATTAATATACTATGTTTTTGGATACTAATATTATGTGACCCTCTAGGCCTCTTTCTCAATGGAATTTGGCAAAGCAGCATATAATCCAACGTTAGAATCTAGTATCACGCTAAGGAACCCACATCAAAATAAGTTAATGAAACAATGTAATAAGGCCCCATACAGATGTATATTGTGTCATATAATCCTTTCCTTAGGATATCTCTAATAATGTAGGTGTCATTCTCATGCCATCAAGCTATGTGATCGATATCTCTTTCTTTGAGTTTATGGAAAATGAAAATTCCTCTAAAACACTTTGGCCATGGATTATTTAGGATATAAAATTTCAATAAAAGGGCCTATTATATATGCTTAAATTAAAAAAATGGTAAATATATTGTCTCACATTATTCATTAGTGAAATACTACTCAGGATGCACCCAACATGTCCTACCTCACCAAGAACATAGATCTTCACATTTTTTTCAATACATCAAAGTACATAAATCGTAATACTCCTAAAATATAATCAAAATGCATATGGATAAATAAACACCCCCATATATAGAAACATACAATAGCTCATATAACAGTGGATTTACAACTGGAGGTTCTTGTTCTCATAATATCCTACACTGTATATTACCATGGGTGTACACCATGAGGAGGTGCCAAAATGTCTTATGAGTCTCCACCCTTGATAGCATGTATTAGTTGTTTAACTCAAATGATACCATATCACTATAAAACATATAATTAATAAAATTTTAATAACACTTCTAGGTTATTATTATAGTGGGGAACTACTATGACCTTTTAGTGTGACAAATACTCATATGAAATTATCACATACCATGTTATGCAGAAGAATAATACTGATGTGATATTTAGTTTATTAATATTAAAATAAATTAATATGTTTCATCATAAGGAACATGAAAGTTTGTTCTATGGACCATACTCCAATAGAACTCCACCTTCCACAGATAAAACTGCTAAAACCCATTATTTCACTAGCTCTCTCATGATACTCTTGCTTCTGTAGGGAATGCCTTCAGTAATGGGCTCTTATACATTCTCATCCTTGTGTTCAATTAATATTAAAACTTCACCTATAACACCCAGATCTTCCACGATACACTTCTCTTTCAATAATGCAATAGCTTGAATTGTACGCAAGTTCGAGTTCTAATACACATCACAACCAATCAAAGTAGTCGTTGTGAATAGTAATACCTACTTTTTGAAATTTTATAAATTTTATCTTTACAAATGGAATTCATTTTTGTATTCGGAATATCTAAATTATCCTAAGTTTAATTTTTTGTAATTTTCAGAGAACTTTCGATTTTTTTATGAATAATGAAAAATCCTTAAAAACCAATTTTTTATTAAAAATAAATTATAGTGATAAATGATACTATTGAATGGTTTTAAAGAATAATTAGAATATATTTTTACCATTTTATCCAATGGTTTTCATTATAATTAATTTCACTTTGAAATTGGACATAAACAATTGTCAATCTTTTGATATATATTGTTTCTTAAAAACATGCTATTTGTTGTGACAGCAGGAATTAGTTATAAAATTAATTAATGAAACATATATGTTTAGAATTTTTTAAAATAGACATCATTTTTGAATTCGGAATATCAATTATAGCTTAGGGTTAAATTTTGGCATTGTTCTGAAAAACATCAATTTTTGATGAATAGTGAAACCACTAAGTGGTAGTTAAAAAACTGATTTTTTGTTTAAATGAAACATTACCACTTCTTTGATTTGATTTTAAAAAATCCTACATACATTTTTGTCATTAATACTTAAAATGTGGTTCAATAGGATTAAAATAATTTTTTGGTGAATAGTAACTTTTATGTTTAATTAATCGCGATTAAATGTAATTAGTGAAATTTAAGGTAAAAATGAAATTTTAAAAATATTAAAATACCATTAAAATTGTCCTACCCCTATTGTATGAGTCATGGAAGACCACAAAAATCCATGTGTCAACTTGGGGACCCCATGGATCCACTTTGGTAGGAAAATGACATTAAAAACTTTTTATTTAATGTTAAAATAAAAATGTCACAAACATGAGTAGTTTTACGAAAAAAAAATTAAATGGGGTTATACAAGTCATATTTTTGACTATAAATATTCATTAGAAATTAAAAAAAGAGTTCCTACATCATGATAATCATTTTCTATTTTTTAGACATTATATAAATTATATTATTTATGACAACATGATGATGCAGCGAATACCTCATTAATAAACGATTTAAATAAAATAAAAAGATAATGTAAACTCTAAGACTTACACTTATCAAAAACCTATTGGATGAGTATATTTCGAACCCCTATAACCTTATCCTTGAAATATATAAGTTTGGGACCTTTAAAATCCGAAACTCATTATATAATAAAGTAACATTTCATGACTTTCCAAGAGTGCCCCTCCTCTCCTCTTATAAAAGGCCCCCACCACTACCACCTTACTCACACCTTCAAAGCCTCTTGGCTCAGCCAACCTCTTCCCAAATACTCTCTCAAATTCCCTCTATTACTCCTAGAAGCCTCACTTTGGGCAGAATTCTTCCCAAGGAAGCCTTTGGCTCAAATCAAAAAAGAGTTACCCGCTTTTAAGGTAATGTCTCCTCTTATGTTATTTTGTTTTATTTGGCTTCTCCAACCCCTTAAACTCTTTTTATTTATTTATTTTGTAACAAAACCAGTATCTTAAATATACTAGGATGTTTTTATAAGAAGTATTAGAGCTACACTTACACACACCTACATCTAATGGTTAAAGAACATACTGTTTCTGTGGATGGCGAATTTCTGCCTCACGAAACGATGATTATTCAACACTCATATAACTCCTTAAAAGGTGGCCATTAAGATGTAACTATATTTATATATGATATATAATATGTTTATGTATTCCTTAATCTTCTGTATTTTTCATTTATGGCATACCATTATGGTTTATATTATTGGTAAACGCGATATTTTCATTTTAGGAAGTGCGGACTACTGCCCCCTCAAAGTGATTTGAATCGTTAATGCCATATGTGGGATGTATAATGGATGGAGTAAATGTTATTATACATTATATTATAATGGAATTATATTATACCTTTATATAATTATAAATTCATTCCATTAAATGCGAAATATAAATGAAATTAGCGTTCATGCGTACGTACGGCTTACCGTCTCCATGAACGGTGCATTTCATTTCTAACCTCTAAATGTTATGTAATATTATAAATTAATGTATATAATGGATATATATGATGTATATTATATCTACATAATGAATATAATTATGGACATAATGGATATTTTACCACATGAACAACTTGTAATTTTAAGAAGTTTATTTTTGACTCAAGTATCACAGATCGACAAAACAATCATTATTAACATAAATAAATACATAATGTTCATAACATGGTAATAAGTGATATAAAAGGAATAATAAACTTGAAAAAGGTTCTTAAGAAATTGTAAATTAACTCTAGTTTATTATTCACGAGGTTAAAGAACGGTCGAGTCAAGTCAGACATGATGTAAGGGATTTTCATAGCCCAATTTCCATTCTTTGGGTTAATCTCCTACTTTCAAATTATGTCATGATTTTATTATGTCCTATCTTTTATTTGTACTTTCTTTATGTGTATTTATAGTAAATACACATAATAGATCTATTTTACTTTAAAAATGATCTTTGTAAGGACTTCATCTGAATCCCCTTTCATTGAGGCATATTTTGTTTTATACACAAATTTTATTTATACCGTGTATAAACCCCTTTGAATTTTATGTTTATTTAAAATAAATCTATTTATATGAAGCGTTCTACTAAACGACAAAAAGGAAATTTTTTTCTTGTCGTACGTATGCGGCGACAACGACTTCTTCTCCGCAATGACCATTATTTGACATTCAGCTTCCACTGCAAGCCACAACTTTTTTTAAATGATTAAAAAATAAGAAAGAGATATTTCTCTCAAATGTATGAAAATACAGTGAAAATGTATACATATTTAACGCAAGCTTAAAAATGTTTTCTGAAAAACTGACTCTCGAGTTTGGTAGACACGAAAGGATTGGGCATGGACTAATCATGGCCTGTAATTAGTCGAGAAGTTTCAGAATTAGTTATTTTGTTTTCAGAAGCTTGCATAATGTTTTCAGAAAAACACTGGAGTATATTTGAGAAATTTTAAACATAAGTATCTTCTAAAAAAATTGAATCGGCAGGTCTCATGAGACAAACTAGTGTCTTGGCACGAGGCCTTGACAAAATCTTATTTGTAGTCTTGGCACGAGACTTGGCTATGTGGTTATGATAGTCTGGCATTATGCATTCCATCATTATGAATGTGGTTATTGATATTGCATGTGATTATTCGACCAGTAGAATATCCATGTGAATAAGTAAATGGAATTATCTCATTTTACTTTTTCCATATTATGTTGAAGTTCAAGTTTAAATGGCATTTGTTTTAGTTATACATTACCTTAAATGATTATGTTTATTTATGAAAGCATCCGCTATATTGTTATCCTTACTGAGCATCTGAGCTCACCCCTTTCAATGCTTTATTTTTCCAAGGATGTGAAGAAATATTTTATGACTGACCTACAGGGATAGTCTGAAGGGGATAGAAGTGTGGACTATGGAGACTATGTTATTGTGATTTTTCACTTTATGATGCAATGTAACATTTATGAATGTATGTAGTGTTTCCAAGGCTACTAAACTAATCGGTCTTTCGAGACTTGATCTTTTGTGATCATGCCAATGTTACTCAATAATGCACCGACTCTGGATAACTGGGGTCGGGGCATTATATTTGGTATCAGAGGCAGTTTAGTACTAACCTTGGAAGCTAGATTTGGATAAACTCTGATTAGAGCACATAGCCCAAAGATAGACTTTGAGGATTAGTATAGAAGAACTTCCTAGAATTTTGGTATTATAGAAATTTTGTGAGTTTTCTGAGAAATACATCCCTGACTGGATACGAGCAGGTAGAGGCGGATCTGGCACAGATGTACCTAGGGGTAAAACCTGAAAACACCGCTTTGAGCTAGACTCGAATTGGAACTGGTGCACGACAATGGGCATTACTGCACTCTTGGTTACTACACTCCCGAGGGATATGCTTAGGATAATTCTAATTTTCATTACAAACTAATATGAAGGGTTATGAGTATATACCTCCTCAAAGAAAACATTTTTATGATTATGTATTATATCCATAAATAGTTCAATTTATGTTAAGTGTTTTACAAGTATAGAATTATGTATTTTAATTCATAAAGAAATCTAGTTTATGCCATTGTTTAGAAATGGCGCCTATGGGAGGAATGGAAACCGTATCAATGCACGCACTCCATGTAGGGATTTCCCTCCTGCTCAAGATAATTATTGTGGATTTGTAGATACAACTGGTGTTGATCAACTTATTACCATACCGGGACAACTCACTCGGGTTATGAATAATAACCTTACTCGTATGGAGCACCCTGATACACAACGTGGAGGATCAATGTTAGACCGCTTCATGAGGCAACAACCACCAACATTTAATGGGGGTACAAATCCATTAGTATAGAGGAATGGATAAACTCTTTAGATAAAATATTCCAAGCCTTGGGGAGTATCAAAAGGGAGAAGGTTGTCATGGCAGTTTACCGCCTCACTGGAGATGTCGATCAGTTGTGGTCGCTGAGTCAAAACACAAAGGAAGATGATAAAGTATCGAATATGGAATGGAGTGAGTTCAAAGAGCTTTTCTTAGAAAAATACTTTCCACATGACCATCGAGAAGGTATGGAAAGGCAATTTCTGAGTCTGAGGAAGAAGGAGGATGATAATGTCGCAATGTATGAGGCTAACTTTACAAGGATAGAGAGGTATTCTATAGATTATATACGTAACCCAAGAAGTAAGATTGATCGTTTCTTTGATGGGTTAAAACCATTTCTCCGTCGAGCATTAGTATCACAAACCTTCTCGTCGTACGAAGATATTGTCTCGTGTGCTATCAAGACGGAAAAGGAATTCTCTAAGTCTTATGACTTTAAAGAAAAGCAAGAAAAGAAGAGATCTTCTAATCAATCTGGAAATGGAAATAAGGGGAATAAGGGAAAAGTTGAATATCAATCCTGCAGTAATTGTGGGAAGAATCACCCTGGTACTTGCTTAAAAGGAATGGGAGTTTGTTATAAATGAGGAGAAAAAGGTCACCAAGATCGTGATTGCAAGGGAAAAAAGAGGCTATCAATGTTGAATGATACAATTGTAGGGAAATGGGGCATTATGCAAAGGAATGTCCAAAGCGTCAGGGAAACATACCTCAGAAAAGGCCAAGGGATCAAGGAAAATCATATGTTGTTACTATAGTTGAAGTGGAATAATTAATTTATTGGTGATTTTGGACTCAAGGATTATATTCTGGTTATAAGGAAAATGATATATATATATAAGGATTTTACTGCAGTACTTTTTTTCATTAATGATTTAATATGATGAAGGTAATCATATTTTTAGTATGTGAAACTTTACTTTGTTTGGGGAATCTGATGTTACAATTGATTTTGGAATTTAGAGACCTTTTAGAGGAAGTCTAGATAGAGGTATTTTGGATAACTATAAAGGTTGGAATGAATTAAATTGAACTTTGGATAGTATTGTTTATGTTTAATACATTTCTGAAGATTATTTTTGGAATATTATAATACTATAATTTTAGGATAAGGACAACCTGCTGGTTGGGGGATAACCCATCGCGTCAGACAATGCTACAAGGATCGAACCCACAACCATAGTGCAACATGACTTTATTACCTACCACTAGCCTACAGGAAGTCCCTGGTTATTACAAAATAGTTTTCCTAATCTAAGTAGTATTTGGTAATATTTGGAACCTTATATAATTAGGATAAATATAATATTTTTGAGTTCTGTTACCATTTGGAGTGAAACATGGGTTCGTGGTAAAAAATTATTAAAGAATGAAAGCCTACATGACAAGTAAGTATATTTCCTTACGTTCTTAGTAAATATCTTAAATAAATTCCTCAACTTTATGAAAGGAATCTTAAAACAAAAACGTTGTCGGTTATTTTTTCCAACTGGGGATTCAATGACCGTTTAACCAATCACAAGTTTGTGATTCTCTTGTGGTTAACTTTCTCCGAATCCTATTTTCTACAACTCTCTATCATACCCTAATGGTTTGTTTTTCCTTCATATCCATATTTTTCATGTAATCCTAGTATGGGATATCTCGGGTGACCTTTGTACCTCTCTTTCTTTCTTTTAATGTTATATTTTTATTAACCCTATTTCCGATGTGGGTTTTACACAAAGCTATTTTCTATTTTCAACCTTTTATTTTCAAAGAAAAATGTCAAATTGCGAGGATGCAATTTATTGAAGCAGGGTAGAATGTAACACCCCGAGCTTCCATGATACGCTTCTCTTTCAATATTGCAATAGCTTGCATTGTATGCAAGTTCGAGTTCTAACACACACCACAACCAATCAATGTAGCCTTTGTGAATAGTAATAACTACTTTTTAAAATTTTATAAATTTTACCTTTCCAAATGGACTTCGTTTTTGTATTCGGAATATTGAAATTATCTTAAGTTTAATTTGTTGTAATTTTCAGAGAACTTCCAATTTTTTTATGAATAGTGAAAAATACTTAAAAACAACTTTTTTAATCAAAATAAATTATAGTGATAAATTATACTATTGAGTGGTTTTAAAGTATAATTAGAATATATTTTTACTATTTTATCTAATGGTGTTCATTAGAATTAATTTCACTTTGAAATTGGACATAAACAATTGTCAATCTTTTGATATATATTGTTTCTTAAAAACACGTTATTTATTGTGACAGCGGGAATTAGTTATAAAATTAATTAATGAAACTTATATGTTTGGAATTTGGTAAAATATACATCATTTTTGAATTCAGAATATCAATTATAGCTTAGGGTGCAATTTTGGCATTGTTCTAAAAAACATCAATTTTTGATGAATAGTGAAACCACTAAGTGGTAGTTAAAAACTGATTTTTCGTTTAAATGAATCATTAAAACTTCTGTGATTTGATTTTAAAAAATCTGACATATATGGTTGTCATCATAATTTAAAATGTGGTTCAATGGGATTAAAATAATTTTTTGGTGAATAGCAACTTTTACGTTTAATTAATCGCGATTAAAGCTAATTAGTGAAATTTAAGGTAAAAATGATATTATAAAAACATTAAAATACCTTTACTCTTGTCCTACCCCTATTTGATGAGTCATGGCCGACCAAGAAAATCCATGGGTCAACTTGGGGACCCCATGGAGCCACTTTGGTAGGAAAATGACATTAAAACCATTTTATTTAATGTTAAAATAAAGATCTCACAAACATGAGTTTTTTTACTAAATAATTTTTAAATGGGGTTATACAAGTCATATTTTTGACTATAAATATTCATTAGAAAGATAAAACAATTTCCTACATCATCATAATTGTTTTATAATTTTTAGACATTAAATAAAGTAAATTATTTATGACACCATGATGATGCAGTGATTACCTCATTAATTAACGATTTAAATAAAATAAACAGATAATGTAACATATAAGACTTACACTTGTCAAAAACCTATTGGATGAGTATATTTAGAACCCTTATCACCTTAGACTTGATATATATAAGTGTGGGACCTTTAAAATCCGAAACTCATTATATAATAAAGTAACATTTCATGACTTTCCAAGAGTGCCCCTCCTCTCCTCTTATAAAAGGCCCCCACCACTAACACCTTAATCACACCATCAAAGCCTTTTGGCTCGGCCAACCTCTGCCAAAATACTCTCTAAACTTCCCTTTATTACTCCTATAAGCCTCAATTTTGGCATAATTCTTCCCAAGGAATCCTTTGGCTCAAATAAAAAAAGAGTTACCCTATTTTAAGGTAATGTCTTCTCATATGTTATTTTGTTTTATTTTTCTTATCCAAACCCTTAAACTCTTTTTATTTCTTTATTTTGTAACAAAACCAGTATCTTTAATATACTAGGATGTTGTTATAATAAGGATTAGAGCTACACTTTCACACACCTACATCTAATGGTTAAAGAACATACTGTTTCTGTGGATGGCGAATTTCTGCCTCACAAAACAATGATTGTTCAACACTCATATAACACCTTCAAAGGTGGCCATTAATATGTAACTATATTTATATATGATATATAGTATGTTTATTTTTTCCTTAAGCTTCTGTATTTTTAATTTATTTCATACCTTTATGGTTTATAATATGGGTAAACGCGATATTTTCATTTTAGGAAGTGCGGACTACCGCCCCATCAAAGTGATTTGAATCGTTAATGCCATATGTGGGATGTATAAAGGATGGAGTAAATGGTATTATACATTATATTATACTGGAATTATATTATACCTTTATATAATTATAACTTCATTCCATTAAATACGAAATAGAAATGAAATTAGCGTTCATGCGTACGTACGGCTTACCGTCTCCATGAACGGTGCATTTCATTTCTTACCTCTAAATGTTATGTAATATTATAAATGAATGTATATACTGGATATATATTATGTATATGATATATAAATCACGAATATAATTATGGATATAATGGATATTTTACCACATGAACAACTTGTAATTTTAAGAAGTTTATTTTTGACTCAAGTACCAAAGATCGAAAAAACCACCGTTATTATCATAAATAATTAAATAATGTTCATAACATGGTAATAAGTGATATAAGAGGAATAATAACCTTGAAAAAGTTTCTTAAGAAATTATAAATTAACTCTAGTTTATTATTCATGAGGTTAAATAAGGGTCGTGTCAAGTTGGACACGAGGTAAGGGAATTTCTTAGCCCAATTTCCATTATTTGGGTTAATCTCCTACTTTCAAATTATGTCATGATATTATTATGTCCTATCTTGTATTTGTACTTTATTTATGTGTACTTATAGTAAATACACATAATATATCTATTTTATTTTAAAAATGATCTTTGTAAGGACTTTGTCTCAATCCCCTTTCATTGAGGCATATTTTGTTTTATACACAAATTTTATTTATACAGTGTATAAACTCTTTGACTTTTATGTTTATTCAAAAGGAATATTTTTATACGAAGAGTTTTAATAAAAAACAAAAAGGAATGTTTTTATTGTCATACGTATGCGGCAAAAATGACTTCTCCGCCTCCATGACCATTATATGACCTTCGACTTCTTCTGCAAGACATAACTTTTTTTAAATGATTTAAAAAAAGAGAGAGATATTTCTCTCAAATGTATGAAATTCCAGTGAAAATGTGTACGTATTTAACGCAAGCTTAAAAATGTTTTCAGAAAACCTGACTCTCGAGTGTGGTATATAGGAAGGGATTGTGCGTGGAACCATCATGGCTTGTAATTAGTCGAGAAGTCTCAGAATTAGTCATTTTGTTTTCAGAAGCTTTCATAATGTTTTCAGAAAAACACTGGAGAATATTTGAGCAATTTTAAACATAAGTATCTTATAAAAAATTTCATCGGCCGGTCTTATGAGACAAACTAGTGTCCTGGAATGAGGCCTTGACAAAATCTTATTTGTAGTCTTGGCACGAGGACTTCACTATGTGGTTATGATAGTCTAGCATTATGCATTACATCATTATAAAAGTGGTTATTGATATTGCATGTGATTATTCGACCAGTAGAATATCCATGTGAATAAGTAAATGGAATTATCTCATTTTATTTTTTCCATATTATGTTGAACATCAAGTTTAAATGGCTTTTGTTTTAGTTATGCATTTCCTTAAATGTTTATGTTTATTTATGAAAGCTTCCGCTATATTGTAATCCTTACTGAGCATCTGAGATCACCCCTTTCAATGTTTTATTTTTCCCAGGATGTGAAGAAATATTTTATGACTGACCTACAGGGATAGTCTGAAGGGGATAGAAGTTTGGACTATGGAGACTATGTTATTGTTATTTTTCACATAATGATTCAATGTGACATTTATGAATGTATATAGTGTTTCCAAGGCTACTAAACTAATCGGTCTTTCGAGACATGATCCTTTGTGATCATGCCAATGTTACGCAATAATGCACCGACTATGGGTAACTGGGGTCGGGGCATTACAGTTGGTATCAGAGGCAATTTAGTGCTAACCTTGGAATCTAGATTTAGATAAACTCTGATTAGAGCACATATCCCAACGATAGACTTTGAGGACTAGTATAGAAAAACTTCCTAGAATTTTGGTATTATAGAGATTTTGTGAGTTTTCCGAGCAATACATCCCTGTCTGGATACGGGCAGGTAGAGGTGGCACTGGAACTGATGTACCTAGGGGTAATACTCGAAAACATCGCTTTTAGCTTGACTCGAACGGGAACTAGTGCACGACAACGGGCATTGTTGTACTCATGGTTATGACACTCCCGAGGGATATGCTTAGGATAATTCTCATTTTCTTCACAAACCACTATGAAGGGTTATGAGTATATACTTCCTCAAAGAAAACATTTTTATGATTATGGATTATATCCATAAATAGTTCAATTTATGTTAAGTGTTTTAAAAGTATGGAATTATGTATTTTAATTCATAAACTAATATAGTTTATGCCATTGTTTAGAAATGGCGCCTAGTGGGAGGAATGGAAACCATATCAATGCATGAACTCCGTCGAGCATTAGTCTCACAAACCTTCTCGTCGTATGAAGATATTGTCTCGTGTGCTATCAAGACAGAAAAGGAATTCTCTAAGTCTTATGAATTTAAAGCAAAGAAAGAAAAGAAGAGATCTTCTGATCAATCTGGAAATGAAAATAAGGGGACGACGGGAAAAGTTGAATATCAGTCCTGGAGTAATTGTGGGAATAATCACCCTGGTACTTTCTTAAAAGGAATGGGAGTTTGTTATAAATGTGGAGAAAAAGGTCACCAGGATTGTGATTGCAAGGGAAAGAAAGAGGCTATTAATGTTGACTGCATCAATTGTCGGGAAATAGGGAATTATGCAAATGAATGTCATAAGCATCAGGGAAACTTACCTCAGAAAAGACCAAGGGATCAAGGACAATGTTATGCTGTTACTATAGTTGAAGTGGAATAATTAATGTATTGTTGCTTTTGGACTCAAGTATTATATTCTGGTTATTAGGATAATGATATATATATAAGGATTGTACTGCAGTACTTGTTGTTTTCATTAAGGATTTAATATGATGAAGGTAATCATATTTTTAGTATGTGAAACTTTACTTTGTTTGGGGAATCTGATGTTACAATTGATTTTGGAATTTAGAGACCTTTTAGAAGAAGTTTGGATAGAGGTATTTTGGATAACTATAAAGGTTGGAATGAATTAAGTTGAACTTTGGATAGTATTGTTTATGTTTAAAATATTTCTGAAGATTATTTTTGGAATATTATAATACTATACATTTAAGAAAAGGACAACATGCAGGTTGGGGGATAACCCATCCTGTCGGACAAAGATGCAGGAATAGAACCCAGAACCATAGTGTGACATGCCTTTATTACCTACCACTAGCCTACAGGAAGTCCCTGGTTATTACAAAACAGTTTTCCTAATCTAAATGTTATGTGGTAATATTTGGACCCTTATACAATTATGATAAATAGAATATTTTTGAGTTCTGTTACCATTTGGAGTGAAAGATGGGTTTGTGGTAAAAATTTATTAAAGAATGAAAGCCTACATGACAAGTAAGTATATTTCCTTACATTCTTAGTAAATTGCTTAAATAAATTCCACAACTATATGAAAGGTAACTTAAAACAAAAACGTTGTTGGTTAAATTTTCTAACTGGGGATTCAATGACTGTTTAACCAATCACAAGTTTGTTATTTTTTTGTGGTTAACTTTCTCCTAATCCTATTTTCTACAACTCTCCATCAGACCATGATGGTTTTTTTCCTCCATATCCATATTTTCATGTAATCCTAGTATGGGCTATCTCGGGTGACCTTTTTACCTCTCTTTATTTCTTTTAATGTTATATTTTTATTAACCCTATTTCCGATGTGGGTTTTCCACAAAGGTATTTTCTATTTTCAAAGAAAAATTTCAAATTGCGAGGATGCAATTTATTGAAGGGGGGAGAATGTAACACCCCGAGCTTCCATGATATGCTTCTCTTTCAATAATGCAATAGCTTGCATTGTACGCAAGTTCGAGTTCTAACACACACCACAACCAATCAAAGTAGCCGTTGTGAATAGTAATAACTAATTTTTGAAATTTTATAAATTTTATCTTCCCAAATGGACTTCGTTTTTGTATTTGGAATATCGAAATTATCTTAAGTTTAATTTTTTGTAATTTTCGGAGAACTTCCAATTTTTTTTGAATAGTGAAAAATACTTAAAAACAAATTTTTAAATAAAAATAATTTATAGTGATAAATTATACTATTGAGTGGTTTTAAAGTATAATTAGAATATATTTTTACAATTTTATCCAATAGTGTTCATTAGAAATAATTTCACTTTGAAATTGGACATAAACAATTGTCAATCTTTGGATATATATTGTTTTTTAAAAACACGCTATTTGTTGTGACAACGGGAATTAGTTATAAAATTAATTAATGCAACTTATATGTTTGGAATTTTGTAAAATAGAAATCATTTTTGAATTCGGAATATCAATTATTGCTTAGGGTGATATTTTGGCATTGTTCTGAAAAACTTCAATTTTTGATGAATAATGAAACCACTAAGTGGTAGTTAAAAAACTGATTTTTCGTTTAAATGATACATTACCACTTATGTGATTTGATTTTCAAAAATCCTACATAAATGGTTTTCATTAGGATGTAAAATGTGGTTCAATGGGATTAAAATAATTTTTTTGTGAATAGTAACTTTTAAGTTTAATTAATCACGATTAAAGGAAATTAGTAATATTTAAGTTAAAAATGATACTATAAAAATATGAAAATACCTTTACACTTATCCCAACCATATTTGATGAGTCATGGACGACCATGACAATCCATGGGTAAACTTGGGGACCCCCTGGAGCCACTTTGGTAGGAAAATGACATTAAAAACGTTTTATTTAATGTTAAAATAAAAATGTCACAAACATGAGTTGTTTTACTAAAACAATTTTTAAATGGGGTTATACAAGTCATATTTTTGACTATAAATATTCATTATAAATCTAAAAAAAGTTCCTACATCATGAAAATTTTTTATAATTTTTAGAAATTAAATAAATTAAATTATTTATGACACCATGATGATGCAGCAATTACCTCATTAATTAACGATTTAAATAAAATAAAAAGATAACGTAAAATCTAAGACATACATTTTTCTAAAACCTATGGGATGAGTATAATTAGAACCCTTATCACCTTATCCTAGAAATATATAAGTGTGGTACCTTTAAAATCCGAAACTCATTATATAATAAAGTAACATTTCATGACTTTCCAAGAGTGCCCCTCCTCTTCTCTTATAAAAGGCCCCCACCACTACCACCTTACTCACACCATCAAAGCCTTTTGGCACGGCCAACCTCTGCCCAAATACTCTCTCAACTTCACTCTATTACTCCTAGAAGCCTCACTTTGGGCATAATTCTTCCCAAGGAAGCCTTTAGCTCAAATCAAAAAAGAGTTACCCGATTTTAAGGTAATGTCTTCTCTTAGGTTATTTTGTTTCATTTTGCTTCTCTAACCCCTTAAACTATTTTTATTCCTTTCTTTTATAACAAAACCAGTATATTCAATATACTAGGATGTTGTTATAAGAAGGATTATATCTACACTTACACACACCTACATCTAATGGTTAAAGAACATACTGTTTCTATGGATGGTGAATTTCTACCTCACGAAACGATGATTGTTCAACACTCATATAACACCTTCAAAGGTGACCATTAAGATGTTAGTAAATTTATATATGATATATAATATGTTTATGTTTTCCTTAAGATTCTGTATTTTTCATTTATGTCATACCTTTATGGTTTCCATTATGGGTAAACGCGATATTTTCATTTTAGGAAGTGCGGACTACCGCCCCCTCAAAGTGATTTCAATCGTTAATGCCATATGTGGGATGTATAAAGGATGGAGTAAATGGTATTATACATTATATTATACAGAAATTATATTATACCTTTATATAATTATATCTTCATTCCATTAAATACGAAATAGAAATTAAAGTAGCGTTCATGCGTACGTATGGCTTACCGTCTCCATGAACGGTGCATTTCATTTCTTACGTCTAAATGTTATGTAATATTATAAATGAATGTATATACTGGATATATATTATGTATATGATATCTACATCATTAATATAATTATGTATATAATGGATATGTTACCACATGAAGAACTTGTAATTTTAAGAAGTTTATTTTTGACTCAAGTACCAATGATCGACAAAACGACCGTTATTAACATAAATAATTACATAATGTCCATAACATGGAAATAAGTGATATAAAAGGAATAATAAAATTGAACAAGTTTCTTAGGAAATTATAAATTAACTCTAGTTTATTATTCATGAGGTTAAGGAACGGTCGAGTCAAGTCGCACATGAGGTACGGGAATTTCTTAACCCAATTTTCATTCATTGGGTTAATCTCCTAATTTCAAATTATATAATGACATTATTATGTCCTATCTTGTATTTGTACTTTCTTTATGTGTACTTATAGTAAATACACATAATATATCTATTTTATTTTAAAAATTATCTTTGTAAGGACTTCCTCTCAATCCCATTTCATTGAGGTATATATTGTTTTATAGACAAATTTTAATTATACGGTGTAGAAACCACTTTGACTTTTATGTTTATTCAAAACAAATATTTTTATACGAAGATTTTTACTAAATGACAAAAAGGAATGTTTTTCTAGTCGTACGTATACGGCGACAATGACTTCTCTGCCGCCATGACCATTATTTGACTTTCGGCATCCTCTGCAAGCCATAACATTTTTTAAATGATTTAAAAAAAGAGAGAGATATTTTTCTCAAATGTATGAAAATCCAGTGAAAATTTATACGTATTTAACGCAAGATTAAAAATGTTTTCAAAAAACCTGACTCTCGAGTGTGGTAGATAGGAAGGGATTGGGTGTCTGCCCATCATGGCCTATAATTAGTCCAGAAGTCTCATAATTAGTTATTTTTTTCAGAAGCTTGCATAATTTTTTCAGAAAAACACTAGAGTATATATGAGAAATTTTAAACATATGTATCTTCTAAAAAAATTGCATCGGCAGGTCTCATGAGACAAATTAGTGTCTTGGAATGAGGCCTTGATAAAATCTTTTTTGTAGTCTTGGAACGATGCCTTGGCTACGTGGTTATGATAGTATGGCATTATTCATTCCATCATTATGAAAGTGGTTATTGATATTGCATGTGATTATTCAACCAGTAGAATATCCATGTGAATAAGTAAATGGAATTATCTCATTTTACTTTTTCCATATTAGGTTGAAGTTCAAGTTTAAAAGGATTTTGTTTTACTTATACATTACCTTAAATGTTTATGTTTATTTATGAAAGCTTACACTATATTGTTATCCTTACTGAGCATCTGAGCTCACCCCTTTCAATGTTTTATTTTTCCCAGGATGTGAAGAAATATTTTATGACTGACCTACAGGGATAGTCTGAAGGGGATAAAAGTGTGGAATATGGAGAATATGTTATTGTGATTTTTCACTTTATGATGTAATGTAACATTTATGAATGTATCTAGTGTTTCCAAGGATACTAAAATAATCGGTCTTTCGAGACTTGATATTTTGTGATCATGCCAATGTTACGAAATAATGCACCGACTCTGGGTAACTGGGGTCATGGCGTTACATCACCCCTCTAATTAAAATCATTCAAGAGGTGATCCTTCTAGAGGATATTTATTATCTGTCAGTGTGACATTGGATCTCTTGAATGAGAAAGAAATTTAGTATTATCAAAAACACAATGTTATGGGAACTTTAATGATAGGTGCGACGTCATGATAATGGACAATGTTATGTATCGAAACAGTTTCCTTAGATGCATCAAAAGATGATATATGCTCAGAATCTCTTGTAGAATCAATGAAAAATCGATATTTTGACCCAATTTATCTCACAACTCCTCCGTTGGGACAAGTAACCTACCCAAATTGGAATTTTAAATCATTATAAACTATCTAAAAACTAGCATCGTTATATCCCTTGATGACCACATTTTTATCTCCACCATACATGAGGAAAATAACATTGGTTTTTCTCAGACACACAAATATAGACTTAAAAATATATAAATTTTGTTCTCATGGACTTATTGATATCTTTCAACCATGCTCAATTCCTTGAGAACATGAAATATTTTATATTTTACGGCATATACTATTAATATTAATACTAAATCATATGGGATCTTACCAATTCTGTATTTTTATAATTTTTTCTAAGGATACAATATCCTAAAAAAATATAAATCAAGTGACACTTGAACCAATCCACCCTTCAATTATTCCAAAATAAATCTCTTTAGTATCTAGAAAATATTTTTAATTTAACATAGTCCATACAATCACTTGGATATATAAAAATGATCTTTGTTATTAGAATATATGCTACATCACCAAATTCCATCATGTAGATAGACTTGTTTTACTAGTCCCTAGAAACCTGTAAGACTATAATTTCATTTTAAATATGTAATATTTCATTAACACATAGTACTATTAAAATGACTTGATTTACCTAAAACCACTTATAAACACACTGATAACATTCATTATTAATGAAACCGAATTATTTTATAGCTTCATTGAATCAAATGTTCTACGACATAGATTTTTTCATTAATATATAAATGGATCTTGACAACATGAAAATACCTGTGGAAACAACTAGAGTCACAAACCCATCATGTTGTGTCATATAAGAATATTCACGTAGGGTCCCCTTAAAAAAATGAATATTTTACATCCATATGTCAAATAACATAGTCATGGTAACCTGCTATAGTATGTAAAATTTTATGGACATAAACCAGGAATCTTATAAAGATGGATCAACAAGTATTTTCATTGATTAGTGTTAAAACCACTGTCCGCTATAAATGGTTTATATTTATTTACATTTCCGTCTAAAACCAATTTTTCTAGGAATTAACATTCAAACCTACCCATATTTACATCAACTACCAGATCAACCAGAAGCTAAACATGGATCTCATAAATGGAATCCATTTAAAAAATTAGGACTTCTTTCAATATTACATCTTTTAAGAACTCCACAACCTTTTTAAGAGATATGTTCATCATTCTCAACCAATAATGGGTCACCATATTCAGTGACTATAAAACAATATATCCCAAGTTCTCTCACCTATCTTTCACTCATATGTAGTACTTTTGTTTCACGGATTACTTCTCCAACGAGGAATTATGGAACCTATTCTTATACCAACACCTTGGTATCGTGAGAATAAATATAATTGAATTCAATCATGATCCCACTATGATTTTTTTTGGATTTTATGCCTCTAATGATAGATAGGTTATATAGTGATAACCATTATATAATTTGAATGTTTTTGTAGGTAGTATCACTTTGTTTCCTTGGAATAAAAAATGCCTCTCAATACAAGACATTTTTCTGCAAAAAAAATCATTTTTTACCACTACATAACTAAAAGGGAAGTAATATTTTTTGTATAGTTAGTGCTCGATTTAATGTGTATGTTGCACATTGTAATGCATATCCCAAAAGGGTAATAAAATATCATCATGAATAATTATGGAACTTACAATGTCTAACAAGGTACAGTTCCTCCTTTAACTAATTTTTTTTTACTGAGATGTATATAGTGGAGTGAGTAGAGATAGAATCCTAAAATCCAATAATAAGACTAAAAACCCTTGGGTATGATATTAACCACCTCAATATGATCAATGGTTTTATCTTTTTACATTATTGATTCTCTATTTCATTCATGAACTCCATGTATTTCTTAAGGACACTAACTTATACCTCATCAATAGACAGATCCATATCTACTAATGTTTTTGGTAAAAGTCATGAACTAAGAATTTCAACTTATTAATTCTATTATAAATGCTCCACATACATTAGTGTGTATAAATCCAAGATGTTCTACAGCCCTTCCACCCTATCCACCAAATGGTGTTTTTTCTATTTATCATTGTAAAAAATCATAACATTTATCAAGTGATAATAGCATAGAACTTTCAAAGAACAATAATGATAGATATCTGTCGAAGGCTTCCCATTTATATAACCAAGAAGGTGAATCCATGGCTAGGTGTTAGATGTGTCAGGTGAAGATGGTTCATAATCAAATTTCAATACATGGTTTTTGTAATTTATTACACAATTACCCCTATTTAAATGTTCCTTTCCATAATATATATTTTCAATGTAATAGAAATAAAATTGATTTTTAAAAATGAGAATAAACCTATTATCATCAAGGAATGATAAAAAATTATATTATTTGTATCCATGGGTATATATTAACAATATTTTAAAATTAAAATCATTCCCATTAGAAATGAATAGTGGTAGTCGCCAATGTATAGAGAATCCAACCTCACACCATTAGAAGCTGGTAGATCCACCTCCCCTCTAAAAATAATTTGGAATCTAAATAGTTATGAATTTGTATACATATGTGAGAACCATAAGCTATATCTAATACCCAATGTATAAATTTTGAATAATTACTCACAATAAGATATTCACCTTTAGCCTCACTATTCATCTAGGTGTAGTTCCTCTTATAGTTCCATTTCCAATCACGTGTAAATCATAATGCATCATTTTCCATTCCCTAAATATGGATCTTCATCTTCATATAAAGATGGTTCTCAGGAGCTTCAGAATTATTATGAATCTTGGGACCCTTTTTCTTGTTCATGGTTTTCATGTTCACCATATGGACTGTGGGTTTATCAGACCCCGTGTCCTCATCCAATTGATGAATATAATTTAGATATTATCAACGACTCCTATCATAATTGATCATATGGGAATTGACAACAAAACTGGAGAACGTTTTGGGAAGGGATGAGAGTCTGAGATCTACAGGAAACTCATCCATTAATTTAATCCTATTGATTTATAAGCATTAACTCTTACCAATAAACATGCCTACATGAGGCTCAACTGGCACTGTGTAACACCCTATGATTTTATGAAAAATATTATTTTTAATTTCATTGAGGTCTTTGATTTATGATTCACCAAGATTATCTTGTGCTATACGCAACACCATATTAGCTTGTAGTATACGCAACACTATTCTTGGCTTGTGATGCACAAAATTTCACGTTCTTTTGAATAAAATTCATTTTACAGAACACTATGTATAGATTTTGATCAATGTATAATTGAACTATATTTTGAGTATTTATTATGCAACACCAATGGAATAATTCTCTACATGCAACCCTGACTTGGCTTTCATTACACGCAAGATCAACCTTCCTCAATAGCGTGTGTTGTATGCAATACCGAGTTTCACTAAACAACAATATGTTATTAAAATTTTATATAAACTAGACGTTATGAATAGTAATACCCAATTTTGACATTTCATAATTTTATCCTTCAAAATGGAATTTATTTTTGGATTCGGAATATCGAAATTAGCTTAGGGTGAATTATTGGTATTTTTCTATAAACTTTCAATTTTTGATGAATAGTGAAAAACACTAAGTTATTGTTTAAAACAAAAATTTTATTTAAATGTATTTTATGTAAAAATAAATACATAATACCTATATAAGTTCAATTTAATTCACTGGAGTCAATCTATAATAATTTAAATATATAAAAATTTTATTGAACTTTTTAGCGTCTTTTACCCACCACAAAGGAGAATTTCAAAATTTACAAAAAACATAATTTTACCTATTTTGTGAGTCAAATTTTAAAAACATGAAGGACATGGTTGATATCAGTATGTAAAATTTGGTTCAATAAGATTTTTTTTTAATGAATAGTAACTTTTTACTTTTATTTACCACGCATAAAAGTAATAGTGTAATTAAGGGTACAAATGATATTATTATTACACTAACACATGAAATAATTCTATAGAATATGTTTAATTCGACCGAAAATAACCTTGGGAATAATATATGACCATTTAGGTCCAATTAGATTAGATTAGGACATTTATTATTATTTTATTTAAAGAAGAGTTAAAATAGTTAAAATCAAAGTTTAATAAATAAAACTTTTTTAATATAGGTTTATACAAAAGATAAATTAGACTATAAATATTCATTAGAAATATAAAGATATTTCATACATAATGGAATTTTATTTATAATTTTTAGACCTTAAATAATTTAATTTATTTATGATACAATGATGATGTAGTAATTACCTTATTAATAAAATATTAACATAATTGATTTTATAAATACCCAAATAAATTTAATTTGAGAATTTTTATGAATTAGACTAATTTTCTAGGTTAATTTTACATATTAGGGCTGTTTAGATGATTTTTTTTTTCAAATTAATAATGCTATTATAAATTTAGAAATAATACCAAAGAGTGTCAAAATTGAAATAAAAAAGTTTTTAAAACAAATATTATATTATTAACCGATATAATGGTTTAAAAAATATAAAGTTCGTCCAAAAGAAATATATAATAATATATGTGACATTAATGAACCAAATGGGGTTCTATTGTCAATTTATAGTAAGATTATTAACCATATAGTGTAAGAATACAAGAAGACACGGTATAAGTTAAATTACTTAACTTCGAGTTAAATCTAAATGATAAGGTTAAAATGGTAACCTACACTTGACTAAAACCTATTGGTTGAAAGGATTTCGACCCATACCCACCTTAGCCTCGAAATAAGTCACTTTGGAGCCATTATAAACTGAATATTAATTTATTATAAAATAATATTTTATGTTTTTTCTAAGGTGCCCCTCTCCCGTCTTATAAAAGGACACTCCCCCTCATCTTTAATTCGCAACCAAAAATCCATTTTTCTCGGACAAACACTACCCAAATACTATATTAGTTGTCCTCAAATAATGCTAGAGGCATTCCTTTAGTCAAAAATCCAACCTATGGATCCCTTTTTATCAAATCATAAGGTAGAACCCGAAGAAGTGGTAAATATCTCACCACCTATTTCAAGTTCCTTTCTTCTTCCACATCCTCCTTCTTTGTTTTTTCCATTCTAAAATAATAAATTCGGTATATTTTATATAATTAGATGTTATTATAAAACTTTTAAAATCATATTAGTTATTTTATTGATCCTATGAATGAAAATGTCACCACATGTGCGTACGTACGGCTTACCATCTCCACGTCGTGGTGTAGTTTGTTATTCAAACATTTCATCATTTGGAAGGGTATAATAATGAGTATAAATGATATATTTAATAAATATAAAATTATAATTATTCTTTATATATGATATACCATCCAATTATATAAGATTTTAAAATCAAATTAATGATATCATCACTCGTGCGTACGTACGGACTACCATCTCAACAAACGCAGTGAGATTCATTTTCCATAATTAACCATTCATGTATGATTATAATTTATATATAATAAATAATCATGAAATAAATTACATAGTAATGATACTGTATTTATGTACATATATGTTTCATTTACTTAATTCCATTCAATTCAATAAGGAATCTAAAACAGGTTTCATGCGTGCGTACGACCTACCGTCTCCATGAATGGTGTATTTCATTCCATTTATCGATCTATCATATATATTTCTATGATGAATATATATTATATATAAATCATTTTTTACATTATATGATTAATTAAATCAGTATATAAGTAATAATATCATGAACAACAAGTCGAAACACGTACGATAAATGAAACGATATTACCCAAAATGCTACTTTAACATGTAATTTACAAAAGAACGAATAATATAAAGTCATAAGTGATTAATATATGATATCATAAATATTATTAAGGTTGTGTTAAAAGTTAATAATAAGTTTATACCCACTATACTGGAGTCTCGGACACATATGGAAAAAATTAGACATAAATTAAGGGATAATTTTGCAAATCTCGTTTTTATCCGAGATTGTTTATACGTTAGTATTTACTGGCATAATATTTTTCATACATATCCATAAAAATGTATTTCATAAATTTTTTGATATTCTTACATGTATTTTTAAAGTCATGTTTACCTCTATTTGACTTTTACATTATGTTATGGAAGGAATATTTCTTTTATTTACCATACGAGAAACTTTTTGACTTTTCCAGCAAAAGTACAAGGAGAATGTTTTTTAACTTATATAGCATGAATGGATTTTTATGGTTTTATAACACCTAATTTTCAGGAAGATTCATCTACTATATTTCATTATTATTTAAAAAATTACATTTCTTTTAAAATTGAACGACATTTTTTGAAAGGAAAATGATTTTGAAGAAGAAAGGATATTTTCCTCAAGAATTCATTTCAAGGGTTTTATCAAAACTATTTTCCATATAAGATGACAATATGATTATGTTTCAAGTATAATGTTTCTATTATTTACATGTTTTGATTTTTCTTATGATTAAATGGTATCCATTTCTTTTATATTTATTATTTTATCATGGGATGATGTTTATGAAACACATTTTATTCTTTGGGTTTTGATGAATGATTTATGTTTATTTTGTGGTACAAGTAATTATGATTTCATTATGAGATTTGTGGGACATATATCTCCATAAAATGCATTGGGTAAAGATTTATATCTCATGAGATAGACATATATGGAACGAGAAGTGAATCTGCTTTAGTAATATAAGGTAGGAACGACAAGTAAACCCGGTTCAGTAATGGACTTTGTCCACTATGACAGTCTTCGTAGTAATGCCTTGGCTACAATAGAAATAATATCATATAATTAATGGTTTTCCACAATTACATGTTTTATTACCATGATATTTTCTCATGATTTATGTTCCTCTATGATATATGCCTTACGTACTTCCATATTTTATATTATTGCTCATGATTTTGAAGTTTAGATTTTATGTTCATGTTTTTGCATTCAAATTTTTGTGGATTGTTTTATGTTCTCTATCTTTACCCTTAATGAGCATTTTATATCATCCTTTTTATATTTTATTTTCAACAGGATATAAGGAAAGGTTTTAGGGAAGAAAACAAAAAGGGGAATATCTTTGTGGGAGATGTTCAAGATCTTTCACCATGATTAGAAGATTATGTTCTGAGTTTTGAAAGACACTAAACTATTACAGTCCTTGGATGTTTGTTTTTGTTATGTATTAAGTATTCTTCAAAAGTAATGTAAATTCCATGTATGTCAAGTGTGGGTCTCTACACATTGACACTACAATATATGTTTTTTAAAATACAATGAAAATCTTGAGCCTATATTTTCTTTCCTTATCCAAATATACAACTCTAATGTGAGACATCATGCTATATGCATCTATGTCCATATATTGATTCAAGAGATCATTGGTAATGG
Organism: Viscum album; assembly: GCA_963277665.1. NCBI lineage: Eukaryota > Viridiplantae > Streptophyta > Magnoliopsida > Santalales > Viscaceae > Viscum > Viscum album. Next base: position 1,006,560,686 of record OY728158.1, on the reverse strand, counting down.
ATGATAACATATAACATTGAAAATATATGGGACCATTCATATGTTTATCATATAGTGATAACTCTAAGTCACTTGACTCATTGCCTGTATCATTTGGAATAGGTTCATCAGGAACACTCTATTTCACTCCATGATGATGGATGGCCGCTAAGATCCCTTTCCACTAGTGGAAATTTATGCTAGTGAGAAATATATACTTCTAAATTATGGACCACAATGATATTTTTGAATTCATTTTAATATTGTTTCTACAAAATAAAATTAGAATAATTTTAGTAAATTTTTTTAATAAATTTAGTAAGAAAAAATTGTTTTATAATCTCCCACTATTTTATAAAATCCCAATAGTCCTCACCCTTATATGTAGAAAATAATCTTCTTTTAATATTCTAGTGGATAGGACCCTTATTTCACTTCTCATAACCGCAACATTGGTTAGTGAAGTAACTATAATATTTTAATATAGGAATCACAAATTCTAAGATCTTTAACTCACATTTCACTGAATTTTTGTCTTGATTCCCCAGTCCTAAAATCATTAAAATATATTTACTTAACCCTTTCATATCAGTTATAAAACTTATTATGTTGGATGTAATCCCTTATTTTTAATTACGTTATGTTAATAAAAAAATCAATTTATAATTTCATTTTTATTGAATGAATACCAACTTTAGGTATTAAAACCCATGGAGCTATGTTTTGATTTTAACTGATGTGGTGGAAGGGTATTCCAACACAATATATATAAATAAGATATTATATCCATTTATTAATAAATTTACAATTATTATAATTATTACATTCCTATTAATATAAAGTATATTTCCATAAGTCATTAACCATGTCTTATATAATATTTACACATAAAAATTTATTTTAGTTGTATCTCGCATGGTCTGTAATTTCATTAATTAATGTGATCACAAAAATCTCCCATAACAAAATAACCATCCCACTTGATGGAAATAAAATAATAATGTGTTATGAGCATGATCCTTTGATAAATTTTACTTTAACAAGCACTTAATAAACTAACTGTTTATGTAGGGGAAAACATGTTGAACAAATTAAGGTTCATGTTACAGCCTTCCACCTGCCCAACTATGTATCTCTCTTGGAATGGATTCACTTCGTCTCCAAACATGAATCTCCTCCATTAGTATGGGAGCTCTATCCATTGCATATTATTTTAGTCAAATCCAACTAACAGGTGCAAGGTTTTCTCATAAAATAATCCACGTGTATGTATACCCAATCATTATAAAAGTTGATAAGAAACACATAACAAATATTTATTTTAATAATAAGTTAATTTAAATCAATATCATACAAAGGTCTAGTGTATTCTAATAGAAATCCAAATGCATGAATGAAATTAAAAATTTAGTGGCTATAGCATTAAATTCATTATAATTATTGTTAAAGATAAATCATGATCAAATAAATTAATAATCTTCTTTAATTATTCAATTATGTTATCTTAATCCTCATTAGGATTCATTAATATTCTCATCCATCATAATTTTAATAAAATTATACAAAATTAATTAATATAAATTTCATACACAAATATACCATGGAAGAAATATTTTGAATACCAGAAAAAATCAACCCAACTTGTATTATACTTGTATAGTTTTTACTATTGTGATATATGGAATACACAGATTATCAGATACTTTCACAAAGTGTAATATCAACATAATGAATATACAAGTTACTCTGTTTTTCTATCACATGTTATGCTTAAATTGAAATAGAGAAAAAATTCTAACATGAATTATACATGATATATAGATCTTAACATCACATGGATATTAAAAAAACATTTATACCTAGATATATAATATGTGCTATCACATAGAGTTTCTTATCAACATAATGGCCAAACCCAAAAACATATTGATAAGGTTTTAACATTATTATTAATAAATTATAGATATCATTAATTTTTTATACATACATGGAATTTATATGTAGGTAAAAAAAGTTATTCTATAACCATCTATTTGAGGAACATTCCTTGGGACTCGGCATGTACATGTGACTACACAATATGTGGTCTCCAAGTTACATATTCACCAGTTAGGTAGTCCGTCTATGGAAATATATGTCCCACCTATGACTCAAATGGACTACACACTCTATATGTGGGATACATGGAATGTACTCTAATTTAAAATGATCTAGGTTGGCCTGGTCAATATGTGGTTAAATAAATAAATATACCACATTTCATCAATACACATCTATTTTATTAATTTCTAAATTAAATCCAAATGAATTGTACACAATTAAATGATGTGTAACTCCGGTTAAATGATGTGTACTCTTATGTTATCATTTCATAATCTTTAACACCTCTATATTAGATCATTATTTCACTTATTTTATAAAATTAATTATTTAAATTATATATATGAAAAATGAAGTAGGAATAATTAGATCTCACAATTTATATTAAAAGATTGATTAATCATTAATTGAAAACTAAATAAAAAATGCATACATCAACAATGAAATTTACATAATTATAAATAATTATGTAACCTCCCTCTAATACCACATGTAGGTTCTGGGCATGTCATAAGTGAGGGATGAGTTGTTCCCAATGTTGAGTTTCTTCATCATCTTTGATCAATACATGATTTAGATAAAGATAATCATTTTGATCTATGAAATTTAATCAATGAATATATACAAGAGATATAAAATATGGAAACAAAGATATGATCATCACATATTACCTAAAACGTATTTAACTACCTTGTTGTGACTCTTCCTTCATCAATGGATCTGAAAATGGTTCTTTTTTGTACTATCTCTACATTTTAAAAATCCAGTACATACTACCCTTGTGATGATCCAAATACATTCTGAAAATATCTAAAAAACATTGTAGGAATATCAAAGTTCTAGTATGATAGATCCTATCAATTATCTTATCCAGTTTTGATAACCATTGGAACCACTTCCAAATCATTCTCTGTGATCTCTCTCGACTTGAGAGTGAGAGGTTGCGGGGGATCAATATCCAATTTTTGTAGCATTGTTGGAGAATGGATCTCTCGTGGTATTGAGAGGAGTCTCCAAATCTGTTTTTTCACAACAAATTAATTAATTTAATATCATAGAATATATTATAATTAAGTTTATATTCTATTTGGGATGAAATAAAATAATTTAAAATGTTCCCATTATTTTAAATTTAATCCCTCAAGAACCCCATGTAAAATAATAATAATATTATTATTATTATTATTGTTTTTTATCGACATGTTCTTATCTCTAGAATTATATTAAATATTATTTAACAATATAATATTGAATAGTTATTATTTCTCATAGAACCATTGAACATATTCATGAGTTCCTCAAAAATATTTTTTGATCAATGAATATTGACTATTTATTTATTAAATAAATATGAATCCATTATTCTCAAAAAAACTAATTATTTTGTTTAGTAAATAGAAAATTAAATATTTATTAATTATTTATTAAATATACTAAACACAATATATTCAATCAAATAATTGGTGACATGTTATTATGTGATTAATTAAAAATGAATAATTATTAAACCAAATGTGGATATGCTATTAATTTAACTAGTTAAATTATTAATAATATTATAATTACTTAATAGAGATTTTGGATAGATAAATATGTTCATGTTACAATAGCATAAGGCCTCATTTGGATTCTTACTATGGAATGTAATCTCTTAATCTTGATATCTCTAATCAAGAATGTTGCCTGTTGGTGCCATCAACTTATGTGCTTAATGCCACCTTCACTAACATATTTATAAAAAATCTTTCCCATAGAACACCATATCCAGGTAATTATTTATGAAATACCATCTCCATAAAATGGAATTATGAATAACCATTTTCAAAGAATATAAGGGAAATATATTTTATCGCATTATTCATTAATGTAATATTACTCATGACACCCCCAACATATCGTAACGCATTTTGAACATATGTCATCATAGTTTTTTATAATATGTAAATGTACATAACTCATAATTCTGAAAAATATATTAATTCCTCAGCAAGACTACACATATCCACATATAAGAACATCCAATGACTCATATAAATATGGAATCCCTATAAGAGATTCTTGTTCTCAAAATATCCTAAATTGGATATTACCAAGGGAGTAAACATTGAGAAGGAACATCTATGTAAAATTAGTCCCCACCCTTGATATCATATATCATTGTGTCCCTAAAATGATATTATCCATCTATAAAATTGATATTTAAGAATATTGTCATAGTACTTTCATGATCTCATAATAGCGGAAACTTGTATGACCTCATTTGTTAACCTCTACTCTTATGACATTATAACATACTATGTTACCCATAATAACAATGATGATGTGAAATATAGTTTATTAAAATTGAAAACAATGAATACAATACATCATCAATTACAAAAAAAAAATTGGTTCTAGGGAACCAAATCCAATATTAACATCACATATAACTTAATTTTTCCTGTTGTTCCACAGAGGATAATTCTAACTCACCTATGAAGTTAGAAAAATTTCATTAAAAAGGATAAGAATTCCTAGCATAGAATAAATCCTTACATTAAATATAAAATATCAATTATTAATAAATTAATTTTAACCCCCCTATTACAATAGGGTGAGAGGACACACCTTATACGGTGAATCGTATTCATAACAAAATCATTGTTATCTTTTCATTATAAGGAACACAACCAAGTGGTATTATTCAATTTTTTTCCTCTATATTCATTAGTTATTACGGGTCACATGGTTTTTATAAACAATTGTCCAAACATTTAATTTTGGAAAAATTATTTTAATGGTGATTTTGGGAATGTTTAACACATATAAAAACTATGAAATATATAGAAAACTACACATAAAATTAAACTCGTGAGTCAATATACCATTAAAATATAGTATAATCCGCAACTTCTATTTACCTCTAATCAATGAAAGTATGGGAGAAATTTATGAAATACAAGAATTGCATAAATAATGTGAATATTAACTAAAATGGATTTAAAAATTAGTACATAAAAATAAATGATTAATATATTGAATTTTATTAAATAATATACCATTTTCTATCCACCTAAACCAGAGATGAGTTATTTTTAGTGCTTATAGTGAATCTAGATCAAATCTTCATGTGGAAAGTTATAAAGAGCACCAATAAATTGGAGTGTTTCTATGTGTGATGTGGGAGAAAAATATGATCAAGATTTATAAATGACGCATTGGAAAATTGGGAAATTAACCCATTGTTATAGGCTGCATTATTTGGACACATTATTCTGAAAAGAAATGTAATAACCATACAAACATGTTGCCTATGTCACACTAATCATGTGGGAAAAGTTCATAGTTTTTTAAAACCATTCATAGACCATGTTCTCCTCTGCAGAGCCTTCGTTTCAACCCACTTGGTTTATCCAAACCATGAAACATTAGCTGGATGGTTTAAAAAAATGGTGCAACCCACTTTATTCCAAAATATTTTAAGGCAATGGGATCTGAAAAATCCCTATACACTCCCAAAAATCTCCTCACCATCTCCATCACATTCACATAGACCAAATGCAATATTTAAATTGGAATTTAACAGATCTATATCTTATTGGATAATTTTTGATCTTACATTCATTTTATATGTTTTGGTAATCCATGATTATATAGATGTATTTTAGAAGGAATATTTTTCCAATGTTTAAGATTACCCTCTTGCTAGGGTCCCGAATTAGATGGAAATTTTTTCTAGTGTTTTCTATATATTAACCCATACCATTCAGTCTCATTTCAACAGATTCTTGACTATGATACATTGATTATTTTATATGACATGTTATATTGAAGAAAATACCAAATAAATTTATTTTTTATCCTTTCACTTTGACATTTGTTTTTATGATTAACATTTTTCATATATGTTATGTGTAATGATTGGGGATTTATTAAGTTTTCCGAGTTTCATATTTACATTTTAGATGAATGCTCAGGGAGGAATTAATTATAAAACTTTTATTTTTAATGTGAGGTATTTGTGTTATTAATTTTCATTTAAACTATGAATAATTAAATTTTAATTGTTTTTCATGCTTATTTAAAATGGATTTATTATTCATGGTACTGTATGTGGTGTAGTTTTGGGTATTCCTGCTAGGAAGTCATGTAGATTCCAATTATATTTCAAGTAATAGTTTTAGCATTAGGTAAGTCATGGAGAGATATAAATTATGGGATTGGATAATGTCCATGATCTCAAAAATAGTTAGAGTTTTTGGCATTTTGGGTAATTTTTTATCAATGTTATATTAATCATATCCATTATTCCTTATATATTTATGGATCTAGTTTGGTTTTGTAAATTTATTTTGATGTTATACATTTTTTTGGTCTATGATATTTATGAAAATACTAATTATTTTGGCAATATAGTTCTATTTATGGATGGTTTAGGAAAAAGATTCATTAAAATTCTAATTTTTTTAATTATAGTTATTGAGTAAAATTAATCCCATGTTTTTTTCATTCGCCCACAATAGTGTCCACCATATGGTAATAGAAAAAAATCCATTGGAATTTTTTTGGCTAGATCGGATTTTTGATTCAGGGGTGTCTTAGACACACTTAATTTTTTTTAATATCATTGCCACCCTATGTAATTTGGGATATAATGGTAGATTAAATATAAGGCTTTCAAAAGAGTTTTATTAGTTAAAAAAAGTGTTTTGAAGAAACCATTTTAACTAGAAATTGATATTTAAATGAAATTCATATTTGAGGCTTGTATTTTTTGATGTTGTTGTTTATTATATTGTTCTCATTTTTATTATGTTTTTTCTTTAAGTTTGTCAGATTTTATTAATTTTTTTTGTTTTGGGGAATGATAATGGGAGATGATATTATGGTTCAAGGATAGATCATTGTTGTTGGAAAGCCATGTGGAGGCGGAATTCATTGTTTTTGGATACTATATATAGAAATTTCATAGTAAGGACATGGTACACAATGAATTGTTGGAAAACTAATCATAGAAAATAAACTGAAATTATCTTAGTCATTAAATTCATATTAAAAAAAAAATTAAAAAATTTCTATTTATTTATCTAGAAACCTAATTTTACTGTTTGATAACTTTAATAAAAAATTATTTCCACAAAATTAAAGTATTGTATTTATTAATTATTTTTTCTATAATAATTTGAGGATAAATAATCATGTTTTGATTTGAAATATTTTTTTAATAATTGTCTTTCTAGAATAGTTTTCTGTGATATCCTTTAATGGTTTGGAATTTGGTATGTGAAATATTAAATGTAAATTCATTTGATTGTTAGAAGGAATGGTTGATTTATTGATGAAATCTATTTATTTTAAGATTAACCAAATGGTGTTTTAAATAAAATAATTTTTTTTATTTCATGAAGATCTAAAAATTGATAGTGTCAATTTTAAACTTTCTCGAGTGGTTTATGGGAGATTTTTCATTGATGTTTAATAAATTGGATTATTTATATTAATTCCTAAGATAATATTTTGTTTTATAATATTTTCATTTTGATATTTTTATATTGTTTTTAAATTTTATTCTCTTATATTTAACACACACCAAGTTTTTATGGTTAAATAATGGGGAACTATTTTTTGTTATATATAAAAGATATCATTTGAAAATAAAACAAAATATATCCTTCTTGATTTTTTAATTTTGAGCCCTTAACTATTTTAGGTTATAACGAATACTTAAGAATAAGAATAGTGGTTTTGTTTCATTCAGTGAATCCTTGTCCAACATGATTTTTAGTTTTTTATAACTCATAATTTTTATACCTTTAACATTTAGGGTTTGAGTTCTATGTCACTGAATTCTATTGGATTTTTACTTTATCCAACAACATTATCAATGTGTTTTAGTATATGTTCGTAATTTCTTTATTGGAGTCCCCATAATATGTAATATATCCTGAAATATTCTCTATAGTAATTGTATTTGAACAAGTCTTCCCAAAAATAATCATTCTAGGGTTATATATCTTGGTTTAACATCTTATTTGGATTAAGTGTGACATATAATACGAATTTAGATATTTTGAACTAAATTTCATACTGTGAACTCATGTTCAATAATTCATGGGAGTAGTTATGTAATCTCTAGTTAACTATTGGTGAATTTTTAGAGTCTAAGAGGGATGTTAATTCTATTAATAGGAATTGTACTGTCAAAATTGACTTATTTTTATATTTGGACATCCGTTTTTATTAATTTGGAAATAAATATCATAGGGAAAACCCATGTTAGTCTTATCCTACAACCAGACACTATAAATTATTTCTCATCCATATGTAATGATTTTGTAATATGGTCGCTTAGAAATAGAGTATTTCCAAATCATCGCCTTTTATGGATTCACCAGCTTATAGTTATGGAACTTAATTATGATCCAACCACTATTTAAGGTATTCTCTATATAATCTGTTAATTTTCCAATTTATATGTTTTTTCCACTCTTTGTTGAAATCTCAAACATTATCATTGAATTTATGAATCATTTATGGTTTTTTCAACATATGGTTATATCATTTATTATGTATAACACATTTATATAGATTATTTATGGGTGGTTGAATATATATAAAGAATTATTGTTTTTTATAAATTCTAATACGAGGGAAGTCCACCATTTTTTGTCTAACCATAACTCCAATGATAATAATTCTCAAAGTCATTTATGGTCACTAGATTCAATAAGGTTGTATCTATTAATAATTTGTGTCCCTCTTAGTTATTTAAGATACATAATTGAATCAACTTTGATAAGGTATTAGTATTTTCAATAGTGTGTTTGGGGTATTAATTTTTTTATAATTGATTTATATTTTTTAGGTTTAGTGTTGTCCATTAATTTTTTTAATTGAATATACTGAGGCCGTTATGGAAATTGAATGTGTTATGGTATTGAGAATTATAACAGATATACATTTTCTCCATATAATAATTTATTTAATTATAGGGTTTCATTAATCATATATATATTTGATTATTAATTATTACTATATTTAGAGGTGAAAATAGATATTTCTTTAGTTAATAAAATATATGAAGAATATATCATTGGAATGAAAATAGATTTCAAACAATTGGAAATAATTCAATATCCCATATTATTCTATATACATCCTTTTACTCTCTAAAATACGATTCACATCATAAATTATCCTTTACCATCCTTTTTGTATGATCATTTTTGTTATGACGTAGTATGAGACACTACTAACCTTTATTTAGTAGTGACCCAATATTTTTATAAGTTCATTTTTCTAAGGACACATGGTTTAATTCCCATAATTTAAAATGGATGAATATAAGTTTTTTTTAATTTCAAAATATCCACTCTTCAAAATAATATATTTTGGGGCCCCATTACACAATATTTTATAGAAATATACACTGAATTTTTAAAAAACATTTTTTTATTAAACTAAATTTTCATTTACGAATTTTAGTGCATAGATCACTATTTAATACTTTCAACCATGCTAAATTTTTTCTATATGAAACACCAACATGGCTTGTCTTACACCCAATAGGTAGTTTCTCAAAAGAGCATTTTATTTTTAAAATTAATTATATGAAATAGTTTTAACATATCTGATGAAATTATTAATTTTAATTTTAATAAATAATTTATGAATCATACTTATAATTGTTTCATATAGAAACATATTATTTATAAAATTTATAAATTTTGTTAAAGTATTTATATATTTGAAAATAAAATTTTCTTAAAAAAAATTATTTAATTCCCTTCTAGAAAAATAATAAAATAAAATTTATACACTCATAGAAATTTATCTTTGTAAAATAAAAAACTATTTTGAATTCATAATTTCTTAATTATATTGTAGTGAATTGTTTTTATTATTTTTAGAAAGGAAATTTTTGGGTGAATTGTGAATAAAGACGACATTATATTTCCAAACATCATTTTCCTATAATTTATTTTTACTATAAAATTATATTTTATACTAGTTTGATAGTAACAATATATAAATTATATAATTATTAATACGATTCAAGTCATTGGAGTCATTTTTATATGGAATTTAAAAATAAATTATTAATTAAATTTTGAACATTCTCACTTAAAAACCACATTTTATTACCACGTATATGGGATTAGATTTAAACATAATTTTTCCCCTTCTATGAATATAATTTTAAAAAATTTGAAATAATAATTTTTAATTAATATATTATTTATAATATAATTAGTTCAACATAAAATTTGACAAAAAATATTTGTGAAAATAATGAAAAGTATTTACAGCTATTAATGTAAAAATATGAATAAGAACGAAGTAAATCTTGTAATTAAGAGAATAAATGAACTACAAACATGTAAAGAACTTATTGGGGTCGAAATATTTTAAGTCATACACCTTTTATTATTGTGTTTTTTTGCTTTTCATGAATTTTTAAAGAAAAACATTGGTACACGTAACTTGTTTTCTAAAATGAAAATTGTGTCTCCCCTATCACTTATAAAAGGTCACCAGTTATCACACTTAATCACACCTATAAAATCAAATATTATCATCTATTATATTTCCAATTATCTTCTAAAAAACACTGACTTTTTACTTTGACCCTCCATTTTTCCACATATCAAATCTAAGAAGCCATTTGTTGAAAACAAATTAGAGTTACCCCAAAAAGATGAAACATCCTTCCTCAATATCATTTCTGTTATTTTCAATCTATGAATCCTCAATTATAATTATTCCTGGAATAAATAATATCCTCATAATCATAAATATACAGAGGTGTTTTTATTCTAATAGTTCTACCTACACTTACGTACATATCCGTCAAATGGTTAACGAACATACCATTTTTGTGTACGGCGAACTACTGCCTCACAAAATGATGTTGTTCATTTGTCCTTTACCACCTCTAATTGTTGGGTATTATGATGTTATATATATTTTTATTTCATATAAATGATATTTAATATTTATTTATATATTTTTTGTTCTCATATAACAAATAAATTCATGCTTCCCATTTTGTGTAAATACGATAAATTCATTTGGGAATGTGTGGACTACAACATTCTCAAAGTGATGTAATTTTTTCACAATCTATGTAGAATGTATTAAGGATTACTTAAGAAAATTTAAATGATTTATATAACATAATAATTATTCTTTAATCAGTCTATATACACATACATATATAATTAATTAATGTTCATTCTTTCAATATGATAATTTAGTGGAAAAACATTTATACGTACGTACAACCAATTGTATCCTTGAATGGTGTATTCTATTTCTTATTTATACAATTAATTAATTAATTTTAATACATTTATATTGAATATAAATTATTTTTATATCATGTATTACATTTGGAAAATCATGATATAATTTTATGCAAAAAAAATATAACAAATTAATACATATATGGAAAACAAAGTGGATATTATGAGAAATGTAACATTAACATGGAAGTGTTAATAAATGGGTAATATAAATCCATATATAGTGTTATATATAAGGATATAATTATATATTATATATATAATAAAAATATATTTATTTTACATGAGGATTGAACGAGTATGATGAGAGTGATGATAAAATGTTACGGGGTGTCTAATATCACTTTTATTTCTTTAAAATTTACACATTATTAACCACTAATTAATTTTGTGTTGGGTAAATACTACCATTGAATATATTCTATGACATAAATTCTTAAATTTATGGATATTTAAATATATATTTTACTATTTCTCTATTATGGGTTTTATTTTTCCAATGTTAGGAAATCATTAGAGTAGTTTTTTGGGAATTTTTTGTCTTTGAGAAACACGTGATGAACCTTCAAAACCATGTATTAAAAACTATTTTAAAAAATGAACATTTATTCTCATTTTTATAGAGAAATGATATAATTTGTTTATTCTTATCAGGATTCAATTATATGTCTTAAAAATATTTTAAATTAATTTTTTTTTTCAAAAACCTTTCTATGATTTTTTAATAGAGAAATGATTTTTAAAATGTTTTCAAGATTATTTTATATGTATTAATAAAAATTGTTTTCAAAATATTATCAAGATTAGATTTTTTATTCAAATAAAATTGGTTTAAAATCAAATTAATTTTGATAATTATTTTTTATAGATGAAAATATATTTTCTTATATATTTTTTTAAAAGGATCTTTCCAAATTATTTCTCATCTACGATGAAAAATGTTAGTATTACTCATCCTTTTCTAGGAAATGATCAAAATGTTCTATTGATAGTCCTTCTCATAATAGATTATGTTTTGATGGTATGATTTTATGAAAAAAAACGTTTTCAGATGTGCGTTGTATGTTTTTGAAACCTTCTACTTTTAATGGGTTTTTTTATTAAAAGACTATGAAACATGTTTGTTTGATAGGTTCTAATATGATTACATGTTTATGACACCCATTTCATTTCATGGGGTAGGATATGATTTTTTATGATTTTGTAGCACATGTATGTATTGTTTCATTATGATATGGGTGGGAAAAATATCTACCTCCAATGTATTGAGAAATAATAAATGGTATATGAGATTAAAGGGAATAAGGGTTATAACACATGCCTACAACATTAAGGTATATAGTTTGTAGCTCAAGAAAGAAGATATGAAGGTACATGGGTATTATCCCAATCCAAAATGTGACATGGTATATGTATTATATCCCATGTCTAAAAATCATTGTGTACAGAGATTTTACCCCTAACCTAAAAACAAGAGGGTACATGGGTTGTATTACAAGCTCTAAAATTAGATGATTTGTAAGTTTTTGGTTCATTCCTGAAGTTATTATTAGGGGTTTAGCCAAAGATGAAAATGTTATAATGATATTTGTAGTTATACTTAACATAATATTTTATTTTTTTATGTTTATTCTAGAAATTCTGTGGCTTACTAATAAGTAATTTTTTCATGTTTTATTATCTTGATACCCTTATCAATAATGTCTTAAAAACTACCATTATTCATTCCATAATTAATGTTTTTGACCTTTTAAGTGCATAATATGATCTTCTAATCTCATGGTCATGTTCTCATACCCTCATGCTCAATTTTATGCTTACATAACTCCCATGTTTACCATTTTTTTAGCATCTGAGCTCACACCTTTTAATAATTCCATTTCCCAACTTTATAAAGAGATGTATTATATATGATTATTCTAATAATTATATAGTCGTGATAAACTCAGTGAGAGATTATATAGATCACATATGTAGTATTGAATATGCTTCCATGTTTTTATATGCACTATATTAATAAAGTCTTTGGGTTTCCATTTGTGTAATGTTCTATGTATTCCAAAAAATTATGTAATGATATTTTATGAAAATAGAGGGTTTTTATTATTGGTATCAGAAGAGAAATATTTGTTAACCTTTGGAATCAAAGATGAGAAAACCATAGTGAGACTTGTTGGACATATCAAATGATAAGTAAAAGGATAAGTAAAAGTGTGGGAAAATGTATTTGAATTTTGGTAATGTATAGAGAGAGTGGTTTCCTAATAATATATCCATGTATGGATATAAAAAATAGACATCATTACTCTATATATTTACCTAGGAGTAACCACTTTGAGAATTCGCAATGGTCCAGACTCAAGTGTAACCTAGTACACAACAATATGGCTTACTCTACACCTAGTTTGACACTTTTTTAGGGATTAATTTGGAATTAACAAACTCATCATGAACTATCATGAATGATATAAAAATAAGTTATCTACGAATAACCTAGGATAATTATTTGGTGTCTTATATTAATGAAGGTGTCATTATTTGGACATTTTATAAGTTTTTTTTCATGATTATGTGGTCCTCAATTTGATTTTTCTCTACTATATGATTTATAGTTTATGTCATTGACTATAACATGATTAAAATTCAATAATGTGTACTTCAATGGAAAATTATATGATTTTTCTTATGATCATATGAATGATATGGGATCTATAATCCAAAAACTCAATATTATTCTAGCATAAAATTATCATGCTATGAATCATACTAACATTAAAAATTACAAAAGTTGGGAACAACATTTTGGTCAGTCCTTCATGAGGAAAGATCCATATTATATCAGCTAGTCTGCAGATCCACTTGTTGTTTAAGGGTGGGATATATATTCTCCATTCTCTAGTGTTCAAATCATGAGAATCGTAATATAATTTTTTATTAATTTTATGATGAATAAAACTAGTGGTGGTCTATAATCATGATTATGAGGATGAAATATGATGTTGAATCCATGGATTGGGATGAGTTTAAGAAATTATTCTTCAATAAGTATATTATTCTTGTTCCACATAAAAATATGTAAAAAGTGTTCCTTGAGTTGAAGAAACTGGATTATAAATACATTGATACCTACAAGGCTAATTTCAAACGACTTGTATTATAATATTCATTAATTATCATCCAACTCAAAAGTAATGTTGTTTGGTTATTTGGTTTCCTAAATCCATGTATAATAAGGGTGTTTGAAATTGGAGTCTTTAATAGATACAAATGGATTGTGTATTGTGTAATAAAAGTTAAAATTAATGTAAGAGTTACATATCTATCTCACGGTTTTAACAATAATATATAGAAATATTTCGAAGGAAAATATAAAAACCACTAAGAGAATAACATGGGAATTCCTTTTTTATGTGCGGAAATAATCATGGATGAAATGGTCTTATGGGGTCTAATAAGTGTTGCAAGTTTGTAAGAGAAGGCCATCTATCCATTTATTTCCCAACAAATTTGAATATGTTTAGCAATGATGAAAATAAAAGAAAATCTAGACATAATGCACCTCTTACACTGCAGTGCTTCAGGTGAATGGAGGATACTCATTATGTTAACTACTTCCCAAACATAAGGTTTGGTGATTATAATAACCATCAACAACATCTTAAACGTAGGTACAAGTGAAAATTCCATGTGATCATAGTTTTTCACATGGGCTGTGATAAAAATGTGGTGAATGATACACATACCATACATTCTAGAACTACTAATATCATATTTTATTTTTTATCTACCCACTTCTAGATATGTAATGAATCTTCGAGCGGTATGATGATTCCAAAAAAAATATTATATATGGAATTTTTAGCAAAAATTACTAATTGGATGATTATTTTGTCCCATGTCTATGATTCCTATCTAATTGACATTTGTGGGAATGTATTTCCAAAAAAATGTTTTCATTCTTCCCCTAAATGAATTTGATGTCATCATTAGAATGGATTGGCATTCTACTCCAAAATCCCACATCAATTGTCATGGAAAAGTCATTACACTAGATATTAAATATTAGCCTATGATCATGTATTAATGTGATGATAGGTATGGACTTCCTATATAGATTACATGTACAATATGGGTCTGTATTCTCATCCAGATGGTGTGTATGTCCAAAATGGTTTGTGGGAAACTCGACAACGATGACATACAAACTATTCGAGACATTGTGGATGTATTTTGGGAATAGTATCCTTTCCCACCAAAAAAATTATAATGTTTAATTCCTGAAAGATCTCATACGTGGATCCACACTAATTCCAATGTATCCCTATAGAATGGACCCCATTTAGTTACAATAATACAAAATGATACTCCAAGAAAATCTTTATAAGAGATTTATTCTTCCATGTGTGTCACATTGAAATAAACATGTTCTCTTTGTGGAAATGAAATTTGGATCAATGAAACTCTTTATTTATTATCTGTAGTTGGATATGATCACTATCATAAAGAAGAATCATATTCCCGATATTGATGAATTTTTTGATAAATAGCACAGAGATAAATACTTTTCCAATACTTACCATTATTTTGGATATAATCAACTGAGGTTAATGAATAAGGATATACCCAAGATGGTATTTCATACAAGGTATATGAATATTTTAATATAAACTTATGCCTTTTGGTCTTTCTAATTCCCCTGCTATCATTGTGGATTTCATTAATAGAGTCTTAGAGATTACATTGATCAGTTTGTGATAGTCTATAAAGATGATATTCTTTTGTTTTCCAAGGGTAAGGAAGATTGAGAATATCACATTAAAATTTAATTAAATACCATTAAGAAGGTGAATATATATGAATAATATAAAATGAATTAATTTTGGATAAAATAGGATTCATTTTTGGGTCACATAATTTCAGGAGATGGTATAATAGTATATCCATCAAAGACGGAGTCTATTAAATGATGTCCAGACCATCCATGGAGACTGAGATCCATAGAGTTCTTAGATTATGTGGATATTAATGATGTTTTTAGATAATTTCTCATGAATGTTTAATATAATGTCTTTGTTAACGCAGAAGGGATCCATGTTCCTATTGAAAGATGAATGTGTGAAAATTTTCAATGAACTAAAGAGACAGTTGGTCATCACACCTATTATTACATTACACTATACTAGATAAGGATTTTTAATATATAGTAACACATCCCATATTTGATTGGGATGTGTTATTTTGAGAAATAACATCGTTATCACTTATGGAATGTGACAATCAATTATTTAAGAGACAAATTATCTAGTGCATATTTGTTGTTAAAAGTTGTAATTTCTTCATTAATAATATAAATACCTTATAATTATGGATAAATGTGTTATATATCACCTATCATAAAAGTATAACTTATAATTTCACATAGAATGAGTTAGTCATGTGTAAAAGAAGATGGTTAGTGATGAAAAAGGATTCTGAATTCTGAATACATTACTCCCATAGGAAACTGAACAAGGTGGATAATGCATTCAATCAAAGGGATCATCCTTTCTTATCCAATAAGGGTATCACAAAAGATCAAATATTTTTTTTGGATTTACAAATGATAGATCTAGAAATATTGAAAGAAGGGGAAAACCATAACTTTCTACATTTAATGTTCAACCCTCTATCCAATTGAAGATTAAAGACACATATAAATATCATTTAGAACAACATATTATTTTTAGAAATGCAACTGAGTTTAACCATTATCATAATGAAATGATATTGTTCAATAAAATTGTATGTATTCCTTCCATACCAGATTTAAATAAGGGGCTATTATATGAAATTTTTTATTATTGATTATCTATTCATCTTGAATGTATGAAGATTTATGGGGATTAAAAGGAATACATCTAGTGGGATGGAATGAATAGGCATATCAGAGAGTTCGTATCACAATTCATTGTATTCTACTATGTTAATCAATAAAGTGACGAGCATAAGGATACGTTGTATCAATTACCCATAATAGGATGGAAATGTCTGAACATCACTTTATATTTCTTCATTGGACTTCCCAATTCCTCTAAAGGGTTTAATTATATATGGGTGTTATTCAATCACCTTACTAAGTCAGCGAAATTCATTACTATCATATAATACTTCTCTCTGGATCATCCTTCTAGGATATACATTATAGAAGTTGTATGATTTTTAAATTATGACCTTAAATTGTAGGTGATGGTGATATGAGGTTTAACTCAATGTTCTGGAAAAGTATTTAGCAAGAACATGATACAGAATGAGTTTCAAAACAGCTTATCATCTTTTTATTGATAGTCAATATGAATGATCATTTCAAACCCTATATGAAATTTTAAGATCTTGTTCATTGGATTTCATTAGGGGTTGAGAAAAATAAATTCCCAAATTTAGTTTTCTTATAATAATAGCTTTAACTCAAGACTTCAGATGGCTCATTATGAATCCATATATGGGATGAAATGAAGTGCTCTAACTTAATAGGATGAATATGGTGACGGAATGCTATTGGGAACAAAGATAGATGAATAAATAGAAGAAAATTTTAGAACCATTCCACAGAATAACATGGAAGATAAATATTGACAAAACGTTTTTCAATAACCATTAGCTTGAAATAGAATTTATATTTTTTTAGAATGTGTTTTTATTCAATTTCTCAATGGAGGAAGGTTATGATGTTCGAGAATAATGTGAATCTATGCCCTTGGTATATCATTCCCATTGAGATTATTGATCGTATCAGGATAATAACATATTTCTTAGAACTTCATCAAAATATATCTCAAATACATTATGTGTTCTATGTATCTATTTTGAGGAATTACATACCTAACACTTCATATGTAATAAAATTAGAGGTGATATCACTAGAGCCTGATTTTTGGTACGAGGAACAACCTACTGAAATTCCAGATCCAATATAAAATGTTCTATGGCACAGGTCCACTCTCTTTTACATTTCTTAATTGATAAACCATTAGTTGGATGAGGCTATATGCGAATGTGAGGATATAATGATGTCAAATTATCCTCATTTTTTGAATCAAATTGATAAATTTAGAGTGATAAATTCATTGTAAAGGTGGTAGAATATAACATCTTGATTTTTAGTGAAATTTTTTCTAAAAATTAAATTTACATTAATTTATTTCAAGTAATGATACATCATGTATTACTATCTTCCATGTTAACCTTATGTTACATGAAACTCTAACATGGCATGTGTTACATGAAACACAAAATCTTTATGAAAAGACATTTTATTCTCAAACTTTTTTAAATGATATAGTTATAAAACAACCTTTGAATGTTGTGATATGAATAGTAATTACAAATTTTCAAATATTTTTTATAATGTTTTAATCAAAATTCAAAATATTTTTAACAAAAGACATATATTTTGTTAATTCCGTTATTTGTTTCAAAATAAAATTTTCCTAAATGAACTTCATTTTATATCGTTCAATAAAAAATAATAAAATAATTTTAGAAAATATTAGAAATTTAAATTTATAAAATAAATTTCATTTTTGAATTCCTAATTTTACTATTATATTTGGGTTATTTTTTTGGATTTTTCTAGGAAACATCATTTTAGGTGGATAGTGAAAAATTAGAGAATTTTAATTCACAACTACTTTTTAATTTAATTTATTTATAACTATTGATTATAAATTAATTTGGTTTTAAATTGAAAATAGAATAATTATAAATTTATTACTCCAATTTATGTTATTCTATTTATTTGATATTGAATTTAGATATAGAATATTAATGATCTTTTTAACATTCTCACTCTAAAACTCGTCTTTCTCACCAAGTCTATGAGATTAACATTATACGTAATTTTATAGTTCCTTAAATTGAATTTCAAAATATAGACATAAACAATTATAATCAGAATAATATTTTTATGCCAATTTGTTCAGATTAATTTTCAATACAAATTATTTGTGAAGGAGATTAAAATTAATTACAATGATTAGGGTAAAATAAATCACAATGAGGGATTAAACCACAATCATAATAATGAAAATAAACGAGAAAATTTTCCAAAACCCCTTTGTATGAACTTATATCAGAAATAAAAATTACATTCTTGATATGGGATGGTTTTTATTACTATTTAAATGTAAAAACGTTGGTACACATATATTTTATTAAAAAATCCCATGTTTATCTCCTCCCTCCCTTATAAATGGCCTCCACAAATCCCCCCTCCTTACAACTCTCAAGCCACGTGGATCATCATTTATCTACCCAATTAATATAAATAATACCCAAATTTCCCAATTAAGCATCCCTTTGCATATAAATCCATATAAAGAATCCATTTGGTGAAAACTAAAATGAGTTATCCAAAGAAGATGTAACATCCTTCCTCAAGATCATTTCCTTTAATTTATTTCGACACTATGTAAATTATTTTTATTACATGAATTAATACTATACTAAATATCTAAAATATAATTATTTTTTATTCTAAGGGTTTCAACATCACATACACACACTTCTTTCTAATGGGTTTTGAACATCCCTTTTTTCTATATAGTGAACTACCACCTCAGAAAATGATGTTGTTCATTTTTTATTTATAGCCACTCACGGATTGTATTTATGATATAAAATCAGTTTTATATAATATATATGGAATTTATTATGTATTTATAATTATTTAATAATTATTTAACACATATATTCATGATTTTCATTTATGTAAATATGTTAATTTCATTTGGCGAAGTGTGGACTACAGTCTACTCCAAGTGTTGTGATTAGTTCACACTGTAAATGGAATGTATTAAGTATGGGTTCCATAAAATTAAATGATATATATGACATAATAGTTCTTATTTAATTATAATGTTTTCATATATACATATATGTAATTTTCATTCTTTTTATTTATATGATAATTAAACGGAAAAATCATTCATGCGTTTGTAGGGCATACTATTTCCCTGTACTGTGTATTCCATTTGATATTTATATACATAATAAATTAATATAAGTAGATATATATCTAATATAACTTGTATTAATATAAATTTTTATGTTAGGTAATTTAATATATACATTGTAAGACAAAAAATATAACAAATTATGACACATGTGGAAAATAAAGCCGATATTAACCGAAACGTAATATTAACATGGAATGGTTAATAAAGAGGTAATATAAAGCCATATATTCTATTATATAAAAGGATATATTTATATGGTAGATGTATAATAAAATAATATATTTTATTCAAGATGCTTTAATGAGTAAAATGAGATTCAATACAAAAGTTAAGTGGCATTCTCATCTAACTTTTATTTATATGAGGTTTACACCTTATTCACCACTCATTATTTTTGTGTGGTGTATATACTACCCCTAAATATAATAAGTTAATCTAATCATGAAATTTAGGGGTATTTATATATCCATTTTATGATCTCCCTTTCAATGGGTTTTTGTTTCAAAGTTACCAAACCACTAAACCCGTTTTTCTCAAATTTTCTTCTTTAAGAAATATTCTATATAAATCAAAAACCATGTTTTCAAAAATGTGTTAAAAATCTAAATTTTCAGATAATTTTTTTGGAAATTTTATTTTAATTTTTTTATACTTTTTACGAATCCTTTATATAATATCATTGTTTTTCAATGAAATACATTTCAAAAAGGTTTTCAATCTTTTTTTGATGAAATGTTTTTCAAAATGATATCATGCTTTAATTTTATGTTTTCAATGTTAAATGTTTTCAAAAGGCCTTTTGTTTTGATATAAACTTTTAACTATGAATGTATATTTTACCCAAGAAATAATTTTAAATGGATGTTTCAAAATTATTTTCCATCTAATATTAAAACAATTGGTGTAACTCATGAATTTATGCTAAATGATCCAAAGGATCCATTCATATTCATTCTATAATAGACTTATGTAATGATGGATTGGTTTTTATGAAACCCATTTCAATTCCATTTGTTTTATGTTTATGAATAAAGATTATTTTAATGGTTTATTTTTAGTTGAAATTATTCTAAAATTTGTATTTTCAATATTGTAATATATTATAACATGTTTGTGAAACCCATTTCATTTAATGGTTTAATATATGCTTTTTTATTTTATTGAATAAGTATGTGTGATTTCATTATGATGTTTGTGGGACCTATATATCCCACTAATTAATTGTGTAATGATTAATTTTATATGAGCTCAAAGGTTACATGGGTTGTATCCATAACTAGAATATAAGAAGGTGAGCATGTTGTAGACCGAGCCTAAAAATAAAGAAGGTACATGGCTTGCATCTCAAGTGTGGATGTGATAGGGTATATTGATTGTAGAAAATGAACAAAAATAAAAGTGTATCAAGGTTTTATCCCATACCCAAAATGGAGATTATACAGTGTATGTATCCCAATAACTATAACAATAGGATACATGAGTTGTTTGGAAATTCCCAAAGCAGGTCGGCAAGTGATTATCCCAAACCTAACATGTAATGAAGGTATTGGTATGTAGCCTTTAAAAAATAATATCTATGATTATTTATATGGCACAAATTACATGTATTACTCATATGACATTATTTCATGGATTATTCTCTTTATATTATAATGATTATTGTCTTATGAACATCCAATTATTATGCCATGATACATGTTTATGATCTATGATGTTCAGGATATGATCCTATAATGTCATCATCACATTATCATACCCTTAATCTCTTGTTTATTCTTACATATCTTTTTTTACCCATATAAAGAATCTAAGAACACCCCTTTTTTATTGGATTCCGCAAGATATGAAGATATGTATTATGTATGATGTGTCTAAAAAGGGAGTTAGTCATGAAGAACCTGATGGGGGATAATATGGATCAATTATGTACCAATGATTATGTTTCCATCTTTCCAACCACACCATAATAATACAGTATTTGGGAGTCAATTTTTGTATTGTTTTAAGTATTCCATAAAAATGATGTAACGATTATGTACAGAAAAAAAGGGTTTATATATTATTATTTCTATGTAATAGTCATAGATAACTGAGGTTATTTATTTATTTAATTTTATTAGTTTTCAACATTATATGGTTTTTTCCTTTAAGATTTTCATCACCTCTTTTGGGTTTTTTAGCTCCATACATGATGGAAGTGAAAATTCTTGGTTCTATTTTAAAATGTGTTGATTTTTTATCACATAATTATTTATTTATTTCTAATCTAATACGACATTTTTTATAATTACTAGTGATAAAAAAATATGTTCATGGATTTTATAATGATAAATGAGGGATTTCAATTTCATTGCATTGAACACTTTGAAGGTTTCCAATTTATGTTTACAGTTTATATTTACCTCTATTAACAATGCACACAAATATTGGATAAACTACCATAAATGACTTTAATAGTGAGTTTTTATATTTTTTCAGGTGATTTTATCATTAAAAAAAGTTATTAAATAAATGTTTTAATTTTAAATATCTACAAGTTTCTTTCTAAAGGTTGTTCCATAATACTAAAATGTTTTTGTCTTTTCTAATGATATATGACAAGATAGGGGAGATGATTTTATTAATTGGTTTCTATAGGATTTCTCTTTGGCATGTTGTAAACATTAGACAATATATTTCCATGCTGAAAATTCATCCATGTAATATTCCACTAATACTTTTTTTTGTTTCTTAACATATTCCAAGATATAATACATACATTTTGTAATTTTATTATTAAGAATAAGAAACTTTTTTTCTTGTGAGGGTTATGAATGATTTTAAATTCCTTTATATCTTATATTGAGTTATACTATTTGTATCTTTTTCCTAATATTGAGTTTTATTAATTTATTTATCACCTCCATTTTATATTTCATTACAATACCAATTTTTTTACTAGAACATATCAGAAGAATGTTTTCCCAAATATATTACTACACTATAGGTAGGGCCATATTATTTGGATTTAACCCAATCATCGATTAGTTCCCCACGATTAGGAAAATATATTTTAGACCGGTTATTTTGGTGATTTGGTTTTAAAAGAAAAACTAAATTATATAACTTTTTTATTATTTTTTCTTTTCTTCAACTTCATTGATAAAGATCACATTATTTTTTATTATAAACTATAATGTGATGGTTATTATATACCATTACTTATATTGAAGATTATTCTTGTTTTCATTAATGTAAAATACTTTTTTTAATGTTGAGAATTTACAATTTAGTTATAGTTTAATCTATCTCCAAATGGATCCATTATTAACAGTTGTGTATAGTATTTGGTTTCTAGAATTCATAGCAAGTACACATTATAAAACATATTTTATTATATTTTATATCTCCAAAATTTATCGCCCATGTTTAAATCATGATGTTGGGATAGTATGGCAACCATGTGATCATAAGGTGATGGTTTTTGTGTTGTTTTTGGTCTTGTTTTGTATCATAACTATTCCAGCCTAATTGCTTATCCCTTATATACATGAGGATTATATTTTGTTTTTATATATTTCATTAGATTTTTAAATTTTTAATTTTTCATTAGGCTAGGATTATTATGAATATTATCATTCTTTGGGAATAATTTTCTAACATATCGATGAATCATGCCAATGTTTTTCATAAAATTAAACGATTTTAATTATTATTATTAGGATAAACCATTCATGATAGATTTTATCTAAATACATGGGACTGTTTTCAATCCTGATTTGAATGGGAACACATTTCATGAATTCCATAGGCCTTATCAGGTGCCTTTCTTGATTCTTCTATGGGTTCATTACATGATGAGTTATATTTGGATTAAGGTATCGCATAAGTGGGTGGTTGTAATTTTTTGGTATTTTAGAATTCATATTTGGTGTGGTACTTGGATCAAACCTGTGACATTAAAACCCATTAAAAATCAATGATTCAGTATCAACTAGGGAATGATCCTTTGGATCTTGTCTTAGAATGAGTGTCTAATGTGAGAAAACATTGTATCAAGATTAATAGAAATGGTTATATTTGTTTTTGGAGAAGTATATAATATTAAAAATGTATTTTTAATTATTGAGTAGTTTTTGGGATTAAGAAAAGTGTTTTAAAAGAATATGAATATATGGTTATATAAATTTTTTGATTAATGATAATTTAAACCTTCCATTTTTAGTAAGGATAATATTATATTTTCATATTGACTATGTATCATTTGAACATTCTATTTAGAGTAATTATTTTTTTTATGTAAATATTATTTAATAAATCTATTTTGAGTAAGTTTTTGTAACCTTATATTTTGTGTAGGGACAATTTTATCCAAATATTTTGAGTAAGGAATATTTTATCCTTTTTTGTATCCTTTTGTTTTATACCTTTGATGAGTTATGTGTTTGAAAAAATCTAAATATTGTAAAAATAATAATGTTTTTTTATGATTTTTTTGGTGGGAAATGTTTCATGAATTTTACATGGGAAAAAACATCATCAATCCCCTCCCATATTAATTTTGTAAAGTAAAGTATTTTTTTAGAATTACATGATGTATAATGTTTGATGGAGCTACAAAAAAAGATAATAATATGTATGCACCTACTTTCTAGATCCTGTTATGTTTATTAATCCCTCCCCGAAATCCCTAGTTGCATAGGTTTATTTATAATTATTTGAATATTCCCATTGAATTTTACCTATATTATGATTCATAAGGGAATGAATCCATGATACATTGGTTAGGTGGTTCCTTGAATATTCCAATTTTTTGTTATATGCCATGTGGTGAACGTGAAATAATGGGGTTTTCTATGTAAAAATGGTAATTAATTGATTATAGTTTTTATTGTTCTCTGGAGATAACTTATGATAGTATCATGTGATAAATTATGTGGTTATTATTTTTTTACACGGTGAAGGATATGTGTGTTTAACTAGTAATTTAGGTGTGATACATTAATTATATAGAGTATTTGACATTGTGATGACTGAGATAGATCTATTGAAAAATAAGGGGATTTTCCATTTTTATAGGGGTGATTTTGATAAGTAGACATGAGGAAACATGGATATTTAGGATAATGAGATAGGTTTTTATCAATACCATGGTAGTGATACATGATTCATTTGTAGTGACAATTGTTGAACATAGGTGTACCCTTGGTTTCTGGTGATGCTACTCACCATGTGTAATCGATGGGACCATTGGGGTCACCTACATACTATGATTAGACCCATGGAGAGGTTTTTGAAAATAATTATGGGAGGGGGACTCTATATATAAAGAAACATATGTGACAATGTTGACTATCAGTATGAATTAAGTGCTCACTATAGAAGGCCATGGTTAGTGGTAGTTTAGACCGCCTGATGGGGTATGAGGCTCAATATATATATTAGTTACATTGGTAATATATTAGAAAACAAAATGTATTTTTATTCATTGGCTTAATCATAATATATTTCCAATGTTTAACAAATGGATGTTTGGGTCCTTATTACTAGTGATATGGTTATATATTTTCCTCTCATTCATCAAGATGACTTTAAATGGTTACGTGGTATTTTTTTTCATTTGAAAATGTGAATTATGTATATTGATGATTGGCTATGGACCCTTCTTATATAAAAAATAATATTTCCTTTTTACATCATTATGGTATGAAGTAGTTAATGACACTCATGGGGATTGTTGAGCTCAGGTGGAGTAGATTATGTATTATATTTGATATTTTTTATATTGGTTTTATTCACATTTAATTGTTTTTATATCCATATGTTGGGGAAATAATATGTGGTTCCCTATTGAGTTCATACCCACACCATGTACATTCCCTCTAGAAATCATGTATAATTTATTTTCATTGGCAATTTCATGAAAAAAGGATCACATTTTGTAACCTATTGGTGTTAGGAATACAAATTGGGAACAACTTTATGAATGATTTTGTAGATGGGTCATGATGGTACATAGTTCCATGATTATTGTTTATTTTTTCATTTTCTTCATGTATATATTTGTGATCATCATATGAGTCATCTGTTTTCCTTTTATATGACTCTCAAAGATTGGTAAAAATTTATTAAATCCAACATAAGTTTATTTGGATTGTTTTTACTGATATTTGAATTTCATATACTACGATATCATTATTATTATCATCACAGGGTGTATCATACCAACTATAACCCAATATCGTATTACTTCTATTTGGTACCATTAGAGTATTGGAAAGGTCACTAAAGGCCAACTAGAAAATCACTATTCTAGGAATTATCAAGTGGCCTAATGTTATTAAAGCATTTCATATTGTAATTAATAATTATTCACCTTAGTTTTTTTGTTGCAAGATTCACAAGATATCCAACACCACATAGTTTTCTAATATAATTACATAGCCGAGTCATTGGTTTTTAATTTATGGTTAGTACCTTTAGTAGTTTTTTTAGATAATGATGATTATTTAATATATTGAAGTAAGGTTTTAGAACATTAATGAAAAATATTGTATGTAAACTAAAACATATTCCTTAATAAATTGATGTTGAAAAATCCTTATTTTCATAATGCATAAAATAATACTAATATTCAAAAGGGTTATTTTTTACATTAATTTTATTATTATATTAAATTATATTTTAAATCCATTGGTGATCAAATATATTTATAAGTTAAATTTATTCCTAATACCATCAAACAGTTTATTTCTTGGGTAATTTAATGTTGGAAACCTGGGTTTTGGTGGGTTAAACTCATTTCAATATAGAAGTCTATGTACATATTAAAATAGTAAAAATAAAATATATTGTGTCTTTGTGATCGATTATAGGATATAGTGGACATTGATTATATTTAATATCTCAAATAAATAATTTCAAATATTAATATTAATATATATTTTTAATATGGGAGTATTTTATTTAATAAATATTAATCAATTGATTATATTTATTTGAGATGTTCTGAATTGAAATACTTCAGTAAATATTTTTCTAATAAATTAATTTGAAATTTTTTATTACATAGACATTATAGAATCATTTTTTATATAATTTGTTATCAATAATTTTAATATTTTATGAAATTTTATTTTGGAAAATGATGAATTTGGTGCATAGTAATAGGATTTTTGTTTATTTAACATGTTATTAGAAATCGAGTATTATTAATTAATAGGGAATAATTATACAAATAAACTTGTTTTTATAAGAAATTATAATAAAAATATTTTTTTTGAATACTTTTTATTATTCCAAAACATTTTATGGGCACAAGAAATTCCATGTAACTTGACTTTTTATCTTTGGCCTAATACATTTTCATTCTAGTTGGACTCTATTAATATCTATTTTCATAATTATATTTGTATTAACTTTAAAAATATGAAATTGAATATTTTCTACTTGGGTTTATTAGCATACATAATATAGTATGAAGAATTCCAATGAGAATGAGAAAATGTTTTATGCCCCTTGGAACTATTTGAATTTTAATTCCAATGGAATGAATATTTAGTGGGATAGATGGATGTATGATCTATGTTATATTAATGTCATGTTTTTTAACTATCTTATTTGATGTCACAAATGTTGTACCAACATCATCATTTCATTTAATACAAATTTTATCTTATAGATAATTTTATTAGAATCCAATAACATTTAGATAAGGATATTTAGGGAACACTCAATGTTCGAATGATATAAATCATTTATTCACTAATAAAACAAATACATGGAAACAATTCATAGTTCTATTCACACATTACATGTTTAATGAATGAAATTATTTATATTTTGATTCTACATTATTTACTTTTCACCCACTATAATCCAGGATTGTGAAATATTTATAACACCAATACTATTTATGTGAGAACTATTTTTACCAGTATATATCACTAGGTATGTAACCATAAAATAATATATTTCATGAAATTTATAAATCACATTCCATTTTGAATGATTTGATAAATGAAGTTCTATTTTTAATGAATCTAATTTCTCATTGAAGACGATGAAGCAATGTAGGGGGAAATAAAAGTAGAACATTCATATTTTATATGATAATTAATTTAAAATATGTTATGAGGAGACTCATAAGGATATGAAGAAAAAAGTATTAAATGTTTAGAATCTAAAACTAAACTGAGGGTTGCGTCACATGAATGAATAAAACTAGAGGAATATCATTTGTAATTAAGTGGAGGATAATATATGGTTATTAACATGAATTGATTTTATAATTTAAAAATTTTATTGGTTACTATATTTTTTTATATTTAATTTAATAAATTTTCATAATACATAAATCTTTACATCTAAATTATATAAAATAACAATTTATCTACAAATTTAATTTTAGGTTTTGTATAATGTTTTTAATTTTGTAGCATTCCAAATTTATAGATCATCCATTTACTGAAATTTGTTCTGGGGATGTGAAAATTGTGGAATCACATACAGTTAATACTAATTTAGAATATAGTAATAGATGTAATTAGTATTATTAATGGGACTATGGATGTAATGAGATCATAAAGCATTGAGCTAATATTTTATTAAGTCAGAATTTATAATTACCCTCTTTGTACTTTTTTTATAATCATGTTACTATACACTACATTTTTGAGGGAATAATAAAATAATAAATTTATCATAATAATACTGAAATTAATTTTTTATTGATTAATAACATCCATTTATTTTTTTATTATTATAGTTAATGAATTCGCGCTAATGAAATTCATACCATAAAAATGCAGTATTATTTTTTTCTATTTTAATATCAATATATATTTGTATATAAATTTCTAAATCGAAACCTAACATACATATTGTTAAATTATATTATATATAAGTTATATAAGGTAAATTGATACCTAATATTTATCCCACAATATTTTACTTAAAACATTTGAGTTCATTAGTGTTATACTTTATTATAGGCTCATTCAAGTGGATTCATTCTTTTTTTTTAAACATTATACTTCAGTAGTATTATTAATTTATACATTTGAAATTTTATTATAATTATTCATATTATAAATATGGACATGAAATAATAGATTAAAAAATGTTTCTATAGTAAAAAAAATTAAAACAGAGAGTACATTGTAAAAAAATGTGTTACATAATGCTCCAGATAACAGTTCATTTCAATTAATGTTATAATAAATAAAATTATATAAATAATTAATGTTCTCAAAATATAATTTTTTATAAAAATATAAAAAAATTTACCATGTAATCCCATGACTAATGAAGAATAGATATCTCAACTAGAAGATGTGTGAGAGATTCATTATAAATTAATATTGATTTGATTTTAAATTATTTGTGGATTTATTTCCAATAATAGATTTCTATTAAAGTTGAATGCTTATATGAATAAAAACATATTGGTAATTGTTGAAAATAAAAATTTGAGTCTAAAATGAATGTAATGGTGATATTATGGGTAATAGAATGAAATTTAAAAGATAATTATGCCTAAATCATTATATGCTAACATAACTATACACTTATGTTGTGTGTGACATGACATGTAGTTTGTTCATAATTCCTATGGTTTTATAACTAGTTCCTGAGAATCAAGAACACTCTCTGTGAGTTTTTTAATAAATTGAATCCACTTTAGAAGGTTTGGACAAAGAACCATTCCCGATATCACAATACATTTCTAGATCATAATTCAAATAAATCAATGATCTCTAAAAATAACATAATTATTACAAACTAATGAAAAATATAATAACATCTCACTCTGAAAAAAATTACAATAAATCCATTCCTCAATAAAAATAACAGATATGGGATTTGAATCTAGATATGTGAAATGTTATCAATGTACACTGATTATGACTTAAAAAATAGACACAATAAATTTTTACCCATATTTATGGGAAGTAGGGAGTCATACCAACATCTCAATTAAACCAATTTGAGTTGGTATAATATATAAAATCATAACCTAAAACACTTTTCATGTCTATTCTTATATTCATTGGTCACATTGTTTCAAAAAATGGCATTACTATTGATCCTGCTAAAACAACAGTTGTGAAATAATGGCCAAGACGCACAAATATAATTGAGATTCGTAGCTTTCTTGGTTTGAGAGGTTATTACCGGAGGTCTGTTGAAAATTTTTCATGGTTATCTAGTCCAATGACTAAGTTAACTTGATAAGGTGTTATGTTCATCTAGACAAAATAATGTGATGATTGTTTTCAGGAATTGAAAAGGAGATTGGTGAATGCTTCAGTTTTGGCACTGCCATCCAAAAATGGTGGGTTTGTTATCTACAGTGATGCTTTATTGAAAGGACATGGATGTTTCCTT
Source organism: Viscum album (assembly GCA_963277665.1). NCBI lineage: Eukaryota > Viridiplantae > Streptophyta > Magnoliopsida > Santalales > Viscaceae > Viscum > Viscum album. The sequence goes on along the minus strand of OY728158.1, from coordinate 1,006,529,962 downwards.
ATGAATAATGATCAGGAAATTGTTTATTCTTTACGTCAGTTAAAACCCCATGAGTTAAATTACCATACACATGATTTGGAATTAGCTGCAGTTGTTTTTGCTTTTAAAATTTGGAGGCATCATTTGTATGGAGTAAAATGTGAAACATATACTGAACTCAATAGTTTGAAGTATATATTCACTAAAAAGGAATTGAACATGAGACAGATGAGATGGTTGGAATTAATCAAGGATTTTGATTGCATGATCCATTACCATTCAGGAAAAGAAAATAATGTGGCTGATGCTTTAAGTCGAAAAATTAATGTCTCATTATCCATGCTACATTTGGAACAAGATCCTTTTGGTGTTTGATTTGATGAACATTGGAATAGAAGTTTTTGGTATAGAAAATTCTTCTATTTGGTTTCAGGTGTCAGTAAAATCATCTCTATCAGACATAATAAATCAATCCCAGAAAGAATATAGTGAGTTGCAGAAAAAGGTAGAGTTGGTTCAGAAGGGTATGTTTCTTGATATTAACATTGATAATGAATGTGTTTTGATATTTGGAAAGAGATTATGTGCCCCTTTTGATTCACAGTTGAATAATGAGTTGTTATGTGAAGCTCATAGTTCTCCGTTTTCATTTCATCCAGGTAGTACTAAGATGTATAGAGATCTTTGGGAGTATTTCTGGTTGGATGGAATAAAAAGTGATATTGTTGGTTTTACTGGGAAGTGTTTTACTTGTTAGCAGGTTAAAGTAGAGCGGCAGTTACAGAAAGGGATGCTTCAGCCTTTACCAGTGCCAGAGTGGAAAAGGGAAAATGTATAAATGGACTTCGTCGTGGGATTACCAAAGACATCTCGAGATAATAATGCAATATAGGTTATAGTTGATCAATTGACTAAATCTGATCATTTTCTTTATATTTGAGATACTTTGTCTCTAGATCAACTTGCTCAGTTGTATGTTTAAGAGATAGTCAGGTTGCATAGAGTTCGCCTCTCCATTGTATCTAATCATAATAGTAGGTTTACTTATAACATTTGGAATGGATTTCCGAAGTCGTTGGGTACTGAATAAAATTTTTCTATATCTTTTCATCCGCAATCAGATGGGAAATCATAAAGAACAATTCATATATTGGAGGACATGTTACGTGCTTGCTCAATGTATTATCATGGAAGTTGGGACCAACATATTTCTTTGGTTGAATTTTCTTATAATAACAGTTTTCATTCCAGTATACAGATGGCTCTATTTGAGGCATTATATGGAAAGCATTGTCGAACTCCTGATTTTTGGAATGAAGATGGTGAAAGGATGCTGATGGGACTAGAATTGGTAGAATAGATGGCAGAGAAAGTTTAGTTGATTCAGAATCACATGAAAATAGCTCAGAGAAGACAGAAAAGTTTTGCAGATAACCATAGGAAGGATATTTTTTTGAGGTAGGTGATCATGTCTTTCTCAAAGTTTCTCCATAGAAAAGTGTGATGGGTTTTGGTAAGAAAAGAAAATTCGAGTCTGAGGTTCATTGGACCTTATAAAATTCTAGAGAAGGTTGGATCAGTTTCTTATAGAGTGACATTACATGTATGTTTATCCCAGGTACACAATGTTTTTCATGTTTTGATGTTTAGAAAGTATATACCAGATCCATCTCGTGTTTTGAGCCCAGTGGTAGTTCAGTTGGAAGAGAATATCTCTTATAAAGAACAACTCGTCCAGATTCTGGACCATAGAGAGCAAGTGTTGTAGAATAAGGTAATTCGTCAGGTAATGGTTTGTGGAAAAACCATATTATGGAAGAGGAAATGTGGGAATATAAAAATTCTATGAGGGATAAATACCCCCACTTATTTTGATAAGTGAATAAAAATTGAGAGGACACAATTTCCAAAAGGGGGAAGGATGTAACATCCCAGGTAAATTAAGAATAAGATATTTTCATATTTATTAATATTTTTGAATTAAATATTAATTTTACTTTAAAAGGGTTTCTATGTTCGATAGTGTACCTGATACACAACAACGGGTTTCTTTGAAATCTTACATTGCACACTAATAATATAATATTATTATCTTAAATGGCAGTGAACTCCTAGACATTTTATTGTAGAGAATGAACAAAACTAACTAAAATTTTATTATACATAACTGTTAAATGTCTTTACATTTATCCAATAATAAGTTAAAGGCTTAAAATGTAGACGAATCAAATTTTAAGCATAATTTACATTAAAAGGCCGATTTACCGACTTATAATGGAAAACCCTCATTAAATCTAGTTTTTTCACTTTAATATATTCTATATGACCAATTAAATTCCCACATTATAATGGGGACATCAAATTTTACTTTTTGTAAATTTTTGGAATTTTTTCGATAAAGTTCATTTTTTTAATGAATAGTGAAAAATATTGTATTTTAATTCAAAACTGCATTTTAATGTAATTTATTTATATGGTTAGATTATATTTTTAATTGGTTGTAAAGTGTAATTAGAATATATTTTTACCATTTAATCCAATTTTGGTGATTGGAATTAATTTCACTTTGAAATTTGACTTAAACAAGTGTCAATCCTTTGATAGTTATGGTTTTTTAAAAACATGCTATTTGTTTTAACTATGAGAAATAATTTTAAATTAATTAATTCCACTTATATGTTTTGAATTTGAAAAAATAGACATAATTTTTTAATTCAGAATAAAAAATAATGCTTAGGATAAATTTTTGGTATTTTTTCGAAAAACTTAAATTTTTGTTGATTAGTGAAACCACATAGTAGTTGTTAAAAAACTGGCTTTTTCATTTAAATTAAAATTTACCACTTCGATTAATTGAACATATAAACTATAACATACATGTCTATTATCAAAATTAAAATTTGGTTCAATATGATGTAAATAATTTTAGGTGAATAGTAACTTTTGACTTTTATTTACCGCGGTTAAAGATAAAGAGGGTAATTCAATGTTAAAAGAATATTATAATAATTCAAAATTACCTTAAAACTTGTCATAACCATATTTGATGAGTAATGTCAGACCATGGGAACCATTGGGTTCATTTTGGTATCCCATGGAGCCACTTATAAAAGAAAATGTCACATTATATTAATTAATTTAATTTAATGGTAAAAAATGACAAAAACAAATATCTTTTAGTAAATTAATTTTTATATGGTGTTATATAAATTATATTTTCAACTATAAATATTCATTGGAAACCTAATAAGATTTACTATATCATGGTATTTGTTTTATAAATTTTATACATCAAATAAAAAAAATCATTTATCACACAATAATGATGCAGTATTTACCTCATTAAAAAACGATTTAAATAAATAAGATTATAATGATTAAATTATTATCCAAAACATGTCCAATTCTGATTTGATGATTTTATTTCTAATATGAGTCATATTCTCTTCGACTTTAACTATTTTTGGTCTTTTAGAAACCGAATATCATTATACAATAAAATAATATTTTCACACTTTCCTAAAGAGCCCCTCCTCCCTTTTATAAAAGAAGTCCACTCTTATCCAATTGCTCACACTCCTCAAGACATTTGGCTCGGCCAAACTCTACCCAATTAATCTCCCTACATCCCTATACTCTTCATAAAAGCCTTATCTTAGGAAGAGGGAACTTCAAGAAGTCCTTTCCATTCCAACCAAGGAAGTTACCCAAAATAAAGGTAACAGGTTTCTCTTAACTTCTTTTCTTTTATATTACTTCTCCAACCCCTAAACTATTTTTATTCCTTTATTTTATAAAAAAACAGTATTCAAAATATACTAGGACGTTTTTATAAGAAGGATTAAAACTACACTTTCACACACCTCTATCTAATGGGTGAAGAACATAATGTCTCTGTGGATGGAAAACTAATGCCTCACGAAATGATGATTGTTCAATTATCTCTTACCACCTCTCATGGTGGAAATTATGATGGAACTGTATTTATATATGATATATATTATGTTAATGATTTCATTATTCTTCTAAACTTCCAATTTATTGCATACTTTTATCGTTTCAATAGTGAATAAATACGATAATCTCATTTGAGGAAGTGCGGACTACTGCCCCCTCAAAATGATGTGACTCGTTAATGCCTTATGTGGGATGTATAAAGGATATAGTTTATAATATTATATATGATATTATACTGTAATTGTAATATACCTATGTATCATTATGTTTTAATTTCCTTAAAATAATAAATAGAAATGAAAGTAGCGTTCATGCGTACCTGCGGCTTACCGTCTCCTTGAATGGTGCTTTTCATTGCTTACCTCCAAAAGCTATGTAATATTTTAAATACATGAATATACTAGATATATATGATATATATGATATCTAAATAATAAATATCACTATGGATATCAAATACTATTGACCATATGGACAACTTGTAAATATAAGGTGTTCATTTTTGAATCAAGTACCAAATATCGACAAAACGACCATTATTAAATTGAAATGATTACATAATATTTATAACATGGTAATAAGTGATATAAAAAATAATAAACTTTATAAAGGTTCTTAAGAAAATATAAATTAATTTTAGTTTATTATTCGGGATATTAAATAATGATCAAGTCAAGTGAGACTTGAGGTAAAGGACTTCGTCTGAATCTCCTTTCATTGAGGCATATTTAGTTTTATACGCGAATTTATTTTATTCAGTGTATAAAACCCTTTGACTTTACATTTCATTCAATGGGAATCATTTTATATGCAGAGTTTTACTAAATTACAAAACATGAATGTTTTTTAACGTACGCGGTGACAACGACCTTTCCGCTACCACAAGTATTATTTGATCTTTGTCTTCCCTAACATGCCAGAATATTTTTAAAAGGAAAAATAAATACCATATACTCATGTAACATATTTTGTTTTTGAAAATGATTTTGAGAATGGGTTTATTATTTCAATATATCTAAATGATAATTTGTTATTCCAATGTGGAAATTTTATCTTTCATTTATGCTTATGTTATGTGTTATGATCATGTAATGGTTTTTGGCATTATTTATGTATACGGGTGGTTATCTGATAATCCTAGAGTGGGTGAGCCCGAGATAGATCTCCAATTCATTAGGTAATGTGACAGAGGTAAACATAAATGATTCTCCTAAGTGATTTAGGGAATATACTGTGATGTGTATTTCAATGTAATTCTCTATGTAGCTGTGATAGCTACAATGTAAGTATGATATGGATGCCACGAGTTACCTTTATTATTTATGATTTCTATCTATTATTCATAAATATTATGCCTTAATGAGGTAAGTAAAAGAGATTATGTTTTGTTTGTATTAATTAAAAAATGTTTTATCTCATTGTTTTATAACCCTTACTGAGTTTTTATGCTCATCCCAAGTTTTGAAATGTTTTCATAGGTCTTAAAGATGAATAGGGTCAAGGATGGGATCAAGGAAAAGTTATGATATCTAAAACATGGAAGTAGACATGAATCTTTTTTTTCAAAAGTTTTTATTTGGTGAAAAAAATGGAAACTGTGTAGAAGTGTTTAATTTGTAATCTTTTGAGATGTAATAGTTATGTCCAAATTTTCTAAAACTCTAAACTTGAAAAGATCCTCAATGTGAATTATTCATTTAATTAAATATTATATAATGTTTAAGGCGGGTCCTTATAGTGTAAGGAGGAAGAATCACTATTTAAAGAACCCATTAATTGGTAAAATATGAGTTTTCCACAAAAGTAGTCGATAGTGGACAAATTCACTACCAAGTAGATGTGTTTCATTTAGTATATCGCTAGATGACCCATTATGTGTCCCATAAGGAGGGTTCCATTCCAATGGTCAAGAACCTGTGCCTTATCCCCATTAGAGGGTACCACTAATTAGTTGATATATAAACCATTACCTTTCCTTCCAGGATGATTCGAATTAAGTAATTTTTAGAGGACACATTCCCTACCAAGAAGAAGTGTGGAACTCTTGTGGTTGAGGACCCATGTACTAATACTTTATGTGGGTGCCACATAGATAGAAGATAGAGGAACCATGCCCTAACCAATAGGAGGATTCCACAACAATGTTTAATTATTCATTCCCTGACTCAACAAGAGGGTGTCACACAATGAATAATGGGGTTGTGTGTGACACCACATCACTAGTTATGGAGGATATAATAATATGTATTATGAGAGATATTCCAAATTTATCATCTAAAATAAAACCACAAGAGTTCCCCAATGATATTTAATCAATATAAATAAGTAATTATTAATATAAAATTTCATAAAATAATGAATAATATTCATTTTCATTACATTGGACATGATTTAATACCTTTTTATAATTCAAAAATATTGAAGGAGTCAAAGGATTTACAATACAAATAAATATTTATTTAAAAATACATATAATAAAATTTATATAATCATTGATATTAAATGATACATTCTATGTTTAAATGGTTCAAATATTAAAGGGGAAATATTAAATGACCTATAATAATGTGTTACGAATATTGATTCATAGGGAAAATTCACCCCAAAAGTTTTGGATCACTACATAGACAGAAGGACGAGACCTTATCCTAAAAAAACCCAATAATATATTATAATTAATAACATAGTATTTTATTTCTTTGGGTATGATGAGATTAAAAAATGGATTATTGATGGGGGAAAAGAATAATATCAATTAATGATTTTTTTTCTTATAGAAAAATTTTAATTCCCACCATAATGAAGGCCTAAAAGAGAGGGAGAAGGAAAATATATCTTAACATGGATTCAACATTCAAAATTTGGATAATGGAGGATTCAGTGGTGTTTATTTTCCACTAACATAGTTTTGGAACATCGCAATGATAAATTTATAGGTAGGATATATGGTTGGGCCACAAGGATTAAAAATATTTATCTCGCCAAACAGGTTATATTAAAGCCACAATGGCTAGCAAGATTGATTAAATTAATGATTATAAAAATCAATCACCAAAAATGAAAATTGACACAAAAATAAAAATACTAGATTACCATGGTTGTCAGATGATTTTCTCTTAGTATGAAAAATAAATGGCCCCTTTTCATTAACATATTTTGATAACAAAGTCCATGATAATAATGAAAATCATAAAAATAAATTAATAATTGAATATAGATATGATACTATATCATTTATATGGAATGAATGATAATAGAGTCAAATGATGGATGATTTGTTGTCATATGTATTTAGTGATGATTATGGATATTTCATGATGATTGGGGAAACCATTTAAATTATGGATTTATAACATCATTAAATGATGATTATAATTGTTAAATTAGACTAACATGGAATACCAATATTTATTGTTAGAGTATAATGAATGTCTATAGGATTATGTGAGAAAATTGAGATGAAATGAAACATTCTCTCCAATGAAACTTTTTCCAATATGAGTAAACTATATTGAAATATATATGATGTGTAATGAATTTATATTCCATTGGAATGATGCTTTATGTCGATTTATATTGATTTTAAATGTTAATAATAGGGAAGAACTAGTATATTACAATTAATTATATGAGAATGTGGATTTCAATATTGAAATAAATTTCATAGGATAATTTACTATTAGAATTTTTATAGAGCAGTGACCTTAAATAAACTTTTAATTAAGTAAATTCTATAAAATATAAACTATATTGGATAAGATCAATATTGAGGATTTTGATAATTTATGGGATGAAGACTTGGTATGTGTATGCGACTGTAACTATTATAGACTTATTGATGAAGTTGAAATTATAAAATTAAAATATAATGTATTATATCATGAGGATGTAGTTTTTGTCTGAAAGATAATGAATTTATATATTGGTTTATCTCATGTTGGATGGAGATAAAAGGATTATGTTACCAAGGTTTATACAAATTTTTATGGAATCCAGACCAAGTGAAATAATTAAAAGATCATATAATTATTTCAAATGGTTTACAAATATGATTTCATCTATATTTTATAAATATGAAATTATATTAAATATTATGAGACAAACAAAGATGTTACATTAAAATTTCGGTGATGTTGAATTTGTTCACGCGAGAATCCATGAAATGAATGTTTTATATAGTCAGATTAGGAAAATATTGATGATTTAATTATATTCAAACGGATAATGATATGTAACAAGAGTCAAGAGATATTATCAAGTGGAATTTAAATGTTTTTATATTTTAAAACTGTGTGTTATAATTGTAATGAAAATATAAAATGAGATAAATAATAATTGATCAATTACATTAACTGAATACTTAATCAATATTTTTTAATATAGAAACAACTAGATCTTTTTTGGAAAATGATGGACTATTTTTTCATATTTGGATCTATGAGGGGAAAATGTCTGTATTGTAAAAATATTTTATAATATTAACATATATATTCACTTTAAAAGGATAAGTGGTGGAAATTTGACGTAGATACGTCTTCATTCACATGTTAAGGGGGAGGAATGATAGAAATAATGAAAAATATTTTCCATAAAAAACATTATTACAAAGAAAAATGGTATTTCATAATGTGTCTCATTCCAGAATTCTTCATGAGACACTCTGTAATTTTTTATCAAATTTTTTTAACCAAATTAAATAAATTATGGTGGGGGAGAATGAATTTGTGGATTTTGAATAACTGTTGTTTTCAAAACCATTATAAAATATTTAATATTGATAATTATGTATTAGATTCTATAAACGATAGGAAATATGAACTAAATGAGGATTTTAAAGTAGTTTTGTAACGTATTCCACAAAAAATTGAATACATATTGAAGTTGACTCTAATAAAAAAATGTAAATATAATATATGATGAAGTCACTATTCATTAAGGGTTGAATTGTCTAGATTCCAGATTAGTCCTATAATAGTGATTGATACAAAGATAAAATATAATGTCTTCTAAACTAAATATCTTGTGTTATGTTTTAAATAGTGAAGCTTCCCAAAGTATTGATAAATAGAATTTATGGAGGAATGTTGTAAGAAAATTGTTATTTAACGAAAAAATATCACATTATAGAACGTGTAGATGATATATAAGAAACTCTATTACCATCAAAAGAGATTTTATAATTATTGATTGAGTAATGGTAGTTTTTGGGGTATAAATCATCAATCATGTAATCATATTGAGAAAATAATAACGAATTAAAAAAATATGGAGAAAAGAAGTGGAATTTGAAGAATTATATATGTTGTTAATGAAAAATCCGGAATTTTTTATGTATTTTTCCCAATATAGAGTTAAATTTCATTATATGTGGAAAGGTGTTATAATTTATGGAAAAATAAAATATATAATTAATGTATTGATAAATATAAAATTCAATGAATTGATGGAAAACATCTATCATAGGTAAAATAATATGAAATTTAAATGGTCTAATACTTTTATGAAGTAACAAGTGGTATCATGATATATATAATGATTTAAAACAATAACATGGAATAATAAAAATTTATTAATCCCATTTAAGATGATGGATAACTAGATGATAGTGGAGGCATAAATTTGGTAGTGGAATATAGTGGTCATTTAATTCTTATATGATAGTTTTGTATAATCTACTTCGGTTTAAGGTTCTGAAATGATGATAAAAAGAATAAATTATAATATTTATTAAATAAATAAATTTTCATAGTGATGAATGAATTATTTCAATTATTATATGAAAGATTACATATATAACTAATATATTTTAATGATAATACATACCCATTAAAAGAATTAATATATTAATTATTAAATTCTATCAAACATGTCTGAAAACACATGGGATAAATTTATGTCAATAATGTAATGACAAAGAAAATTAGAGTGATGTTTTCATATATTAGAAATATTCATTAACATGAATTAAAATCACGAGAACATAAATGGGGGAAGGTATGGTGTTTGATTATAGAATCAAATGAATATAATGGTTATCATTATGGATTTTAAATTAAAAAATTATTTGACATGTTGAGATGAAAAAAAAGTATTCTTAGTTTAAATTTATATTCATTCTATAAGAATTTCAATTATTATTAAATTGTTATTGGTTTTAATGATGAATTAGAGTATATTTGGTGGAACAGAAGAGGAGTTTTAAGTATTTGTTATCTATTATGTTATATCACTCAAATATAATTGAGTGTTTTACCATGGTTGATCAGATATATAGTTGGGGTTGTTTTTGGTTGGTGTATTACAAAATGTGTATTTGTAATTTTGTACATGAATTTATTTATGGTTTGTAGATGGGTCCAGAAGTTTTAATAAGATTTCTATTTTACTATAAGAGTTTTATTATAGTATATGATAATTCTATAATCAGGAATCCCCCATATAATATCTTATGTTAGATGTAAAATGTTTTGGATATGGATGATCCATCATGTTTATCTTTGTTTTAAAATTTTTGTGGTTATTAATATTTATGTGACATTACTCTGTATTAATGTTGTTTGTGGGGTGATGGTCATTTTATGTGTGTTAGTTATGAGGTAGAAGGATCATATTTATATCGTTATCTATTAAGGATCCATTGTTTTGTAATGAACAAATATTTTTCAGGGTTAACGTTATTAATTATATAAAATTCATCATAGTGTTTTATCATGATTAAATAAGACATAAACATATCAAATATGGATTTTGAAATTTTTAAACAATAAGAAAACATTTCATGTTGTGATTCATTTTTTGTCATGCTATTTATAAATTTCATCTCCACTTTTTATTCTCTCCAATTTCATCAATACAATATAAAACCATGTTTCCTATTGGAATGACTTTATATGATCTCTTTCTTCCTTGGGTGAATTTTTATCCTCTACATAACGTGATCAACTCATTGAGATATAAAAGGAATTATCTTCCCTCTTTTTCATTACTATTTACTTATCCATAATATCTTACAAGTATATTACTATATTTTTTATATTATTTTTCGTTATTTGGGTCTTGGTTGTTATGATATTTGGTCGTACATCGTATTTGTGGCTAAATATCATGTGTTGAGTGTTGTATTATTAGATTTTGTACATAATTTTATTTAGTGGTCGTTAATCTATACAATGAAGTCTGGTATTTGAGAATATTTACCATTAATTTTTTTTTCATATAGATTAATCCTTATTGATATATCAATGGTTAAATTGATGAATTGACATAAATAAGATGATAAATGTGTCTAAATGACTTAAAAGGCTAATCGATTATGATAGTTTTCTTTATAGAAATCTTATTTTTTCCATTATGCTGATTCATTTTAGTTTATATTATTTTAATAAAATTATATTTTTAAAATATATACCTATTGAATAACAATTTCAATTATTTATTCACCTTCCATAAATTTATAATGACTTAATGACAATATTAAAAATATAGGATTTAATTTTTTATTTGTCTTAATTATTTATGTACATTTAATTCTAAACTAAAATTTATGAATGAATATTATGATGATTTTTAATGGTTATTAATGGGTTTAAACATTTTTTTGGTTTTATATGGGCAATTAGGTCTATTTTTTAATTTTTATGGCTTGGATTTGATGTATGGAATGTGTTTTGTAATTTTAGTGGTTATTGGGTGGTTTCATGATTAGTTTTAGCTGGGGAATAGATAGTTATGTGTGAAATAAACTGTTAATGGTTTTGTGGTTCAAACAAAATGATTTTAGTTGGTGATGTAATAGGATAGTTTCATGGTTTATTGGGTAATGTGTTTTCTTCATGTGATATATAACATAATTCTCAATAAAACAAGGCTTTATACTAAAATTAATAACGAATTAAAAATAATTAGTATCAATAAAGGTTAATGGGTTAGTAGGGTGTTGGAAATAATAAATAATGAATTTTGGTAAATAATAATTAGAATATGTGTTATAGAATAGTTTGATATTTAATATGGATTTATGAATATATTATCAGTAGAATCTAAAAAATGATTTTATTGTTAATTTAATTAATTAAAATGTTAATATATTTTTCTAGTTAATTGTGGTTGTGGTTAGGTTTGTTTGTTTCATGATTAGTAATGATAATAGTTTTTAGCACATAATTGAAGGGATGAAATAAATTTTCTACAAATTGGTCAAATTGGTGATTTATTTTATGATTTTAAGATATTCATTGGAAATATTGAATATTATATATTTTTATTCAAAAATTTAGTTTCTTACACACTAACACATTAGTCGTGTATTCTTATTGAATCTCATATAAGGATATAGGTTCCAATAGTCCTTCCAAAATTAATGTTTTTAAATGGGGTGTGTTTATAAATTATCTATCATTATTTCGATCACTTATGATATGGTACCATCAATTATTTCTCAAGGATTATGGTAAATATATTGGATCTATAATTATCTAAGATATAATATATATAAACTGGATTATATGATATTTTGGTTTTGATATATATTCATGTGTGGGGTCATGCATTGTTTAAAGTGTGAACCAGCTTGATTTCATTCATTTTCAATTTACCCTACAGTGAAATGATGTATGGTTTTTATGTTTTATGTGGTGGTGGGTGTGTTATTAGGGATAAAATATGATATGTGGTTATTTTTAATTGTAAAAAATGAAAGAAATAATCCACATGGATTTTGATACAATGCTCTAAGAGAGAATAGATCCATGGGGAATTTGTTAGAGGAGGGGTTGTTATGACCTGAACCACTAGGGCTTGGGTGGATGATGTTATGCTGGGAATGAACCCCCAATAATCCCTCCAATAAGCTAAGGAATTTCATCTAGTGCTGAGTAGTCATATCACACATGTAAGAGGCCTTATCCAAATGTACCTATTGTCACACACACTTCTCTATACACCAGTATATTTTGGAATGATAAAAATATCATATTGTAAATTCATTAATCAACTCTATCCCACATAAAATCATAATATAGTAGTACAATATAAGAAAATGGAAATATAACATCCTACCAATAATATAAATTATCCAAAAATATTGAAAACATTGCACCAGGTATGAAAAAGAAACTAATGGATCTATATATGTTTCATCTAAGAAAACAATGATCCAACATTACACTTCCCACTAATTTTCTCCTAGGAAATATATAAAAAATACTATCCTCTATATAAGACACAACATGTATGAGAAGGGACCATGAATGTGTGATTATGAACATACATAATAGGAATCCCATAAATCACCAAAAAGGGCCAATAGATGAGTCTTCTCGTGAACATGAATGTAAGTTGATCAATTAATGGGATGTAATAATTTATAACAATAATAACCCAAATTTCATGATGATAAAAAAAATCTCAAGTGGATTTCACAACATCACTTCTAGCCTATTAATCAACTAGACGTTCAAAGGTAATACCCATCTGGAAGAACACACTACACAAGCCTTGCAATCCCTGATGGAACTCATATGAGAGGCCTCACTCATCAGGTCATACTATTCTAATGGAATCCATATGATAGAACATTATTATTGGGTCATTACAAGAAAAATAACCATGGAAACTAAGATTGATCATCATTGATACACATTCGATTAGACTTCACCTAATTAAATGACACTAGATTTTGAAACACAATCAAGGTATCAGAGCCCAAACCTATGAGATAAGTATAACCCTATCTGGAATAAACATTATATAGGGGATCATACACAAATTTATATCAAACACAACAACTCAAAAAACCGCACTTATTGAATATGTTATGAAAGAAGACCCCACCAGGGAATTCGAAGATGGATCATTAGATCTCTATTTGAGACTAATCACCAACATGGGATCAAGTACTATCATTAGGATGTGATAAATCATTGTACCCTCTTAGGGATGGACCAGCGGAACATACAATTGAGAAATAGTTCCATAAAAAATGGTATATGGGAACATACCCATGCTTACAAATCAAATTAAATGACAAAGAAAAGGGTTCCAACCATCCCTATGAGGATTAAAAAGTGTGTCCCATAGGGTACATAGAGTCTATTATTGGGTATATAACTTCTCATGGCTCCCATAATGATAGAAAATGTATTTATATAATATAACGATATGTTTATAAGATATATTATGTGTAGAGGTCATTCTTCCACTTGTATTTATTTCTATCCTTGGTTGTATACCAGGGATATTTCATGTGTAATTTGGGCCAGGAACATGTTCATTAGTAATAAATGAGTACTCTTTGAGGTACATATTTAGTACTCCATGTCATAAAACATGTGGGGGCACATTATTTCATGGTTATTTACTCTATATAAACATCAAGCCATCCAAAATGGAATACATGACATGTGATTTGATATACATGGTGTGTAACTCCACATGGATTCCATGTCATGTACTCCTTGTACAAACTGAGATGGCTAACTAAGGGTCACACAATATGTGGAAACACCACTAAAAATGAACTATTTAACCTGAAAAGTAATCCCTTAAAAAATAGATAGTATTTCCCATCATGTGTTACTATTAAGTACTTGTTCTATATGTCCGGATTTCCTAGAAAATCATTCATCTTCATGCATGTTTCACCCCATATTGTCGCTACACTAAAGACCATCTGAATACATACTGAAAACACATGATTTAGGGTAACCACTATCCATATCTATAGGGATGTCATATGTGTACCATTACTCACTATAAAACATATACACATCGATTAAAATTATTATAATGCTTAAATCCTTTTGAAACACCACTCTCATCACCAAAGCTGAGAACATTGTTTTCACTGATGACCAGATTTCAATGACCTGATTATCTGGGGGGTGTTCTTCTGATCACAACACACTTTATACACACTAAAATAATCCTTGATCCATTCCCAATTCATAAAAATCTACATTCACTCTGAATCCCATATTGATAATTTCCTCCATCCTAAATCCAAACCTGTGGAAATGACCGATTATTCCAAAGATAAAAAATTTATTTTATTTTTGATATTTCATGAGCCATAAACCAAAACATATGCTATTAATGAAAACGAGACGAATAATGTGTGAAATTACAAAAAAAACATGGGGAATGATGCTTAATTTTTTATTTAGCCTAAATCTATTTATGTTATAATGGCACAAAAAAATATATAATCTGATCAATTCAATTCCAAAATACTAGGAAGATATATCATCAACCACAATCATCCATTGACAGAAGAATCAATTTTTTATAGAAATTTATTTGTGGTTTATATGAGATAAAACCTGGGATTAATCCAAATAAATAAGATCTATATGCCATGTTTTTGTTGATTTCTAGAAAATTATATTTCCATTCCATCATATTTTGTGAGATCCAAAAACTCTATTGACACACCGACCACTACACCACCACTCGTTTTCATTCGCTCGAGAATTGTCCTTGAAATTATCATATATAATTCACAAGGGTTGAGGGTCTTACAATATGTATTTTTCATAAGATGGATGTTATAATTGAGAATTAGGGTTCTCAGTTAAATAAATGATTATATAAATAAATTTACTAACCATGTTAGTATTTCACTTATGTCAAACACCTAATCTTCAGAATAGTTATGTTGCACCTGGTATAAATCCCAAATTCTAAAATTAATTGTGGACTTAAAATTCCCTTCATATAATATGTTCAATAGTTATTTTATAATTTATATAAAATTTCATGTTTGTGATATATTATATTTAATATTTTTCATATCACTGGAAAATGATTTTCGGGCCCTCAGATCTCATTCTAACTCATCTCCTAACTTAAAAATTATTTATATTATAATTTTATATATCTGAAAAAAGATTCATTACATTTCCCCACATTTATGTACATTCATCATACAAATAAAAGGATTAATCACAATATAGTAGAATGATCCATCAAATGGGTTACCCACTCCCATTATTCTTCTTGAAGGTTCCAATACTGTTATAAAATATACACTCAAGGGAATCACATAATTATATAGCGTCTTATCCTATTTATTATAAAATAATTTATGGTTCTGAGTACTCCACGAAACTGTAACTCCACCCTCAATGTCATTTTCACCGTACTCAACATTATTCAATGCATCATGCACATATCTCCACTGCTATTAAAGGAGGAATACATCATGCACCCGATTGAACTATTGTAATAAATCTATGTAGTATGCCACCTCACTAACCCAAAATAGTTACTAGATAAGTTCTTGAAAGTATCACATATAACCTTTCCCCTTCTCCAAATGTCTATAATCTTTATGGAGGTGTGATCTCTTGGGCTACATAATCTCTATTTTCAACATCAATGACCCCCTTCATCAATCAACAAAGGAATCATGATTTCCTTATGGATTCCTCATCCACCATAAGATAAATTATATTTTTTATAAATATTTATCACAATAATTATGTAACCAAACATGTTTTCTATAACTAGATCTAAATAGAATTGAGGTGTCTTATAGGGTCCTCCATGTATGACCTCGATTGGTGTTACACTAGTGGTGGTGTAGAAAGTATTATTATATGAAAACTCAAATTATGGTAGAAGTTACTGTCACGACCCGTCCTCGGGGCCCGTGTCGTAACTACCCCAAGCCCGCCTTCCATAGGCCAGGGGCTGGCGACTAGCACCAAGGCGTAAATCCCAACAAAAGGGAAGGCATTGCCTTTGAAAAGAAAACAAGCACCACAGAATAAGCAAGCGGAAAAGTAAACACTAAGTAAAAACTGTACAAGCTGTGCTGAAAGTAAAAGGGGCCGGAAATACAAGCCCAACTATAAAGTACAACTGAAAGGAAAAACAGCAACTGAAAAGGGAAAAACTGCAGCGTCGAGCCGTCCTCTGGAAGTCCCACCTGAAGTGTGGGTACAGATATCCTCCGCTGCTCCTCGGGTCCACCTAACCGCTCCGAGTACGTCCCGCCCAGTGGTCCACCTCCAGGTACTGTCCAGCTCCGCACGCCTCCTCCACGATCAGCGTTGTCCATCGTCTGCAACCAACACCACGATGTGCAGGCATAGCCCGTGCAGGGGTGAGTATAAGCTACTCAGTAGGGACCCCGAGACCCCCGAAGGTCTCTCGAAATCCACAAAGGATAAGTCACGAAGAAGAGGTACAATCACGAAGTAACATCTGACACGGCTTAGGTATATGCCCATACATATACCTAAGTCTGCAATTCCCCGTTCGGCTCCAACGTCCGAGCCCAAGCACAACCCAGTCCACACAGGAAAGCAAAACGCATACCCACGCAGGATAGAACAACACAATCCACAAAGGAGAGTAAACAGTAAATCCACACAGGATAGCTCAACACAATCCACAAAGGAGAGTAACACAAGATTTAGCTCACACAGGTATACTTCTTCGGATGACGATAAAGATGATCATTGAACCATCTAAGTCGTCGGACCCACGAAGGATCGATAGGTACTAACCTTGCAGTGACCCACACAGGATCGGGCCCACGCAGGACCTGTAGGAGTTGGCTCACACAGAACCGCTGAGAGATGACCCGCACAGGATCGGACCCACACAGGATCGGGCCCACGCAGGACCTGAAGCACTGATCCACGTAGGATCGCTGAGTGCAGTAGTCGTCGCAGTCCGCTGAGGATCTCTGCACAGTCGTCGCCGCAGTCCACGGAGGATCTCTGCACGGTCATCGTCGGAGTCCACGGAGGATCTCTGCACGGTCGTCGTCGGAGTCCACGGAGGATCTCTGCACAGTCGTCGCTGTCGAAGTAGCAGTTGCAGCCAGCACTAGGGTTCCCGCACACAGCAAGCTCGTTCGGGAGGGTCCGCTCCACGAGCCGAGAGGCTGATACATCAACTGACACGAAGTCCGAAGTTGATGTATCCAAAAGTTCCGTATCGTCAACAGGAACTCAATGTCGCAGACGGCGCATCAATCGGACGCCCGGTCTGAGAGATATTGGCATTTTCGTCCCAGGGGCCCGGTTGGTTTTTAAGGAAAAACCAACCCGAACGCACTCCACCTGCGTCCAAACCTCGGGCGGAGTATGCCAAAAGATCCGTCTCACTTAGAGGAATTCAACAAAGCTGACGGCACGTCAATCGGACGTCCGTAGCTCAAGATATGAGCGTTTCCGCTCCGAGGGCCCGGTTGGTCTCGTGTACGAACCAACCCGGCCGGGCTCAAAGTAATCCGAAACCTTGAGTGAGATATACCGAAACGACCGTCTCGATCCAAGGATCGCGTTTCCATTGACGGCGAGTTGTTTGGAGGCACGAAGCTCAAGATACGGGCGTTTGAACGAAAACGTCCGAAGATGGGGGGTACGGGCCCGGGCCGACCCGGCCCGACCCCCCCTGGGTCGGCCCGAACCGGGTCGCCCGACCCGGGTCCGACCCGGCTGGCCCGGCCAGGGCCGGTCCGGCTCGGCCGGCTTGGCCGAGCGGCGCGGGTGGAAGCCGTGGGCGCTGACCCGCGGCCTGAGGAAGAACCGTGGCCCGCGTGCGGGCCGCGCTGGCGAACCGCGGACGCGGCTGAGCCGCGTCCCGCCTGGACGAACCGGACCCGCGCGCCGCGGGTCCGTTGGACGCCGCCGCCGCGGCTGAAGCCGCGGCGGTCTCGTCCGGCGGCGCGCCGGGGCGCCGCGGCGCCGGTGACCCGCACCGCCGGCAACTTCCGCGGGCCGCCGGCGTCGCTCCGGTGGCCCGTTTTTCTTCCCGTCTGCGCCGTTGCTCCTCCCGGGATCCGTTCTTTACTGCGGGATCGTCAAGCGTCCGATGCGGCACGTTCCGTCGTCGACCGTCAAATCCGCACAAACGAAGAACGGCGGAGGGTCGTCGGGCCGTGTTCGTTTGGCCCGCACCCTCCGCGTTAGAGATAAACAACCGGGAGAAAAAAAATTGTTCAACACATGAACCGACAATTTTAATTAAAATAAAATTGTTCATTTGAAACCGGATTTTTAATTTTCAAGAACGTTTACGGGAAAATTAAAAAGGGGTAAATTTCCAAAACAAATCCCTACCTCGTCGATCGTCGCGCGCGGGCGTTCTTCGCGGAAAGGATCGTCGCGGAAGAGAGGAATCGTCGCGTCGTCGCGGGGAGGCGTCGCGTCGTCGCGGGAACCGGCGTTGAGTCGGCGAACTCAACGAACCAAGAACAACAGATTTAAAACATGATTAATTAAATCTGTGTTTAAAACAAAAAGGAAAGAACCTTGAGCGGAACTCCGAAACCACTCACCTCAAATGGTCGGTGATCGGAGATCGGAGATCGGAAGAACGTCTTGGGCGAAGGCGTCGTCGATTTCTGGGTCCGGCGTTCTTCGCGTTCTTCGCGTTCTTCGCGTTCTTCGCGTTCTTCGCGTTCTTCGCGAGGGAGAAGAAGTTACGATGGTTCTCTCAAATCTTCTCAAGCGCAAATAACCAGAGGTTAAGCGTTGGCCTTATTTTACTATTACGCCAACGAATTTGAAAAACTGGTTGAGAAACGATCCATAAATTCGTTGAATTAATTCAACTAAAGAAACGACCCATTTAATTCACAAAAGAAACAGCCCATTTAATTCACGAAATAAACCGCCCAATTAAATGGTCTGTTAAGAATTTAGAAAACGCGTCGGTTGACTTTCATTAAGACGGGTTTTCACGGGTGCGTTTCTTAGCGGAAAGAAACGGCGGGGCTCGTGCGGGCCCCACCTCACAAATATCCTACCAAGGGGGGTAGGATATTTCTGGATAGCATCCTATCCAGTTTAACTCAGTTCAAGCCGTCTTTAAGTGGCTTCAAGTGGCTTCCAAGTGGCTTATGTGAAATAAAATAAAGTTGTCGCAAAAATTATTTTATTTCTTAACTTTAAGCCCGAAAATTAAAAACCACACCCGAGAAAACGCAACTCTGGAAGAGGCGTTTCAAAGCGAATACCGGCGCTGCAATTTCATCGGTGCCCTCAGAATTCGATTCCAGGCACCGGTTCAAAAGTTAGAAAACCCCGCTCGTCCGTTCACTGAACGTACCCGAGCCAAAACTTCGGAAAATGATTCTGGGCACACCGGGCCTCGGAATCAGGCGCCGTTAGAAACTGCGTTCTTGTAAAATTCCAAAGAAAATTAAAAAAAAAAAATTCCTTGAAATTTACAGGTCTTTACATTACTCCCACCTCAGGACTTTACGTCCCCGTAAAGATACATCAAAAACTAGGGAAACAAAAGTGGGTACTGAGCACGCATCTGAGCCTCCCGCTCCCAAGTGCTCTCCTGGAGGTTCCCGTGCTGCCATCTGATGCGCACAAGAGAAATCGATCTCCCACGTAGGACCCGCTCCTGTCGATCCTCTATCTCCACTGGGACCTCCGCAGAAGTCGCTCCATCATCCACGTCTAGCTCCCCATAGTCAATGATGTGCGTCGGGTCGTGCACGTATCTCCTCAGCTGGGATACGTGGAAGACGTCGTGCACCCGGTGCAACTGAGGTGGCAGAGCCAGGCGATAAGCCACCTCGCCAACCCTGCTGAGGACCTGGAAGGGTCCGATGAAGTGTGGAGACAACTTGCCGCCTCGGCCAAATCTCCTCAAACCACGTCGAGGTGAGACCCGCAAGAAGACGTGGTCGCCATCCTCGAACTCTAGTGGCCTCCGCCTCCAGTCAGCATATGACTTCTGCCGGCTCTGTGCTATCCTCATCCGCTCCTGGATGACCTGGACCTTCTCTGTCGTGGCCCGGACCATCTCCGGTCCCACAAGTGCTGACTCCCCAGGGTCTGTCCAGCACAAAGGAGATCTGCAAGGCCTGCCGTACAACGCCTCGTAGGGTGTCATCCCGATGGTGGAGTGGTAGCTGTTGTTGTACGCGAACTCCACCAAGGGTAGGTGGTCCTCCCAGCTACGACCAAAGTCGAGGACACATGCGTGGAGCATGTCCTCGAGAGTCTGAATGGTCCTCTCTGTCTGACCATCCGTCTGAGGGTGAAAGGCGGTGCTCAGACGTAGTCGCGTCCCGAACGCCTCCTGCAACCCCTTCCAAAGCCGGGAAGTAAAACGAGCGTCCCGATCGGAGATGATAGTCGATGGCACACCGTGAAGTCGTACAATCTCCTGAACGTAGAGACGCCCCAAGCTCTCCACTGTGCCCTGCTCTCGGATGGGTAAGAAGTGTGCCGACTTGGTGAGTCGGTCAACAATCACCCAAATGGAATCGTGACCTCTAGAAGTGCGTGGAAGTCCAGTCACAAAGTCCATTGATATCCCGTCCCACTTCCACTCCGGGACCTCCAAGGGCTGTACCAAGCCTGCTGGTACCTGATGCTCTGCCTTCACCTGCTGGCAGGTGAGGCACCGTGAAACGAACTCTGCCACAGCCTTCTTCATGCCCGGCCACCAGTGCTGTCGTCTGAGATCCTGGTACATCTTCGCCACTCCGGGATGTACCTCCAAAGGAGAAGTGTGAAACTCTCTCAACACCTCCTCTCGTAAGGCGACTGGTACCAAGGTACGTCCTCTGAAAAGGACATCGTGCTCTGCTCCAAGGGAGAAACAATCAGGTGCATGTCCCGAGGATATCTGTGCACGCCGCGTCTCACAGTCAACGTCCCCATGCTGTGCCTCTCTGACCCACTAAAGAAGTGGAGGAGAGACTGTGAGAGACTGAAGGAAGGATGCTCCGTCTCTATCCACGAAGGATATCTGCAAAGCGGCTAGCTGCTCTGCCGCCTCCTCAAGTAGCTGGATGCCCGTCCTTCTGCTGAGGGCATCAGCCACCACGTTCCCCTTCCCAGGAGTATAGACTATCTCAAATTCATAGTCCTGGAGGAACTCAAGCCATCGCCGCTGTCTCAGGTTCAGGTCCTTCTGAGAGAAGATGTACCTGAGACTCTGGTGGTCAGAAAAGACTGTGAAGCGCTCGCCCATCAGATAGTGTCGCCATGTCTTCAGGGCAAAGACCACTGCTGACAACTCTAAGTCATGGGTAGCGTAGTTCTGCTCATGCGGCCTCAACTGACGTGATCCGTAGGCAATCATGGCCCGCTCCTGCATCAGGACACACCCGAGTCCGGTCCCTGATGCATCACAGTAGACTACGTATCCAACTCCCTCCTCAGGCAACCTCAAGATAGGTGCGCTGGTCAACCTCTGCCTCAGCTCCTGGAAGCTCTGCTGACATCTGTCTGACCACACGAAGGGTTTCCCCTTCTTCGTCAACGCTGAGAGTGGGGCCGCAACTCTGGAGAAGTCCGGCACAAATCTCCGATAGTATTCGGCTAGGCCCAAGAAACTCCGCACCTCTGTCACGCTCTTGGGTGGCTCCCAAGCTAGCACTGCCTCGATCTTCGCGGGATCCACTGCAACTCCCGTCTAAGAAATGACGTGCCCCAAGAAGTGGACCTCACGTAACCAGAACTGACACTTCGAGAGCTTGCCATAAAGCTGGTGCTCTCGGAGTGTGTCTAGTACAACACGCAGGTGGTAGGCGTGCTCCTCCTCCGTCGTTGAGTACACCAAAATGTCGTCGATGAAGACCATGACAAATCGATCGAGGTAAGGCTGGAAGATCCTGTTCATGAGGCTCATGAACACTGCTGGAGCGTTGGTCACGCCGAAAGGCATAACCAAGAACTCATAGTGGCCATACCGACACCTGAAGGCCGTCTTCTGCACATCCTCGTCTCAAACTCTAAGCTGATGATAGCC
The DNA here is from genome assembly GCA_963277665.1 of Viscum album. NCBI lineage: Eukaryota > Viridiplantae > Streptophyta > Magnoliopsida > Santalales > Viscaceae > Viscum > Viscum album. The sequence goes on along the minus strand of OY728158.1, from coordinate 1,006,507,291 downwards.
TGACCTGAGGTCTCTCTTCGAGAACCACCGTGCTCCCTTGAGCTGGTCGAATAGGTCATCAATCCTGGGTAGCGGATACTTATTCCTCACTGTCACCTGATTCAGGCGACGATAATTGACACACAGTCGCAATCTCCCGTCCTCCTTCTTGGCGAACAAAATCGAGGAAGCCCAGGGCGAAACACTGGGTGGGATGAACCCCTTGCCCTGCAAGTCCTCCAACTGTACCCGCAGATCTCAAAGCTCAACGGGGGCCATCCGATATGCTGGAGTGGATATCGGGGATGTCCCGGGGTACAGGTCAATATAAAAGTCTACCTCTCTGCGAGGAGGTAGTCCTGGAACGTCGTCGGGGAAGACGTCCGCGTACTGATCCACCACTGCAGGAAAACTGGGACTCCGCACGTCAACTGCTTCCAAGATGAGGCTAGCCAACTGATGAGTGATGGGCTGACCTCTCCTCTGCGTGAGTCCATCCTGTGCTGCTAAGGCTCCCTTCTCGCCGGTAAAGGTGAACCTGCTCCCGTCGGTGCGCACACATAGCACCTTGCGCCTAATGCAGTCAATCTGAGCATGGACCGTAGATAACCAATCCATGCCCAAGATGACGTCGTAAGGCCTCGACGCCGCTACAAGAAGATCCCAGCCGAAGCTCTCGCCTCCTAGAGTAAGCTCACACTGCCGGCACCAGTGCGTAATCGTCGAGTCTGCTCCCGTAGGAGTCTCTAGCCGTAAGGATCGAGACAACGGCTCTGTCGGAATCTCCGAGATCCGAACAAGGGCAGTGGCTATGAAAGAGTGACTCGCTCCTGTGTCTATCAGAACTGCAGCAAGGGTGGAATATACATAGATCGTACCTCGAATCATCTCTGGCGCGCCGTGTTCGTAGGCCTCCGCTGCCTGGAGCTGAGCCTGTCTCTGCCCACCAGCTCCCTGTGGTCTGGGCGGGCCTCCTGGTGGTGGTGGTGGTGGTGGTAGAGCCTCAAAGCGTCGCCCACCACCTGCTGCTCGGCCAGCTCCTCTGCCTCGTCCGCCTCCTCCCTGCGGACCGCCACGGTCGACCCTCTGCCTCTGCCTGGGTGGTCCCTCCACCGTCTGCTGACCCTCGATATGACGGTTCGGGCAGTCACGAGCCATGTGGCCCCGCCCGCCGCACTCGTAGCACTGCCTGCCTCTCGGAAGACTGGCTCCAGGCTGGGTGCCCTGTACTGCTGAGCCAGTGTCCCGAGGTCGCCTGCCGGAAGGTCTGGTCCGCCTGGAACCCTGAGTCATCCGCCGGCTACCGGCTGCCGAAGACTCCGCTATCTGCCGCCCTGCGGTAGGTCTCGCTGTGGACTCAGCCAGGAAGCTCTCGATCAGGAGGGCTCGCTCCAGTACTCCTGCCTGGGTCGGGATGCTGAGGGAGATCAGAGATGCCCTGATCTCGTGTCTCAATCCCTGCTCGAAGGTCCGGGCCCGGAAGAAGGGGTCCCGTACCATGTCTGTCGAGTAGCGAGATAGGTCGGTGAATCTCTCCGCGTACTGAGCGACCGTCAAGCTGCCCTACCGCAGCTGAAGAAGCTCCTGGATGCGCACCGCACGGAGGGTGGCCGGGACGAACTCTGAGCGGAAGAGGCTCTCGAAGTCCGTCCAGATGAGGGTGGCCTCATCGTGTACCTGGAGCATCAGGCTCCACCAGCGTCCGGCTGCTGCGTGCAGTAGGCTCGCCGCGAGGATCACCATGAGGTCTGCTGGTGTCCTCACTAGCCTGAAAACTCGGACGACCGCCTCCAGCCAGTCCTCGGCTGCCTGGGGGTCCGACTCCCCACGGAACCTGGGTAGTCGCTGGCGCTGGAACTCGTGCAGAGCTCCAAGGCGTCGTGCGTCGTCAGCTGCCAGTGCTGGAAGCATCGGGGGCTCGGCAGGTAAAGGTACCTCCGGTGCCTCTGCTGTCAACGGGCCCTGTACCGAGGCCTCGTCGCTCTGCGGGCTGTCGTCGCGCCCTACTCTAGGAACCCTAGCTGGCTGCTGTCGTCGTGCCATCCTGAAAAGGAAACAAGTATTCCACAGTCAGAACAGTATACCTGGTGAGCTGACACAAGTAATCACAACGAAAACTTGAAACACACATGCAATCAATGTTTTCGTGCATTAAGTCAGAAATCAGAAGTCAGGGTCCTGGTGTATGGATACGTCGGCCGCCGCACCAACACTGGACTCCCTGGACTGATAACCACACTCAATACGCTAAACACTATTGCTTCACATAGAAGAAAGATCAGAGTCTGCGGTAGAACCGACCACCTCTGATACCAATTTGTCACGACCCGTCCTCGGGGCCCGTGTCGTAACTACCCCAAGCCCGCCTTCCATAGGCCAGGGGCTGGCGACTAGCACCAAGGCGTAAATCCCAACAAAAGGGAAGGCATTGCCTTTGAAAAGAAAACAAGCACCACAGAATAAGCAAGCGGAAAAGTAAACACTAAGTAAAAACTGTACAAGTTGTGCTGAAAGTAAAAGGGGCCGGAAATACAAGCCCAACTGTAAAGTACAACTGAAAGGAAAAACAGCAACTGAAAAGGGAAAAACTGCAGCGTCGAGCCGTCCTCTGGAAGTCCCACCTAAAGGGTGGGTACAGATATCCTCCGCTGCTCCTCGGGTCCACCTAACCGCTCCGAGTACGTCCCGCCTAGTGGTCCACCTCCAGATACTGTCCAGCTCCGCACGCCTCCTCCACGATCAGCGTTGTCCGTCGTCTGCAACCAACACCACGATGTGCGGGCATAGCCCGTGCAGGGGTGAGTATAAGCTACTCAGTAGGGACCCCGAGACCCCCGAAGGTCTCTCGAAATCCACAAAGGATAAGTCACGAAGAAGAGGTGCAATCACGAAGTAACATCTGACACGGCTTAGGTATATGCCCATACATATACCTAAGTCTGCAATTCCCCGTTCGGCTCCAACGTCTGAGCCCAAGCACAACCCAGTCCACACAGGAAAGCAAAACGCATACCCACGCAGGATAGAACAACACAATCCACAAAGGAGAGTAAACAGTAAATCCACACAGGATAGCTCAACACAATCCACAAAGGAGAGTAACACAAGATTCAGCTCACACAGGTATACTTCTTCGGATGACGATAAAGATGATCATTGAACCATCTAAGTCGTCGGACCCACGAAGGATCGATAGGTACTAACCTTGCAGTGACCCACACAGGATCGGGCCCACGCAGGACCTGTAGGAGTTGGCTCACACAGAACGGCAGAGAGATGACCCACACAGGATCGGACCCACACAGGATCGGGCCCACGCAGGACCTGAAGCACTGATCCATGTAGGATCGCTGAGTGTAGTAGTCGTCGCAGTCCGCTGAGGATCTCTGCACAGTCGTCGCCGCAGTCCACCGAGGATCTCTGCACGGTCGTCGTCGGAGTCCACGGAGGATCTCTGCACGGTCGTCGTCAGAGTCCACGGAGGATCTCTGCACAGTCGTCGCTGTCGAAGTAGCAGTTGCAGCCAGCACTGGGGTTCCCGCACACAGCAAGCTCGTTCGGGAGGGTCCGCTCCACGAGCCGAGAGGCTGATACATCAACTGACACGAAGTCCGAAGTTGATGTATCCAAAAGTTCCGTATCGTCAACAGGAACTCAACGTCGCAGACGGCGCGTCAATCGGACGCCCGGTCTGAGAGATATTGGCATTTTCGTCCCAGGGGCCCGGTTGGTTTTTAAGGCAAAACCAACCCGAACGCACTCCACCTGCGTCCAAACCTCGGGCGGAGTATGCCAAAAGATCCGTCTCACTTAGAGGAATTCAACAAAGCTGACGGCACGTCAATCGGACGTCCGTAGCTCAAGATATGAGCGTTTCCGCTCCGAGGGCCCGGTTGGTCTCGTGTACGAACCAACCCGGCCGGGCTCAAAGTAATCCGAAACCTTGAGTGCGATATACCGAAACGACCGTCTCGATCCAAGGATCGCGTTTCCGTTGACGGCGTGTCGTTTGGAGGCACGAAGCTCAAGATACGGGCGTTTGAACGAAAACGTCCGAAGATGGGGGTACGGGCCCGGGCCGACCCGGCCCGACCCCCCCTGGGTCGGCCCGAACCGGGTCGACCCGACCCGGGTCCGACCCGGGTCCGACCCGGCTGGCCCGGCCATGGCCGGTCCGGCTCGGCCGGCTCGGCTTGGCCGAGCGGCGCGGGTGGAAGCCGCGGGCGCTGACCCGCGGCCTGAGGAAGAACCGCGGCCCGCGTGCGGGCCGCGCTGGCGAACCGCGGACGCGGCTGAGCCGCGTCCCGCCTGGACGAACTGGACCCGCGCGCCGCGGGTCCGTTGGCCACCGCCGCCGCGGCTTCAGCCGCGGCGGTCTCGTCCGGCGGCGCGCCGGGGCGCCGCCGCCTCCGGCCGCCGGCGCCGCCGCGCCGGTGACCCACACCGCCGGCAACTTCCGCGGGCCGCCGGCGTCACTCCGGTGGCCCGTTTTTCTTCCCGTCTGCGCCGTTGCTCCTCCCGGGATCCGTTATTTACTACGGGATCGTAAAGCGTCCGTTGCGGCACGTTCCGTCGTCGACCTTCAAATCCGCACAAACGAAGAACGGCGGAGGGTCGTCGGGCCGTGTTGGTTTGGCCCGCACCCTCCGCGTTAGAGATAAACAACCGGGAGAAAAAAAATTGTTCAACACATGAACCGACAATTTTAATTAAAATAAAATTGTTCATTTGAAACCGGCTTTTTAATTTTCAAGAACGTTCACGGGAAAATTAAAAAGGGGTAAATTTCCAAAACAAATCCCTACCTCGTCGATCGTCGCGCGCGGGCGTTCTTCGCGGAAAGGATCGTCGCGGAAGAGAGGAATCGTCGCGTCGTCGCGGGGAGGCGTCGCGTCGTCGCGGGAACCGGCGTTGAGTCGGCGAACTCAACGAACCAAGAACAACAGATTTAAAACATGATTAATTAAATCTGTGTTTAAAACAAAAAGGAAAGAACCTTGAGCGGAACTCCGAAACCACTCACCTCAAATGGTCGGTGATCGGAGATCGGAGATCGGAAGAATGTCTTGGGCGAAGGCGTCGTCGATTTCTGGGTCCGGCGTTCTTCGCGTTCTTCGCGAGGGAGAAGAAGTTACGATGGTTCTCTCAAATCTTCTCAAGCGCAAATAACCAGAGGTTAAGCGTTGGCCTTATTTTATTATTACGCCAACGAATTTGAAAAACTGGTTGAGAAACGATCCATCAATTCGTTGAATTAATTCAACGAAAGAAACGACCCATTTAATTCACGAAAGAAACAGCCCATTTAATTCACGAAAATAACCGCCCAATTAAATGGTCTGTTAAGAATTTAGAAAACGCGTCGGTTGACTTTCATTAAGACGGGTTTTCACGGGTGCGTTTCTTAGCGGAAAGAAACAGCGGGGCTCGTGTGGGCCCCACCTCACAAATATCCTACCAATTGGGGTAGGATATTTCTGGATAGCATCCTATCCAGTTTAACTCAGTTCAAGCCGTCTTTAAGTGGCTTCAAGTGGCTTCCAAGTGGCTTATGTGAAATAAAATAAATTTGTCGCAAAAATTATTTTATTTCTTAACTTAAACCCGAAAATTAAAAACCACACCCGAGCAAACGCAACTCTGGAAGAGGCATTTCTAAGCGAATACCGGCGCTGCAATTTCATCGGTGCCCTCAGAATTCGATTCCGGGCACCGGTTCAAAAGTTAGAAAACCCCGCTCGTCCGTTCACTGAACGTACCCGAGCCAAACTTCAGAAAATGATTCCGGGCACAACGGGCCTCGGAATCAGGCGCCGTCAGAAACTGCGTTCTTGTAAAATTCCAAAGAAAATTAAAAAAAAAATTCCTTGAAATTTACGGGTCTTTACAGTTACTCCTAGTTATGGCCCATAAATAACATCAAAACCAATATATTGTTATCAAAAACCAAAATGGTCCATTTTTCATGGCCATCACTATAGGTTTAGACCACCATTATTAACAATACATGATCCCAAAAGGCCACCTGTATCCTCACCATAATCATGACATGAAGTGTGCATTGTACTCTAAAATGATCGTAGATTCCATAAATCTAGACCACCTTTAACACATACATGAATCCCAATATCTTTATAAATCTCTATAATCATAATATTAAGAAATGGGAAAACCAATTGTCAGAATATGATCACACATATATTAATGTGACCTATCTCTCATCATGGAAATTCCCAACAAGGAATTGATAAATATTCCATCCCAATTCCACTTTGATCTTGCCACCATGGAATTAATTAATTTGTTAGAGAAACAACAATGGTTAAACATAACTATATGATAAAACAAATTTGGAGACTAATCATTATTCAAAAGGATAATGGTACATCCACAATACTAATTGCTATACTACTTAGGGATAGTATCTTTATCAACACCTCCACTTATAACATGATTGGTGCATCATCCATCCTTAAAAGGATGACACGATTCAAATAATCATAAAACCCAAAAGGAACATGTCATATAAATATCTGTTCAAGAAAGACCTCACAATATATAACCCCCTGATGTGGCTCCATGGATCATCAATTAAGTGGATCTGTGATCAAACATGGAAAGGAGGTACTCAGCACCATCCTCACCCACAATGTACAGCTATAAAGAGGTCAACTGATCTGTCACCTAGCTCAAATAAATAGATGGAAATATTTCTTTTGTTTGTTTGATTATATTAATATGAACTTGAGTTATTCTCAGTCAAGAAAAAAAATCAATATTTGTTGGATCCACTATAACTACCTATTCTAATAAGGAATATCCTATAAAGTGTACCTCCTAAATATATAAATGGTAATTGAAATATATTTGTATTTTTGGTTCTCTCACATAATTTCAATAACTATTATCAGGTTTATTACATGATCCACTACTAATGATGTATGCAAAAGTATTCCATCGAAGAACACTACCTTGAACTATTAAAATAATGGTCCGATGACCCTTATTCCTAAGTCTCAAAAACACAGATGGGGTATCCACCACAACGAATTGTATCACCATGAACTCAATGTAACCATATTATATTAGGGATTTCTCTTCAAATCATTTATAATTTCAAACCTATATCAAGTGATAGACTAACTTGAGGTCAAACTCTGAGAGAAACATAACACCATACCACCATTGAAATAATTCATTAAATGTTGGGGCGGGTTCACTTTCCCGCCATTCCTAGTTCAGGTTATTTTAATCCAAACCTACACACAATATCTTAACCACCACCTTGTTAATAAAACTGAGATTCTAAATAATGAAAATTTGGTAAAAATATCCACCACTCTACAGATTATCTAACCACACTATCATCCCCCAAAGATACATGGGTTCATCTGGTATGCTATTATAGATATCGATCTACAAATTGGTTCTAGTATATATAGAAAAAAATTGATGTGGATGTAATCTTGGAAATAAATCCTCACAATCCCTAAACACTTTATTAAAATAAAGGATCACACTTCCCAATACTCCATGAGAAGTAATATATATCTAATAAATCTACTATCTACTTCTTCACCTTATCTTTTCTTGAATTTCCAAATATAACACTGTTCCAAGGAAAGAAAACATAATCCTATATCTTGGATACCTTATTTCCTTAATTAGAAATAGTATACAGAGAATGAGTGTTATAAAACTACTCAATAACAATGAGAAAATAATTGGTTATAACTATCACTATGGGAAGGGTCCACATGATGATCTATCTTCTCCTATAGTGGGTTCACATTATCGGGAGATGTGTGTCATCCCTGGTCATATCTGTATGCGCTTGTGAACATAGGGGAAGAAATAAAAATTGAAGCCTTATATCACATGATCTAGAAACAAGGATGAATTTATGGAAATGTTTGCTAAATCTTTGTACAAATACCACATTTGAAGTCAATAAGAAACATTTTGTACCTATAACTAGACTCAAAACCTCTAGGTTGTAAGATATAACTGCTATGGGAAATCATATCCATTTATGACATATTCAAAATAAACAAGGCTCCATCTCACAACATAACACATCAGAATGACCTAAAACACACAAGTTGGAGGTACCCATATTACACAGCTCGAAATTATATGTTTTGGGAGACATTGAATCAATAGCATGGTTTTAGATCTTTTCATAAGAGAACATCATGATTTTGGTAGCATCCCTCCGTAATTCATTATTGAATGTCGATCAAAAAAACCCCAAAAAATATCTATACTAATTCGATATGTTTCAATGGATATGTATCATCACGAGGACCACCATCAAGAGGTTTCGTATCTAGGTGGAAAATTTTTACTATATCTTCATTCCTTTCCTCAACCACATGATAAGGGGTAATCGGTCACCATGAAACATGAGAAATATTTCTCGTGAATCGATCCAGTGGGGCTCACATGGCCAGTGGAAGGAAATGTTTTAACTACCCCAATACAACCTACATAGGCTTGGGGCCAGTGACCATCACTGAAATTCATAACTAAAGTATAATTATATTGACTAATGTACCAATATACACTTACCCGCTTGTCTCCAAGAATAATAGTTGAGGAATAATAATAAAGGACAAAAACATCTATAGAATTAACTCTGCATGCATTAAGCTATAGATAATACAGAATAACATGATAGTGAAATTAAAAATGTTTAGGGGAAAATGTGTGACCTATTAGAATATGTGAATGAACCTACCAATATATTGATATTAAATTCAAAGTGAACCTAGATTCCAATCAATAATACCTGGCCACTGTATGTGGTAGAATTTACCATGGTATCCCTCTGCTCATTAAAAATTACATCCAACCAAACTATCATCTACCTTAGACACACACATGAATGAAATGCCAATCCAGGTTTGAGTATATAAATATCTAGTAGGACATTCCTGAAACAATATGGTGATTAAAAGGGTACACGATAGAAGTAATCGCCTCAAATCCAATGAAATAGAGAAACTGAATCCTAAAAAATAAATATATATACTCATAATGGAAACATAGATGGGAGATAAAGGGTATCTCAATATCATGGCTTAGCCTAGGAAAATAGTCTTCTAATAGTACAAAAGGGATGATTAACGAAACCCATCATCTCACGTGTCTCCCTTATGTAGTAACGATGTGGATAACCCACAAATCACCACAATTCCATACAGTCAAGGGTGTATAATCTTCATAGAGATGACCCATAACCTAGTTCACCAAGTTGTACTACATTGTATGTATATGACCCGCCCCCTTTTCAACTAATGGGATACTATACTTTTTTTAGAGGACGCGTTCACTAATCTGTTTGGGGGTACCACTAAATAGATAGATATAGATCTTACTCACAAGTCCGTCATGGGGTACCACTTAGTAGGAAAATGCCCCTAAACCTAGTTTTTCAGGAGGGAAACACTCATTATGTATAAACTACTACAAAAATAATCTTTAACAGTGATAGAATTTTGTAGATCTATAAAAAAGTGTTTATATAGGATGCCTTTATTATTTCTACAAAAAGTGTTGATAAAAGGTTCCTATAATAAGAAATTTTACATAGCACTGATAAACGAAACCCTTCATTAGTGTAACGAACCAAACATTCATTAATGTATATTCTTCCTGATCTAATTAAATGTTTATTATGGTTATATAAAATGTGAACTTCATTGGTTTTCTGTTTCTGGATTTTAAAATTTTATTATGAATAGTGACTGTTGCTAAAATTTCCATTGAACAATGATCACATGATTAGTAAAAATATAGGGCTTTAAAAAAATCCAATTTACTCAAAAAATGGAAACAATGACCTCATCTAGTAGACTTTCCCCATATGAAACCCGGTTTTCAGAGCATGGAAAAGAGGTGGCGTTATTGGGCTTCACTCTTGACCAAGACCAAGCTGAGCTTGAACATGTTAATCTTGAGTGGATCTGACTACAGGAGAAGTGGAAGTTAATAGAGATTACTACTCGAGAAATGTTATTTGAGCCACCCCAAGAGTCTGTCACCATTGCACACCTTACCCTTCAGTCTTATGTGGATTTTATAAGGGTTTATGTAAAAATACCCTAGCACTATGACTATGTACATTATTTTTGTATAAAGAATGTGAATTCATTTTATTATTGTTACTTTGAAAATTGTTGTTAAATCAAAAATAGTATTCAATTAAGAAATATATTTAGATGAATTAATGTATTTTTTAATTAAATAATATTTTTAAAAAATATTACTATAACTAAATTACATTTTATTAAATGCAAATCATCATATAATTTTATAAATGCAATTTTAATTTTTATTATAGTTTGAAAACCATTTTTGTCAAAACCCGTGAATTTGTTATAAATGATGGTTTTAATTTTAAAAGTAAATATTCACATATTTACAAAATTATTTAGATAAAATCAATATTATTTTTGGAATCAGGATGTCGAAATTATCCAACGGTGAATTTTTCATAATTTTCTGAGACATTCGAATTTTTGGGTAAAAATTAAATATCGTTTAAATATATAATGTCTTTTATGACATCTTAATGACCATATAGAGATGCGATAAAATAATATAAACATTTTTTTTGGACAATATATGTTTTAGAATAAAAAAATGTGATTTTAGATTTGTTTGATTTATTTAATAAAGCTTTATTGGACCCTCCAAGACAAATAAAACAGTTTGTCTTTTTAAATTGTTTTCCTTGGGAGTCTGACTCACCTCCACATAAGAAACCCTATTATTTTAAGAAGATAGGCTATTTTATTTATAAAATATTTTTTTCACTCCCATTTGGAAAAAACCATGGTCTCGTTTGTGGTTTTTATTAGTTAAATGTGAGATGTCCCAAACCTAAACAATAAAAAATTTCCTCTCATTTCTTATACAAACCCTACCCTCCTCTATCTAGAATCTTACCAAGGTGCCCCAAGATCCCAATAAGCCTCTCTAAAGCCTCTCTCAAGCATTTTAAATCACACTTTAAATTAAGTAATTCCTATATTTCTATTTTTATCAATGTTTATTAATATTATTATTCCCATCTATTTTCAATTACAAATGTTGAGGTATAATTCACACCTTCCCCGTAATTACCTATTTATATTTGGATTATGGGAGAACCCTTTCTCTCTCATTAATTCCTCCCATGTACACTTGTTACCATGTTGAAATTCCGTAAGGGATTTCATCTTTTCTCATTTTTTGTCTCAATTTGATTATGTTGTTATTCCCTTTTGTTCTCAATTATTAATGTTGGGGTATAATTTCACACCTCCCTCATACTACCCTCTTTCTATTTTAATGATGATAGAACCATTTCTCTATCATTAAATTCCCCTCATGTACACTCTTTACCATGCCTGAATTCCCTAAGGAATCACTCCCTCCTCATTTACATTCAAGCAATTCGTCTGTATTTGGAATATAAATTCCATTACTTATGTTGGGATATGTATCTATATGACGCACTTAATGTTAATTTCTAGTAAATATGATTAGACACACATTTCTCCCTCATCAACCATTTTTATGAATTCTTATGTCACGCTGTTATGCTTCCGAAATTGCATTGCGATTTTCCCAACCAATGTCATTGTATAGTGAATACCATTCCCATTTCCCTATCAATGGTATTCACCTTTATGAAAATTTAAAAATTGATTATAGTGTTTCATATATGAATTCCACATTTCCTTTATCATGGAATAAATTACGAGGATTAATGAATCCATGTTATATGATCTCTGTGGCACATTTATGCATGAAATGAAATGTTTAAGAAGGGTGCGCCCTGATAGCACTCCAATGCATTGGGTAAAGATCTGTATCATGATATGCCAAGTGAAATGAGGGTTTACTCATGATAATTCAAATTCAATGAGGGTTTACTCATGCTTCATGTGCAATGAGCCTTGGCTCATGAAAAAATCATGTTAAATGTTGTTGCAACATTTCCATATTAAGATTATCATGCTTTATCATGCCTTTATGTTAATGTTACTCTTGTCCTCCATTGATATGCCTATTGGCTAACATATACTATATTTCTAATGTTATTACTTTTTTATTCCCTTGCATTGCATTGTAGCTCACCCTTTTCTCATGCATGTCCTCAGGTTATTCTATGCAATGCTAAGTATGATGGAATGTAGTGGTCATGTGAATGGAGTTTTCAATAAAGATGTTGTATTTCATGTTTTATGTTGTTATGTAATGATCTTAAGCACAAACGACCCAAGACCTCTCGATCAGCTATGTTGTATCAACTGAAGTTTATGTAATAAATCATGTTAAATTGTGAAATAAAAGAGCAGGGTTGTCATAATTGGTACATTTTTTTGTGTTGATATAGGGTTCCCATTATCAGCGCATTATTCATAGAACTGACAAAGGAAACCTTTAGTAGGGATTTATTCCACACAACCATAAATTAATCCTTTATCAATGCTTTCTTGTCACTAATAAATCTCTGAATAAGATTAAATAATAAAATTATATAAAATTAATAAATATATGGTAAAAAATTGTAAACAAATTATTATTCTATTATTATTGATAATAAGAGATAAATTAGTTATATTGTATATAATTTATAAGATAAATAAAGAGATTATATTATATATATATATATATATTGAAAATTAAACAAATAAAAATTAAAAATAAGTAAATCGTGAAAAATATTATACATTTAATTATATAAATAATTATTTTCAATGCTAATAAATATTATATATTAAATATATAGATATATATTAATGTGTATTTATATGATTTATGTAATAGGAGAAATTTATTCATTACATTAAAGAGTAATATATTTAGTGAATAATGTATTATAATTAAAAAAATATGAATTAAAACCCCGACGAATTGTATCGAGTAATGGACACAATTGAATACTGATTGATTATCCAATTCATGATAGATAAGAACTATTATATTGGTATAACATATATAAAAATAATGTATTTTTATATAAAAAACACAAATTAACATTTTTGGGGAATTTAAAAAATTTCTATTATTTATTTCATATTTATTAATTTACTATGTTTTAATATTTTCAATATGTACTCATCACTATTTTGAAATAAATATATACATTTTTTAATTATGTATATGTAATTAATCAAATATATCTAATTTCCAAATATTGTAAAATTATACAAAATTTTAATTATTCAATTTTAATCATTTATATAATGAATTCACTTAAGATAAATATTCCTTTATATTATTTAAAATATATTTGAAGAAAATAATTAATATAAAAATATATATAAATTTATATTTTCAATTTTCATATATTTATAATTTTAAATTAATAAATAATATTTATTTGCAAATTATTTACATAATTATAAATATATATATATACATATATGTATATTTAAATAATTTTAACATTATAATAAATTTATTTAAATAATGAATGTATTTATTTTGTTTATAATTATATTTATAATTATATTTATATTTATATATTTAATATATATATAATGAGATAAATATTATATTTTACAAAATTATTGACATAATTATAAATACAAAATTATATATTAAAAAAATAATAAAAAAAATATTTAAAAAAAAATATTTTTATAAGTATTATAACTATATATAATAATTATAGTTTTTTAAAAATATTAATTTTCTTAAAAAAAGTATTATAATTATTTACGAGTTCGTTTTTATCACTTTTAACAATTTTTTTTATAATCACTTCTTAACTTTGTACTAATAAAATGTATCATTGTTTGTGATTTTTTTTGGATATGCTAATAAATGTCTCGATCTATTTTAAGGACCCTAACTATTGTGAACTAGTTTTTGAAATCTAAAGCTCTCCATGGAATCGACATACATCTGGAACTCCTCGTTGATGAATCCAATCTCAAATATGGGCTAGAACCAAGGGACACACTATTTAAAGGCTTGAATACAATGCTCGAGTTATTCAAGGGTCAAACGAAACAAAAGATCACAAAAAATCTAGGTTTTTTTATATCCCTACATAACTTCGGTTATCCACTAAACCATCTCATCCCACATTATTAAATACCAACATCTCAAGTTGCATTATCCTATAATAAAGAAACCCTTTATTTATTATTCTATATATATTGAAGTGTTGTCTTCCCCGATAGAATTTGTGTCCCCTTTGTACAAAATTAGTACATTGTGACGCGAAATATATGAAAGTCAATGTTGGGTCATGTTATTGTGTGGAATAATTAGCTCTCAATACCTATATTCCATGACATCTTCCAATTTTGGATCTTCAACATTTGAAAATAATATTTTATATAGCGGTCTGTGCTATCATTGTCATCAAATAATATAATTCAAATATATAGGGAACCTATTTTTTATATTTTAATTGAGGTAGTATTGTGCTATAGTTTCCTTGATTTCCCTATAAACCATGAAAAATGCTTCACCAATCATAGTCTTCTCGATAACATACTTCATATTGTCTGTATAAAAATTGTATTTAGATTTTTCCAATCCAAAAATATTATGTCATCGACATATATGACTACCAACATCCATTGATCATTATACTTATTGATTTATCAGTTTTAGTAAACTCTACCTCGCTAAAAACAAGATTACATGGGTATTGATCCATCATTATTTAATAGCTCCTAAATGATTTTTTTAACTTTCACACAGAATTATTTAACTTTCACACCTTTTATCAACTTTCATCTTTAATAAAACCATATTTTTCATCAATGTATACTACCCCTAAATAACTCCATTGAGGAATAATGATTTGACATCCATTTGGAATACTTTTAACTACATAATCACTCAAAATTAAATTTTTCTTGTCAAAGACTTATAAGGAAAAAATGTAAGAAATCAAAGGTTCAATCATAAAAATAGGACACCGAGTCATTAAAAAGAAAATGTTACCTACCAAATTTTATGTCTTAAAATAGTTTCTATGAGATGGTGTTTACCTGAGTTTCTGGTTCCTTCGTCAAAACAGCTTCGAACCTAGATGCCAGCTTGTCCAAGAATTGGATATACTCCTCTATGTTTATCATCCCTTTGTTGAATCCTCAAATTAAAACCAAGTTCTGCTTATCAATCCAGTTTCTTTTCTCCTCATTACAAAGAACCCCTATATTATTTTCATCATTATTTCAATATCTTCATTGGGGGAATTAATTGTTAGGAAACATTCAACCATTACCTCTTCCGAGCTTATAAGTAATTATAATGTCTGTTCGAGAAGAGCATCAGATTCCTGTTGTTTTGTCTCACACTACTCTCCTATAGGGGGAGCATCCTCCTTTCCCATCACCCCATCCTCCGGTTGTAGATCTATCTCTTCTTGTATATCCTCTAACATCATGCCACCATCCTTATGGGGGGGGCCAGCAATCCTTTCAGGCCATTTATTGTTGCAAACATACTTGTTATGATATGAGGGTACGGTGTCTTATACTCGCTGACCAACCCCACCTTCCACTTTCTGAATCTAATGGGCCTTTGATATACCATCTTTTTTTGGCTGACTATGTCCCCATAGGCCAAGGAAGATAAGAGTAGTCTTTGCGGACTTTTGATTTCTGCTTCTTGTTAACAATACAGCTCCTTGGATCCAAGTTTTATTTATTTCTTTTTTTCCTCCTTGGACTGTGTAGGCCTTTACTGGATCCCCCTATATTATTGTCATCTGAGGCTTTTCCTTCGCCCTCAGACTCAGCTTCTGAGGAAAAAATGGTGTTGTCTTATATCCCTTCATCGATACTCAAACTATCAAAGTAGTTTTTTAAGTTAAGGTAGGCCATGGTTATCCTCATATATGTTCACTTTTTGGAATTCAGCTTCCTATTTTCCTAATGTGTTGGCTACTACCACCCTTGATGATCCATAGGATTTCCCTCACCAGTCAGATGTATCAAACTTTTAGTGATGTTATAACTATCAACATGTATCTCCATAGCATAGGTACATGAAATTCCGCTCACATCGCCCTTATGATTTGAGATATCATCTCCAACAGATTCACCAAGAGCTTTAGAATCATCTTTGTGAATATCCAGAGTTTGATTAACCATTGTACTGACCTGTGCACCCCATGTTATTGTAGCACCATGGTGACTTAAAAAATCATTCCCTTGAACACTATCCTTTATTTTTTCCACTTTTCTATAGTAAATTAGTTTATTATGGAACACTGACTTGGTTTTGAAGACATCTATATCTTACATCCTTGAAACTATTTCCCATATAAAATTATAATTCAGATAAAGATCTCATGGCATATATTAGAACTAATTATCATCTTTGTCAACCTCTTTAAATTATTTTGGCTATAATTGGGAAAAAGAGGTTTAATTTATTTCCTTAATCCTTTGAGATTTCAGCGAAAATGTAAGATCATTAATGAACTTTTATTCATAAACTTTAGCTTTACTTGTATTTCGTCATATTTATATCCTCTCTTCATTTCCTCCCATTCAATGTCTTATTTTTGAGTCTACCTCATCCTTGTTTTCTCCCCATATGCTAATAATTAAAAATTAATTTCCTATGATTATTTATCAATATCATAATTACTAACAATCTTCAAATTTTAATTAGTATAAAATATATCTCAATTTCAACCTATGATTGTAAAATCATCATCCTACCCTTTTTAAGTGATCAATTAATTATCTCATTATCTAATATGATCAAATATTATCTACTAAAAATCAATTTCCACTTTCAGACAAATTTAACATAATTTTTAATTACTCGAGATCAAATAATTATTTAGTTATTTTTATAATCTATTATAATTATATATACATCTATGAATGGATAACCCACTAATAAATTCTTCTTAAAAATCACATAATTTATTTCATCATAGGTATAATAAACTGTATGTATGTTTTACACTAATCCATCCAAAGAATTATCATTTTTAACATTGTCTTTAATTTTCACCCTTGGGAATCAATTATTACCATCCACGTAATTTTCACAAATGGGAAACATTACACTTTTATAAAAAAAATGGAGTACAAATGTCATCCTCATTACTTTTATCTCATAAACAGTCATTATTCCAATTTATTAGATGGGATTCACCCCCCATATATATTTTTTTAAAAACACTAATATGTATTCATCATATGTATGACTATGAATTTGATTATTTCAAGTAACATAGGTGAATTCCAACACGAGATCGAGGATGAGATACAAAAAATAAAATACAATTAAAACTATTTTTAAGATGAGTTGATGAGGATGAAAATTGTCTATAACATTAAAATTTGGATGAATTAATATGTTAAAACATACCATTGTGGAGTAATTATTTTTTAAAATTCAAATACCAATTTTCTTCATAGAAAAATGAAGTTCTTTGAAACATAACAAATGATGAGTTTCCCTAATTAAAAATATCTATAACATTCATTTTTGATAATGAATATATTATGTGTATTTACTTGCTTATTATATGAAATTAATATTTTATGAACCCAATATGATATATTTACTTTCAATAAAATTAGTCAAAGATTCAATCAAAGATTTATTATCCTCTCTCTATCATCATTACTCATTGATTGATTGTCTACCAATATATATTTTTAATTTTTTTGTCTGTATTATTTGATTACAATCGATATGACCTTATGGTAAAAAATGTTTTCACATTATAATAATAACCCATATAATTAATTTCTTGTTTCATTTTAATTTTTAATTTATTTTTTTATTTATTACACATATAATAATTTTAATCATAAACGATTGGATTCTTTTTTTTGAGTTGGGGTGGCCTTTTCTAAACATCTAATACTCAGGGAGGATTGAAATTACATTCTACATCGGAGGTAATGAAAATAAGGAAATGCATCAAGAATTCATAAAACCATCAGGAAATGTTAAATTCATACTACTAATTTTATTAATTTTTTCGTCATTTTATATACTATTTGAAAGTTAATTTCCTTATCATTTTTATCTAATTCTTATTTTGATTCTTTAAATATATTTTGGTATGTCATGTTTATCTTTAAACCATCTGCAAAATCCAAAAAAGAGATAAAATGTTTTATTGGCCAATATCATCACATTACCCATTTTCATGTAATTTTGTTGTTGAACTTCTAATTACTCATGTTGATTCAATATTGTTAGCTGATTTTTTTTCATTGATGAATTATTTAATATTAGATGAATTTCATGATCCCATTATGGTGAATTCTCATGATATAATGGTAAAACTATCTTACTATCCTCTTCTAGCTTTCAAAAATGAGAATGTCCTTCCTTCTAAGGACATCGAGTCAATATATATGATGTGTTGGAAATATAATATTGAAATATAATGAAAATGTGGTAACATTGGTAGTTAGGATTTGTTTGAGTATTTGTGATGCAAATTAATCATCCACACCTCAATCTGACACATGGTGTTACTAGTATGATTCCATGATATTTTTTCATTATAATTGACATTAGTTTTAGTAAAAAAATACAACTAGAATAATCCAAACCATGGATAAAAATTCTGATTATTTTTTTAAATTGAAAAAATGATCCATAGGTAGTTTGGGAGGTGCAAGATTATGTTTCAACTCAAATCAATGCTTGATGTGACCACTATGACTCAATGTGTCTGTTATTAGTTCAAAATCTGCAGTTTAGTTCAAAAAAAGTGGAACTAACTAAAAAAATTCTAATGCACTTGTATTTTTGTTAAAAAATTGGGAATTATTTCAAAATTCATTCGGGATGTGTAAGAATATATCTCACATAAATTTTATACAATAAGGGATCAGTATGATTAAAAGTCCATGTTTCCATTATAAAATGACATTTTTGTAAAAAAAAAGTGACATACTCAACACCCATGAAACATATTTAGATTATTTTGATACTTTTAAAAAATGAATCAGAAGTCATTTTAGACATGTAAAAATTGGTCACATATCAATCCAATGAATCTTGTGATCAATATGACTAAATGTTAATATCTTTATAGAAATATGAAATTAATAATTGTATAAAAGACAACTACCCTACTCAAATAGTAAAAAAATCATATTGTGTTTATATGGTAGTTAAATGATCTATAAATTATTTATGGTGTGTATGATTCATCTTTAAAACAATATGATACATGATATTCTCAGTATGACTCACTCGGTCTTCAATAATTCTAAAATCAGCAGTTTAGTTCAATAAATGTCACTCAGTCAAAAACAAGAAAATATACTCATATTTTTATGATAAATTAATTAATTGATTCATAAGTCCTTTTTGTCATTGAGGAATGGGTCTCAGGTCATACTGTTACACAATGTGATCGGTATGAGTCAAATTATGTGTTTCATGTTTAGAATAATATTTTAGAAAAACAATAAATGACATAATGAAAACCGAGTTATTGAATTCAGATTGTATTTCTAATATTTGAAAATGATTCATTATGAATTTGGGATGTGTTTTAATTAGCTTCACCTCAATATGATGCAAAATGCGACTGATATGACATGATGTATTTATTTTAATTTAAAAATGACATTAATTTTAGTAAAATGGATAAGTGGCATACTCAATACCAAGAAAACACATTTATATTGTTTTTATAAAATATTAAAAGTACCATTATGTCATTTTCTGTGTAGGAATAATCCATATCTCAATCTAATGCCGGATGTGACTTGTATGGCTCTACATGGTTTTTATTCAAATTTGACATAAATTTTCTTATAAATTAAAACTGGCCTACTGGAAACTAGGAAGAAATATTCTGATTTATTTATACATTAATAAACTAATACATAAGTGTTTATTAAAATTTATTAATTATCCACAACTCAATTTGATACATGATGTTCCAGATATGACACAATGTGTTTGGTACAAATTTAAAATTGACATTTTATTTCAAAAAGTTTCACTCACTAAAAACCAAGAAAATGTTCTCGGATTTTCATGATGACTTAGGAAAATGATTAATAAGTCATTTGCGATGAATGAGAATTAGTATCATATAAAACAAACACATTATATGACAAGTATGATTCAAATTGCATGATTCTAGTTTAAAATAATATTTTAGTAAAAAAATAGAACGTACTGAAAACTGAAAAAAAAACATTCGTATATCTTTGATACATTAAGAAAATGTTCCATATGTCATTTGAGAGATGTATGAATCATTCAATCCTAAATTATATGAAAAATGATACATGTATAAATCCTAGTGCATCTTTTTAGTATATAATAGTTTAAAATGTGCCCCTCATCACCAAAGCCAAGAAAAAGACCCTAGATTTTTTACTAATCATTATATCTGTAATTAATTATTGATTTTCGCGTCAGTTTTATCTTATAATTAATTATTTATTCTTTATATATATATTTCATGAAGATGAACAAGAAATAGTGTGACGTGCACAAATCAATCGTAACTCAATCTGATACACTATGTTCTGGGTATTACTAAAATATTAGTTTAAAATGAAAAATTCATCATATGTTAATTGTTATTATAATTAATGATATAAAAATTTTGTTTATTATATAGGTGAATTTTTTTCTTTATCAGGGGTTATGATCAAAATATAAAGGATAACTGCTAATTTTTAAATTCTATAATTTCTATTTATTTATTTTTATAAACCAATGTTTGAAATGTCTAAAATTTATTTTTTTCTTGTATTTTTGTTTTAAAATTAAATTAAATTAAATTATATATTTATACATTATTTTCCGGATTTCATGGTGTTTTTTGGTGCTGCGGTGTGCTGTTAAAGCACAATACATTGGTGATATAGTGTGTTCTTATAGAATACTGCAATATACCCTTATATCAGCACTACAAAATCGCTTATAAATGGATCCATTATCCGGTCTTATTTAGAATTGAGAAATGATAGGGCTTTTAATCATTTATTAGTTGTGAGTTCCTCTATATCACTAATAAATCATATTTTCATCACTATTAAAGGACTACATTTTAGTTGAGAAATGACCCAATCTACAGTCTTTCGGTGAGGTACGAGTCATTATGTACACTGATATATAAAGGACGCATTCAATAGTACATTGGGGAGTACCACTCTATTCATAGAATACCAAAACCTATTTTATCTAGGGGTACCAATCAGATGGTAGAGTACCTAAACCATATTCTGTTCAGGGGGAACCACATAGTAGATAGAGGAACCACAACTCAATATTATTTTTGGTACAACTTTGGTATCTCTACGAAGATACTCAATTATCATTATTGTTTTTAAGCATGAATTTAAGAATAAACATGATCAAAAAAACTAAAATCATATGTAAAATTCCACTTAAAAGTACACTGTAATGGTATATGTAGAAACAAACTTAGTAAATGGTATTTCATTCCCGATATTAGAGTCCAAACGAAAGCGATATGAGATGTAGATGTTATATAGGTAAGTATATGATGTGTAAGGGGTCCCCAAGATTTGTGTCCCCACTCCTGTACCTAGATGTTTTCTCTCTATTTTATTGTTATCTTTCCATGTAGTACAATCCACAACATGTAAAGTCCCTCAATGGAGTGTCTCAACCACCCAGGGACTGCTCGTTCTATCTGAGACACTTCATGTGCACTCTGTCCATGTGATAGAATATAAAGTATGCATTTCCATGTATGTGTAATAGTAATCTTGGAGTACACACCGGTATTCTAGAACTTTGTCACATGGAGTGTGTGGTTCTCACATAAAATGTAATATTCTACTGACATAGAAACCATATTTTCCATAGTTAGGGGTCTATGCACCACGTGTTTTCTAGACTACATGATGTGTAGTCTGGTTTTTCACAGGCAACAGGTAATCCTCATGAGATTTGGATATATTTCTTCAACTTAATAAAATGTGATCTTTAATTCACCAAAATTACTGTAAAACTCTTAAAATTATTTATTTCATCCTTTCTATAGATGAAAATAAGAGTTATGATCTTTCGCTCATATCCTACATATGCCTCACGTGTTTTTTATAACTACCACTAAGTCCTATATCCCAAATCCATGGGATTCATAAAACTAATCATGTAATATATGAAGATCCATACTTAAGTTGACAATATGTTCAGGTTATGTGAATCTTATTTGAATTTGGGTGTTCGATCATACCTTAACCCCTTTGAAAAGTCAACCAACAATCTTGTATTCCAACAACTAAGATTATTAAGGACGATTGTGGAAAATCAACATAACAATTGTGTTAACCAAAATATTCCTATAGTTCCTTGAAAATAATTTTATGTGGGGAATCCATGGGAAGAAAATTTCCATAATAATATATAATAAATTGAATAATATGTTTCTCTATAAATGAGGAACTTGAGAAGGTTTGAAATCTCCAAGATATCAAAGAAGACACACGATTCATTCATGATTAACAAAAAATATGGTAGAAACAAAAAAACTACATTTCATCCCTTAATTTGGTTTTATTTGTAGTGAATAATGTAGTTTAAAACAACTTAGATGACACATATAATTTATTAACCCTCATTTCACCATAATAATTATTTCATACATCATCTAATCTCGAATCCCCTATATGGGATTACAAAACATCATCATAATGATTCTAGGGTTACATGGTTAACAATGATTATTTTACATTTCTGCATATTTATAAAAGATTTTAGTCCTTGAGTTTAAATAATTAATTAATTAATTAAAATATTTAATTCACTTATCATACCATATTATGGCTTCCTCATTCATACATCCAACATCGAACAATGTGAGGTCGTGTGTCGGTTAAATATTTCACTCCGAATTCAATAGTTCTATTAAATTTTGGATTCTAAACTATTTTCAAGATTTATATAGCTGTTTTTGAAAAAAATAATCTTGTTTGATAAAAAATATATTGAATAATTTTATAAAATTAATTCTTAGATCATGGGGACTTGAAATCACATATTTTCTTATCATTAGTCTCTGAAAATATTTTTTCATATTTCAAATTCATACATGAAATAAATAGGGTCTATATATTATTCACTATTCCATGACTTTTGTCCATTAAAAAGCAAAAATAAGAAATCAAAAAGTGGGGATACTAAGCCTGCATTTGGCTCTCCTATACCCCAGATCTCTCCTACATGCTCCCATGCTGCAACAACACATAGACCATGGTAATGGTCCAACAACAACGGATTCACTCATACCGATCCTAGATCTCCACCAGTTAATCTATGATGGCGGAATCATCCTCAATATCAAGCTCATCAAATTCTATATTATGCAACAGATTATGAAATTATCTCCACATTTGCAATCAAATTGAATATTTCATGCACTAGATCCATCATTTGGGATAAAGAGAGGTTCTATGTCATCAAACCAACCCTCTGCAACATCAAAAATACCCTAATACATATTAGGATATATTTCCTCCTTGGATGAATCTCCAATATCTATGTCATGGGGAGACTCTCAAAAAAATTGTCTCCCTTCTCAAAATACAAGTGTCAATGATATTGATCAACATATAATTTTTATCATATATGGTATATCCTCATAAAATAATGCGTTATATGGAAATTTTATATCTTCTTGAACACCATATCAATATCGAAATGTGATGCCTCACTAAAATCAGTACAACATATGGTTATCCCACGAGGTCTCTTGTACATGGCCTCAAATGATTACATTCTGTTAGTATAATTGTATCTGTTATTTTATGTGCACCCTTCCGAATTAATGTGATCCTCACATCCCTAAAATAACTCTATCAATAAATCCCGCATTATATTCTATGGAATCTGAATTGTATGGTCGTTCATCCCATTTTTTTGAATTTTAAAATCATTATCCATTTACATCTATGACCAAAATTCCTCCTGCAGGCCCCCCCACACCCATGATATGAACCATGAATCATAATATGATAAAATCATCATAGTCACCCAATTAATTATTATTATATAACACATGCATAAATTCCACAAACTCTCTACTGATCTCTCTTGTATGATAAAAAGGATGTTTACTAACTAATCTGTCTGTTAACTATCACCAAATGCCACAATTGGTCCTCACTCTCCATAATTTCCATTTCACAAAGTCCATGGAAAATCTATCCCATTTTAAATATCTGATATCCATTTTTGGGAAAATCATGGTGGAACATGGTGCATAGCCTTCACCTACTGACATTTGAGGAACTGAGAGATAATCTATACCTTTCTCCACTATATGTTGTGCCACCAAAACTGACACTAAAGGTACTCTTACTTTTACCCTACATAGGGGTATATTGAAAAGGTAGAGTTGTAAATCTTCCTCACTGCTACATATCACTTGATGAATGGAACAATTATTCAATTATAAAAAGGATTAAGTCATTCCTTTTTCCATATAATCCATTTGGTGAATCTCTAGAAGATAACTGGTTACATAGGACAACATGATCTATTTATCCCAACTAATCATCCCTCTCTTAATGGAGAAGTCAAGAAGTCAATACTATCTATCGATGAAATACTACACCCTACTCTTCTAGCAGTGTTCACTTCTTAGAATCCATCTTCTTATAATCCTTTTCTAGATATTGGGAATAAGACTACCTTCTAAGGGATTCTCTCACCAAATATCACTTCTTTAATATATATAATATCTCATAGTAATATAAAATCAAAAAATCCAACCAAAATAACTAACTCAGAGTATGATCTCTTTTAATCAATGAATAACTATGTCTCTAATGAACTATGTAAAGAAAACGTGTTATTTTATAAGATAATCCCTTCGCATCATCAGTGTGAAGACTAACACTGCCAACACTAGGTCATGAGTCTTGTAGTTATTCTCATATGGTCTCAAATTCCCTCACCCATGTATGATCAATACCTTCCTCTACATCAATACATGACAAATACAATCTCTAGAGGCATCACAGTAGCCTACATACTTCTTTAACACATATGGTATTCTCAAAATAGGATCACTCATCATTGATAGATACAACTCTTCAAAGTTCCTCAAAAGTCCTCAGACCATGTAAAAGACATTCTATTCCATCTCATAGTGGTAAAAGGAGTTTTATTTTTCAGAAGGACCTCCACAAACCTCATGTAGTACCCCATCATGTCAAAAAAAACGGTATACCTCTAACACACACTTGGGTGGCTATCAGGAAAGAACTGTATTAAGATACACCTTCACATTTACAAGAAAAAATATTTTATAACATATAATGATCTCATACAATCAAATGAAAACATTAATAAATAATTTTTTTATTTATTTTTTAACTCATCGGCAATTCCACTTTATCTAGACACCCGATGTGCTCAATGGTTAGGTCAAAACATGCAGAACCACACATTTTAGAGTTAAGTATGGTATAAAAATTTCCATCTGATACACCATTCTATAATTAGTTCATTTTTTACCACAAGAATTCATTACAGTGATATAATATATACAATATTTTTAATATCACCATAAAACGCCTTTTTGGATCTTAGAATTCCTTGGAGACTCAAATCCTATATTTGAACATTGTTTTTAGAATATCTCAAATCCTTATATGTCAAAAACAAATTATTAGAGTATCATCATGAGATATATTGTTTGAAATAATTTTTCAATAAATTGATGTAATAGTGGTTGATTGAAAAATTGTGATGATCTATGGTGATTGACATATTTTAAGTAATTAATTTGTCCCATTTATTATCTATATCGAAATTATTTTTATTCATATAAATTTTTATGAGTGTTTTCAATGATGTTGTCACAACATTTTAGATGAATTTATTTGTATCTGATTTTTTTTATATGTTTTTAATATGTAGTTAAAAAAAATTTGTGAAATTTATATATTATAGATTTTGGTTATATTTTAATCAATTCTATCATTATAATTTTTTGGTAATTATATTTGGTATTTCTATTTATATTTGATTATATTCCTTATGGTATATTGGTCATAAATAATATATAGTATAATAGTAGTTTTTATTATACTATGAGGATTATAACAATTTTCCCTCCCAAATTTGTTGTTATCTGTACTTAGTGCATTTCCCCAACCAAATTTTACATAGAAAAGGGAATCATTTATGAATAACATGTTCAATGCTTGATCAAGAGGGGTTTCTAAATGGAAATTATACTGAAAGTGTGTTATCTGATATATGTTATGGTTTTTGACGATATTTGATGTTAGGAACCATTGAGTTTTACATAGTTTTGTAATGTAAAATGAATCAATTAGTCACGTAATGTTACATTGTAGGGTTAATTGAATAATAATTTTTTTCGGTTCCTAGTGGTCGGGTGTAAGGATCGTATTCTCATTAAACGTGAAATGTATGATGTTGTTTCATACATGGTAAATCAATAGCTGTTGTATATAAATCATTATATTTTTTTTATTGATAAGATTCTAAGAAATGAAAAATGTTTATATAAATTATATTAAATGTATTCTATATTTTATGGTATATGTTTTCTCCAATTATATGATATAGAGACATATGGTATGTATCATTCAAATGATATTCATGTTTTATTTGTGTAGTAGAATTCTAAATTTGTTACTATGAGTCTTTGTCTAGGGGAGGATTCAAAGACATTGAGGGAAATATTGTGTAACTTCTAGTATTAGAGATTAGAAATTTAATAAGGGGTTGTGTTCGATCAAATGATTAGGTAATGTTTTGGGGATTATGATATTTCATTATGTGTGGCTCATTGAAGGAAAGATCTTGTGATGACCCAAACATTCATTAATGGAAATTCCACTTGATCTAATTAAATGCCTTATTATGGTTATAAAAAATGTTAACATCGTTGGTTTTATGATTCTGGATTTGAAAATACAATTAAGAATTGTTATCGTTGCTAATATAGCTGTTGAACAGTGATCACATGATAAGTATAAATATAGGGCTTTAACAAATCCAATTTACTCATAAAAAGGAAGTGATGGCTTCATCCATTAGACATTCCTCATACGAAGCCCATTTTTCAGATCTGTAATGAATTTGGTATCATTGGTCTTCTCTTTTGACCAAGCCCATGCCGAGCATGAACACGTTAATCTTGAGGAGAACCAAATATGGGAGAAGTGGCAGTTAATATAGATTACCACCAGAGCGCTGTTATCTGATCCACCCCACGATTCCATCACCATCGCACACGTTACCCTTCAGTCTTATGTGGGGATTATAAGGGGTTATTTAAGAAGACCATAGAACAATGAATATGTAGATTGTTCTTTTATAAAGAATAAACATTCATTTTATTTTTATAACATTTTAAATAGTTTTTAAAGCACAAATACTATTTTTAGTCAATATTCAACTTAGAAATATATTTTGATGAATTAATGGAATTTTAAATTAAATAATATTTTAATAAAATATTATTATTTTTATTAAATTTCTTTTTATTAAATATAAATGATCGTATAATTTTATGAATGTAAATTTAATTTTTATTATGGTTTGAAAGCAGTTTATGTCAAAACCCTTGAATTTTAGATAAATATCAGTTTTTATTTTAAAATAAAAAATTCACATATTGAAAAGAATTATTTAGATAAAATGAATATTATTTTTGAAATCAGGACGTCGAAATTATCCAACGGTGAATTTATTATTATTTTTTGAGACAGTGGAATTTTTGGTTAAAAATGAAATACTCTTTAAATATATATATATAATGTTTTTTATGACATAATAATGACAAATAGTGATGTAATAAAATACTATAAACATTATGTTCTGCCAATATATTTTTTAACATTAATATAATGTTATTTCAGATTTATTTGATTTATTTTACAAATCATTAGTGGACCCTCCAAGACATATAAAACATTTTGTCTTTTCAAATTGTTTTTTTATAGTGTGACTCACCTCCAATTAAGCAACCTAATTATTTTAAGAAAATATTCCATTGGTATCATAAAATATTATTTTCCTCTCCTCTTTGAGAAAACCCATGGGAAAAAACCATGGTCTGCATTCTGGTTTTGATTAGTTTAATGTGCAGTGTTCCAAAAATAAATAACAATGAATTCCTTATCCTTTATTATATAAACACATCCAAGATCCCACTTCCATTTCACTCAAAGACTTTGTATTTAAACCAACCCTTGAACTCCTATCTCTCAATTCCTCCCAAGGTGTCCCAAGCTCCCAAGAAGCCTCTCTGAATCCTCTCATATGATTTTCGGATCACACATCCAAGTATAGGATTCCTTCCTTTCTCATAGTACCCATGTTTCTAAATATTATTTTTCCATTTTATTTCCAATTATAAATGTTGGGGTATGATTTTTCACCACCCCTATACTGTCCTATTTATTATTTATTGATTAAATACCCCTTTATCTCTCATCAGTGCCTTCCATATATACCTATTACCATGTCGAAATTCTGTAATAAATTTCTCTCTCCCCATTTACATTCAAGCAATTATTTTGTATTATGAATCTATATTCCATTAACTATATTGGTACATTTATTTATATGACTCCAAATACTGTCCATTTAATTTACATATGATGAGACACCTCTTTCTCTCTCATTAACCATTTTTATGAATTCTTATGTCATATCATCATGCTGTCGAAATTGCACCCCAATTTTCCAATCCAAAATCATTGTGTGGTGAATACAATGCCCATTTCTCTATCAAGGGTATTCACAACATTTACATATAGAAAAAAGAGTTTCATGTATGAATTCTTCATCCCATAATCATGGAATAAATTATGGTGATTTCTGAATTCATGTTCTATGATCTTTTGGAACACTTATGCACGAAATGAAATTTTTAAGAAGGGTGTGCCCTAATAGTGCTCAATGCATTGGGTAAGGTGTAGTATCATGATACAACATGTGAAATAGGTGTTGAATCATCATAATTCATGTGAAACGAGGGTCTAATCGTGCTTCATGTGCAATGAGGGTATTCTCATGCTTCATGTGCAATGAGCCATGGCTCATACTAATTCCCAAGTTAAGTATTCTTGCAACATTTTCCATTTTATGATTATCATGATTTATCATGTCTTTATGTTCATGTTTCTCTTGTGATCCATTTATATCCCTATTGTCTAACTTGTATTTTATTCTACATTTTATTCCATGTTTATTTATTTACTGGACTTTATAGCTCTCCCTTTTTATGCATGACCTAAGGTTATCCTATGAAATGCTCAGTATGGGGGAATATAATAGTCACGTAAAGAAAATTTTCAATAAGATATTGCATTCAATGATTTATGTTGTTATACAATGTTCTTAATACCCAAAGACACTAGACCTCTAGATATTCTATGTTGTGTCAAGTGAAGGTTTTATGTAATAAATCATGTTTAACTATGAAATAAAGATCAGTGTTATTATAGTTGGTATCAGAGGATAGGTTTAGTTGTTTTGGGATTATGATTAGAAATCCCTAGTGAAATCCTTAGGAATAATACTAAGTATAATACAAACATCCCTATGTTTTGTTGAGTATTTAGTTTGTGGTTTATCAAGAAAACATATCCATGTCTGGATATGAGAAGATAGAGGTGGCTCTAGCACAGATATGCCTAGGTGTGAAAACTCTGACAAGGAGTTTCGGGCATGACTCGGGGTATCCTGGTACATGACAATAGCCTTGATGAACTTTTGGCTATGACACTCCTAGGGGATATGCTTTGGTAAATTAACAAGCTTAGTAAGAACCACTATAAATGGAATTAAAAATAATGCCTCTAGGAATACATTTTAGAATGTAGATGATGGATAAAATAGACTAAAGCCTATAGATTCATATGTTAAGGAAATAAATTTATATGTTATCCCTTTTTTTCTTCGGGTTCCCCTTTATGTGGTCAATAGTATAAAAAGAAATGTCTCGTCAATGTATTTTTTTGGATGATGTAAATGAGTATAAGTAGAATAAAAAAGTGTGAGGTAAGGTTATCGTTCATGCTTCTACGTAATATTTTATATCCCTAATGTTTAGAAGAACAATCCCAACACCACCAAAAATCATACAATTGAAGATGTCAGGGAGTATGGAAAATGGGGCAATCTTTACAACCAATGAATTTAGATCCTCCCCAGTCATAATCAGTGGATTGATCTTCCAAGAGAATGTTGTCATACTCTATTTGGTGGAATTTGATACAATTCATGGTATGGATTTGCTTTACCTATATATAGCCAACATAAAATCTCATGAGAGGGAAATCACTCTCTGTGTAGAGAATGGAACCTCTATTCTATACATGTTCAAGGAGGAAGATGAATATTCTTTATCTCTATCATCTCAAACGTAGATATTAGTTCCCTATAAGTTTGCGTATCTAGATTAGATTATTGAATCTAAGGAGGAAACTATCCTGGAATACATGCCTATTGTGAGGGAATTCACTAAAGTGTTTTTCATGGAATTGCCTGGTCTTCCTCCAAGAAGAGATGTCGAATTCTAAATTGATCTTATACCTTGGGCATTGCCAATATCCAAGAATCTGTATATAATGGTTATTGTGGAGCATGTTGATCTTAAGAAACAACAATTGGAGAATCTGGATAAAGGGTTTATTTTCCCATGTTCTTCATGATGGGGTGAATGAGTTCTCTTTGTCAAGAACAAGGTTTGGTCAATGTGCCTTTTCATCGATTGTCGTGAGCATTACAAAATCATGATAAAGAACAAGTATCCTCTCCAACTAATTGATGACTTTATCGACCAGCTCAGTGGAGCAAAGTACTTCTCCAAGGTATATTTCATTCGGTATATTATCTTGTAAGGGTGAATAAGGAAAATATCCGCAAGACTATTTTTCGTAAAAGATACACATACTATGAATTCATAGTCATGCCTTTAAGACTCACCAATGATCCAGCAATGTTCATGGAATTGATGTATTGAGTCTTTATAGATTACCTCGACAAATTTGTGGTAGTATTTATAAATTTTATTCTGATATATTCCAAAACCATGGGGGATTATAAGGACAATCTATGAACTATACTAGAGACCTTTCAAAAAGTGAATCTCAATAAAAATTACATCAAGTGTTAGTTCTTGTTGAAGGAGGTCTCATTCCTAGGCCATATCATGACAAGAAATGGGATATATGTGGATCCCTCCAAGTCAGCTAAAATAGAGGGATGTTTTAAGCCAATATCAGTAACGAATATCCCTAGCTTATTGCGGTTATCTGGATTTTATTGCCGATTTGTGAGAAATTTCTCACGATTTTCAAACCCTCTTACCAAGCTGACTGAGAAGGGTGTAATGTTTTCTTGGAGTGATGAATGCGAAGAAGGAATCAATTAGTTGAATTCATTGTGTAGTGAATACCATGCCCATTTCTCTATCAATGGTATTCAAATTTATACACATTTACATATTGATGTAAGAGTTTCATGTATTAATCCCACATTCCTTAATCGTTGAATAAATTATGATGTTTTATGAATTAATTTTCTATGATCTTGTGGAACACTTATGCATGAAATAAAATTTTTAAGAAAAGTGTTATCTAATAGCGCTCCAATGCATTGGGTAAATTATAGTATCATGATACATCATGTGCAATGGGTGTTGACTTATACTAATTCAAGTGAAATGTGGGTTTACTCATGCTTCATGTACAATGAGGCTTTACTCATGCTCTATGTGCAATGAACCAAGGATCATTCTAATTCCATGTTAAGTGTTGTTGCCACATTTCAATGTTATGATTATAATGATTCATCATGCCTTTATGTTCGTGTTTATCTTGTGCTCCATTTATATACCAATTTTCTTACATGTATTGTATTACACATGTTATTCCATGTTTATTTCCTTACTGGGCTTTATACTTCACCCTTTTTTATGCATATCCTCAGGTTATCCTATACAATGCTAAGAAAGAGGGAATGTAGTGGTCATGTAAAGGAAGTTTTCAATAAGATGTTGCATTCTATGCTTTCATTTGTTATGTAATGTTCCTAATCCCTGAATACACTAGACCTATTGATCTTTTATGTTGTGTCATGTGATGGTTTTATGTAAGATATCATGTTTAAGTTTGTAATAAATAGAAGGGTTTTTATTTATCATAAAATATATTTTTCCAATAGTTCACTAAGAGGCCCTTATCATTAGTAGTGGATTATATTTCTTGGGTACCAAAATGGGTCTGAGGTATTATCGGATAACATAAAGATGTTATTTTGGATGTAAATACACTCGTCAATGTGGAAGTGAGTTTTTTATTAAAAGATAAAATATCTTTTATAGTGTTTTATGAATGTGGAGTTTATGGAATTTAGTTTAAGATTACTCTCTAACACACCTTTTAATTTTTAACAAATGAGGAACCTAGTTCATGACATGTCAAGGAGGTGTTACAAAATATAATTCACTATATGGAAACATTATTTTCATTTCCATTGTGTGAAGAGTTTATATGATGGATGTTCATATTGAGTTGTTTCAGAGAAAATGTACTTAATTTTGGGAGGTATGGAATTACATCCTTTCATGGTGTATATTTTAATGTATGGTTTCTAGGATATCATTATAGTGAATGATTTAGTTGGAAGGAAGTCTGTATATGATTTATTAACATTTTTATAGAGATATATATTCTTAGTATTAATAACAGGGTTCTAAAATAGTGTTATATATATGTGTATATATATGTGTCTATGTGTGTGTCTTGAATGGTCATTATAGTTTCTTATTCTGAAACATTAATAGTAGTAAGTTTAGCCTAGGTGGTAATCTTCAAACATTACATATATTTAAACTATTTTTGGGCCATTTTTAATAGAAGTGTGGATAAATTATATGTAAGGGATGGAATTACAATGTATCCTCTCATAGGGATAAAATAATTAGTGTTGTTGTGGAGGATTATACTTCTAAAATCATCAATGAATTATAGAATTATGGGGTCATCTAAATTTCAAGGACAGGTCAGAAGTAGTTGGAAATATTCTGGGATACAATATTATCAAATTATACAACATATGATACTGTATATGATTGATAAGATCACACTACTTCACGTGTGCTACCATATTTTCAACACTAACATTTATTGTAGAAAGACATGAAATGCCCTTGGTGTTTTTAATGCCAATTGGAGGAATTTATTACCTAAATGTTGTGTGGATGGGATGTGAATTAAAGACGGGAACACAAAATAAATGATGTTATTTCTTCATGATTTTTATATAGCTATATGATATTTTTCTTTCTATGGATTGGTTGTAATATATGGGTGGAGATATCAACCAAATTTTAAAAGGTAGTTTCATTTGTTGAGGTAAAATTACAACTTACATTATTTTTTAGGGAGATATATCTATAGATTTGTTTAATGGTTTTGTAACAACTTTTATATGATCTAGTGGAGTTACTATGTTGTTCCATTTAATTGATTTTGGAAATGTTTCAACAAGTAGTTTTATAGTATTTGGATGTATTCCATAAGGATGTCGTGATGCCACCCCTTGACATGACATCATTATTGGGTAAATCGTAGAATTTGGGGTCTATGCAACTTTGGTATAACATTATTGGATCAAACCTTCATATATGTTAGATATGGAGATTTAGTTAAAAGATTTTCTATTTAAGGGTTTCATTCGATGTTGTTTGTCACCATATGGTGTGTTGAGTACAATTTATGAGAGTCATATTTGTTTTAAAAGTAAATTTAAAAAGTTAAGACATTTTTTAAATTCTTGGAGGTTTTTGGATAACCCATGAATATTGGAGAATATGCATGAATATAGAATAGATATTTATTGTTTATGAATTTTAATGGACTGGTGTCTGGGATATAATTTTCACCCACATATTGTGTCAATTTATTAGGTTCATGGTGATTACATGATTTGTGTCATAGAATATCATTTTGAGGTTGAAAAAGAGAATATAAGTCCATGATATATATTGAGGTGATACCGCCTACCATACAACTGTTACAATAATACTACAGGGAGTTCTACCACCATGAGTACTACCTCCATTTTCCAATTTCACATGATACTAATGACTTCAGTAGTATATTTTATTTATAGTTGGGTATGAGGAACTATCATTGAAATTCTATGATAATATTTTCGACTACTATTGTGAAATGATATGAGATTATATCATCATGATCTTCCACAAGCATTTCATGATAGTATTACATTCCATGAATATTAGATTAGAATATGGTGTCTATTCTTACACCGTTGATGATATTTTCATTTCATGGATTAATTCCATGTTCAATTCATTATATATGGATTATAAGGGTCCCAAGCTCCCATGACCATCTATTCATGAACTGTGAATCTAGTTTGCTGTAATATAAATGATGCATCATTCCTTTATTACTTCTTTTAGGCATGATAGATGATTGAATTAAGCAGATATGACTTCATCCATTGTCCAATACTTTATTCATAGTTAAAAAAACATATAGAACATGTGGTTAATGATTTTAATGCTGCGTAGAGGTACATAGGGTTTTCCAAAGCATACATAATCGTAGCCTAGTATTTAGTAAGTTATATAAGGGTATGGTGTTGATGTTGATCCATGAAAAGGTTTAAAATACCGTTTAAATATTCCGTAAAGGGAGATTCAAAAATTTGGAGCTTCCAAATGGTAAGATGTTTTTTCTATACATTTCATACGGTTAGCCCTATCATAATTTTTGGATAAAAATAACATTCTATACCCATGCTAGGGTAAACCACATGTTTTATTTCATCATTAAAGGTTTATCCCAACTCATGTAAGGTTATTTTGGGTGTTCCATTACCTATTTAATGGTAAAACAATACCTTTTAAATTTTATAGATGGGTTTCCACAACTCAAATAATGGTAAACCTCATTATGAAAAAAACGGAAAATAGATAATTCATTGGGTTATTTGAATGAGGAGTAATAAAAGAATTAATAATGAAAATTAATAATATTAAATTTTTTGTGTATAATATCCTGAGACATGGTTTTTTATTCATATAACATTTGGTAATATTAATTATTGAATTTTATAAAACAAAAAATATCTGTAATTAATGGAATGTTAATTATGGTTTATTTCTGACCAGATTAAAAGAAATAACTACTTCTTATGGTTACATGTAGTTATAAAGATGAAATTAATGATTAAAATATTGATTATTTTTTTGAAAGAGAAACTAAAAATATAATTATTACTATTATAGTATTCATATTTATTTCAGGTTTCTGAAGAATTGTTCGTTGTGATGAATTGTTAATAATATGACACAGAATCTGAAAGAAATATAATGTGGATTAAAAGAATAATAGATAGATCCTAACTATTATTTTTCAAATATATTATTTATATTCAAGAATAAAATGGATATCATTATTAGTATGTTATGAACTGGAAAACAAAAAAT
This sequence comes from Viscum album, assembly GCA_963277665.1. Classification (NCBI taxonomy): domain Eukaryota; kingdom Viridiplantae; phylum Streptophyta; class Magnoliopsida; order Santalales; family Viscaceae; genus Viscum; species Viscum album. The sequence goes on along the minus strand of OY728158.1, from coordinate 1,006,471,848 downwards.
TATTATTATAGAATAGAAGAATAGATCTATGTCTATATTTTTCATAAGAAAAATAAGTAGTAGAATAAATGATTTTATTCTAAATGAAGTTTATATAGAGAACAAGATATTAGTTCACACATTAATTTACAATAGTTAAGAATAAAATAATATATGGGAAAAAGATGAATAATAAGTAGCATATTAATTTACTTCAGTGGATTAAATAAATCAAAGTTGTGTGTGGATTTATGTATACAAATAATAAGAAGATATATTCCATTATGTGATTGAAGAGGAAGGTACATAACATAAAAAATAAATTAAAAATTGTATATTGATGAATGAATATATTATTATTCCACAGAAATTTAATTTTAATTGCAAAAAATGTAATTGGGTGTGGGATGATCTAAACAACAGTGTGGTATGCACACACTACACTATTAATAATGATATTACAACACACATATATTTTATCTAGTGGGTTGTGTGACACTATATTTTTAACAATCACGGATTAACATACTCATAATAATAGTCGATCCTTGTAAATTCTTGTGTCAGTTTGGGGTTTTGTGTTTGGATGCAATTTTAATAATAAAATAGATTAAGGGAGAACATGATTTTAAATTCACCATTATAAGTGATAGAGGTAAAAAGAAATGGGATAAAAGGGTAAAAAATTAAATTTGACCTAAAATTATGCAACCCGCCCATTAATGTCTAATATATCCATCATTGGATTCTAATGTAATTCTCTATGAGAGGATCACCAATTTTTTGGATCCCTCACATTGATTTTATTCCCAATTAATGATTTCGGTTGGATTCCTGAAATATTAATGAAGTTATTTTCTTGAGATATTATTTAAATTTATATAGGAATTCAATTAATAAAAATACATTGAAAAATTGGAACAAGTGATTTAAGAAACATATAATGATGTTTCAACACTTACAAAAAGAAGAAAAAATTTCATGGGATTCATGAATGAAGAAATATTGATCATAGAAGAGATAAACTTTTTGTTCAGTGTACCACAAAGGATATGGAAACTATTTCAACCTCAATGTGATCAGGGGATGAATGTAATCCTATGTTATGTGAATATTTTTGTTTAATATGTCCCCATGAATACAAATCATGTGAGTGTGATCATATTTTAGTAGATTTATCTATTGAATAATTAAATGATATACTATTACTTAATGACCCCCAAAAATATTTTCATGTATTTTTTTTGGGTTTTTTCAGATATATAATGAAGATATTAGTTAGTTTTATGTTGAGGAAGATGAATAGTATAAGGTTTTAAAAGAAATATCTCTTACCTTCATTAATATTTACTAATAAGATACTGTTATAAATATGATTATGATGAGTTAATGGGGATATGAATTAAATTTTATGAAGACATTCTTATCAAAAACAAAGAGAAGAATTGTTTTTCTAATGAGATTGAAAATACTATACAATCATTCGAATGAAATTCAAAATGTAATTATATTCAGAGAATCCCAATTATATATCATATCTAAGAGTTTCATTGATCTTGAAAAACTATTAAAAGAAATGGTTTCATTGCATGATGTGGATATTGATAAGTGAGGATTTATTTTGATGATAGAATTTAATTTATAGAAGATAATAATAATTACCTTATTATGTGAGGACTATAATTGTAAATAAAACTATAAAAGTTTGAATAAACTCATGTTTATAAATCAACATAAAATAACTATGGAGTTGTTTCTACAATATTTTCATTGGAGGATTCAAGGGATAAAATATCTCCATAAGATGGTATGAATAATATCAAATAACATAATGATTCCTATCATGTATCCTCGAATAATGTGGTATTATTCATGCTTAAATTTAGTGATTTTTATAAATCAGATTCTTCAAGAAGGAAGATAAAAATAAAAAATAAATGAAAATATTGATGATGATAAATTAATAAGAGTATACTACCAGGTCCATGTTGGAAATAAGAAGTTTGAATGTTGGTTCTCCCTAAATATCCCTTCAATTAATGAAGAAGGCCCTAAAATTTTATATTTATTACTCACAAAATTCTAGATAGAATTTATATTTTAGAAGAATAAAATAGTTAGAAAGATAATTCTAGTGTTGAAATAAAGTTATCCATTTGAAAAAATAAATTTTTATTTAATAACATAAATTCCATAGAAAAAAATAAATATACTCTAAATTGGAAAAGTAATGTAATAAATTAAACATCACAACGTATGAAAAATATAACAATATCAAGAAGATTTGATGAACTTAAAAATAACTTTGATTTTGGTAGGGGCTTCGGTTAAAAATGTAATGAATGCACAAATCATTATTTGTTTAATGAAAATCAGAAGAGAATACCGTATAATACTAAATAAGAAACCATTTTTATATGACAAAATAATGATTCAAAAAATATTAAACTGATGATTTTTTTTTGAATAAGATATTTTAAGACATAATTCACAATAATGATATTATTCAAAATAAGTCCAAGAAGAGACTACAGAGGAGTGATACATCGTAGAAGAAGGATGTGAAGAAATTCAAACATTATAAGAAAAGTATAAATTCATGAAATTGTACTATGTACCCATAAACATTATTTTCATTTGGATAATAAATTTGAAGGGAGGAAGAATATTACATGGATAATAATTAATGGTTAGAAAAAAGGGTAAAATGAAGAATCCATATAAAAAAAGTAATATCATGAGTGGTTATGAAAAAAATTAAAACACTAGTGTAAGATATTTTATATGTGATATATGGAGTAAAGATAGAAACATTTCCAAATGTTTTTAATTAAATTTACAACATATGAATAATCCCTAATGAAAATGTGTATTACATTAGCAACTGCATATGATTTGATGGTTAAGGACAAAATAATCATATCATAAAATCAAATAAAATCATTTATTAGAGCTACACAGAATCATGATAAATCAAATCTAAATATCAAATATAATATCTTAAATAGTAAATAATTTGGAAAAAATTTGTTTAGAAACCCATATCATCCATGTTGTTCAGAATAACTATCTCTAATACCCTCCAACGCATCCACATATATATTTTACATTATGTATTTTCACTTATACTGTATGGAATTAAAGTTGATGCACATTATTAGAGGAATATACTAAGAAGTAAAGTGTGATATCATATACCATACAATAAGGTTGTAGAACATACCAGATTTGTTTGATCATATACTGGGTATCCTGAAAATTATGTACTGAATAAGATTATTTTTGGTGAATATTTGTATGTTTTAATATCTGTACAAACAATAGTTAATGATAAATGTTTGGTTAGTCCACAATTTTTTTACATATGGAAATTTATTACTGAATAGATTCACCATAATAATTTTTTCAGAGTGTTTCGCTTGAGGGAGAGACAACTGATTAAAAAGATACTAGTATTATTTTCCATACACAAATATGAACATTCTAAAAGGTTCATACTTGAAAATATCATTTAATATTTATTTATTATTTATATTTAATCTTTGATAGAAAAATACTATTCTATATCAATGTTAGATAAAATAATTACTGTTAATTAAATGGTAAATGTAAAGAGGGAGAAATTCCAAGGTTGTTTTCAGATCCTTCTTTTTGTACTTTAATTATTTTAATATCTATGTAGAATTGAGTGGATGATATTTAGGTTTATAATTTATTATTTAAATTTTTATCAAATCTTTTCTTCATTTAATAATTAAATTGGTAGCACCTTGATGAAAATTCTGTTATTTATCAATTCATTTGGTATCATTCAATTTTACAAGGTTCAACATTGTTGTCTACCTTGAACTATTATATAATCTACAGCAATAATAGATCATGTCTCATATGTGTGGAATTTTTATGGATCTTTTATAAATATGAGTTAATACCACCACTACTATGAACCTCTTATCTCATATCAACAATGAGGAGAGTAAATTGAAATGAAAGGTTTCTAATAAAAAATGGGGATAGAAGGAATGAAATATATTGAAATTTCAATTCTATATGTGTATCGACATATATATAAAAAGGGGAGATAGTTGAGTCAACATTTAGGATATTATTATTTTATATCAAAGGGAACTCAATGTGTTGAGAAATTTATTGAAATACATACATATTGTTGGATTAATCAATAATATTGAAGAAGAAACATAAATATGGATTGACAATGTATTGATTATGATTTTTGATGAACCTAACCATGGAGTATAATATGAACGTAGTTATTATTTTACATTATTAGGTTCATTTTAATTACCTAAAATAGGCATTTGATATTTCCATTGTGGTTCCTAAAACTGGTATAAACTAATGATATAGTGAGGTGCTTCCACTAGGTGTTCTACCACTAAGAGAAAACTACCATGTGTGCTACAATAAGGTGAGATATTTCTATGTTCCACCTCTATGTACACCAAAAAACTACATATGTAGAAGTTGATAACATTGGGAAATAGGTGATACATCATGTTTTAGATTATATAAGGTGTGACCAGTTGTATGTGATGATAGCTGATGATATCATTAGAATCATCTAAAATATTTCATGGTATATATATATTCTATAAATACTAAACACTCATAAGGTGTGTTTTCATACATCATTTTTAAGCATTCCATCCTCTAAAAACATGATAATTTTAATTATTGACTTCTGGATTCACATGACCTCATGATCCTATAACCACCTATTCTGGAGATACGAATATTGTAGGGTTAAAATTAAATGATGGATCATGAAGGAAGTGATGTTGATTACATGAAATATCGTTATGTTAATTGATTATAACCATATCAACGTCTCACCAAGTAATTCAGTATCTAAAATAAATCTGCCACATTAGGTTTATGATTTTAGTGTTTACCAATGGTAAATAATATTTTCCAATGTTATGTAGTGGTAGTCTAGTTTGAAATAAGACATTTAAGGGAAGGATGTTTTTTTAACCACGTATAAAGGATAAATCTGTTTTTAATTTATAGAATAATGACATTGTTGATGTTATATAGATGTGTAATGGTAATTTTTCTTTTATATATGCTACGTATATGTTTCTTCACCATTGCTAAATGGTACCAGTGAGTTTCCTATAGTAGAATAAGGGAGACCTACACATTTTAATGCTCATTAAAAGGTCAGCCCCACCTCATGTAAGGGTAGAATGGGTTTTACATTTCCCATGTAAGGATAAAATAATACATATGTTATGGTATAATGAGGTTTCAATAGATTATATATGAGTAGACCGCATAGTCAAAAATAAGGAGCCATACCCATCCATTGATATGCTTAACTGGGGAATTATATGAAAATTATTCATGATGATGCATCAATGAAGTTATTTTATAAAGAATATCATTTTTTGGATCATGATACATACACAAATTAGAGAAAATTTGTTCATGTATGTAATAAAGAAAATAATATATATATGTAATGATATGTTAATCCAGGTTTCATTCAAACTAGATTATATTAAATAATAACTTATTTTGGTTACGTGTAGTTATGAAGATGAAAATGTGGTTGAAAACACCAGTGATAATGTGAAGAATAAACTAACAGTGTAGTTATTATTATTATTAACATATAAAAATATATTTATGGTTTCCAAAATATTGTTCATGTGAACTATTATTGCTGATACCATAAAAAAATATAATGGAAGCACATGAATATATAATTTAATTATAAATAGATTCTAGTTTTGAATATCTAGGGGCATTTTAATGATCTGTAGAAAGAAAAGAATATTATGTGATTTATTTTAAGTACTAAAGAATAAAAAAATATGGATAGTGAATGAAAGATGATGCCAATTCATATCTATTTTCATATGAAAAATAATATATAGGATAATAATGTGATGAATTTTCATTAAAGCTGATAAACTAAAAAAGATATTGGTTAAATCTTGTTTTTACAAAAGAAGATAAAAAAGGAATAATAGAGAAGTGGATGAAAAATAATATGAATATTATTTCTCTGTTGTGATGAAAATAAGATGATGTTTCTTACGGTGTTGTGCATTAAAAAAGAAAAATAACATTTTCCACTTTGTTAGGGAAGAATAATAAAGATTAACACATCATTAATATGGAAACATCCAATATTGTTGTAGAAATATACTATTTTTTCCTTATATTTTAGATTAATAGTAGGGTATGTACATGAGTAAAAAATGAATATGTGGGATTTTCACACAATAATTTCTGGGGAAATTAGTTGAATGATTTTAGGGTTTAAATTGTGGTTTGTTTGACCATGGATTTTACTAGATCAGACAGATAATTATACTTTTAATGGTCATAGGTGTACTTTGTAAATTATTATATCCAATTAGTTGTGTGTTTGTATTGGTTTTATTAAAATAGAAAAAGAGAAAAATAGTGAATATGAGAATATAGGTAATAAAAATAGGATATAATGAAAATGTATAAGATTCAAGTAAACACATTCACTCCCCCACCTTTTATCATGTAAAGTATCTTTCCATGGATCATACTTGGTACTCCTATGTTATTAATAAAATTAAGAATAGTATTATTTATTGTTCATAGTTTATCAATTGATTAAACTGATGAATTATGAAGTTTCATTATCCAATTATAATGAAATATAAATGTTTTTATTTGTGGAATGGTTCTAGATAGTTTTTTACCATTGATATATACTGAAATTAACAACTTATGAGTGTGAAGGAGGAGTATAAGTTTAAGGCATCCATCAAATATCCTCATGATCATATTGAGATTTTAGTAATTTCATTAAGTGTAATAAATCTCTAAAAGAATTTCATGGATCTCTTAGACTCTATGTTTAATGAGTTCCTAGATCATTTCATTATAGTTTTTTTTAATGAAATCATTGTTAGCTCTATGTCTTAGAAGGATCCTATTATGAAATTGAGTAATGTGCTATATCTACATTTCCACTTTTATCTATGTGAGAATATATATAAAATAAAATTTCATCATGTGAGTCCTATATTTCCATGGGCATGTGGTGACCACTTAAGGAGTGTTGGTGGGTACATAGAAGATGAATGTATTGTTTAATTGGGATAACTAATAAATGTAAAGAAGTAAAATAGTTACATAGGACATTATTAACATTATATGATGTTTATGTATCATTTCAATTATATTTTTACCCCATTTATAGCTTTGAACAATATTTTTTTCACATTGTATAAAATAGAAAGTGTTATTCATCTTTTGAAAACATTATATAGAAGATAATAATTAATACTAACCTTTAGTTTATATGGTGGAGTTTTGAAGGGGCCTTAAATGATTCTTTTAAACTCATATTTTCCTCTCGATACATTATACGAATTTTCTCTCATTTGTTTTGTTGATATATATCATTTCTCAGTGGGATATGAATTTAAACAAATATAGTAGATATTGTGCAAATAAGTCTATCATATTAAGAAATACTATATAACTGGGAAGGGGAATGTCTCTTCAAATTCAGGCAACCTACATTATTGGATGACGTTGGCTTACTTTAGAGTGGTTATGAAGTCAATTAATATGGATATTTTAGAACATATTTATGTGCATGAGAAAATAATGATTCATTGGAATTAAAACTTCATTATATTATATATGGATACATGTTTTACCATATGAGTTTATATAGATCATTAACATGTTTTTTCTTCTTAACTATGCCTGAGATGTACATTTTATCTTCAAAAAAATATTATTATATTGATTAGTCCATTCATCCAATAGAGTTCATTTTATAAACAAAATTTTGGATGTCTGTTTATTAGGAGTAAAATTTTTAATTTATTCTTAATTTCATTCAAAAATATAATTCACACTTTTATTGGGATAGATACATTTTCGTAATTTCACTGATATCATTTAAGATATTAACCTTTTATAAATAAGGATAGATATTTAATTGTCCCATGATCAGAATTGGGGCATATAATGATCATGATGATTCATGTCATTAATTAATTAATTAATATAACCCAAGATTATAATAAGTGTATTAGTTATTAAAGGATAATATTTTAAGAGTACGATTTCATATAACATTTGTTCTTAAAGATATCACTTTATCATAAGAAACATCGGTTTTTTTGTTGGAGTAAGGTCACTCTATTGTTCATTGGACCTTTTGAGGTGTTGGATTGGGCTCGTAATGTGGTGTATCTATTGGTTCATCAACCACCTCAACATCAAGCTCCTGATATCTTCCATGTGATGAAACATCATCAGTGTACGTTGAATACATATGTAAAATTTATTTATTATTTTCAAATTTTTTTCAACAGAATTAATTTAAGGGTGATGTATTATTGTTTTAATGATTATGATGTTTAGAGGAGGAAAAAATTCACCAAGAAACATGCATAAGCGTCACATGGTGATGGAAATGTTACATATAAAATATGTACCATTAAATGGATTAATAAGATTAATGTAGGAGGAATGTATGACTAAATAAAACAATAAGGAATTTTGCAAAATATTGAGAATATATTTGTCATTAAGAAAAATCCATGTCGGGGCCTATAAGGGAGAAATTATGTATCCAAGAAAAATAGTTCCAACTCTATTTTATTTTGTTATGTGACAATATAAAAAAATATCACGATACATTGAATTATTGATCTAGAATCAATTTATTTTATATCATACCAAAAAACTTTGATTATTAGGTGATATGGGAAATTATGACACAAAAATATTGATGTGGTAATTAATCTCATACACCTTTTGGAAACAAAATTAAGTGTATTAAGTGAATCCTATAATTATGACCTGATGTATGTGTCTTTTAAGATAAAATATAGAGGAAACAATTGGACACATAAAAATTAATGAATCAATGATGTAGATATTATTAATATAGATAATAAATATTAATTTATGAATTCTTCTTGGAAATAATTATTAATAAATTTTTGATGACCATTAACTTTATAGGTGAATATATATAGAGTATATTTAAATAGTGTTAATTCAATAGGGAATTTTAATATTATTGGGTTTTACTTATTAATTATTTAATTTTTATCATCATGTATTTTTGATCCGTATAGAATTTTTGTGATGTATTACTGAAAACATTGTGTAAAAAACATAATTTTTAAACAATTATACGAGACCACAGACATGGAAATAATTGAAAAATATTTTATTTGAAGAATATTTGGTTACTAATATATAAGTATATTTGGATCTATTTTTTATGGGGGTTGGTACAAAACTTTGAAACACTCAATTTCTCTTGTATCCATGATTATAGATATTAATCTTCACATTCTTTCCAATAGAATGTGGTTTTTGGAATTTTTATCTATGGTAATTTAGAATAGTCATTAGTATATTATATTATAGGTGAAGCCCAAGAGAAAATTTATGTGGAATCATTTCCTCTTCATTGAATATGTTATACATTTTAATTATACTTTTGAATTCTTTCCAAATTATGGGTATGACACTACACTCCCATTTTTTTAATGATTAGGTTTTCAACAAGTGTTGATGTAAAATTTTGTATGAATTTGATATATCATATAAGTGTGAGAATAAATTTATATTAGAGGTTTTCCAAAACCAATTACATCTATATGTATCAATATACCTTTATCATTAGTTGGTTACAATATTATAGTTTTGTATTTGGATTCTGTGTTTTAAATAGATTATGTTAAGAACTCTAGAGTTTTTTTCGATCCTAGGATTGGTAAATTTGTGAAGTTTTGGGATCATGCTTGTAAGATGGGATCCTAATCAGTAGCATTTAATGGAATCCAAAATCTTATATTTTAGTTCCACTTAATGTAATAGATTGTATATTTATGTTCATGTGGAAAGGATCCACCTATTGTTTCTAACATAACATTGTAAGGATGTACATGAAAAGATTTGTAGAAATAGCTAGTGTGGGACATATTCATAAGAATATATTTTTGTTCTTTATAAAAGAGGATATGGATTTATGAGGGATATTTAGGATAGTTTATTAGAGTTTATCCCACTTATTGGATGTATGATTTTATTAGGGGTATCACCTATACAGGAAACCATTGTAATACCCCTATGCAATGTGGTCCTCCTTGTTTGGGAATTTTTTTATTGGGGATAAATCCCAATGTAGAGAATTTACATGAAGTATTTACCTTGGTAAAACAACATATTGACTCATGTGAATGTAAATTGTAAGGGTTGTACATAGAAGATATCATGAGAAACATAAACAAATTATTCTGAAATCGATGGTTTGATTATGTTCTCTTTGATCCTCAAATATGAATCCAAAATAACCCCTGTAAAATAGGTATCATTTCCCATGTAGTTTGATGAAAATTGTTTTAAGTCCTAGTTTAGGATTTTACCTTGTAGTTTTAATATCAAATTCTTTGGTTGTTATTATTCAGTTTAAAAATATGAGACATAGAAATCTGTATCATTAAAATTCAACAATAGAACATTGAGAGGGACACAGATTATGGGTCTTCCCATTTGGGTATAAATTGCGGTCTAACATAGAATGATGCGCACAAAGGAATTTCAATGAAACATATAGAATAATGAACATGTATGCCAAAGACCACATAGGTCTTTATTGACGTTAAAATTGATAAACAGTATAAGATCACCCTCATTTTAGGATACAAAACAATTATATAGGTATGGATATTAGTCATTAATGATTCCCTATAAGAGTATCCCTAGTTCATTGATGGTAAAAACAATATTAAATATAATGGGTCTTATACCCAAGGATGGATATCGTCCTCATGTATTCTTATAGTCTAATAGACAGGGATGAATTCGGTGTTCGGTGGATTTTAGACATATGCAAGGAAGATGGGGGGATTAATCAAGGATGGACACACTAACAAGTATGTCCCATATAATTATGAAGAAATCAACCACTGGGCAAGGTTATCCTACTCCAATATCCTCCCAATTCAGAACCACATTATAAATGTATTCTATGACTGTTGCTCCATTTACAGTTTTACCTACCCTAATTAATAACTGAGACCAAATTTCTACAAAGGGAATACATGATCAAAGGGGTACAGGTTATTTTGTATTCCCAGATCATGTGCATCAAGTGGATTTGAATAAGGCCTTAATATATAGATGCTCTTGTAGTATAAATAGGATATGTAATTTCATATTATTTGGGGATGTCTTGACTTATAAAATGTATTAAATAAGGATATTCTAATTGATACTAGGGTAGATGATAGGATTCCCCAAATTATTTATGAACTAGGAGAAGTGTCTCCTTGGGGTAGATCAGAACACCATAATGATTGGCATTGGTGAATGGTTTCTCTACTCAGTGTTTAGGGAAAAGTGTTTCCACAAATGGGATTCTAGGGTGAATTTCATCCCTAGTGAATGGTTATTATATGGCCTTCATCATGGTACGTCCCATGAAAGTGTGCTGGGTGGATTTTCCAAATTATTATTCTCACATGGATGCTTAGGGTGTGTGGTTACATAGTGCTTTTTAACAGGGAGTTGATTTTCCATATTTGAATTAAAATATTATTGAAGTGGTTTTTGAAAAAATAATTTCGATTCCAAGACCCAATGATAAATCCATTACGATCCCCCTTTGTGGATTCTTGGATATATTTATCTTAATCTAAATTAGTTATAGTGATCATATAGACTAGTGTAAAAAATGTTGAAAGAACTTCTTCCTCTTCAAAAATAATGTTTTCGAAGAAGACCACCTTGGGACCTGTTAATATTGAAAAAAAATTGAATAGTAAAATGGGATATGGTTTGAATTGGTTGTATCGATTAGATGATATGTTCGTATTGGTAGAATACACTTGGTGACTCGTACGATTGATAAATGTGAATTAGTGTTGTGACATAGGGAATATAGATAATTATTTCTCTTGTTCACTTATAATGTTCTGAAGGGGATGAATTGGGTTAATTGCTTGGGTTATTGAAAATGAAACCAGATAACTTGGATTGAAAATATTTAATGTAAAATATTTTTTATATCACCAATATATTCCATTGTTTCATTACCACATTAACATAAAGGATGTTATATACCACACACCAGTAGAATATGATAGGATTTGGATGTAGAATAATTGGATAATGATTTGAATATGTCATTCATGCAATAATTTATATGGAATGTAATTTATTTATGTGTGTATGATATAAAGTACCTTCTTTCCCCTACTATAAATGGGAGCACTATAATGAACCGATGTGAAATAGAGTTCATGTGCTTTTTTCACATGTTATTATGCCCGTCAATATTTTTTTACATAAATATGGGAAGGTTACCCTTATATCCATAATTTTTAATGAAATTATGTAAACCAATATTTTTAAAAAACAATATTCTCTTCATATATTCGTACCAGTCAAGTTGTGGATGTGATTTATTTAAATATTTCTAGGAATTCTGGTAAAATCTACTATTAATGATATGATAAAGTTAATTCAAGAAGACATTAATAAGTAGGTAAAAAATAATAAGTTATACTGATTCATTATAGAAAAGTTAAAAGGGAATCTCATTGGTGAATGCCAAGGGACAAACTCAGTAGAAAATTAATAGAGTGATGGATTGGGGTGGTGAACTGGGGAAAACCCTTCTGTATAGAATTTCTAGGACTTGGGATTTTTTCATTCTCATCCTGGTATTATTGTTTAGGCTTAAGTTACATTTTTAATAATATATCCTCTTTTTCTTATTGAAACAACATACTAATATGGGATTTAAGAATCATCCCCGACATTGAGTTTGTTTCTCATATTAAAGGGATGATAGAGTATTGAGGGGAATATACTCTATTTACATCCTATATATCATAATTAATGTAATCTATCTAGTTGATCTCTAAAGAGTATGTTAATTTATAGTTTCATACTATATATGTTTCTTTCCTCTAATGAAATGTGGATATTTTTATTTCTAACAATTATTTTCGAAACATTTACAAATTATCATATTAACACATATAATGTGCTAATTTTTTTTAAAATTGGATGTAGATCATTTAGTGGGAGATCAAAATTTTATATATCCTCGATAATACCATTGATTATTCTAATAATAAATCCCATATATTTGAGCCTAATATGCATTGATATTCCACAATCTACTGGTATTCTACAATTGATAGAGAAAAAGGCAGGGTAGAGGAATATGATTTTTCCCCTGGGGGAGGTGTAATGCCAAAGTGTATGTGGGTATTATGGGTATTTGAGACATGGGTTGGGTTTTATAATGATATTAATAAAATAAAAATATAAAAATATTTCATCATTAACTAGGCATATTTCTATAAGAATACTGAATTTCTCCTTGATATGATTAGTTGTTGATGGGAATATATTTACCTTCCTCCTGGTGTGGAGAAAAGTAACATAATCCATTTGATAATCAGCAAAAAATATTCAAAATAAATACATCTAGATATTCATGAGGATTTACACCCTCCCAAAGTTATATTTCAAGATAATCAATGGAAATCTAAATTGAATCGGTCCATCATAATGATAGTTGATTCAATTGTTGATAATGATCATTTTCCATAGTATAAAGTTGGGTTTGAGGCCTATGAAGAGGCCTTAATTTATATAATGATGATGGGATATCCTAAATGTGGACCATAGAATTCCACAAGGTACAAAATGTTTGAATTAAGAACACATAGCAAACATTAGATTTAGTATAGTATAGACCCTAGGGTTTGGATATCAATCCAGAAATCCTTACATGGACCCAAATGACATCTTTTTTTGGAAATTTAGTTGAGTAGAAATTATTTTACTCAATGTGATTCTTATAATGGTGTTTGAAAAATAAAATTCATGAAGTAAATGATTCATCAAGAAGGATATCAAATGGTTTTGGTAGTTAATATGATTGAAAGAATATATTTTAAATTTGATCCCTATTATAAATTAAAACCCCCACTTCTATTCTGGAAAATTTCTACTATTATGAGGATGGGTGTAAACATATATTGAATTCCACCAAAATCTAATCATTGGAGTGGTTCTATAGTGAGAATTTAATCTGAATAATAAATATGTATATTGAAACATACATGTGTCTCTAACATATGGGATAATTCATAAAATCTTATTCTTATAAAATTAAATTAAATTTTCCCCATATGACATGCATCATATTGGTCAGATTGTCAATAAATAACATATTTTAAATGAAATAAAATCTTATAAGATGGATATATGAGCCTTTGTATTGGAATTTGATGTTTATTTTATTATAATTATCAAATTATACCACCATTAATACTTTTTTCGTTAAGATCTATGAATAAAATTTAATCTAGTCAAACTAATCAGATAAGTCCACATGTAGAAGTATCATTTGGTGTTGATAAACATATTAATCATTATAGATCATTAAGATAATTAGGTACTCATTAATACTCATGCTTTAAATTCTTATTTTGTATTTCATCAAGTATATCCTTGATCATGGATATCCCAGTATCCCAACACCATATGAAATATATGTGTACTAATTGTTATACCCTATACATTCATCGATATTGCGAGGATGGAGGCCAGAAAATTACACAAAAATTGAAGGTATAGTGGTATTAATGAGATGTTTGTTCTTCCAATCCCCATAGTTTTACAACAACATAAGGCCATGAAAACGGTTCTCATAGAAAATTAGTTTAGGAGTCCAAAAACTAATAAAAAATTACCCTCACCCTTGAGCATCAAAGGACAAGGAGACAACTAAAAAATGGATCGTATGTCCCTCTTGGGAATGGTATCATGCCAAACAAAAATCCTACATATGGTATCTATCTAGCCTCCATCAATTTTGATCATATGTGAATATCTATTTAATTTACAAAGGTTTTATTGTACATCCTTCAAACTGGGATTTAGAGTCTATAAAGAAGTATAATAAAGACTACAATGTAGTATAAGTTTTTATAAAATTCACTAGAGGATGGCATTAATAAATTGCAGTTGGAAATGTTGATATAGTCCACCAAATGTAGTATCTCTATGTTTTCTGTGGGTGCCCAATACCTAACTCATATATGTATATTTTTTACCATTACATGTATATAGCTTTATATATATATACTTGTTAACCATACCATAGTAGGGTTGATACTTATGAGGTCCCTATATTTATTTTTATGTCCTTAAATTACAATTCATGGAAAAAGGTTATAATAATTTATTGGTATAATCAGAAACTTTTTATATAATGGAACTAATTTTAAATGTATGTTATATGGTCCATAAAATTCATACATATAGGACACTAATGATGTGTGACTATCATATTTTGGGGTTTATATGAATTGAGAAAACATATCATGGTGTTCAAAGATGGAGATATGGAGTATAATATGTCGCGAAGCCGAACACACCAATAAAAATACCACATGTTTCCTATTTAATTTTTAGTTCTTTTCTGTTAAAACATACAGTGGTGTCCTGATTTTAAATTATTCTTATTGAGAAATAATAACATAAAAAATATTCATGTATTAAAAAAACTATGGAATTTATGTAAAAAAATGTATTTGGTGTTGGGTTAATCATTTGTGGTTTCAAATATATAGAACTGTCGAGATATATTCATTCACTTCCAAAAGTATGTTATATATGAGGCCTAATTTAAAGGGATTTTAGTTCCTCCATTTAATCCATTTCCATGGTAGAAAATGTTAAGTCCACCCAGTTAGGGCTATGATTAATAAATATTTTTTATACAATGACTCATAGTGTGCATCTAAAATTATGACATATCATATGATTAAGATATTATAATGTATATTGTGTGTTCATTACAAAATTTAGCATTTATATTAATTTTACTTATGTCCTTCTGGACCATGATGCGTATCTATAATCTGAAACTGTTATGTGAATAGTATTCACAACTATAGTGATAAGGGCCTATAAGACCATACACATAGCATATTCAAGGAAATCCCTATTTTTAGTAATAAGATTATAGGACATGGTTATACCCACCATGGAGTCTAAAAAATGTTTGAGAGTAAACTAGAACCATGGATTAATTAAATCTATTATTATTAATGTATAAAATAATAGGAGTTGAATGTATTTTGTTATAAGTACTCACAAGGTAGTATTTGAATATAAGGAAAATATTACATAATAAAATATTATTTTAATATTCACGGTTTTTTATTATATTGGGGGAATTATATGTTGAGTTAAGGATTTTATTTTATCAAATAATATATATTAATATATATGTATGTATAAGATAATAAAATATAAACTAGATATATGATGCATTTTTTTCATAATGTGACATTTATAACTTATTTAATTTGTGATATATATACAGTGACGAGGAAAAATCTATACATCATTAATTCCCATTATATAAGGAAGATAGAGCTCATTTTCATGGGAATATTATTCTACCTAATTTAATGATTTCCTCACTCTTCCCTCCCTTATCATAAAGATATAAATAATCATTAGTAAAAATATTTAGACAAATTTTATGATAGGTCAAAGAAATGAGATTATTGTGATTATCGATACATTGAATGATTTGATGAACTTAAATGCTATAAATTATAATATGATGGTCGACATTCTAGTGAACTCTTGAAGCATGTTTGAATGATTTAGAGGTATTAGAACATGGATATTTCAATAAATGGTCACTGAAGATGAGCTTTAGTTGTATATTCCCCCAATCCGAATAAGGTGATCATTCTTTTAAATTTTGTTTCTTAATTTAATTCATATGTGATTTTCATACCTTTGTCGTGAATTGGATCACTATAGAGTATGATGTTACATTACTCTTGAAATGAAAATGTTATAATCGTTGGCCCATTGGCTTTAATTGTGCACCTCAATACCAATAATTTTTATCAGAGTGATAACATGACTTTTATGATAAGTGAAAAATAGATATTTACATAATTTTAAGTATAGGAATTCATATCATTCACAACATATCTAACCACATATCCACTTAATATCAGATGACTATGTTACGACCATCAACAAAATTTAATTCAAATCAAAATGAGTTTTAATGTGTAAAATATTTATATGATATTTTATCTATTCATATGTAATTTTTACCTGGTTCATGAGGATTGTGGGGATTATGGTGAATCTCTTTTTTCTAGTCATGTTATAGATAGATTCTAGGGACTAGAGAAACTTCAGCTAGTGAAAAATATTTCAATATCACTGCAGATTTTTAAAAAAATAAAATAAAAAATTTAGTCTAAATAATAAAAATATTCAAAGTGATGTGTTAAGAACATCATTTAAAAAATAGAAAATTAAATAACAAATATTACATTTTAAAATTGGGGTGGTGGTGTGAGTTCATTTCAACAATGTTTTTAGAAAATATTTCTATTTCTGACATCTGGTGAAATATATTAATGAAACAATTACAATGCCTTCTCACCATTAGCCACATGACATATTTATCCCTACATGTTTCATCTAACATCATTCATCCAGAGATACCATCCACTTCCAATGCATCATTTGGTCATCCTCTCAAGATGAATGACCACATAATCCTTCGTTGCCCCTTAATTTCCACTAGTGTGCCTCCTTCCACCGGCAGGTCTCACCAGGATAGATCATCATATCTTTCCACCCTCATCATCTTCTTTTCCTTATAGTGATACATACCACCACAACATATTTTAATACACTGACCCACTACATAAAATATCTCCAATAATACTACCTTTTCAATGCTTTCTTCATTTCCCCATCCCCATGAAGGAACCCCGACTAACCTCTCATGGGTCCTACTCAAGACAAACTACCCCAAAATGGGCCTTAGGCAGTTGTAACAAACATTGAATTTCCCTAGGTATATTATCCCCTACACAAAATGGCCATGAAATAGATTTTTTTGACATAGAATGGGCATTTGTGGGTTTTTTCCAACCTGAAATAGTCTTATATAGGTTATGTAACACTTGGTAAATTTTTATTATATTAAAATTTATAATTTAAATTTATTGATTAAAATAAGAGTAAATTTTTTATTAAAAATTTAATTAAATTTTTGAATAAAAATTAAATTTATTTACTAATTTAT
Source organism: Viscum album (assembly GCA_963277665.1). Lineage (NCBI taxonomy): Eukaryota > Viridiplantae > Streptophyta > Magnoliopsida > Santalales > Viscaceae > Viscum > Viscum album. Next base: position 1,006,453,718 of record OY728158.1, on the reverse strand, counting down.
TTTTTTGAAAAGAAATTAAATTAATTTATACACTGAACAAATGAAATTATTTGAATTAAAATAATACATTGAATTTTTGTTTAAATATTTTTCCAAACATAAGTTTATCATAAATTATTTATTATCATGAATTTATTTTATCTTTCGAATAGTCTTTACCATTTCCCAAACTTGTTCGGATGGGTTTATTTTTATTAAATTATATATTTCAATAACTTATGATGATTGTAATAATTATCTATAGTTGATGGTACATTCATTTCCATTCTTCATTTAAAATGTATAATGATTTTTTCATCCATAAATATAATTTTTTAGTTATTTCATTCTTATTGAGACCTCCTCACATATGTGTAAGTATATATATTACAAAGATGAATCTTTAGGACATGGAGAACACAAATATGAGGTTGTTTTCCTGACGAGATATCAAAACATAAGTCTTGGGTGAATGTTGTGATACAAGTAATCACATGAATAATGTTTTATAACCCTAGTTTACGGTTGATCCATTTATTTTAAGGGGTCAATAAATACTAGTCTCTCATGACAATTCCTGTAGTTTTTTTAATTTATGAATTTTTTACTATTTTTTGAATATGCATGTTTGATGGAACACGTAAATTTATAAACCAATATTTCATAAAGACATGAAAAAGGATTTCTATTTATACATTATTTAGTATAGAGGGTGATTACATTTTCTGAAAATATGTAACTAAAAGGGATTAAATTTTGTAGGAAATAATAAAACCCTTTATATAATATAAAGTCAAAATTCTTTCAGTTACATAAATTTAAAAAAAATATGGTGTACAAGATGGTCTTCAGCCCATGTTTGTGGTTCCTCCATATACTAAAAAGTATTTATGAGAGATATGGGTTGAATCAACTAATGATAGTAAAAATTATTTATTCATATCTAATTTGGAAGCCACATTAGAGAAAAATCATTGAGGGAATGATGTTTACCATATCGAGAAGTTGATAATTCATTTAACTATTCAAGGAACCAAAAGTAAATATATTTGTTCAAACTAGTTTCTACTATGAAAATCATCGAGTATTAGTGTACCCATATTTTAGACTATGAGGAGATATTTTAGTGGCCTTTTCTTCTCTATTACTATACATGTTTTGTATTCTGAATCTAGTTATTAATGATACAAGTGTTTGATCAAATAATCGGAGGCACATAATGAATTAATTAATAAATATTTTATAAATAGTATTAAATACAGTGTGTTAACTTCCGAATTTTTTTTCATAAAATTAAAATCAACACGATATTACATTATCATTGTGATCAATTCTGGGGAATGAATTTTTTTTACCTTCATTAAATTCTAAAATGGGTAACATAAATTTTGAATAGTTCTACAACAAGAGAAAGAAGATTTTTGTGTTATTATCCTCACCTCCTACTGATCCCCGTCATGATAAGTTAAGGAATATAAACTATTCACAATCTTGTAGATGATTTACTGGATATATATAATATCATGTTTTCATTGATTTCAATACTACTACAAAAATTAAAGATAAAAAATATACCTATAAGAAGATAACTCATGTAAAATAGTTATATGTAGAGAAATAAAGGTAATAAAGTATTGGGATATCATGTTCACAATATTAATTTATGTAAAAAATGGTAATAATGAAATATTTCAATTACTTAAGAGTATTGGGTACTTGGAGATACATGGAACACTTATGTTTATTTTGAACCATGAACCGAAAATTTATCTCATTCATGCCTCTTTACAATTAAGATTATCCACCACTCTTCTTATTTCCAACATGATGAACATGAAGGTAAGGCTTTGTGATATAAGGATAATCCCAAGAAAAAGACATCAATACATCATCCTTATCAAAGTAAAATGATACAAGGGGGGTCAATGTGCTAGAGGTTGACTTTATTTCATGTGGAATGAAAGTCCACTTGTAGTGGAATTTCAAGTATATGATGAAGAACAAAGGTGACACATCTACATCAGGTATTTTTACCATTCAATGTAATCTATATTTATATACTTGTTATGTGTTTCATATACTATGTTGTTTACAAAATTTTATTCACATAATATAATAGGGTAGATTTCATTGGATTTTAACATTTGAGGTATATGTTTGGGTTTCTAATGGAATTAGGCTAGTTGACATTGAAGTGGGAGATTATCGTATAAAATTTCATAGTGGTATGATTCCTATATTAAAAAAGTGTCATTATATTCCTTAAGTTAATATAATCATAATCTGAGTGTTGTTTGTTGATTCTGTAACGCCCCGACCCCAACTACCCAGAGTCGGTGCATTAATTACATAACATTGGCATGATCATGAGAAAGATCAAGTCTCGAAAGACCGATTCGTTTAGTAGCCTTGGAATAACTAGATACATCCATAAATTTTTACATTATATCATAAAAAAAACATCTTGTCTTCATATCCCCTCATACTATCCCTGCAGGTCATTCATAAATTACTTCTTCATAATCCTGAAAAAAATAAAACATTGAAAGGGGTGAGCTCGGATGCTCAGTAAGGATAACATTGTAGCAGAAGCTTTCATAAATAAGCATAAACACTTAAGGCAATTTATAACTAAAACAAAAGCCTTTTAAACTTGAACTTCAGCATAAAATGGCAAAGGTAAAATGATATAATGCCATTTACTTACTCACATGGATATTCTACTAGTCGAATGATCACATGCAATATCAATAACCACTTTCATAATGATGGAATGCATAATTCCAGACTATCATAACCACATAGCCAAGGCCTCGTGCCAAGATTACAAATAAGATTTTGCCAAGGCCTTGTGCCAAGACACTAGTTTGTCTCATGAGACCTACTGATGCATCGAGGAGCTATAGCGGGCTCCACCCGTCACTTATTAAGTCCAATGCATTCCCATATGAAAAGGTTTAAACATAACGTAAACATTCGTATTAAACTAGCATACGAAATGTCAATACTTTCACCACAAACCATGAATGGTATAAAAATAGCACATCCACAGTCAAACATAATTCATTCGATACAATATGGAATATTGTATTGTATCACATTAACCTCAATCAATAATAATGAAGGATGTTGACATAGATGAAAATAATCATCAAAACTATTTGAGAGAAATATCCCCCTTTTCTTGAAAACATTTAAAAGTCACACTATTTGTCAAGAAGCCGTTTAAAAGTATATTTTTGAATCAAAGTGTCCCATACCACTTTGAAACTTTTAAAAGGAGTTTTAATTTTAAAACTTTAATGTCCATATAAATAAATCCTTAAAACCATTTTTAAAATATGGACATTAATGAGCATGATTTAGAAGAATAATTCTTTAAAACATTTTAAAATGGTATTTTGGTTAGAGTTTCTAACCAAAAGAGAGACACTTGAATACAAATAATTGAGGTAATCAAAACATTGTAATATCATGAGAATAATGGAATTCATGATATACTATGTCAAAGTACATTATATACACCACATAAAAGTGATTTGGTGTATATCATCAAAGAAGTCTCAATGGAATGTAAATTGAGATGAAATTTCTCAAAAAGGTTGTATCCTTAGGTTAAGGATAAATCAATGACATAATTATGTGTGACAAATATAAATACACTAAATATGATTGGATATTCAGTGTAAAACAATCAAAGGACATTCACACATATTCTTGTAAAAACAATACCAACGAATTGGATGTTTAACTCAACAAATGGAGAATGAGTTAAAATTACTCTTATCAAATTCATATCAATGACTTGAGAATTACCAATGGAGTGATTATATGTACCAAACTTCTATCCACAGGAAGGGGAGTGGAAATTATGACATAATCAAATGAATAGTGATTCCACACATAATCTTGGGGTAATATAATCAATGAAATATGTGTAAAGCCAAATGAGTGGAAATTGAAATCTCAAATTCCCTTATCGATTAGGTAACTTACGAAACATACACCCATGAAAGAAGTATCATACCATGATGATGTAAATACCCATAAATTAAAGTATATTACACAATGAATACGATCATGGGCAGTACACATACACCACATGCAATAATTAAGTGGTGATCAATGGAATTCTCACGGAATTAAAAGTGAGATAAGAAAACCCTTACATTGTACTTTTTCCTTGGTCGATGGTAGGTTTACCTCCTGTATAATGGTGAAATAATTGTTATTGAATAATAAAAGAATCATTTACTTTAATATGATATCATATATGATTGATTTGTTAATAATATTTTAGAATTATCGTCATTTCGGGTGTTAACGGGTTCATTTTACTTTATATTCTTTGTTATGTGAGACATATTCGTTATTAATGGGATGTATATTATTCATATCCAGAATGGTATCAAGTTCTTAAACATCATTTTTAAATCATCAAATGATAATTATACTTGAATGGATACGATGGAGAATGAATCTCATCGCGTTCGTGGAGACGGTAGTCCGTACGTACGCACGAACGCTACTTCCATTTAATTTTTATTTTAAAAGAATCGAATCCAAATTATACATAGGTATATTACTATTCCAGTATAATATAATATTTTATATATGTTACTTAAGTTCATTAACACCATCCTTTATACGTTCCATGTGTGGTATGAACGAGTCATATCATTTTAAGGGGGCGGTAGTCCGCACTTCCTCAAATGAAATTATCGTATGTATATACAACATGAAACGAATAATGGTATGAAATAAAATGGAATTACAGAAGCTTATATATAAAATATATATCATTAATATCATATTTAATTACAGTGCCATCATAATGGCCACCATGAGAGGCGGTAAGATGTATTTGAACAATCATCGTTTCGTGAGGCGTTAGTTTTCCATCCACAGAAACATTATGTTCATCATCCATTAGATGGAGTTGTGTGTATGTGTAGTTTGAATCCTTCTTATAACAACATCCTAGTATATTGAGGATACTGGTGTTGTTACAAAAGAAAGGAAATAAAAAGAGTTTGGGGGTTGGAGAAGCAAAATAAATGAAAATAATATAAGAGAAATCGTTACCTTTAATTTAGGTAACTCACTTTGGTTAGAACCAAAGGACTTGTTGAAATGCTTTCTGCCTAAGGGGAAGCTTCAAGGAGGAGGAGAGGGATGTGGGGAGCTTAGTTGGGCAGAGTTTGGACGAGCCAAGTGGCTTGAGAGGTGTGAGGAATGAGTAGAAGTGGTCTCCTTTTATAAGGGAGAGGAGGGTCTCTTTAGGAAAGAGTGAAAGTATTACTTTATAATATAATTATATTCGGTTTATAATGGTCCAAAAATCATTGAGGTCGAAGATAAGATGACTCATATTCTAAATAACATCAACCAATAAGAATTGGACAGGTTTTAGATAATATTTTAATCATTATAATCTTATTTATTTAAATGATTTATTAACGAGGTAAACATTGCATCATTATTGTGTCATTAATAATTTAAATTATTTGATGTCTAAAAATTATAAATAAAATATCATTATGTAGGAAATATTTTTAGCTTTCTAATGAATATTTATAATCGAAAATCCAACATGTATAACCCTATGTAAAAATTGTTCTTCTAAAAGATGTAAGCTTATGCCATTTTTATTTTTATTTTAACTTTATTAATATAAAGTGTCATTATCACTTACAAGTGGATCAATGGGGTCCCAAAATTGACCCAAAGATGCCCATGGTCGACCATGTATCAACCAATAGGGTTAAGACACGTTTTAGGGTAATTTAGTATTATTATAATATTATTTTTTAACCCTTATTTACCGGATTTACCCTTAACCATGGTAAATAAAATATTTACCGCAGTAATTATTCAAAATGTCTAAAAATAAAAGTTACCTATTTACACAATTTGAACATCCTGATTCCAAATATGGAATCCATTTTTCTAAATTCAAAACACAGAAGTGGCAGAAATTAATTTAAAATTAATTCCCGATGTCAAAACAAAAAGCGTGTTTTTAAGAGATAATAACTATCAAAAGATTGACACTTGTTTATGTTCGGTTTAATTGTAAAATTATGTCCAATGACCAAAATTATATTAAATGGTAAAAATATATTCTAAATATACTTTAAAACCACTCAAATTCATAATTTATCACTATTAATTATTTTGATTAAAAAAGTTGTTTTTAATTAAAATTTAGTAATTTTTACTATTCATCAAAATATGAAAGTTATCCGAAAAGTACCAAAATTTAACCTTAGGCTAAATTTGATATTCCGAATCCAAAAATGAAGTCCATTTTGAAATATAAAATATATATAATTTCAAAAAATTAAGTATTACTATTCATAACGGCTAGTTTGATCGGCTGTGGTGTGTGTTAAAACTCGAAGTTGCGTACAACACATGCTACTGTTTTATTCAAAGGAAAGCGTACCGTGGAAGCTTGGGATGTTTTATTTTAAATTTTTTGATGTCCCCATGTAGTCAAAAAGTTTAAAATATTTTATTTAAAAAGGGTTTACTATTAAAAGTTGGTAAAACTACAATACTGAAGATGAATTTGTTTTTACATTATGTCTAAGAAACTCATAATATGGATTCTAAAATTATAAGGATTATATAAAGTTTAAAATTTAGTTAATACTATTCATAACCTTTTTTGAACGGCTTGTTTGGTAAGTCATGGTGCGCTTGAACTCGGTGTTGCGTGTAGTGCAAGTTATTGAATTATTTTGAAGAAATAACACACTATGAAATCTTGGGGTGTTACATTCTCCCCTCCTTCAATAAATTGCGTCCTCGCAATTTGAAATTGTTCTTCGAAAATAAAAGGTTGAAAATAGAAAATATATTTGTGGGAAAACCCACATCGGAAATTGGTTTACTAAAATTTAGTCTTAATATGAGGAAAAGAGAAATGAAAGGGTCACCACCAAATTATGATCTCGATTAGGAGAACATTGGTGGCAATTAGAGACATATAATTGGAGGAAAAACGTAAATATTTATAGGTAGTGGTTGAGGTCATCAATCACAAACAAGTATAAAATTGAGGTCCTTAAACTCATCAATCTATGATGATTTGAAGTACCATCGGTTCAACAAAATATAGGGTATTGGGATCACACATTTTTGACATTTCAAAATATCTTAGTTGAAATCCCACATCAAAAAATGAATTAATGAGGCCTCTATTTAAAATAAAGAGTGCAAAGTATGAAGATTACCGAAATTAACACATACTAGGGTTCCATGTAGGAAAATATGGATATGGAGGAGAAATCTAACCATCAATTATCTGATGGAGAGTGGTAGAGAACATGGCTATGAATAGGCCAACAATCCCAAAGCCATAAATTAGTGATGATTTAAGGTACCATCTAGGACAACATTTTTTTTTAAAGTTACATTACATAAGGAAGAGGAATTCATTTATGATATTGACTAAGAACATTATGAGATATACTTAAATTTTAAGTAGATTTTCATTCTTTAATAAATTTCCACCACTAACTCAATTTTTTTTTTAAACGATGAGTATTCAAGAAGACTTGGTCACACTGGGAGAGCTAGAATAAACTTCTATAGAATCACATGATCCATGCAGGATAAACCATATATTTACATTGTCTTTGAAGATTAATCAAAACCAAAATGGTTAGTGAATGATCTAATGATCCCCCAAAAGGATATTCATTGAGATAAATATGCACTAATCTTAATTTCTAAAATTAAACCAACAATACCCCAAAGTTAAATAGATACCATTCAATAACCAATTGTCCTTAAAATCCTTTTATATAATCCAAACTAATATTGAAACCCAAAACATAGAAGAATTTGATTATGTAGTCTCCCATGTTACATTGTATCTCCAAATTACATCAAATACTCTTAAAGTCACATACTTAAATGTAATCAACATCATCACATATTCTCTGTTATAGGTTAATCATTTCCATAAATAACCCAAATCACTATAAATCAACAATAAAAATGTAGATAAAAATCCACCATTACTCTACAAATGAAACCTCATTGTATTCTATTTTCCTTGGGCATATAGTGTTCCTAACAAAATGAACATCTTCCAAAATAACATTTATCACTTAATCACCAAATCATTTTCCTATACCAAGGGTATTCATTTGATAAGACATAAGAACCCAAATCATCTTATTATTGATCAATAAAATCATTTAACAAAAAAATAGTCATACTAACCAGGGACTTCACGTAGTCCAGTGGTAGGCGATAAATCCCAATCGCACTTTGGTTGTGGGTTCGATTCCCACAGCTTTGTCCGACGCGACGGGTTGTCACACGGTCTACGTGTTGTCCTTTTTCAAAACTATATTTTATAATATTTCCAAAATGAGATAAATTCCTAAAAATAACATAATTTAACCACAAATGTTATATCATACTTTGCATTTTCATCCCAAATTATAATAACTTATCATTTTCTCAAACCCCAATGATCATATAAAACCAAATGGTTATTTATACCTATATCCACAAGAGAAGAGACAATTCTTCCTCAAATATCATTCTCACATGGCAAACTGCGGGGTTACAAATACAAGAGAAAATTATTCCAATGTAAACCCATCAACAAGTAGTGATAATTTTTCTCCAACCATTTATTTCCACATAGCTTCTTCTTTGACCAAGAAAATATCCTATAGAATAGGAAATTCACTCGGGTAATGGCCAGGTCCCCTAAATTTACGGCAAATGACTGTAAATGGACTCTTGGGACCATTTTTATCTTCTTCCATAGTACTCTTCATTTTTCTTCAGCAATTCTTCACTTTATGTCCTTCCTTCCCGCACGTAAAACATTTCGTTGTCCCATTGAGACACTTTCCTGGGTGTCTCTTTCCACAATTCCTGCATGATGAAAATTGAGGTTTCTTTTCTCCATGGTCTCCATTGCTGGAGATCTTATCATTTATCACCTTTCTCTTCCTTGTTGAGTCTGGGAGTTGGTTAATATATATGTTGTTGATCATATTTTTGGAAAACTGATTTGGCATAAAGACGATATCTTTTACGCCTATCAACATTCCATTTTGTTGCTCATTTCCACCACTGTTCCCAACTTGTACATCATTCTCAAAGTCACTATGACTTCCTTGGAATCCAGCCATTGACTAAAACCAGAAAGCATTGTGTGAGTAATAGTAGTCGTAAAATCATTTAGAGATTAAAATGTCACCATATTCTCAATTTGAAACATATTAGGATTAACCAAGGTCATTTACTCTCATCTTATGTATATATTACTTAAATCGGTTTTTAAAGAAAATGTAAATTATCCTAAGCATATCCCCCGGGAGTGTCGTAACCAAGAGTGCAGCAAGGCCCGTTGTCGTGCACCAGTTCCCGTTCGAGTCTAGCTCAAAGCGGTGTTTTCGGGTTTTACCCCTAGGTACATCTGTGCCAGAGCCGCCTCTACCTGCTCGTATCCAGACAGGGATGTATTGCTCGGAAAACTCACAAAATCTCTACAATACCAAAATTCTAGGAAGTTCTTTTATACTAATCCTCAAAGTTCATCTTAGGTCTACGTGCTCTAATCAGAGTTTATCTAAATCTAGCTACCAAGGTTTGTACTAAACTTCCTCCGATACCAACTGTAACGCCCCGACCCCAGCTACCCAGAGTCGGTGCATTAATTACATAACATTGGCATGATCATGAGAAAGATCAAGTCTCGAAAGACCGATTAGTTTAGTAGCCTTGGAATAACTAGATACATCCATAAATTTTTACATTATATCATAAAAAAAAACATCTTGTCTTCATATCCCCTCATACTATCCCTGCAGGTCATTCATAAATTACTTCTTCATAATCCTGAAAAAAATAAAACATTTAAAGGGGTGAGCTCGGATGCTCAGTAAGGATAACATTGTAGCAGAAGCTTTCATAAATAAGCATAAACACTTAAGGCAATTTATAACTAAAACAAAAGCCTTTTAAACTTGAACTTCAGCATAAAATGGCAAAGGTAAAATGATATAATGCCATTTACTTACTCACATGGATATTCTACTAGTCGAATGATCACATGCAATATCAATAACCACTTTCATAATGATGGAATGCATAATGCCAGACTATCATAACCACATAGCCAAGGCCTCGTGCCAAGATTACAAATAAGATTTTGCCAAGGCCTTGTGCCAAGACACTAGTTTGTCTCATGAGACCTACCGATGCATCGAGGAGCTATAGCGGGCTCCACCCATCACTTATTAAGTCCAATGCATTCCCATATGAAAAGGTTTAAACATAACGTAAACATTCGTATTAAACTAGCATACGAAATGTCAATACTTTCACCACAAACCATGAATGGTATAAAAATAGCACATCCACAGTCAAACATAATTCATTCGATACAATATGGAATATTGTATTGTATCACATTAACCTCAATCAATAATAATGAAGGATGTTGACATAGATGAAAATAATCATCAAAACTATTTGAGAGAAATATCCCCCTTTTCTTGAAAACATTTAAAAGTCACACTATTTGTCAAGAAGCCGTTTAAAAGTATATTTTTGAATCAAAGTGTCCCATACCACTTTGAAACTTTTAAAAGGAGTTTTAATTTTAAAACTTTAATGTCCATATAAATAAATCCTTAAAACCATTTTTAAAATATGGACATTAATGAGCATGATTTAGAAGAATAATTCTTTAAAACATTTTAAAATGGTATTTTGGTTAGAGTTTCTAACCAAAAGAGAGACACTTGAATACAAATAATTGAGGTAATCAAAACATTGTAATATCAAGAGAATAATGGAATTCATGATATACTATGTCAAATTACATTATATACACCACATAAAAGTGATTTGGTGTATATCATCAAAGAAGTCTCAATGGAATGTAAATTGAGATGAAATTTCTCAAAAAGGTTGTATCCTTAGGTTAAGTGTAGCGACTCAGGTTTTTGGCCTTGTCAGACTTTGGAATATTTCTACGAATAATTCCAGAGCTAGGCGCGAAGACGGCGTGCGATTCCGAGGCCCGGTGTGCCCGGAATTGATTTTATAAAAATATTAATTTTTTTTTAACTATGCACGTGGCGAGGGTGTGATATCTCCTAAACGGTAGCTCAGAACGGGAATCTGAGGGCACGGTTGCGTCCGGAACGTGCCCTTTACCCTAGGCGGGGTGTAAACTTTGCGGGCGCGGGCCTGCGGTGAGAAACGCCACCAGGGGCGTTTCCGTAAATAAGTGGCAAGTTGGTGTGCGAGCGTCGGCTCGAATAACTTCTGAACGGAGTCTCGGATGAAAAATCTGAGACCGCCGTTGCGTTCAGAACGGCGCGTTTACCCTAGGGGTGACCTTACTTTTGTTCGCATCGGGCGTCGGGTCCGAGGCTGGTTTGGCGCCGGCGGGCGGCTGATATAAATATCAGCGCCCCCCCCCCCCCCCCCCCCCTTTTATCGTTCTTCGCTGTTCTTCGTCGTTCTTCGCCGCCACTCTGCCGAATCGAGCAAACGGAGCGCCTACGAGCTCAGAATTCGACGGCGGACGTTCCAGGAGTGCGCAGCGGAAGCTCGGGAGCGCGGATCTGAGGCAGAACGTCGGCGTTTCGCCCGCGAGGTAGGCGGTTTGAGTTTTAATCCCCGATCCCGTTTTTGCTGCGTTTTTCTGTAAATTGAAGCCGTAGCAGTGTAGATCGGGTCCCGAGGGTCGCGTAGGCGCCTTCGGATCGCAAAACGGACCACCGGGGTGCCCCCGGCGGTCCGCGGAAGATCCGCCGGCGCGGCACCGGCGCGGCGGCGCCGGCGCCGGCGGAATCCGGCGGCCCGCGGCGGCCCGCGGCGGAGCCGCGGCTGCCGGCGGCCCGCGGCGGCCCGCGGCGGAGCCGCGGCTGCCGGCGGCCCAGCGCGGCGGCGCGCGGCGGCGCGCGGCGGAGCCACGGCGGCCGGCCGCCCAGCGCGGCGGCCCGCGGCGGAGCCGCGGGGGCCCGCGGCGGAGCGCCGCCGGCCAGGGCGGGCCGGCGGCGGCGGCCGGTCCAGGCCGGCCGGACCGGCCGGTCCGGGCCGGTCCGGCCAGTTTTTCGCATACGGGAGTCTTTAAACCCCCGTATCTTGCACCTCGGGAGTCGGATTCGCGTGCCGTTTGCGGCGACGTGACCCTGACGACGAGGCGAACCCTCCGGTATGGGTTCGAGGGTTTAAAGGTTCGGGATCGTGGCCCGGGAGCGAGAAACGTCGTATAAAATAATATTATTTTATTATTTTACGACTTCGGGCCGTTGTAAATTCTACCCGGAGCGTCCGATTGACGTGCCGTCAGTGGCGTTGAGACCCTGATGGTACGACGGACTTTTTGAGATGGTTTCCGGGTGTTGGGTTTGCGAACGGGGTGCGGGCCCCACGAGGCCGTGTTTTGGTGTTTGCGGAGAAACGCAGCTTTTGCACCAGGAGTCCGATTTGGGCAGATGAATAGTCGATCCTGTGTGTTTTTCCGAGAGGATCGCAATGGTGCGATCCGTTCGATGAGTTTCGGAATCCAGGCGTGGGCCCCACCCGAGCCGGCCTTCGGTGAATAGTACCTTTTTCACCGGGTGTCCGTTTTGGGCGAGTGAGTAGTCGATTCCGCCTGTTTTTCCGAGGGGATCATCGTGGTATGGTCCGCTCGATGGGTTTCGGGATCGTTGTGTGGGCCCCGCACGAGCTAGCTACGGTGAATAGTGCCTTTTTCACCGGTGCTCCGTTTCGGGCGAGTAAGCAGCCTATCCTGCGAGTTTTTCCGCGTGGAACGCGATGGTGGCTTCGGTTTTGGCCTAGGAGGTGCGCAGGGTGGCGTTGTGGCGGGTCGCTCGGGTTAGCGACGTTTGGACCAGCAGTGGTTGAGGGTTCTCCCTTGGTTCGTTCCCACGAGGGTTCGTGTGGCATCACAACCTTCGTGTGGGTTTGTGATCCTCTCGTTGGGATGTTTAAACTGTTAGAGTTGTGGTATCCCTCCGGTGGGCCCGGAGTGGATCCTCTAGCATCTTTACCCTAGATCGGGTTCTTGGTATTGCTGTGACCACTTATTCACAGGCAGCGATCCCCTATCTAGCAGGTTAACCTCGTAGGGTTTGTGGCATCATCGGGAATATGATCCCCTACGCGGTGGGTCGTGCATAGTAGGGTTGTGGCATCGTCGGGTTTACGATCCCCTACTCAGCATGATGTTTATAGTAGGGTTGTGGCATCGTTGGTTATACGATCCCCTACTCAGCGCTTGGTGACGGTAGGGTTGCGGTATCGTTGGTTTTGCGATCCCCTACTCAGCGCATGGTTACGGTAGGGTTGCGGCATCGTCAGTTCGATCCCCTACATTGCGAGTTATACCAGATAGGGTTCTGGTATCGTCGTGACCATCTTTATATGGACGATGATCCTCTATCTGAGTGTGGAGCTTCTGTCGAGCGCCAGATCGGGTTGTGGTATCCCCCAGCGGATCCTGGGTGTGATCCCCTATCTGTGAGAACTACGTATTCCAGATCGGGTTGTGGTATCCCCCAGCGGACCCTGGGAGTGATCCCCTATCTGTGAACTACGCATTCCGGAGTGGGTCTTGGTATCCCCTAGCGGACCCTAGCGGTGATCCCCTATCCGAGGAGTTTGGTGGTTGTAGTGTTTCAGCGATGTTTCCTCAGTGAAGCTATCCGACGAGCGTGGTCTCACGGGCGAGCGTCTGAGATGTTTGCGAGTATCCCGATGGAGTGTATCTCTCGGATGAGTGTCATCTGGTATGACAGTGTTCGTGGTGTACTCTCCTGGTTGGGACAGTTGCTGGTGATGAGGTCGGTACCTCTTGTGGCTTTGTGGCGTGAGCTGTGTATATCTGGATTGTTCAAGGTGTATGTATGGGCATACACCTGAGCTGAGCTGAGCTGACTTGTTGTGTTTAGCCGAGGATGGTCACGAGATGGAGTTTCTCTCTCGTATGGGTTCCCTCTGGCTGGGTTGAGCGGACTGTTGCCTTTCAGTTGCTCCCTTGGGTTTTGGGTTTTTGGGGTGCCTACTGAGTATGTTTATACTCACCCCTGCACGGGCTTTGCCCGCACATGTTTGTGTCTTGTGCAGACCACAGGCCTTTTGACGGAGTCCCAGGAGGACCCGGAGCAGGCGGAGCTTAGTGAGCGGGTTGACCGGGGTGTTTACCGGAGCTGTGCCGAGGGAGTTTTTGGCGGGTGTTTGTGGCAGCGTTCCCCTTCTTCGGAGCAGGTTGGACGCGCTTTGTAGTTTTCTTTTGGTGGGCCCTGTTTTGCCCTTGTACTTTTGCTGTTGCACTCTGGTTTGGGATAGATTGTATGCATGCATTTACTTTTCAGTTTCTATATCTCTGCACTGTTGCATGGAGGTGTTTGTGGGTGCGTGTGTACAGGTACCTTAGGCTAATGCCTCCCATGTGTGTGATAGCCTACTCGGCGCTAGTCGCCAGCCCCTGGCCTATTGGAGGCGGGCTTGGGGAGTCGCGGCTCGAGCCTCGTTGGGTCGGGTCGTGACAGAGTGGTATCAGAGGAGGTTCCACCTTTGGGATCTCAGAGCGTAGCTGGTCTAGCTGTGAGTTTGGTTTGGGTTGCATAGCGGCAGTGTTAGGGTGTTTCGAGTTCGGCTTTCAGGCCAGGGACTCCAGTGTTGGTGCGGCGGCCGACGTATCCATACACCAGGACTCTGATAACCTGCCTTTCGACTCGGGACATTCGTACACTGGTCGCGGGGACATCATGGTACATGCATCATATAGGACTGGGTTTTTGGTTTTTCCTTGTCCTTCTTGAGTCAGCTCTCCAGATATACTCTTTGACTGTGGTGTGTCTTGAATGTATTTCAGGATGCCTCCACGACGACAGCCAGCGAGGGTTCCGCAGCAGGATTGTGCTGATGACCCGCCCCGTGTAGTGGCTGTGGAGCAGGGCGCAGGTTCTGAGGTTGCACCTCCTGGTGGTCTGCCAGTTGAGCCACCACCTGTCGAGCAGCTGGTTGTGCCGGCGGTGCAGGACGAGGTTGCACGCAGGCTGAGTGCGTTGCACGAGTTCCAGAGGCAGCGACCCCTGAGGTTTCGGGGTGATCCAGACCCCCAGGCAGCTGATGACTGGCTTGAGGCAGTCACTCGAGTTTTCCGCCTAGTGAGGACACCGCCTGATCAGATGGTGGTCCTAGCGGCGAGCCTTCTGCATGGTTCGGCCGGGCGATGGTGGAGTTTGGTGACGCAGTCCCATGACGAGGAGACGCTCACGTGGGTAGAGTTTGAGCGGATCTTCAGGGAGGAGTTCTATCCGGTGACGCTGAGGTCAGTGCGGATCCAGGAGCTTCTGCAGCTTCGTCAGGAGAGCATGACTGTGTCGGAGTACTCAGCGAGGCTTACAGACCTTTCACGCTACTCCCTGGATATGGTTCGAGACCCGTTCTTTCGGGCTCGGACCTTCGAGCAGGGCTTACGCAGGGACATCCGAGAAGGTGTGGTTTCCTTGTGCCTTCCCACCTATGCTGGAGTGCTGGAGCGAGCGCTGGTGGTGGAGAGCTTCCTGGCTGAGCAGATCTCTCCTGTTGGTGCTGGGCACGCGAGAGCTGAGACTTCGTCGGTCGGATCGGCATCTGGTGGCCGACGACAGACTCAGGGGTCTGGACGTGGCCGACGTTTCAGGAGGCGACTCCAGGATGGAGGATCTGAGCCTCAGGGCTCACAGGGCTCGCATGCCAGTTTTGGTCAGCCGCAGGAGAGGCGGTGTTACGCTTGCGATGGTCGGGGACATCTTGCTAGAGATTGTCCGACCCGACGTGCTGCTGAGAGGGAGTCGGTCGATGGGCCCCCTTGGCAGAGGCAGCGTCTCGAGCAAGGAGGTCCGCATGGTGGCGGACGTGGCGTCGGAGCTGGTGCAGCGGGAGGCGGTGGTAGACAGTACCAGTTGCCACCACCCCCACCTCCAGGTGGTCCACGCCAAGCTCAGGGAGCTGGTGGCCGAGGGCGAGGACAGTTGCATGCCCTGGAGGCAGTCGACCCAGAGGCACCGCGGACGGATAGAGGTACGCCTTGTGTCTTTTCTACTTACTGCAGTAGTTTGTCAGACACTGTTTAGCGGTACTCCTTCCTTTTGTTGCTTGCTCGAGTTTTGTTCAGGGCGTTGGTAAGACCCTGAGTGGTTGTTGTTGGTGAGCTCGCTGATGTGTGAGACCCAGTGAGAGTCCAGTCGCTTTCCTTGTGCTTAGGGCTTTTCGGGGACGAAAAGTTCTAAGGGGGGGAGGATGTAGCGACTCAGGTTTTTGGCCTTGTCAGACTTTGGAATATTTCTACGAATAATTCCAGAGCTAGGCGCGAAGACGGCGTGCGATTCCGAGGCCCGGTGTGCCCGGAATTGATTTTATAAAAATATTAAGTTTTTTTTAACTATGCACGTGGCGAGGGTGTGATATCTCCTAAACGGTAGCTCAGAACGGGAATCTGAGGGCACGGTTGCGTCCGTAACGTGCCCTTTACCCTAGGCGGGGTGTAAACTTTGCGGGCGCGGGCCTGCGGTGAGAAACGCCACCAGGGGCGTTTCCGTAAATAAGTGGCAAGTTGGTGTGCGAGCGTCGGCTCGAATAACTTCTGAACGGAGTCTCGGATGAAAAATCTGAGACCGCCGTTGCGTTCAGAACGGCGCGTTTACCCTAGGGGTGACCTTACTTTTGTTCGCATCGGGCGTCGGGTCCGAGGCTGGTTTGGCGCCGGCGGGCGGCTGATATAAATATCAGCGCCCCCCCCCCCCCCCCTTTTATCGTTCTTCGCTGTTCTTCGTCGTTCTTCGCCGCCACTCTGCCGAATCGAGCAAACGGAGCGCCTACGAGCTCAGAATTCGACGGCGGACGTTCCAGGAGTGCGCAGCGGAAGCTCGGGAGCGCGGATCTGAGGCAGAACGTCGGCGTTTCGCCCGCGAGGTAGGCGGTTTGAGTTTTAATCCCCGATCCCGTTTTTGCTGCGTTTTTCTGTAAATTGAAGCCGTAGCAGTGTAGATCGGGTCCCGAGGGTCGCGTAGGCGCCTTCGGATCGCAAAACGGACCACCGGGGTGCCCCCGGCGGTCCGCGGAAGATCCGCCGGCGCGGCACCGGCGCGGCGGCGCCGGCGCCGGCGGAATCCGGCGGCCCGCGGCGGCCCGCGGCGGCCCGCGGCGGAGCCGCGGCTGCCGGCGGCCCAGCGCGGCGGCGCGCGGCGGAGCCGCGGCGGCCGGCCGCCCAGCGCGGCGGCCCGCGGCGGAGCCGCGGTGGCTCGCGGCGGAGCGCCGCCGGCCAGGGCGGGCCGGCGGAGCGCCGCCGGCCAGGGCGGGCCGGCGGCGGCGGCCGGTCCAGGCCGGCCGGACCGGCCGGTCCGGCCAGTTTTTCGCATACGGGGGTCTTTAAACCCCCGTATCTTGCACCTCGGGAGTCGGATTCGCGTGCCGTTTGCGGCGACGTGACCCTGACGACGAGGCGAACCCTCCGGTATGGGTTCGAGGGTTTAAAGGTTCGGGATCGTGGCCCGGGAGCGAGAAACGTCGTATAAAATAATATTATTTTATTATTTTACGACTTCGGGCCATTGTAAATTCTACCCGGAGCGTCCGATTGACGTGCCGTCAGTGGCGTTGAGACCCTGATGGTACGACGGACTTTTTGAGATGGTTTCCGGGTGTTGGGTTTGCGAACGGGGTGCGGGCCCCACGAGGCCGTGTTTTGGCGTTTGCGGAGAAACGCAGCTTTTGCACCAGGAGTCCGATTTGGGCAGATGAATAGTCGATCCTGTGTGTTTTTCCGAGAGGATCGCAATGGTGCGATCCGTTCGATGAGTTTCGGAATCCAGGCGTGGGCCCCACCCGAGCCGGCCTTCGGTGAATAGTACCTTTTTCACCGGGTGTCCGTTTTGGGCGAGTGAGTAGTCGATTCCGCCTGTTTTTCCGAGGGGATCATCGTGATATGGTCCGCTCGATGGGTTTCGGGATCGTTGTGTGGGCCCCGCACGAGCTAGCTACGGTGAATAGTGCATTTTTCACCGGTGCTCCGTTTCGGGCGAGTAAGCAGCCTATCCTGCGAGTTTTTCCGCGTGGAACGCGATGGTGGCTTCGGTTTTGGCCTAGGAGGTGCGCAGGGTGGCGTTGTGGCGGGTCGCTCGGGTTAGCGACGTTTGGACCAGCAGTGGTTGAGGGTTCTCCCTTGGTTCGTTCCCACGAGGGTTCGTGTGGCATCACAACCTTCGTGTGGGTTTGTGATCCTCTCGTTGGGATGTTTAAACTGTTAGAGTTGTGGTATCCCTCCGGTGGGCCCGGAGTGGATCCTCTAGCATCTTTACCCTAGATCGGGTTCTTGGTATTGCTGTGACCACTTATTCACAGGCAGCGATCCCCTATCTAGCAGGTTAACCTCGTAGGGTTTGTGGCATCATCGGGAATATGATCCCCTACGCGGTGGGTCGTGCATAGTAGGGTTGTGGCATCGTCGGGTTTACGATCCCCTACTCAGCATGATGTTTATAGTAGGGTTGCGGCATCGTTGGTTATACGATCCCCTACTCAGCGCTTGGTGACGGTAGGGTTGCGGTATCGTTGGTTTTGCGATCCCCTACTCAGCGCATGGTTACGGTAGGGTTGCGGCATCGTCAGTTCGATCCCCTACATTGCGAGTTATACCAGATAGGGTTCTGGTATCGTCGTGACCATCTTTATATGGACGATGATCCTCTATCTGAGTGTGGAGCTTCTGTCGAGCGCCAGATCGGGTTGTGGTATCCCCCAGCGGATCCTGGGTGTGATCCCCTATCTGTGAGAACTACGTATTCCAGATCGGGTTGTGGTATCCCCCAGCGGACCCTGGGAGTGATCCCCTATCTGTGAACTACGCATTCCGGAGTGGGTCTTGGTATCCCCTAGTGGACCCTAGCGGTGATCCCCTATCCGAGGAGTTTGGTGGTTGTAGTGTTTCAGCGATGTTTCCTCAGTGAAGCTATCCGACGAGCGTGGTCTCACGGGCGAGCGTCTGAGATGTTTGCGAGTATCCCGATGGAGTGTATCTCTCGGATGAGTGTCATCTGGTATGACAGTGTTCGTGGTGTACTCTCCTGGTTGGGACAGTTGCTGGTGATGAGGTCGGTACCTCTTGTGGCTTTGTGGCGTGAGCTGTGTATATCTGGATTGTTCAAGGTGTATGTATGGGCATACACCTGAGCTGAGCTGAGCTGACTTGTTGTGTTTAGCCGAGGATGGTCACGAGATGGAGTTTCTCTCTCGTATGGGTTCCCTCTGGCTGGGTTGAGCGGACTGTTGCCTTTCAGTTGCTACCTTGGGTTTTGGGTTTTTGGGGTGCCTACTGAGTATGTTTATACTCACCCCTGCACGGGCTTTGCCCGCACATGTTTGTGTCTTGTGCAGACCACAGGCCTTTTGACGGAGTCCCAGGAGGACCCGGAGCAGGCGGAGCTTAGTGAGCGGGTTGACCGGGGTGTTTACCGGAGCTGTGCCGAGGGAGTTTTCGGCGGGTGTTTGTGGCAGCGTTCCCCTTCTTCGGAGCAGGTTGGACGCGCTTTGTAGTTTTCTTTTGGTGGGCCCTGTTTTGCCCTTGTACTTTTGCTGTTGCACTCTGGTTTGGGATAGATTGTATGCATGCATTTACTTTTCAGTTTCTATATCTCTGCACTGTTGCATGGAGGTGTTTGTGGGTGCGTGTGTACAGGTACCTTAGGCTAATGCCTCCCATGTGTGTGATAGCCTACTCGGCGCTAGTCGCCAGCCCCTGGCCTATTGGAGGCGGGCTTGGGGAGTCGCGGCTCGAGCCTCGTTGGGTCGGGTCGTGACATTAAGGATAAATCAATGACATAATTATGTGTGACAAATATAAATACACTAAATATGATTGGATATTCAGTGTAAAACAATCAAAGGACATTCACACATATTCTTGTAAAAACAATACCAACGAATTGGATGTTTAACTCAACAAATGGAGAATGAGTTAAAATTACTCTTATCAAATTCATATCAATGACTTGAGAATTACCAATGGAGTGATTATGTGTACCAAACTTATATCCACAGGAAGGGGAGTGGAAATTATGACATAATCAAATGAATAGTGATTCCACACATAATCTTGGGGTAATATAATCAATGAAATATGTGTAAAGCCAAATGAGTGGAAATTGAAATCTCAAATTCCCTTATCGATTAGGTAACTTACGAAACATACACCCATGAAAGAAGTATCATACCATGATGATGTAAATACCCATAAATTAAAGTATATTACACAATGAATACGATCATGGGCAGTACACATACACCACATGCAATAATTAAGTGGTGATCAATGGAATTCTCACGGAATTAAAAGTGAGATAAGAAAACCCTTACATTGTACTTTTTCCTTGGTCGATGGTAGGTTTACCTCCTGTATAATGGTGAAATAATTGTTATTGAATAATAAAAGAATCATTTACTTTAATATTATATCATATATGATTGATTTGTTAATAATATTTTAGAATTATCGTCATTTCGGGTGTTAACGGGTTCATTTTACTTTGTATTCTTTGTTATGTGAGACATATTCGTTATTAATGGGATGTATATTATTCATATCCAGAATGGTATCAAGTTCTTAAACATCATTTTTAAATCATCAAATGATAATTATACTTGAATGGATACGATGGAGAATGAATCTCATCGCGTTCGTGGAGACGGTAGTCCGTACGTACGCACGAACGCTACTTCCATTTAATTTTTATTTTAAAAGAATCGAATCCAAATTATACATAGGTATATTACTATTCCAGTATAATATAATATTTTATATATGTTACTTAAGTTCATTAACAACATCCTTTATACGTTCCATGTGTGGTATGAACGAGTCATATCATTTTAAGGGGGCGGTAGTCCGCACTTCCTCAAATGAAATTATCGTATGTATATACAACATGAAACGAATAATGGTATGAAATAAAATGGAATTACAGAAGCTTATATATAAAATATATATCATTAATATCATATTTAATTACAGTGCCATCATAATGGCCACCATGAGAGGCGGTAAGATGTATTTGAACAATCATCGTTTCGTGAGGCGTTAGTTTGCCATCCACAGAAACATTATGTTCATCATCCATTAGATGGAGTTGTGTGTATGTGTAGTTTGAATCCTTCTTATAACAACATCCTAGTATATTGAGGATACTGGTGTTGTTACAAAAGAAAGGAAATAAAAATATTTTGGGGGTTGGAGAAGCAAAATAAAAGAAAATAATTTAAGAGAAATCGTTACCTTTAATTTAGGTAACTCACTTTGGTTAGAACCAAAGGACTTGTTGAAATGCTTTCTGCCTAAGGGGAAGCATCAAGGAGGAGGAGAGGGATGTGGGGAGCTTAGTTGGGCAGAGTTTGGACGAGCCAAGTGGCTTGAGAGGTGTGAGGAATGAGTAGAAGTGGTCTCCTTTTATAAGGGAGAGGAGGGTCTCTTTAGGAAAGAGTGAAAGCATTACTTTATAATATAATTATATTCGGTTTATAATGGTCCAAAAATCATTGAGGTCGAAGATAAGATGACTCATATTCTAAATAACATCAACCAATAAGAATTGGACAGGTTTTAGATAATATTTTAATCATTATAATCTTATTTATTTAAATGATTTATTAATGAGGTAAACATTGCATCATTATTGTGTCATTAATAATTTAAATTATTTGATGTCTAAAAATTATAAATAAAATATCATTATGTAGGAAATATTTTTAGATTTCTAATGAATATTTATAATCGAAAATCCAACATGTATAACCCTATGTAAAAATTGTTCTTCTAAAAGATGTAAGCTTATGCCATTTTTATTTTTATTTTAACTTTATTAATATAAAGTGTCATTATCACTTACAAGTAGATCAATGGGGTCCCAAAATTGACCCAAAGATGCCCATGGTCGA
Source organism: Viscum album (assembly GCA_963277665.1). Taxonomy (NCBI): domain Eukaryota; kingdom Viridiplantae; phylum Streptophyta; class Magnoliopsida; order Santalales; family Viscaceae; genus Viscum; species Viscum album. The sequence goes on along the minus strand of OY728158.1, from coordinate 1,006,431,764 downwards.
CCATGTATCACCCAATAGGGTTAAGACACGTTTTAGGGTAATTTAGTATTATTATAATATTAGTTTTTAACCCTTATTTACCGGATTTACCCTTAACCATGGTAAATAAAATATTTACCGCAGTAATTATTCAAAATGTCTAAAAATAAAAGTTACCTATTTACACAATTTGAACATCCTGATTCCAAATATGGAATCCATTTTTCTAAATTCAAAACACAGAAGTGGCAGAAATTAATTTAAAATTAATTCCCGATGTCAAAACAAAAAGCGTGTTTTTAAGAGATAATAACTATCAAAAGATTGACACTTGTTTATGTTCGGTTTAATTGTAAAATTATGTCCAATGACCAAAATTATATTAAATGGTAAAAATATATTCTAAATATACTTTAAAACCACTCAAATTCATAATTTATCACTATTAATTATTTTGATTAAAAAAGTTGTTTTTAATTAAAATTTAGTAATTTTTACTATTCATCAAAATATGAAAGTTATCCGAAAAGTACCAAAATTTCACATTAGGCTAAATTTGATATTCCGAATCCAAAAATGAAGTCCATTTTGAAATATAAAATATATATAATTTCAAAAAATTAAGTATTACTATTCATAACGGCTAGTTTGATCGGTTGTGGTGTGTTAAAACTCGAAGTTGCGTACAACACATGCTACTGTTTTATTCAAAGGAAAGCGTACCGTGGAAGCTTGGGATGTTTTATTTTAAATTTTTTGATGTCCCCATGTAGTCAAAAAGTTTAAAATATTTTATTTAAAAAGGGTTTACTATTAAAAGTTGGTAAAACTACAATACTGAAGATGAATTTGTTCTTACATTATGTCTAAGAAACTCATAATATGGATTCTAAAATTATAAGGATTATATAAAGTTTAAAATTTAGTTAATACTATTCATAACCTTTTTTGAACGGCTTGTTTGGTAAGTCATGGTGCGCTTGAACTCGGTGTTGCGTGTAGTGCAAGTTATTGAATTATTTTGAAGAAATAACACACTATGAAATCTTGGGGTGTTACAGATTCCATGGGATGTTATTTCATGTATAGTATAAACACCATCTCTTTTATAAGGATATCATGTGTAATTATATAGTGCATTTTTTGAATTGTATTTATAAACCTCATCACACAAGCACCATAATGGAAATCAATGACAAAACCCGTGATAATGGCTCACATAACACCTCCTTATGGAATACTAGGCATGAACATGTAAATTATAAGTGTTTTTAGAAATTAAATTAACAAGGGATTTTAGACACACCTGAGATGAAACCCATGGAATTTTTTCCCGCATATTGATAAGGGAAAATGGAAAAGTCGCCCTTATTGGTGAAAAGATTAAGGTCCTATGAATTTCTTTAATTGTTCATAATGGTGTTTTTATCATTCATCAAGTAGTGTAATGGCATGCATTTTTTCATAATTAATTTTTCTGATTAATATAGTTTGTATGGATGAATCTACATAATGATGTATCAGTTAGATTCATTAAAACTGTTTAAGGAATACAATCATGAAGTGGGAAACATTTTTTGTAAAAGGATTAATGAACACTAAAAATGTTGAGGTAGAGATTATAATAAAATATAATTCATTGATCACATAAAGGGTTGTGGGATAATATGCCATGTCACCCCTCTTACCACACCACTATTGAATAGTGTAATTGAATGGAGGAATCATACCTTTAGTGAAATGTTTAGGTTAATTAATAATATGGTAAAAATTTCATTATCATTTTAGGGATACACATTATTGATAGATACATATAACTTTAACTGAGAATTATCTAAACTTATATATAGAATTTCATATGTATTATATAATGGGAAGAGAAATTTGTTTCACATTACAAATTTCTTTCCTGGAGTTATCTCAGGGTGTTCCAGCAGATAAAATTTATTAATATAATTGATAATCTTCCAAATATTTATATTATTTAACATATATTTTTATATATTGTAGGATAAATTAAATAATTACTAAAGGAACAAAATTTATTGAATATGAGGAGAAAAATATAGTTTACATCATTCAGCTCCACAACTTGGCATAATAACAAAAAATTAAGGATTTATTACTTCAATGTAGAATATATATGGAACAATCTTTGGGAATAAAACTGAATAATAATTGAGGAAATGGGTTTATATTTCTAGATATTAATGAATTACATAGTGTTAAAATTATAATAAATGATTACTTGATAGAGCATTAATCCATGTAAATGGTGTGAGGGGAAGAAAAATCAGTCAGAGGAGACAGAAATTCATTCATGTCATGTAACCACATTAATCGGTGTGAATGTGTTAGAACAACCTAAAAATGAGCATTTAATAGGATTTTGTGTCATGGAGGGACATTCTTCAAACTGGACCACCATTTAATTTCAATTTCAAACCCATCACTCATAACAGCCAATATTAATGAAAATTAAATGTACCCAAAGACACAACAGGATTTTATAAATAGAGGTCTACACTGCTGCTTCTATGGATATTAGGGAGACTAATTCTTAGGGTGATATGTTCTGTTGTTATATGTTCATATGTTCCTCTCTCTATATTTTTATTATTTTATGGTATTTTAATTCCATCATTCCCTAATTATTTCATATTAGTATAATGAGGGGGTAAAACAAACCTTTTCTAAGGGTACGTAGTCAAATGGGTAATGTTCTATAGGATTTATTTCTTTTTTTTTCAATTCATGTAAATGGATTTCTAAAAAATTTAAATCAATTAAATTATCATTCATTTTATTCTAATCATGAAAATGTGTTAATAAATATGAAAGAAACATTTTTATTGAACATTTGTAACCCTAAATTCATGGATGACCATTTTTTTATTTAGGGAATCCAAATATAAATATTTTATGAAGAAAAATTAAATTCATAAATTCATGAATTTCCTAGCAATTAGAAATAGGGGATAACACTACTATAATTTGGATACCATAACAAATTTATCAAACATATCTTGAATCAAACACTAAGCATGGATTAATCAATTTATTATAAAAAAATTAATTTCAACTAAACCATGAAACTAAAAACCCCTATCCCTTTTTCAAATATGATTCCAAAAAAACTAATATTCTTTGCATTGATCTTTATCCTTCATTAATCAATCAAACCCATGTTTATCCACATATTTCTTCAATTTAATTAAATGAAATATTATGAAATCATAATTAAATTAGTTCTCCATCACTATGGTCTACACCTAGAAAATTCCTATTAATATATATTTTATTTAATTATGTATGATAGTTTTTGTTTTTATAATTTTTTTTATTTTTAATAAACCCATCGTGAAATAATTACACTTTTTGGGCTCATAATCACACATTCATGTATAGGGATGTTTTACTTTTCTCTGGACTATACCTAGTGAATAAATTGTGTCCCTAAGAATGAAGTTATCTTTATATCGAATTATTGAGATTCTTAATGATGTTACTTTTATAAACCATCATATATAATAGTGATTGTGGAATGATATTCTATATTTATATGAAGGTAAAAAAATTTAATAGAACTAGTGGAAATCAATTTTAATTTAATTAAGTTGATAATATAGATTCACGAGCTATGGTATGAGAACAATCTCCACAAGTGACAGTGGGAGATGTAGATTTTCCAGATATAGAAGTATTTCATAGGATAAGAGGAGAGTTTAATGAAATAGAGTGATTTTTTTCTCACCCACCCAGGTGACACATTACACTATGAGAATGGTGGACCTCTATCATATAAGTAATTTGTAGAAGTAAAGGATAAATCAAACTGCAATGACAATTCTCATTCTAAAATAGAGTATCTATATCAAAATTTGTTTTGGATTTTGGTATATCCTATAGTTGATGTAAAACCCATTAGGTTTTTATTGGTATGAAATAAAAAGATGGACATGGATGGTAATTTAATTGCCTATAATGAAATCTATGTAATGAAGGGTCTTATGAAATGTAATGGAACAAAATAAGATGAAACATTATCACCCTTAGTGACTCATATTTCTATTATAATATCACATGAAATAGTATCCATCTATGATTATGATATTTTTAAAGTGGATGTCAACACTGTTTTAAAAATGGGATGTTTGTTATATATAATTATATGACTAAAAACAAATTGTTTTTTCATTAAATAGTTGAAATAAAATTTTCATGATATAAAAAGAAATTTATACGATATAACAGACATATTTTTCATGGAATATGAATTTTGAAGAGGCCAAATGTTTATATATTTTATTAATAAAGGAAAATAAGACATGTTTCTATGATATGTTTATCAGAAATTCTATATTTTTGGATGTATTTTATGATGATGAATTTTAAATTTTTGGAAATAAAGTAAAAATATTAAAATCATTTATAATTTAATTAATGCAACAATTCTCTATCCAAGATATAGGTGAATTATCCTACATCCTATGGATAAATATTTATCAATATGGATCTTAGAAACTAATTTGGATAAATTCTATGTACATATAATGAAAATGTTCTAAAAATGTACAATATAGAAAAATCCAAGAGTGGTTTGTTTCTAATTTAACATGGTATAAATTGATCCAAGAAAAAATTGAAACAAACATCAGAAGATATTGAATTAATGACTATAATTAATTATTTTTCAGTATTGGGATATATCATGTATAACATGATATGTACAATGTTTAATGCTTCATACTCTTTCAATATAGTGAATAGATATCAATCTATTCTAGAGGATCTGCATTGGGTAGTTGGAAAAACTATCTCAAAGTACTTGATATGTACCAAATATTTTTTTGGTTTATTGAGGAGATGAGGAACTTGTAGTGAGGAGACACTATGATTATAGTTTTTTTATAGAATATTATGATCTAAAATTGAAGTCAACTTTAGTATTTTACTTAAATGGTGGTCTAGTGAGTGGGAGAATCTCGAAGAAACTAGTGGTCATTGACTCTACATTGTTATTTTATTATATAGTGTCTTTAGATGTTTCTAAGGATTTTTTATGGATAAAAATATATATTTTAGATATTTATTTATTCCATTATTATTAGACAAAATTCTAGTTTATTGTGACAATATTGTAGTATTATAATAGATAAGGAGCCAAGATCAAACTAGAGGACAATTAATATTATTCAAAGGCTACATCACATGAAGTAATTTACTCAGATAAGTGAATTTGTTTTTATAATATTTTCTATAGAGGATAACATGGAATACCTATAGATTAAAGACATATATTTGAATAAACCTGATTCTGAGGTGAGAGATGGTAGGTTGAGACTTGTAAGTAGTTGGGTCTATTGAAAGTTGGAGTTCCATAAGTGGGTTCCATAGACACAAATCATGCATGTTCATTGCTTACCATTAAATATATATAGTTTTCAATATAAAAGTTTCTACTATACAATAAAAGAATTTATACTTCTATGATTGCTATATTTATAGTTATTTCATAAAATTACATGACTTATTAAAAGTGTATAGTAGTTTCTATGATACAATGTTAACCTAAAGAAATCATAAATTAATTTTATACATATTTCCTATGGTTGAGATATATTATACTAATATTACATAAAGGATGTGAGACCATATTTTTATGTGAATATAAGAATTTATTTTTCTTATAATGGACTTTACCAATGATGATCACATGTATATGATATCATAAGTACCGACCTGCTACTAAGAACACCACATGTTTTTGGTTCCATTGGTATTTACAATCAATGAATAATTATAATGGTCTCCAAATATAATATTATTAATAGTGTACACTATTCGGTTTTATGATTTTAAGTAATATGAAATCTAAAAAATTGATTTCATAGAAAGGTAGATTGTATTGGGTGCATCATTGGTGGTATGAATATAAATTAATAATCAAGATATAATTTGTCTCTAACCAAGATTAGTTATATCTATGTCCTAGTTGACGAGGATTTTATTACCTTCTGTAAATCCATTTCCATTATATAATAAGGTGTGATTTTTTATTTAGGTAAATGAATAATCCTAGGAAAAAAATGATGAGGGTGATCATATTCAGGTATTGTATTTTTCTATAAATGAGGTTTTATAATAAATGGAATTTTAGGATGAAAATAAATCACCTCACAATTTTTTTGGAGAATATTAAAATGACAGTAATATTCAATAAATAAGACTCACAATGTATGAAAGGTAAATTGTGTTGATGAATAATATTTCTTAAAATAAATTTTCATACGAATCACTGACAGTTCTATATGGAAGGAGTGATCATAATTTTATAAAATAATATTATGCCTGACTACTATTTAAATGTGATGATGTTTTGTTGATATTGGAGTTATCATCAACCAGAAGTATTAAGTAGATCTTGTTATGTAATCTTGATGAGATTAAGGGGGAGTGTAAGAGATATGTCCAATTGTTCCGAATCAAGTTGAAATCATGAAAATCATACTCAAGATGTGAACGAAAGTAAGAAGATGCTGGAACAAATTAGGAGTTACAAAAGAAACCATTATAAGATAGATGATTCTAAATATGATCTCCAATGCATTTAATGTCGTGAAAAAATTCATGATAAAAGATTATGTTTACGAAAGATGAATGTTGGTGAAGCCGAGGATTTCCTGCATCAAGATCATCTTAATGAGGTTTTCTAGACACATATATTTTTAAAGGCTGAGAAGAAATATCCAAATTAAGAAATGAAGAATCTAATCAAGTTAGAGATACTAATACTAATATAGTGTATTCTACATACCATTGTATTCATCAATGGAAGAAGTTTTTACATCAAGACCTATGGTAATAGAATTGAATCTGATTAATCTCATTCAAAACGTAATGGCATAGACTGATGAACAATGTAGTCAACCATTTATCATGGGTGACATACATAACAATGAGACATATATTAATCAAAATTGGAATTGGAACTGAGTATGTAAATAGTATGTAGGATATGGATAGAAGTTTTTTTTTAAATAGGGAGACTGAAATTTGATGATTATGAATATTTTTGGAAATTTATAGAAACTGAAGGTATTGGTTTTTAGTTAGAAAAAATCCAAATGATAGAAATCATTGATAAATGAAGCTATTGGGTATAATATTTATAAGAGAAATGAGAACGATAATTTATTTCCAAATTCTTTTATAACAAGGTTTAATAACCATTGTATTCGAGTTGATACTGATTTATTTTATCGATCATATTGAAAAGATCAGAATGGGAAGATAACATCATTATTGTGTTAGTAATCAGAATGAAGAAATTGACTCAGAATAGTGTTTCAAATTACTTTTTAAAGAATATATAATTTTGTTAGAATACTTTAGAATAATATTTAAGTGTTTTTATAGTCATGATGCACCTAAAATTCATGGAAACATTCAAATTTGGTAATTTGGTTGAGCAGGAAATGATTTCAGATTCCTTCAAAACCATATTTCGGTTATGTATAAAACAAAAAAAATTCCTTTACTTATTTAAGGGAAGTACTATTTTTGTTGATGATGAGATAAGGTAGAGTGATGAATTGTTTTAGAAATAGATGAATTAGATTAAATATTAGGATTTTTTGAATAAATTTCGTTAGAGTGGGGTGAACCGAGAAGAGACAATATTGAAATGAACTATGTTGGTCATCATATTCAGGGAACCATAATATTTATGAGATTATTATATTCATCTTGTCATAGTATTTGGTTGGTCATCGTGTTAGGATATATAATTATATTGGGACTATTGTATTTCATTTTCCAGACTATGAATGAATGGTTTTAGAATTTTATCAAACATATTCTAACAGAGACATATTTTTCATATTGTGATATCGGAGTGGGATGATCAGATTAGGGAAATCAGTATGGGAAATTTTACTCAGTTTCATATCAAATTCGTTAATTTTCATACTATCTTTTGGGTAAGAATTTGATTAATTTGATTTCAAATATTATATTTTTGGAAGATTAAAAATAATCACATGTTTCATGCATTGTTACCAAAAGAAATGGATTACATATTTTGTGCCATAATAAGAACATCCATAGTTGGATTGTTTACATAGTTCAACATGAGTTAATGTACATATCCTACTCATTTTATTCCACAGAAAATGAAATTTCTCTAGTGTATTTTTTCATATTGGTTTGTTTCCAAACCATACAAAGGATCTACCTATTCTTATTGAATAGTGAACATTGTAAATTCTTATGTTTCTATGGATTTTTGATAGTTTAGTTTTCATCAGGGAAAGAAATATTTAACAAGAGGTGCATGGTTTTTCATTTTAAATTAAACATAATAAGGAAAGATATCACAAATTCACCCCCATCTGTGTGGTACAATTATTCTGGAAGGGATATTTCAACTGGTATCAGAGTGTAGGGTCCAATTTCTTATACATTATCATTGTTTTGAAGGGAAATTGATAGAGAATAGATTTTTTTTGAAAATTAAAAGAATTCATTGTTGAGTCAATAAGGTTTTCCTTATGACTTTTCCATTCCTTCTTGTTTTTAAAATCACAAACACCTTATCTTTAAAAAAAATCGCTTTTATAAGGAAAATAGATTTTATAAGGAAAATAGATTTTATAAGGAAAATTATCCTTATCATATTTTCATTCATATATTCCTTAAGTATAAGAATCAGATTCATTTCTATATTCTCGGAATTGTTTAAAAATTTGATATGAAGCATTTTTTTTAGGCTCAGAATTCTGGATGAGAACTGTAATGAAGTTCCACTCCAAATTATGGATACGAACTCTCATGAAGTTCGACACCAAATTCTAATGACAAATTCTGATTACAAATTCTCATTATGAATTCTGATTATGAATTCTCATTCCGAATTCTCATTCCGAATTCACCTATTAAACAGAATCTGATCATCTTTGCTTTAAACTCTCTGATCTTATATTTTACTTAGACTCCGAACCTTCACTCCGAACTTCTGAGTTAGACTTAAAATGATGTCGTACATTCTATTACACTTGGTTTGTTATAAAACGATGTCATATATTCTATTATAAACTAACCGTTGGTTATGTTATAGGTGTACAGGTCCCTCCGATTTTTAAGGAAAATATGACCATTGGAAATGAGGCCGACCTTGCCTATAAATAGGAGGTCATTTGAAAGATCTCACACAACAATTAAGTTGATCGATCTAGATACCAACCGCTACAAAGGTGATTTCTAGAGAGAGAAAGCTTTTCATGCATTGTGCGTACTGAAACACTCGTTTAGTTTCTTGCTTCGTGAGACTCCGAATGTTGGTGATTACATTCGAGGACTTCCGGGGATAGGAAGACAGAGGTTCCGACTACCTTAAAGTTTGAGGGCTTCCTTGATGAGGAATATAGAAGTTCCAAGAACCTTGAAGTTGAGGGCTTGCGAGGATAGCAAGATAGAGATTCCGATATTCGTATCGAGGGCTTAACCTAGTGTGGGTAAGACAGACTTGCTTGAAAGTATAAATCAAGGGACCTTTATCAAAGGTTGTTGGATACCCTACTCTTTGGGTTAAAAGACTTATATATTGTTACTTGTAGTTTCACTACTCGTTTTTTTCTGCTGCATATTGTATTGTAAGGAAAGTATAACTTTCTTATACTTCCTTACTTGTACTCTGTTTCATTTAGATTCTATACGCTTTAAGGTAGAATCTCATATTGTAATTTTTTGTTAAGTATTGATTTCCAGATCCATATTTCTGGAACCTACTTTCGGAATCTCTTTACGGAATTAAGTAAGTACATAGAACATGATGTTTATAACTTCATTCCTTATTCAAATTCTTCAATTGGTGTTAGATGTGTTTTGAATTTTCTTAGTTTAACTTTGTTAAACTTAGCTATTTACTTTGTTTAAAGAATATTTTAAAGTATACAATTCAACCCCCACTTGTATATTGAGCATCTACATCATTATTTCGATCCTACATTTGGTATCAGAGTTGGTCTCTAAAATACTTATACTCACGTATAAGTTTTTCTTGATCATTTTCTTTATTATTCATACTTACTTAGAAAGAACTTTGTCATTCCAAACTTTGTCATTCTGAACTTTGTCATTCCGAACATTGTCATTCTGAACCTTGTGATTATGAACTTTTTCCACTAACAAGTTTGTGTGCCGAAGGTTATTTTTTGTATGGCAGGAATCAATGTTGGTTCCATTGATAATCTAAATCCTACAAGACCACCAATCTTTGATGGTAATGACTATGAGTACTGGAGAGATCGAATGAAGACTTTTGTTATCAACACTAGAGTGGACAACTTTGTTATGCTTACTGGAGATTATAAAATTCCTGATAAGGAAGTGAGAACATTCACTAACCAGGAAAAGCAAGAGTATCAACTCAATTATAAGGTATGCAATACATTACTGTGTTCAATGACTACATATATATATACACAAATTTCTTCTTGTGAAGCAGCTAATTGTATCTGGAAGATGTTAGAGGATACACACTTTGGAACTTCTAAAGTGATTGAAACTAGGAGAGCTATTGTAACACCCCGAGATTTTATGAAAAATATTCTTTTAATTTCATTAATGACTTGTGTTGTACGCTACACCAAAAGGATCTTTCACAACACACATCCTTGACTTGCCTTGCATTACACGCACTCACGACCTTCCTCGATAGCATGTGTAGTACGCAATACCGAGTTTCACTAAACAACGATATGCTATTAAAATATTATTAAAACTAGCTGTTATGAATATTAATAACCACTTTTTGAAATTTTGTACATTTTATTTTTCAAAATGGACTTTATTTTTGGATTCGTAATATCGAAATTAGCTTAGGGTGATATTTTGGTACTTTTCGGATAACTTTCATTTTCTGATGAATAGTGAAAATTACTAAAGTTTAATTAAAAACAACCTTTTTAATCGAAATAATTAATAGTGATAAATTATTAATTTAGAATATATTTTTTACAATTTAATACAATTTTGTTCATTGGATGTAATTTCACATTTAAACCAGACATAAACAAGTGTCAATCTTTTGATAGTTATTATCTCTTAAGAACACGCTATTTGTTTTGACGATGGGAATTAATTTTTAAATTAATTAATGCAACTGATATGGTTTGAATTTGGTAAAATAGACATCATTTTTTAGTTCATAATATCAAATATATCTTAGGACTAATTTTTGGTATTTTTCTGGAAACATTCATTTTTTGATGAATAGTGAAACCACTAAGTGGTAGTTAAAAAATGAATTTTTCATAAAACATAATTTTACCACTTATGTGAATGGAATTTCAAAAATCCGAGAGACACGGTTGATGTCAGTAAGTAAAATGTGGTTCAATGAGATGAAAATAATTTTTGGTGAATAGTAAATTTTTACTTTTTTTTACCATGGTTAAAAGTAAATAGGGTAATTAAGGGTAAAAATGATATTATTATTACCCTAACACATGTCCTAATTCTATTGGATAAGTTTAATTCGACCAAAAACAACCTTAGGAATAATATATGACCGTTTAGGCCCACATGGATTAGATTAGGATATTTATTATTAATTTATTTAAAGAAGGGTTAAAATAGTTAAAATCAAAGTTTAATAAGTAAATCATTTTTAATATATGGATTTACATAAGATAAATTCTACTATAAATATTCATTAGAAATATAAAATTATTTCCTAAATAATGACGTTTAATTTGTAATTTTAGACATTAAATAATTTAATTTATTTATGACACAATGATGATGCAGTAATTATTTTATTAATGAAATATTGACATAATTGATGTTATAAATATCCAAATAAATGTAATTTGAGACTTTTTATGAATTACAATAATTTTATAGGTTAATATGACATGTTAGTATTGATTTAATTAACTTTTTTAGAACTAATAATTCTGTTATGATTTTCTCAAAAATCAATTACTAAATAGTGTCAAAATTGACATAAAATAGTTTTTAAAAGAAATATTATATTATTGATTGTTATTTTATTCCTAAAAATCTAAGGCTCGGCCAAGATACTTATATCATGATAGGTGTATCATTAATGGACCACTTGGGGGTAGCTTGGATGTATATGGTATGTTTATTAACTATATAATATAAAAATACAATGTGACATGATAAATGTCAATCTAATTAACTAAAAGTTAAAACTAAAAGATAAGGTTAATATAATGACCTAAACTTGTCTAAATTCTATTGGATGAGATTATTTCTACCCATCCCCACCTTAGCTTAGAAATATATCAATTTGGAGCTACTGAAAACCGAATTTTACTTTATAATAAAATAATAGTTTTTGTTATTCCAAAGGTGCCCCTCTCCTCCCTTATAAAAGGGCACCTCCTCCCTCTCTTACTCACACCACATTGAGCCTTCAAGCTCTGAAAACCCATGACAAATTCTCTTCTCCACTTCCCTAGAAACATCCTAGAGGTCCTGGTCTTCTTAAAGACCAATTTTAGTGCCCTAAGAGGATGACTCAAAGAGGCGCTTCAAAAAAGAGGTAACGTCCGTTACTGATTCTTTCAACTTTATTTCTTCTTCCACTTCATCTTCTTAGGTTGTTTCATTATGAAGTAATAACATCAGTATCACTCATATACTAATATTTTATTATAAGTATGAAACAACCCTATTTCACCATCTATCCATCTTACGGAAAATGAAATCACCGCGCGTGCGTACGTACCGAATACCGTCTCGACACCGTGGTGTAATCTATTTTCCACCACCACCTTCCTTGGATGGGTATAATGGTGTACATAATAACTATATATGATTATTGTAAAGTTATCTTGATTATGAAATATTATACATACACTCCAATACAATTCCACGATCATGAGAACGATATCATCGCTCGTGTGTACGTACGGAATACCGTCTCCACGACGCGATGAGATTCATTCTCCACGTTAACCATTCATGAATGATTATAAAGTATATATAATAAGTAATCATGAAATATATGAAATAATAATGATACTGGATTAATGTGTATATATATATATTTCATCTACTTAATTCCAGTCAACTCAATAAGGAAACGAAAATAGTGTTCATGCGTACGTACGACCTACCGTCTCCATCAACGGTGTAATTCTTTCCATTTACTGATCTATTATATATACGTATATTATGGATATAAATTATATATAAATAATGTTTTATATTATGGAATTAATTAATCATGATCTAAGTAATCATATGAATAATTACACGTCAAAACACAGATGACAAATGAAACGATTTTACCCAAAATGCTCTTTAACATGGAATTTGCAAAAGAACAGGTAATATAAAGTCATAAGTGAATCATATATGATATCATAACAATAATTATGATTCTTTAATAAGTCAATGACATTATTTAAATCATTATACAGGAGGTTCGGACACTTACGAAGCAAATCAGACCTAAGGTAAGGGATAATTTTGCAAATCTCATTTTTATCCGAGATTGCTTATTCGTAAATATTTACAGGGGTTTTTTCTATCATCCATGTCCATTTTTTATAAAAGTGTTTTCATGTATGGTTAAAGTAATTTTCACCCATTTTTGACTTTTACTACATGGTATTTATGGAATCTTACTATTACGAGGTACTTTTTGACTTTTCCTGCAAAAGTACAAGAAGAATGTTTTTTAATTATATGGCACGAACGGATTTTTACAGTTTTATAAAGCCTTATTTTCATTTAGCTTCCTCCAAAATATTTCATTACTATTTTCAACAAAATCTCATTCTTTTAAAATTGCATGTAATTTTGTGAAAAGAAAATGATTTTAAAGAAGAAAGGATATTTTCCTCAATAATTTATTTCAAGTGTATTGTCAAAACTATTTTCCATCTATGATGACATTATTTAATATGTGTATGTTTCAATAAAATGTCTCTATTATTTAGATGGTTTCAAATTTCTTATGATGAAATGATATCAATTGTTTATGGATTATGTTATGATGGAATGATGTTTAAGAATCCCATTTTATTACACGGGTTATTCTATGATGTATGATTTATGATTTTGTGGCACATGAAAGAATGATTTCATTATGAGATGGGTGGGACCTATATCTCCCTCCAATTCATTGGGTAAAGATTTATATCTCATGATATATACATGGCTATAACGGCAGGTTAAACCGGTTTAGTAATACAGGAATAGAACGAGGAGTGAACACGATTCAGAATGGGACTTTGCCCACTAAGATGGTCTTGGAAGCAATGCCTTGGCTAATATGGAAATCATATCATGTGCTTAATAGTTTCCATAATTACATGTTTTATTCCCATTATATTTTATCATTCTTAATGTTTCTTTATGATCTATTACTTACGTACTTCCATGTTTTATGTCATTGCTCAAGCTTTTGATGTTTAAACATTATGTTCATGTTTTTAATTTCAAATGTATATAGTATGTTTTATTTTATCCATGCTTACCCTTACTAAGCATTTGAGCTCACCCTTTTTATGTTTTCTTTTCCCCTGGATATAAAGAAAGGTTTTAGGTAAGAAAAAAAAGGGGAAGATCTTTATGGGAGATGTTGAAGATCTTTCACCACGATTAGAAGATTTTATTCCAAGTTTCCAAAAGACACTAATCTATTATGGTCCTTGTGTGTCTATTTTTGTTATGTATTAAGTATTCCGCAAAGGTAATGTAATTTTCATGTACGTAAAGCATCGGGTCACTTTAGTTGGTATCAGAGGAAACGTTTAGTCAACCATTGGAAACTAGGATGCGAAAACGTTAGTGAGATCCCTAGAGATACTTCTAAGGTATGTCTATAGATGTCCCTATGGATAAGTATACGTATAGGATATAGTCCTAGAAATAGGGTAACGATCTTAGAATTTAACCTAAGATGTTAGATATTGAGGGTGCTCCCACTTTACTATATTGTTTTCCCTAGCATGATTTTTTCCTCTCACACAATTCTTTTTGGGTTTTAGAAAATGGCTGGAAACATGAAGATTCATGATAATGGAGGATATGACGGACAATGGAATGATATTCTTCAAGAGAAACCAAATGAAATAGGATCTGGAAGTACAAACATCGTTATTATGCCTAATCAGCAATCTCATAATATGATCAATAATCTCAACTTCGGTATGTTTCCCAACTCAGATAATAATAGAAAGATGGAGTTTAATGATGATCATAGAGGAAATAAAGTTCAATTTCCCCTATGTAAATCATGTGGGAAGAGGCATCGAGGAGAATGTTTCAAAGGAACTGGAAGATGCTTTGGGTGTGGAAAAGGACACAAAGACAGTAAGTGCAAAGGAAAAGGTTCAGTTAACACCATGGACAAGGATAATGGTATTGCTACGACATCAACAATGATTAGATGTTTTAAATGTGGAATGTATGGGCATTATGTAAACCAATTCCCTAATGGAAAATCTCATGAAGATAATCAGCCTGGTCACATGGGTAGTATTTATGTGGATAATGATGAGGAGACTACAAATGATATATGAGCTGAAAAAAGTGTTGAAGCTCAGTCAGTTGTTTTAGAAGGTAGTGGAATGATTGAATGTTTATCGAGAGTTATGTTGTGTAGTTAAAGGTACTATGGAATAAAGAATCATCTAAGGATTGTTATACTTTTTTTTCCTCCTAAAAGTATTTGAAAGTATATTTTGAATGGTACCAGTAACCATGGATGGTTATTCAGATATTTTTGTAAAGTTGATGATATGCGCATAATGAAGGAATAAGAAGATAATGAGATGTTTGATTGTATTCATGAGCTCATGATTGATATAAGGACTAAGGTATATCATTGTTTGAGTATATAGAATTTTGATGATTTTTGTATGTGGAAAGTGTTAACTTTTAACTGCATTCATGTTTTCACTAAGTTTCAATGGGTATTCATTTTTCAAGAGAATACATGATTAAGGCCTTCGAATGTTTGTAATGTGACCAACAAGACATATCTTATGATATATGGGGATCAACGATGCTATTAACATGCTTGTTATATGAAATCTCTGGTAATCGTTTTCACAATATTATGAGAGTGGACTGTAGTATTATGGATAAGCCTAAAGATTGGAATGGATTATGTTGGACATAAGTTATTATTGTTTAAGGATAGAAATTTTTTCGATATTATTGATGGGATGTTATAGTAATATAGTTTTTGAAAAAGGACAACCTGCAGGATGGGCGAAAACCCATCGCGTCGGACAAGGCTGTGGGAATCAAACCCACAACCGAAGTGCGATTGACCTTTATCGCCTATCACTGGTTTACAGGAAGTCCCTGTTTAGTAGAAATTAGTTTTATTATATTAAGTAGTATGATATATGAAGTATAAGTCCATTTTAGGAACCATATATGATTAATCTCACTATAGATCGACTTATCTATATTTAATAACTTTTGCTAACCTTTTGTTTGAGACAGATGGAATGACCCGTCATTCTATCACATGATCTGCTAACACTTCATGAATAACAAATTCAACATCATTTCTTTAAGAGATGAGGTGGAAATTGTTCAAATAATGAACAACCGTGAGATTGTACCAAAATAAACTAAGTATTTATTCTAATTCAAATTCTTCAACTTTAGGGAAATGATCTTGAAAACCAAAAATGTTGTCCTGGTTCCCTTATATCTGATAAATCAGATGGTACCCTAGATCATCACAAATTTATGGCTTTGTGATTGTTGTCTTTTTCATAGCCATTTCTCTACCACTCTCCATCAGAACATGACGGTTAGATTTCTCTTCCATATCCATATTTTCACCTATGTTCTCCTATGTAGAAACCCAGTGATTAGTTAATTTGGGTAACCGTTACGTTTTATACTTTTGCTTTTAAAGATTGGTTTTGGTATTTATTTTACGATTTGGGTTTCTATTAAAGAAAATTTCGAGTAGTAATCCATTTATAACCCCGATGAATTTCGAGGGAGAAATTCATTTTAAGGGGGGTAGAATGTAACACCCTGAGATTTTATGAAAAATATTCTTTTAATTTCATTAATGTATTGTGTTTTATGCTACACCAAAAGGATCTTGCAAAACACACATCCTTGACTTGCCTTGCATTACATGGAATCACGACCTTCCTCGATAGCGTGTGTAGTACGCAATACCGAGTTTCACTAAACAACGATATGCTATTAAAATATTATTAAAACTATCTGTTATGAATATTAATAACCACTTTTTGAAATTTTGTACATTTTATTTTTCAAAATGGACTTCATTTTTGGATTCGTAATATCGAAATTAGCTTAGGGTGAAATTTTGGTACTTTTCGGATAACTTTCATTTTCTGATGAATAGTGAAAATTACTAAATTTTAATTAAAAACAACCTTTTAAATCGAAATAATTATTAGTGATAACTTATTAATTTAGAATATATTTTTTACAATTTAATACACTTTTGTTCATTGGATGTAATTTCACATTTACACCAGACATAAACAAGTGTCAATCTTTTTATAGTTATTATCTCTTAAGAACACGTTATTTGTTTTGACGACGGGAAATAATTTTTAAATTAATTAATGCAACTGATATGTTTTGAATTTGGTAAAATAGACATCATTTTTGAGTTCATAATATCAAATATATCTTAGGCGTAATTTTTGGTATTTTTCTGGAAACTTTCATTTTTTGATGAATAGTTAAACCACTAAGTGGTAGTTAAAAAAATGAATTTTTCATAAAACTTAATTTTACCGCTTCTGTGAATGGAATTTCAAAAATCCTAGAGACACGGTTGATGTCAGTGAGTAAAATGTGGTTCAATGAGATGAAAATAATTTTTTGGTGAATAGTTACTTTTTACTTTTTTACCACGGTTAAAAGTAAATAGGGTAATTAAGGGTAAACATGATATTATTATTACCCTAACACATGTCCTAATTCAATTGGATAAGTTTAATTCGACCAAAAACAACCTTAGGAAAAAAATATGACCGTTTAGGCCCACTTGGATTAGATTAGGACATTTATTATTAATTTATTTAAAGAAGGGTTAAAATAGTTAAAATCAAAGTTTAATAAGTAAATCATTTTTTATATAGGGATATACATATGATAAATTCTACTATAAATATTCATTAGAAAGATAAAACGATTTCTTAAATAATGATATTTAATTTTTAATTTTTAGACCTTAAATAATTTAATTTATTTATGACACAATGATAATGTAGTAATTATTTTGTTAATGAAATATTGACATAATTGATGTTATAAATACCCAAATAAATGTAATTTGAGACTTTTTATGAATTCCAATAATTTTCTAGGTTAATATGACATGTTAGTATCGATTTAATTAACGTTTTTAGAACTAATTATTCTGTTATGATTTTCACAAAAATCAATTACTAAATAGTGTCAAAATTGACATAAAATAGTTTTTAAAAGATTTATTATATTATTGATTGTTATTTTATTACTAAAAATCTAAGGTTCGGCCAACATACTTATATCATGATAGGTGTATCATTAATGGACCACTTGGTGGTATCTTGGATGTATATGGTATGTTTATTAACTATATAATATAAAAATAAAAAGTGACCTGGTAAATGTCAATCTAATTAACTAAGAGTTAAAACTAAAAGATAAGGTTAATATAATAACCTAAACTTGTCTAAATTCTATTGTATGAGAGTATTTCGACCCATCCCCACTTTAGATTCGAAATATATCAATTTTAAGCTATTAAAAACCGAATTTGACTTTATAATAAAATAATAGTTTTTGTTATTCCAAAGGTGCCCCTCTCCTCCCTTATAAAGGGGAACCTCCTCCCTCACTTCCTCACACCACATTGATCCTTCAAGCTCAGAAAACCCCTGCCAAATTCTCTTCTCCACTTCCCTAGAAACATCCTAGAGGTCCTGGTCTTCTTCAAAGACCAATTTTAGTGCCCTAAGAGGAGGAATCAAAGAGGCGCTTCAAAGAAGAGGTAACGTCCGTTACCGATTCTTTCAACTTTATTTCTTCTTCCACTTCTTCTTCATAGGTTGTTTCATTATGAGGTAATAACATCAGTGTCAATCATATACTGATATGATATTATAATTATGAAACAACCCTATTTCACCATCTATCCATCCCACGGAAAACAAAATCACCGTGCATGCGTACGTACGGAATACCGTCTCCACGCCGTGGTGTAATCTATTTTCCACCACCACCTTACTTGGATGGGTATAATGGTGTACATAATAACTATATATGATTATTGTAAAGTGATCTTGATTATGAAATAGTATACATACACTCCAATACAATTCCACGATCATGAGAACGATATCATCACTCGTCCGTACGTACGGAATACCGTCTCCACGACGCGATGAGATTTATTCTCCACGTTACCCATTCATGAATGATTATAAAGTATATATAATAAGTAATCATGAAATATATGAAATAATAATTATACCAGATTAATGTGTATATATATGTATTTCACCAACTTAATTCCAGCAAACTTAATAAGGAAACGAAAACAGCGTTCATGCGTACGTATGGCCTACCATCTCCATGAACGGTGTATTTCTTTCCATTTACTGATCTATTATATATATGTATATTCTGTATATATATTATATATAAATCATGTTTAATATTCTGTAATTAAGTAATCATGACCTAATTAATCATATGAATAATTACAAGTCAAAACACGGACGACAAATGAAACGATTTTACCCAAAACGCTCTTTAACAAAGAATTTACAAAAGAACAGGTAATATAAAGGCATAAGTGAACCATATATGATACCATAACAATGAGTATGATTCTGTAATAAGTCAATGAAATTATTTAAATCATTATATAGGAGGTTCGGACATTTACAAAGCATATCGGACCTAAGGTAAGGGATAATTTTTCAAATCTCATTTTTATCTGAGATTTCTTATTCGTAAGTATTTACTGGGGTTATTTCTATCATCCATGTCCATGTTTTATAAGAGTGTTTTCATGTATGTTTAAATTCCTTTTTACCCATTTTTGACTTTTACTACATGGTATTTATGGAATCTTACTATTACAAGGTACTTTTTGACTTTTCCGGCAAAAGTACGAGAAGAATGTTTTTTTAAATTATACGGCACGAACTGATTTTAACAGTTTTATAAAGCCTTATTTTCATGAAGCTTCCTCCAAAATATTTCATTACTATTTTCAACAAAATCCTTTTCTTTTAAAATTGCATGTAATTTTGTGAAAATAAAATGATTTTAAAGAAGAAAGGATATTTTCCTCAAGAATTCATTTCATGTGTATTGTCCAAACTATTTTCCATCTAAGATGACATTATTTCATATGTGTATGTTTCAAGTAAAATGTCTCTATGATTTAAATGGTTTCAATTTTCTTATGATGAAATGATATCAATTGTTTATGGATTATGTTATGATGGCATGATGTTTAAGAATCCCATTTTATTACACGGGTTATACTATGATTTATGATTTATGATTTTGTGGCACATGAAATAATGATTTCATTATGAGATGGGTGGGACCTATATCTCCCTCGAATGCATTGGGTAAAGATTTATATCTCATGAGATAGACATGGCTAGAATGGAAGGTTAAACCGGTTCAGTAATACAGGAATGGAACGAGGAGTGAACTCGATTTAGAAAGGGACTTTTTCCACTAAGATGGTCTTGGCAGCAATGTCTTGGCTAATATGGAAATCATATCATGTTCTTAATGGTTTCCACAATTACATGTTTTATTATCATGCTATTTTATCATTCTTAATGTTTCTTTATGATCTATTCCTTACGTACTTCCATGTTTTATGTTATTGCTCAAGCTTTTGATGTTTAAACATTATGTTCATGTTTTTAAGTTCAAATTTATATAGTATGTTTTATTTTATCCATGCATACCCTTACTGAGCATTTGTGATCACACTTTTTATGTTTTCTTTTCCCCATGATATAAAGAAAGGTTTTAGGTAAGAAAAAAAGGGGAAGATCTTTATGGGAGATGTTGAAGATCTTTCACCACGATTAGAAGATTTTATTCCAAGTCTCCAAATACACTAAACTATTAGGGTCCTTGTGTGTCTATTTTTGTTATGTATTAAGTATTCCGCAAAGGTAATGTAATGTCCATGTACGTCATGCATCGGGTCTCTACAGCTATTCTTAGAGCTGAATATCATGGCATCAATTTTCCTTATGGTGAACCAATCTACAAAGTTCAACAGAGATTTATGACTATAGTCAACAGCTTACAGTCTATGGGAGAGAAAGGTTTAGATGATGAATCACTTGTGGATAAGATAATCGATATCATGGCCAAT
The DNA here is from genome assembly GCA_963277665.1 of Viscum album. Lineage (NCBI taxonomy): Eukaryota > Viridiplantae > Streptophyta > Magnoliopsida > Santalales > Viscaceae > Viscum > Viscum album. The sequence goes on along the minus strand of OY728158.1, from coordinate 1,006,410,382 downwards.
GAGTGGGAATCCAAAAGAACATCTATAGATGAGAACAGGAAGGTCACTAAAATTTCTCTTAATGAGCTATTTGGAACTCTTCTACAACATGAGACAAGAATGAAGAGAGATGCTGACATTATCAAGAAGAAGAATGGAAATGGTACTGTTTCTTTTACAACAACATCAAATCAGATTAAATCTAAGGCTTTTGAAAGAGTAACCAGATCCAAGTCTAAGAAAGTTATTTTCCAATCAGACTCTAGTGAATGTGAAGTCTCAGAAAATGAGTTAGAAAATCTTGCTCGAAGGATGAACAAGATAGCTGACCAAAGAAGTTTCCAATCCATATATAACAAAATGGAAAGGAATGATAGGAAATATGGAGAAGTCACGTGTTATGAATGCAAGAGCGCTGGACATATTAGACCAAATTTCCCTTTACTCAAAAAGAAAGAAAGGAAATAAAGGCATTCAGACAGGAACAGAAAGAAGTATTATAAAGCCAAAGCTATGAAAGTTCTGAAATCTAGTTATACCTAGAGTGCCAGTGGTGGTGACTCTTCAGATGAATCTTCTGATTATGAATCTTTAGGACAAAAGAATCTTGGTCTTATAGCCAGAATACATATTACCAATCATTTCTTTATGGATAAGGTACAAAATGCTGAATCACTGACCAATGTTTCTTTAAATTCTAATGATAGTAAGTATTATAACTCTTCTGATGATGAATCCTCTTCTAATGAAGAAACTATTTCACCTACCTATGAAGAAGTTTCTAGGTTTGCTGAACCTCTTGGAATTGAGAATTCAAAACTCAATAAAAAACTTGATAAGGGAAATTCTAGAAATTCTATTCTTAATAAAGAAATATGAGATCTTTATAAAGATATTGATATGATAAATACTGATTTTATAAGTATTTAAAAAAATCTTGAGGAAGTATGTTCTGAGAAGAACAAACTTACTAAAGAGTTAGAAAAAGTAATTTCTAAGAAAAATGTTTTTGAGCGTAGCTCTAGTTCTAAATCTAATGATTTTGAAGATAAAAACTTGGTTATAAAACTCAAGTCCGAAATTTTTTCCTTAAAGAATTGTTTATCAATCTTTACCCATGGTAATGAAAATTTTGTTAAAATGTATTCCCAAATACGAACTTTAAGAAATAAATCCGGATTTGGTTATACCCATGCAGAACCAATTTTCAATAATAATTATTTTGTTCCTCAAAGTGCCCCATTCTATACCAAGTGTCAATGTGGTGGTCACTGGGAAATTAATTGTTCCTTAAACAAAACCCAATCTTTAGGTTTTCATAAAGCTTACTTCTCTAAGAAGATGTGGGTTCCAAAAATTTTGGTGTCTAGAAATATCGGATCCAAGAATGTTTGGATTCCGAAAGTCTAATTATTTTCTTGTTTTTTGGAAAATAAAGATAATACCAACAAAAACATGTGGTACATGGATAGTGGATGTTCCCGGTACATGAATGGTAACAAAATCTATTTTGAAAAGATTATCAAAACGAAAGGAGGAAAGGTAACTTTCGGAGATGTTGCTAAGGGAGAAATTGTTGGTATATGTAATATTTTTCTTCTTGGTAAAACCTTGATTTCAAATGTTTTTTTTGTTAAGGGTCTTAAGAACAACCTCATTAGCATAAGTCAGTTATGTGATGAATGATACCTTGTGAATTTTAGGAATGATAAGTGTTTAGTTTACAATTCCAAGGAAGAATTTATTCTCTCAACCAATAGGCAAGAGAATGTTTACACTTTGAACCTAGAAGACCTCAAGAGTCAAGATTTAGCTTGCCTAAGTGCAATGGAAGATCATTCCTGGTTATGGAATAGAAGACTAGGTCACTATAACCTTAGGAACTTATGCAAACTCTCTAAGAAGAAACTAGATAGGGATATACCGAAGCTTAGATTTGATTTTTTTAAAGTTTTTGATCCATGTCAATATGGAAAACAACATAAATCTAGTTTTAAATCAATCAGTGAAGTCTCAAAAACAGTTTCATTACAGTTAGTGCACATGGATCTTTTTGGTCCAACACAAACTGGAATTATTAGAGGCAAATACTTTGTGTTTGTTCTAGTTCATGATTACACTAGATTTACTTGGGTCTATTTTCTATCAAAGAAGGCTGAAGATTTTTCTTATTTCAAAAGTTTTAGAGCTCAAGTTAAAAATGAGAAAAACCTTCCATTGAAGACTATTCATAGTGATCATGGAGTATAATTTCAAAATTCTGATTTTGAATCTTTTTGTAGTAGAAAAGTTATTACTCACAATTTTTCAGCACCTAGAACTCCTCAATAGAATGGTGTAGTTGAAAGAAGAAATATAATTCTTCAAGAGATAACTAGAACCATGTTGAGTGAATATTCTATAGCTAGACATTTCTGGGTGGAAGCTGTAAGTACTGCTTGCTATACTATAAATCTAGTTTTGATTAGACCTTTTCTTAATAAAACACCTTATGAGTTATGGAATGGTAGAAAACAAAAAATTTCCTACTTCATGGTTTTTGGTTTCAAAGTATTCATTATGAATACTAAAGATAACATACAAAAATTCGCACCAAAATATGATGAAGGAATTTTCTTAGGCTACTCCATAACTTCTAAGGCATATAGAGTTTTCAATAAAAATACTTGTACTGTTGAAGAAACAGTGCATGTAAAATTTGATGAGTCAGATCCTTTTGTTTTTAAACCATCCCAACCTACATCCTTGGATGTGTTTTCAAAAACTGATTGTCAACCTTTGATAGAAGAACCTTCTGATACGGATAATGTTCAAGAAGATACTTCTGAAACATTTACCCCAGAAGACTTTCTACCCTATGATGATGAACATGTTTCAAAAAACCCAAATCAGGTGTTTCTTAAGAATCATCCCAGTGATAGTATCATTAGTGATGTAAATCAACCTGTAAGGACTATGAGTTCCTTGAGAAATGAAGTAGAACAGCTAGAATTTCTTTCCCAATTAGAACCAAAAAGCACTGATGAAGCTTTAGGTGATGATGATTGGATCAAAGCTATGCAAGATGAACTAAATGAATTTGAAAGGAACAAAGTCTGGATCTTGGCTGAAAGACCTAAGGAAACTTCTGTTATTGGAGTAAAGTGGGTCTTCAGAAACAAATGTGATGAAAATGGAGTCAAGTAAGAAATAAAGCTAGACTTGTTGCTAAAGGCTATAATCAGCAAGATGGAATAGACTATGAAGAAACCTATGCTCCATTAGCTATACTTGAATCTATCTGTATTCTACTTGCCTTTGCAGCATTCTTTAATTTTAAACTTTTTCAAATGGATGTGAAATGTGCTTTTGTTAATGGTTATGTTCAAGAGGAAGTTTTTGTGGAGCAACCTCCTGGCTTTGAAGATACAAAACATCCTGATCATGTTTTTAAACTTACCAAAGATTTGTATGGTCTTAAAAAAGCCCCACGATCCTGGTATAATAGACTCACTAGATTTTTGATTAAAAATAACTATGTTAAGGGAAATGCTGATCCAACCCTTTTTATAAAGAAAGATAAGAAAAAAAATTGATTGTTCAAATTTATGTTGATGACATCATATTTGGTTTAACTCAGCAATCTTTAACTGACTCTTTTGCAAGTCTAATGAAATCTGAGTTTGAAATGAGTATGAATGGTGAGTTAACGTTTTTCCTTGGTTTTCAAATTTCTCAAAAACCAGAAGGAACCTATATTTCTCAACATAAGTATATTAAAGATCTTATCAAAAAGTATAGTTATGACGATACTTAAAGTATAAGTACTCCCATTGGTACTTCAAATTCTTTAGATCTTGATGAAGTTGGGAAACTAGTAGATCAAATATCTTTTATATGTATGATAATAAGTTTACTTTACTTGACAGCTAGTCGACCAGACTTAATGTTCTTAGTATGCTTATTTGCAAGATATCAATCCAATCCTAAGGATTCTCAATTAAAGGCAGTAAAAAGAATTTTTCGCTACCTTAAGGGAACCATGGATCTAGGATTATTTTATACTTCTGGAAATGATTTTGTTCTAAAAATAATTTCTGATGATGACTTTGGCGGATGTAGGATGGAGAGAAAAAGTACATCCGGAACTTGTCATTTATTGGGAGATTATTTAGTTTCTTGGTCATTCAAGAAGAAACATTCTGTAGCACTTTCCACTGCTGAAGCTGAATATGTATCAGCTGGAAGCTGTTGTGCTCAAGTGTTGTGGATGCAACACACACTCACAGGCTATGGATTGAGTTTTACCAAAACTCAAATTTTGTGTGATAACACAAGTTCCATTTCCCTAAGTAAGAACCCTGCACATCAATCTCATGCAAAACACATAGATATTAGGCATCACTTTCTTAGGGATCACGCACAAAAACGAGATATTATTCTTCAGTTTATCAGAACACAATATCAACTTGCTGATATTTTCACAAAATGTTTACCCTCCGATAGATTTGAATATATTAAACAAAAGTTAGGAATGATAACTGTAAGGTAATCATTCTTAATTAACTTCTTGCTGAACAATTATCCTAACAGTAATAAACTCCTTTTATAGGGGGAGTACATTTGATTGTTAGAGTGACTAAATTTTTTTTCCTTTCCAAAAGATAGTTTTTCAAACTTTTCAGAACTAAAATTTCCGGAATGGGAACTTCCGAAACTGAAATTTTCCAGAATGGATATTTTCGTAAAGAAAACTTCTAGAATTGAAATTTTCATATTGAACACTTCAGGAATGGAATATTTTGTACTGGTGTTTCCGTAACGAGATTTTTGTACCAAGACTTTCATAATGAGCTTTTCATATTGAATTTTTTTTTGCTGAAATTCTTATAATGAATTTTCGTTTTTATTATTCTTTTTGTAATGGGTTTTCTGTTCTGAGTTTGTTTTTCATAGTGAATTTTGCGAACTATATTTTTTTCATTTTAATGTTTTTTTCTCTTTAAGAATAATGTTATCCATTACGAATAATCCCCCTATGCTAATCTGAAAAGTATTATTTCCTTTCTCAATTTTTCGTAATCATACTTGTCTACCTGGTATTTTCTTATGTTTTTTTTCAGATTATAGTTTTCTTAAATATTTGTTTTAATAAAAACCTCAAAAAGATCGCATTCAACTTTTCTTCAGAATCGGTTTTCAATCGTCAGATCTGATCTCAGTTTTTTCAACCGAAAAAGCATTGGAGACTCTCGGACTGGCAGATGATAAGGCTCCGAAGATTGCTTCTCTGTCTACGAATTTTCAGATTCTAGAATTATGGGTACAAGGCTTTATCATATCGAGAAAGGGTGATAATGACAGTTTGAAGAAGAGCGAGATCTATATTCTAGATTTTCTGATAAATCTAAGGAAGTTTAATCTGATGAAACACATTCTTATTACCATTGAGAATGTTAAGAAAGGGAATCTGATATCTCAGATCATAATGTATCCAGCAATCATCTCAAAGTTAATATCTCAGTGTCTTGAGTCTTTCAAGAAGGCTTGCAAGTTTAATCCAAGAGTTTCTAAAATTATGTCGGTGAGTGACAGTACCCTCAAAAGGATGGATGTTTCCTTCAACAAGAAGACTGGTGAGTTCTTTGATTTACCAGTTCAAGAAGAAGTGGTTCTGAAAGTTGGTGAACCTGAATCTTCTAAGCCAGTAAAGAAGAGAAATTTGAAAGAAGTTGAAGTTGAAGCAGCAAATCCCAAATCTAAGGAAGTTCATTCCGCACCTCCAAAACCGAAGAATAAGAAAGCTTACCCTGATGAGGTAGTTTCTAAGTGGAGGGAAATCAATGAGAAGAGAGTGCAAGGGGAACCTCAGTTTGGCTTGGATCCTACGAAGGCTAAGGCCTTGAAGGAAAGGACAGCTGCTGAACTAGAAAAGAAAGTGAATGAAAAGAATCTTAAGAAGAAGGTGTCTGAAGCTGAGGTTTCTCAAACTTTGTTGAAGTTTAATTAGATGGTCTCCACAAACATTCCAGTTTTGAGATCATTCTCTTTGGAATCTCTTCCTGAAACTCTAGAAAGAAACTATGTCGCTACGGAAGAAGCAGTTGCTAAGAATGTTGAGGAAGCTGAGCAGTTTGACGAAGTGCAAGAGGAAGAAGCGGTTTCTGAATGTAGTAGTGAAACCGGAGATCTATTGAAGCAAGTAGATGATTATAAGGAGACACCTTCGGAACATTTGTCGCTCCGAACTTCAGAAGCTGAGCCTTCTAAGTTAGTCACTCCAGGGAAGGATGAGGAGAAAGGAGATCAAGAAGTAGCTTATCATGCAGAGGATGAACAAATTCTACATTATATTGCTCAAATGGATAATTTAGTGTATGGTGCTCAAAAAGATTTTGATGATGAAGACAATGTTGTTCAAGTATCTGATAGTGAGCAGAGAACTCCGGAATAGGAATCCATTCCGAAAAAGGACAAGGGAAAGAAACTTGTTGTCAATACCCCAAGCTCAGTGGCTGTAAAGAGAAGGGAAGTTGGCGATTCTTCTAAGAAGAAGGATGAGAAAAATGAAGAAAGTAATTCTCCAAGAAAAGTCTCTGATTCGGATTCATCTTCGTTGGGGAATGACTTTTTTGTTCAGTCATTAAAGAAGTTGGTGGGTTCTATTCCGACTTTCTCAAGTATTGATTCATGATTCCAAATGCTCCAACATACTTTGAATCAGAAAACAGACTCTGTATCCATGGTTATGGATAAATGTGTTGAGATAGAGGCTCAGTTCAAATCCTTTATTGTCGGCTATGAATCCCACAAAAGGTTTTTTAAGAAAATGACAAGTTGGTCAAAGAAAATCGTAGATGAGATGAGGCTCTTGGATGAATTCCAAGAAAATGTTATAGATTCTTTTGAGACAGAAGATAGGAAGATAAATGAGCTTACATCTTCTTTTGAAGAAAAGTTGATAGCTAAGAAGAATTTACAGATTCAAGAAGACAAAGATCTGACTGGGAAGCTGAATTCTGTTGCTCAAAGCTGGAGGAATGAAAGGAATCTTCAGAATGAGTTTGAAGATAAGTTGTTAAAGCAAGAACAAGTTTTGAAAGCTCAGGAAGAAAAGCATCAAGACCAAAAAAGAAACATTGAAGCTCAATGTGCAAGAATAGTTGTCTTAGAGAAGCAAGCTGAGGATGATCATAAAGACTTGAAGAAGATAAAGACTATTCTCAAGTGTTTTATGGCAAAGGAAAAAGGTCCAAAATAGACAAATCCTGTCTTTTTGTTGTATCTTAGCTTCTTTGTTTTTCAAACTGAATGAAAGTTTTTCTTGCTCATTTCTTTTTTTGTTCTTACTAATTTTTCAGGTACATTGTCATATTTTCCATTCCCTCGAATTCTTTTTGAAAATCACAAAGGGGGAGAAGGAAAAATAATCCTAATAAAAAGGGAAAAAGAACCTTAACAAAGGGTGAGAAAGAAAAAGAACTCTAATAGAGTTTATCTAAGGGTGAGTTTTTCATTAAAGAAGGCATTCATATTCTTAATGAAATACCATTCTGGAAATCTAGAATACGATCCTTAGAGTTTCAAAGCCTAAGGGGGAGTTAGTCATATTCATCAACATCCATAAGCAAAGGGAGATAAGCCTTAATGTTTTTTTTCCTTTTATTAGTCTTTTTGTTTTGTAAGGATGTTTGTGATTTCAAAAAAGGGGGAGATTGTTGAGTCAATAAGGTTTTCTTTATGACTTTTCCATTCCTTCTTGTTTTGAAAATCACAAACACCATATCTTTAAGGAAAATTTCTTTTATAAGGAAAATTATCCTTATCATATTTTCATTCATATATTCCTTAAGTATTAGAATAAGATTCATTTCTATATTCTCGAAATCGTTTAAAACTTTGATATGAAGCATTCGGTTTTAGGCTCCGAATTCTGGATGAGAACTGTAATGAAGTTCCACTCCAAATTCTGGATACAATCTCTCATGATGTTTGACACCAAATTCTAATGTCGAATTCTGATTACAAATTCTCATTGCGAATTCTTATGACGAATTCTCATTCCGAATTCTCATTCCGAATTCACCTATAAAACAGAATCTGATCATCTTTGCTTTATACTCTTCGAACTTAAATTTTGCTTAGACTCCGAACCTTCACTCTGATCTTCAGAGTTAGACTTAAAATGATGTCTTACATTCTGTTACACTTGGTTTGTTATAAAACTATGTCATCTATTCTGTTATAATCTAACCATTGGTTAAGTTACACATGTACAGGTCCCTCCGATTCTTAAGGAAAATATGACCGTTGGAAAGGAGGCCGACCTTGCCTATAAATAAGAGCTCATTTGAAAGATCTCACACAACAATGAAGTTGATCGATCTAGAGACCACACGCTGCTAAGGTGATTTCTAGAGAGAGAAATCTTTTCATGCTTTGTGGGTACTGAACCGCTCGTTCAGTTTTTTGATTTGTGCGACTCTGAATGTTGGTGATTACATTAGAGGAATTCCGGGGATAGGAAGACAGAGGTGTCGACTACCTTAAAGTTTGAGGGCTTCCTTGCTGAGGAAGACAGAGGTTCCAACTATGTTGAAGTTGAGGGCTTGCGGGGATAACAAGACAGAGATTCTGATATTCGTATCGAGGGATAACCCCGGTGTAGGTAAGAAAGACTTTCTTGAAAGTATAAATCAAGGGACCTTTATCCAATGTTTTTGGATAGCCTACTCTTTGGGTTAAAAGACTTATATCTTGTTACTTTTTGTTTCACTACTCGTTTGTTTCCACTGCATATTGTATTGTAAGGTATGTATAACTTTCTTATACTTCCTTACTTGTACTCTGTTTCTTTTAGATTCTATATGCTTTAAGGTAGAATCTCATATTGTAATTTTTTGTAATGTTTTGATTTCCGGATCCATATTTCCAGAACCTACTTTCGGAATCTCTTTCTAGTTTTAAGCAATTACATAGAACATGAAGTTTATAACTTCATTCCTTATTCCAATTCTTCAATTGGTGTTAGAGGTGTTGTGAATTTTCTTAGTTTAACTTTGTTAAACATAGCTATTTCTTTTGTTTAAAGAAAATTTTAAAGTATAAAATTCACCCCCCCTCTTGTATATTGAGCATCTACATCATTATTTTGATCCTACATTCATGTTTTTAAAGGATATTATTTTCATATATATAATTCAATAATGTTTCCTTATCTCATGACTATTAAATATGTTGTTATTGAAGCTGAAAAATATGGGTTTCCTCCTATTGATGAATATGTTTTTCTTACATCTGTTGATAAGAAGAATCCTAAGTATCAAAGAAGGGACAAGAATTCTCTATTTTCTTCACATCCTAAAAAAAAATTATAAAGGTTAAAGGTGTTTCCACTACCAAAGGTATATGAGATAAGTTGAAACAGAAATACTAATGAAATACAAAAATGAATAAGAAAAAATTACAAATCTAGATATTGAAATATGATGATTCAAAAATGGGTGGGTGTGAATCTATTATGGACTTGTTTACGAGGGTGAATGAAATTTCCAATACTATCATATGAATTTGTGAAATTTTATATGATTCTATAGTAGAAGAAAATATCTTATGAATCCTTAAATACATTTTTTTATGAAAATGATTCTTCATTGGAAGATATAAATTCTAAAATATTATCTTTAAATCATTTTTATAGATATCTAATTACTTATAAAATTAGAAAGAGCAAATATATGTGAAGAAAAATTAATGTTGATATAGAAATTACATTGAATGATTCTAAGAAAGATAATTCAAAGAAGATTCATGTTGAAGATAATGATAATGTTGTTGACTTTGAAAATGAGTTTTGTAAAAATCTTGTTGATATTTCATCTTTCTTATATATAAAAGATAAAAGATCTATGAAGAAATGAAAGGGGAATGTTTCCATGAAATTTATTGAATGTGGAGTTATAAGTAACATTGAGGTTAATTATCCTTAATGTAATAATTAAGAGGATAGAGATGAAGAAGAAAAAAGAACAATATTGTCATAAAATAAGTATGGATACAAAAGAAATTCATATTCAATATGGTACGATTGAAAGAATTTCAAATCCAAAAGAAGAAGTTTCATATCTAACGATAAGGAATAATAAAGGAGTGATGTTGAATTTGAATATTCTATTGAGTATGGTGTTGAGAATAATTTTATTGCAACATTAGATGATGTATATTTTCGAAAAAGTACATCCAAATAATAATAAATTCAACAAGAATTAAATTTTAATGAAGAGTGGATATAATTCCAGTAAATGATTAGAGGTATTTAAAAGGAAAACAAGAAGCTAGAAGATGAACATTACTCAACCATAAATCATTAATATCTTCCATATGGGAAGGTTATGCTGGTCAAATAAATTTATGATCTGAAAAAATTTCATAACGAAGAAAATAATTCTATTAATTATCATGATGTGAAGATGAAAGAGAAATAAGAAGAGATGGAACTTATTCAACAAAATCATAAAAAATATAAATAATGAACTAAAATTTTAACGACATCTATTTTGAAATGTTTTGAAATATATCCTAAATAGATACTTGAGAAGCATAAAAAAAGTTAACATCAAAAGATGAAAAGAAATATAAAATTTTTTCAGAAGCAAATAAAGCTGAGAATGTTATGTATGTTTCCAAGACAAACAATTTTTGGAATTTAGAAGTTTCATGATTCCAATAGTCTAAAAATGTTTCTAAACCCTATATATTTGAAATGATTCCTTATACATCGAATTCGAATAATGTTGAAAATAGAATGTTGATTCTGATTGATTATAGAAATGTTGGTGGGTCATATAAGAATAACAAGAAGACTATGGAGAACTAAGTTTATAATTCCAAGAAGTATGGAATTTTCAGAGGTAAATAATCTTTCTAAGGAAACTATTATTATTGAGGTAGATTTACACAGATGAAAAATATCTGATGGTTCAACAAAAAATTTCACAATCATTCCATAGGTTATAATAAGAATATATTGAGTTTTCGTCAATATAATTCATTAAATAAGTCCTGGAAATTTGTTTTGAAGAAACTGGAGATGTATAGGGTATATTGAAAATATGTTCCCACTCCTAGAAACTATTTGTGAAAGATGTGAAAATCCTAGAAAAAATGAATAATTATGTCTTATTTTGTTTTTATCAAAACAAATGTTTCACAACAATTCTCATAAGCAATAAGTAAATAATGAAAAGGAATATGAAAAAGATCATATTACTCGAACTGCTTTGAATGCATTAAAATGAGAATAAACATTTATTATTGATATTTTTTATTCATCTCAAATGACATGATATTTTTGAGTGTAGATGAATGTATAATATTTAAAAGTAGAAGATTTTACATTATGTAATGATGAATAATAATTAATCAAAGGTGTTGAATCAGCTATCATTGGAAAATACAATTTTAAATACAAGAATTAATTATATGTTGAAGGGATGAAACATAACCTACTGAGTGTTAAACAATTTTCTGAAGAAGGAAAAAAAAGTAACATTCAAGAAAGGTCATTTTTTAAAAGTGGGTGGGATGGAATGATTGTTACCAAAGGCAAAAATTCAGGAGGAAATTATTTCAACATGGTGAAATCCAAAACTATTTTTTCCTGATAATGGTTGAAGAGAATCAATTGTGAAATAATATTATTGGACACATTTGCTAACTAAACTTGAGAAATCTATCTAAATTAAATAGTGTCTGAGATATTTTTGATTTTCCAATAAAATATAATCGATGTTGCACTATTTTTCATAAATGAAAATATTATACATTTAGTGAATAAGACAATTTATATTTGACCAAAAAAACCCTTTGAGATTATTATTTATGATATTTATGGGTCAATAAGAAAAAAATAAACAAATGATGTTATGTACATGATCACATTAATTTATGAGTTTTCTAGAATTGAATTTTTATATATATGAAACATAATTAAGACGCCCTGAAAATGATTAAAAGTATCAGGAGGAAAACTGAGAAAGTATGTGAGTACTATGTGAGGAAGTTGAGAACTAAAAATTCCAGTGAATAATGAAATGGTGAAATTAAATTTATCTTGAAATGAATTGAATTCATCATGAGTCTTGTTCCCCAAACAATCCTTAGAAAAATGAGGTTGAAAAAAGAATAAATAGAAGTATTTTATAAATGGGGAGAACCATGTCACATGAACATTGCATTTTCCATTACTATTGGAGGAAATCCATGTGTACTACTATTTGAATTAAAAACCTATATTTCTATAGGATAATTTCAGATATTATTCCATACAAATTGTTTTATGAAAAAACTCCAAGATTAAAACATTTAGATATTTTTGGGAGTACATGTATTATAATGAGGAATGGTTGAAACTAGTGAAAGTTATAATAGAAAGGAAAATATAGAATTTTTCAAGGTTATTCTCAAGAAGGATATGGATATAGATGTTTCAAAAAATTGAGAAATCATATTATTGATTCTTGGGATGTGAATTTTATTGAAAATACCAATGAAGACCAACAAATGCATGTAGATAAGAAACTTGAGCATGATAAGGGAAAACAATTCTTATTAGGATACAAAGGATTATAATCTTACATTGGATGAATCGAACATAGATATTTCTAGTGATGGTGATGATACTTGAATGTATCATCCAAGGTTGAGGAAGAAAGTGGAATATAAATTTATTATTTGTTATCAACATAAAAAGGTTCAAAAAAAGGGAAAAATGAAATTTCACATAAATTATTATATTTAAAAATTCAAGATGAATAATGTGAAAGTTTACTTGTGTATCCAAAATGGGTTTAATACATGAATAAAAATATGGATTAGATTGATATGAAATATATTTTTGAATATGTTCCTAAACTATAAAACCAATATGTCATTTTAAAAAAGTCAGTTTTCCTTATCAAGATGGACGAAGAAGATGATGTGATAAGAAATAAATCATGATTAGTGAGAATAGGTTACTCAAAAAATGAAGTTGTTTATTTGGAAGAAACTTTTGATTTGGTAGAAAGGTTATAAACAATTAGAATTTGTATTGTTATTCCTGCACAATGATGTTACAAAATTATTCAAATGGATGTTAAATCCACATTCTTGAATGGTGATCTTGATGAGGATTCTTATATTCAACAACGACGTGGAAATTTTACTGAGAAAGATGAACGTTATGTATGATGATCTGATAGAAAGGTTATAAACAATTAGAATTTGTCTTATTATTCCTGTACAATGATGTTATAAAATAAATAAAATGGATGTTAAATCCACATTCTTGATTGGTGACCTTGATGAGGATTCTTACATTCAACAAAAATGTGGAATTTTTATAGTGAAAGATGAATGTTATGTATGATTAATGAAGAAGGAATTGTATGGGATAAAACTGCTCTCAGGGAATAGTGTTCCAAATTGGATACATGATTATGGAAGATGGGGTTTGATAAAGGAATAATTGATTGAAATATTTAAATCAAATAATTTAATGTGTATACCCTCACCATAATTTTTTATGTTGATAAAATTATCATTGTTGCGAAGGATGAAATATCTTATGAATAATTTTTTAAAGAAATTAAAATTTTATCTGGGATGTCCATACTGGGGGAAATAAAATTCATTTTTGGGTTAAAATTTCACAAAATAAAAAACTTATTATTCTTTCTCAATAACACTATTCTAAGTAAATTCTTATGAAGTTAATCATTGAAAAATCAAAAAAATTATCCACACCAATTTAAGGGGGGAAACAGTTTTATAATGATGGAAAATGGATGGAAGATGACTAAAAATAATTTTAGAAGCTAATTGGATGTTTTTTTATTTTACTTCCTCACCACCTGACATTGTTTATTTTGTTACCTTATGTGAAAGATTTCAGGGTCCTACTAAATAATAAAATTTAATTACTTGGAAAATAATTATGAGATATTTTAATGGAACATAAAATTTAAGAATCATGTATGATAGTTTAGAAGGTATTGATTTGTTTGGGTATATAGATGATAATTGGGAAGGAAATTTTAATGATATAAAATCCACAGATAGTTGAGTAATCAATATAGGAAAGAGGTGTGTTAGTTTTCATACACAGAAAAAAAATTATTAACTCTCAGAACACCATAAACTGAGTATGTTGCTGCTACTAAAGTTAAAACCCAAATAATGTGGATGAAAACTCAATTAGAAGACTTACTTGTTTAATTTATGTTACCATTTATCTAAGGTTGAGATAATCAAAGTGAAATCAATATATCTAGGAATCTAGTTCAACATTCTCTTTAAAAACGTATAGATGTCTAATATCATTTTATCAATGTTCATAAGGAGAATAATTAATTGAATTTTGTTTATCTAACTACACTGGGACATGTTGTTAAAATTTTTCATAAAAAATTTACTAAGGGAATCATTTTATAAATTAAGGTTGATCATGGGAATCCAAACTATTTCTCATCAAGGAAAAGGTATCTAATTATTTCCCCCATATCATCATACAATTAAATATTTTTTTAAGGGGGATAATGGTTTCATAAATATATCCTTATACATGAATGCAAATATAGGGATTTGTTTGAAAGATATGAATTCATCATTTTATGCACCAGAACTATTCTAAATATTTTTTACAGTGGTTATAGGAATTTTTTTATTAATGAAAAGTTTTTTTGATGAGGAAGAAAATATGATAATGGATGTTGATGAAGAGGAAGAAAGATGAGGATGTATTCATAATAACTGATTTTGGAAATCATCGGTTTTTTGTAAATATATATTGTTTCCTACAGAGAGTTTGCACACATTGGCTAGGAATTTTTGATATGTAATCCATTGGTTGAGGATAAAAATTCCAGTTATTGATGAAAATTGGTTGATAACAAAATCCAAAGGGAAATACTGGTAGGACCAATATGATAAGGGTTATCATTTTAATGTATTTTTTTCAATGATGCTTTAAAATAATGATGTCAAAGAAGAAGTGAAATCACCTCAATTTTCCATTGATGATAATCAGATTAATAATCATATTCCAGGAATTAGACTCACATTGCATTAAAATTATGACCATAATGATGAACAATCATGTTGAAAGAATATGTTCCTCATACTTTCCCTAAGTTTGTAATGGAAGGAGTGATAGTTGTGGTAGAGAATCGAAGTATTTATAACTATGATCTAAATGTAACCATGATTTTATGATAATGGTGTTCCCATAATTAACATGTGTTCTATATAAATTTTAATGAAATATTGTTGAAATAATGATTAGTGAAAGAGATGATGGAAATTATAGCTAGTCTGATTATAATCATTTTATTCGTATTCAGACTATGCAGTTAAGAAAGAAGATGTTAGAAATGATGGGATGTTATAACACATTCAATTATTGGTCATATGAATTTAAAGATAATATTTAATGAATTAAAATTCATGAAATTTTTAATGATACAATATTATGGTTTTGAAAGAAGAAAGTTGGTTAAGCTAAATGTTTCCAACCTCGAGGTCATCATAAAAGTTTTCCAAATTCAGATTTGTTAAAAGGTTGAGAAGGAAGATCATAATGAATAAATTAAAGAAGATTCTAACATTATAGATGTTGATACCAATCCATCATAATTGGAATTCCATTGTATTCATAAAATAAATATATTTTTATTATGAAATTGTTGGTAAATGAGTTGAATATATTGAATCTGATTCAATACATTATGATTGAGACAGATCAAAAATGTAATCATCCATTTATCAGGTGTGAATTACATCATAATAAGAACCATTATAATTAGAACATAATTTTTACATAATTTTTTTAAGTATGTGAATGAGATGGTTGGATTTGTTTTTTAAAGAGGGATCAGGAAATTTGATGGTTAGGATGATTAGAGGCCAATGTCAGAAACCGAAGGCACTAGGTAACAATCATACCAATAGTCAGAAGAATCAATTATTCAATGAATAAAGATAATGGGTGTCTTATTCAGAATATAAAGGGGAACCCTAATTTTTTATCAAAATCCTTTATCAATATTCTCAAAAATAATCATATAATATTTTATAATGATTCATATTTCTAAACATAATTCCAAAATCAAAATTGGTTGATAGAAACGGTATCAGATTTATAATCCTTATAATGATTTGGAGTCGGAATGGTGTTTGAAAATAATGTCTGAAGAATATTTGAAGTTGTTAGAAGATTTGAGAAGGATCGAGGAGAGTTGAAAAGTGTTTAAGATGTCAGGATGCACCAGAAACTCAACGAAACATTCATGTTCGAGTATATTGGTTGAGTGGGAATAGACTTCAGATTCCTATCAAAACCATCTTTAGGTCACATGTAAAATTAAAAAAAGTACAGTGTACTTTTCTGACTGATGTATTGTTTATGGAGGAGAGGATATAATGTGGAGTGTTGTATGATTTTTGAGAGAGAAGAATTTTCAGTGTACAGTTTTTTTTAATAATTATTTTTAGAAAGAAGTGAAAGTATAAGATATAATATTAAAACATATTCATTTGATAATTGTATTCATTGGATGATCATATTCACCTGACAATCGTGTTCTTTTTGTCATTATATTCAGCTAGTCATCATACCAGGCTGGCTAATCAGACCGAGAATATCTTATTTGTTTTCCTGGAATGAGGAAAAAGGTCTTCCTAGTAACCTCAATTATATATTAATAGAGATTAATTTTTCTTATTGAGTAATCAAACTGGGAATATTGGATTGGGAATATCAGATATGAAATTGAAATGAGTTTCATATGAAAGCCCTAAAATCCCATTCTAGTTTATGGGTAAGATGGTGAATATTTTTATTTCAAATAATAAATTTTTGAAAGTTAAAAAAGAAGCACAGGTACCATGTGTTTTTATAAAAATAGTGTATTACATATTTTGTGCTAGAAAGAGAAAAAACACTATTGGATTGTTTATATAGTTCAACACAAGTGAAGGGGAATATCTTACTCATTGTATTCCAACAAAAAAGATTGTTTACTAGTAGATTGTGTAGTATTGGATTGTTTAAAATCCATAAAATGAATGTATCTATTTTTATTGAATATTTAAACTTTTATGTTCTAATGTTTCTATAGATGTGTGGTTTATTTTTTTTCAAAATATTATGAAATATTTAATAAGATGGAAAGTTTGTTTCATTTATAAGGAAAACTAAAAATAAATTATATTACTAATTCATATGTCCCCCTCTTAGAGATATAATTATCTTTATTAGGAAAATTCAAATAATAATGTAAGAAGGTATGATAACCCAATGTGTGTATTACGATTTGTGATATGTTATAGGACAAAGAGATTATATTACATGATTTTCATTCATTGGAAAGGTTTTCATTGAAATTACTATTCCTTATCTCTATAGGGGAATTTAAGGATTGTAATAATTTGTTCTTGGTTACGGAATAATATTCATTGTTATAAAGATAGTTGTATACAGGGTTATACACTTAGAATATTTGAATTCCTTCACTATTCTGAAAAATTGGAGTATAATGTATATTGGGCCCTACTATGGGGTATAAGACATGTCCAGGAATAAAAAATCACCAAATAATGCATTAATTAATTACTACTCCAGTATATAATTAATAGAATTTATTTTTTTCGAAATAATTATCATGGATTTATGTGAATACAACAGAAAAATATTCTACCAAGGAATATAATTTTAATAGTGGATGTATGTTTTATATTTTTGGGAATAATGAACCACATTAAGGACTCAATTCATTCTTGTAATATGTTTATTATACATTATATGTATGTGGTAAAATATAATTGAAATTCATGAAATATTTAGTACATTATAACTTATCAATTATAAATTATTTCATGGAAATTATATATATGGGGGTCGTGGAACCCTTTTCTGGTGATTAATTACCACAATATTATCAATTGGGAGTTCATTTTTAGGGGATATAAATCTACTTGAATTTTATTTCACTTATTTACTTCTTCCCACATACTTGAAAGAGATTGATCATTTTTAGAAATCTATCCATGAATATCATTGGGGATTGAAGGGATATAAAAATGGTTATCATCAGAATGTTGATCGCTTCATCAAACATCCATGCTAAAACCATAAATTCAGTGACTGGTGTTCCTATGGAATCATAAATTGTGTCTAGATGATCAAAATGGATTTGAACTTAGATCAATCAATTGATAGTCACCAATATTGATAATTACTCATATGAGCAATCAATCTGAACAAGGGAATTATTCATTTTAATTTTTACTGATAACTAAATTCATGCAATGTCTCCATAAATTTACTTGGGATATTATCACATGAGATGAGGATGTTATAGAACTTTAGTGATGAAAAATTAAAATTTATCACCCACCATCTTCTTCAGTAAGGCAAAGTACAAACAACCCATCATGAGGATAGTAAAATATAATGTTGATATAGAATCCCATAATCGGGTAATTAAGAAACATCTAAATGAAGAATGGGATGAACAAAATGATCTAGAGGATTTATATTCCAAAAAATAATATTCTCTCACATGGTGATTATTCTAATATCTCACCGTGTAGTTATTTACAGTGAGTGGAGTTGAAGTAAAGAAAATTAAAGTATACTTAAAATATTTCTACCAACAACCCAATAATTATAGAAATCTAAACTTTTTTGGAAGATTAGATGTTATCTTCCATTAAGTAATAGATGTATAGGGTGTAAGGGGGATGATCCCTCTCAAATACCACCCCTCCACCAATTGACTTTATGATTTCACTGAATATCTCTTTTGTAATATTAAATAATGAAGAAGAGAGTTGATATGAGACCCGTATATTATTTATAGGTGGCAAGCATAGTCTTGAGGATTGATTTAGATCATTTTGATGTATTCCCATGTGTAAATTTATGATAAAACATTCAAATATTAAAACTAAATGATCTTGACCCTCTATTATCCTTATGGAAAACCTCATTAATTGAAAATAGGAGACCCCAAATGAGACTAATGTATCTACTTATATAATAGTTATGCCTTTAACACATCCATAGATAGTGGAAAATATGGCTTAGGTATAATGACTAAATGTCACCATGATGATATAATAGACATAATAACATAACTTATTACCACATATCTCATTGTGATTTCTATTCATTTACACATGATAGATGATATCCTAATGTTCATGAACTTTATATCCTCTATCCATCATGTGGAATGTAACAATAAATCATTTCAGTGTGATATTTGTTAGAATCATCTTCCTGGTGGTTCTCATAACTTGTAAGTCCCTATCCATCAAAACATATTACCATTTGTATCACAGAGAAACAAATTCATTGTGGGGGTTAATGATATGTCATAAAAGGATAATGTCTCCATGGAATCATTAGTCGTGTTCATACAAAAAATGCCATGCTTTTCTTTTTTAATTATGAGTGGATACCTACTGATGGATATGTTTATCTGGTTTATCAAACTAGGGTGACACATTATACATTTTTTTCCATAAAAAACAAATTTTTTATTCTAATAATTCTTTACTACAACTAATATTCTACTTTTAATGATTGGTGCACATACTCATCATAGAATTTCAGACACATTCAGATGTAATAATTTTTTAATGAAACGTCCATGAACACTCCATAAACATTGTTATCCAGAATTATAATATCATTTAATATAGAAATTATTAATTAGACTAAGTCAGCTGTGAATTCCATAATAGTGTGTATTGACATCCTTAAAGTTACATATGTAATCTTATTTCTGATAATCCTAGGGAAGTAATAAATGTATATATGAATTTACTTTAATCCCAATTTATGATATGATGATGTGTATAAATTAACTATCAGAAAATCCATTCATACATGAAATATAATATAATTTATTAAGACTAAGAAAAAGTATCCAATGGATAAATACAAGATGAATTATTAATTGAACACTATCAATATCTGCCCTAGAGTACTAGAGTGAAAATAAACAAATATGGCAGTTGAACTAAAGTTGAATATCCTTGAATATATAGAATATACATTTATAAGACATAACAATAGGGGTCTAGATGCCACCAAGGTAGTAATTTAAGTAAACTACAATCTTCTCCTCACTGAAAAGATAAATGTTGAAATGCATCCACCATAGTAGTAGGAATTACACCATTTAAAGCGGTTTATCCTACTAAAATAGATAGAGTTTATCATATTATATAAGAAGAAAAAAATTCCATATAATTAATCTGTGATTCAATAGTAGAAACATTTAAATATATAGTTTTAGGAATAGAGGCTTTGACGAATGGATTCGAATCATCCTCTATTCTACTAAAATAAATAACAAAAAATTTCATTTATATTAATTATCCATATCCCAATATATTTCACCATATGTATTATAATTTAATTATAACCCATGATGATTTAAAAAATATCAACATAAAAAGATTCATTCAAAACAATTAGTGTTAATGAAATATAGAAAAAATTATTCCAAAGTGATTGAGTGAGATGTATTTTCTCTTGGTCTTGGTGCAAAAAAGGATATAACCACAAATATTTTCAATGTGAATCTAGATATTTTCATTTTTGATTAATGATCCCCTATAGTACATTGATCAAATATGAATTTAAGAACAATTGTCATCTCCATGAATCTATATTTGTTCTATTTGGATTAATGATATAACTTAATACGAAGGGAATCATAATGTGAAACATTGGAAAGTAATTTATAATGATCATTTGTTCTCATCTATGATAAATTTATTAATTTATTCATTTCATTTAAATTCTAAAAAATATATTCTTAGGGAAAATGGAATGTTGAATACACTAATCTTTTCCAAGTCCATGTTACGTAGAAATAATTACATGACCTTTTCATGGGTCATACTAGGTCATCATAATATTTTTTCCATTTAACAATAAATTCTCCATTATCCCCAAATCGCATGATTAACGTGTCTAATGAGTGGAGTCTCTACTCTGACCCATGATTACCATTGTTGGATTTCAGAATTGTAAGTCCACTATCACTTTCCTTGGATACAATAGTAGTATACAAGTTAGAACACTATTGTTGGTATTAAATGTTACTATTATTTGACCACACATTGAAAATATTTTAGGGTGACATAATTATACTAGGAAAATTGATGTGGACCATCTTGAAACAAGAGTGATATAAAAATAAAGTAAATACAAAAATCATGATTCTCTTAGTACACAAACTCAGATATATGGGGATTTTAAATTATTTTTATGAATCATGGATAGATTTTTAGAATAATTAGGGTCCATAGATAATGAAAAAATGATCTGGAATCAGATGTGACATCCTCACTTTCACAATGGGTGTGATTCATGAACGTTTAACATTATTGATATTGAATTTCCATAAATGGTTGATTTATATATTTCATAAATAATAAATCAGTTTGATTGAATTGTGGATGTTGATAGAGAAAACAAGTTTTAAGGATGACCACTATAAATATTGAAATTAAATTTTCTATTGAATCGTTTCAAGGGAATAATTAGATTACAAGATCTTATGCATTGAAAAAAGTTGGTTCAAGTTACTAGTATAAACTGGTGGTAGATATGATGAATATTTAATATGCAAGGAATGTTTACCCATAATATTTTTTATTTTTAAGCTCGATATACTCTTTAATAATAACTGTGGAATATTTTTAGGGAATAAAGAACCTAAGTAATAAAGTTGGTTTAATATGCAAGGAATGTTTACCCATAATGTTCTAAAACATTAACCCAACAATATAAATTGTAACTTCATTACTAATTAGCTTTTTTATGAATGGTAAATGTGAGATGACATCCCAATATGGTTTACATGGGAAAGGGAACAAAAAAACTTCTAAAAGAAGGATGATGGTGTTGTAAATCATGACTTGAAGTACTTAGATGAGGAGTAATTATATTGAACATGTATCCATTGGTTGAAGATTATCATTTTTTAATAATGAGTTCCATAATGTTTCTATCAGATCTTGATAAAATTAGAATACATTCTTCTTATATTGAATATTCATTTAGTTTGAATGATATATTTGGGGAACATATATAAGAGATAAATTGGGTTATATATATATACAAGGATATGTTTCATTGGAAGGTGAATACGATCATTAATGACAATCATGAATTTTATTTTAAATTAATGACACTTTACTAATGATATATGGCCTACGTAAAGGAGTGTTCAAAAATTTTAATGGATGCATGACAGTCTACAGTTTTCTTATTGATGATATGTTGGTTGCATTTTGAAAATAGTTTAAAAATGGATGATGTAAAATAGATTTTAATTACATGAAATAAAGACTTGATTTTCATTTACTTTAATTCTAGGTGACAAGGACTCATTTTACACTATTTAACAACATATGGTAGGAGAAGTTCCCTATCCTTGTACTAATAGATCTGGTCCTAAAACATTTTCTTTATATACTAGATTTTAAAAAAAATGAGATTTACAATATGAAACCTATATTCATTTGACATCATTTGAAAAATTTAAACATAACTGTTTATAAATAAGAAAACATAAAAAAATAAAATGTTTATTGTTTTTCAGTATACAATATTAAGAAAAATTATTTTGTGATACTTTTGAAAATTTTCCATAATTGATACACATAATATCCCTTTCTATTTATCTCAGATGTTAAATACCTTTTGAAAAACTTGGAAATGGAAATATTAAAATTGAATGACCTCAAACACTAAAAAGGTAAAAATACTAACCAATAAGGAATCACGTTTTCTTATCAAATAACTATGAGAATACATGCACATAGGTGAAATATATTATAAAAAAATATAATAGATAATTAATATTTCTCCAAATTTCATGATATAAAAACATGTAATCCCAAGTGAATAAAAATGTAACACAGTATGAGAGTGTGATCTGATAAAACGAAGACATTAAGAAAAATCAAATTATTATGGCATAAATATATATAATTCCATTGAAATATATATTAATAATAATTATACATAGACATAAGTACATGGAATCATCATACTATTGTCAGATTCATGATTGCATAACTTTTATGTTGTATTTATAATCAAAAAATTCTTCCCCTTTAATTTTTTATATTATTAAAAAGGACCATACTATATTAAAACATGAGATTTAACAAATTTATTGATGCATTTGTGGATGGTATATGACCCCACTCATCATTCATTTGTTTGTTTTACTTCCAAAAAAAGGTAAATCATTTATGAAATATAAAAGAACCCACGTAAATAAAATGAGTTTCACATATTTTTAAAATATATCAACCAATACAAATAATCATAAATATTTTTATAATCATATCATGACAATCCCATAGAAAATAAATGTGTATCCCATGATATTCAGTAACATTATAAGTACAAACAATTATGATATGTTGATGAATTATTTAGTAGATACACTATATTGATAATAATTACTTAGTTTAGTTAATAATTTACCTAATAAATCGATGTGTTTAATAAATATTAACACCCTTTAATAAATAGAAATAAATATATTCTCTTCTAAAAATAAATATATTCATAGAAAAATAATATTTTTACATAGTGGTGTTTATGTAAAAAATCATAGTTATGGTTTTTCAAAATATTAAACCCCATAATTATTATAATGTAATTTAGAGGTTAATTAATGATTACTAAATTATGTTGACATAAGTAATTTTGATATAAACAATAAAATTTGAAGATATATAATAAAATTGAATTTTGAAAAAAAAACATTTTTATTATTAATATAGAAGTAGTAATTTATTATTTCAAAATGATGAGGTGAAAATTTATTAAGATTTTACATTTAAAAATATCACTCAATAACATAATAATGATAAATTAATAATTTTAATTTTACGAAATTTTTAGTGTATGAGTAATTATTTGGTTATTGAAGGAATTTTTTAATATATTTTAAAATTAATTTTTGAATAACACATCATAAAAAGGGAAAATAAAACTTTTGAATGTATATAAGAGATGTGAAATATTAAGGTCACATGGGGTACTATAAAATTGGGTTTCCACATATAAAATAAAAAATAGAGGGAATGGAAAATGTTTACAAGGAAGGGAGACACTCATTAAATAGGATGTACATTATTCTTAATAATGATATACCATTGAGAAATTATTTCACCAAGGTAAAATAATTTAATTAAAAATTTATTTCTCCCCATATATGAATAGGTGGAATATTTAAATAAACTATTTATTGTCTCTGAAGTAAATATTGGATGAATGAAATTTAATACCACTAATTTTAACTTAGTAACTAGAGTTGAGTTGATGAATAATATTATATATTTAATATATTTTGAATAAAAATACCATACTATGTAAAATATGAGATGGATTTATAAAAAACTATATTTAATGAAAATATGATAAAATAAATCCAAGGAGAATATATACCCCACAACAATAAAACAAGTGGTGAACATGCTTTATATATCTATTATTTTAAATTGAAATATAAAAAATCCATTATTTCTGTTCTAAAATCATTTTATTATAAGTCTAAAATTCATAAAATTAAATAATTTAATAAATAGACATTTTGTAAAAACATTTTTATCTTTCTTTTAATTACTATCATATTTTTATTATTGTATGTTATTTATTTATTTGATTTTTTTATCGTGGTTTCTTGAGGTTGTTTGGTCAATATCATTTAAATTTCATTTGTATATTGAGCATTGTAAAATTTGTTTTATATTACATTAAAAATATCCTTAATTTTAGATTTTCTCCTTGACCATTCCACTATAAAAGTATTTTTTTATTTCCTTATTTTATACAAAAATATACTGAAATCAAGAAATGGTATTTTAGATGTTGTAAATGGTGTATAAAATAACTATGAAATTTTATTGTAGATATTACGTATAAAATGTCCCATATTATATATTTTTTATTTTTAATATTATCATACTTATTGTTTATATTAATTTTATATACTTTTATTATTATCCATCTCACTTGATACTGGAAATCACAAGACAATGGTTTGTATAGAGGGTAGTCCACATGTATACATGAATGAATGTTTTTTTTATAGAATATTATGAGTAAAAATTAAATAATCATTATATTGTACTGTTAATAATTATATATATTATAATTATTCTTCCAAAAACACTTTATAACCATCAATGTAAGGACATTCTATGAAATAGAAAATATTATTAAAGGATGCAGTGGTCTACCCGTACACATAACCACATCATTATTTTGTTATTAATTTGCGAGTATTGTATAAAAGTGGCATTATATTAGTATAATAATTGTTTTAAATTTTAATGTAACATATATTATTATACAGTAATGGGTAAAATATTTTTTTGGGTAAAAAAGGAAGGGAATAATTTAGAGATATAGGTTGAGAACAGTATCTCTCCTTTTGGATGACCTCCCTTAGGTAACACCATTACGATCCTTAATATGAATTTATTTGAATATAAAATTAAGATTCATTAAACATACATTTAATATCTATATAACAAAATTTAATATCTAAATAAGATAAAATTAATCTATAAAAAATATTTTAATATATAGAGAAACTATTTGGTAGAAAAAATGATGTTTTCATCATAAATATTCTAAATCTCATATGACAAGAATTAAAAATAAAAATAGTTATAATATATTTTTATGAACATGTCAAAATAATAAAAAATTATTTATGTAAAAAAATCAATTTATATTTTATCTAAAAAATACACTTCAATAAAAAATTCATTCTTTGAAAATAAACGATACACTATTATCATCGGTTGTAATATTATTCATTTTAATCAAACTTTTGTTCCTCAAATTGAAAATTAATTTATTAAATAATTTTAATATGTTATTAAAAATTAAGAAATAATTTTTTTATATATTTAATTTCTAAATGTGATGAAAACTATATTTAAAATATAACTGAATAATAAATTTTTTTGATTTAAATGTTACCTTATCTTCAATTAAATTAACCATCAGTTTTATAAATTAATTTTATTATATTAAAAATCATGTTTTCATCCCATAATTTTTTTGTACTGGTGAATTTTTTAAATGATGATAATTTATATGTAATTCCTGATGTAATCCTAACTGATAAAGATTTAGTAAACAATATAATTTCCACTATTAACATAAAAATCAACACTTTGAAAAAAATTAATAAATTATTCCTATGATAATATTGAAATTCATAATAAACAAATGAATATATTTTTTCCATATAGAAAATCTATAATTTTTAATTTTTAATTTTTAATAAAATAATGACAAATGTAGTGAAGAATGTTTTGATAAGAAAATAACATATTTAAACGTATTAATTTTTCAGAAATTTAATTTCCAAAGATATTCTTATTAGATTGGTGTTAATATATCATTCATATAAAAAATATATCAAGAAAATAATGTATATACTTTATTCAATTAATGAAATAATTGTTTTTTAAAAAATAACATTCGTAGGAATAAAAAATGTTGTTAATTTTATGAAAGCATTATCAAATAAACCATCTATTGTTTTGAAAATACATGTGATAAATAACATAAATATTTAATAGTTTCAAGATTATATCATAAAAATTTATAGTTTCATGGACTCTAATGATATCCATATAATATTTATTGAAAATGTGAGCTCCATATGATGTTACTAGTGGTGATTCTACTAGAAGGTATCTCCTAGTTACATCTATGATAATTAATTTCTCAATTATAAAATTTATGATAAATTAAAATTTATCTATATTGACAAGAAATCGGTTTAGGTACAAAAAAATAGAAGATATATCATTCCCAATAATTGAAAAATGTTCCAAATAGTAGAGAGTTCCATTATCAATTAACATTTCCCACCATTTTGTTCATATATTTTTTTAAATGGTCACTTCTTTTTATACCATGTAATTAAATGGTTATATTTTAATGCTAAAATTTAATGTTATTATTTTAAATTATTTTAATTTCTATTTTGTTCAATGTTACTTTTGTATAAATCTATCGATGATAGTTATTACCAAGTGAAAAATGTTATAATACGAAATATCTTGGTTTCAAATTTTAAAACTAGTAAATAAATTTTTCCCTCTAAAATATAAATATCATTAGATTTTGATAATTTCTATGGATATAAAAAATATAAAAATACATGTAAATGTTAATTGTTTTGAGATATAATATTTTAAACAATAGGAATCAAATTATATTCCCTCGAATTATGCCAATCCCAACATTGAGATTTTTATTGATCATTTGATCTTAAGATCCATCTTGATTTGGTGCTCGAACTCCTATTACCTAATTAGTTTTCTAAGAGATATCATATTTATCTTTTTCCTAAGAGAATATCATTTCAATTTATATTTTATATGTACAAATTTTTGTACTTATAATAGCTTTAATGTTCAGATTTAAAATCCATTCCCAAAATCCCTTAAAACCAATACAATAGAATACTTATAAGGCTTAGATATTACATAATACCATAAATATTAAATTATTTTTATACCCCTCAGATATGATAATGATAAAAATAGGTATTTTTATATTTAATTAAATATCAATTGTTTTTTAAAAATTTACATGATATAATTCATATGAAAATAGAGTAAAGAATACCTACCATCAAATAATTTTTATTATAAAAATCTATATTAGTCTTTGTATATGAATTTTTATTTTCACATGGTCAAGTAGATTATTGGTTAAAAATATCATCCTAATCCCTTAGATTAGTGCACTGATTTCCATTTTATAATATTTCTCAAATATAAAACATTGAATTGCTAGTGGATCTATATGAAGAACTTTATTTTCTTCATTGGATTAATTGAAATATATATTTTTCCTTTGAATATTGTTTCTCCATTACCTCGTTTTCCAAAAATAAATCATCAGTTCACATCATTGAGGTGATCCATAGGTTCCACTTCCTATATATTTTACCTGATGATAATATAATCTTTATTCCTTATTAAACTTCATCATATGAATCTCCATAAGTCTCCATCCTTATTTCATTATTTTTTACAGAAAAAATATGATCCTATTGATAATATAAATTATAATGTTCCAATTAATTTAAACATATAATTATATGATTTTAGGAATAATTATTCAATAAATAAAAACCAAGGATTGAAATTAAATGTGTCTTTGGAAGACGTTGAACATAAAAAAACATGTAATAATAATATTACATCTTTTTAATAATATCAAAAAATTAGATTCCATCTAATTTTATGCTAATAAAAATATATTAGTTAACTTGCAGAATTCATAAACAAAATGGGAATGCTACAAATCTAAGTAAGGGAATAAACATGATATTGATAAATAAAAAATTAGTTATAAGGCATAACATGGTAAAAAAATGTCTCGTGAATAATATTATGAAATAATATAATATAGATAATGGAATCATGGAAACATAGTCATGTAGAAGAAGAATACATCATGACATAAACATGAGTCATGTCACGACCAATCCCATGGGGCCTGCACCATGACTAACCCAAGCCCTCCTTCTATAGGCCAGGGGCTGGGGACTAGTACTGAAGGCATATTCCCTAAAACTACAGAGGCATTGCCTTTATAACATATAACTCACGTAACCAAGCACACATCATGATACGAACACAAGTAAATTGAATAGTAAAAAAGAGTGTGTATAGTAAGTAAAAGGGGCCAGAATACAAGTCCAACAGGGAAGTACAAGAAAACATGAAAGTAAAAATAAACTGAACAACACCAGTGAACACCATCCATAGATCCTACCTGAAGGCTTGGTACAGCTCTCAAACGGTTATCTCTGCGGTATGCCTCATCTATGATCCTCCTCCGAGCTACCTCCAGTCCTAGTACCCTCGTCCTTAGTCAGCGATGTCTGTTGTCTGCACCAAACACAGCAAGGTGCATGCGTATCTAGTGTAGGAGTGATTATAACGATACTCAGTAGTGAACTCGAGATCCCCACAAAGGTCTCTCTAAATCCACAAAGGATAAACCACAAAGCATGAAAACAAATGTCAGCCCTAATTGGGCATACACCCATACATATACCTATTTTATCAAGTATAACCATCTCATTCATGAGGAAAAAAAGGCCCAAATCCATATACCAAGGTTCAAATGTTCCACAAAGGAAGTAATACAACAAAGGTAACACCACAAAGTTAAGAACCACAAAGGTAACACCACACAGAAAAACACTCCAAAGTTATCAGCACAATGGTAAGCACCACATAGGTAATACACATAGAATAATTCCACCAAGGTATCACCACGAAGGAAAGTACCACATAGGTACACCTCACAAAAGAATACGAAAAAGGTATCACCATGAATATAAGGACTCAGCTCACATCAGGTATAACGTAGGTACAGTAGTAGAGATGATTAGATGTAACTACTGAATCATCTTAATCTGTTAAGAAGAGGACCCACATATGATTCTAAATTATCAGGCCCACAGAGGACCCTAGTACATAATTAGACCCACACAAGATTCTAGTACATCATCTGTACAACAAAAGATCCTAGTACATCGTCCGACCCACACAGGTTCTTAGTACATCATCCGTCCCACAAAGGATCCCAGTACATCATCAGACCCACACAAGAACCTAGTACATCATCAGACCCGCACAGGATCCTAGTACATCATCAGACCCACAAATGATCCGAGAACATCATCTTACCCACACAGTATCCCAGTACATCATCAGACCCACACTAGATCCCAGTACATTAACAGACCCACACCGGATCCAAGTATATCATCAGACCCACATAGGATCCTAGTACATCATCAGACCCACATAGGATCCTAGTACAGCAGACCCACGAATGATCTTAGTGTAGTCCTGCATGGATTCCTAGAGTGGATCCATGTGGGACCCTAAATCATAGAACCAAGAAAGATCCCAAAGCACATACCCACATAGGATACCATTCACATATTAAAGCCAGCTACAGAGTTTCCGCACTAAGCTTGCTTGATTCCGGAAGGTTCCCTTCCTCAAGCCACAGGTCGATACTCCAATTTCCATGAAGTCTCAAGAAGATGTATCCCAATGTACCGCCACATAAAAGGGGTCTCAACACAACATAAGGTGCGTCAATTGGATGCCCGATCTTCATGTTATTGGACTTTTAGTCCCGAGGGCCTGGTTGGATTCGTGTTTGATCCATCCTTTCTATACCCCAACTTTATCCAATACTCAAGTGGGGTATACCAAAAAAACCATCTCGATCCAAGGTTTTAGCAATATAGATGGTTCATAAAATGGATGTGTAAAGCTCAAGATATGACCGAAAGATAGAAAACTGCCGAAGTTTGTCCGCATCCGATCTGACCCGGTCAGACCGACCCTGCTAGACCCGGACTGGGCCGACCCAACCTGATCCAGGTTGAACCAACCCGACATGGGTTTGGACATGGGTTGGACTTGGCCCAAGGGATTCAACCCGACCCATTGGGTGCGGCCCAAACCAGCCCGCCGGCCTGGTCCAGCTGAGCAGCCCGTGGTGCGGCGGACCATAGTGCGGCGGCCACAGAGTCGTCCGTGCTTGGCTCGCGGCTGGTCAGGTAGCCAACCGTTCTCCTCTGCGTGGGGTGGTCGCGCATCGCGGCTTCACTGGGGGCAAGTTTGACAGGCCTCCCTTCCATCTCCACCGCGTAAAAAGGTCACAGCTCTTCTCTGCCATGAGGCATAGATACACGTCACCACCACTTTGCAAAGTCGGCCACTGCCGCCGGCAGCCGTCCCTGCTCCTCCGTGGTCGACATGCCTTGGTTCTTATCTGGTGGCATGGTTGTTCCACCACTGTCTTCGTGGCTGGCCATGGTGTCGGCTGGTGTTCCTGAGTCCCACCAGAAATAGTCATCGACATCGGTCTCTATCCTCCTCCACTACGAAAAATGCGACAAAAACCATAGAGTTTCCGAAGAGGTCAGACCATGTTTGTTTGGCCCGCACACTCCATGTTAAGGAAGTAAAAAGTGACTCAATTATTTCTTGAATCATGAAGAATGTCAAGAATGGATAAGGAGGTATTTAAAATAACAAACCCTACAAGATACCCCGCAACAACCTCCCGCAAGGACGAAAGAATCGCGGGTCTACCCATTAGTCAATTGACCCGCGTTCTTCATATAAATTTAAGAATGGGGAAGTGGAAATAGAAAAATACACAAACAATATAACCCCATACCTTGAACTTCATATAATCGACCGTGCTTTCCGATGGACTATGTTCTTATTTCCCATGACCAGCTCCCAAAGACGCCACTCGCACAACACCCATTGGTGGTTCGATGTCGTATGTCACCTCTTTCGGGGTTGGCTTCGTCTTTAAATGTCATACATCATGACACTTTACCAGAGATTTGTCTCTTGGTGAATTCATTCCCAATCCACCCCAAGCTTTATATAAATAAAAGAGGGGAAGGGTAAGTAACGATTGTGGAAATTATGAAGGTTCATTTAATAGGAACCTTCCTAAATTCCATCGACATTGATACTTATTATTTAAAAATCAATCTTGTTAATTTACGTTGGTGCAATTAAATTCGAGGTTTACCAAGGGAATTCCCTATATTAAAGAGGGGTTCAGGTGGTCCAAACTACCACGAATTCATAAACAGGGACCTTTATAGCTTTGGCAGTCCCCACCTCCAAGCATTCAATTGGGAGGTTAAAAATAAAATAAAAAGTTGTTCTTTATTTTTTTTATTTCCACGAAAAAACTGAAAAATAACATTCACCCTTGACCAACTGCAGTTGAGGTGAATGTCACATTAGGAGAATACCAGTGTTGTGAGTTCAATGGTGTCCTCAGATTTCAATTCCAAGCACTATTTGAAAAGTTACAAAATTCCGGTTGTGCGTTTATTGAACGTACCTGAAAAAAAGTTTAGAAATTTATTAACAATCACCCTCGACCCACGCCGGTTGAGGTGACGCTCTACCCAAGTGAAACATGCCCCAACATTCCCAATGATACTCTCATATTTCCAATCTGAGTTACCTTTTAAAAGTTATGAATTTTACAATAAAATAATTGTCACTTTATTTTTTTATTTACAGCCAAAAATTAACATTCACTTGTGGCCCGCGCCAACCGAATTTAGTATCAACTGAAATAAATCATGCCCTCATGAGTTAAATTTTGATATTGGATTTTTAATCTTAGATACGATTTGTGAGTTATAAGTATTTGAAAAATAAAATAATTTTTTTAATTATTTTATTTACAGTTATGCAATTTATGGGTTTTCTCACAGGAGGCCTGCACCAACTAATATTAAGTCACGCCTAGGGTAAATCTGCCATCCTAAGTACAACTGTTCCCACATATTTTTGATATGATTATCCATTTAAGAGTTATTCAACATTTTTAGGAAAACGGCTTACACATTCTAATTAAAGCTTAACAAAAATTCAACGGATCATTCTGGGCACTCCGAGCCTCGAAATCGCACGCTGTCAGATTTTGAAGTCTTGAAAAATTCCCGTATAATTAAAATAATAATGTGGAAGTTCGGGGATATTAAATTTTCTGCACATTAGGGAATTACATTCCCAAAAGCCACAATAAGGGGAAAACCCCAAAGAGGGTACTGATCATGAATTTGAGCCTCCCACTCCCATGTTCTCTTTTGCATGTTGATGTGCTACCAGTGTATGCACACCAGTGGTATTGAATGGCCACAAAGGACTCTCTCTTATCTATCCTCAATATCTACTAGAACCTTTGTAAATATCACCCCATCATCGAATTCCATATCATCATGGTCGATGATATGAGGATAGTTGTGAACACATCTCCTCAGTTGGGATACGTGGAAGACATCGTGAACCCTCTCCAACTCGGTTGGAAGATCATTGCAGTAAGTCACCTCACCTACACTGCTGAAAATCTAGAAAGTTATGATGAAGCTCGGAGATAGTTTGCTTCCCTGAACAAACCTCTTTAATCCTCATCTGGGTGAGACTCATAAGAATACATGGTCTCCCTCCTTGAACTCCACGGATCCCCACCTCCTGTGGCATAAGACTCTTTCCAACTCTATGCAGTCTTTACTTGCTGACAAGTGAGACATTGTGATACAAACTATGCCACTTCTTTATTCATCTCTAGACACCACTAGTAACACCGAAGGTCCTGGTACAATTTTACCACCCCTAGATGTTCTGATAGAGGGGATGTATGGATCACCCTCAACACTTCCTCATGTATCACCACCAGTACCATAGTACGGCCTCTGAAGAGGATGACTTGCTCTCCACCTTCATAAAATCAGTCAAGTGCACGTCCTGTGGATATCGGGGCACGTAGATCCTCACAGTTAGTGTCCCCATTATACGCCTCCCTAACTCGCTAAAGAAATGGGGGAGTGACTGTAAGAGATTGAGAATAAGATGCTTCATCTCGATCCATGTAGGATGTCCATGAAGCGGCTTACTCCTCTGTTTCCTCACTCAGCAGCTGCAGGCCAGACCTCCGTCTAAGTTTATTTGCTACAATGTTCCACTTCACAGGAGTATTGACTATCTCAATGTCATTGTCCTAGAGGAACTCTAGCCACTCCCATTGGGAGAGGAAAACTCTAAACTCCTACTGCCATAAGGGTAAGGATGGCTGACTCAAGAGTGATCGTCTGCACCTTTGTATGCATGAGTTTATCATGTGTTTCCTGTGTTTCCTTTTTTCCGACCAAGGAAAACCCCATTTTACCTTTTTAGAGAAACCAAATCCTTTTTTCCTAATACAATCAATCTGAGTATGAACTGTGGATGTCCAGTCCATACCCAAACTAACGTCGTAAGGACTCGATGGTTAAACTAAGAGGTTCCAACCAAAAATCTCACCTCAAGGGTTAGATGACACCATCTACGTAAGTGTGATTATTGAGTCTCCTTAAAAAGGTATCTCCAAACATGAGGGTGAATTTAATGGTTTAACCAGAAACTCTAGGTCTTAGAAAAGATTCATGGAGGGAAGGAATGATTTTTACCTTTGTCTATTAATATGAAAACTAGTAGTAGACACATACCATACCTCTAATCATTCATGTAGTCCTTGGGCCACAAACCTTGACCACATGTAGCTACACTCTTCCCCTGTCCTCTAGATCCCTAAGCCTACTGGGGACCATAAAGGGGGTTGGTTGTAATATGTCAAAATGTACACCACCTTATACTACTCCCCTTGCTCTGCTTCCACTTCTTCAGCCCTGCAAATTCATCTATCCCTAACAATTATTCTTCCTGAAAAATCTTTACACGCCCAAGTCTGTGACACTGGCGCCCGTTTCCTATTTTCCCACTACTAACATTAACTGGCTGTATCCGCTCAGCCAAAGAACATTCAACCACAAAGGTAC
Organism: Viscum album; assembly: GCA_963277665.1. Taxonomy (NCBI): domain Eukaryota; kingdom Viridiplantae; phylum Streptophyta; class Magnoliopsida; order Santalales; family Viscaceae; genus Viscum; species Viscum album. The sequence goes on along the minus strand of OY728158.1, from coordinate 1,006,375,913 downwards.
TTTCTAGCACCCCAACATAAGTAGGAATGCAAAGAGAAATAGTGATTTCTCAGATGTCCTTAAACACACTACACTTGAAAGTATGAGCCCCAGAGCACAGATCGTATCGTATTCATAGTGTACCAGTCACGATTGGTATACCTCAATGAATACTCAGCTACAGAAATGTCATCATGCTGAGCTGTAGAAGCTCTAGAGAACTATCATCCACCACCTCATGCATGTCCTCTACAGCTTGTGAGTCAGGCTCGCCTCGAAACCTATGGGGTATCTGATACTAAATCACGCGTAAGGCCCTAATCTTATATGTGTTCTCTATCGGTTCCGTCGGTTTTAATTGCTGACCAATAGACAGGGATATAGCTGACACACTACCTAAAGGTGCTATCTCAGGTAATGTTCCACGTACTGAAGCCTCATCACTATGTGGACCATCCTCATGGTCACTCACTAAAAAAGCCTACTAGCTAAGATCACCATCTGCTCTACTTGTGTCTCAGCTAAGCGGAAAACTCCAGAAATCGTATCCAGCCTGCCCTCAGCTGCGTGGGAAACCGTCTCAACTCAAAACCTCAGAGGCCTATATTGTTTGAAGTCATGCAACGTGATTAGTCATCGTGCATCGTCCTCTAGTGCGGTTGGTGGTATCTGCTACTCAATAGGTGGTGGTGCTGCCAGTACACCACCCGAAGGTGCCAACTTAGTAAGAGGGCCCTACACCGGAGCCTTATCACTATGTGGGTCGTCATAATGTACTCTCTCATAAATCCTAGATGGCTGTCTATGCAGCGGCATCCCGATAAGAAAAAGATGCGCTAGATTCATTTAACTATACCTGGTGAGCTGACTCAAGAAAACAGAAGAAAACTTTTCAAAACACACACAATATTAGTGTTTTCATGCACGGAGTCAGAAATCAGATGCTAGGGTCCTGGTATATGGATACGTCAGCTACCGCAGCAACACTGGATTCCCTAAACTGATAACCACACTCACTACACATAACCCTATTTCCATTTTTAAGATTAGAGTCCAATTTTTTACGTTTGAACCAACTCCTCTGATACCAATTTTTTATGACCTATCCGTCAGGGCCCGCACCGTGACTACCCCAATCCCACCTTCCATCGCCCAGGGTCTGGTGACTAGCACTGAAGGCATATTCCCTTAAACTGGGAAGGCATTACCATTATAACCTATAAATCATGCAACCAAAGACATAAAAAATATGAACACAAGTAAACTGAATAGTAAAATGAGTGTGTACAGTAAGTAAAAGGGGCCCGAATACAAGCCCAACTAGACAGTACAAGAAAACCGGAAAGTACAAGTAAACTAAACAGCTCCTGTGAACACCCTCCAAGGATCCTACCGGAAGGGTAGGTACAGCTCTGAAATGGTCCTCTCTATGGTATGCCTCGTCTATTGTCCACCTCCGAGCAAAATCTAGTCCGGGTACCCTTGTCCTTAGTCAGCAATGCTTATCGTCTGAACTATACACAACTAGGTGCAGGCGTAGCCTGTGTAGGGGTGAGTATAACAATAATTAGTAGGGACCCAGAGACCTCCCAATGGTCTCTCCAAATCCAAAAGGGATAAACCACAAAGCACGAAAACAATTTTCATCCCTACTTAGGCATGTGCCCATACATATACCTAAGTTATCAAGTATATCCATCTCATTCATGTGGAAAAAGAATGCCCAAATCCATATCCCAAGGTTCAAATGTTTCACAAAGGAAGGAATATCACATAGGTAACACCACAAAGGAAAGAACCAAAAAGGTGACACCACACAGAAGAATACCACAATGTTATCACCGTGAGGATAAGTACCATACATATACGCCACAAAGAATAATACCACCACGATATCACCATGAAGGAATGTGCCACACATGTACGACACACAGTAGAATACCACAAAGGTATCACCATGATGGTACAGACTCAAATCACACTAGGTAACACTTTGGTACATTAGTAAAGATTATTAGATTTTGCTACTGAAGCATCTTAATGTGTTAATAGGAAGACCCACATAAGATCCTAAATTATCAAACCCGCAAAGGATCCTAGTACATCATCAAACCCACACAGGATCCTAGAACATCATCAGACCCAAACACGATCCTAGTAAATCATCAGACCCACAGAGGATCATAGTACAACCTCAGACTCTCTCTAGATCCTAGTACATCATCAGACCCCCACAGGATATGAGTACATCGTGATACCCACACAGGATCCGACTACATCATCAGACCCACACAGGATCCCAATACATCATCAGACCCACACAGGATCCCAGTACATCATCAGACCCACATAGGATCCCAATACATCATTTGACCCACACATGATCCTTGTACAGTAGACCCACGAAGGATCCTAGAGTAGTCACACATGGATTCCTAGAGCATATCCGTGTAGTAAAATCAATCATAGACCCGTTATGGATCCCAAAGCATAGACCCACATATGATCCCTTTCTTATATTACAGCCAGCTAAAGGGTTCCCGCACTAAGCTTTCTTGATTCGAGGAGGATCCCCTCCTCAAGACAGAGTTCAATACTCAAACTGCCATTAAGTCCCGTGATGAAGTATCAAAAATGACTGCCAAGTAAAAGATGTCTCAACGCAACAGACAGTACGTCAATCGGATGTCTGGTCTGCATGTTATTGACCTTTTAGTCCAGAGGGCCTGGTTGGATTCATGATTGATCCAACCCGGTTGTACCCCAACATTTTCCAAAACTCATTTGTTGTATACCAAAAGAACTATATCGGTCCATGGTTTTCGGCACTACCGATGGTTCGTAAAATAGACACCTGAAGCATATGATATGGCCGATATAATGAAAACAGTCGACGTTGGTCCGAGTCCGGTCTGAACCGGTCCGACAGACGCAGCCCATTCCCGCCTAGGCTGACCCAACCAGACCCGGGTTTGGCCCTAGGTCGGACTAGGCCTGTGGGATTCGACCTAGCCTGGCCAGACAGTGTTGTCTGGCTGGGTGGCCCACGGTGCGGCGGCCCACGGATAGGTCTGCGCTCGACTCGTGGATGGTCTTTCGATCATCTGTTCTCCTCTGTGCAGCACGGTCATGGGTTACTCCTTCACCAGAGGCTGTTTTGGCCAGCTTACCATCCATCGCTGCCACATAATAAGGTCGTGAATCTTCTCCGCTGGGCAGCGCAGACACCCGCTACAGCCCCTTTGCGCGGCCGACCGCTGCCCTTGCTCTGCCGCGGCCGACAGGCCATGACTCTTCTATGGAGGTGCAGTTGTGCCGCTTCTATCTTCGCGACTGGCCATGGTGCCGGCCGCCATTCCCGAGTCCCACTGGATCCAATCGTCAGCACCGATTGCCATCCTCCTCTACCATGAATAATGGGTCAAAACCCCAAATATTGCGGAGAGGTCAAGCAATGTTCATTTGGCTCGCACCCTCTGCGTTAGGGCGGTAGCAAGAAGATCAAAAATTTCATGAATAATGATGAATGTAAATAATTGGTTAGGGGGTATTCAATACAAAAAACCCTACAAGATACCCCGCAAAACCTCCCCTAAGGACAAAAGAATCGCGGGTCAACACGTTAGTCGATTGACCTGCGTTCTTCGTATAAATTCAAGAATGGGGAAGAGGAAATCAGAAACACACAAAAAAATAACCCCTACCTTGAACGTTAGAGAATTTTACATTCTTTCCGGTGGACAGTGTTCTTAGTTCCTAGTAATGGCTCCCAAATACACCACTCACACATCTCCCATTGGTGGTTCGATGTCGTATGTCACCTCCCACTGGGTCGTCTTATTCTTCTAAGTGTCGAGTGTCACAACACTTTACCAGAGCTTCATTTCTTGGTGAAACCATTCTAAATCCTCCACCCAGGCCCCATATAAATAAGAGAGGTGGTGGGTATGTAATGATCATGGAATTTATGATGGCTCATTTAATAGGAACCTTTCTAAATTCCAACGACGTAGTTACTTAGTATTTGAAAGTCAAGCCATTTAATTTACATTATCCCAATTAAATGGGAGGTTTCCCAAGGAAATTACCCATATTAAAGAGGGTTTCGGGTGGTCCCTACCACCATGAGTTCACAAATGGGTTTTTTCTAGCTCGGGTGGTCCCCACCTCCAAGAATTCAATTGGGAGGTTAAAAATAAAATAATTTTTTTTTATATTTTATTTTCATTTCCACAAAAAAAATGAAAACTAAAATTCACCCTCAACCAACTACGGTTGAGGTGAAAGTCTCCTTAAGAAAATACTGGTGTTGTGAGTTCAACGGTGTCCTCGTATTTCAATTCCAAGCACCACTTCCAAAGTTACAAAATTCCGCTTTCACGTTTTCTGAATGTACCCTAAAAAAAGTTCATAAAATTATTTATAGTCACCCTCAACTCATGTTGGAAATGGTAAGGCTCTTCCTAAGTGAAACACTCCCCAAAGAACACAACGTAAATCTCGTACTTCCAATCTGAATTGCCATTTAAAAGTTATGGATTTTACAATAAAATAATTGTCACTCAATTCTTTTATTTACGGCCAAAAACTAACTTTCACTAGTGGCCCACACCAGCCAAAGTTAGTATCTTCTTAAATAAATAATACCCTCACGAGTTAAGCGGTGGTCTCGAAATTTCAATACGCACTACCATTTGTGAGTTATAGGAATTTCAAAAATAAAATAATTTATTTAATTATTTTATTTACTGTTATGCCGTTTTTGGGTTTTCTCACTTGAGGCCCGTGCCGACTAAACTTGAGTCGTGCCTAGGGTAAATCCTCCATCCTGAGCGCAATAGTGCCATTAGATTTCTGAACATTATAACCATTTAAGAGTTATTCAACTTTTTTAGGAAAACTTCTTACGTGCGCTAATTAAAGCTTAACAAAATTCGACGGATCATATCAGGTACTCCGAGCCTTAGAATCACGTGCCGTCAGATTTCACAGTCTCAAAAAATTCCCATATAATTTAAAAAAATTATTTGGGATTTTTTGGACATTAAAAGAGAAGGATAACTGAAAAAACTATATCATATGTCAGAAAGTGTCCCATAATTTATTATGTTTACTCCCTATTCCCATACATGACATCTCATGAGACTAAAACATTAAAAAATGAACTGGAGTGATAGCTATTCACACCCATCAATACATATTTATTAATATGATTTCTAGATAATTAAATTAATATATGTATCAAACATATGGGTCTCCCATGAAAATAAATGAGTATTTTAATCATTTCATAAGGCTTAACCAAATGGTGTATAACAATAGTATCCATCAATGAATGAATTTGAATAATTATTTCTCATTACTAAAGGGAAACTAGTATTATATTGAGGCTAATTAGTATAAAATGTTTTAAAAATATGAAAAATTGTTATTATGAAACATTATAAATATTAGACTTAAGATTAGTTTTAGGGAAAAGAATAAAGTGTCTTCAAAGATGATAAAGGATAATTTATTTCCTAAAACTATAGATGAAATAACATGAATTTTCAATATATCCAGAATAATGTTTGTTAAATATTAAATGGTTAAAATATTTTATGATGTATATATGATAATGGGTATGAAAATGAGATATTTCCATTAATCATGTTTTCTTATTGAGAGTAATTGAGAAGGGAACCTTATAAACCTTGTAATTCCCAATAATAAAAATAAAAATATTGATAAATAATTATGATTTATAAATATAGAAATAACATATAATTACTGTATAAGAATAATAGAGGAAAAAATTAAATAATATATGGGGAAATCATAACCCAAATGAAATATGGGGTTAAAAGAGGCCCTTTACCGTATACCCGAACTTGTTATGTACTTGTAATTAATGTCACATGCAGTTTTTCATGTATTGGTTTTCATCCGGTTTGTTGGTAATCTTGATCCTTTTCATGGGTTTTAGAAGAGAGATGAATGTTGATTTTTTAAGTTACATCTATGTCTAATCATCCTTCCATGGGTTACCCATATCATTTTTGGGGCTCTTTAAAGAAAAATGTGGCTACATTAATATTTGGGCCAAACTGTGATCCCATTTACAAATTTAAAAAATAGAATTTTTTTCATTTATAACTCCTTTGTTTTTTTAAAAAAATTCCACACATTTTACTTCCCACATGGACTAACCTGACCTATTAAAACCACTATATCCATTTCTAACCCTTATGAATTCATAATCATGGTGTATTTGGGTTATTTATTTAGTTATTGGGCCATACAGGGAGCCCATTTCCTGTATTAAAATATATATATGTTTATTTTATATAATATTAATATCTTAATATTTTTCAGTACTTCCACCTCTCACTCGATACTAAAAACCATAGTATCACCCCCCATGTTCCATTTTACCTCTTTGGACATCATCTTCCTTGTGGATTATGGAGAACTTATTCATAGTTTCTAAAATAGTACCGATTTGAAAACATAATTTTATTCTTTAATAAATCATTATGTTTTTACTCTATTCACTCCAAATCATCTTTCCCTCATTCATTCAGACCTATGGAGCCTCTCTATTTCATTCCAATCCATTAAATATTCTTTATGTGTGTGTATATAAGGTATGATAATGAGTTTTCTAGTTATCAATGTGAGTTTTATTCACCTTTCTCCTCCATCATCCTCCTCCTTACAATAATTCTAGGATCTATCTTCTCCTATGGTCATTAAAGACCTTTTTAAATGTTATCCCATTATTTTTATGTTGTTTTTGTCTCATTTTGGGCTGATATTTATAGTTTTAGGGTTTATAAACCCTCAGAAGGTGTTATCGGGTGTGTGTTTCCATTCCGTCTTGGTTTTGAGGTAGGTTCTCCAATGCACTACCATTATAATTCAAGGTCCATATTATTATTATTTTTTCACCTTATATATATTCTAAGTAATGTTGTTAACTCATTGGTTTAATTACTTTTTGTGCAAGAAGTGTAGTTTATTCATTGTTTTGTGAATATTGGGATGTTTTTGTTAAAGTATGCACACCATGATTTTTTTAAAATGATCCATTTTATTTTTCAAGTGACATATAATTTTTTAAAACCTGATTTTTCTATTCAAATAAATTATAGGTATTATTATATGGGTTTATAACATTTTTTTGTTAAATAAAGTTTGTTTTATTAATTTTTTCATGGATCATTTTCGGGAAAGTGTCCGATTGGATTATGTGTGCTCAATGTGATATGAAATTATTGTTTTGGCTTATGAAAAATATTATAATAATGTTAATAAATGTTTCTAGGGTAATTATGTTTTTTCCAATCTTGTTTTTTGTTTATAAATGAATTGATTATTGATTTTTAGGGTGTTTTTGCTTGTGTTCTCAGTAAATAGATCATTGCGTAATTTTGTAGAAATTGAGGGGTTTGGAATGTGTAACCTAAGTATTTAAGGGTTTATGTAAATTTTTTATTTCATAAAATGTTTTTACACCTCTTTATGAATATTGGAATTGGTTCTTTTGTAGGTAGTGCTTTTGTGAAAAAAACCATAAAGGACTACATGGAATTTTTCTTGTAAAAATGGTTTTCATGTGTAGTTCATGTTGCATCCTTTGGATCTAATTTATGGTTCATTAAATTGGTTTATTAAATGTGGTTGGGGATACCAAAAAAGTGTTGATAAGTTAATGGTGGGTGTTTTTCCTTAAATGATCTTTTGGAATGGATTTTATTTTCAAATCTCATTCATAATTCTTAAAATTGTTATATGAAAATTTTAAGTGGTTTATTAATCCGTGAATGAGAAGTGAAGTATGTTTATGGGATTAATGTGTGTGTGTGATTTTTGAATAAAAGTTTCATGTGAAATGTGTACTTAATAATATATGGAACCTAATTGAGCAATAATAGGAAACACTTGTATCTAGGTGGACAGACGTGTACAAGTATGCTAGTCGTCCAGAGTGGTTTCATCCTTATTTCTAGTAGAAATATTGATGATGACAACAGTAACTAAAATATGATGATGATGTTTAGAACCACAAGTTTATTGGTATTTAGTCTATACTAGTAGATCATGAATGATAAAATACATTTTTTATGGTTACTTTAACGTCATGATATGAGGTACCTGGGGCCCACAATGAATTAGTGCCCAGGGGTGTCCATGTGACTTGTGATAATTGGATATTTTGTACTCACCTTAAGAATACAGTGTGATTGGTTCAAAAATTTAGTATCATGTGTTTGTCATTTAAAAGTGTACATTCTTTAAATAATCAGTCTTATAAAATATATTTATTTTGATGTGGCATCTCTTTGAAATCAGATACTGTCATTTTCTCATTATAAAAACATTCAACAATTTAATTTTATAATAATTATAGTATGAACCATGTTTGGAAGACATAATTTTATATATTTTGTTTCCAATTTCGAATTTATGTTTCTTTTATTTTATCATAAGTGCATTGGGAAAAGAAAATCTTGCTCACCAACTATGTTTTAATACTCACACCTATAGTCTTCTTTTGTTTTTTTCCCCTGTGCAGGTTTCTGCTCATGTTCGATCGCCTTGGGATACGTGTGATCATTGTGTTGTAGTGTTACCCATAGGGTCACATGGATATATTTAGTTGTTAGGATTTTTCAATTGAGTTTTTTGGATCAGTTGTAATTTCATTTCTATGTGAAAATAACGTCCAGTTAAGCTAATAAAAAAATGTGTAATGGGCAATATATTTCTTTTTACTGGATGATTAATTATATATATGAAACTGAAATCATTCCCTTGCCTTAGTAATGATTCCCTTGATGATTTTTTCCACTCTTGTAGGATCATGAATTCCTTTTGGGTCTTGTCACGGGCTGTCTTGGGTGACCAATTCATGGTTGACTCAAGCTGGTATGTAAAAAAATAGTATCAGAGGAGGTCGTCTCATAGTAGACCATTTTTTTTAGAGAAACCATTTTTTATGGGGAATGTTAGATATATGTAGTATATATTTTGGGACATGAGGGGTTATTGATGGATGAGAAGTTCAATCCCTTGCTCATTATGATCCCCAAGTTTCCATGGGATGTATGGTTTTGTTAGTGTCCTTGGTTCCTGTCGAATGTTTGGTGTTTGGATATAGAATGTGTAGTTGAACATATTGTTTATGAGACCCCATAGGGCCTAGAAAGAAATTTGGAGTTTGGGAATGGTTCTAAGATGGCTCTCCATATTGGCTGTGTGTTTTGAATGTGGCCACCAACTATATGGTCAGGTCACCAACCGACACTAGTTCTCTTTTAATGGCCTGTTGGACCTTTCTTGAAATCAAAAAAATATTTTGAAAATACTTTTATAGTAATTGTAGAAATTTGTTTTCAAACATTAATAAATGATATTTTTGGAAGGTTCTTCTTTGTGAAATAAATATTGGGAATAAAGTGAAATACATTTAATGGGATGGTATTCTCCCTAATCTAATATCATGGTCTTTTGAAATAAAATTTTTCTAATGCTTGGATTATATTAAAGTGATTCTTAAACATTGATTTAAATGGGGTGTTTTCAACTATTTAATAGTGTTTGAATCATGTGGATTTGATTTGTAAATTGGTTTTGAGTTGATGGTGTTTTCCTAGAAATGGACTTGGTATTTGCGGATATCGAATTATGAAAACAGACTGTGCTGAATTTTTAAAAATGGAAAGGGGTTGTTTGGAATGGCTTGGTTGTTTTGAAATTTAGTAAAACATAAAAGCGGTAGGTTTTTATGGAAATGGTTTTTGATAAAGTATGGCATGTTTTCTGAAATCTTAAAATGGTTTTTGACTTGGTGGTTAGTGTTCCTTTTGAAGGTACATGTTTTATTGGAATGATGTTGTTTTATTTTAGCCTTTGGTGTTTTCATGGGTGCTCACATGCATGGTTTTATGGATATCTAGATGTATAGCCAGTATGGTGTGGTGGTTGGTTTCCCAGGGTGGCATGGAAATGTGTATATGAGTGAGACTTTATGAAACACCATTAATGAATGTGGAAATTTACCAAGTTAGATTTTTTTTCAAAAGTGTTTTGAGCAGAAAAAATTATTTCATTATTTTATAAACTGATGGTTATGTGGATGGGTTTTCCAATTTATTAAATTTTTTTATTTGGTATAATTTCATGTGATCTAGAAGGAATACTTTTTATGTTTTTTGATAAGGTTTTTAGGTGGTGGCTTGGTTTTTGAAAAATTATTAGTGGGTTTCTAAAGATGTGTTGGTTGTTGTGATGTGGCCATGGATGGTTCCTTGTTGGCACAATTTCTATTTTATTATCCTAAGGATTTGTTTCAAGTGTTAAAACCACCTATTTGAATGATTCCTTAGCATGTTTGTTGTAATATAGTGTTTTTTAGGCCTAGATTAAATCCCCTTCCTGATATGGCAATACTATCGGTTGTGGTAGTTGTGCTCGGTGATCTTGGTTGGAGTCACCATGTTCCAAGTTAATTTTACTCTTCATTTAGAGTGAGATAATGGTGATGCGTATCTTCAAAATCTACTTTTGGGTAACGGTTTTTTTCTTATGTTAGTGAGTTTCATGGGGTGTTTTTATCCTTATCTTTTTTCTGCAAGGTAGGGGATGTTTCAACTATCAGAGATCTAGCCATATCTCTCTGTGTGAATCTAGTGTGTAGTTTGGAATCCTAGTGGTGGGGGAGTCTAGTTCAGTTGTTTCTTACCCCATTGCAGCGAGGTGGTTTCAACATTTCTAATGTAGTTTCTCATCAATGTGAATTTTCTTTTTTGGAATTGGGTGTGGTTAAATTACCCATTATGTAGTGTATATTGTTATAACATCTTGGATGAAAGCTTCCAATCAGTGTTCTTGTGTGGACCTCTGATGTGAATTGGTTGCGGTCTAGGATTTTATACGTCCATAGGTGAACAGTGGTGGCTGGTTTTCATCATTGGTTTCAGCAGTCCAATCATTGGGCCCCTTCAACCCCTCCCAGTATAGTGGTGGTTTTTGGTTGGTCCAAGATGTTTTGGAAATGTTCTTGTCCCATCCATTTTGGAGTGAGCAGTTTAAATGACCATGCTGTTATTTTCTTGTCCTGGGTTGGTAGGCCGTTGTAAGGGATTTTCGGTTGGCCTCTATAGGAGTAGCATATTTCAAGATCCTGTGGAAATCTGGTTTGGTCACTATCGGTTGGTTTTTAATGGTGGGGAGTCTATTCTGTCCTCCCATGAAATCGTTGGATTTCATTTTTTTATTTGGTTTTGGGGTGGTCAATGAGATCTTTGGGAGAAGTCCCTACAATATATTCTTGGAGTGGTTGTTGTCATGTGCCTTGATCCTTCCATTAATTCTTGGGAAGTGGTTATGAGTAGTTGTTTCATTTCAGGAAGGAGACCTCCGTTCCTTTTTGGTGGGTAAAATTTCCATGTATTAAGAAGTTGAATTTTGTTGATGACGAATCCTTATGTATCGATCAATTAGCCGGAAATTTATATGTCTCTCAGGAGAAAAAATCATTAATGGTGGGGAGAATTGTCACGCACAATTTTTCACATCTTGGTGTTGATACAGTTCTATGAAGATTCTGATCCTTTTGTTGGTATTTGGGTGAGTTGAATGTTAATTTTTTAATTTCCATATTTTTCTAATCATAATAACATGGATTCCCCATTGATTTTTTGGGGAGTTTGGGTGAAAATATGTGGTTACATCAAGATTGGGGCGAAATAGTGAGCTCATTTCTATATTTAAAATAAAAATTCTCTTTTATTATAAATCCTTATTTTTTTAATCATTTTTCACACATTCCACTCCCACATGGCCTCTTCTAACCTATTAAAACCACCATACCCATTTAGACACCTTAAGAATTCATAACATTGATTGATTTGGGTTATTTATTCAGATATTGGTCCAACACATGATCACATTTCCAATTTTAGAAAAATATTTTTCTTCTTCTATATATTATTTATTTTTTAATATGTTTTTTTAATTCGACCACTCACTTGAGAACACAATAACTAGGTGTACCCACATGTTCTGTTTTTCATCTTTGGACCTCATCTTCATATGGGATTTGGGAAAACATCCTCAAGGTTTCCAAATTCATCAAATTATGAAATGGTAAATTGTATTTAATAAATTATTCATTTTTTACTCTTATTCCCCAATGTATGCATTAACTAGTTCTTCCAGGCCTATGGAGCCTCTCTATTGAGTTCCAATAATTTCCTTATTTGTTAATGGTGTGGACTTAATGGATGACGAAGAGTTATTGAGCTATCAAGGTTATTTTCCTTCTCCTTTCTCATCATTCATCCTCCTCTTAATATTTTTGTACTCTCTATCATCACCCCTGGTCATGAAAGAACTATTTTTACGTTATCCCATGATATTTGATTGGTGTTTTTCTCTTATGGGTACGGTATTCATCGGTATATGGTTTATAAACCCTTAGAAGGTGTTTGGGGTCTGTATTTCCATTCCGCATTGATTTTGAGGTAGGTACTCCAATACACTACCATTATAATCCAAGAATCATATTTTTCTTTCTGTTTTCACCTTATATGTATGTTAGGTATTATTTTTCACCCATTGGTTTAATTATATAGTGTGCAATACAGGTAGTTAATACCTTGTGTTTATGAAAATTATTGTGTCATGGTTTAATTGTGCATAATAATTGTTTATTTAAATGATCCATTTGTTTCTACACCTGAAATTTAATTTTTAGAAATTTTTTTATCAATTTAATGAAATTTTTGGCATGAAAATTTTGTTTTATATGATTTTTAGCATTAATTAGAATTTGTATTATTATTTTTTATGTGCCTTATTTTTGGGAAAGTGCCCATTATTATTTTTTGTGCACAATATGATATACAATGATAATTTTTTTCTAAAAAAATATAGGTAGCATGTGAATAAATGGTATCAGGTTCCTTATGTGGGTTCCAATCTAGGTTTGGGTTTTATAATGAAATGAGTATCAGTTTTTATGGTTTTTTGGCATGTGTTCTCGGTAAATGGTATTTTTTGAACCATTATATAAATGGATTGGTTTTGAATGTGGAACCTGATTTTTTGAAGGGTTTATGTAAATTATATATTTTTTTAATGGTGTGTTTACAACTCTTTATGAATAGAGTAATTGTTTCATTTGATAAGAGTTGGTTTTGTGAAGAATTCTTAAAGGCGTGTAGGTATTTTTTTTGTAAAAATGGGTTTCATGTGTAATTCTTGTTGTATCATTCTAAGCCATTTTATGGACCATGAATCTTATTTATTAAATAATATCATTAAAGAAAACTATGATTTGATATGTTAATGTTGGATTTTGTTCCTTAAAAGATTATTTTTAATGGATTTTAAGGGAAAAGCCTTGTTATAATTCATTTTATCGTTTTATGAAAATTTTAAGGGGTTTATTGATCCGTAAAAGAAATGTGAACCATGTTTGTGGGACTTTTGTGTTTGAGTGGTGTGGGAATAAAATATTAATGTTAAAAAGATAACATGAAATTATTTGGAACCAGATTGTGAACTAAATGGAAACCTGAGTATCTAGGTGGAAGGAGGTGTACTAGTATACTAGGGATTTATAGTGGTTTTGTCCCTGTTTCACATAGCATGTTTAGTGACGAAAAGAATACCTAACCATTGATGATGATGTTGGGGACCACTAGGTTTGGGGTATTTTTTCCCTAATACTTGATCGTGCATAAGAAGATATATTTTTAATGGTCACTTTTACACCGAGATATATAGTACATGTGGCCCACAACAAACTAGTGTCTATGGGTGTTCCTGTGACTTTTGATCATTGGATATTTTGTACTCTCTATTATCATATGGTGTGTTTGGATGATAATTTTAGAAGAATGAGTGTTTTATTTAATAGTGTTCATTAATTAAATCAACCCTCTTGAAAACTATTTGTATTCTGAAGTTTCAACTCATTGAAATTAGTTATTAGCATTTCCTTGTTATGAAAACATGAAACCATTTTATTCTATAATGATTATTTCATGGAACCAAATTTATAAAAAATATACATAAATATTGTATTTAAAACAAGGAATTTATGTTTCTTTTATTTCAATGTAAGTGCATTGGGGTTAGAAAATTTGGCTAACCTATTGAGTTTTAATACTCACTCTTATAGTGTTCTTCTATTTTTATACCTTGTGTCGGTTTCAGCTTGATATTGATCGCCTTGGGAAACATGTTATCATTGTGTTGGAGAGTAACTGGAGGGGTAATGTGGAGATAGTTAGCTACCAGGTTTGGTCGGATGAGTTGTTGGGTTCTGTTACACATTCACTTACATGTGAAAATTATGTTCTATTCAACTTTTATATAAATGTTTACTGGGAATTATGTTTATTGACACTAGTTGTTTAATTGTTTATATGATTGATAAGTCCTTCCCTTATCAGTCTAATTATTACCTTGGTGCTGGTCTTCATTCTGGGAGGATTGGGAACACCCCTCAGGATTAGTTGCGGGATGGCCTGGGTGAAAGGTTCAGAGTCGACTTAGGCTAGTTAGTGACACATGAAATCATATATAATCAATTTAGATTCATTATTTTCTTAAATTATATAATTTTAAATATATTTAATTTCTTAAAATAATTTTTCATGTTAATTTTTGTCCATTTTGGTAAGTTATATATTTCAAATTCATTGTTCTCGGAGTTTTCATTTCACGGTTTTTTAATTTGTTAACTTTTGTATAAGTATGGAAGTTAAAATAGAATAGAAATGAAATTATTAGAAGTTTTATTAAATAGTATTAATAAACAAAAATAAGAAGAAATGGTCACTGATATAATTTTTTTATTTTGAAATTATGATTACTCTTAGGGTAAAATAGTATTGATAAAAGTTTAGTTTATTTTGATAGTTCTTCTATCCATCACAAACTAGTTTCGATTTACTTAATATAATTTTTATATATTAGTTATAGATCCTTAATTAAGATATAATATAACTATAAAAATATTAATAAACAATAATAATAATTTTATTTCCATCGATGAAGGGGGTAATATAAAATAAATGCACATTATCAATCAAGAAGTTTAATCACTATAATGTGGAAAATTATTTCCATTATTTTAATAAAGAAATCAGAGAAATGATTCGTAGATTTTATTAAATTATAAATCTAAAATCATTTATATACATGATAATGATTTTTTAGTCTTTTATGGATGATTGAGGTGAGGAGAATAGAGATGATGAAAATAAATTAAGAGAGGTTGTTTAGAAAGGATACCTTCTAAATATCTCATCCTGGTATGATTCCATAAGGTTATTGGAATTAGTCTTTTGGTGAGACCATAACCTATATAATTTGTATATATAAATAAAGAATATAATTTTTAGAGTATTATAGATATATAATGATCAATGTAGTGAAATTTAGTGAATGAATCGGTGTCCTTTTGTAATTGATGTGAGGGTCACTTTATGAGGTTCCCAAAATTTTCAAATATAATATTTATATTCTAGATCAAAACGATTAAAAAATTAAATATAAAGGGGATTAAATTTTAGACCATATATTATCCATTTAATCCTTTTTTTAAATTTTATAGGTTTTTTAAATAATTTAATAAAATATTATAATAATAAAATATAATTACTCTTTAATTTGATACTATTCATTACTATTAAATTAAAATAATCATGATAAAGAGTAAAATATAAAAAAAATTATTATATCCTATACATTTCATGGTCACCTATAGAATTCATCTATCAACTTTATTATCTAAAATGATATTTATTTTGATATTTTATAATTCATTTAATTTTTTCATTAATTTAATTTATACATCATTGTCATTGTGTAAGAATTTCATGTATTTGTTTTTTCCTTAAATATTAACAATAAATTAAATTTATGAATATAAATGTTTTAAATTTTTAATTAATATTAGTTACCAAACATATCTTCTGTAAAACCATATATAAAAAATTATACAATTAGAATAAATAATAGTGTGAAATGATTGACTTTATTTTGAATAAAATACAATAAGTGACCTAATGCCAACTTATTGGATTAGAAAGGTCCAATACTAGTCCCAGGGATGGTTTTGGTTAAATATCAATCATACAAAATAATTGGGAAAAGAGTTAGTGTCATTTAATTGCCCATAAAATTTTATTCTTACCCTCAGTTATATGATTTAACCTTAACAATTGTAAAAAATATTACTAAGGTAAATATTTATATGTTAGCAAAATAAAAATGATCTATTTAATTATTTAGGAAATCATGATTCAGATTATGGAAAAAATTACAAAAATAAATAATAAATTTTTTTATAATTAAATTTTAATTTAATCTAGAAAAACACAAAGGAAATCATTTTTTCTTGAAAATTTCCTATTTTATGTATAAAAGGTTTTTATGAGATATTTATGTAGAAAATTAATTTCGATGAATAAGATTATATAATTATAAAAATTATTATCTAATAATTTTTTACATATTATTGAAAATAGAATTTGACATTGTAAAATAATTAAAAGAATAAAACTCTTTTCAATGTAAATTGATAATTTTCAATATTAATTAAAATTACAAAATATTTTATAAATATCTTTAAAAATCATTCTATGATGATATTTACGTTATAATTAGAAAATTGAGGTTTATTATATCAAATAAATTTTTAAAATGTTTTGAATTCAATTATCATTATTTTGTCATTAAAAAAATATGAATCATTTTTTATAAAAACATATTTTTGGAGAATGAAATGTCATTAAAAAACTAATTGTTTATTTATGATTAATAAACATATTTCTTAATATGTTTATTACTATACTTACCAAAAAATTTAGCAGATAATTCATAACAGTCTTATTAAAATAATAATATTTTAGTAAATCATATTTTTTTTAACTTTGTGTTGTGTGAAACGAAAGATATTGAAAAAAAATTATTTAATGAGAATATTCAATAAGAATAATGGAGTGTTACATTATTCCACCCATATAAAATTTCTCTATAAAAATATAATTTTACATACTATGGTGACTATAGGTGAGGGTTTGAATGCATAAATAATAAGAATATATAATGAAAACTATATACATAGATATATATTATTATAAATGAATATTATATTCTCACTTATGATTCCATAAGATTCAATTATGGTTATCTATGGTGATATAATTATACATTTAGTTCATACTAATTTTTTCTAAACATAATCCATTTAAATAACTATACCATCCTCATATACCAACTATAACTGTTTAGTGTTTTTTATAGAATAATATAATTGATACCTTTAAATGAACTCCATGGGTGGCTACAACACTTTAGTTGGACACACTACCATCCCTATCAGAAACCATTTCTTCAAGAAACATGTGGGTCGAGATCCATGGTTCATTCAATAATCACGGGTGAGAGTTTTAAAGGATCATATTCAATGCTTTTCCTCTTATTCCAACAATAAGAACAAAATCCATTACATATATTATTACCTTATTTTATGGATATTTTTAAATAAAAAATAAACCGATGATTGAAAATCATAGTATCATTGTGTGACTGTGATTATAATGATAAAACATGTAACAAGAATAAAATATTATTTTATTATTATTAATAACGAGATCCTATTACATTTTGAGTTATTATAAAATCATAGGATAAATCAAGGAATACATTGACAAAAGTGATGAGAAAAAAATGTCAGTAAGATATTAAGCATGGTATTTTACCATATAAGATGATTTAGAAGTAATTACAAGATAACACATAATGAATAGCTCATTAATAAACATATAGAAGAATAACATATAGAACATGGAATTATGTAAACATAGTAGTGTTGGTGAAATATATTACATGAAATAAAAATTTGTTAAGGCTAACGAGCACTACTATATCACATGGTGGATAGATCCCCATAATGGATTGGTTTTACTCATACACAAATATATGACCTCTCATAAAACTGAAAAATTACACAATGCATTGGAGTCCAACCAAGTCGTACCATTGTAAAATATTCATTCAAATGTTTTCACCATAACAAATCACTACTCAAAATCCCTCCAATATAAGTTCCTCTATCCCAAAGGTTTAGGTGAACCATTGGGAGAGTGTTCTTATACTAATGGTTTGCTGAAAACCATTGGTATAAAAGTTTTTATAGTCTATTTGTTCAAATGTTAAAATACTGTTGGGATATGATATATAAGAGACACTTTTCATGATGATTATCTTAAAACATTTGGATAGGGGGCAATTTTCCCAATAATTTTCTAAAACCGTTGGGATCAGGCATTATCACCCCCATATTCCAATGATTTTAATAAAACCATTGGGTGTTTACACCTACTATACCCCCTATATGAATAGTTTATTCAATGAGTTGTAATAGTTTTATTTCTATCAATATTCAAAATAGTTATTCTAATACCATTGGTTTATAATGCCAAAAATACAGCAACCAAGAATATATCTTGATCCCCACACATTGTTCCCTAAATGGGGGCTCTAATTCTTCCCAGTATACAAACCCTTATCCCAATAACTATTTTTTTGTTCTTCCACTTCAAATATATATTTTAAAATATATTTTTATGTTGTACCACTATTTATTAATTTTTTCATTTAGATATATTTAAAGACAAGGTTTTTTGTAAGTTTTTTGTTTTTATTTTACCTAAACGACAAATCCCATATTTCTTATGAACCACCCATGATTAAATTCACTGATTGTTATTCTAAAACTATTATTTATAATTGTTATATAATTATAGGAATATTATGATTTTAAATTAAGTATTTTTCACCCTTGGATTTCAAATAATTTGATAGGGTTCTGTCTTCTATCCGGTTTATCCACACATATATCCATATAATAAAATCAGTAACCATAAAATATCCTCATGTTAGACATTTAATATCTCAAAAATTACACCTCAAAAAAACTATATGACCGCTATAAAACTTCTATTTTTGTCTCATACACATGTATTTATGATTTCCATTTGGTTTCATCAAATCTTAACATGATTTCATGTGGTGATACTATATTTTTTTAGAAGAATTATATGTATTTCATGAGTGAAATTATAAATTTGATAAACATAAATTTTTTCCCATATACTCATGAAATTCACGCGGGTACTAGATGATTCCCATACCAAAACCCTAAATTAATTATCTAGATCATTACTAAATCCACCATTACATATATAAAAAATCCATCTTCATAATTCAAACACATAAACTAAACTTTTATCCACCACCAAACTCATCCTTCCTATTTAAATCATTCATATTGGACTTTTCCATCTCATTCCACTAGACACACCACCTGGTGATAACACATTATAGTACACTTAATTTAAAATAAAACAACATTTCTCCTTTTTAATATCAATTAAAATGATTATTCTATATATATATATAACTTGATAAATATTCCTAAAATAAAAATTCTATTGTTTTGCTGTGTTATCATCTTCTAGGCTCACCAATCTGTTTCATATGGTGAATAAACATATGATGATATAACTTTTTTTATTAAAATCACTCTAAATCATAACCATATATTATACCACATGATAATTTTTATTTAATGTGATTCAAATAGTACCCCACACAATTTTTATTCTCATGATCAAGAAAATGTCCCACTACTAAAAATGTGACCACTGTTTATCCATGGTATCCACATTGTTTTCAATTCCATTATCCCATCCAATATTTCTTGCTCCGTTTGAACGAATCCCCCCTGTTCTTTGGAAGACATATTGTTTCATATATGGTACTGATCTGACAAAATCTGTGTAACTTCACTAAAGAAAATCATAGTCGAGTATAGATCCTATGAAATTTTTAAAACTCAATCAATATATTGGGTGATTTATAGGTAACATTAGCTTCTTATTTTAGAATAGTTCCTATGAAACTACAGTGGTGTCCTTGTTACATGGGAGATATCAATTTCAACAAATATCAATGATATCATCATAACTAGATGCTATCCAAAATCACAAATTCTGGAAGTATTTGAGGAACATAGCTTGATGATCACGCACATGAACTAATCCTTTGTAAAAAAAAGAAATTTATATCCTATTATATAACTCATTACACTTAGTATAAACACATTAAGAGTACAAATATAATTACATATATAACCATTGTGAAAAAAGGATTGTATTTTTATGATCATTACAATAGATTTAAATCCCATGAAATGATACACCTGATTAAAATTGTTATTTTTTGTTCATTATCTTTAGCATATTCTAAGGCCACATATTTCATAGAGTTTCACATGAGATAATAACTATCCTACATAGAAATTTCGGAAATACCCTTCATGTTGAGTTTTATTATTTTCTATGATTATATGATTATGATTACAATATAAATTTTTTTGAAAAAATAAATTTATGTACCACAATTGAATAATAAAATATGAAAAAATGTATATTGTTCTTGAAATTCATAAAATATGCATGTGTTTATAATGGTTCACATTCCAAAGAAGGGTATAAAATTCGATCTCATGTGGAATTATGTGATTTTCAATGTGGGTTTTTTTGATAATAATTCTTAGATTAATTGGATGTCAATTAATTATAAACATATTAATTCTTCCTATATTATTTAGTATATTTTCTGCATTAGTTTATTGAGAGTTATGTACATTGTAATACTATTTATTTTCAGGAATTTTTTAGTTTTTGAATAAATGTATACTATTGTAATATTTTTGGAGATGTTCTTTGCATTTTGAAAAGTAAGGTAAAATAGTTTAGAATTCTTTCATTATGCGATAAATAGGGGAAATTCTGTTTATTTTGCGAAATTGGTGTATGAAACATAAGAGGGTACTATGTTACTTACTTATCTATATAACACTGTTTTTTTGTAATTTATTATCATACATAAGAGAATGATTCATTTGATCATGCAATATTATATGACGTATATATTTAAATAAAATTCACCAACCAATGTTGATATAATACCGAGTTGCATCAAAAACTCAATGCACTATTCGTCATCTATGTTTCATTTTATATTTGAGTTGTGCCAATTTTTATTGTATATTTACTTATATCTAATATTATATATTAAAATGGTAACTCTGATACTCATTATTCTTTATTTTGACATATTCTTCTAATGAATAACTATAACAGAGGCTGGTTCTATCTTGGACTTCCTGGTGTCTGGTTATTGCATGCAAAACCTAATCCTTGTTAGAGATTATTTTATTTTATTTGAATAAAGTTGTTTATTATTGGGTTACTATCATTTATAGAGGAATATGTTCTATATTATAACTCAACCCATTTTTTTTAATTCCACAATGTTTCACACTGTTTTCTCTTACACAGTCTAAAATCAATGTTGATACAATACAATAATTTCAAATTCAATGATTCAACATGTATCTACATATTTTTTCAGTTAGGGTTATATATAAAGTGAATAATTCTCATTTACCTAAATATATTTTTAATTGAACATTTACATTATTTAATTCACTTCATGAAATGACAAATTACGAGTTTTTATAAAACTTACAGAAGTAGGGTGTATGAAACCAATCAAATCTCACGAAATTTTCAAACAATTTGAAGAGACGTTTAGATTTTTAAATTGAAAATGCTTCAGATAGTGCTTACGTACACTTCCCTTACTATAATTGTGTTGGAAGAACTTGGTTGAGCCGTGAAGATGTTATATACCATATAAAAAAATATGGTTTTCAAACAAACTATTATGTGCATTATTTTAATTGGTAGAAATTCGAATTTCGAAATGTTGAGGATCTAAAAGAGAGGACTAGATTGTAGAATTTTATATTTGAACAGTATTTTTTATTTGTAATCATGATAAGTAAGGGATATCAACCTAATAAGACTTTGATAAAGTCACACATGATTCCTCGAATTATTATGATAATGTTTTTATAGTGAAAAAATTTAATGATGTTGCGACGACTCCAGTATATCAGCAATCTAGTAAAATGAAAAATATCAAAATTTTAAACTTATTGTTTCATTGGAAAACATTGTATGCGATTTCTAATACCTCCATAGATTACATTACTAACAATATAATGTTATTAATTTCATATTATCATTTATTCCCTCAAACCACTATATGGCATGGAAGATTGATGAAGAACACATATTTTTCAAAAAAAATCATCCTCTCCCAAGGGATTGCAGCTTATCCTAGGAGGAAAATACTAAATTAAATTATTGTATCAAATTTATAACCTCTCAATGAATGCCAAAATATTATGGAACACCATCTTGTGTGCCACATAAAATAATGTTGAACATCCCATTGATCCCTATACTAAAAAAACATTTCATGTCTAATGAAATTTCAACAAAAATTTGATGGAATGTTACCAGGAGGATGAAGGATAATGTATATTTGGTTCACCCTGAAGAGGTATTTGGATGGCAGAGATTTGATTCCCAATATCCTGGTTTTTTAACTATTGTTAATAATGTGAGTTGGGTCTTTCATGTGATGATTTTAATCCCTTTGTCCAGTTTCTTAATTCACACAGTACATGGATGATTTTCTTACACATTTATATCATTCTTCCATGGTTTTATATGAAACAATCTTTCACTTTCATGGGTATACATATATCTAGCCTTTCTGAACCCAAAATTATATATACATTTACATTAAACCTTTAATAATTGAGTTGAAACTTTTTTGGGGTGTGGATGTACTCACATATTATTCATGTTCCAAAGATATATTTCAGATGAGTGCTTTACTTTGGTGGATGATCTTTGTTTTTCCTACATATGCAATGATATATAGATGGTTCACAAAAGGAAAATTTGCATGTTCTATTATTATGAAGAATACTCATTCTAGATGATGGAAATATCGTCGTAGTTTTAGTTCTATGGGACATCAACGATTCTTGCTAATGGAGCATACATATAGAAATAATCATTGATGATTTGACTATACCATGGAGACTGATGATTATCTTTATCATATGTCTGGAACTGATGTGTTTAATGAAATTAAGGATTTTAATTTTCCATTCAAAAAGGGTCAAATGAAATATTGAATGAGAAAGAATGTTTCCAGTGATACCTATTACAATTGGAAGAAGATGGGTATCTTGATTGAGTTTCCATATTGGTCAACCAAATTGTTATGTCATTGGTTAGATGTAATTCACATTGAAAAAAATGTGAAATGTTACATTTAATTATTCTAAATTTCAAGGGAAAGAAAAAACATTATTTATGATCTCGGTATGACTTTGTGTATTGGGGAATAAGACCATAATTGGATCCTTTGTGTATCATGGAAAAATGGAATATTTATTGTGCTTCTTATTTGATGACACTTGCATAGAAAAATCAATTTATGGATTTATTGGAGAATATTAATGTTCTTTATGTCTATTCAAGTAGTATGTAAAAATTGATTAATAGAATATATTTGAAGATGAAATCATTGTAGACTCATGGTTATCACATCCTTCTTTATGAGTTGATTCCAATATAAATTTGTCATCATTTCTTCAATAATGTAATGGTGTCAGTTATTCGGTTGATCCATTTGTTTAAATAATATTTTTCTAAGAATTTTTCAATGTTTTTATTGAAAAAAATCCTCACAGAGAGACAATTATTTTTTTATGAGTTAGTGAAAATATTTCATCAATCATTTTTCACATTCATCCTGCATATGACTGTCCATCTTCCAACTAAAATACTTCTCTGAAGTCCTGTTGCTTTCTATTGGATGTATCAAACTGGATGAAATATGTACACATTGAAATCTTATTTCTGGAACAAGAATCATCTCAATGGTTCTATCGTGAATGGTTACATGGGTCCAGAATGTATGGATTTATGCTCAAGTAATTTTTCAAATCATACTACAAGAGTGAACAGACCAATGAGAAATGAAGAAGAACAGTATGAAAAAATTGAACTATGTTTTCCATCACTTTCTAAAATAGAAGGTATTTCCAGATCATATACATTAATTCCATTAAGCCTTGAAGAGTGGGATATGGCACATCGCACAGTGTTGTTCAACTATGATTTGTTCAATGGATTCATCAAGTATGTAAATTTATCATTTATATCTTATCTCCTCTCTTGTATTTTTACATTTAATTTAAACTATTTCTATTTTTATTAATAGTAAACATAGATAAATGATAAATAGAAATGAACATTCTTTATATTTGTAATGGAGGGAGACTCTGAAAAGAAAAAAGTTTTTTATATGGTTGAAATTGAAGGTGGAAATATTTATATAAAAAATAAATAAAATAAATATTTAATTAAATTTAATATTTTTTTTATATTTCAAATATTAATTTTTCCTAAATACTCTATTTCTGAGGAAATAAGAGATTTGGACTTTTTTCATAATATAGTGGTTGTTAAATTTGAATAAATTGTGTTCAATGGGTATTAATTTTTTATCATTGAATGAACAGTGAACTTGGGACCCCCAACAATATGGTGTTATGATAACTGACACAATATACAGTTATACGATTGCATCAAATATTAGACTTTGTTTTGTAAATGAAGCTTATTATGGAGTTGTTGCTAAAATAATAATATTTTATTATTACTCTCATGTCAGAGTCATGATAAAGAATGTATAGTGGTTTGATTCGATGATGAGGTCGGGAACCTTTATTGAAGATTTTGGATTTCGAGTTATTGAAATGAATCACACTCTTTCTATTGATGAAGTATATTTATTTGCATCAATGAAGAAATATTTTTTTTATTACAATGATCATCTTAACCATAAACGTTTTGTCATTATTAAAGTAATTGAAAGACATTATTTTGATGATGGTGATGATAGAGTTGACACCATCCCTTCTTCCATTGGAACTAATACATTTATTACATATGCTGACACTAATAGTTCAATTTTCAGAGTTTATTGTGAACCTGATGTTATTGTGGGAAATATATAGAATAATCCATCATTAATCTCAATTATTTTGGTTTGTCCTACTTTGGTAGTTATGGTTGGTAATGTTCATATTTATTTAATAGGGATTATAAATATTTGTATCTGACTTGACCTTAATGTGATTTTTTAATGTTTATAGGTTTCAGATTTCATTGAGTTTCACTTTCTAATTATGAATTGAACTTTACTCAAACATATAAAACCAAAATTTCTAACTTGGTGAACATTTCAATTCTTTATTGAACATTTATAAAATTATTATAACTCTAAGACACCCATTTAACATTTCAATTCATTATTGACCATGGATGGTTGACACATTAACCCATGAATGCCTATATACCCTCCCATATACATTATTTTTTGGGTCACACATTAGATATCATTTTATAATTTCATCCATATTTGTTTTCAAATTATGGAAATGAATCCTATTTAGGGGATTTGATGATAAAGGATGATAAATGACGATCACCACATAGATGATATGGGCGTTGTTCCACTAGTGCATCTTATGAGGATTTTATTTCAAATATAAATATTTAAATAACCAATAAAGTCATGTGATTAATATTGTTTTAATTTTTCTTATGATCTACCACTTATGTGGCAGTAATTTCTCGATCATTCTAGTAGTGGTCCTAGTACTCAGGCTGATGGTATGAGGGAGGGTGGTATGAGAGCTAGAATATCTAGTCAGTGTACCCAATTTGACCATGCCCCTCCCACTAACATACCATCTATCCCAAATTCCAATCCTAGTGTGTCATTAGGGACAATTGTGATATTTAGGCCTCCATTTTTTTCACCATTATTTTCATCTGAGCCTCCTCACCCATTATTACCATATCTAATAATGATTCCCACGCCTCATCCATATCACACATTTGGATAGACATCCATGAAATCTTATATTACTTATACTTATCTCTCTCTGATCTTCTATATTCCATATTCATCAACTCATGCTCGGCCATAGTATATTCCTATAATGAACTCACTCGGACCCACTCCACCAGTACAGGTTGTTCCTTTAGTTTCTAGTGATCAAGAAACACCCATTGATCAGAATTCCATAGGTATATTTATAGAACCCTAAAAAAAATTTATAACATAATTTATTTTAATTATAACATGTATTGGTATAGTATATGTTTTTATTTCAAAAAAGATACATCTAATGATAGGAGAGGGGGTGGTTTTATACACACATGTGTTCGGTGGGGGACCACCTCAGACAATTGATGATGTAATACATCGATGACAATCAAATGATAGAAAAAATACGTCAGCAATGTCAGTGTTTTTTGGCGATGCTTTCCAAATACTTCGACATCATTCCTGTCAACCAGCTTTCACGGAGATATTTTAAAAACAAATTGAATGATAATGCTTCGGCAGAGATATATGTAAGAAATAGATTCCAATTAATCTAATATATTATATTTTTATTTTAAAAAAACTTTAGTTTAATGTTAGCTTGGGTTTAATTTTACCGATTGTGAGGGAGGACGAACATCACATCAACATGAATTAGGGGATATTTAGATAGGCTACCAACATGTGTTTTATATTGGAAAGAATGATTGAGTTGGCATTGAGTTAGAGGTGGTACCTTTGTAAGAACACGGTTCTTATTCCTGAGGTATGAGCTTCTTCTTTTCTCTTTTCCTTGACTGTTTTTGAGAAAATATGGAAAATGGGGAAAATCCAAAATTTTGGAAAGTACACATCGTGGACTTTGTCCACAGGCTGTGTACGTTTGGCCGTGTGGGATGGGTACATAGGGTGTGTGGCCATGCCATGGGTGAAGGGTGTAGGAACCAAATACATGCTGTGTAGTGGTCCTTTACACGCCGTGTAGTCAGTCGGCAGGCCAGAACCATAAGGCAGCGGAGCAGCCACCATCTAGGCGATAGTACACGCTGTGTAGTCGGGAGTACATGTCGTGTACTCATGTCGGCAGGTGAACATTATCGTGCTGGTGGGAAGCCGCCAGAGGAACAATTTAAAAAATGGGAAGTACGTGCTCTGTACTTAGATGTACACACCGTGTACTTTGTTATTTTCGCTTAAAATGGGAAGTATCCTTGCCTGTTCATAGGGAAGGCTTAGAACCGGAGGAAGGAGCGGGAGGGGATGACCGAACCTTTGAAGATCCTCCGAGAGTTTGTCTGGAATCTGTTTCCACCTCGAACGATCTCGTTGGAACTGCACGGGTAAGCCCTCCACTCTCCTTAAGCCATTCATACAAATTTTATCCCTAATAAAAGTTATTTTACGTTTAAGCGGGTTTTATTCTTCTTCAGATCTATGTCGTTATTGGGAGTTTCTAGAACCGTTGTTCGTGTATAGCGCCCGTTGGCATATAAGGTAGGTGGCTTGGTGTTAATTTTTTCCAACTGTCCTCTGTTTTGTGCTTTTTTGTGCCACGAAACCATGTTGGGGTGTCATGTGGTAGAGTTCATTTCTATAATAACCACCAAGAATTTAATAGGTGATTAATTATGATATTGAAATGCTGGTTGGGATCGTTTCTCGGATCTGGAACTGCCCAGGGGTGTGTTCCACTGTATAGTTGTTTGGACAAGATACATGAGGGTATGCCATTAAAGTAGTAATTGTAGAATTTCCTTGAGAGGAATTTCTTATTACTGTTGTTTTACCTGTTGGGCATGGCCTGGTTACCTGCTTGGCCAAAGGAAATTGTTGTGATTAGCCTGTGGACACTGCACTGTTTAGCCTGAGGGCTGTAGTTATTTCACCTGAGGTCAACCATTCGTGCCTGAGGGCTTGACCTCTGTGCATGAGGGAGAAATATCCTACGCTTGAGGGAAAATTCTGTTATGCCTGAGGGCTATACCTGCAGGTTGGATTCTGCTTACCTAATGGTAAGGTTTTTCTTGTCTGAGGACATGGACTGTTTACTTAGAAATGCACTGTGGTGATTTCTAATATTTAATGTATTAAATGAATAATAAAATGGTAATTTAATTTTTAAGCTAGTTACTTTTTAGTACTGATTACCTTATTGCATTTTACTATTGCACATTATTGTTGCATTCTTACACGCAGTTGGGCACTGGCCTTTGGTGGGTTCCAAATGAGATATATTTCTCACACCCTATTTGGGTCATGCTTTTTGGCCCAAACAGATTACGTTCCTATAGGTGTGGATAAGGGAATGAGTCCCTATACAGGTACATGATTGCTGCTTTGGAGTATGAGGGAATGGGGCCGAGCCTAGTCTCGCGATTCCACTGCCAGCTGTTTTCTTTGATTCGCTGTACTCTGCTTTCGGTTTTACTGTATTGATATATAAAATGTTCTGGAAGTTTTCGTCGAACTTGAGACATGTAGCATCATTATTTATATTCTATTTTTTATATCCACTGTTGTTTTTTATTTCAGTTGTGTATGTTTTACTACATCCACTTTTTGATGTATGTTTTATTTCGTATTCCGCTGCGCTACACTTTGAAAAATGAGGGCATAGTTTCCCCACTATCAGACATGGGCCCTCACTGCTAGTCGGGAGCCTCTGGTGTTTGGGGAAATGCGCTTGAGGTCACGTGGCAAACCGGGTTCGGGGCACCCGTGAGTGGCACCTGGAACCTGGACGTTAAAAAGTGGTATCAGAGGCTTTCTTTTCTTTGACTTACTATTTGGAGCCTTAGTCAGGGATCAGACGGGAACGGTAGTTGGTAATAAGTTGTGCCCGGGCGTAGCTAACCCATTTATAGGGAAAATCTAGTCTACCACGTATTTTTCAGTTTTTCTAATTTTGAAAATTTTACAGTTGATATGTTTTCATTGATGGGTGACGCACTTGAGATTGTGCTGTTATAATTTATCAATGGGTTCTATTTAGTTGCAACCTGATCAGATGAGGGTATACCATATCCTGCGTCAAATAAGCACATGCTAGATATCACATGCCATGCATAGTTTCCATGCCATGTAGGTGCATTAGAAATTTCATGTTTTTGTGATAGTTGATGTGCTAGTAAAGCATGCTGTCGTGATAGCTGCTTTGATAAAATACCTGCTTCGTGATAGAGTAATTTTACTTGAGTCTGTTGATAGAATGGATGCCAAACTTTGGTTTCTGGGAAGTATGGGCCCTCACTGACCTGAATTTGGTGGATCATTAGATGGTTATTTTGTTATAACACATATAAGATTCCAGAAATTGATTCGTGGGGAGTATGGGCCCTCACAGATCGGAGTTTGTCACTTAGGTGTTGTTTTTCAGTGTTTTCTGGGTTATGGGGAAGTTTCTGAGGCATATTTTCTGGAAACCCAGTATAAAAGCTGTGTAGTCTTTTTACACACGTCGTGTATGGCCTTCTATTCGGGAAGAAAAATAAACTTTTTGAGTACACGCCGTGTACCCCGAGTGCACACTGTGTAGTCTCTTCCCGTGTCACAAACTGTGTGGGCGGCGACACGGGGAAGGGAAGGCTTGCGTAAAACATGCCATGTACCTTAGGTACACGCCGTGTAGTGTTGGCCCGGAGTCTGGCCGTGTAACTAACAACACGGTTCGGTGAACTCTTGTACAGAACACAACGTGTCAATGATGAACACGCCGTGTAGTGTGACCGGGGGACTCGGCCGTGTAACTAACAACACGGGTAGGTGTCACCTCTCCTTGAACACATCGTCTACCTATGGGACACGCCGTGTAGTCTTGTCCGAGGACAGACCATGTGGACTTAGCCATGTGACTGGGAAACAGGGTTGTTGACACGCCGTGTGCGGGTGTAACACATCATGTAGTGTCAAGCTGAGTAGTCGGCCATGTCACAAGCGACACGGGTAGTTGGAAATAA
This sequence comes from Viscum album, assembly GCA_963277665.1. Taxonomy (NCBI): domain Eukaryota; kingdom Viridiplantae; phylum Streptophyta; class Magnoliopsida; order Santalales; family Viscaceae; genus Viscum; species Viscum album. Next base: position 1,006,346,076 of record OY728158.1, on the reverse strand, counting down.
CACCATATACGACGTGTAGATAATATACACGCAGTGTAGTTTTGTTTAAACGAGAGCCGTGTGGCTTAGCCGTGTAGAAGGACCTGGGCAGGGGAAGGGAATTCAAGTACACACTGTGTAGTCAGTATACACGACGTGTAGTCTTGTTTTTCAAATTTTGAATGCCTTATTCCTCATGATCCCTTTTGGGTTTCTTCGACTTCGGTCTTTGATAATCATGTTCTAAGGAGTGTTTTTGACCTTGTAGTGTCATGCCGCCTAGACGACCGCGTGTTGTTGTCCAGGAAAGAGGCAACGAGTATACTCCATAAATGGTGGACCATGGGCTACCAGTGGATCCTCCAGCAGATCCAGATGTGGCGCCAGCCATTATACCAAACACATGCGCGGAGGCGTAGTTCCGTGAAGGCTTTATACGGTTCATGAAGATCTTTCAAGGAGCACCGTCGGCTTCCACATCTATGGCTGAGCTAACTCGTATCTTTCAGCAGCAGCATCCGCCCATGTTTTCAGGGGATGGCGGACCACATGTTGCGGAGTCTTGGATGGGGTCGATGCAGACTATTTTCCAGCATCTGGAGACGCCTCCAGGGTAGAGGGTCCAGCCCGTGACATACATGCTGTGTGAATCTGCCAAGAGGTGGTGGGATGTTACCACCCAGTCATATCATCACAGGGACATGGCGTGGGAGGATATTCAGGTATTCTTCTATGAATTCATATTTCATGAGAGGCTGAGGGCAGATAGATCTCAAGAGTTCATGAATCTGCAGCAAGGTGTTGTGTCGGTGATGGACTATTCTGCTCCCTTTACCACGCTTCAGCACTTTGTACCCGTGATGATGGGTGATGAGATGCTGAGAGCCAGGCGCTTCGAGGATGGTCTTCGGTATGACATCCGGGAACTGGTGAATGTTTTCAGGTTGCCTTTAGTACATGCTATTGTAAATCAGGTGCTGATTACAGTGAGGAACCTGCGGGAATCTAGTGGTGTGGGCCAAGGCGGTTCAGCACCAGTTACTGGTACTATTTCTACTGGTAAGAGGAGGAGGCAGATGGACTTCTCTCAGGGTGGTAGTACCAGCCAAACAGTGTCTTCAGGTAGCCCGATCAGGTGCTACCAGGGTTTTAGAGAGGGGCATAAGAGACCACAGTGTCCACGAGAACCAGTGGAGTACCGATCTTGTGGCAAGATGGGTCATCTGCAATGCTTCTGTAGGGTGTTTCCACCAGTGGCTAGTGAGAGGGGTTCTGTACAGACTCGGTGTGTGGGAGTTGGACCAGTGGCTTCTTACCAGTCCAGAAACTAGAATACGTCAGGGCATGTAGGTAAAGATGGTGGTCGTGGCCGAGGTAGCCAGACACCAGGATCAAAGAGGCAGCAGGGCAGGGCAGCTCAGGGTAGCCAGGCTGTGTCAGAGGGCCGTGACACTGGGCAGGCATATGCAGTGCAACAGACCCAGTAGGAGCAGGATCCCAGACCTTCTACAGTCATAGGTACTATTTTAGTAGCTTCTGATTTATCATCAGTACTTTTCAATATGTCTTCTATACATTGTTTCATATATGTACCCATTGTGGAGAGCCTTGGGATCTGTGTTTCTAATTCTTCTGATATCATGATGCTAGACACTCCGTTGGGGACTATAATAGATGGTGCGCGTCAGTGCAAGGAGTGCCCCCTTGAGGTTGGTGGGTGTCACTTCCTTTGGGACCTCTATGTCTTAGAGATGACGATCTATGATGTCATTCTCGGGATGGACTGGTTGGTTCCCTATCGGGCATTTAAGGACTGCTATAATCGTAGGGTGAGTTTCATGTCACTAGAGGGCGGAGTGTTTCTATACAAGGGTGAATGGGATGATCAGGTGAGTCGAGCTGTGCCAGATCATCATGGGTGAGGTGGAGTCACAGCCCATATTGCGAGTTTATATTTGGTTGAACAGGGTACATGTCAGATAGATTTCCCTCTAGGTGTTGATCGTTTCAGGGATGTCTTCTCGGATGACTTTTCAGGTCTTCCTCCGGAGCAGGAGGTGGATTTCTCTATCGAGCTAGTGCGAGGAGTAGGACCAGTGTCCATTCCTCCTTATAGTATGGCCACGCCGGAGTTGCAGGAGATCAAGAGGTAGTTAGAGGAGTTATAGGAAATGGGGTTTATCCGACCCAGTACTTCTCCATGGGGATCACCGGTCGTTTTTGGGAAAAAGGCGGACGGTACCCTCAGACTTTGTGTGGATTATCATAAGCTAAACCAGTTGATGGTTAAGAACAGATATCCCTTTCCAAGTATTAATGATCTTTTTGATCAAATTCATGGAGCATGAGTGTCCTCAATGATTGATTTCAGATCAGGATATCATCAGCTGCATGTTAGACCATCTGATATACCTCTCACAGCATTCAAGAGCAGGTATGGTCTATACGAGTATATCGTTATTCCGTTCGGACTCAAGAACGTGCCAGCAGTTTTCAGGGCTCTGATGAATCATGTGTTCCATCTTTATCTAGACTATTTTGTGGTTGTATTCGTGGACTACATCTTGGGGTACTCTCACATTTGACACGACCACGCCACCCATCTTGAGATTGTATTGAGTAAACTGAGAGAGCATCAGCTATATGCTAAGATCTCAAAGTTCCACTTTTGGATGGACCAGATTCACTTCATGGGACATATTATCTTAGAGTCAGGAGCTTCAGTAGACCCATAGAAGGTGAGAGCAGTAGTTTCCTAGGAGCATCCTAAGAACGTGTTTGAGATACGAAGTTTCATAGGGCTGGTTGGTTACTACATACGCTTCATACAGGATTTCTCCTGCTTAGCAGCACCGTTGAAAGGTCTGACTAAGAACGGTGTGAAGTTCATTTGGCCAGAGGCTTGCGAGACAACCTTTCAAGACCTGAAAGGAATGTTGACATCATCACCGATCCTAATACTCCCAGAGGAGGGGAAGAGCTATACAGTTTATTGTGATGCATCATGGTTTGGGCTGGGAGCAGTGTTGATGCCGGGTGATCGAGTAGTGGCGTATGGGTCTCAGTAGTGGAGGCCACATGAGAGGAATTACCCAATGAATGATCTCGAATTGGCCACATTTGTTCATGTGTTGCACTGTTGGAGACATTCTTCATTGGGAGAACATTTTGTGGTCTTCACCGACCACAAAAGTCTCAAGTATATCTTTACTCAGTGTGACATGAATCTGAGGCAGCGAAGGTGGGTCGAATACCTACAGTTCTTCAATTTTGAGCTTGCCTATTCACCTGGTAAAGGTAATGCAGTAGCTGAAGCACTGAGTAGGAAGACTCAGTTACAGGCAGTGCAGGAGGCCAGCGGCAAGTGGCAGCTCATGGCTTTGTTCTCTGAGATTCATCTAGAGGTGCACGACAGTCGGGGGAAGACTTATCTTTCCTCATTATCTGTGACTTATACCCTTATGGATAGAGTGATAATGAGATAGCTATCTAATTTAGAAGGCCTAGTTCTATGGGAGTCGGTGTAAAGTGAGGACCCTCCACCTGGTTGGACGATATGCGATGACGAGGTTTTTTGTTTCCATGGACGTGTGTGGGTTCCATGGGATATACGTGAGGAGCTGATGTGGGAGTTTCCTGATTCATCTTGGGAAGTTCATACCGGGGTTACCAAGATGTACTGTGACCTGAGACGTCAGTACTGGTGGTCGGGCATGAAGAGAGATGTAGTTGGTTATGTTATGAGATGTTCCAGCTGTCAGTAGGTGAATGCAGAGCATCAGAGTCCAGCTGGACTGTTACAGCAGTTACCCATTCCGAGTGGAAATGGTATGATGTCACGATGAATTTCATGACTGGATTGTTGAGGTCACCTCATGGAAATGAATCTGTGTGGATTGTTGTGGACAAACTCACAAAGGTATCTCACTTCTTTCCGATCAAGGAGACCTTCGGTGTTGACGAGCATGGAAGGCTGTATATCTGAGATATTGTCCGTCTTCATGGGGTCCCTCATTCTATCGTTTCAGATTTGGTTTCCTGTTTTACATCACATGTCTGGAAGAGTTTCTAGTGGGCATTGGGTACACAGGTGCTTCTGAGCACAACTTACCAGCCTTAGACAGATGGCCGGTCAGAGAGTACTATATAGGTGCTTGAGGACATGCTGCGAGCATGCGTCCTAGAATTTGGAGGCTATTGGGAGAAGCATATACCCTTAGTCGAGTTTGCCTATAACGATAGATTTCAGGTGACTATCGAGATGGAACCATAAGAGGATTTATATGGTAGGCCATGCCGATCACCTTTGTGCTGGTTAGAGGCTGGTGAGGCAACTCTAATGGGACCACGTCTCGTGCAGGAGACTTCTGAGCAGGTCCAGTTGATTCAGAAGCGGATGGCTACCGCGCAGTCTCATCAGAAGTCATATGTCGATCGCCATAGAGGACCTTTGGAGTTCATTGTCAGGGATCAGGTTTTCACGCATGTTTCACCGAGGCTAGGACAGAAACGGATCAGGAGACAAGGTAAACTTTCACCGCGGTATGTGGGGCCATTTGAGATATTGGAGAGATTCGGGTTGGTTGACTATCGGTTGCGGTTACCGCATCGATACCAATCCATGCACGATGTCTTCCATGTATCTCAGTTGTGCTGCTATCATTCATACCCGTCTCACACTTTTCAGCGAGAGGAGGTTGAGCTTCAGATGGATGCGTCCTTTGAGGAGCATCCGATTCGTATCATTGACAGGAGCATGAATCTTCTCCGAGGATGGTCAGTTCCTCTTTTACGGGTGCTATGGTAGCATGGCCGAGTGCAGGACGAAACCTGGGAGCGAGAGACCAATGTACGTGCTCAGTGGCCGGAGTTGTTGATGGCGATATCTTTCTCACCCTTGGAAGGGAAATTCGGGGGTGAATTGCTATAAAGGGGGAAGTTTTTAAGAACACGGTTCTTATTCCTGAGGTACGGGCTTCTTCTTTTCACTTTTCCTTGATTGTTTTTGAGAAAATATGGAAAATGGGGAAAATCCAAAATTATTGAAAGTACACGTCGTGTACTATGTCCACACACAGTGTACGTTTGGCCATGTGGGATGGGTACATGGGGTGTGTGGCCATGCCGAGGATGATGGGTGTTGGAACCAAATACACGTCGTGTAGTGGTCCTTTACACGCCATGTAGTCATTCAACAGGCCAGAATAGTAAGGCATTGGAGCAGCTGCTAGCTAGGTGACAATACACGCCATGTAGTTTGGAGTACATGCCATGTACTCATGTCGGCAGGTGAACAGTGTCGCACTGGCGGGAAGCCGCCAGAGGAACAGTTTAAAAAATGGGAAGTACACGCCGTGTACTTTGTTTTTTTTTTATTAAAATGGGAAATAGCCTCCCCTGTTCACAAGGAAGGCTTAGAACCGGAGCAAGTAGCGGGAGGGGACGACCGAACCTTTGAAGATCCGCCGAGAGTTCTTCAGGAATCTGTTTCCACCTCAGACGATCTCGTTGGAACCGCACGTGTAAGCCCTCCACTCTCCTTAAGTATTTCATACCAATTCTTTCCCTAACAGATGTTATTTTACGTTTAAGCGGGTTTCATTATTTTTCAGATCTACGTCGTTCTTGTGTGTTTCTGGAACCGACATTCATGTATAGTGCTCGTTGGCATATAAGGTAGGTGGCATGGTGTAAATTTTTTCCAACTGTCATGTGTTTTGTGCGTTTTTGGGCCACGAACCCATGTAGGGGTGTCGTGTGGCTGAGGCCATTGCTATAATAACCACCTATAATTGAATAGGTGATTAATTGTGATATTAAAATGTTGGTTGGGATCGTTTCTTGTATCCGGAACCACCTAGGGGTGTGTTCCACTGTTTAGCAATTTGGAAAGGATATCCGAGCGTATACCTTCAAGTAGTAATTATTGAATTTCCTTGAGAGTAATTGCTTGTTACTACTTTTTACCTATTGGGTATGGCCCGATTAGCTATTTGGCCTGAGGGTGATATTGTGATTTTCCTGTGGGCACTGCACTGTTTAGCCTGAGGGATGTAGTTATTTCGCCTGAGGGCAACCATTTTTGCCAAAGGGCTTGACTTCTGTGATTGAGGGAAACACTTCCTACTCCTAAGGGAAAATTCTATTACGCATGAGGTTTATACCTACAGTTTGGATTCTGCTTACTTGAGGGTAAGGTTTTTCTTGTCTGAGGACATGGACTGTTTACTTAGAAATGCACTATGGTGATTTCTAATATTTAATGGATTAAATGAATAAGAAAATGGAAATTAAATTGTTATGTTAGTTACTTTTCAGTACTGCTTACTTTATTGCATTTTACTATTGCACACTGTTGTGGCATGCTTACATGCAATTGGGCATGAGCCTTTGGTGGGTGCCTACTGAGATATATTTCTCACACCCTGTTTGGGTCACTCTTTTTGGCCCAAACAGATTACGTTGCTGCAGGTGTGGATAGGGGAACGATTCCCTATACAGGTACATGATTGCTACTGAGGAGTAGGAGGGCATGGGACCGAGCCTAGGCTCGTGATGCCGCTGCTAGCTGTTTGCTTTGTTTCGATGTCCTCTGCTTTCGGTTGTACTGTATTGATTTATAACATGTTCTTGTTGATTTTTTAGAACTTGAGACATGTAGCATAATTATTTATATTCTGTTGGATATATCCACTACTGTTGTTTATTTCAGTTGTGTATGTATTACTGCTTCTTCTGTTTGATGTATGTTTTATTTCTTATTCCACTGCGCTACACTATGACAAATGATGGCATAGTTTCTCCACTATCAGACCAGGGCCCCCGCTGCTAGTTGGTAGTCTCTAGCATTTGGGGAAATGTTCTTGAGGTCATGTGGCGAACTGGGTTCGGGGCACCCATGAGTGGCACCTGGAACCGGGACATTGCAACCTGTCATCGATGATTTCCTGATAGAACAAAATCAAAAAATAATTACTCATTGGATGACTACCTTGTTTAAGCTATTAATCACATTTAAGGTTTTTAAATGAAAATTTTTAAGATTTTAATTAATACATTCTTTTGTATTATTTAATTTTAGTTATTAATCATTTAAAAGATTAATCAAAACATTTATGCTAGAAAATCCCTTCACACAATGGGGCATATTACAATGTCATATCATTAGAGGAAATAGGTACGACAGTTGTTTATAATTTTTTAGGACATTCATATTCTATTGATTCATCCATAATTTTTTCAATTTAAAACATTTTTGTATAAATATAGTTATGAAATTCATTATTGGTACTTATTTTCAATTATCGTTTCCCATATTCAATGTCACTGTAGAGGAAGGTATTGAATATTAAATGAGATGTGCCTCGAGAAAAATAGTTTTACTCAAATATAAAGAAAAATGATGGAAGTGTTGTTAATGATGTGACACAACAGAATATTGTATGTTTTACTTTGATAATATAAAATTTTAATATCTATTTTGTTATTTAATAATACATTTAAAATTTTAACCTGATTCTCTAGAAGACTTTGATGCCAAGGAACTTTACAATTAGGGGTCAACGGATAACTAACATCTGGCCTTGGTAAATGAGCACCCAGGAAGAGTACATTGCCGACTTGGGAAGAGTATAGTCCCAACAAAGTATTGGACCTCTTCAGGTAACAGTTGTACTTCCATTGAATTGGAGAAAGATAATGCATCATAATAACATTATGAAAAAGGGCCACAACTATTAGTGAATGATTTGAAAGGAATACGTTGAATTTTTGAAATTGATGCATGTGTTACGTAAATCACTTCTACCGGATATTAAAACTACTTGTGATGCATATATTTCACCTATGCATTCTTTATGTAGTGGAATAGGTGGTAGTTCTAGTGGTGTTTGAGACTATGTGACCCCTGGTGTTGGCGATGGAGATGGAGAAGGTGAGGAAGATGCTAAGGGAAAGGATGATGTTGAGGATGATTATGGGGAGGCGACCAATGCTGAGGACATGGGGGAGGAGGAGGAAAATGAGGAGGTCTTAGATGAGGATATGGATAAGGAAGGGGATGAGGGTGGGGACGATGATATGGTAATGGATATTGAAGAGAATGATGCAGATGAAGATAGTGATGATAGTGATGGTGATGAGGGACAGATTGATCCGTTACATTTTTAACTGATATTACTAAGAATTAATGTTTGATGATTTGATATGAATGAATATCTATGTTATTTGGTAGGTCACATTTTCTTTATATCATTATCTACAAATAAAAACATGACTTGAAATGGAGGTATGGATTCTATGAATTGTCTTCTAACATAGTGTCTAAGATAATTCACAATTCCATTTTTATATACAATAAAACTATTAGCCGAAGAACATAAGATTATTCATTTTCATTATACCACTTCTTAGTCATGTTTTTATGATTTATTGTATTTTTAGGCGTTACATTATGATACACCATTTTTCATCTAGTCTCATTCACAGATCATTTTGTACATAATACTTTGTGTTATTGTGTTTGTTACCAAATATATATTGATTTTTTTAGAAATTATGTATCATCGTGGTCTTGTCTATATGGATTCAACATGGTATAATTTTTCATGATCCTATCCATTTTTTGAGGTCAGATGGAAGTAATCTGGAGAGGCTACGGGTGAATTTGATTGAAATATTTATTTTTCCTGATTCATGTATGAATTTCTAGTACATATGAATTTCTTGTAGCAAAATATATCACATAAATAGATCTAGTAATTGCTAACATAATAGTTTCTATTTATATCCTAACTTGTTCACTCATCACACCACTATGTGAATCCTTTAGAACCCCACCACTAATTTATCAATCATAAAAGTTAAACTTATTAACTCTTATATTTCCCTCATGGAAAACCTTCCAATATGAATTTATATTTTCCTCCTAAGAACTTATTCATTAGTAATATTTTTTATATATCACCTTCATGTAGGTCACAACACGAAAATACCTCACCCTTGATTGTGTCAAAATAATTAAATATATATTTTTCATCACACAACAATTCTAACCCCTTTAGGTCAGATTATGTAACCCATAAGTTTTTTTAAATCAATGTTTTATATTGGAATCAAAGAATCTCACACACTGATAATCCCAGTTTTTTACCTCATGGTAAAGTATTACTAAGTTTACGAATGTCATTCCAGGATCCTTACTCACTACTATTCTCTTTTTCCCTATTCCACTAACATTAAAATAGATCCATATGTTTATAAATTACCTTATAAAATCCATTAAATCTATCCATAAAGTAATTATATCATCATTATCAACCCACTTTCATTGATTTGAGATATTTTCACTATCAAAAGAATTAATAATCCTTGAGTGTTCATCATATTCATGCTTCTACTATCAATCTCCAAAAAAACCTCGATCCTCCTTTATCTATTACACTATGTTGTGGTGAATATTCATATAGTTCCAAAATCCACAACCACAAAAAACATCAAACACACTTCTAATGTACAGAAATCATTTTATCTCCATTAGGCCCCAAAACTAGAAGGAATTTAATATATTTATTTTTCTGACCACAGGAGGGACCTCTATAGAACACATCCATCATAAGATTGGACCATGTCAGCTTCTAATTAACCATTCAACATATAGTTCACCCTATCATAGATTATATATAGAAATTATAAATATTTAAGAATAACACATTCCATTATCAAAATATTATATCCCATTATATTATAAGGATCTTCATCATTAACTCAATGTGGTTCCTTACTGACCATATCCATTAATTTCCTAAAACACCAATTGAACCCCCTATTGTCTATCCTTCTTGAGAATTATTGTCTTTAACTAATAATGAATTAATAACAAAGCGATCACAATGACATTGATGCCCAAGAAATCCCTAGATCATCCAATAATAATCAAGGAATCATGTATCCAACATATTTTTTTTTACCAATGTCTAAATATAAATTCTAATTTACACTATGTTGTTATATTTTGAACATTGATGCAAAACCAACTCAACAAAATTTTGGTCACATTGAAACCATCCCATAAATAACAATCACACTCAAACTCCACCTAATAGAATATCCAAATTTGTACGTAACTTTCATTGGTTAATATAGAAGTGTCTAGTTAAATTTATCAAATAGAATAATAATGAAAAAATTAACTTCTAATGATCATTCCAATTCTCTAATTCCATATTACATCGAGGGTCATATCATCAAAAAATAATTTCACATTCCCCAAGATATGAGTCTCTTTCTTATCACATTACCAAACCAATATCCCATTTGAATATTAGGATCATTTACTCAAATGGCCAATGGTACAGTCCCCACATTATTTTTCACCATATATTGATCTTCCAGCACTTCCATAGTAGGTTTATCATGAGAAATCATGAGTCATTTCTTCATAATAGTGCTTTTTTTATCCTCAAAATCAATTGCCTAAAATTAAGGATCGGCCAAAAAAATTAAAAATATTTTTTAAAAAACATTCCCCTCTATATAGAACTACTTTTATTTCATTTAAATATCCAGGTCACCACACATGCTAGTACCCCTTCGAAAATCCAATAATCATTGGCCCTATCACAACTATCATGGGTTTAGAATTAAAACAGTTACAATGTGAAAAAATTTCATTCCATTCCCATACAATCCTATATAGTAGGTCACAAATCATGTTCCATCCAATATATCATCCAAATAATGCTCCCAAAGTCATACCTCACTAATTTATAATAACCATTCCCTATAACAGGTCATCATGCCATCATAGAGATCCCATGGAAATCCTTGAAAATTTCATGCACTTTACATGTGCCATGATCTATCTCATGATCACCCAAAATACATTTGTATTACAAAATTTTATGTATTTATATATGAAATATGTTATTCTAATATCATCCACATTCATATACACAAACTAAAACCATATAATGACAAATAACATATTCCCACATCCCCACTATGTCCATCAAGCAGACAGGGCTATGCACTCAACTTGTCCTTCCCTATTCATCATTGGTAATCACTAAATCAAAATAACCCCCAAGCCACTATATCGAATATAGAAATCCTAGACATTTGTGGCATCCTGAACAAAAATATGCATACCATCTGGATCGACCATCCAAATCATAGAGTTGATCTTTGAATCTCATAATCATTATGATAAACCCAATAAATTACCACCCAAGTGTATATTTCTATATTCAAGACAAGATATGAATTCTAGGGTCAAATGTAATCATGGGCGTACTATATATATCTGAGGTCAAATCTTGACATCTTGAGTATTCGTTTCATAACTCAATGACAGGATCCCAGTTTTCAATAGGCACACATGATTACATCATCATCCAAGCTACCTCAAAACCACACCACATAATGAGGTCGTAGCATGTGGTGTAGTATATGTGATTTAATTTATGTATGTGTATCTCATATAGAGAATGAGGACACATGATTGAATTTTTAACACAAAAAATATATATAAGGGGTTTCACCATCACATTAATAGATCAGATCTTGTAGACTCACATAAGGGTTATGGAATTATAAAATGTGTTTCCATGTGAAAGAGTATACTTAGTAGACACACATGACTCGCATTAATAGAATAATTCAAATGTATAATAAGGTGTCATGATCCATTGTAACATAACAAGGTCCTATGATTAATTTATGTTTAATATAGTCTCATGAAAGTGTTAAAACATAAGGTATTATATTGGGTCTAATGGATAGATGACATGTCAGGGTCTTATAAAAGGATATATGACTTAATGATACTCTATTAATAGTATTATTTTCATAAATATATTATAATTAAGAAGAATATATTTTTTATTTTATACAACGTATGATGAAGAGGATGGAATATGGTGTTGTAGCATTCTATAATGTGAAATAATTACAAGAATTGTAAGATAAATAAAAATATATGGTATCTCTTGATGTATATGGTAATGTGAGTCTGATTTTCTATGATATATCATGAAATTTTTAGGCTTTATGGAATGTTAAAATCAAATCTCTAAAGAATCAATTGATGTTCAAAGGTATCGGTCTATTATTTCGTGAAACTCCAATAAAATAAAATTTATCATTCATTATTTCATATATGAATTTATTTCTTTTTATGTGTGGAAATGACTAGCTTTTGAAACATGAAGACTTCATGAAGTGTATTTTTATTTAATAAAAAAATTGAATTTTTTTATTTATTTTCAAAATTCTATTTATGGTATTGTAGTGTTTTGGTGATTTTTTATATGGTATTATAGAGTTTCTCAAATGTTTGTGGTTTGTGCAATGAACTAAATGTTGGTGGTTGGTGTATGGAATAGTGAAGGATTCTATGGGAAATTTTGGAGTTGGTATATGATTTTGTGTGCAATGATGGAGCTTCCAGGGTGGGTTGTGCTGATATTGGATGATTTAGTGTGCTATGCTTAAATCCTGGTGAAATATATGTGAAATGCTGAAATCTGGCTGAAATATGTGTGAAATACTTAAATAATTGGGAAATGTTGGAGCTACATACATTGCTACAGTCTAGATGAAACCCATACCAACAGTTTATGATCATGGGTATAGTGTTGATAGAGCATCTATTTTCAAACATTTATGGATAACCGTTGGAAAAAAATTATACCAACGGTTACTATACCATTGGTATTGTCCTAAAAATATAATGTACACCAAAGATTATGGTTAACTATTGAAACGATTCAATGCCAACTAATATTAAACTATTGGTGTTTCCCAGTTTTCATTATATACCACTATATAATAAACCGATGGTAATTATATATGCCAATGGTTATTAGGATCCATTAGAAAACTGTAATATTTTATATCATATACTCATGGTTAATAGATAACCATTGGTATATGTCAATCCCAAAACTAGACTACCCAACAGTTTAGAAAACCACTAGGATATGTTGTACCAATGGTTTACCTCCCAATACCAATTGTTTGAAACTGTTTATATATTATAAAATTCCAATAGTGAATCAAATGTACAGTATAATTATAAGGGTTACCCATGGAATGGAATGAGTATTATAGTCATTTCATAAAGCATAACTCAACAGTTTCTAACAATGTTATCCATGATAGAAGGTATTTAAATCATTGTTTGTAATTCCTAATTGGAAAATAATATTATATCAAGAATAAATTTTCTAATTGAATTGAAAACATGAAAAAGAGTGTTTAGGATTAAATAAAATTGTTCCACATAAGAAAAGTTTTAGGGAGAAAATAAATAAATTATTATGAGGATAATATAATATTTGTTTGAATAAGAATATAAATGAACTAGAATTACTTTTTAGGATAAATTGAGTGATTTTTGAAAAATATTATAATCCTAAAACAGTAAAAGGATTGTACTTAAAAAAATTTATGAAAAAAAGATATAAATTCCCTTTAATAAGGTTTTCTTAATCGGAGGATTTGATAAGGTACACTTATAAAACATATAATCCCCCTCCCCCAATAAAAGATGAATTGAGATAAATACATATGTATGTTATATATGAATATTACTTATGGTATGTATATTATAATAATGAAGTATTATATTGAGAAAAGTGAGAGAGAGAGAGAGAAAGAAAGAAAATCCCAAAGGATATATAGTGGGTCCAGATATTTTCCTTACGTAATTTCTGAAAGTGTTCTTCACATGAACATAATGTCTTGTATAATCAAAATAGATTCATTAATTATTTAAATAAGAACCAATTCCTCATGTTGATTGTTTATTAAAATTTTATTTTGTTCATTTATGTCTATTTTGATTAATTAAAAGGTTTAATTGCATCATTTTGAGAATTTTTGTTCCATGGTTTTGTGATTGGGTAGATTGTGTATAATGATGGATGTTATTTTCAAACAAAAATAAAAATCCTAAAGTAAAATGATATGGTATGTATGAACTTCTATAATTTTAAATAGTACCATATATCTTTTTTTATTCGGAAATGATTTTGATTAATTTGATATAACATTAATGATAAATATTTAGTTTATTTTGGCGAGTTTCCCTTCAATCATGAATACGTTTTGTTTTACATAATATTATATATATATATATATCTATATATTTCAGAACCTAAAATAATTTATCATAGAATAATTAATATATTATTTAACCATAATAATATTTTTTTGACCAGACATGATGGATTTTATAGAAAACTAAAAATCATTATCCATGGAGATGGCGAATCACCATAATATGGCCAATGGGTTCCATTCATTGAATAAGAGGGGATAGGAAAATGAATGGATATATAATATTTTATTAAAAATTTAGATTTTCATTAAATTATTGATACTGGATTTATTATTACTTGATGGATGGATGTGGTGAGGATAATGTAGAAAAAGAAAATAAATTAAAATATTAGGTTTATGAAAGTTTCTTCTTCAATATATCCTCAATGAAGGATCCACTCAGGAACATGGAAAATTTTTATTTGAATAAAAAAACATATAAAATTTTCCTAGGTATGTTTAAATGATAATTTTTCCAAGGAAGTTCGATCAAGATAGATCATAGTGGTGAAATGTTGTAATATAAGGGTTTATTTTATAATTAGTGTGAGGGATACTTGAGGAACATATAAAAATATTAGAATATAATTAGACTATTGTAGAGAAAAAATCATACCAACATACTCTAAATGTATTGGTTAATATTTTTTCAAACATATATTATCACCATTATCCTTGTTTATTATTATTCTTATTATTAAATAATTGAATAAAATATTTTATTCATGAAATAACACACTTGTTTTATTTGATACAATTTATTATTATGAAATTATAAACATTAGAAAAGTGTAAAATTATAATATAATATTTTATTATATCTTATAAATTTCATGTAAATATTTAGAATACATAGATCAACTTAATTATCTCAAATTATTATAATTTTTACATTTTTATATGATTTATTTTTTTTCAATTAATTTTATTATTAATGCATCATCATTGTTTAAGAATATATAGTATTTATATTATTCCCTAAACAATAAATTTAAATTACCATGATGAAGTTACATATATTATATTTCAAATTAATACTTCTGTTCGAACATATATTTTTTAAAACTGCATATTAATAATTTTATACTAATTAAAAATAATATTGCGACAAGTTTTACTTTCATTTAAATAAAATATTATAAGGTAATTACTGTAAACTATGTGTGTCCAAAATTTAATAAATTAAAACAAATGAGGAATTTTTTTATACATACTAATCCAATAGAATTGGAATAAAATTTAGGGTCATTTTTTATCCATTATCATTTTATTTTTATAATTAATTAACCAATTCATTGTCACGAACCATCCCCCGGGGCCCGCTTCATAACTACGCCAAGCCCGCCTTCCATAGGCCAGGGGATGGCGACTAGCACCAAAGGTGTAAATACCTATAACTGGGAAGGCATTGCCTTTATAAAACTCACACAACTAGAGAACATGTGGAAGAAAACACTAAGTAAAGCAGTAAAACAAGTGTGTTGAATGTACAAAGGGGCCAGAAAAACAAGCCCAAAAGAAAGGTACAGCTATAACTAAAAAAAAAGGGAAACTGAAAAGACAACAACTGAATGGTGAAGCAGCTCTGGGATCATCCTCCGGGTTCCTACCTGAAGGGTAGGTACAGACGTCCTCTTCTGAACTCCGCGTATATCGGTCATCTCCATGTGCCATCATGTTGAGTGTCCACCTCTGGGTACCATCAAGTCCTCATACACTCTTCCTTGGTCAGTGTTGTCCGTCGTCTGCATCCAACACAACGAGGTGCAGGCATATCCCGTGCAGGGGTGAGTATAACGATACTCAGTAGGGACCCTGAGATCCTCATGGTCTCACTAAAATCCAACAAGGATAAACCAAAAATAAAGATCTCAACAGATAACCTTTAATTAGGTATATGACCATATATATACCTATGTTATCAAGTAACCCATCTCAATCATGAGGTAAACACAATGGTCATTGACTCAGCTCAAACTAGGATTATTATTCACAATGATGAAAACACGGTTGCTGGAGAACTCCTCCACTGTCAAGCGTAGTAGTACTATCTCGACTCTGAGGATCTACTCACTAACCTTATATTTCTGAGGTACTCCTCCACTATCGAGTACCGCAGGTCTTCCCCCCCAACACAGTAGTTCTCCCCACCATGGGTCTGCCGCCCCAACACAGTAGTGCTCTCTCTACTAGCCTATAGAGGCACTCCTCCTATCGAGTACCACAGGTCTTCCACCCCAACACAGTAGTTCTCCTCCACCATGGGTCTACCACCCCAACACAGTAGTGCACCCCAATGGGCTAGTCAAGTCACTCTGATACGAATCGGACAAGCAGTCATCAGGTCTCAACCAGCTTCAAGGTCACCATACTCCATATACATTTCCCCAAGAGGATCCGCACCACGAGCTATTGGTCGACACTCCAAGTGTCATGAAGTTCGATGAAGAAGTATCTCAAAGGACTACCTTGTCATAGGGGTCTCAACACAATAGATGGTGCATCAATCAGACACCCGGTCTGTGAGTTATTAGCATTTCCATTTTAGGGGCCCTGTTGGATTTCGGGTACAATGCAACCCGACCATACTCCAACTACGTCCAAACCTCAGGTGAGGTATTCTAAAAGAACCGTATCATCAAGAGGAATCCAACATAGTTGATGGCACGTCAATCAGACGTCCGGTACTAAAGTTATAAGCGTTTTATTATAGAGGGCTCGGTTGGATTCAAGTTCGATCCAACCCGGTCGTACTTCAAATGAAACCGGTTAACAAAACATGTCACACCATTGCAATACATATGAATAAACAGACGAGATGGTCTACCCAATTGTGCAAAACGGATAGCCGGTGAAAAAAGTTGTATTTCACCGCAACCTGTGCGAACCGTGCCTCGTGGGGCCCAAGCCTTGACCTCGACATAAAATACAAAAATTGTTCTTGAAACACCCGCCTTAATTATAGGGTCGCAATTTCGCAGACGGTTCGTCATTCCGATACCATATGAGAGAGATATGTCAAATACAAGATCCCGTAATAATAATATTTTTATTATCATTGGGTGTTTCGTGGACCAGAGCCATGAACAAGAATTTAGTATCGAACATTATACTTGAATCGACCATCTTAGAGATAGGATTACATTACCACTAACTTCAAGCCAATCAGACTTCGCACGCATGAGTTAGAGAAGGTTGAAGATTTAATAATAATATTAAATCTATTAATGTACGAGAATTTCGGGTACCCAATCTAGAAACCCAAAAAAGTTTTCCAATATTGAACTCATAAATTCCGTCTCAAAGTCAAGGTCGCACTACAGATGACGGTTCTTGAAATCGAGATTGCATGAAGAATATACCATCAAAATACGGGTTTCCCAACGAAAATAAGAATAACATTATTATATTATTATAATTTTTAATTTAATTTAACCTTTGATTTTCACTCACGATCAATTCATTCCAGCGCACAACCCTCCCATGATTTCATCTGCCTTTATCATTTATTTCCCTTTTTTTATTCATCATTATTCTTAATTTACTCTCTCCAGTCTAATTCCTCCTTCCACGGTATTGCACCCCTATACACGAACCAAGAACCCTCTGCAACTCCACCTCGCACAGGGCTCCGCCGCGCTGCCTACTAGTGTAGCCGCCTGATCTGACTCATCACCGGCCGAAGCCACCTCGCCCCATCTTGCTACGCACACATGCACCATCTGCTCCAGACTGCCCTGCTCTGCCACATCACCCCTTCCGCGGGCTGCCGCATCTCCATTCTATGTTCAGAAATTGTGACGACCGCATATTCACATTTGAGATCTCCATGTCTGTATGCCATGCTCAACATGACATTGAGCATTTAATGCGCTTCTTTATTTTGCTATGAAGAACACGAAATGAACGCGTGGAAAATGAAATAAAAAATGGAATGGTTTGTGTGTGGATCGATGGCCGTGTTTGGTTTGGCCATCGTTTTTGAGAATCAATAACATGTAGAATTGACAAAAAGAAATTCATCATACATCGATATTTTCATGAATAAATAATAATAAATGGATTCAAACCATGGTTTTCCAATCGGAGAATTAATTCATTTATTTCTCGTTCATCATGAAAATTCAATTCGGGTAAGGAATCCACATTGATAAATCATACAAATAAATATACAAAAATCCTCCTACCTCGAATATGGTTATTTCGTTGTAGATGGGGAAAGTGTTGTCGCTCCGTCAATGCTGGGAAAGAACTGTCGTTGTTGGAGAGTTCCATGTGGTTCTATTTTTCTCCCTTGATGCGGGGGAAGAAGAATAGAAGTCATGTCATCGGTGACTTCGTGTACTTCGTCAAAGGAAGAACCCCTCTCTTTATAATCCTCTAGAGGTTGCCCACCGAAATATTTGTTATCGAAAATTTTACAAATGACCACTCCCATTTAAAGAAGTGACATGCAACAAAAAACAATTTAAATTGTGATGCACCAATTTAATTAATGAAACCATTTATTTAATTATATTGACAAACATAATTAGAGGAAGGTGGAGAGATCTCATTAATAGGGGAGTTGAGGAGTTAACAAATTAATTAAAAAGGGGGGTTTAAGAGAGGTCATGGAGAGATGAAAGGTCGGGGCTCATGTGGGACCCACCTATCATTTATCCACACATGGGTAGTTGGTTGTTAAGGGTCCCACCCTCAAATCCCCTTTGTAGGTTATAACTAACTCAGATATTAATAAAATTGTACACACCAATTTTATTTATTTTATGCTAGTTCCCCAAATTATTAATTATCATCACGCTTAAAACGCAACTGCGGTAAAGGTTCCCTTAATCAATTACTGGTGTTGCGATTTCATCGGTGCCCTTGGATTTCAATTCCGAGAATCGGTTCTAAAGATAGAAAACCCCTAACGTACGTTTACTGAATGTACCAGAAAAAAAATTCAGAAATTGATTCCGGGCACACCGGGCCTCGGAATCAAGTGTTGTCAGAAGCTACAAGCTCGTAAAATTCCAACGTATTTAAGAAAAAAATATTTTCTTGAAATTTTCGGGTTTTTACATTACTCCCGCCTCAAGGATTTATGTCCCCGTAAAGGATCAACACACAATATGGAAAAAATGAGGGTACTGAGCATGCATCTGAGCCTCCCGCTCCCATGTTCTCTCCTGGAGGTTCCTGTGCTACCAACGAATGCGCACCAAAGGATTTGATCATACATATAGGACCTTCTCCTATTGATCCTCAGTCTCTACTCGAACCTTTCTTATAGTTGCCCCTTAATCGATATCCAGTTCCCGTGATCGATGATGTGGGACAGATCGTGCACGCATCTCTTCAGCTGAGATACATGGAAGATGTCATGCACCCAGTGCATATGAGGTGGAAGGGACACGCAGTAAGCCACCTCTCCTACTCTACTAAGGACCTATAACAGTCTGATGAATTGTGTAGATAACTTGCTGCCTCAGCCACATCTCCATAGACCTCGTCGAGGTGAGACACTCATAAAGACATGGTTTCCATCCTCAAACTACAGTGTTTTCTACCTCTTATTTTGATAGGACTTTTGTCTGCTCTGTGTAGTATTCATCTGGTCCTAGATGATCTGTACCTTCTCCAGTAGCCTCAAAATGGGAACACTGGTCAACCTCTACCTCAGCTCTTGAAAATATCTGCCTGCATCTCTCTGACCACACATAGGGTTTTCCCCCTTCTTCGTCAAAGCTAAAAGAGGTGAAGAAACTCTTGAGATGTCTGGCTCAAATCTAAGTCTGTCCGACTCATTAGTGATCGAATTCACCCACTTATGCATGATTCTATCCTATGATGCCTGAGGTTTCCTTTTCACTGACCATGTAAAACTCATCCAAACGTAGTAGGTAAACCACAACCTTTTTACTAATACAGCCAATCTATGTATGAACTATGGTTGCCTAGTCCATACCCAAACTAACGTCGTAAGGCCTCGATGCTGCCACCAAGAGGTTCCAACCGAAACTCTTGCCTCAAGGGTCAGATCACACCGTCAGTAGAAGTGTGATTATCGTGTATCCTACCAAAGGTATCTTCAGGCGTGAGGGTCAAGTCAACGGCTTAACCGGAAACTCTGGGTCTGGGGCAAGATTCGTGAAATGAAATAATGAATGATTCATATCAATGACTGTTGTTATGGTAGCTGGTAGTAGACAAAAATTGTACCTTGAATCATTCCTAGAGCCCTTGGGTCACACTCCTTAATCGCATGCAGCTACTCTCTTCCCCTACCATCCTGCTCCCTGAGCCTGGTGGGGACTACAAATATGTGTGGTTATAACATGTCGAAAAGTACACCACCTCATGCTGCTCTCCTAGCTCTGCTTCTACGTCTGCTGGTCTGCAGATTCATATGTCATTAAAACTTCCTATACTTGAATCATTTTACATGCCCATGTATCTGGCTTCAGTTCCCGGCTTTCTCACTGCTAACATTCACTAGCTGTATTCGTTCAGCCAAAGAACATTCAACTACAAAGGTTCTCTCTAGCATGCCAAAATATGTATGAATGCATAGAGTAAAAAGTTATGGTTTAGATATACTTAAACACATCTCACACAGAGGTCCGATCTCTATAGCACTGATCATATCATATTCATCGAGTACCACGAATGATCGGTATGCCTCGATGAATACTCAACTACCAACACATCATCCTGCCGAAGCTGTATAAGCTCTAGAAAACTATCAGTCACCTTCTCAAGCCAGTCCTCAGCCGCCTATGAGTCGGGCTCGCCTCGGAACCTGAGGGGTATCTGTTGCTGAAATACGTTTAAGGAACTAATCCTACATGTTTCATCTACCGGTACCGCTGGTTGGAACTGCTAACCAACAAGTACTGATATAGCTGGCACACTACCCGAAGGTACTATCTCAGGAATCGGTCCACGTACCGAAGCGTCATCACTATGTGGACCAACCTCATGGTCACTCACTGGGAAAAAATAGTTGATAAGATCTCCATCTTCTCAATTAGTGTATGAACTAGGTGTAGAACTCTAGAAATCACCTCCATCCAGTCCACTATAGCCTGGGAATCTGTCTCGCCTCATAACCTCAGAGGCCTATACTGCTGGAACTCATGCAATGCGCTCTATCAGCGTGCACTGTTGACTAGTACAGCTGGTGGAATCTACTTCCCAATGAGTGATGGTGTTGCTGGTACACCACACAAAGGTGCCAACATTGCCAGAGGTCCCTGCACCGGATCCTTGTCGCTTGGTGGGCCGTCATCATGTACTCTATCGAAACTCCAACTGACTGTCTGCATGGAGGCATCATGAACAGATGTGAAACAGTCAAATGAATAAACCTGGTGAGCTGACTTGGTTTGAGTTGACTTATAGAATACTTTTCAAAAAAACATGCAATCAGTGTTTTCATGTATTGAGTCATAAATCAGAAGTCAGGGTCCTAATGTATGGATACGTCGGTCGCCGCACCAACACTGGACTCCCGAAACTGAAAACCACACTCGATACCCTTTACACTATTTCTTCACATAAAGAAAAAATCAGAGTTCTATGTTATATGGTAGAACAAACCTCCCTCTGATACGAATTTTTCACCACCCGTCCCCCGGGGCCCGCGTCGTAACTACGCCAAGCCCGCCTTCCATAGGCCAAGGGCTGGCGACTGGCACTAAAAGCGTAAATACCTATAACCGGAAAGGCATTGCCTTTATAAAACTCACACAACCAGAGAAATAGAAGAAGAAAACACTATGTAAAGAAGTAAAACAATTGTGCTGAAAGTACAAAGGAGCTGGAAATACAATCCCAAAAGAAAGGTACAACAAAAAATGAAAGAAAAGTACAACTGAAAATACAACAACTGAATGGTGAAGCAGCTCCTGAATCTTCCTCCGAGTTCTTACTTGAATGGTAGGTATAGACATCCTCCTCATCACTCTGTGTCTATCTATCCGCTCCGTGTTCCCTCACACCAAGTGTCCACATCTGGGTACCGTCCATTCCTCGTACACTTTGCCTCGGTAAGCATTTTCCATCACCTGCATCCAAAACAACAAAGTGCAGGCATA
This sequence comes from Viscum album, assembly GCA_963277665.1. NCBI lineage: Eukaryota > Viridiplantae > Streptophyta > Magnoliopsida > Santalales > Viscaceae > Viscum > Viscum album. The sequence continues at coordinate 1,006,323,910 of OY728158.1, read as the reverse complement.
GCCCGTGCATGGCTGAGTATAACGATACTCATTAGGGACCCCGACACCCTAATGGTCTCACTATAATACAAAAAGGATAAACCACAAAGAAATATCTAAACAGATAACCTTTAATCAGATATATTCCCATACATATACCTAAGTTATCAAGTAACACATCTCAATCGAGAGGTAAACACAAATGTAATTGACTCAGCTGAAACCAAGATTTTTATTCACGGTGACAAAAACATGGATGCTGGAGAACTCTTCCTCTATCGAGCACAGTATTACAGTCTTGACTCCGAGGTGCTACTCAATAAACTTAGACTGCTGAGGTACTCCTCCATTGTCGAGTACCACGGGTCTTCCACCACAACACAGTAGTGCTCCCTGCCATGGGTCTACCGCCACAACATTGTAGCGCTCCCCCTACAATCCTATAGAGGTACTCCTCATGTCGAGTTCTGAGGGTCTGCCACCCCAACACAGTGCTACTTCCCACTGGGCTAGTCAAGTCACTCTGATACGAATCAGACAAGCAGTCATCAGGTCTCAGCCAGCTAGAAGGTCACCGTACTCTGTATGCTCGTCTCAAGGAGGATATACTCCACGATCTACTGTTCGACACTTCAATTGTCACGAAGTTCCATGAAGTAGTATCTCAAAGGACTGACTCATCATAGGGGTCTCAACACAACATACGGCGCGTCAATCAGACGCCCGGGCTGTGAGTTATTAGCATTTTTGTTCCAGGGGCCCGGTTGGATTTCTGGTACAATCCAACCCGGCCATACTCTAACTGCGTCCAAATCTCAGGTGAAGTATGCCAAAAAACATTCTTATCATGCGGAACCCAACATAGTCAACGACACGTCAATCAGACATCCATTCCTTAAGTTATAAGCGGTTTATTACTGAGGGCCCAGTTGGATTCATGTTCGATCCAACCCGATCATACTTCAAATGACACTGGTTAACCAAACCGGTCACACCATTGAGATCCATACGGAAAAATAGACGAGTTAACTACCCATTGGTCCAAAAAGGATAGCCGGTGAAAAAGTTGTATTTCACCACAATATGTGCGAACCGGGCCTCATGGGGCCCATGCCTCAACCTCAACATAAGAATCCAAAATTGTTCTCGAAACATCCACCTTAATTCAACGTCATAGGTAGTTCATCATTCCGACACCGTATGAGAGATATATGTCAGATTAAACATCTAGTAATAATAATATTATTATCATTGGGTGTTTCGTGGACCCGAGCCACGAAGCAGAATTTAGTATCTGACATTAAACTTGAATTGACCATCTTAAATACAGGATTACATCACCCCTGATAGGAATCCAATCAGATGTTGCACACACGAGTTATATCAGGTCGAATATTTAATAATAATATTAAATCTATTAATGTACGAGCGTTTCGAGTACCTGATCCGAAAACCTGAAAAAGGTATCCAATATTGGACTCATAAATTCTGTCTTGAAGTCAGGGTCGCACTGCCACTGACAGTTAGTTAAACCGAGATCACACAAATAAGATTCCGTCAAAATACGGTTTTCCCAATGAAAATAGTAATAACATTATTATATTATTATTATTTTCAATTTAATTTAACCTTTTCTTTTTACTCACGCTCAATTCATTCCAGCACACAACCCTCCCACGATTTCATCCTCCTTAATCAATGATTTCCCCTTTTTAATCATCATTATTCTTAAATTTTTTTCTCCAATCTAATTCATTCTTCCACAGTTTTCCACCCCTGTACACAAACCAAGAACCCGCTGCACCTCCGCCTCGCACAGGGCTCCACTGTGCTGCGTACTCATGTCGTTGCCTGATCTGACTCGTCACCGGATGAAGTCACCTCACCCCTTCTTGTTACGTGCACATGCACCAGCTGTGCCAGACTACCCTGCTCTGCCACGTCACCCCTTCCGCGGGCTACCACATCTCCGTTATATGTTTGTAAATTGTGATGACCCCATATTCGCATTCCTCGGGTCGATATCTCCGCATCCATATGCCGCGCTCAACATGACATTGAGAATTTAATGTGCTTAATTATTTTTCAATGAAGAACACACAATGAATGCGTGGAGAATGAAATTGAAAAGGTCATGGTTTGTGTGTGGATCGATGGTAGTTTTTGTTTTGTCCATAATTTTTGAGAATCAATAACATGTGCAATTGAAAAACATATATTCATCATACTTCGATATTTTCAAGAAAAACAATAAGAAATTGATTCAACCCTTGGGTTTTCGATCCGAGAATTAATTCATTTAATTCATGTTGGTCATGAAAATTCAATTGGGGTAAGGAATCCATAAAGATAAATCCTACATATAAATATACAAAACCCCCTACCTCAAATATAGTTCCTTCATCGTAGATGTGGAAAGCGTTGTTGCTTGGTCAGCACTGGGAAAGAACCGTCATCGTTGGAGAGTTCCTCGCGGTTGTATTTCCTCCCTTGATGCAGAGGAAGAAGAAGAGAATGCACGTCGTCGGTGACTTTGCGTTCTTTGTCAGAGGAAGAACACCTCTCTTTCCGATCCTCCAGAGGATCCCCACTGAAATATTTTCTATCGAAAATATTACAAAATACTTCTCCCATTTAAAGAAGTCCCATGCAACACAAAAAAAATTAAATTTTGATGCACCAATTTAATTAATGAACCCATTAATTTAATTATGTTGACAAACGTAATTAGAGGAAGGTGGAGAGATCTCATTAATAGGGGAGTTGAGGAGTTAACAAATTAATTAAACGGGGGGTTTAAGAGAGGTTATGGGGAGATGAAAGGTTGGGGTTCATGTGGGCCCCACCTATCATTTATCCACACATGGGTAGTTGGTGGTTATGGGTCCCACCCTTAACTCCCCTTTGTAGGTTATAACTACCTCAGATATAAATAAAATTGTACACACCAATTTTATTTATTTTAAGATAGTTCCCCAATTATTAATTCTCACCCCGCTTAAAACACAACTGCAGTAAAGGATCCCTATACTAATTACCGGTGTTGTGAGTTCATTGGTGCCCTCAAATTTCAATTCCGATCACCGGTTCAAAAGGTATAAAAACCCGCACGTATGTTTACTGAACGTACCCGAACAAAACTTCATAAATTGATTCAGGTCACACCGGGCCTCGGAATCAAGTTCCTTGAGAAGTTACAAACTCATAAAATTCCAAGGTATTTATGAAAAAAAACTCCTTGAAATTTATGGGTCTTTACATTCAGCATTAACTATGATAAAAAAATTTAAAGGATTATTATTCATATTTATCAAAATTAAATTCCATATATTTATTAAATCTAAATCTTGTAATTTAAAATATATAATCCATTCTTCAAAATTCAAAAAAAAATATTTTTAGAATTTAATTTAAATTTAAATAGTAAAAACACGATGAAAAACATTTTTTCAAAATTACCTTCTTTAAGTGTATATTATTTCAATAATAAATTAACATAAACACAATTAAATGGATAAGAAATGATTATTTATAATCTAAATAAACTAATTAATTTTTAAAACTAAACTAAAATATAATTTGATATTAAAAATTCTTTGAATGAAAAATACAATTTTAAATGTAAATCTGTATTTTTCACTGTTCATGAAAATTACAAACATTTTATAAAATTAAAATAAATTGTCCTATAAATTTTTTAAATTATGTATTCAAAAAATTGAATTTTAATTTCCCAAATATGTTTTATAAAATTATCAATATTAATCATATTTATATTCTTAAAGAAATAAATGAGAATAATTTTTTTAATAAAAAATATCTTTTATGAATAAAATATCTTTACTAAAAAGTAACAATTTATTTGTTATTAATAAAAGTAATTCCAAATTTCTTTATTCATATTCTAAAAATAAATTTAGTGTCTAGTTCATAATAGTCATGTTGAAATAATAATGTTTTAGTATATCACATTTTATTTAAACTCGGTGTTGCTTGCAACAAAATCAATCAATGAAATAAATTATTTAAAGACAATAATTTCATATAAATCTAAGGTTGTTACAATAACTCATAATAAACGGTTTTAATTATAAAAAAATATATCTTAATAATTCTCAAATACCATTAATTTCTTATTTGGGATAATCCCAAAATTGTTCTTGGGAACCATTGATAACATAGTTCATTGGTCTTCAACAATTTGTAAAACCAAAAAGATGTTGACATGCATAATTGATATTTAAAATCCTCAAATAATTATAAAAAATTATCCCATGAAAATTTAAAATATTACATGCATTAATATTTAAAACCATCATATTAACAATATGTTGATCCAAAATCCCTCTCGGCTATATGAAATATTCATTAAAATGGATTCTCATGTACTCATTAACATAATTCCTTAAACTAAAAATTATTTGAAAATTTTTCATAAAGAGATAGTGATTAGCCAAATAATATACAATGAGAGTGTAAATGCATTTTTTAAATATTGGACCCACCCATTATGCATCGAGTGAGATCGAATTGATAGTCAACCATTATTTTTCATTGTGATTTCCCAATGTGAATCTTTTCCATAAAACATGATCTTTCCAATATCTAAATAGATATATAACTTATAGGAAAGAACACATAATAAAAAATTCTTAAATTATTAGTATTTTATTATAAATATATATATATATAAAACTTATGGTTTCACTAATTTTATGACATATTTATCCCCTAAAAGAACAAAATTGATCCTAAGAAAACTAATCCACAATCTAGTAACAATTGGGGAACCCTAGATCCATACTCCCTAAATATTGTGCAAAATATGTTTATCTTTAGTCGCTGAATTTGGTATAAAGGGATATATACTATTATAAATATAACATTATATTATATCATTTCCGAATGTAGATTATTAAATCATAGTAAATGTCATATAATACTAATATTAAATGGTTTAATGTATACAATTAACATCTATATAAAAAAATAAATTTAAAAATCTTGTGAATATTTATGAAAAATTGAGAAACACTATAGTGTCTTATAGATATAACATAAATTGTAATTATCTTCATAAATAATGGAAAATAAACATGATAATGGGATGAGAAGAAAATCATATTAATTAAAAAAACCATAAAATGTAATCACAGATTAGTTAATAAGAATATAAGAAAAAGTAAGACCTAGAGAACTGTTATTTTAGAAATAAGTTATGTTATGATTGAAGGAAATTTAATATAAAACGATAAAACCTATATCATTTCATTAACTTCTGCCATTATAAATATGATCCCTAGAAGTAATCAAATGGTTTAACTAAATGATACCTGAAATGCACTTGAAACATAGAAAACAATGAAAATTGGTATAATAATAAACATGTGGTTTCATGATTTTGAGAGTAAATATAATAAAGTGGAACATTAATAATATAATTATAATATAATAATGATATAATGATTTTCAGAATATCCAAGATGGTCCCATATATAGTATATTGTACGATAAAAAATATTTACCAATGCAAAATATGGTGATATTAGACCACACTCATCAATGATCCACACACACACACACATATATATATATATATCTGTGTGTGTGTCTCAAATGAAATTAATCATTCATCATATCATAATGAACCCGTTGGACCAAGATTTTTTTGAACTCTATTTCGAATAGAATGAAATATAGAAATAATTCTTAATCGTAATAGAAATCATCACATGACAACCCTAAAAAAAATAATTGTGTATCCCAATATAATTATTAACATTATTTATATATTCCCAAAAATTAAGATAATGATGTATATAAAATGTACACCATTAAGATAAATCATATTTATTTTAGTAAGTTTCATATCCAATCACTATCCAATTTCAATCATGTCTAACACCCTTCAATAAATTGATGGAAAATATAGAGTGTTCACATAGTAAAATCAGTGGCAGACAACTCATATTTTTACACGATGGATGATGTTTCATTAAAAAATATGCAACCAATTTCTAAAAGTTTCACCACACCAAATTATATTAGTATATTAAAAAAGAAAATTCATAAAAATTAATTTAAATGGAAAAAAATTCATTTTAGAAAAAAGGAAATTATGAGATATATTGTAAAATAGTTTTTATAAATTAAAAGTGTCTTAAAAACTTCTTTAAGGAAGTCAACTAGAATTATAAAAATTATGATGTGATTATTTTTGGAAAAATTTCACATTTAATAATACCCCCTATTAATGGAGACCTAAAATTTAAAAAAAATTATGGAATTGAGGAGTGAAAGATAAAAGAGAAAATCATTGAACAAAAAAATATTTATATATTTTCAATTAAATTTTCCTAAACCCACATCATACAATGGGATGATAAAATAATCATAATGAAAAGATGATAATGTAAATGTAAATGTCATATGATATAAACCATTATTGTGTTTCCAAATATAATGAAAAAATTGAATTGAAATAAGACATTGTATGTGGAGGTGAAACCACAAGTTAATTATATAAAAATTATCATCAATAATAATATTCTTATGAGAAATATTTTTGAGGTAAAATATCTTAAATTAAAATTACTTATTCACCATAGGGAAAGATAAGGTACAATGGGATAAAATACTTGGGTGGAAGTAAAAAATTGATAAATAATTGAGTTTAAAGAATAGCATATCTACTAAAATAATGGAGTTGTGCTAACACAAATTAATACAACATTAATAGAAAATTTATTAAAAATCCCATTTCCCATGTAATGTGAGGTTGTTTTTTAAATTCATTATAATTCATCAATATTAAAATATAATAAATATATAGACAATATATAAATTGAAAATTTCAGGAAGTTGTGAATACAAAACATATCACAAATAATCAGATTATGAAAGAAAATACCAAATATTATCTCTGTATTTGTATTACATGTCTACCTAGTGTCATTAATAATTTAATTATTTTTATTGTAGAAATTCTTAATATCATTTTTTATTTTAATTTCATTTGAAATGAAATAAATTTTATTAAATATTATTTATTTATTTAATACATTACCCTTAACATGGTTTATCAATATTTGTTTGGTCAACATCACTATTACATATGTCGTATATTAAATTTGCTCAATTTTTTTTATAAAACACATTAATAATTTTTATATTTAATAGTAATTTTTATTTTATAATTCAAAACGAACAAATTATTATTCTATACAATATCACATGATGGAATTATGTTATTAATGCTTCCTTGAGTTGTTCATTTATGGTGGCCAAGCATTCAATGAACATTATTTTTCATATATGAAATATAGAACTTCCAATACTAACTTTGATGAATATTAATAGTGTCATTAATATTTTTTATATATTAAATACACTTTTAAATTATTACATGTTTTAAATTAATGTAATTGAAAAATTATTTACTGTGGTGGCAATAGTTCACATATATATATTGATGAATGTTTAATTTTTCATAGAATGGTAGTGCTTAGAAAAATATAAAATAGTTATAATTTTTTAATATTTATAATCTTATAACAGATGTAATTTTTCAATAAATAAATATTTCAGACCATCTATTTATAGAGGTTTTTATAAATTGAACATGTAATTCAAGTATTTGGTATTCCTCATATTTTCAACGAGATATCATAAATTATTAATGGTTTTTGAAGATGCCTGAAAAGTTATATTGAACTAGTATAATAAAATTTCTGAATTCTAATAATACATACACTATTTTGAATTCTTAGATAGAAATGATTTGAGGGGTAAATGATCGATATAAATTATAAATATTTTTTGAGAACCTTACCAGTACCATTATTGGTTCTTTGTTAGGTAAAACACTAAGGATCCTTATCATTGCATTTTTGAAATATCATAAATGAACTCAAGACAGAGACACATATTATTAAATTTTCTTAGCATAAATATATAATAAATACGACTCAAATATTGAGAAGAATACTCTTATTGGATTATGTGGTTCATAAATCATCCAAATAAAACATATTAATTTTAATTCCCATAATGACCTCATAAATCAATTTTATATTCTAAAATAAAATTTTATAACCTAAAGAAAATATAAAGTGGAGAGATAAAATTTTATTATAAGGATTAGCATGAAATGAAGAATACTTTTTATCTATAAAGCATAAAATAATAAAATAAAAATGGATCTAGAATAATCCCATAGATGAATAAAATAAAAAATATATTTTCAAGAGATAATTGAAACATAGGAATGGAAAATAAAATTAATCATTGCATAATCATAAGTCATTTGACTGGAAAGACAATATCACCTGGTGAAAAATGCCCCATCATAGATAATGTTTTCCTACTAATCCCATTAATATTATATCATGAGAGATAAATCATTCACAGTGAATTATGGAACTAATTTGGTGAACCCTAAATAATATATACATTCTTATGTGTTCAATATAAGGAAATCAATCTTGATGCATAAACATCCAGATTCCCCATGGTGAGAAATGGGTTGCAAAATCATTTCTTATAACATAATCATGTGACATCTAAAAAATGTTTATATTAAAGAAGGTATTAAATACCTGTTATATTTTCATTGTTGATAAATAAAAATATTCTAAAAATAATGTTTTCCATGTGAATTAAATACATGATAAATAGTGAAGAAATTACTTTCAAAACATACACATTAGTTGGGTTTCTTGAGAAAGTGTAAATAATTTTTAACGAGGGAAAAGATAAAATTATTTTCTTTAAAAAAACATTATCTAATTTTTTTTCTAAAATATAATGATAAATTTAAGAAACCATGTATTTTTTGATAATATTAATGGAGTAGTACCGGAAATATTGTAAAAAAAAAGATGATTTATTTCATAATGTTTTCTTATCGAATGAAATTTGAAGGGGATCTTTAATAACATGTATATAACTTTCAAAGAAAAGTAAAATAAAATAGTTATTTATGTGTAGGAAACACAAACACACACACATATATATATATACATAATAATATGTAAGATATATTAATAGAGTTATATAGTTGAGAATATAGAACGAAATCATAACCCAAATAAAATAGGGTGGTTTGGAGAGATCTCTAACATTAGGTTCTAGAATCATTTTACACTTGTAGAAAAAATCCTAAATAATTAAATTACATTCCTTAATTACTTAATTTATAATCTTTTTCTTATATAAGTTATAATATATGATTATATTATATTAATTTACAATATTTTAAATGGGATATAATGATTAATATCATTTATCTGAGGTCATTAATTTTTTGGATCCATGGATGGATCTCATGTTGATAACTATAGACTTTATTATAGAAATGTTTGATACCTGTAAAAGGAAAATGAAATTATATACATTTAAAAAAAATTAAATGGTTCCAAATTTCTATATGTGCTCCGGTGTAGGAATGATTAATTTCGTTAAAATGTTAACATTATATAGTTAGTGTGTTTATGAGATTTTACCAACAATCGCAAACTATATTCTATTTATTAAAATAAATGATTGTTAAAAAATTATAAAAATGTTAAAATATGTTTTATTATACTTATTATTAATATATATACCCATACTATTATTTCTATAGCAATCCATAAAGGTGGTTGTGGAAAATTACATTGTTCTTAGAGGTATTGAACCAACCAAATTTTGAATAGTATTGTTGTTTTAGAGTTAATTTATGTGAGGTTGGAAGATAGATATTACCCTACAATTATAAAACATTAGTATAATTTTTATACATATGTTATTATTCCTATATTCCAGGGAATGATATAAGGGAGATAAAAGAAGAATAAAAATAAAAGATGTTTATGTTAAAATTTAACCTTTCCTTTTGTTGTCCCCATTACAGATACCCCGTAATTTTTCTTGGAATAGTTTTTGGTCAGACTAGGGCTTCATTAGAATGGAGTGATATGTGTATATAATTTTCCATATTTTTGGTAATCCCCAAGTCGTTGAATGTTTAAGGATATGGTTTGGGAATGTTTTTTATAAGGGGAAGAGATGAGAATTTTTTGATATATTATTATTTAGTTTATTATATTTTCTTAGGCTCATAATAGTGATTAATATTGGAAGTATTTTTAGAAATAGTGTCTTTTTGTTGTGACAAACGTGGGTTTACAAAATCCCATATGAGGAAAAAAATGTAATTATGTTATAATGATAAATATAGTATTTGTTTTAATTCTCTACTTCAAAAAGTTGACTATTTTATTAAGATACCAAGAAATCACTCTATCATTTTTTCAATATGTATATATGAAAAATTAATTTCATATTATGAATATAAATATTCTATATTATATATATATTTTTTTATTAATATCCCTATTTAGATGAACAATAATAATTTTAATATTATTATTAAATTTAGAACATTTTTAAAGATTAATTATCATCTCATAAAATTATATTATTATTAGAATGTAATTTAATATTAATTTATAATCTCATTTTATTAAAATAAACATTAATTATATGTATTATATTTAGTAAAAAACATTAATGTTTAATTATAAACTTAAACACTTATTTTTTAATTATTAAAACATTTATTTACATGATTCTTGAAACAAAATATGTCAATCATTTATTTTATAGCATACCAAAATATTATATTACACATAGATTTGTGAGGAAAAAAATCTTATTGTGATGTTACTGTTCATAATCACTATATTAGTATTCTAATTGTACGATTAATTTTATGTTGGTTATCTTTGAAATAGTCATATGGGTCTCTAGAATAATATAAAAATAATTGAATTAATTTTTTATTTTTTCACTATTTTTGTCCCTAATGTTTACATATTATTTCATTTGTGAGATTAATATTGTATAAATAATATTTTTTCATTTCTAAATTGTTTATGATGAGTGTTGATATTCTCTAGGATCCACAAGGTTAAATTTTTCATCTAATATTTATCCTTTTTTTATTTTTATCTTGTTGTCATTTTTTTATCCATATATATTTATTTTTTCTATAAATTTAACTTTCAATTAAAATAATAAATTCTTTATAGTTTTATTTATATGTCTCATCTGACTTATTTAATAGTATATTATCTCTTATAACCTAATTATTTAATGAAAACGGAAAATCCATTGATTAAATTATATGTCAACACATTCTCCCCTCATTAATGAATTTCTTCCTTGAAATTTTTTTATATACTAATGTGATATAGTGAGGGAATTTCTATTAAATCTCTCTGCATGCTTCACACATCCCCTCCTCGTTCTTATATTTATTCTATTTTACTTTGTGTAAATGATTTGTATTTTTTCATGTAATATTGTGTCTATGGTTCATGATATTCAACAACTATACTTCTTCATAGATATAATTTTATATTTGTACAACATTTTATTATTGTACACGGGAGTGGACTAGTATGTAATTTCTCAACAGGGATACATGGAACATGTTATGTATGTGAGACATGGTTTTTGAAAATATAAGCTCATAAGCCAAATTTATAATGTGATCAATAATCTCAAAGTGTAATATATTCTCCAGACATATCTTTGTATTCTACTTAAATACACTGACTCTATTTTAGGGAGATATGTATAAGAAATTTTTTTTCTGAAAACCAAAATTCATGGTCTTTCTAGTTATTATATGTATATCTCTTTTAGTGAAACTGAGCATCATTGATGTGATGGTAAATTTCATTCTCCATTTTTACAATATAATCAAGAAGTTTAGGTCCCAAACGGTTTAATTTGAATACATCATTCAAAAATAATTTTTCCCTTTTCTCCTATTATGGGATTCACAGGGATCTATTTTGATGCATAATTGAAAAAGTTATTGTATGATAACTCGACAATAAGATAATATTGATCACTTAATCATTTGAACTGCATTAATAATTCACTCCACACATACTCAATAATTTGTAAATTTTTCTAATATTAGCCCTCAGTTTGGGGGTGATAATATTTATTAATGTTCTACTATGTGTTTAGAGAATATTAGATACTTTTCTATTACTTGGATGTCATCCTTAGATCTCAATCAGAGAAAATTTATATTTGTGATCCATTCATTATTACCACTTACCTTGTGTATATCCTTATGTGTTTCTAGATTTAGAATTCATCTTGAATTGAATTACCATTATTATAAAATGTAAGATGATCCCCCCCAAAACTAATATAGAATTATTTCCTTTGGATTTCTATTGAAGACCAATAAGAAATTACATGTTAATGTTTCCTAGTTTCCACGTTGGTATGGGTAATGGTTTCTTCATCCCCCTATAATTTTTCTTCATTGTTTTAACATGTTTATAAACTGGGAACATTCATGTATGTTCCACAATCTACATATGCATATTTTCCCACCAGTAATTATTTCAGACATCTCGTTACATAAATGGGATCCTGGGGTTGATAGAAATGGTAAATCTATTTGAAAAATCCAAAAAAACATTACTTATATTAAGAGTTTATGGTACGCATAATTATGACCAATATCATAAAACTCCTTACTCTCAATTTGATCTCCAAGGATTTACTTTATCTTATATCTTACAAATATATCTATAATTCACCATTGTCTCTTTTAACAACACATTATCCTCACCAAATGTGGTGTCTTAGCAATCATTTGTGAAAAGAATAATGTTGTTATTTCTATTATGACTTCCATTTCCATCATTTTCATGTATAATATGTATAAAAATATCTAAATTCTCACCATGTATAAGGTTCCATGATTTTTTATACATAGATAAGCTACCAAAATATTTCTATTCCTTTGACGGTAGTAGATTGATCAATAATAGTTTTTTATCATCATTATATTGTGTAGAATGATTCCTTTTCACACTTTCTATCCTTATATTTGTTAATGAAAACACAGTTCCCTTAATAATTAATTTCACTAACATTATACAATAAATGTACTTTATAATGATTATACATAATTTTTATTTTTACTTAATATATAAAACATTTTCCTCTAGATAAAATATTCATGACTATTCAAATGGAGTATATTTTTTACAATAATTGAAAGATTAAATTTATGCATCAAAAGAATAATGTTGGTACATCAGTAGAATGAGTAATTTTGTACCATGGAAAATCGAATCCTTTTTATAGTGAAAAAATATTACATTTTTACATCACATTGCTGTAATTATTTCAGATGAAGTTTTAAAATTTATAAATAAAAAGGTACACCTATGTCTCAACCGACAAATATCCATTGTGTTCTCTAAAGAAACTTTCATCCGAAGGTCATTTATATGTTATTTGGATGAACCAGTATAAATTTTTGAAATGAAAACACTATTCTATGAGATAAACCATGTTATTTCTTCTTTATAGAATTCATAAGAATTATAATTATGTTACCATGGAGACCAGTGGATAATGTTGTATATAACCTTTCTTGTGAGAATAAGTTTCATTAATCCATTGAAACCAACCATGAAGAATGAAAAAAATAATAGTTGGGGATCTATTAATAAATAGAATCAAAATTAAAGGAGGTGGAATCTGTTACATCAGTAATGATCACGAATTTGGGGTGATTTGTTTTCTATCACCTTTCTACATTGACTAATTGCTTAATTATAATCATTATTGACTATTTAAATAAAGAAAACCATGTTTTTGTGATCTTTTTAAATGAGCTACATTTTATATATTATTTAATATTTTTCTAATATTGTGCGATCAATGGATTCTAGTGATTGGATGATAGATTTTGTATGATCATTATGAATGACAATTTCCATTGCAAGGAAAACAATGTTCTTCAAAGATTAGCATCGATGGATCCCTTTTATATGTAATATTAGCCTTTACATTTTTATGGAAAATTTAGATTCCATAATTTTTGGTTATTGATGTCCATAACATTGAAAGTTAATGTGTGGATATATTTTATAAAGGATCTGTAGGTTTTCTTATGAATTTTATAATGTCTTTGTTTTACCTGTTTTTACATGTTTCTTTTTATGATGTTTATTTCTCTACAAGACTACTTATTTTCAAATTAAAATTTCTTAAAATCATAAAATATAAATTATGGATAATAAATTTGTTCTAATAAATTTTACAAATAAAATACATTGTTAATTTGATAAGCTATATTAAGAGGTTATGTACAGTGTGTATATTTATTTTATAAACTATACATCATCTATCCTCTTTGAGACCTTCTATTTAATCATAGGAAAATGCAATTGGTATTTGATCTGGTTCTAATTCCTTTTCTAATTTATAATATTTATCAACTACTATATTTCATGTAATTTCTTCTATTTTTTACAAAACATTTACACTAATGTTCTTTATGAATGAGTAAATGTTTATAGATAAAACGATTAAATATTGGTGGAATATATAATATTAATCTTATAAGACAATCAATCTTTGATAGGGATTAATGTGAATTTTGGAGAGATATGATGAATAAATTAATTATATATACTTTGGTATATAATTTTTTCATGGTGAAAGAAAATAAAAAGATTCATAAAATAGAGGGTTCTATTTGTTTTAAATATGAGAGGTGAGAATTTAAAATAAATTATCATGTCAAAAATACTGTATTTTTTTCCTATGAAATAGAACATATAAATTGTTATTTATTATTATGAAGTAGATAATATAAAATTGAAAAAATAGGCCTCTCGCTTTGGAACAACCAAATTTATTGAAGTCATGGGAGAAATGATTAGAGACTAATATCAAGAATATTGGTTTTTACCTAGATAATCAGTTTCTAAAATTCATCATATGTTCATGAAAATTTTTATTAGTGTAAAATATATTAGTGATAAATATTTGAATGATGATATTTTGGTAGGGAATATTATTGATATTATTCCTAGTGATTGGGACTCTAAAATGAAAGAACTAGATGAAAGAATACACCAGGCATAGCATAGTCCCCATCACCTAATTAAAACTCTCAAGCAGTATAAGGGATGGATGAAAAGAGATACATAAAATATAAAAAGAAAATTAAATTTTATTGTAATTATTATTTAAAATTTTCAATAAAGGATAGATCATCAAATAGAATGTCCAAATCTTTAAAGAAGAAGATTACTAATTTTATGACCAAACATAGTTTATAAAAATGTGAAAATGAACTAACTAGTAATTATAAAAGGATGAATAAATTATTTGGAATAAATTATTTTTTAGATTTACAAGACTAATTTTAAATATATATATATATGAGATGAAAAATTATTTAGATTTGATTTTCATTCATATTAAGAATCAAGTTCTTATCTCAGTGGATTGTCCATGGCATAAAAGAATGGAAAAATAAATAAATATGTAGTAAAATGTTCTGTATGAATAAAGGAAATAAAATTATGAAAACATCATTCACAAGGAGTGTGATTTGGGGATACATATCTTCATATACTTATTTATAAGATTGTTCTAAAATTATATATATTATGAGATTTTATACAGGAAATTCAATAGAAAATGAATACATTATAGAAATGTGTATGATAAATCCCATAAAAACTTAAGGATAAATGAAAATTATCCTAATTCTAAGGATCAGTGAAATTGTACTTCTTATTAAGAATGAAATTTTATCCCACCAGATGATTTTGTTTCATTACATATATTTAAGGATGTTTCTAGATTTTATAATTACGTAGAAAAAAATGTAATATAGACAAAATATATGATGATTATAGAATAATAATTATAAAGAAAATTATATGATTTCGATATGTTCCCGAAAATTTACCCAACATACTAATTTTTTTTGTAAAAATATAGTTCTCTTTAAAATAATGCGAATAATGATATATTTTCTAGAAAAAAATAATGAAATAATGATTATGAAAAATTTCAATCAAAATTTACATTTGGAAATAATAATATTATAACTTGTACTAATAAATTCTGAAAAAAAATAATTATTTATAATATCTATTTTAAAAACTCAAAACAATATTTAAAAAATACTCTATTCCAAAAGCTGAACCATAATATACTAAATGTCAATATTGTGGGTATTGGAAAAATTATTTCTCTTTAAAAAGAATATAAATTTTTGTATTTCCTATAGTTTACATTTTTAATGAATAAAAACCTATTCAATAAAAATGTATTTAAAATTGGTGGAATCCTATAATTTTATTTTCTAAAAAAGTGGGATACAAGAATGTTTCGATTCCAAAAATCAAAATTTTCATATTTTTAGGAGAATAAAAAATATTACAAAAAAACAAAACATGGTATATGGATAGTGGATGTTCTCTTCATATGAATAGAATAATAAGTTTTCTATAAATATTATAAATAAAAATGGTATATAAGTTAATTTTGGTTATAATTACTAAGGAGAAATATTTGGTATATGTAATATTATACTTCATGAAAAAAAGTAATTTAATTTTTTTTATTTTTCATACTACATAATCAAAACATCATTAGAAAAAGTAACTTATGTGTTGAATTTTACCTTGTGAACTTCAAGAGTGATAAATTTTATGAACCAACCCAGGTCGACCCTGAACCGATCACCCGAGCTGGTCTGCAACATGGCCCAAGAGGCATTCCCCATCCTCTCCGGCTAGCGAAGAGCCCCCGGGCATCGATAGATGGAAAATGGGAATGATTTTTCCTATTAAAATAAATAAAGCAGTGGAAAAATTAGAATAACGCAAAGAAAAAAACACGAACAGAAAGAATGATCAACAAAAACCAACTAACGTGACCACAACAAAAACTCCCCATGGCTCTGAGAGTTGCTCAACAGTCCACAAAAACAATCTCACCGTCGATGAGTAATCTCATTCCAAACATGGAGTAGAACAAAAAAAAAGAAAACACTATAGGCGTGATTATTAAAACATAGTAGGTGTGCCCAACAAACTATTCCCAATGCACTACCATTAAATAACAAATTTACCAATTTCAATATTGAAAAAATATAAAAAATATAGGATTCCACACACAGAGATTCATTTCTAAAACAAGTGATAGTCCATTTCCCTTTTTAATTTAAAATCATGTTTAATGTTTGGAAGGAATAGGTGCATTTCATGTTAAAACATTTTTTTGAAAACATTAGAAACAAAAATTATAGATGGTAGTAAAAAAAGATAACCATACATAACACACACTAAGGGAAAAGGAAAAAAGAAGAGGCACACAGGAGACAACAACCAGACTAGACCTCTCAATCGTCTGCCACATACAATTAAAAACTCTGGAAAATATGGTTCGAACCTAGTAGCTATTGAACAATTCAGAATGCACAATATATCTGGCTCATCCTAAATGAATCCCATGCTCAATGACTTCATAATTACCTAATTCCTAGTGCTTCCCAACATGGACTAACTGTGTGTCCCAATCCCATATCACTGAAAACAGAATACCTCTCTGTTATGGGCCACTAGCCAACGTGTAGTCTAAACTTGTGCAACAATAGTTTTTCAAAAGATTCATTTACTATGCCAAGTTCTCATGTCAACAGGTATAATAAACATGGGAGAGTCAACAAAGTCAATCAAGCAGTCAGTCATCTTGCACAAACATCAATCACAACTCAAGCAATCAATATACACAAAAATATCACCCCTATGTCATCTCAAAAAAAAATTTCCAAAATAATTAATTTTATCAATGTTCCAAACCGTCCTTAACAATCATTGAAGGAAAAACTCATTTCCCAAGAGAACAGAAAAACTTACTCACGAACAGAAGAAATCATTAATCATCAAACAAGAACTAAAAGTTAAATTCTGGGAATTATGTCTAAAGGAAAAATGGGCATTATTTCACTATTGTTCATCAATTCACCAAGAAAATATTTCAAGTGACGTGTATGAAATAAACATCTCTTTTTTACATCGAGTAATTGATCCAAAATTAATTATCTAATACTGTTTATTTTTTATTAAAATTAATAAAATATCAAGAAATTAATAATATCTAAATTTAAAGTTGAGTGTAGTGGGGGACCTACCTCAACTTGCTGCTTGAACATGACAATGCGACACGCCTCACACATGCGCACAAGGACGCGCAAATCGTTGATCACAGTAAAGCGGGGTTACCATGCCAACGCGCTGCAATAAATTCACAACAACAATGGTATATAAACATGGAATTAAAACAATCCAAACGAACAACCAGAAAAAAAGAACCACCTCATCATTTTTTAAAAACACAACTCACATCATCAACACTATTTATAAAACGCCTATAAAATCCACAAACTGTTTACATAAACCACACAACACCAAAATAACTCACTAATCATTTTAATGTGCCAACAGACCATTTTATAAAAACACTTAGAGTTTATGACCTGACAAAAGTGCATGACCTGATGAGATCAACATTTAAAAACTTGTGTGCCTAAAGACATTTTCAAAACCAGGCACGCAACACCCATATTATTTAATACATCATTTAAAAATTTATGAAATAATTTTGAAAAGTATACCCCATATTTAAACACATGAAACCAACTCAAGAATCATTAAATAAATTCTAAAAACATTAAACTGTGAGTAAGGGACGATGAGACTAATTAGGCCATTGCATGCCAAACCTGTCAAATTCAGACCACAAGTTAAAAAAATAATAATTGTGCCCACAACATCAATTCACTTAAAAGGGTGCAAAATATCAAATGCAACTAAATTAATTTAAAAACTAAATTTACATCGAACTAATTTTTTAGATCATATACTAAACAAATTAATTAAAACTTAGGCACTAGAAAAACATAAGAAGAAAATGTATTTCAATACATAAAGAAGAAGAGTGCTAGGGGGTTCCTACCGCAACCATGGATGGACCTCTCGAAGCCGGTGCAAAACCTCGTTCGAACTGCAAATGCTCTGATGAGAAGAAAAAAACAACCTATAGAATAGGTTCGACACCCAAAAATTATGATTTCATCCCCAAATAACAAACCCTAAACCATGTAGAACACCAAAATAACAAAATCTTACCACAAGGGGGGGTGAAGCATAGTGCGGCCGAGGTGTAGGGGTTTGTTGCGGCATGTTGAATGGAATGGGGTATGCAGCGCTGTGTAGGCGAAGCGGTAGGGTGACCGGGCTACTGTAAGGAGGAGCTGGAGCAGCAATTGTGATGCCAACTAAAGGTGAAGGATGCCAGTTTGTGCAGGGGGAGCGGAACCAGGGGGTGTGCCAGAAATAGGGAGGTAGGAGGAATAACAGTTGTAGGAGAGTTAGAGGGTGTGGTGTGATCCTCTCCAAGGGGAAGTGGCCAGCCACAGTTGGTGTGCGAGGCTTGTGGGAGGGCTCCAGTAGTAGGGGTCGAGGCGGCAACTCGCAGGGTAGGAGGGATGGACGGGTGCCGGGGCACTAGGTAACGGCGGGTGAGCAGGAGAGCGACGGGGTGTGGTGCTGGTTCACTGCAAGGTAGATGGAGGGAAATAATTTGTTGCATGGGATGGTCAGCGGCTGCTGGCCGGTGGCGGAGTAGGGTGGGGGGGATCAGGTGCTGGGTGGGTGAAGTAGGAGGGGCGTGGGAGGCCCGGTGCTGGGACACTGCGGAGGGTAAGAAACGGTGCATAGGAGGAGTTGGGGTGTGCCCTACAAGGAACAAGGCAGGGGGGACAGCCGCATGGAAGACAAAAAAATAACCAATGAGAACGAAGAAAGAAGAAAGTGGAGAAAAAATTAGAGTAAACATAAATAAAAATAATAATTTTATATAATAATAATAATTATAATCATCATCATAATTTTAAAAATAAAAAAATATTAACCTCAATGATAAAAATAATAAATTTATTCATATAATTTTAATAAATATAATACTAACAATTTTTGTTTTCAGTTAAAAATAAAAATATTAAAATCCTTAATGACCATGAAAATTTTAAATGATGTAATAAATTACAAAAATATATTCATTTTAATTTTCCAAAGATAGGTGTACTGTTTTGTTTTATAGGTGAATCTGTATGGGGTTTTCAGAACACGCTCTGCCCGGGCGCTCAGCAAATATTGCTAAAAACGCTCAATTTTTTTTACCAAACTCAAAAGTCTTGTTTGGTATTCAACCCGAACCATGACAAAAAATTTTAAAACCAAAGAAAGTAAATAAATAAATAAAATAGTTAGGTCGGGGTGTGACAATTCTCTACACCATAATGCTTTCCACCCATGGGAAGCCAGAACATGACCTAGAACAATGATGAAACTCCTTAGGTGTCACTCACCCCCATAAGTCTACGAACCTCTAAATTATCGATCCAAACGAACACTGAACACCCATAAAATGAAACATATCATTAAAAAACAAAAACATTAAACCACACCAAAACGAATCCCAAAATAAAACCTTGATACTACCATGGGGAGGCCCGAATGGACTCCCCGCTATAAGAAACATTCCAAACTGAATTCAATGTGACCCGTGACAGGTCTCCCCAACATAAAGACTGATGAGATTAATTGAACTTGATAACTTCCTTCACTGACCAAAAATCCCCCACTATGAGGGGGAGAAGGAAATGGCCCTACTAATAGAACATCAAAACTATAGTTACCGCTACAATAAGGACTTTAAACCCTCAGAAGAACACAAAACACACCACACTAAGGATGAAAATTAAACCAATGCCATTTTTCACTATTGGGGTTCACCGGACTACGTGCCAACTTCACCCCAGGACCTATGGCTGGATCTATAATGATTGAATCATATTTTTCCCCGTAGTCAGGCTTCAAAAGTATCCAAACATAACACACGAACTATAATTTTACCAAACACACATCAATTAGAATGAAGGATTCAAAGAGGTTAGACACGAAGAATTCTTACAACTAATGGAAAATAAACACCACAAAACAGAATAGGCGATGACTACCACATCCAAGAAACACTATAAAGAGAAAATATCAAACTGATCCCCAAACATTTCCCTACTCTTACAGATGAGATAAGGCGACCATTGACAAGCCGGTTCTAGCTTCAGTGCGCTTCTTGGAAACACCATGGAAGAATCTCTTCAAGTGACCCAGACATCCATAGGTGTGGCAGGGTTTTGGAGAACTTAGGCACATCAGGATCTTGTTCCCACGCTTACCGCACTAGTTACAGATCAAGGCATTGCACTGTGAAGAAGACGACTAAAGGTATGAAGGCCTCTTGATTCCTCTACCAGTACCACCAGCATCAGGCCGCTTCCCATTATTCTTATCGCTATCTTCAGCACTGCTTCCCAAGGATGGGGAAGGATTCACCACATCATGTCCTCTTGCCAACTCATCTTCATCAAGGAAAGCATGTCTCACTATGTCAGGGAAGGTGATTACGTTGAACTCTTCTACCTTTGATTGTAGATCATGACATAATCCATGCTCAAAATTCTGAGATTTCCCAGGATTAATTCCAACATACCCCGGTACATATAGAACTTTGTCCAATAAATGACGAATGAATTTCAACACCAATCATACAACTTGATGAAGACATCACAACTCCATCATCTTCCCCATCTTTTTCACCTAAGAGAAATATTTTTGGATGAACGATGACTAGAAGAACTCCTAAGTGAGATATTCTTGAGAATTTCTTCGAGACACAGACTTCCACCACTTCCAGGATGGACCTTCTATCATAATGGTAGACAGATTTTCCATTAATTACTCGGGTGGTATGAGAGAATATAAGTTTTTCTCAATCTTCCACAACCAATCCTATTCCTTAAGAGGATTTGCTTTCCCATAAAAGAAGGAAGGGATCAACTTCCAAAACTCGAGGACATAGATTATGGGCTGATCAAGTAGAGGATTTGTTATGGATACACCACCTGAAGCTACACCTTTGGAATCCATCAAACCTTTGTGGGGGGTGAACACTAAGGAATAAGAAAACAAGGAGTGAGACCAAAACACAATCATTTTCATTTCAAATTCCAAAATAACACTTCTTACACCGATATTTAGAATGTAGGAAACCCATATGATTCACTAGGTGGGAACTAGTGATGATGGGTGACTCAGAAAAATGGTTGGCATCTATATTCCAGTCATTCCACCATCACAAGGAGCACTCTACGGTAATGTCCCCGGCTCCACAGGGCTTTACAGACTATGCGAGCTCATTGAGGTCACTTTTCTGGCTCCTATTTTATTTCCCAACATAAAAAAATTCACAACAATCAAAGGACACCAACATTCCCTGACATCCCATGGTAACCCGAGGTTCTGAATGAACAAGGGTTCATGACGTCCTTCTATCCCATATGCCTCGATTTCTAAAAAATCTACTCCTTATACTATGACAACTCTAAATAACGATGGGCACTAACAAAAACAAGGTTTTCTCAGGAGCCGACCACATCTAAGACTATTTTGTCACGAACCAACCTTGGACAACCCTGATTTTATCACCCGAGCCAGTCTGCGGCATGGCCCAAAAGGTGTTCCAGATTCTCCTGGGCTAACAACAAGCCCTAGGTCATCAATAGAGGTCAATTGGTAACGATCTCGTCTAGTGAAAATAAATAAAGCAGCTGAAAAAGTATAATAACGTAATGTAAATAAACAAAATGAAAAGAACGAATGATCAAAAACAACCAACTAACTAAACCACGACCAAAACTCCTGGTGACTCTAAGAGTCACTCAGCATTCCACAAACAACTTTAGCCCATGGAGAGTAACCTCAATCCAAACCTACAACATAACTAAAAATATGGAAAAACTATAGGTGTGAGTATTAAAACTCAGTAGGTGTTCCCAACAATCTATTCCCAATGCACTACCTTTAAATAAATAATTTACCAATTTCCGGTTTGAAATAAATTATAAAAAATATGGGTTTCCACACACACACATTCATTTCTAAAATAAGTAACAATCCATTTACCTTTTCAATTTCATAACAATATTAATGTTTGGAATGTGTAGGTGCATTGAATTTTAATACATTTTTGTTAACAATTTAGAATTCCAAATTTTAGTTGTTAATCAGAAAGAAAACCACACATAACACACAACACACACAAATGGAAATAGAAAAGAACTGGCACACAAGGTCCAGCACCCCAAACCTCTCAATCATCCTCCACATACAAATAAACACTAAGGAAAACATGGGTCAAACCTAGGAGCTCATGAACAATCCAGAACTTACTAAACATCCGACACATCTTGAACGCATTCGCTGCCCAATGACTTCATAACACCCTAATGCCCAGTGTTGCCCTACATAGCCTAAATGAGGGGCCAAATCACATAGCACTAATAATAGAACACCTCTTTGTTATGGGAAACTACCCGGTGCATAGTCGAAAATGGTGTAGCAATAGTTCCTAGAATATTCACTTATTATGATAGGTTCTCATGTCAATACGTATAATAAACAGGGGTGAGTCAAAAAAGTCAATCAATTAATCAGTCACATGGCACAAAATCACACACAACTCACACAATCAATGTACACAAAAAGATCACCCCTCTCTCACCTCAAAGAATGTTTTCCAAAATAATTTACTTTATCAAACTACTAAATGGGCCTTAACCAACTATAAAGAAAAACCACATTTCCCAAGAGAACCAAAACAATTACTCAAGCATCAAAAGAAATCATTTATCATCAAACCAGAACAACACTGAAAATTCTGTGAATTATGTTCAATGTTCAAACATGCGTTCATTAACTAGTGTGCATCAATTGACCATGAAAATATTTCACGTGACATGTATAAAATAAATAGGTCTTTTTAAATCGAGTAATTATTCCAAAATTAATTATCTAATACTATTTATTATTTATTAAAATTAATAAAATTTCAAGAAAAAAATAAATTATAAACTTAAAAGTGAGTGTAGTTGGGGACCTACCTCAACTCGCACCTCAAACAAAACAATGTCACATGCCTCATACAGGCGCATAAGCACGCGCAAGCAGATGATTGGGGAAATGCGGTGTTACCCTTCCAATGTGTTGTTATAAATTCACACCAACAAAGTTTCATAAACATGGTCTTAAAACTATCCAAACGAACAATCAATCAAAAATAATTACCTCAACATGTTTTCAAAACACAACTCACACCATTAACACTACTTACTAAACCCCATTAAAATCGACAAAGTGTTTACAAAAACAACCCAACACCAAAATAACTCATTAATAATTTTATGGAGCCAACATATCATTTTAAGAAATCAGTTAGAGTTCACAACCTGACAAAAGCGCATGACACGACGAGATCAACATTTAAAAACATGTGCACCTAAACACATTTTCAAAACCCGGCTCATAGCACCCAAATTTTTTAATAAATCATTTAAAAATTTATAAAACAATTTTGAAAAGTATAACGTGGATTTAAACACATGAAACCAACTCAAGCTTCATTTAAATAATTCGGAAAACATTAAACTACAATAAAGGGACTAGGAGACTAATTAGGCCTTTGCATGATAAACCCGTCAAATTTAGACAACATGTTTAATCAAAATAATTTTTCACACAACATGAATTCACATAAATAAGGTGAAAAATATCAAATTCCACTAAATTATTTGAAAAACTCAATTTACAAAAAACTAATTAATTGGATCATTTATTAAACTAATTAATTAATATATATGCACAGAAAAAACACAAGAAAACAATGTATTTCAATACTTAAAAGAAGGGAATGCAAGGTGGTTCGTACCTCAATCGTTGATGGACCTCCCGAAGCCATTGTGAAACATCGTTTTCACTGCAACCACACCAACGTGGAGCCAAAAACATCATACAGAATAAGTATGACACAAAAAATATAATTTAACTACAAATAACAAAACCTAAACCATAGAGCACACCAAAATAACAAAAATATTACCCCATGGGGGGTGCAGTGGAGTGTGGCTAAAGTGTAGGGGTTCTCCGTGACCTGTTCGAAGGGAACGGTGCCTGAGGCGCTATGTAGGAAAATCAAGAGGGTGATTGGGTTGATGTAAGGAGGCACTGGAGTGGTAGTGGTGAGGCCAACAGGAGGTGTAGGTGGTCAGTACATGTAGGGGGGGGGGGGGGAGCCGAACCAATGTGGATCATTGGAAACAAGGAGGCGGGGGCAGAACATTCAGAGGGAAGTTGGAGGGTGTGGCGGGATCCACTGTAAGGTGGAGAGTTTGGCCGCACATGGTGCGTGAGGCCGGTTGGAGGGGTCAAGGAACCAGTTTGTAGTGCAGAAGGAACGGAGTGGTGCCAGGACACTGGGCAGTAGCGGGCGACCAGGAGGGCGACATGGTGGTGTGCTAGTACACTACTTGGGAGAAGCAGGGAGGTGGGTTACTGCGCGGTGTGGTCGGCGGCTGCTGGTAGGAGGTGGAGAAATATGTGGGGGAGCTGGTGTTGGGTGGGCGAAGTTGGAGGGGCGTGGAAGGCTGGGTGCTGGGACTCTGTGGAGGTGAAGAAGTGGTGCACAAGATGAGCTAGGACATGCGCTATAAGGAGCAAGGTATGGGGGACAGCCACGTGGAAGACACACAAAAAAAAGCGAATGAAGAAAGAAGAAAGAGGAAAAAATTTAAAAGTAAACATAAATAAAAATAATAATATTATATAATAATAATAATGATGACGGTGATAAAAATAATAGTAACCTTAATGCTAAAAACAATAACTGTATTCATTTTATTTTAATAATAAAAAAACTAACAATTCTTTTTTCCATTAAAAAAAATATTAAAATTATTAATAACCATGAAAATTTTAAATGATGTAATAAATTACAAAAATTTATTCATTTATATTTTCTAATGAAAGGCAGACTGTTCCGTTACATGGGTGATGTTTGAAGGGTTTCAAGAATCCGCTCTGCCTGGGCGCTCAACGAAGTAATCTCGAAAACATGCATTTTTTTACAAAACACAAATGCTTTGTTCGAGATTCAACCTAAACAACAAAAAAAATTAAACCAAATAAAATAATAACATAAAAATAGTAGATAGGTCAGGGTGGGACAATGAATATACTATTACATAATTATATTGAAAATTTATTCTTTAGGGGATTATCCAGAAGAATCTTACACATTTAACCAAGAAAACCATAAAAGACAAGATCATATTTGATTTAGTGAAATTTAAGTAAAATCATTGATTTTGTAAAAAATATTATGATATTGTTATATAAGATCATAATGCAAGAATTCTAGATAATTATTGGTTAGAGATACTCTGAGAAAAGAATTATTTATTCAAAAGTTTATGGTCCTTGCCAATTTTGAAAGAACCATAAGTTTTGTTTTAAATCTATTAGGGAATTTTTAGCTTCTAATGACTTATAGTTAGTTCACATTGATTTAATTTATCCACCAAAAACTATAAATATTTATGTATATTACTATTTATATTTTTTATTTGGTTATTGTACAAGATAAACATGTGCCAATTTGTAAGTGAAAAATATAGAAGTATTTTTATATTTATAATGTTTTGTTTTTCATGATAAAAATTATATGTATATATATATCATTAGGAAATAATTTTAGTTATAATAGTGGATAATTTTTAATGTTTTAATTTAAAACTTTTATGTTACGATATTCAAAATTCATAACATCTTTTTACCTAGAACACCTAAGAAAAATACTATAGCTAAAACATTAAATGAAGATCTTTATGATATTGTTATAACCAAGTTCAATGAATATAAATTTTCTTACCAATTTTGGGTTGAAACAATTAATTTTATTAATACACAAAAAATCATGTTACCTAAACTATTTATTCATAAAAATCATTGTGATTTGTGGAAATGATGTAAAATAAAAATTTATTACTTCAATGTTTTTGGTAGCAATGTATTTTTTTTGAAGAATACTATAGTTATTTTACAAAATATCCCCCAAAAAATTGATGAATGATATCTTATTATATATTTTAAATGAAGTCAAGATTATATATTTGTTTAAAAAATGAAGTTACTGTTAAGGAAATAGTTCATGTAAAATTTATTGAAACCAATCATGTTATTAGTATCATTCTAAAAAGGAAAATTCATTTGTTTTTACTAATACTAATATGTAAACCATATATAAAAATTCTTGATATGTGAGAATAATTCATGAAACAATATAAAAAGATTTACCCCATGTATAAATTCAAAATATTTTAAAAAAAATTCCTTCCATAAACCCATAAAATCAATAAATTTTTATGAATCATCCTAGTGGTAAAATCATTGGTGATGTAGATCAACTAGTTTAAACAAGAATATTCATAAGAATCAAATGTGTATATTGTTCATTTTGATAAAATTTTTAACATAACACTCTTATTGAGTAATAATGTAATAAATATTGGTTAAAACAGTAGAATGTTGAACACAATAATTTTGATTGAAATCATTCTTGGATAATGATTGAATAACATTAATATTTTTCTAAAATTTTTATAATGTAGTGTTTCTGATAAAATGTGATAACAATTGTGTAATATTTAGAAATAAATTTTACTTGTTGAAAAGTGTTTCAAGATACTAAAAGTAGTATAATATTAATAAACATATGCTCCAACATAATTACTAAATTATATATGTATAATTTTAGCATATAATTTATTACTAAATATCAACATTTTTCAAATGGGTGTGAGGTGTGATTTCTATAATGGGTATGTATAAGAGGATGTTTATGTAGAATAACCACCTTGTTTTGAAAGAAAAAAATCAATTAATTGTGTTTTAATACATAATAATTCACATTGTGTACATAAAGAGGACCCTACAACCATGGATGATTGAATAACCATTTTTTGATATAAAAATTATTAAGTGGATAATGAATTTAAAATAATATTACACACGTTTTCAAAAACATTGACATTATTTAAATTTATTTAGGATACATTATTTTTTTAATTAAAAGGATATTTCAAATTGGTTTTTTAATATTATTAAATATGAGTTATAAATGAGATCTATAGCTATTTTATCTATTTTAAATGGGGTTTAGATCTCTCAAAAACTAGAATGAACTATTATATCTCTAAAAATGATTATAAAATAACCTCATAGTTTTTAGGATATTATAATTGTAATATAATTAATACTCCAATAAAAATAATAAATTCTTTACATCATGATAAATTTGGGAAACTATCTAATCAAAAACATTTAAAGGGGTGATATATAGTTGAATAAAACATACATATAGTTAGATATAATTAATGTTTTCTATAGTATTATGGGAAATATATCATGAAATTCCTAAGGATTCAAATTTAAAATAAATAAACAAGATATTATCATAGTGTAAATATAGATCAGGGACTATTTTATTCTTTTTGAAAAGATTTTTTTTTCAAATAATTATTCTACTGGTAGTAAAATAAGAAATATAATTTCAAAACAATGAATTTATTAGAATAGGATTATTATCTTAGTATTTTAAGAAAAAAAATCAGTATCACCTTCCAATACTAAATATAAATATATGGTAGCCTGAATTTTATATTCTCTAGTGTTATTGTGGAAATACACACTCACTACTAATGGAATTAGTTTTAGTAAAAATCCTATTTTATGTGGTAAAATAAGTTTTATATTATAATGTAAAAACCTAGTACAAAACTCGTATTATATGAAAAAAAATATAAGACAAAATTTACCATGGGATAACACAGAATGGTTAGATATAATTTTAAATTTTAATTTAATTTAATAAATAATTTGTGATATTTTTGAAAAACCCAAAAATTGTGATCAACTAGTATATATTAAGGAAAATCCTAACATGATATACCTAACATAATCACTTGTATACTTAGTTTTTAAATAATTTTATAGATACAATTAGGTCCTTTTATATGGAGGTTTACCATTTTAGGGTTTTTAAATTTTTAAATTTTTCCATTAATCAATTATATATATATTTTTTCCAACATATTTTTTAAATCTATTCCCGATTTATGTTCCCAACAATAATATTTAAAAAAAACATCCCTCAAAAAACTATTTCAAATCATTTCACATAAAAAATATACTGTAATTTTTTTTATAATTTTTTTTAATATTTTTATGAATCTAGTTTTAAAAAAATATACCCCTCACAAACATTTTTCAAAATTTTAAAAAAAATTATACAAATAATGGATTATCATATAACTAATTTTTTCATAATAATGTTTATAATTTACAACATCGAGATATAATTTATAAATATTTAGTTTTTGAACCTATTCACTTAATAAATTATTTGTGCTTATAATTTATTTTAAATATTTTTCAAACTATTTTTAAAAACATTTATGTTTCATAAAAAACATCATCTGATTTAACCTATATAATATATTATTTATTAACATCTAGAGTTCAACCATTTTCAACATCATTAGAGAGATGATAAAAACCATTTATCAAAAATAATATTTTAATAAAAATCCTATGATATTGATAGGTTGAAGAATAACCATTCATAAGACTATTAATATTTTTGTGGGTAAGTAACTCACCCTTAACGACTAATTTCGGCAAAAAACTGAAAATTCTTATCTTCCTCTATGTCCAATAAATTAGTGTTTATTAGATAACTATGCATTATATAATAAATAATTTAACTTCATTCAGAGAGTTTTGAAATAAATATTTTACAATGGGAAGACCCATAGAAAAATATTTTTATGATATGTAAGGTTCCATGAGAAAATAAATTATTACATTAAAGGTTGAGAATATGTTTATATTGAAAAAAACGATGTTTATCTACATTTCTTATATATTGTGAATTTTATTCTTCAGTAAAATATATTGATGTGGTTGTTTTTAGATCTTCAAAATTATCCCTTTTTAAATAATTAAATAAATTGAATATTTTTTATGTAGAAAAGTAATTCAGAGTAGCTTTTAGTGGAGAATAAATTTTAATAATTCACAAAATATCGTAGTAGTTATGATTGTTTGATAAGTTTAAACCATAGTCTAATTTATTTCCCTATTTTGATTTTTTTAGGAATGTTCTATATATTTTTGTTGATACAATAGTAGTGGAAATATGAACACATAATTATCCTATGCCAAGGAATGATGATAGTGATATTTTTAAATTAAAATATAAACATATGTTTTAGATTCCATGTTGAATATTATGACATTTAATCTTTCAATGTTTATCATCATCTCTATTAAATGATCAGGAGAAGAAATATTAAACTAATAATTCTACTGTTTCCATGTTTCTTCAATTTTTTTGGTAACCATCAAAAAGATTATGAATATCATGAATAAGTAAACCCTAGTTTGGTATATTGATTCCCACATTAGTCAAGAAAATATAAATACAATGTGAATGTTGTGTGTACAATTATTGAATAATTTTATTTAGAAATCAGAATGTAATTTTTATGGGGTGTAAATATAATAGTAAAAATAAAATTTTATAAATAAAAGGAAGGAAGTAAAAGATTCTCATTGATGTATATTAAATAAAGTGAAAACTATATCAGATGAGGCTCCTATGACTCTTATGAATAAGAAAATTGAAAAAATTATGGATGATACATGTTTATAACCTGACAAGGATGATTCATTAGTTCTTATAAAATACACTTACATAAAACCGAGGAATGGAGAAAAGTAAAATGATAATGAATCTAAGTATAATAAATCCATCATGGATATAAAATTCATAAAAAGTATTGGAAGATGAAATTTTAAATATAATTTTAGTTCTAATGCTCTTATTTTATTTCTCTATTGTTAGTTTCTCATCCAAGACAACCCCATAGAATTCAATTTAAAGGAACGAAACGTCATATCAATATTCCATATCTTTCTAGTGAGAAATAAAAATATAAATTACTGTATGAGAACAAAATTATTTCAAATGGAGTTTGAGATTATTATAAAGATATTATTAAAGAAAAATAAGAATTTTTAATTGAGATTTAATTGAAAATTCATTTTCAATTTGAAAATATAGTTATATGATTTTTAGTTTTCATGTCTTATTAATATCATAGGGAAAAAAATTTAATCACATGGAAATTTTAAAATCATCAGTTAAAGGGAAAACATGTAGAGAAGTTTAATTAATTAATCCTCAAAAACATAATTCAAATTATAGAAAAGAACATGTATAAATTAATATTCCTCAATGATTTACAGTTTTAGTTGATACATCTGATTTCAATTACTATTATCCTTACATAGGTTCACAATGAATTGATATGAGGTTAAAATACCTCAAAGATGTTTTACGGAAGCATTAATATCTTTTATATATTTTCCTATATATTTAATAAAGATGAAATTATTTGACTTTTCATGATGAGCAATCATTGTTATCCGAACCT
Organism: Viscum album; assembly: GCA_963277665.1. Taxonomy (NCBI): domain Eukaryota; kingdom Viridiplantae; phylum Streptophyta; class Magnoliopsida; order Santalales; family Viscaceae; genus Viscum; species Viscum album. The sequence goes on along the minus strand of OY728158.1, from coordinate 1,006,292,586 downwards.
AATAAAAAAAATCTTTCAATACTATTAGATATATAAGTTCTAATGTTAGCGAATGAATACTATCCATTTGTAATATTAAATCCATTGGATTGAAACATGATGATGAAATTTCATATCAATGGAAAAGGATAAAAATTTTAGATGAATAAGTATCTAAGTTCAAGAATGAGAACATTTGTTTTTTGGTTTTTACAAAGAGAAGTGTTGAATCTAAAACTAGAGAAAAAATATATATTCCTTTTGAGGAGGTTGAAATGTTAAAATTAGTTGGTTCCAATACATAGAATAATTAAAAATATATAATTAAGTTGAATTCTTTTGTAATGAAATTCATGATGAAATAAAAAATTAATTATGTTATATAATATTTTTAAAAATTTAAACATAATTTTATAAGAGATTATTTGAAATTAATTATCATCCCTATTTATTTTGAATATATGTTATTTCAAAATTATTATGATAAATTTCAATTCATATTTTTTTTCAATGTCTGTTAATAGATATAAAAGTGTTTAATTCATTTTTTTATATTCCCTAAAAATTTAGGTGCACTATCTAACATCCCACATTACTATTGAAAATCAATAGTGGAATACATGTTATAAAATATAACCCTTGAAAAAATAATTTAAAAAAATAGTATATAATAATTAATAAGAAATAAATAAAGGTATGACTATAAAATCACATTAACATTGTTCAGGTATACATGTACAATTCATTAAGTTTACATTTTTTGTTTGGGTTCATTATTATCATCTTAGGTATGGGGATTCATTACTGGTGAAAATGACATAATTTCCAGGGATGTATCTTTTTTTATTAATTGGGTCTAGGTATAAATTTATAAATTTATTTACTGGGTGATTTTTAGTGTCTAAGACCCTCAAGAATTTATTCAATTATTTTATATAAGAGACTATATTACATTTTTTTCTTTTTGGAAATAATTACATCATAAATGATTTACAATAGATGATGGTTTTTCAGGAAAAATGGAATCAATATTTTCTATAGAATGATTTTTTTTAATACGAATCCATTAAATATTGCAAATATTTTGATCAAGATTTAATTTAACCCAAGGTGATCCCTTTTTTCAATTCCTATAATTCATCTGATTGACATCACAAAATGGTTTCATGATGTAAATACCACATTCTTAGTGATTTTAATAACACGTTATTTACAAAAATCATGTTATCTATTGTACTTAACTCCCTCTCAATGATTAAGATGATTTGGGGAGATTTTTGTGGTCTCCCTCTATCTGAATTTCTCTATTAGGTATTTGATTCCTATAGATTTTTTCTATCATATCCCTAGTTAGTGGTATACCTAAATTTTCATTATGTTTGGTCACAGAAAAAACCTCATACTAATTTTTGATTGATATTATGATCAGTTGGTGTTTCCTATTGATCCATTTTATTACTCATTCATGCATATTATTTCAAAGGCCAGTCTATTGGATTCCAATCTCCATTATTGAAGGAATCTGGGATTAGATAATTTTTGAGGTTGATGAATCTATGGAAGTAGTTATAAATTTTAATTCCCTATATTTTTATATCAATTACTTTCTAAAATTGAATGAAATTGATTGGTATGACATTTAATATTTTTTTTTGTGAAAATAGTAATATGTTTAAAGGGGATTGGTTTTATAAATTGTTTTTCATTATTATTAAATGTTTTTATATAATGTGGAAATGAATTTTGAAATGGATTTTGATAAACATATCATTTTTGGAAAATTTATAGAATAAAAAATGGACATGTATCATTATTGTGTGTGACATATCTATAGGTATTGTGATGTCAATTTACTATTTTTGGAATTAGTATAAGTTGGAACCAACATATTCCTAGTTTAGGATTACTTTATGTCGAGTAATTATTTTTTAGGACTTATCCAAAATAGTTTACTTTTTTATTCATACATTATTTTTCTCATAATGGATTAGTTCATGGATCGTTTCATGCATGTTTATATTATGGTGTATCCATTTTTTTCCACTTATTAACTATTTTTCATTTATATTTGAAATATTCATGGATTTGGTGGATATTTTTAGGAATTAGTAAAAATATAAGGAAAGTTTACAATATTGATCCATTGAAAAAAAATACATTATAAATAAGGTTATGATAAAGATGCTAAAACAATTATTAATTGATATTATAAATTGAATTTATTCATTGGTAGTATCTTATTAGGATATATGAACATAACCTATTTTCTCATTTTGAAGGTGTATATCTTTTTTATAAGAATTTGTTAATGTTAAGGGAAACATGAATAGTTTTGGGTACTATTTTTATTTTAAACCATAATCGAGGCTATGGTTTGGGGGGATAGATGGTAGCATGGATATTTATTTAGTCCAGCCATTTTTATCATTATGTTTTCACCTATTTTTTCAAAACATGAATGTCTCATATATATATATATGTGTATTTTTTTCACTAATATTTCTCACATATATTTCTTCAGTTATACATGAGACTTGTCATTATTTTCTCCATCTTACATAGTAGAAGAAAATTTAGGGTGGCTTATCTTGTTACCATTGGTTGTTTTATTACATATTGGTATCAAACATAATACCCAACATGAAATGTGTTTGAAAATTCTAGGGTCTTGTTTAGTTTTTTGGATAATTTTTTTAGGAATATTATATTTTATGTACTATTAATTGAAAAATGGATTTGATATCTTAGTTTTGTGTCTAAATAAGAGTTAACCATGTGTGGCCAGGGATTTTTTTTCTAATATAGAGACTTGGTGGTTCATTTTTATTGAATAAACTGCATATGGGGATTATTTAAAAATATTTTTTCCTTATTTTTTATTAGCATATTTGGATTATATGATAATTTTTTGAGTAATTAATATAGATACTTTATTCTTTTTCTATGAATTAAAAATGTTTTCATTATTGATTTGTATTTGTATTGTGATAAATAGACAATTCCTCCTATAAGAGATCTCCCCAGTTCTGAATGAGGAATCAATGAGATATCTTTTAAATGAGAAACCTCTAGTGGAACTATCTTTAGTAGAATCTATAATTTCTAGTAATCAATATATTGGTTAATAAATTGTCATAAACATAGGGTGAACAGTGGATCAAGAATCAAAATTTACTATGTAGCATTCCCCCTCTTGAATTATGAAAAGGTAATGAGGAATCATTACAATTAATTATTAATATTCAAAGGATATTTATATTTATAAAGTCTCATGTTGACGATATAACCAGTTTTTATCTATATTGTTGGGGGACCTAAATATTGATTGTTGGAAATAATTGTGAAAACTATGTTATACACAACTATCACATGGGTCTCTGTCATGAAAAAATTCCTCCATCAGTTTTATATTAATAAATTATTAGGAGAAAATTCCCATTAATTTTTTAGAATAGAAAATGGATATAATATAATTCTATGTTATTACACCGATTTTTTATAGTGGGTTCACATAGCATTATGGTTACTCACTAATAATTAACTAATGGGTTGAAGGAATTATTTGGATTTGGGGACTGATTCTCAGTCAATGAGGATTAACAACTGCCTCTTGACTATTAGAGAGGTAGTCGATAAGATAGCATTGGAAGAGGCTTGAGTAGTTTGAAATATAAGTTTTTGATGAGGTTTAGTTCATACAATATTAATCTGGGGTGTTCTTTCTTTCTATAAAAGAAATAGAAATGGTAATAAATTTATTCTAGAGAAGTTATTAGGGTTTGAGTTGGATTGTATTAGATTTTTTTTATTGTGGTTGGCCAAGTCGTACCATGATTAATTTTATTTTCGATTCTGTGAATTTTTATTGATATAAATAATCTATCTATATGATTCATTTTTGTTAATGGATGTCCCAAGGAAGTAAGTATGGATCTACTACAACTAAGGGTTCACTAGTTTGTACTAATGCTTCCATGGGTTATTGATCTAATCCTCAGGATCTAGATTATGTTCATGTGGCTAGGAAATCTCATAGAGGATTTAAATCCATACATCTTTATTTGGTGAGTTATACACCAAAGGTATCTAATGTAGGTCTGACCACAATTAGAGTTGTGATCATTATTTTACATTTAATGGTGCTTGATTTGTTTCAAATATGTTCTACTTAAACATTTCTATTGTAATTGTTATTATATTTTTTGGGATTTCATAAAGATATTATACTATTATATTTGTGATTTACATCCCTTCTGGAACAATGTTTGATAAAGGTTTTATGTTTTCATCATGTCAAGTGATAATTGTAGACCATTAGGTATATTGGTACATCACGGTGCCTGATCATAATATCTTCAACATGATAAATGGAATGGATTAAAAAACCATATTTTAGGAAAATATTTATTATAAGCACTTTTTATTATGCAATAATTTTAATTATGGAATAAATCATGCCTTTTGGGGAGTGAGATTCTAGGTTTGGGAGATCAGGTACTATTATTTGCAACATTAGGGAGATATAATTTTATAGGTTGGATTTGGTCATATATTTCATTGATTATTTCTTGAGAAGTCCCCTTAAATTGGTGTTTTTTTTGAGTACCTATATTTCTTTCTATAATATTTATTTATGTTACATCCAAAAAGATAGGTCGAATTAAACATTGCCCTACTATATAATATAATTTCCATTTAGATTCTATAATATCATATGGCTCTAGATGAGTTAGTAAAACTTAATATATAGATTTTGAATATTAAGGCTAATAGATTTATTCATCCTCACATGTCACCATGGGCTTCTCCACTCCACCTTTTTAAGATGGAATATATGAGCCTCACATTTGTATTGACTACAAAAAGTTATATCCTCTAATCATTAGGGGAAAATATCCCTTACCATGTATTGATGGTATCATCAACCAGCTTAATGGGAGTAATTTTTTTTAAATATTGAACTTTTATTTTGGAACCGAAAATTTGTATTATAAGAATATTATATACCTAAGATATTGTTTAAGAGATGGTATTAGTTTTTTGAGTTTCTGGTAATGACATTTAGTCGCAGTAACATTGTTGCAATGTTTATGGTTTTTATGGACAAGATCATTGATCTATCATTAGACTATTTTTTTGTTTCATTCATGGATTATATTTTAGTTCACTCCAAGACATAGTAAGAACACATGCACCATTGTGATATCATTATTAGAAACATTATGGATGATCTTGTGTATGGTAATATTCCCAAATTTGATTTTTTGATTTAAGAAGTATTGTTTCTAGGGCATGTTATATTTGATAGTGGAGTCTATGTTGACCCAAAAAATTGTATATATAGTTATGTCATGGGAGGTTCCCATAAATGTGATATATATTTGATGATTCTCGGGGTTGGAAGGTTGTAAAAATAATACATTTGAGATATATCTGAGATTTAGTCTACGATGAACACTTTAACCAAAAATGGGGTAATGTTTAAGTGGAATGAAATATTTTAGAGATATTTTGAGTAAATGGAGGTGAGATTGACTTTAAACCAATTATTGAATATTTTGGAAATATTTTTTGTTATTATTTTCTTATAATGATTCAAGAATGGTTTTTGTGTGTTTTCCCTTATAATTGAGATAAGTATTTCCCTACGACTCTCCCCAACTACAACCTTATATGCAGAACTACCCTACCCATGATATTGAGTTAATAATGGTAATGCATGAACTCAACAAATTGTGTCACTACGTATTTGGATAATAGTTACTAAATTTTATGATTATAATTTTATGAGTCATATTTTCAATCATAATATTTTTAACATGGGATGAAAACACTAGAATGAGTATCTTGAGACATTTCGTATTGTTATTTCACACACTTCTGAGAATGGGAACATGGTCACTGAGCCACTGAGTAAGAAATTATATACTCAGGAATAAACTGAATCGATGGAATAATAGTGTCTTGTGATTCTGGTCTAGTTTCAATTGATTGGGATTTTATAAAGTCAGCGGGATGGTTTTTTTGATTTAATGAAGGATAAGTCATCATTTGATGAGTGTGATCTGATCAAGCAAAATTCATAACCAGATTGCTAGAGCTTTCATAAAATATTTTGTGGTCGGGAGACATCAGGTGAGTAGTATCAAATTCCCAATGTTTATTTTTATTTTTATAATATATTCTGTAGAACCCAAAAAATCTAAATTACAAACATTGTAATTAATAGCATGTGTGGAATGTGACACTAATCATGTAAGGTAAAATAATATCTAGAGACTCTAATATATATTTTCTATTTGAAATAAATTAAATAAATTATATAGCTTGTAATTCACTGAACCCTAATTTATCTTCTATTACACTAAAGATAGACATTCCTTGATAGCTTTTGTTACACATAAGAGTGTCCTTACTCGATAGCTTGCATTACACGCAAGACCGAGATTCACCAAATAACATTGCCATATTAAATTTTTATTACTTAATATAATATTATATAACCTAACTGTTATGTTATCATTTATGAATATTATTATCTATATTATAGGAAATTATGGCTTATATTAATATAAAACGAATTCATGGGTTATCAATTAAGGAAAAATAAAAATAAGAATCAATTGGATAATAAAAGAAATATATTTATTTTTATTCATCCAATGAGTTTTATCTTACAAGAAAATATTAATTTTAATTATTTAATGAAACATATATGTTATACATTCAATAAAATAATTTTTTATATTTATCCATTCGGTTTGATATGTATATGATAAGAACAAACCCTATTTAATATTTAAAAACATATATGTTCATAAAAACAATGTGGCATCCTTTTAATGGATAACCTATTTTAAATAAAAGTTCTAACATATTTACATGTTCTTTTTGAAACATTAATTGTCCTATTTGGATTTTGTGCATAAAAATTTACATTAGTTGAATTTTTTATATTTTTATGTTAAAATTTATATTTTAATTAATAGTGAAGATTATTTTTTATTAATTCGAACCTTTTTTTCATCTAATTTATTTATATTGTAAGATTATAGTTATAATATGTTTTAAATAATATTTACATTATTTTTTTTATCATTTAATCTAATTATGGTCATTTTAATGAATATCAAATTTAAACTATATATAAAAACATTTCAAGCTTTTGAACATTTCACTTTAAAAACCCATGTTTTTTGTATTGTATATCGAATTAATTTTAAATATAATTTTCTGAATTATGTGAACATAATAAAGTAAAATGTATTAATTATTTTCAATAATATGGTAAAAATTTTATTTATGGTAAATATTATTTTTAGTTTTGAAAAAATTACCATTGTAAAAAAAATATTTACCATGGTGTTGGTAAAATTGTGGCATGGGTTAAAGTTAAAAGGTAAAAGCAAAAAACACATAAAAATTGAATTGTTTAATTGTTGGTTTTGGTTTTAAATAACAATAAACATCCTAAAAAAATAAATTAATTCATAATACATTGAATGTAAAGCCACCTCAATTTGGTTAGATTTTAATATAAACTAATCAATAAATTAATCACTTGATCCCACCTCTCCTTAAGTATAAATACCACCCCTCACACCTTGTTTCGACACAAAAATCCCTATAGCTACAAAAATATCTGACCAAAACTATCATCTTCACTATTACCAAGTCTAAGTTCTTATGGTCATATCTAATATCAATATCCAAGGTTCTTTATGTTCTTTCAATGAGAGGATATTCAAGATGTAATTTTCTCAATGTACCTCTCTTATTTTTTTCCCTTTTATCTGCACCACCTTCATCCATAAATTCATAATAACTCAATAATCATGTATATAATTGATTATTATATTTATAATAAAATATATATTATCAATTTCATTTCACACTTCCTCTTAATCAGATAAATGAAATTTTCATCCATGTTATGCTTGTAAATCACCTTCATGAATAATCTTTTTGTTCTTTTTCCATTACATCATTCATGAATGGTCATAAAACTATTTTATGGAAAAATGATATTTTAATATTTATACATTAACCTATTTAATATTCTTGATATGTAATATAAAACATAACTTGAGGCTTTCCAAATTGTTTTTATACGATAACTTCGTTTGGGGACCTGTGGACTACCGCCTCCTCAAAGTGATTTGATTGACTCAAAATATACATGGAATGTATAAAGAATGGTTCTAATTAAAAAATTATTGCATATATATATATATATATATATGATATTTATTAAATAATTATATTTATGAAAATATAATGTATGTATATATATATCATTTTATTTTTTACCTTTTCACACACGTAAAAAGTGATAATGTCATTTGTGGACGTGTGTGCTATTGCCTCCTAGAACTAATGTGATTACATTTACAATATATATATATATATATTAAATAATATGGTATTTATAAGATAATGATAATTATATAATGATATAACGATACATACCTTTTTTCCATAATGATCTTTGAAAAATGAGAATGTTACTCATGCGTACGTATGGTCTACCATCTCCATGAATGTAATGTTGGATAAATTATTGATAACCATATTCAATTGTTGTTTTTAAAATTATAATTACGGTATAAATATGATAGTTATGTCATTGTTATTATTCTGGATATTATATATATTGTCCACTTTTACCATAGTTGATCAATAATTCTTATTTTGGCAAAGAAACCAAATTTGGTCAAAAACTGCTAATGTAAACATAATTGATTATGTAGTTTTACACAATATGTTAATAGTATAAATAAAATTAATGATATTAAATAAAAATATACTCATTCAGGTATAAAATATATATATGTTTTTATACAGAAAGAAAAAGGATGTCCACCTAAATGGAAACTCAAGGTAATGGATTCTATTCTCACTTTTTACGTCCATGGGATAAATGTCATGTTTACTACTAAAATATTTTCAACAGTGCATCTAATTCTTCTATTGTTGTATTTTATAATTTATCATCTTATGTTGACGATATTTATTTCTTTAATTGTATATTATTCCTTCCCGAGGTTTAGGATTTATGATGCTTCAAGGTTTAATGAGAAACATTGGAAATTTTAATGATTATATTCCTGAACTATATCTTTTGTAATCTTTCAATGGTATTTCCCGTTGAGGAAATTATATAAAATAGTTAACAAAATACATTTATTCTCACTTATATTATAAAAAACAAATTTCAATTACTAGAACTATTATTTCCACTCTATAGTACTCTACGTGTTTTTATAAAATGTTTTTAAGAATACATGACATTATTTCTTTCTTTAGTTGTAGAACATATTTTCTTCAAAAAAATCATTCATTTACTTGTTTTAAAAATAATTTTGTAATGAAATATCCATGAATTTTTCTTTTAAAAATGTTTTTAAATTAATCTTCTTGTGGCCATCCCTAAAAGGCACATTTCCAATATATTTACTATGCAAAGAGAATGTTCATTTACCTCCATGTACAGATTTATCTTCCATCATTTTGTTGAATCCCCCTTTTCAAGAATAAAAGGATTATTTTTAATGAACATTATTTTAAAATGAATTTTCAATGATAGATATTTTTTAATGATTTTTCAATGTCAATCATTATTTTCCTAAAGTATTTTTTTAAAAGTTTTTCATTTATTTTATTAATGATAAAAACACTCTATTTTCACTCCACTTGGGATATGTGTATTGTTATCGTCATTATTATTCCATTGAATGGTTTAAGAATTATTTGTAAAATAATAGTATTCCCATCCAATTCCTTTATAAATTAATGAAGTCCTATTGAAATATTAAACATCATATGGTCATTGAAAATTGAATTGATCTTAATTAGACATTTCATTTATCATAAATAATAATTTTTCCCAAACCGTATACCATTTCTTATATGATTTTTACTATGAATGTTATTTTATTAAATGGGGAATTATATATAAACCATTATTTCTCATTCAATGTGATTATCTGATAAGGAATATTAGATAGTTTATTTATTCATTATGATTAAGGTTTTGGATTGGAAATTATGGGTGGAGGTCAGAATTTATATATCTCATCAAGTCATCATCAAATTCACATAAGACGAGTATTTAAGAAAATGGGGGTTTACCCTTATTTTTAACCCGTATTCTGAATGGTATCGATGGTAATCAGTTTTCATGTTCCTGAGACATTACATCTATTAATAAATTATTTACCTCAATTATGATTAGTTATTATTCATCGATGAGTTTTTTCATCATCATAACTATTGGTAAATTTTATTTATTTTAATTTATCTAATGGCATGTGTTTTAGTTTCACACCATTAAATAGTGATTTTCCCATATCTACTTATTTGAGTGTCATGTATTTTAAATTATTTCATTAACATATTTTTTATACAGTTCCATGTCAATTTATTGGTTACTTGGTACGTGTGTTTGGTTATTTAACATGACATAATTATTGTTGTCATAGATTCATTATTTCTTCTGCTATACTTTTCCCTTATTGAGCATTTGATCTTACCCTAATTGTGTTTCTTTCCTTAGGAATCCAAGATGTTACTTTGAATGAAATCCAAGGTTTTACTAGATGGATTATAGTTATCCTGGATATAATTCATTTAGAAAGATTGAAAAATATATAGTAATTAGTGTTTTGATTTATAATGCAATACTCATTTATATATCTGGTTTTCCAAAACTACTAAACTAAATGGTACATCAGTGATTGATTCCTTGTAATAATTCCAATGAAATTGATATAAGACACTAACATTATGCTATCTTGTGTCGGGTCACAACATTTGGTATTAGATAATGTTTAGTAGACATATTTGGAACTAAATTTAGGAAAATATTGATTATATAACACAACCATAAGATATAATTTTATGGTAAGTATAGATTAAAAGTCTTGAATTTTGGTAATGTATATATTTTATAGGTCTTCCTAATAATACATCTATGTTTAGATACTATAAGTTGATGTGGTTCTGAAACATATGTACCTAAAAGCAACAACTCTAACATGGTGTTCCAGACCTAAATCAGGGTAACTTTCTACATAAAAATGGAACATACTACACTTCTATTATAACACTCCTGGGGGATATGCTTTTTATAACTCACATGTTCTTTACAAACCATTATGAATAATTTGAATACATAATGAGAATGAATGACCTTTGTTAAAGGTATGGAGTATTAAATTGAATATAATGTTTCATGAATTATAAATATAACAAATTATATTGTGGATAAAAATTATACTAAATAACTGCCAATGTTGAAGAAGTATTCTTTGGATTAAAAAAAAATTGTATTCGTAATTTAGAATTATTATTTTAACAACGAGAACCTTAAATCATCTAAGGACATTGATTGATTTTAGAAGCATATGATTTAGTGAGAAAATGTTATTTGAGGAATAATGTCTTCACCTTTATATAAATGAAATTTTAATTTTAATTATAACTTTTATGGTTCATATGATCATTAATGACATCGTACCAATAGTCAAATAATATTCTGAGACATGGTAAAAAATGGTAGTATTGAAAACCTTAGTTAAGAGTCAATTTAATGATTAAATTTCATGTATGTCGTTTAGATTTATTTTTGATGTTATATTAATATGGTTTTAGAAAATGACATCTTAGGTGATGGGTTACAATCAATCATGTTTAGCAAGGTCACGGGGCATGAACCAATGATTGTAGGATGATAAGGTCTTTATGCCTACAGCTTCCTATGCAATGTTCCGGTAATTATTTACGATGAACTAGTAGTATTATTATGTATTTTTAGAGATTAATATATTATTCATATACACTTTTGAGAATTATTAGAGACAAAGAGTTAGACTTATCACTCTTTCATATACCTTAATATCCTTTAGAACTATATATTAGTGCTCCACAAATAAGAATTTATTTATGATGAATTAGAATTTGATCGAAGATAAACAAAATGATGAAATGATTATAATCAATATATTATATCTTCTTGTATTAATAGGAATTAGAATAATTACTCAACATTATGACGATGACCGAAAAATGTGTTGTCATATTATCTTAATATATTTTGAACCAATTGTCTACAATATAATCGTATATTTATGGATTTGGGGCCCTAAAATCCATATTGATCGGTCATTTGTTTGTGATTGATGACCTAATTCACACTGTATAAAGATTTAATCTCATCTTCTATGTATGTATATCAACATTACACTAATGGTATCTTATATAGATTCCTAGTAACATGGTAGTGCATGCGACCTTTATTGTTTTTGGTTTCTCTTTTATAAATAATTCCTTAGAAACCCTTCTTACAATGTGGGATTCCCACATAGGAAATTTCAAACTATATATTTTCATTATAGAGTATAAACAACGAGGAGTAAATTTAATTATGTTTGGGAGAATGTAATACCCGATAATATAAATTAAATACATTGTATTTTATAGTGTGTAAGATAGTCATCACCAAGCGCAAAAGGGAAAATAATATCCCAAGTCTCTACTACATATTTACTATTTTAAATAAATTTAATACATTATATAAATTGTAATGCATGAAACACTGAGATAACACATTTTATAATCAAGAGAGTCCATTATCAGTAGCTTTCATTACATGCAATAGAGACCTTCCTCAGTATGATGTGTTACATGTAAGACAGAGTTTCACCAAATAACATTGTCCTGTTAAAATATTATTATTTTATATAAAATTATATAACCAAACTGTTATGTTATCAATTAATAAAATTAAAAAATAATGTATGAAAATTTATTTCATATATAAATATAAATTGAATTCATGGGTAACCGATTAATGAGAAATAAAAATAATATTCAATTGGATATAAAATGAAATATATTGATTTTTATGATACCTTAAAGTTTTATCTTATAAAACATAATTAATTACAATTATTTGAATGAATAATATATGTTATATATTCAAAAAAATATTATTCTTATATAAATCCATTATGTTTGATATGAATAAGATAAAAACCCTATTTCTTACATAAAATCCTATATTTTCATAAAAACAGTGTTACAACCATTTAAGGGTCAACATTTTTTAAATCATTTATTAAGACATTTATAAGTTCTATTTTAAAAAATATTTTTATTACTTGGATTTTGGACACCAATATTTATATTGGTTGAATTTTTTTTATTTTTATGATAGAATTCAAATTTTAATGAATAATAAGAAAAACTATGTTTTAATTCCAATCTGATTTTTCATTTAATTTACCTATATTATTTGAAGATAATTTAAATATTTATTAAAGGAAATTTATATTATTTTATTTAAAATTTATTCCAACTATTTTAATTGGAATAAATCACAAATAGAAATTATATAGAAATGTATTTAAAACTTTTCATCATTTAATGTTATAAAACTTGTTTTCAGTTTTTTTTACCGAATTAATTTTAAATATAATTTTCCAAATTTTCTAAATTGAATTAGGTAAAATTGAATAAAAAATTGGAATCATTAGGTCCAAATTAATTTTTATGGTCAATTTTATTTTTTTGTATAAAAAAATTGTTACGATATAAATATTATTTTCTATTGTATAGGTAACATTTTGTTAGAGGTTAAAGTTATAATTTAAAACCATAATATTCATAAAAATTGAAACATTTAATAGATGATATAGGTGTAGATCAACCCTAACCATGACAGAAAACATTAAATTAATGTTTAATTCTTTGAAAATATTACCACCTCAATGTGGGCAGCGTTTAACATAAACTAATAATTAAATTAATAACTTTAACCCACCTATTCTCAATTATAGATACCACCCTGAACCTCTCCATTTTGACCAAAAAGTACTTGTAGCCATTAAAATATCAAAACTAACCTATCCTCATAAATATACTTACATACAAGTTCTTATTATAACCAAAATACCAAATCCATGGTCCTCAAGTGTCATTCAATGAGGGTATAATCAATAGGTAATATTGTCAAAGTACCTCTATTAATTTTTTAACTTATCTTAATTTATTCTCATATACCTCATCCATAAATGCATGATAACATCAAAATCATTTATATATTTAATTTTCATGTTTTAATGGAATATATCATATCAATTTCATTTTTCATCCCCTCTTATTCAATGAATTGACATTCTTATCAATGTTATTATTTTAATTCATATTCATTAATATTGTTTTTGTTTTTTGCCATTACTGCCTTCATGGATAGTCTTAATACTATTTTTATGGTAAAATAATTTTGTGATATGTATATAATAAACTATTTAATATACCTTATATTTTATATAAAACATAAATTAATGATTTCCATGTTTTTTTAATATTATATCTTCATTTGGGGACGTTTGGACTGCTGCCTCCTCCAAGCGATGTCATTTCCTCACAATATACATGGAATTTATAATGGATGGTTCTAATTAAAAATATGTGACTTAATATATATATATATATATATGATATTTATGAAATAATTATCATTCATGAAATAATATATATATATATAAGTATCATTTTTATTACCCTTTAACACAGATAAAAAGTCATAATGTCATTCATCGATGTGTGGACTTGTAATTCCTAAAGATGTTTTGATTCATTTTACTTATAATAATTGAAAATAAAATTATATAAAAATAAATAATATCGTATTTATTAGATAATGATCATTTTGGAAAGACATAATGATTCGTACCTTTTTTCTATAATGATCATTGAAAAATAAAAGGTTACTAATGCATACGTACAGTCTACCATCCCTATGAATTTAACATTGGTCAATTTTTCATAATGATATTCGATGATTGATTTTAAAATTATAATTTGTATATAATTAGGGAAAATATTTCAATATTATTATTATAGAGAGTTTATATAATGAACCATTTGTCTATAGTTGACCAATAATTGTTTTTTTGATACATAAACCAAAGTTAGTCAAAACACTCGAGGTAAACGTACTTGTAAATGTAGTTTTACAAAAAATGGTAATATGTGAATTAAAATTAATGTTAAACATGAACTTTTTAGAAATTAGGTATACAATTAACATAATTTTATCATAAAATATGATAATAGATTTTCACCTGAATGGAAACTCATGGAATTGGATTCTCCTCTCACTTTTTACAAATCCGGGATAATTGTCATGTTCACCACTTATATATTTTGTGTGGATGTTATAATGCCCCTATTGATGGATTTTAGAATTTATCCACTCTTGTTAGTTGTATCTTTAAATTTCATTTTATATTATTCATTCATGAGGTTTATGATTTAAGATGATTCAAGCAAGTATGGGGCACATTGGAATGTTTAAATATTATTTTCCTCAAATATATCTTTAGTAATATTTCAACAGTATATCCATTTGAGAAAATTAAATTAAAATTTATAAATAAATAAATATACTCTACAATGGTTAATAATAATCATTTTCACATACTAGTATCATTTCTCCAATATTTTTTACCAAATGTGTTTTAGAAAGTGTTTTTTAGAAAACCCGATTTTATTTCTCAATATAGTCGGAGAACCTAATTTCTTCTAAAAACCATGTTTTATAAAATTGTTTTAAAAAATAATATGGTAAATAAATTTCTAGCCTTTGTTTCTTTTACTTATTTTTCACAATAAATCATTTTTTCACCTTCCTGAAATTT
The DNA here is from genome assembly GCA_963277665.1 of Viscum album. Lineage (NCBI taxonomy): Eukaryota > Viridiplantae > Streptophyta > Magnoliopsida > Santalales > Viscaceae > Viscum > Viscum album. The sequence goes on along the minus strand of OY728158.1, from coordinate 1,006,276,903 downwards.
TTCTTTTCCATCCATGTTATAGCGAAAAATGTAATTGTTTTCCTCATGTGGATTGTATGGATTTATCTGTCGTCAATTTTTTAAGTCGACCTTTTCATGATTTAATTTGTTGTAAAGAAAATTATTGAAAACCTATTTCCAATGAAAAATATTTTTTAAATTTTTGTTAATGGTAATTTATATTTTTCACAATAATCTTTTAAAATTTATTCATTATTTTCACTAATGACAACAATCCATTATTTTCACTCCACTTGGGATATGTTGTATTGCTATCATCATTATTCTTCCTCTGGATGGTTATGATTTAGTTAGATATGGATAATATTTTCATTCACATCCTTGATTAATTTTTAATGTCCCTTTGAAATATTCAACTACATATGATCTGTGATCCTTGAATTTCTGCATATTATAAGTTTCGTTTATTATAGATATTAATATTTCCCAAATCGTATACCCTTTCTCACATGGTGTTCACATAGAATGTTATTTGATTAAATGGGTAATTATTTGTAAATATATATTTATAATTCAATAAATTTATTTGATAGGTAATATTAGTTATTTTGATTAATCATTATGAGGTATGATTTGGATTGGAAATCACGTGTTGATCCGTTACATTATATAGCTCTTCGATGCATCGAAAGATTCTCATGAGATAAATAATTGTGAAAATGAATTTTTAACTTATATTTTACCCTGTATTGTGAATGCCTTAGATAGTAATAGATTTTCATGTGCTTGAGACATGACACCTGTTAAGAAAGCATTGACCTTATTTAAATGCAATTATTATTCATCCCTGATATTTTGTGTCGACATATCTATAGATACTTTGTATTTTATTGTATTTATTAAATGGCATGGGTTTTATTTTATTACCTTGCTATAGTTATTTTCATTTATCTAGTTTTTAACAGAATTTAATTTCAACTATAACCTTTCCATATTATTTTTAATGTTCCAGGTTTGATTTTTGATTACATGGTATGTGTGTTCGGTTATCAACCATGGAATAATTTTTATTCTCATTGATTCATTATTTATTCCACTATACATTTCCATTTCATAGAGTTTGAGATAACCCTTATTATTTTTTTCCCTATGAATAATAGGAGAATCGAATGAATGATATGAATGGTTTTACTTGATGGAATAGAGTTATCCTCAAATATTTTCATTTAAAAAGATGAAACAATATGTTTTAGTTAGTTTTTAAATTTATAGAGAAATACTCATTTATTTATCTAGTTTTCCATAACTAGTAAACTAAATAGTCCTTCAGGTGTGATAAATTATAATCATTATAATGTAATTGATAGCAAAGACAGGCATTGGGATATTTGGGGTTAGGTCACAACAGATTTGGTGTTCTGTTTTCATTGATAGATGAGTTTATAGGCATTGAAAACCATCGATATAGGTCTTTAAACCGAAGTGGTATGAATATTATTCATCATTTCAGATGTTATTTTTTTGGTATGAGGATGATAGGTTTAATTAATGATTTTGTATCATGGTTTCTTAATTGTTAGATATTTAAGGATTAGAAAGACTGACAAACTACGTTTTTTCATCCCTTACCCTTTTTTAATGGCAATGGGATGTGTATTCCATGGATTTCATCATTAGTTTATCACAGACTCCTCGCGGGAAGTATGTGATTAGGGTTGTTATTGAATAGCTCATGAAATTGGATCATTTCATCCCTATCAAGGAGGTGATCAATGGGGAATAGAATGGGGAATGTTATTCTCGAGATATTATGATACATCATAGGGTTACCTTAGAGGTTTTTTCTAATAAGGACATGAGGTTTACATCTAAGATTTTTAATGTTTTGTAAGAAGATATATGTTCCCAATTGAAATAATTCACATCATATCATCTATCTATGAATTGAAATAGATATAGGGGAATCTATTTTATTGTTTATTTTTATTGGGATTTTGTTTTTAATTTCCGTGGTTATTTGAAAAATAATTTTACTGAAGTTGAGTTTTAATATAACAATAATAATCAAGCATCATTCAAGATGAAACCCTTTGATTAATTCAATGAGAGTCCATATAGGTCTCCATTATGATGGGAAAATTCGGTACAATTGTCCTTGTATAGGATGAGTATTGTAACACCCCAAGATTTCATATTATGTTATCTCATTAAAGTAATTCAATAGCTTGTGCTACACGCAACATCGAATTAAAGAGCACAACAACTAACTAAATTGACCATTGAAAAAGTGGTTATGAATAATATTAACTTAATTTTGATTATTATATACTCTATATAATTTTAACATTCATATTACTAGTTTTTTAGGAATTATATAAGAACAAATTCATTTTTTCGGATAAAATATCCATTTTTTAAAAAAAATGAATTTTTAACACTTTTTAATGGATATCATTTTTTAAAACCAATATTTGACGCCTTTAAATATTAAATTTAATGAAATTAAATTCTTCTTAAGAATTAGGACATAAAAAATTAGTTTGGATAAATTTTTTGTTACTTTTCTGATAACTTTCATATTTTGATGAATAGTGAAAAATACTATGTTTTAATTAAAAACATATTTTTTAATGGAAATAATTTATAGTTTTAAAATTTTCATTTTAGTGGGATAGAAGTATAATAAAAATATATTTTTATCATTTAATACAATTGAGGCCATTATAAGTAATTTTACATTTAAATTTGACATAAACACATGTCAATATTTTGATTGATTTTAGTTTTACAAAAATCTCGCTTTTTGGTTTTGACAACATGAATTAATTTTAAATTAAATAATGAAACATTCATACTTTTAATATGGTAAAATAAACTTCATTTTTAAATTTGGAACATCAAAATTATCATAGGGTAAAGTTTTGGTATTTTTCTGAAAACATTCAATTTTTGGATGAATAGTGAAAAACAATGCGTTATTGGTTAAAACCAAATTTTTATTTAAATAATTAGTTATTTTATTTAATTAATTTTAGGTCATAATAGATACATAATACCTATATATGTTCAACGTAATTCACTAGATTCATTTTAAAAAAAGTTTATATATAGAAAATATTATCAGACTTTTTACCATCTTTTACCCACCTCCTAGGAGCATTTGCAAATTTGCAAAAAAAAATAATTTTACCAATTCTGTGAGTTGAATTTTAGAAATACAAGAGACACAGTTAATATTATTATATATAATTTGGTTCAATAATATGAAAATAATTTTTTTGAATAGTAACTTTTGACTCTTGTTTACCACGGTTAAAAGTAAATAAGGCAATTAAGGGTAAAACTGATATAATAATTACCATAACACTTGTCCTAATTCTATTTGACAAATATAATTCGACCAAAAAAAACCTTTGAAATAAAATATTATCCTTCTTGGTCCACGTGGATTAGATTTGGACATTTATTATTATTTTATTTAAAGAAGAGTTAAAATAGTTATATTCAATTTTTAATAACTAAACCATTTTTAATATAGGGTTAAACACAATATAAATTATAGTATAAATATTCATTAGAAAGATAGAAATATTTCCTATGTAATGGGTTTTTATTTATAATATTTAGACCTTAAATATTTTAATTTATTTATGACACAATGATGACACACTAATTACCTTAATAATGAAATATTAAAATAATTGATATTATAAATATTTAAATAAATGAAATTTGATACTTTTGATGAATTCCACAAATTTTATAGGTTAATATGACATTTTATTATTGATCATATTAATTTACATTGAAATAATAATGTTTTTATGACTTGAACAAAAATCATTTATTAAATAATGCCAAAATTGACATAATTGAGTGTTTAATAAAATACTATATTAATGGTTGATATAATATTCCTAAAAATTCATGGTTCCTCTAAAGGGAATTATTATATTATATAAATCATTAATGAACCTATTGGGGTTCTCTTGGATGTTTATATCATGTTTATTAACCATATAATATAAAAATACAAAGAGACGTTGTAAATGTCAAACTATTTAACTACGAGTTAAATATATAACATAAGGTCAATATGATGACCTAAACATGTATACAACCTTTTTGATGGGAGGTTTTTTAACCATACATACATTATAATTTAAATAATTCATTTTTTCCTTTAGAAACCGAAAATGATTTTATTATAAAATAACATTTCATGTTTTTCCTAAAGTGACCCTCACTTATTTATAAAATAGCACATCCACTTCTCTTAATTACCCACCTGAAAATTCATTTGGCTCGTCCAACCCCATACAAAATATCCTCCCAAAATTCCTATGTTAATTCTAGAGTCCTTTCTTTGGTTAGGAAACCACCCTATGGAGCCCTTTTGATCAAATCAAAAGGAAGAACTCGAAGAAGGGATAAATATTTCATCACCTCTTTCAAGTTCTTTTCTTCTTCCACTTCCTCTTTATTTGTTGTTTTAATTCTAAAATAATAACTCAAGTATATTCTATATACAATGATGTTATATTAAAAATTGTACAACCATAAAAACTATTCTATATATTGTTTAAATGACAGTCTCCATATGTGTGTACGTACAGATTACTGTCTCCACGACGTGGTGTAGTTTGTTATTCAGAAACTTCATTATTTGGATGGGTATATTAATGAGTATAATTGATGTAAAAAATAAACATAAAATGCTAAGTATTCTTTATATATGATATACCATCAAATTATATTTGATTTCACCATCAATATATTGATACTGTCACTCATGCGTACATACGGATTACCCTCTCCACGACGCGATGATATTCATTTCAATGTTCGCCATTCAATGATGATTATAAAATATATATAATTAATAAGTTTGTATAATATGAAAAAAATAATGCTACTGAATATATATATATATGTGTGTGTGTGTGTGTGTGTGTTTGTACTTTCATATATCGTGTTCACTTAGTTCCGTTCAAAACGATATGAAAATGGAAACAACATTTATGTGCACCTAAAGCCTACAGTCTCCATAAACAGTGTTTTCCATTTAATATATATGTCTATTATAAATATTTATATTTTAAATATATATGATATATAAATCATTTTTTATATTCTCCAAGTATTTAAATCGTGATCTAAGTGATACAATCCAGAGTAACTTGTTAAAACTCGTACGATAAAGGAAGTGATTATTACCCAAAATGTTAAGTTTACATGAAAATTATTATTAAACTGTATTATAAAGTCATAAATGAATCATGTATGATATCATAAATATTAATATGGTTGTTTTATAATTTAATTACATACTATGGTCTTTATACAGGAGGATAATCATACCCTCAACTAAAGGAAAGTACAAGGTAAGGGTTAATTTCACAATCTCATTATTTTTCAAGGTTGTTTTTACGTAAGTATCTACTATGACATATTTATTATCCATGTACATATTTCATAAAAGTGTTTTCAAATTGATTTTTTAATGTAATTTTTTACTAAAACATCATTTTAAATGTTTTATATGTTTATTCCTTTAAATCATACTCATTTAAGTTCATGTTTTCAAAATATTTTTTAGGATTTATTTATATGGACATGAATGATTTTAAAATGTTAATTCCTTTCAAATGTTTCAAAGTGGTATGGGAAAATTTAATTCAAAAATATATTTAAATGTATTCCTTTCTAAATTGTGTGACTTCTAAATGTTGTTGTTAAAAAGGGATATTTATCTCAAAGGTTTTTACAAATAATTTTCATCTATATCAACATCCCTTGATAGATTTTAAGTTTGAAGTGTATTTATAATGATACCAATCTTCCAAACTACATTTAAGGTTTGGTGATATGTTTGACTATGTATGTGTTATTTTTATACCATTAATGGTTTATGGATAAAGTATTTACATTTCATATTCTAGTTTTAATATGAATGTTTATGTTATTTTTAAACCTTTTTATATGAGGAATTCATTACACATAGTGAGTGACGGACGGAGCCTGCTATAGCTCCTCAATGCATCGGTAGGTCTCATGAGACAATCTAGTGTCTTGGAACAAGACCTGAACAAAATCTTATTTGTAGTCTTGGCACAAGGCCTTGACTATGTGTTTATGAATTCTGGAATTATGCATTCCAACATTATGAAATAGGATATTGATATTAAATTTGATTATTCGACCAGTAGAATATCCATGTGAACAACTATATGGAATTATTTGATTTATCCTTTCCATATTATACTGAAGATTATATTTAAAAGGCTTTTTTATTCTTATACGTTGCATTAAATGTTTGTGTCTATTTATGAATGTTTCTGCAATACTTTTATCCTTACTGAGCATCTAAGCTCACCCCTTTCTATGTTTTATTATTCCCAGGATTCCAAAAGTGTATTATGATTGATAAGAAAGGTTAAGCTATAGGATTAATTTAATTCTAAAAGGATCATTTATGTTGTGTTTTATTTTATAATGTGTAATGTAATGTTCATGTATGTAATATATTTTTACAAGACTACTAAACTTATCAGTATTTTGGGACTTGATTCTTTGTAATCAAGCCAATGTATTAAAATAATGCACGGACTCTAGGTTTCTAGGGTCGGGGAATTACAGTTGGTCTCAGAGGAAGTTTAGAAATAACCTTGGAAACTAGATTTAAAAAACTTGAATTGGAGAACACTACCCTAAGATAGAATTTGAGGATAATTATAGAAGAAATTCCTATAATTTTGGTACTGTAATTTTTTTTTTGAGTTTTCCAAGCAATGCATCCCTGTCTAGATATAAGATGGTAGAGGCAGCTCTTGCACATATGTACATAGGGGTAAAACCCAAAAACACCTCTTTGAGATAGACCCAAAGGGGAACTACTTCATGACAATGGGACTTGTTGCACTCATGGTTACAACAGACTCTAAGGATATGCTTAAGATAATTCTAGTTTTACATACAAACCTCTATAAAGGTTTTATGTGTATATACCTCTTGAAAGAAATCATTTTTATGATTATGTATTATATCCATGAACTGTTCAATTTATGATAACTATTTTATGAGTTTGTAATTATGCATTGTGATTCATAAACTAACCTAGTGCATTCCATTGGTTTGAAATGGTTTCTAGTGGATGGAATGAGACCTCTAGGAATACGCATGATCCAAAGAGTAAGAAGGATCATATATTTCATGGTATTAAGCAATCATTTAGAAAGGAAATATTATCCCACATATTATCATTATATAAAGAAATAGTATCATTTGTTAATAAGATAAGTAAAGAATTTTCTATGTCCTATGGCTTTGAAGGGATGTCCGAGAAGAAAAAGATGGTAGAGAGAAAGATGGATAAAGCGAATAAGGGAAAGAAGGATTTTCCCATATGTGATAATTATGGAAATAATCACCTTAGAAAACTATTAAAGGGAACGGGAGTTTATTATAAGTGTGGAGAAAAAGTACACTAATTACATGATTTCTACTGTGTGAAAAAGGTTTCAAATGTACAGTGCTTCATCTACAATGAGTTGGGAAACTACGCAAATCAATTTCCAAATCATCATAGTATACCCCCAAATGCTACTGTTGGATAATTATCATGTTATGATACTACCAAAGATGAAGAAGAATGATTAATATTTTTTATTCTATTAATAAATTTTTGTGTCATTGGAGTATTGTATTAAAGATGTACATGTTATAAGAATTATACAGTACATAAGGATTGTATTGCAGTACTATTTCATTAAGGACTAGAGATTAGTGTAACCAAGAAAAGTGACTCAATGACAAGTTAAACTTATTGGAAAAAACATTGTCTTGATACTGAGGTATTTATTTTGGAATAAGGAATGATTGATTTGGATAAATTATATTGGATATTATTGACATCCTTAGAACTGGTTAATGGTTTGTTTATTCCATCATTGGTGGAGTTTACAACATTTTTGGATATAAAGAGTATATCTAATATTCTATAACAAATAATGGAGCGTGAATGTAATCAATACAGTTATATGACAGTTTTGGGTGTTATCGTGTTTTAATAAGAGTACATGATGAAGGTATTCACATGTTATTACGTGTAAAAAAGGATCTTCATTGTGTTTGCCTTCCTTATAAATTTTGGACTATGAGTTTGGACCGAATTATTTTGGATTAGTCTAATTGTTGGAATCAATTATGTTTAATATTGAATACTATTGTTAAGGATAAATCATTTCTTGATATTTTTTTTAGATTGTCATAAAAAGGACAACCCGAAGGTCGGACGACAACCTATCGCGTCCGGGAAGGCCGCGAGACTTGAACCCGCAACTTAAGGGTAAAAAGGGTGTATCACCCACCACTAGACTGCGTGATGTCCTAGTTTTTATAATGTAGTTTTTTAATAGTTAGAGAAATAAATTATAAATTTATTATTTTTGTAACCCTATACGATTAGGATAAATTGAATATTTTTGAATACTATTATCTTTTAGAGTGAAAGATGAGTTTGTGGTAGGAATTAGTTGAAGGATGAAACTCTACGTGTCAAGAATATATATATATATATATATATATTTAATCTTATTATATGAATAAATTAATACTTAAACCATTGGGAAGGTATCTTAAAACCAATAATGTGTTACCCTAATACCATATGTTTTGTGGAACCAATGATAATTTACATCATCTTAGATTGATGGATTTGAGGCCATCAATTTTACATTTATTTGTTATTAATGACCTCATTCACTCCATATAAATATTTAAATTTGTTTCTAATTATGAGTCTTTAATTTCCACCAATGTTCTCTTAATCGAGATCATAATTTGGTGGTGACATTATCATTTCCTGTTCCCTCTTATTAAGACTAAATTTTATTAAACTAATTTACGATGTGGGTTTTCCACAAAGGTATTTTCCTATTTTTAACTATTTATTTTTGATGAGCAATTTCAAAATGCGAGGATGCAATTTATTGAAATAGTGTGGAATTTAAACCCCCAAGATTTCATAGTACGTTATCTCATTAATGTAATTCAATAGCTTGTACTTCATGAAACATAGATTTTGAGCACACCACAACTTATTAAACGAACCATTCAAAAAGAAGTTATGATAGTATTAACTATATTTTTAATATAATATACTCTATATAATTTTAATATCCATATTATGTGTTTCTTAGACATAATATAAGAACAAATTCATTTTTTCGGATAGAAAAAATATTTTTCAAAGAAATGCAATTTTACAACCTTTTAATGGAGAACCTTTTTTAAAACCAATATTGTACACCTTTATATATTCTATTTGATGAAGTAAAATTCTTCTTTATAATTGGGACATAAAAATTTAGTTTGGATAAATTTTTTGCTACTTTATTGATAACTTTTATATTTTGATGAATATTTAAAAATATTATGTTTTAATTAAAAACAACATTTTTAATCGAAATAATTTATAATGATACATTATGAATTTTAATGGTTTGGAAGTTTAATTAGATTGTATTTTTATTATTTAATACTATTTTGGTCATTATAAGTAATTTCACATTTAAATTTGACATAAACACATGTCAATCTTTTGATAGTTATTACTTTTTGGAAAAAAACCTCGCTTTTTGGTTTTGAAAACATGAATTAATTTTAAATTAATAAATAAAAATTCTATTCATTGAATTTTTTAAAATAGACTTCATTTTTGTATCTAGAATATCAAAAGTATCTTAGGTTAAATTTTTGATATTTTTCTGAAAACATTCAATTTTCGATCAATTGTGAAAAGACACTACGTTATTGGTTAAAACCGACATTCTATTTAAATAATTAGTTATTTTAATTTAATTTATTTTAGGTCATAATAGATACCTAATACCTATATAGGCTCAACATAATTTACTAGAGTGATTTTATAATATGTTTAGATCTATAAAATTTTATCAAAATGTTTACCGTCTTTTACCCACCTCCAATGTGCATCTGAAAATTTTCATAAAACATATTTTTACCTCTTCAATGAGTTTAATTTCAAAATTCTAAAAGACATTGTTAATATCAGTAATTATAATTTGGTTCAATATGATGAAAATAATTTTTGGTGAATAGTAACTTTTGACTTTTATTTACCACGATTAAAAGTAAATAGGGTAATTAAGGGTAAAAATGATATCATAATTTCCATAACACATGTGATGATTCTATTGGATAAGTATAATTCGACCAAAAATATCATTAGGAATAAAATTAGATCCTTTTTGGTCCACATGGATTTTTTTGGACATTTATTATTATTTTATTTAATGTAGAGTTAAAAGAGTTAAATTCAATGATTAATAAATAAACCAATTTTAATATAGGGTTAAACCCAAAATATATTCGACAATAAAAATTCAATAGAAATATAAAAAAAATTCCTAAATAATGGTATTTTATTTATAATTTTTAAACATTAAATAATTTAATTTATTTATGACACGATGATGATGCAGTGATTACCTTAATATTGAAATGTTAAACTAATTGACATTATAAATATTAAAATAAATGAAATATGATAATTTTGATTAATTTAAATAATTTTATAAGTTAATATGTCATTTTACAATTCAAAATATAAATACAGCTCGATGTAATACTGTTTTTAGGACTTTAACAAAAATAATATATTAAATAATGTCAAAATTGACATAATTGAGTTTTTAAAACAAATACTATATTATTGGTTGATATAATATTTTAGAAACTTAAGGTTCACCAAAAGTTTCTTAATTATATTATATATATCATTAATGAACCTATTGGGGTTTTCTAGTATGTTTATAGTATATTTATTAACCATATAATATAAAAATACAAAGGCACATGGTAATGTCAAACTATTTAACTAATAGTTAAATCTAATATATAAGGTTAATATGATGATATAAAACTATCTAAAACATATTGGTTGAGTGTTTTTCAACCCATACACACTTTATAATTTAAATAATTCATTTTCTAGCCATTAGAAATTGATATTTTTTTTTATTAAAAACTAATATTTCATGCTTTTTAGAAAGTGACCCTCACCTCTCTTATAAAATGGAACTTCCCTTATCTTAATTTCACACCTCCAATGTTTTTTGGCTCGGCCAACCCCAGCCCAAATATACTCCCAATGTTTCTCCCTTAATCATAGTGGTCTTACTTGGGTCATAAATCGAACATGAGGATCCCTTTTGATCAAATCAAAAGAAGAACCCGATGAAAAGGTAAATATTGCATCACCTATTTCATGTTCTTTTCTTCTTCCACTTCTTATATATTTGTTTTTTCCACTATAAAATAATAAATCTGGTATCTTATATATACTGTGATGTTATTATAAAAATGGTACAACCATATTCATTATTCTATCCATCTTATAAATGACAATGTCACCATGCGTGCGTACGTATGGATTACTATCTCCATGTTGTGGTGTAGTTTGTTATTCAAACACTTTATTATTTGGATGGGTATAATAATGAGTATAACTAATGTAAATAATAAATACAACATGTTAATTATTCTGTATATATGATACTCCATCCAATTACATATGATTTTTCCATCAATATAATGATATTGTAGCTCGTGTGTACGTACGGATTACCGTCTCCATGACGCGATGAGATTCATTTATGAATTCACCATTCTATGATCATTATAAAATATATATAATTAATTATTATGTAATATATGAAATAAAAATTATACTTTATATATATATATACATTTGTGTACTTACATATATCTTATTCACTTAGTTCTGTTCAATTTGATATGAAAACAGAAACAACGTTTATGTGTTCGTACAGCCTACCATCTCCATAAACAGTGTTTACCATTTATTATATATTTCTATTATAAAAATTTATATTCAAAATATATATTATTTATAAATAATTTTATATATTCTGGAAGTATTTAAAACATGATCTAAGTGATACAATAAAGAGTAAAAAGTTAAAACATGTACGAGAAAGAAAATGATTATTACCCTAAATGTTAATTTAACATGGAAATTATTATAAAATGAGTAGTATAAAGTCATAAATGAATCATGTATGAAATCATAAATATTAATATGCTTATTTCATAATTTAATAACATACTACGGTATTTATACAGAAGCTTAAATGTACCATCGACTAAAAGAATTTACGAGGTAAGGGTTAATTTCACAATCTATTTATTTTCCGACTTTGTTTTTATGTAAGTATCTACTAAATAATATTTATTATCCATGTCCGTGTTTCATAAAAGAGTTTTTAGAGGGATTATTTTTAAAATACTTTTTTACTATCACATCATTTTAAATGTTTTAAATATTTATTCTTCTAAATCATTCTCATTAATGTCCATGTTTTCAAGATGGTTTTTATGGATTTATTTATATAGAAATTAATGTTTTTAAAATGTTAATTCCATTCAAAAGTTTCAAAGTGGTATGGGATACTTTGATTCAAAAATTCCTTTAAATGTCTTCCTTTTCTAAATTTTATGGCTTTTAAATGTTTTTGTGAAAAAGGGATATTTCAATCAAATATTTTTATAAACCATTTTCATCTATATCAACAACCCTTGATTGATTTTAAACTTTTTTTATGTTTATTTATTATGATACAAATCTTCTATATTGTATTGATTGTTTTGTGATGTGTTTTACTATAGATGTGTTATTTTTATTCCATTCATGTTTTATAGATAAAGTATTAACATTTCATATTCTATTTTTAATACGAATGTTTATGTTATGTTTAAAACTTTTCATATAAGAAATTAATTGGACGTAGTATGTGACAGTTGGAGCCTTCTATAGATCCTCAATGCATTAGTAGGGCTCATTAGACAATCTAGTGTTTTGGAACATGGCCTTGAAGAAATCTTATTTTTAGTCTTGGAACAAGGCCTTGATTATGTGGTTATGAAGTCTAGATTATGCATTTCAACATTATGAAATTGGATATTGATTTTACATGTGATTATTTGATTAGTAGAATATCCATGTGAAAAGGTAAATGTAATTATTTGATATATGTTTTCTATATTATGTTGAAGTTTATGTTTAAAAGGCTTTTGTTTTAGTCTTATACCATCCCTTAAATATTTATGTTTATTTATGAAAGTTTCCTCTATATTTTTATCAATATCGAGCATCTAAGCTCACCCCTTTCTATGTTTTATTTTTCCCAAGATTCCAAGAAGTGTATTATTACTGTTAATATGGGTTAAGATATGGTATTAATGGAATTCGCAAAGGATAATTTGTGTTGTGTTTTATTTTGTGACATATAATGTAACATTCTTGTATATAATATATTTTTCCAAGACTGCTAAACTAATTGGTATTTCAGGACATTATTCCTTGTAATCATCCCAATGCATTAAAATAATGCACAGACTCTGGGCTTCTAGGGTCGATGCGTCACAAGTCCTGTTAGTGAGAAAATCGAAAAATTTTAGTTAATCATGAAGATATTGATCACAACCTAGAGTAAAAAATTTATTATGTCTATCATCATTTCCCACTGGATTATGATGTCATTTATTAGGTCATTCATATATTATAATATTACTTGGGAAATCATTGGTTGTGTATTTAGGGTAAGGTGGAAAAATGTTTTTTTCCCCTTTGAGATCATTGGAGGACTTGTAAATATGGATGGTTGGTTTGAATACCATATTGTTTGAATTATATAAAAAATTTATTTAATGTTTCACATATCATGCGTTTTAATATAGATCCTTCCATTTTTTATTAAATGGGGGGATTTTTATCTTCAGTCTGGAACCACTATACTTGAGAAACTAGTTTAGATTAAGGATAATAGGGATATGGTGTTACACAGTAAATTGATTCATTTATCCCTTAAACACTAGTACTGTATATTAGATCACTAAAAAATATGGGAGTGTGAATTGTGGATAAGGATTCTATAGAATTCACTTCTTGTGGGTCCATAAATATAAGGACATTCATGGGAGAGAAAGAATTTATAGTGTTGTGTTAGTAACAACGTGTTACCTTCAATCAAATATTCTTTGATTCGTTTTTTTGTTTATATATTTTTTTCTTTTAAATTGATGTCATATTGGGAATGCATATAATTTTTTGGAGAAAATAATTTAAACTCCAGAGATGTAGGATTATATCAATTAATGGAGTTTGTGGATAAATGTGTAAATGTATTTAGAGGGTTATACATGGGTACAATCATCCTCAAGATTTGGATAAATTATTTTTCACAAGAAATGAATCTATATATTTCCTACTCAGCACATTCATATTGTGAATGGGTTACACAACATTAATCACTTATTGGGACGATGTCTTGGTTGTTCAATAATGAAAATTTACAAAACATGAAACAATTAAATTTTTTGAATGAGTATATTTTTATTTAATATAACCTAAAGTAATTCCTTTTTCAGCATAATTGAAAATTATGGGAGTCAAGATGTGAAAGGGTTTCATGACATTAATTATTTGAGTTTATTTGTTTGACCACATTGTACACATAATTTTTTTGTTATTAGATTCATAGACATAACTCTTGAGAATAATGGTTATTTTGGTTATTTTGAGTTATCTAACTAATTATATATAGCTACGTTCAATGATTGAATCTAATTGTTGTTGCATTGTATATCCCTAATAAGTGGTATTATTGACTCTTCTTTGTCTCTAGTAATTCAAGTGGTGTTTGGTGTGTTTTTGATTTATACTTTAGATAGTTAGTGTTTTCTATCAATCTTTTATTGTTTTCAATCGTTATATTTCATTCCCTGGATGATCTATTTTTTCCAATCTTCTTTGTCAATGGCGGTAAAGATTCTATCATTAATTAAGTAGGTGTATCTGTACAAGTTGTTCCAATTCATGAATTTCTATATGTTATTCTCAATTACATTGGGTTTTGGAATTAAAATTCATGATTTGATATTTGAAATTTTTTTTCTAAAATATTGAGGTTTTTAAAGGGTTTTGGTATTAAAAATAAATTTTATTTGACCTGAAAATGTTTCAGAAAATTTGTCCACATATTTTGTAACAGTATTAACAATATTCTCCCATTGGAAACCATGGGAGCACCTGAAAATGAACATGTCACTTTAGTGTGTGTGTGTGAAATAACAATAGTTTTGATGACATAAACCAAATGTGTAAAGATATAATATCAATTGGAAGAAACATATTCCTAGTTAGGGATTTTTTATTTTCTTTTTATTCTTATAGGCTTGATAAATTTTTTTTGTGTTCTCTCATTTATACCTAGTTTATCACATAATGAATTATTTCATGGATACTTTACCCCATGTTTATCTTATATTGTATTCATGACTAGCTTTTCCTAATCTTACATATTTTTTCAATATTACTTTACAAATTTTTCAATTTAGTGAAAATGGTTATGCATTTTGGAGAAGAGAATGAATTTATAAAAAATGGTTTCACTAATGAAAATTCTTCATATATAGTTTTAGTCCTTGCTTTGTAGGACTAAGGAAAAGGGGAGGGAATCATATAGTGTGAAAGGTTATCTTCACATTATTCGCCTTCATAGTGGGATGGAATGGTTTTGAGTGATGGTCACATGCATATTTTTAACTAATATATATTTTATTAGTGTGCTTGGTAATTTGTACCTGGTTCTCTTATCACAAACTATTCATTGTGGCATGTCCAGTGAATCTGGGTAGGTTCATTACATTTAAAATAATGAAAGTTGTAAAAAGGTAAAAATGATAATATTTAAGTAGAGTAAGTATTGTCTATTTTTTTATGAATAATTGTTTTCAATGATTTTAGTTTTTAGGTTTTAACTTTTGATGTTGTGTATTTTTTATTCCAAAAAGGTGGATATTTTTGAGTTAAAAGAATAAATTTAACACATTTTCTCATAGTTTTTCTAATCACTACAAACTTCATAAATTTGTTAATTTACTAAAATTATAAATCCCATGTATTTTAATACATTTTGATATTAATTTTATTTTTTACTTGATTAAGAAAATTTATTTTATCTAACATAATTCCCCTAACCAATTGATAAGAGAACATTCAAGTCACAAGACAACCTCGTTCGAACTTGAAATGGTCACCCATATTGCCTTGTTCCATGGACCAAAGGGCATTCATGATCCCTATAGGCTGTGAACTAGTTCTGAGAATCAAAACATAGAAGAACAAATGATATCAGCCAAATGATAACAAAGAATATATAAAAATCAAATGAACATGCCAAAAGATACAACAACCAAATTTCAAATATATGAATATACATATTCAGTTACATTATACAACTGAAAAAATAGAAAATAATTAAATGACTTGATCTAAATGAATAAAATAAAACTTATACCAGGTGATATCCATGTCAACTAGACGTCACAATCATCCACAAGACCGAACTACCCAAAATTCTGGTTCAAAATAGAGAACCTAGACCAGAATAAGAACCAGAAAAAATAGGTCGGGTCTATCGACACTGGGTGGTGCATGTAAGGTGTGAGTTTTACAGATCAGAAAGAAATCACCGTATAATCCATGTAGTTCATTTCCTAAATACAATCCATTAACACTAGTTAGAAAATATTTCTATATAAAAATATTTTTTTCCCATTTTGATAAACAAACATAGCTTTCACTTTTTTCAAACCAACACACACCACCTTAAATTTTCAAAACAAATAACCATTTTATATCCAAAACCTCAACCCAAATGATACTGTTAATTTTTTTGAAATAAAAAAATAAATAGACAAGGAATGACGAAAAATAATCAATATAGATTAAACAAGTTGATTTAATTATTAACCATGGGCTACTAAAAATAAATGAGCTGGGTGAACATATTAACTAATATCAACATGATAAAAACATGTGGACATAGAATGTAAGCATCTGTTTTCCTAAAAAAACCCTACATAGCCCCAATATGTAACCAGTTTAGAACCACCTCTCGATATATTCTAAAGCCCAAATGTATAGAACCAACTGGATTCCCTCAACTAGTGAATATAGTGGCACATCCCACCTAGCCTATCTATAGTACAATGGCTACCAACTCATCCAATCAGGTTTGATAAAAAAACTATCACTCATTCCTCTAACAATTGACAATAAACCCTTGGTAAATGTATATAAATTATATAAGTAGAAGAGCATCGCAAGTGTTACTCACCTTACCTTTTTTCACCGCACTGGCCTACCCCAAACACATACACCCTATGTGTTAACCTCTTAATGGATATCCCTCCTATATGGGTTCCCTATATATAAGTCTGTGTGTGTGTGTTTGTGTGTACATCACATCATCTGGCCTGAATCTCAATGTCGACGGATCCTTTGGCTCAGGGATCATGCGCAGCGGCGGTGTGGTCCGTGAGACATCAGGCTTAGGGATTTTTGATTTTAGGGATTATTATGGACTAGGGAACTATCTTATGGCAGAGGTGATGGCTACTCTCAACACCCACTCTCTATGAAGATCCAAAAATATTTCCTCGACCACTGTTGATATTGATTCCAGACTTCTTTGGAGCTCTCTCAGTGGTACCTCTTCCTCTCCTTGGAAAATCACTTAATTGATCCGTAAGTGCATGGCCCTCCTCTCTTGTCACATAGAGATCCTCCATATGTGGCATGAGGGAAATTGAGTGGATGATTTCTTGAATCCTTATGCTACCCCAATTTCCCCCTTATGGCGTTTTGTACCCTTGGCACCCGTCCCCCAGGTGGGGCGACCACATGTTATTAGTGACGCTCTCGGTCTTCATTTCTTCAGGCTGCCTTTATTTGTATATCTCTTTCATCCCTTAATGAAAAACATATTTAATTAATGGTGGAACATCACAACATACAAGGTTCCAACTAAGACATAACAATATAAAGGCTTTCAACCCTTTCTTTAAAATAGGAAAATAACAAAACATGCCTTTAACTTTATATAATCAGATATATTTACCAAAAAACATCCAAAATAATTTCTAAATAACATCAAATCCCAATTTCATATTTTCAATTCAAAAAAGGACCATAAGTTCCAACATAAAATACCTTTTCATTAATTCTGTTCATATATTTGAAGAGATATACAATCTTAAAAAATATACCAATCATGAATTCAAGCCAATAACACACCCAACCCCCATCTAAATTTTCATGAAGGTTTAACCTTAAAAACTATATTTGAAAAAGTTTTATGAAACCACTAAAGGAAAAAACCAAACTATTCTAAAAAAATTGAATGAATGTAACCAACCCTATTTTGAAACCATGAATAACCTTCCCAAAACATATTACCATAGCCACCAAACCTAAAAAGCCCCAAATTTCCACATTAATCAAAATTAATAAAATCAATATTATGTTTCCAAAATATTTCAAGGGAAAAATACCAAAAAATGCATTATTTAATCTATGAAAACAATGGGAATTTTATCAAACATTTTAATAGTACCAACACATGGGAATAATTTAAGAATTACAATAAAAATCAGTTTTAAAAATATTTACCAACACAAAAACACCTCATTAGGATAAAAAATGTTACCATGGGGGTGTAAATTTTTTTAACAGTTTATATAAAATGATAAAATACTATTTGGTGTGAAAACAAATAAGCATAAAACATAACTAACTTCTAAACCTATTTTTAACAAACTCTACTAATTTAAGAACCCCCAATAAATTTACCATTTGCATTTTAATGGTGAATATCATAGATAAAAAAAATTAGAACATAAAAAGATCCATGATTTGTGTCAGATATAAACAGGTATGGAATCACCTCCCTCAAACATGCGAGGATGCAACAAAAGGGGAGACAAAAACTAGCCTTGAAAACCCTTCACACACCCTAGATTTGAAGGAAACACAAACCATACATAAAACACACCATTAGGTTTTGAAAAAAACCTATGCTATGAAATAAATATAAGACAAAAAATAATAATCACCTATTGAGATTCTCGAAAAAGGTAAGGAAACACTGGCATGGTCGTGCACCAGAGAGGGGGTCGCCGGTGGGGTCGCACGCACTGGAGAGGGCACCAGTGAGGGAGGGGAGCACACCTAAGTATAGACCATTGGTGAGGGGGAGCATCCACAGAGGGTGTTGGTGAGAGGAGGGATGGTCTGTGAAGGGGGGTCTCAAACAGGGATAGGAGAAAGGGAGGGGAGGTCTGAAATGTGTGGCAGAGAGAAATGGGATGGGGCAAAAGAATTGCATGGAAGCGAAAGGGGAAGGGGGAAACCCAGTTTTCGTTAAAAAATCAAAACAAAATATAAAACTAATACTAATAATAAAAATTATTATTATTATACTAATAATAATCATCATCGTATTAATACTAATAATAAGTATATTATTATTAATTACCATTTTAATAATAATGTTAATAATTTTTTTAATAATAATAATATTTTCCAGATTACTAATAATAATAACAACAACGACAAGAATAATAATATTGTTATTATCATTATAAAATAATTTCCATTTTATTTAATTTCTTTATATTACTTCTTTAAATAAATTAATTTATTTAAAATTTTGGTAACCACATGGTCACCCACATGGCTCAAGCAACCGTGGGCAATACCTACGATAGATATAGACCATTCTAGATGTGGTTTCATGTGTATTGAGGCTAAACACACAGTTTTCCCCTAACTATCTAGTACTCATGAACTAAACTAAAACTCTCCACCAATTCCAAACATAAAAATTTTATATATGTTATCTAAACCAAACCACCACCAAAATACCCAAGACCCAGAATTGAATAAAAACAAATGATTATACGAGGTTGGGGTGGGATATTTCTCTCCACCAAAGACACTTTCTTCCCCTAGAAAGTCACCAAGGAAATGGATAATCAAATCTCTTGTTCATTGCTAAAAAAACAAAGAGATAGATCAAGAACCTCAGAGTTACTATTCACTCCCCAAATCACTCCCAATAGTTCAAGAAAAAACAACATCATAAAAATAAGGGTATGACATGTGGGGGGTCTCCCCAACATAAAGACTCATCAAACATGGAGACATCAAAACCAAAAAAATAAAACCACCTCCACTTATAACTTGGTAACACCCAACTTGAACTCCATTAAATTCCTTCATAAGGAAACCACACTATTATGATTTTAAATTAAATCCCATTATCTCGAAATCTGGAACACCAGGGAAAATAACACAGGAAAATTTCTATAACAACGCCACCAGAACAAATAATTTCCCACACAGATAAAAAAAACCCCAACAAGAACACATCCAACATCCATAGAACGTGAAAGGCAACACCTCCTCTATAACATGAATCATTTCACATAGAAACCAGACCACCAATTTTATGTGAAAACTCATGAAATGAATCTTTGACTTACAATGGATTGGAAACACCACACACCTTTCTCCCAAAACCCAATAATAATCAAACTAGAATCACTAAACTAAAACCATCCCATATATGGTCCAGACACATATTAACAAAATGAAAGATTTATAAAACCATACATAGAATAGATGAAACTTCTTTGGTTGCGATAGAGAGAGTTCATCACATTATTAAAAAAATAGATCAACTTAAAATAGTGGTAGAACATGAATTAGGAAACCCAAAATGTCTCTCCTCAAAAAAATAAAGTTAAATAACTAGGACAATGTCTCACATATTCCAAGAAACTATGTAATGAACACAAGACTTACCCCATGAACTATGGGTAGGTCTCTGATAGATAAAGAATCTCCTACCTCATAACCTTGTATGAGAATCCCTCGGTTATATACCCTTATTGGGGAAATGCTTCCTGTAGAACTTCTCCAATTATCGAAAATGGACACAAAGATGATAGGTCTTTATCGGTATGTGACAAGATAACTTTGAGTTTCGAGACCAACCACACTGATGGCACACCAAAAAGTGGTATGATGAACTATAAGTCAGAACAAATGAGGATAACTCCTTATGAATTAGTTTCTCTGGCATCTGCTCCTTTCCAGATGGGGAAGCTTAACCAATGACGAGAGGCCCAAGATTACGAACCATATGTGCTCTTAGAAACAACTCTAATATGAACTCTTCATCAACTAGCTACTAAAAAAATGGTACTATGAAGAGAGATCATTCTCCATGAACTCTAAAAGAATACTTTTAATAAAATAAATGTCT
Organism: Viscum album; assembly: GCA_963277665.1. NCBI lineage: Eukaryota > Viridiplantae > Streptophyta > Magnoliopsida > Santalales > Viscaceae > Viscum > Viscum album. The sequence goes on along the minus strand of OY728158.1, from coordinate 1,006,255,724 downwards.
TCATTGGACCACATTATACCACCTCTAGAGAAAAAGAAGACATCTCTTTCAAACCGTCAACGTAGGCCTTCATCGTACGTTGTCCTTATGGAAAACACCATAGATCTTCCATTTTGTTAATATTATCCTATTAAATTAAGAACCATTGAATGAAGATAGATTTAAAAACATCCTATGTCACCTTTAATTGCAATGATGGTGGTGAAAACATCTCCCACCGTTCATATTTGTACTATCAAATGGACCCAAAATGGAACACACTCTCATAGTTTCGGGAGTTCCCAATACCCTAAAGGCACAATTAACGTAAAAAATCCAATAAATTGACTCTAACAAACCTCGATCTCCATGAAGGATAGGTAACATTTGAGAAGAATTAGAAAAAATACACTAACCATCCGAAACAATGGAGAACTTCCTATGTGGAATTTTAGGAACAACATGTAAAAAATAAAACCAAGTCAAAAATCAATCCTAAACATATCCAAGAAGTATATTTTATTCCAAAACATCATGGTGATATTCCAAACAAACCCCTTTTCAAATTATGATTTCTCTCTTAAATTTCAAAACTTTCTTCTTTCAAGGCCACTTTCCAAATACCTTATAACACTTTTTAATCCAATTTAAACTCCCAATATCATTACCCCTTCCAAAATCTCATTAGAAAAACAAATTCAAGTATATGATCTAAAAAACACTCCCACGGAATCCCAAAAACCATTGTGCATGTATTCATCCACTTCATATATAACATCACATGTGAAAAAAAAATAAGAACGAGCACCCACTTTATTTTTATAGCAATTCCAATCAAACACCAACTTTTCAAGCCAAAAAAACTTCAATTTAAAACCCAAATTACCTATTTAAGAAAAAGGAATTCCAATTTTAAAACCCATTTTATTGATATAATGTCACTTATCGGGGAAAAAATTCATTTCAAAACCATTTCAGTTATGAAAATCACACATACATCCATGGAACCCAAGACAAAGAACAAATTACATCAACCTGCAGGATAGAGAGACTAGTGTTTATTCCCAACTCAGTGACACGGTAATGAGCCATGACTTAAGATTTTAATAACACTTATAGGAACGTAAATTGGGCACTTTCATATCACATGGATCACTATTCTATGTTAAATCACAATATGAAATTGGCTCACCTTCGTTTTCATCCCTCAACCCATAACAAAACCAGAAGTCTCAAATCCAATACTAAACTAGAAAACTCAAGGTTCAGAGTGAGAAAGGGTTTATGAAGCCCTTCCTGTGCCTACATATAGAGTCCTAATAGTCATAATATCCAACAATATAACACCACAAATAATAATTACCAACCTATGATACCATTTTTTCACATACTAATGTTGGTCAACCCTGAACTAGTCACCCAAGACAGCCCACATCATGGTCTGAAGAGTGTTTGTGATTCCCATGAGCTGGAAACTATCTTCGGGCATCAAAACATACAAGAGGGATCAATTTATACATAAGAAAATTACCATGGTCAAATAAAAATAAATTGAAAATGCCACTAAAGACAGAAATTGATTTTCAAGTAGATGAATATACATATTCAGTAACATACTACAACCTAATAAAACAGAAAATCAATACACATATGAAACTAAATAAACAAATGAAAACTGATACAATTTGATATCTATATAAAATCAATGTCACCACCTTCTACAAGACTGAACATCTCTAAAAGATATTTCGAAGCAGAGAAACGGGACCAAATGAAGAACCAGAAAAAACAGATCGGTTCTACTGACACTGATAGGTTTAACTAGGGTGTGAGATTTAGAACTCAGTAGGAAATCACCTTATAATCCACCTACTTAATTTCTCAAAAACAATCCATTAAAACTAGTTTGGAAATATAGATATATAAAATATGTTTTTTACATTTTTTTTAAAACAAACATAGCATTCTCGTTCATATAACCAACACACTCATCATTCCATTTTCAAACTAAAATACAATTTTATAACCAAAAACCCAACACAAATGATACTAGGGATTTATTTATAAAAATAAAATAAATAAACAATGCATGCTGAAAAAATGTAGTGTAAACATGCAGTTATAAATAGTAACCACAAGCAACTAAAAATAAATGAGTGTGGTAAACATAAAAAGTAAGTTCATGAATGATACAATCAAGAAAGTATAGAATGTAACCATGGGATTTCCTATAAATCCCTAAAATAGCCCTAGATGTACTTGGTTTGGAACCACCTACTTGTGTTTGGTGAAGCACCTATGTCTATAACAAACTGGCCACCCATAGCTAGTCAATCCAGGAGAACATCCCACCTGACGTATATAAAATCATGGGGTACCAACCCATGTAATTGGGTTTGATCAGAAAATATCACTCAATCATCTAAAATAAACATATGAATCCATGGTAAATACACATAAATGGTGTAATTAGGAGGACCTCGCACTTGTGAATCATCTAACTCTCCATCACCTCACTTGCCTACCCCATACATGGACACAATATACAATAACCTATAATGGTATATCCATCCTATAAGAGTTCCCTATACACACACAATGATATATATATATATCATTGTTGGTGTGTTTTTGTGTTTGTGCAGCACATCATACACGGCGCTAATAGGGTCGTCACAACATATAAACTTTGAAACCTCTTTTATAAACATGAAAATTTCAAAAAATGGACTTTAGAATTACATAATCGAATGTTTCAACCAATAAAACATCCAAATTATTTTTTATATAACATAAAACACCACTTTTATATTTTAAATTCGAAATAGGCCCATAAGTTACAACTCCCAATAAATGTTTATAAAATCCAATCTAAACATTGAAGAGATATAAAATATTATAAAATATTCTATATATGAATTTATAAAAATCTCACACACAAAAGAATTCTCAATTATCAAGTGGGATAATCATAAAAAACAATATTTTAAACCGTTTTAAAAAACAAATCAAGGAACTAAATCAACAATTAAATAAAATTTAAGAAACCTAACCAACCTTGTTTTGAAACCACAATCCCTTTCTGCAAACATTTTACTATGGCCACTAAAGCATAAATGAACCCAATTTGAACATTAATCCAATTTAATAAAATAAATATTATGATTCCAAAATATTTCAAAGGGAAAATATTATTACAAGGCTTGATTTCATCTATGAAATTAATGGGTATTTTATCAATCATTTTTAATTAACCAACACATGGTAATAATTGTTGAATTTCATTGAAAAATAGTTTTAACAATATTTACCAACACAGAAACACTACAATATGCTAAACAAAAGAACTAGGGGGGGTATGAAACCTGTTTACCAATTTATAAAAATTGGGAAAACAACATTTGGTGTGAAATCATATAGGCATAAATAGGAAATCACATCAAGATCTAGGTTTCAAAAACTCTAGAAATTTAAAAACACCGAAAAAAACAAATGAATTATGATGTTTTGTATCATAGTTAAATTGTCTTTGAACACAATCAAGTATCAATAGTTTGTGGGGGGGAAAAAGGGGATGGAAATTCCTACCTCAAATATGTTTTTATGCTACAAAACATCAATGGAATATAGAACCATGCCTCACAAATCCTTCACAGTCCCTAGATTTGAAGGAAACAATGACCTAACATAAAAACTAACCATTAGGTTTTGACCAAACCCTATGTGACTATGAAATCAAAATAATTTGACGTAGAAAACTCATAGGGGGAGCCACTCATTGGATATGAGGTGGTGTCGCATAAGTCACGTATTAGAGAGAGGGCCATTGGTGGGGTCACACTTGCTGAAGAGGGAACAAGTGAGGGATATGCACATGATAGAGGGGATGCCTTCGATGATAGAGGGTGGCCAGGGAGGGAGTTGGATTGGTGTAGTGCGTCCAGTGAAGGGGAGGTTGCGAGCATGTATAAGGGACGAAGAGGGTAGAGATGCACAATGTGGAAGAGAGAAAGGAGAGTGTCGATGCCCTCTTGGAAGGGAAGGGGAAGGGGAACACAGTTATGTTAAAAAAATATGAAAAACTAAAACTAAAACTAAAAATAATAATTATTATCTTCATCATCATCATATTAAAAATAATAATATTTAATATAATATTAATAACCGTTTTAATAATAATAATAATTACCAACTTTTAAATAATAATAATATTTTTAATAATACTAATAACAATTATACTAATAATATAATCATTATTATCATTATAAAATAATTTACTTTTTTCTTTTAATTTTTTTCCATTTTACATTTTTCATTAAATTTATTTATTTCAATGTTGGAAACCAAATGGTATCCCTAAACAGCTCAAAAAAACATCTGTGAACCATATGATATCTTCTGTTCATTCCAGAAGTGGACACATAGGTACAAGGACTGCCCACACGGTATTAGCTAACCATGCAGTGCACGTGCACTGACCTAAAACTCACCAAAAATTCTAAACATAAAAAATTTAAATCATGTCTCAAACCCAAACCTTGAAAAAAATACCCAAGACCCTAAATACTAAAAAGAAAAGAGTATATGTTTTTGGGGCGAGAAATTGTTTAGATCAGATGAAAGTGTAACATCCCAGGTAAATAAAGTATATGAAATTTTCATATTTATTAATATTTGTGAATTTAATATTAATTTTTATTTAAAGGGGATTCTATTTTTGATGGCATACCAGATATGCAACAATATGTTTCTTTGAAATCTTATGTTTCACGCAATACTGAGTCATACTGAAAAATTATAATATAATATTTTTTTAAATGGTAGTTAATTCCTAGCCATTTTATTGGCAAGAATGAACAGAACTAACTAAAATATGATTATACATCTTTTTTAAATGTTTTTACAATTATCCAATAAAATTTATAGGCTTGAAATGTGATTACATCTATTTTTAAGCATAAATACTCTAATATTTTTCAAAAGGCCGATTTGCTGCCTTTTAATGGAGAACCCAATTTAAATCTTGTTTTGGAAACTTTTATATGTTATATTTTACAAAATAAAATTATTCATTATATTTGTGACATCAAATTTTACTTTGGGTAAATTTTTGGTATTTTTTAAATAAAATTATTTTTTATGAATAGTGAAAAGCACTTTATTTTAATTCTAAACTGCCTTCTAATCAAATTTATTTATATGGATAGATTATCTTTTTAACTAGTCTTAAATTGTAATTAGATTATATTTTACCATTAATTATAATTTTGTTCATTAGATGTAATTTTAATTTGAAATTGGACAAAAATAAGTGTCAATGTTTTGATAATTATTATTTCATTAAAACACAATTTTTGTTTTGACAATGAAAATTAATTATAAATTAATTAATAAAACATCTATGTTTTGAATTTTGTAAAATAAATATTATTTATGAATTCGGAATATCAAATATAACTTAGCCTAAATTTTTTGTATTTTCTGAAAACTATCATTTTTTTATGAATAGTTAAAACACTGAGTAGTAGTTAAAAAAACTTTTTCCATTTAAATAAAATTTTATTGCTTCTGTGAATTGAATTTTAAATATTTGACTTATATGGTTGCTATTAGTTTGTAAAATTTGGTTCAATATGATGAAAATAATTTTTGGTGAATAGTAACTTTTAACTTTTATTTACCGCGGTTAAAGGAAAATAGGGTAATTTAAGTTAAAAACTATATTATAATAATATAAAATTACATTAAAACTTATCACAACAATTTTGGATGAGTAAGGGTCATCCAATACAATCCTTGGTTGAGACTTTTGGCCTTTGGGAGATACTTATGAAAGATAATGACATTAATAATTTTTTATTTAAAGTAAAAATAAAAATATCATAAACATGTATTGTTTTGATAAAACAATTTTAATGTGGGATTATATAATTGAATTATTTAAATAAAAATATTCATTAAAAAGCTAAAAATATTTCCTACATCATAGTATTTTTCTATAATTTTTAGACATGAAATACGTAAAATTATTTATGAAACAATAATGATGAGATGCTAACCTAAATAATGAATGATTTAAATTAATATGATTATAAAAATTAATACAATATCCAAAACATGTCCGATTATTATTGGATTATTTTTTTTCGAACAAGAGTCATATTATCTTCAACTTTAATAAGTTTTGGACCTTTATAAACCAAAAATAATTATATAATAAAATAATATTTTCAAAGATTCCAACAGAGCCCCTCCTCCCACTTATTAAAATATCTCACCTCTAACTCGTTACTCACACGTATCAAGACCCTTGGCTCATCCAAACTCTACCCAATTAATCTCCCTACATCACTATCTTCGACCTAGAACCTTACATTAGGCAGAAGGAACTTCAAGATATCCTTTTGGTTCAAACCAAAGGGAGTTACATGATTTAAAGGAAATAAAAGAATGAACGGGTCAAGTCGGACATGAGGTAAGAGACTTCGTCTCATTCTCCTTTCAATAAGGCATAATTTGATTTATACACTACTTTATTTTATACGGTATATAACAAAACCCTTTTAAATATTATTTTCATTCTAAGGGGATCTTGGTTTATGAATCGTTTTACTAAAAGACAGAAGGAATGTATTCAACGTCTGCGGGGACAATGACCTCTCCGCCGCCGTAATCATTAGTTGGCTTCCTCTATAAGCCTTAATGTTTTTTCAATGAAATATATACCCCTTATTCTATTATTTGGGTTCTTTGGTATTTAAAATACTTTTTGAAATCAATTTATTATTTCTATATCTTGAAATGATTTATTTTGATTGAAAATGAAATGTTATTAGTGAAATATTTTTATTTGCAATATATTTAGTGTTATGATTTTATAATGGTAAATGGAAATTTTACAAGTGGTTACATCATAAACCAAATGATGGGTGGTTCCATGATAAACCAGGATGTGTGGTTATTTTATTACCTCCAATGCATTGGTTCTGGAAGGCAACCGTATGCCTATTCCATATAGTGATATGTGTGGAAGTCAACCGTATGGTTATTTCATTTAAGTATGTTTTGGCCCCATGTTACCATTACATGTTATGTGTTATTTATATGGGTTTTATGGTAATATTTTTGTTACAAAATAGTACGCAATTATATTTTATTCATTGAAGATAATTTACTACTTCATAAAGGTGAAAAGTATTACTTATGATAAGGTATTCATGGTATACTTGTTATTTTGAATAACTAATAGGTTTTCTTCTTTGTGTATCCATTACTATGATTTTTATGATCAAAACATATTTTTTAAAAACATTTCATAGGACCTAAATTGGAATAGGGTCAAGGATGGGATCAAGGAAAATTTATGTTGTCTAAATCTTGGAACTAGACATTTCTCTTTTTTTCAAAGAGTTTTTATATTATGGAAAAAATGGTTACTGAGTAGAAGTGTCTACATGTAATATTCAAGTTGTTATGTATATGTTATGCCGTAATTATCTATAGCTCTAAACATGATAATATCCTCAATGTGAATTATTTACTTAATTCATGATTATGTATTGTTTATGGCCAGGGCCTTATAGTTTGCATCAGAGGTCGGTTTAGATATCATTAAGAGTTATGATATTATTAAATTAATATCAATAAATTAATTTATGTTAATATTAAAATAATACAGTATTTAAATATTACCTAGTTTCTTTGCCTAAGATATTTATGTGTTCAGAATGGTTTTCTGCAAAAGAAACATGGCAGCTATAAGGCACCAGCCTTAAACCTTACTTAATCTTGAGTTATTACAAGATTACACATTGAGGATTATTTCAGGTTTAGAGTTTTAGAGAGTTAGATCATAAAACTTACATTACATTCCACATTTAAGCAAAGTGGTTACATAAAATATATTATTAATTTTTCCCATCAATGGAAACATATTTAAAATAAAACATGGATTCTTTCTTGACACTTCCTTGACATTATCATCATATCATGTACCATTCCCTTGACCTGTGAAAAAAATTTAAAAAAACTGGGATGAGCATAAAAATATCAGTAAGGGATATAAAAGTACGAAAAGAAAACCTTAGTCCATGTATGAAATCATACTTTACTCATAAAACATAAGCATTTTAACATACCTCGTCAAATAATGAATAAATCACAGAAATCATAAGGTATAAAGGTAACTTGAGGCATTCATAACATTCTTTCATAGGGAGTAACCCTCTTGGTTACGTTTGGAATACCCATCATAGTATATTACCTAAATCTCTTCAAAGAAACCTTAACGTTTAACTCCTTCGTGTTACCCAATGCATTGGGGAGCTATATCGGGCTCACCCGCCCTTAGTTTATCATAGAACCAACCATCATCATAAACAATTCCCAAGAACCATAACATAATCATAGCACATTACTTAATCATAAAATAAATATAACATTCCCACATATAACTTTTTAAGATATTGAAATAATGAATCCATTCTAAAAACCATTTTCAAAACCATTTAAAAAATTTAATAAAGAGGTCTTTGAATCAAAGTGTACCATAACACTTTGAAGCCTTTAAAATTTTAAACCATTAATATCCATATAAATAAATCCTTAAAACCATTTTGAAAACATGGATATTAATGAGAAATATTTATAAGAATAAATCATTAAAACATTTAAAACGATATTTTAGTTAAAGGGTTTTTAACAAAATGAGAGACACTTGAATACAATAATAGATGAATAACATTTAATCAGAACTTTATAATATCATGAGAATAAAGTAATTCATGATATAATATTCCAAAGTACAGTATATACGACATATAATAGTGAATTGGTGCATAGCAATAATGAAGTCTCAATAGAAATGTAAAATGAGATGAAATCCCCTGTAAAGAAGGTACCCTTAAATTAATGGATAAATCAATCTCATAATTATGTGTCACAAATATAAATACACCCAATATAAGTGGATATTAAGTGTAAAAAAATCAAAGGTCATTCACACATATTCAAAGGAGGGCATATTCAATAACTACATGTTGAACCCAAAGAAATCGAAATTGGGTTTAGAAGTTCCCTTGGCAAAATTCGACAGCCTAACGGCGTCACTTTTAAATTCAGAAAATGAGTTGATGAGAGATAAAAAGGGTATATCATCACTTGGACATAATTTAAAATCAATAAGGATAGATAAGAACATATCCCAACATTACAATATGTAAATTAAAAGACCCAACAAAATAAGTCTTTTAAAAAGAGGAGGGTGAAAAGTTCCCTTACCGACTTGGGTATCTTTCGAAGCATACACCCCATGAAATAAGAACAATACAACATTGATGTAAATACTCATAAACAAAAGTATATTACACAAAGATTAGAATAATGGGTAGTACATATACCACTCAAAGGAAATGGTGGTAAAAGTAGCATAAATCTCACGGGAATAAAAGTGAGATGAAAAAGCCCTTACAAAAACTCGGCAGCCGAACGACGCCACATAAAACTTCCAAAAATGGATTGATGAGATCAAATAGGGTATCTCATCATATTAACATAAAATTTACAGCAAGAGGAATATAAAAGAACATCTCAATCATAATAAATATGAGCTTAAAATGAATGACATAAAAGAGTGTACTTAAAATGAAAGAGAGGGGTAGGTTCCCTTACCTCGGGTCCGACTTGACTCGATCGTTCTTTAACCTCCTTAAAATCAGGTATCTCTCTTTGATTTGAGATCAAAGGATTACTTGGGAAGACTTCTGCCTAAGGTGAGGCTTCTAGGAGTAAGAGAGAGATGTGGAGAGACAAAATGAGCAGGGTTTGGCCGAGCCAAAGGCTTGAGAGGTGTGGGTAAGGTGGTAGAGGTGGGGGCCTTTTATAAGAGAAGAGGAGGGGCACTCTTGGAAATTATAAAATGTTACTTTATTTCCAAATGCGTTTAAGATTTTAAAGGTCCCACATTGATTTATATTGAGTATAAGGTGATAAGGGTTTGAAATATACTCATCCAATAGGTCTTTGACATGTGTAGGTCATAGATTTAACATTATCTTTTCATTTTATTTCAATTGTTAAATAATGAGGTAATCACTGCATCATCATGATGTCATAAATAATGTAATTTATTTAATGTCTAAAAAATATAAAACAAATACTATGATGTATTAAATCTTTTTATCTGTCCAATGACTATTTATAGTCAAAAATCTTACTTGTATAACCCCATGTAAAAATGGTTTTAGTAAAACAATATATGTTTGTGTCATTTTTACTTTTACATTAAAAAAAGGCATTAATGTCATTATCTTACCCAAGTGGCTCTATGGGGTCCCCAAAATCGACCCATGGATTATCTTGGTCAGCCATGACACATCCAATATGGGTAGGACATGTGGAAAGGTCATTTCATATTATTAAAACATTATTTTTACATTAAACTACACTAATTACCTCTAATCACGATTAAAAACTTAAAAGTTACTATTCACCAAAAAATTATTTTAATCACATTGAACCAAATTTTACTTCCTAATGTCAACCATGTATGTCGGATTTTTGAAATTCAAAACCCAGAGGTGGTAAAATTTCATTTAAACGAAAAATCAGTTTTTTAAGTACCACTTAGTGGTTTCACTATTGATCAAAAATTGAAGTTTTTCACAAAAATACCAAAACATCAATCTAAGCTATATTTGATATTTTGAATTCATAAATGATTTATATTTTACAGAATTCAAAACAAATAAGTTAATATAATTAATTTAATAATTAATTCCCATTGTCAGAACAAATAGCGAGTTTTTAAGAAACAGTATCTATCAAAAGATTGACACTCGTTTATGTCCAATATCAAAGTGATATTAATTCCAATGGCCACAATTGGATTAAATTGTAAAAATATATTCTAATTTAACTTTAAAACCAATTAAAAAGATAATCTAACTATATAAATAAATTAGATTAAAAAGATGTTTTGAATTAAAATACAACACTTTTCACTATTCATTAAAAAATAAACATTATCAGAAAAATACTAGAAATTTATCCAAAGAAAATTTCAATCTCCCGATCATAAAGAATAAGTTTATTTTGACAAATATAGATTATAAAATTGTCAAAAGACAGATTTAAAAATGGTTCTCCATCAAAAGGCAGTAAAACAATCTTTTTAAAATATTAGAGTATTTATTCTTAAAATTGGATTCATTTGGATTTTAAGCCTCTAACTGTTATTGGATAAATGTAAAAAAATTTAACAAAAACATGTAATCATTTTGTAGTTATTTCTGTTCCTTCCCTCCATTACAATGCCTCGAAATTATCTATTATAATATTATTATATTATTAGTGTGCAACGTAAGATTTCAAAGAAACTCGTTGTTGCGTATTGGGTATGCCATCAAGCATAGAATTCCCTTTAAAGTAGTATTAACATTTTATTAACAAATATTGATAAACATTAGAATGTAATATTATTTATTTACCTGGGATGTTACATACTTCTCTCCTTTTGGGAATTGTGTCCTCGCAATTTCAAAATTGGGCTTGGAAACTCCATTGAAAGTCCCACATCAGAACAAGTGTTAGTAAAACTATCACATAAAAAAATGGGAGAGAAGTACAAAGGTCACCCGAGTTAACCCATACTAGGATTCCATGTAAGAAAATATGGATACGGAGGAAGAAACAAATGGTCATGTTCTAATGGAGAGTGATAGTAAACATGTCTAGGATAAAGTTAACCACAAGAAAATCACAAGCTCGTGATGGGTTAAACGGTATTCGATTCCCCAGTAAGAAAAGTTAACAGACAACATTTTTGTTTTAAGTTACTCTTAATTGAGTAATTTATTTTTGAGCTTAACTAAATCATAATGAAACAAAATTACTTATCACGTAGACTTTCAACATTTACTATATTCCTTAATCAAAATCATATTTTCTCCAAAAGATGAGTATTTAGGAAGACTTGTTCGCATTAAGAGTACTATAATCAAAAAAACAAAACCAAAATGTTTAGTACGAGATCAGATAATACCCAAAAAGGATATTTTTTTACAAAAAGAAAAACTACTCCTAATCTCAAAAATTTGTCAAACAAAACCCAAAGTTCATCAAAGAACATTCGATAAACAATTTATCCATAAAAGTCTTCAAAGTAAACCCAACGAAGAATGAAACTCAAATGTTTGAAGAATTTCATCACATAGTCTCCCAAGGTACAAATTAACATTTATCTCCAAATAACATCAGTTGCGCTTAAAGTTTCATACTGAAAAGTAATTAACCAAATCACATATCCTCTATGATAGGTTTATAATTTCCATAGATAACCCAAAGTCAACTTACTCTTGGTTCATATATTAATCTAACTAATTTTTTTTTGTCAAACTAACCAGGGACTTCATGTAGTCCAGTGGTAGGCGATAAACACCAGTTGTACTTTGGTTGTGGGTTCGATTCCCACAGCTTCGTCCGACGCGACGGGTTGTCACACGGTCTACAAGTTTTCCCTTTTCAAAAACTATATAATTCTTAAAACATCCCCCCAAAAAGAGATAAAATCATCAAAAATAACCATAACTTATTTTAACATCAATTTTACCTCATGATTTTCATCTTCCATCATATAGTAACCCATAATTACCTGAAAAGTAATGATCATATAAACCCTAATGGTTACCTTTATAATTATCACATGAACTTCCACATCGAGTTGGTTCTCCCGTATAAGAGGCATTAGATAACTCACTAGGGTTCAAGTGGTTGATCATGACTCCTAATAGTTGGTTTAGAATAACTACGAGATTTCTGATTGAATCCCCCATTTCATCTAGTATCTTAATTAGAGAACCACCACAGTTTCCTTCAAACCAATTATCATTTTGGTGCCTGCTAGATCCATCCATTTACTAAAACCAAAAAGGCAAGCGTGGGTATATCAACAAAATCATCAGGTACTAAAGAGGAAGATAAACACTAAGATATACTTATCCAAGTTATCTCAAACTTATTCCAACCTTCCAAAATAACAATGACTCTATCTAATATAATAACCATTGTGGTCATACACAACTTGTCACTTATGCTAAAAACAACACTCTAACCTCTAAAGTTATCTAAAATGACCTCTGACGCCAACTATAAGGCCCCAGACTTAAACCTCAATTAATCTTTATTTATTACAAGATTACACATTGAGGATCTTTTCAGGTTTAGAGTTTTAGATAATTAGATCATAAAACTTGCATTACATTCCACATTTAAACAAAGTGGTTACATAAAATATAGTATTCATTTTTCCCATCAACGGAAACATATTTAAAATAAAACATGGATTCTTTCTTGACAATTCCTTGACATAATCATCATATCATGTATCATTCCCTTGACCTATGAAAAACATTTCAAAAAATTGGGATGAGCATAAAAAGCTCAGTAAGGGATATTAAAGTACGAAAATAAAACATTACTCCATGTATGAAATGATACTTTACTCATAAAACATAAGCATATTAACATACCTCATCAAATCATGAATAAATAATAGAAATTATAAGGCATAAAGGTAACTTAAGGCATTCATAACATTCTTACGTAGGGAGTAACCCTCTTGGTTACGTTTGGAATACACATCACAGCATATTCCCTAAATCTCTTCAGAGAAACCTTAACGTTTAACTCTTTCGCGTTACCCAACGCATTGGAGAGCTATATCGGGATCACCCACCCTTAGTTTATCACGGAACCACCCATCTTCATAAAAAATGCCCAAGAACCATAACATAATAATAGCACATTACTTAATCATAATGGAAATATAACATTCCCACATATAACTTTTTAAGATATTGAAATAATGAATCCATTCTAAAAACCATTTTCAAAACCATTTAAAACATTTAATAAAGATATATTTGAATCAAAGTGTCCCATACCACTTTGAAGCCTTTAACATTTTAAACCATTAATATCCATATAAATAAATCCTTAAAACCATTTTGAAAACAGTGATATTAACGAGAAATATTTATAAGAATAAATCATTAAAACATTTAAAAAGATATTTTTGTTAAAGGGTTTTTAACAAAATGAGAGACACTTGAATACAATAATTGATGAATTCCACTTAATCAGAACTTTATAAAATCATGAGAATAAAGGAATTCATGATATAATATTCCAAAGAACAATATATATGCCACATAAGAGTGAATTGGTGCATAAAAATAATGAAGTCTCAATAAAAATGTAAAATGAGATGAAATCCCCTGTAAAGAAGGTACCCTTAAATTAATGGATAAATCAATCTCATAATTTTGTGTGACAAATATAAATACACCCAATATAAGTGGATATTAAGTGTAAAACAATCAAAGGTAATTCAGACATATTCAAAGGAGGACATATTCAATAACTACATGTTGAACCCAAATAAATCTAAATTGGGTTAAGATGTTCCCTTGGTAAAATTTGACAGCCTAACGGCGTCACTTTAAAAATCAGAAAATGAGTTGATGAGAGATAAAAAGGGTATCTCATCACTTGGAAATAAATTTTACATCAATAAGGATATAAAAGAACATATCCCAACTTTAGAATATTTAAATTAAACGACCCAACAAAATAAGTCTTTTAAAAAGAGGAGGGTGAAAAGTTCCTTTACCAACTTGGGTATCTTTCGAAGCATACACCCCATGAAAGACGAACAATACAACATTGATGTAAATAATCATAAATGAAATTATATTACAAAAAGAGTAGAATAATGGGAAGTAAATATACCACTCAAAGGAAATGGTGGTAAAAGTAGCATAAATCTCATGGGAATAAAAGTGAGATGAAAATTCCCTTACAAAAACTCGGCAGCCGAACGACGCCATATAAAACATCCAAAAATGGATTGATGAGATCAAATATAGTCTCTCATCATGTTAACATAAAATTTATAGCAAGAGGAATATAAAAGAACATCCCAATCATAAGAAAGATGAGTTTAGAAGGAATTACATAAAATAGTTTACTTAAAAAGAAAGAGAGGGGTAGGTTCCCTTACCTCGGGTCCGACTTGACTCGATCGTTCTATAACCTCCTTAAAATCGGGTATCACTCTTTCATTTGAGCTCAAAGGATTCCTTGGGAAGACATCTTCCAAAAGTGAGGCTTCTAGGAGTAAAATAGGGATGTGAAGAGACAAAATGATTGGGGGTTGGCCTATCCAAAGGCTTGAGAGGTGTGGGTACGGTGGTAGAGGTGGGGGCCTTTTATAAGAGAAGAGGAGGGGCACTCTTGGAAAGTAATAAAATGTTACTTTATTTTCAAATGCGTTTCAGATTTTAAAGGTCCCACGTTGATTTATTTTGAGTATAAGGTGATAAGGGTTATAAATATACTCATCCAATAGGTCTTTGACATGTGTAGGTCATATATTTTACATTATATTTTCATTTTCTTTAAATCGTTAAATAATGAGGTAATCGCTGCATCATCATGATGTCATAAATAATTTAATTTATTTAATGTCTAAAATTTATAAAACAAATACTATGATGTATTATATCTTTTTATCTTTCCAATTATTATTTATATTCAAAAATCTGAATTATATAACCCCATGTAAAAAATGTTTTAGTAAAACAATTCATGTTTGTGTCATTTTTACTTTTATTTAAGAAAAGAATTAATGTCATTATCTTTCCAAAGTGGCTACATGGGGTCCCAAAAATAGACCCATGGATTTTATTGGTCGGCCATGACACATCCAATAATGGTAGGACATGTGGCAAGGTCATTTAATATTATTAAAACATTATTTTTACCTTAAACTACCCTAATTACCTCTAATCGCGATTAAAAACATAAAACTTACTATTCATGAAAAAATTATTTTAATCTCATTGAAACAAATTTTAATTCATAATGACAACCATGTATGTTGGATTTTTGAAATTCAAAACACAGAGGTGGTAAAATTTCATTTAAATGAAAAATCTGTTTTTTAAGTACCACTTAGTGGTTTCACTATTCATCAAAAATTGATGTTTTTCAGAAAAATACCAAAACCTCACCCTAAGCTATATTTGATATTCTGAATTCAAAAAAGATTTCTATTTTACAAAATTAAAAACATATAAGTTACAATAAATAATTTAATAATTAATTCACGTTGTCAGAACAAATAGCGTGTTTTTAAAAAACAATATCTATCAAAAGATTGACACTCATTTATATCCAATCTCAAAGTGATATTAATTACAATGACCACCATTGGATTATATAGTATAAATATATTCTAATTTAACTTTAAAACCAATTAAAAAGATAATCTAACTATATCAATAAATTATATTAAAATGTGGTTTTGAATTAAAATACAACAATTTTCACTATTCATTAAAAAATGAACATTATCAGAAAAATACATGAAATTTATCCAAAGTAAATTTCAATGTCCCAATAATAAAGAATATGTTTATTTTGAGAAATATAGCATATAAAATTGTCAAAAGATATATTTAAAAATGGTTCGCCATCAAAAGGCAGTAAAACAATCTTTTAAAAATATTAGAGTATTTATTCTTAAAATTGGATTCATTTGGACTTTAAGCCTCTAAAATTTATTGGATAAATGTAAAAATATTTAACAAAAATATGTAATCATTTTGTAGTTATTTCTATTCATTCCTTCCATTACAATGGCTCGATGTTAACTATTATAATAATATTATATTATTAGTGTGCAACGTAAGATTTCAAAGAAACTTGTTATTGCGTATTGGGTACGCCATCGAGCATAACATTCCCTTTAAAGTAGTATTAACATATTATTAACAAATACTGATAAACATTATAATGTAATATTATTTATTTACCTGGGATGTTACATCCTTCCCCCCTTTTGGGAGTTGTGTCCTTGCAATTTCAAAATTAGGCTTGGAAACTCCAATGAATGTCCCACATTAGAACAAGAGTCGGTAAAACTATCACTTAAAAAGAATGGGAGAGAAGTACAAAGGTCACCCGAGTTAACCCATACTAGGATTCCATGTATGATAATATGGATATGGAGGAAAAAAAGGGTCATGTACTAATGGAGAGTGATTGCAAACATGTCTAGGAGAAAGTTTACCACAAGAAAATCACAAGCTCGTGATGGGTTAAACGGTATTAGATTCCCCAGTAGGAAAAGCTAACAGACAACATTTTTGTTTTAAGTTACTCTTAATTGAGGAAATTATTTTTGATCTTAACTGAATCATAATGATACAAAATTACTTATCACGTAGACTTTCAACTTTTACTATATTCCTAAATCAAACTCATATTTTCTCCAAAAGATGAGTATTTAGGAAGACTTGTTCGCATTAAGAATACTATAATCAAAAAGAAAACCAAAAAGTTTAGTATGAGATCAGATAATACGCCAAAAGGATATTTTTTTACAAAAAGAAAAACTACTCCTAATCGCCAAAATTTGTCAAACAAAACCCAAAGTTCAACAAAGACCATTCGATAAACAATTTATCCATAAAATTCTTCAAAGTAAACCCAACTAAGAATGAAACTCAAATGTTTAAAGGATTTCATCACATAGTCTCCCAAGGTACAAATTAACATTTATCTCCATATAACATCAGTTGCGCTTAAAGTCTCATACTGAAAAGTAATTAAGCTAATCACATGTCCTCCATGATAGGTTAATAATTTACATAGATAACCCAAAGTCAACTTACTCTTGATTCATAAAATCATCTAACTAATTTTTTTTTGTCAAACTAACCAGGGACTTTACGTAGTCCAGCAGTAGGCGATAAACACCAGTCTCACATTGGTTGTGGGTTCGATTCCCACATCTTCGTCCGACGCGAAGGGTTGTCACACGGTCTGCATGTTTTCCCTTTTCCAAAACTATATAATTCATAAAACATCCCCCCAAAAGAGATAAAATCATAAAAAATAACCATAAAATATTTTAACATCAATTTTACCTCATGATTTTCATCTTCCATCATATAGTAACCCATAATTACCTCAAAAGTAAGGAACATATAAACCCTAATTGTTACCTTTATAATTATCACATAAACTTCCACATCGAGTTGGTTCTCTCGTATTAGAGGCATTAGAGAACTCACCAGGGTTCAAGTAGTTGATCATGACTCATAATAGTTGGTTTAGAATAACCACGATATTTCTCATTGAATCCCCCATTTCATCCAGTCTCTTAATCAGAAAACCACCACAGTTTCCTTCAAACCCATTATCATTTTGGTGCCTGTTAGATCCATCTATATACTAAAACCAAAAAGGCCAGTGTGGGTATATCAACAAAATCATCATGTACTAAAGAGAAGATAAAAACTAATATATACTTATCAAAGTTATCTCAAACTCATTCCAACCTTGAAAAATAACAATGACTCTATCCAATATAATAACCATTGTGGTCATACACAACTTGTCACTTATGCTAAAACAACACTCTAACCTCTAAAGTTATCTAAACCAACCTCTGATACCAACTATAAGGCCCCATCCTTAAACCTTACTTAATCTTGAGTTATTACAAGATTACACATTGAGGATATTTTCAGGTTTAGAGTTTTAGAGAATTAGATCATAAAACTTGAATTAAATTCCACATTTAAACAAAGTGGTTACATAAAATATAGTATAAATTTTTCCCATGAATGGAAACATATTTAAAATAAAACATGGATTATTTCTTGACACTTCCGTGACACTATCATCATATCATGTACCATTCCCTTGACCTGTGAAAAACCTTTCAAAAACATGGGATGAGCATAGAAATCTCAGTAAGGGATATAAAAGTACAAAAAGAAAACATTATTCCATGAATGAAATCATACTTTACTCATAAAACATAAGTATTTTAATATACCTCATCAAATCATGAATAAATCATAGAAATCATAAGGCATAAAAGTAACTTGAGGCATTCATAACATTCTTACGTAGGGAGTAACCCTCTTGGTTACGTTTGGAATACCCATCACAGTATATTCCCTAAATCTCTTTAGAGAAACCTTAACGTTTAACTCCTTCCCGTTACCCAATGCATTGGAGAGCTATATCGGGCTCACCCGCCCTTAGTTTATTACGGAACCACCCATCTTTATAAACAATGCCCAAGAACCATAACATAATAATAGCACATTACTTAATCATAAATGAAATATAACATTCCCACATATAAATTTTTAAGATATTGAAATAATGAATCCATTATAAAAACCATTTTCAAAACCATTTAAAACATTTAATAAAGTGATATTTGAATCAAAGTGTCCCATACCACTTTGAAGCATTTAAAATTTTAAACAATTAATATCAATATAAATAAATCCTTAAAACCATTTTGAAAACAATGATATTAACAAGAAATATTTATAATAATAAATCATTAAAACATTTAAAATGATATTTTAGATAAAGGGTTTTTAACAAAATGAGAGACACTTGAATACAATAATTGATGAATAAAATTTAGTCAGAACTTTATAATATCATGAGAATAAAGGAATTCCTGATATAATATTCCAAAGGACACTATATATGCCATATAAGAGTGAATTGGTGCATAACAACAATGAATTATCAATAGAAATGTAAAATGAGATGAAATCTCTTGTATAGAAGGTACCCTTAAATTAATGGATAAATCAATCTCATAATTATGTGTGAAAAATATAAATACACCCAATATAAGTGGATATTAAGTGTAAATAAATAAAAGTTCATTCACTCATATTCAAAGGAGGACATATTCAATAACTACATGTTGAACCCAAAGAAATCTAAATTGGGTTAAGAAGTTCCCTAGGTAAAATTCGACAGCCTAACTGCGTCACTTTAAAATTTAGAAAATGAGTTGATGAGAGATAAAAAGGGTATCTCATCACTTGGAAATAAATTTTACATCAATAAGGATATATAAGAACATATCCAAACATTATAATATGTAAATTAAATGACCCAACAAAATATGTCTTTTAAAAAGAGGAGGGTGAAAAGTTCCTTTACCGACTTGGGTATCTTTCGAAGCATACACCCCATGAAAGAAGAACAATACAACATTGATGTAAATACTCATAAACGAAAGTATATTACACAAAGACTAGAATAATGGGCTGTACATATACCTCTCAAAGGAAATGGTGGTAAATTCAGCATAAATCTCATGGGAATAAAAGTGATATGAAAAATCCCTTACAAAAACTTGGCAGCCAAACGACGCCACATAAAACTTCCAAAAATGGATTGATGAGATAAAATATGGTCTCTCATCATGTTAACATAAAATTTAAAGCAAGAGGAATATAAAATAACATCCCAATCATAATAAAGATTAGTTTAAAAGGAATTACATAAAAGAGTGTACTTAAAAAGAAATAGAGGGGTAGGTTCCCTTACCTCGGGACCGACTTGACTCGATCGTTCTATAACGTCCTTAAAATCGGGTATCTCTCTTTGATTTGAGCTCAAAGGATTCCTTGAGAAGACATCTTCCAAAAGTGAGGCTTCTAGGAGTAAGATAGGGATGTGGAGAGACAAAATGAGTAGGGGGCGGCCGAGCCAATGGCTTGAGAGGAGTGGGTAAGGTGGTAGAGGTGGGGGCCTTTTATAAGATAAGAGGAGGGGCACTCTTGGAATGTTATAAAATGTTACTATATTTTCAAATGAGTTTCAGATTTTAAAGGTCCCACATTGATTTATTTTGAGTATAAGGTGATATGGGTTCGAAATATACTCATCCAATAGGTCTTTGACATGTGTAGGTCGTAGATTTTACCTTATATTTTCATTTTATTTAAATTGTTAAATAATGATGTAATCGCTACATCATCATGATGTCATAAATAATTTAATTTATTTAATGTCTTAAAATTATAAAACAAATACTATGATGTATTAAATCTTTTTATCTTTCCAATGATTATTTATAGTCGAAAATATGACTTGTATAACCCCATGTAAAAATTGTTTTAGTAAAACAATACATGTTTGTGTCATTTTTACTTTTACTTTACAAAAAGGCATTAATTTCATTATCTTACCCAAGTGGCTCAATGGGGTCCCACAAATCGACCCATGGATTGTCTTGGTCATCCATGACACATCCAATAAGGGTATGACATGTAGCAAGGTCATTTCATATTATTAAAACATTATTTTTACCTTAAACTACACTAATTAACTCTAATCGTGATTAAAAATATAAAAGTTACTATTCCCCAAAAAATTATTTTAATCCCATTGAACAAAATTTTACTTCCTAATGACAACCATGTATGTCTGATTTTTGAAATTCAAAACACAGAGGTGGTAAAATTTCATTTAAACGAAAAATCGATTTTTTAAGTACCACTTATTGGTTTCACTATTCATCAAAAATTGAAGTTTTTCAGAAAAATACCAAAACTTCACCCTAAGATATATTAGATATTCCGAATTCAAAAATGATGTCTATTTTAAAAAATTCAAAACATATATGTTACAATAATTAATTTAATAATTAATTCTCGTTGTCAGAATAAATAACGTGTTTTTAAGAAACAATATATATCAAAAGATTGACACTCGTTTATGTCCAATCTCAAAGTGATATTAATTCCAATGTCCACCATTGGATTAAATGGTAATAATATATTCTAATTTAACTTTAAAACCAATTAAAAAGATAATATATCTATATAAATATATTATATTAAAAAGTGGTTTTGAATTAAAATTCAACACTTTTCACTATTCATTAAAAATGAACATTATCAGAAAAATACCAGAAATTTATCCAAAGTAAATTTCAATGTCCCAATCCTAAAGAATAAGTTTATTTTGAAAAATATAGATTATAAAATTTTCAAAAGATAGATTTAAAAATGGTTCTCCATCAAAAGGCAGTAAAATAATCTTTTAAAAATATTAGAGTATTTATTCTTAAAATTGGATTCATTTGGATTTTAAGCCTCTAACATATATTGGATAAATGTAAAAATATTTAACAAACATATGTAATAAATTTTTAGTTATTTGTTTTCATTTACTCCATTACAATGGCTTGGCGTTAACTATTATAATATTATTATATTATTAGTGTGAAACGTAAGATTTCAAAGATACTCATTGTTGCGTATTCTGTACGCCATCGAGCATAGCATTCCCTTTAAAGTAGTATTAACATTTTATTAACAAATATTGATAAACATTAGAATGTAATATTATTTATTTACCTGGGATGTTACATCTTTTCCCCCTTTTGGGAATTGTGTCCTTGCAATTTCAAAATTGGGCTTGGAAACTCCATTGAAAGTCCCACATCAGAACAAGAGTCAGTAAAATTATCACTTAAAAAGAATGGAGAGGAGTACAAAGGTCACCTGAGTTAACCCATACTAGGATTCCAAGTATGAAAATATGGATTTGAGGGAAAAAACAAAGGGTCAATTTCTAATGGAGAGTGATAGTAAACATATCTAGGAGAAAGTTAACCACAAGAAAATCACAAGCTCGTGATGGGTTAAACGGTATTCGATTCCCCAGTAGAAAAAGTTAACAAACAACATTTTTGTTTTAAGTTACTCTTAATTGAGGAATTTATTTTTGAGCTTATATAAATCATAATGGAACAAAATTATATATCATGTAGACTTTCAACTTTTACTATATTCATTAATCAAACTCATATTTACTCCAAAAAATGAGTATTTAGGAAGACTTGTTCTCATTAAGAATAATATAATCAACAAAAACAAAACCAAAAAGTTTAGTACGAGATCAGATAATACCCAAAAATGATATTTTTTTACAAAAAGAAAAACTACCCCTAATCTCCAAAATTTTCCAAACAAAACCCAAAGTTCAACAAAGACCATTCGATAAAAAATTTATCCATAAACTTCTTCAAAGTAAACCCAACTAAGATTGAAACTCAAATATTTTAAGGATTTCATCACATAGTCTCCCAAGGTACAAATTAACATTTATTTCGAAATAACATCAGTTCTGCTTAAAGTCTCATACTGAGAAGTAATTAACCTAATCACATATCCTCCATGATAGGTTAATAATTTCCATAGATGACCCATATTCAACTTACTCTTGATTCATAAAATCATCTAACTAATTTTTTTTGTCAAACTAACCAGGGACTTCATGTAGTCCAGTGGTAGGCGATAAACACCAGTCGCACTTTGGTTGTGGGTTCGATTCCCACAGCTTCGTCCGACGCGACAGGTTGCCACACGGTCTGCATTTTGTCCCTTTTCCAAAACTATATAATTCTTAAAACATCCCCCAAAAAAGAGATAAAATCATCAAAAATAGGCATAACATATTTTAACCTCAATTTTACCTCATTCCGTACATTTTCCATCATATAGTAACCCATAATTACCTCAAAAGTAAGGATCATATAAACACTAATGGTTACCTTTATAATTATCACATGAACTTCCACATCGAGTTGGTTCTCTCATACAAGAGGAATTAGAGAACTCACCAGGGTTCAAGTGGTTGATCATGACTCCAAATAGTTGGTTTAGAATAACCATGAGATTTCTCATTGAATCCCCCATTTCATCCAGTCTCTTAATCAGAGAAACACCACAGTTTCCTTCAAACCCATTATCATTTTGGTATCCGCTAGATCCATCCATTTACTAAAACCAAAAAGGCCAGTGTGGGTATATCAACAAAATCATCATGTACTAAAGAGGAAGATAAACACCAAGATATACTTATCCAAGTTATCTCAAACTCATTCCAACCATCAAAAACAACAATGAATCTATCCAATATAATAACCATTGTGGTCATACACAACTTTTCACTTATGCTAAAACAACACTCTAACCTCTAAAGTTATCTAAACCGACCTCTGATACCAACTATAAGGCCCCAGCCTTAAACCTTACTTAATCTTGAGTTATTACAAGATTACACATTGAGGATCTTTTCAAGTTTAGAGTTTTAGGGAATTAGATCATAAAACGTGCATTACATAACACATTTAAACAAAGTGGTTACATAAAAGATAGTATTCATTTTTCCCATCAACAAAAACATATTTAAATAAAACATGGATTCTTTCTTGAAACTTCCTTGACACTATCATCATATCATGTACTATTCCCTTGACCTGTGAAATTTTTTTCAAAAACATGGGATGAGCATAAAAAGCACAGTAAGGGATATAAAAGTGCGAAAAGAAAACATTAGTCAATGTATGAAATCAAAATTTACTCATAAAACATAAGCATTTTAACATACCTCATAAAATCATGAATAAATCATAGAAATCATAAGACATAAAGGTAACATGAGGCATTCATAACATTCTTATGTAGGGAGTAACCCTCTTGGATACATTTGGAATACCCATCACAGTATATTCCCTAAATCTCTTCAGAGAAACCTTAACGTTTAACTCCTTCGTGTTACCCAATGCATTGGAGAGCTATATCGGGCTCACCCACCCATAGTTTATCACGGAACCACCCATATTCATAAACAATGCCCAAGAACCATAACATAATCATATAACATTACTTAATCATAAAGGAAATATAACATTCCCACATATAACTTTTTAAGATATTGAAATAATGAATCCATTCTATAAACCATTTTCAAAACCATTTAAAACATTTAATAAAGAGATCTTTGAATCAAAGTGTCCCATACCACTTTGAAGCTTTTAACATTTTAAACCATTAAAATCCATATAAATAAATCCTTAAATCCATTTTGAAAACAATGATATTAACGAGAAATATTTATAAGAATAAACCATTAAAACATTTAAAACGATATTTTAGTTAAGGGGTTTTTAACAAAATGAGAGACACTTGAATACAATAATTGATGAATAACATTTAATCAGAACATTATAATATCATGAGAATAAAATAATTCATGATATAATATTCCAAAGGACAGTATATAAGCCACATAAGAGTGAATTTGAGCATAACAACAATGAAGTCTCAATAGAAATGTAAAATGAGATGAAATCCCCTGTAAAGAAGGTACCCTTAAGTTAATGGATAAATCAATCTCATAATTATGTGTGATAAATATAAATACACCCAATCTAAGTGGTTATTAAGTGTAAAACAATCAAAGGTCATTCAAACATATTCAAAGGAGGAAATATTCAATAACTACATGTTTAACCCAAAGAAATCTAAATTGGGTTAAGAAGTTCCTTTGGTAAAATTCAACAACCTAATAGCATCACTTTAAAATTCAGAAAATGAGTTGATGAGAGATAAAAAGGGTATCTCATCACTTGGGAATAAACTTTACATCAATAAGGATATAGAATAAAATATCCCAACATTACAATATGTAAATTAAATTACCCAGTAAAATAAGTCTTTTAAAAAGGGGAGGGTGAAAAGTTCCTTTACCAACTTGGGTATCATTCGAAGCATACACCCCATGAAAGAAGAACAATACAACATTGATGTAAATAATCATAAACGAAAGTATATTACACAAAGAGTAGAATAATCGGCAGTACATATACCACTCAAAGTAAATGGTGGTAAAAGTAGTATAAATCTCACTGGAATAAAAGTGAGATGAAAAATCCCTTACAAAAACTCGGCAGCCGAACGACGCCACATAAAACTTCCAAAAATGGATTGATGAGATAAAATATTGTCTCTCATCATGTTAACATAAAATTTAAAGAAATAAGAATATAAAAGAACATCCCAATCATAAGAAAGATTATTTTAAAAGGAATGACATAAAAGAGTGCACTTAAAAAGAAATAGAGGGGTAGGTTTCCTTACCTCGGGTCCGACTTGACTCGATCGTTCTTTAACCTCCTTAAAATCGAGTATCTCTCTTTGATTTGAGCTCAAAGGATTCCTTGGGAAGACTTATGCCAAAAGTGAGGCTTATAAGAGTAAGAGAGGGATGTGGAGAGACAAAATGAGTAGGGTTTGGCCGAGCCAAAGGCTTGAGAGGTGTGGGTAAGTTGGTAGAGGTGGGGGCCTTTTATAAGAGAAGAGGAGGGGCACTCTTGGAAAGTTATAAAATGTTACTTTATTTTTAAATGAGTTTCAGATTTTAAAGGCCCCACATTGATTTATTTTGAGTATAAGGTGATAAGGGTTCGAAATATACTCATCCAATATGTCTTTGACATGTGTAGGTCATAGATTTTACATTATCTTTTCATTTTATTTAAATCGTTAAATAATGAGGTAATCGCTGCATCATCATGATGTCATAAATAATTTAATTTATTTAATGTATAAAAATTATAAAACAAAAATACTATGATGTATAAAATATTTTTAGATTTCCAATTATTATTTATAGTAAAAAATCTGACTTGTATAACCCCATGTAAAAATTGTTTTAGTAAAACTATACATGTTTGTGTCATAATTACATTTACTTTTAAAAAAAGGCATTAATGTCATTATCTTACCCAAGTGGCTCCATGGGGTCCCAAAAATAGACACATGGATTGTCTTGGTCAGCCATGACACATCCAATAAGGGTTAGGACATGTATCAAGGTCATTTCATATTATTAAAACATTATTTTTACCTTAAACTACACTAATTACCTCTAATCGTGATTAAAAACATAAAAGTTACAATTCGCCAAAAAATTATTTTAATCCCATTGAACCAAATTTTACATCCTAATGACAACCATGTATGTCGGATTTTTGAAATTCAAAACACAAAGGTGGTAAAATTTCATTTAAACGAAAAATTGGTTTTTTAAGTACCACTTAGTGGTTTCACTATTCATCAAAAATTGAAGTTTTTCAGAAAAATACCAAAACATAACCCTAAGCTATATTTGATATTCCAAATTCAAAAATGATTTCTATTTAAAAAAATTCAAAACATATAAGTTTCAATAATTAATTTAATAATTAATTCTCATTGTCAGAACAAATAGCGTGTTTTTAAGAAACAATATCTATCAAAAGATTGCCACTTGTTAATGTGCAATATCAAAGTGATATTAATTACGATGACCACCATTGGATTAAATGGTAATAAAATATTCTAATTTAACTTTAAAACCAATTAAAAAGATAATCTAACTATATAATTAAATTATATTAAAAAGTGGGTTTGAATTAAAATACAACACTTTTCACTATTCATTAAAAAATGAACATTATCAGAAAAATACCAGAAATTTATCCAAAGTAAATTTTAATGTCCCAATAATAAAGAATAAGTTTATTTTGAAAAATATAGCTTATAAAATTTTCAAATGATAGATTTAAAAATGGTTCTCCATCAAAAGGCATTAAAACAATCTTTTAAAAATATTAGAGTATTTATTCTTAAAATTGGATTCATTTGGATTTTAAGCCTCTAAAATTTATTGGATAAATGTAAAAATATTTAACAAACATATGTAATCATTTTGTAGTTATTTCTGTTCATTTCCTCCATTACAAAGGCTCGGCGTTAACTATTATAATATTATTATATTATTAGTGTGCAACGTAAGATTTCAAAGAAACTCATTGTTGCGTATTGGGTACGCCATTGAGCATAGAATTCCCTTTAAAGTAGTATTAACATTTTATTAACAAATATTGATAAACATTAGAATGTAATATTATTTATTTACCTGGGATGTTACATCCTTTCCCCCTTTTGGGAATTGTGTCCTCGCAATTTCAAAATTGGTCTTAGAAACTCCATTGAAAGTCCCACATCAGAACAAGAGTCAGTCAAACTATCACTTAAAAAAAATGGGAGAGAAGTACAAAAGTCACCCGAGTTAACCCAAAATAGGATTACAAGTATGAAAATATGGATATGGGGGAAAAACAATGGGTCATGTTCTAATGGAGAGTGATAATAAACATGTCTAAGAGAAAGTTAACCACAAGAGAATCACAAGCTCGTGATGGGTTAAACGGTATTCGATTCCCCTGTAGGAAAAGTTAACAAACAAAATTTTTGTTTTAAGTTACTCTTAATTGAGGAATTTATTTTTGAGCTTAACTAAATCATAATGAAACAAAATTACTTGTCACGTAGACTTTCAAATTTTACTATATTCCTTAATCAAACTCATATTTTCTCCAAAAGACGAGTATTTAGGAAGACTTGTTCGCATTAAGAGTACTATATTCAACCAAAACCAAATCAAAAAGTTTAGTACGAGACCAAATAATACCCAAAAAGGATATTTTTTTTACAAAAAGAAAAACTACCCCTAATCTCCAAAATTTGTCAAACAAAACCCAAAGTTCATCAAAGACCATTCGATAAAAAATTTATCCATAAAATTCTTCAAAGTAAACCCAACTAAGATTGAAACTCAAATATTTGAAGGATTTCATCACATAGTCTCCCAAGGTACAAATTAACATTTATCTCCAAATAACATCAGTTGTGCTTAAAGTCTCATACTTAAAAGTAATTAACCTAATCAAATATCCTCCATGATAGGTTAATAATTTCCATAGATAACCCAAAGTCAACTTACTCTTGATTCATAAATTCATCTAACTAAAAAAAAATTCAAACTAACCAGGGACTTCACGTACTCCAGTGGTAGGAGATAAACACCAGTCGCACTTTGGTTGTGGGTTCGATTCCCGCAGCTTCGTCTGACGCAACGGGTTGTCACACGGTCTGCTTGTTGTCCCTTTTCCAAAACTATATAATTCTTAAAACATCCCCCAAAAAAGAGATAAAATCATCAAAAATAACCATAACATATTTTAACATCAATTTTAACTCATGCCTTTCATCTTCCATCATATAGTAACCCATAATTACCTCAAAAGTAAGGATCATATAAACCCTAATTGTTACCTTTATAATTATCACAAGAACTTCCACATCGAGTTGGTTCTCTCGTACAAGAAGAATTAGAGAACTCAATAGGGTTCAAGTGGTCGATCATGACTCCTAATAGTTGGTTTAGAATAACCATGATATTTCTCATTGAATCCCACATTTCATCCAGTCTCTTAATCAAAGAACCACCACAGTTTCCTTCAAACCCATTATCATTTTGGTGCCCGCTAGATCCATCCATTTACTAAAACCAAAAAGGCCAGTGTGGGTATATCAACAAAATCATCATGTACTAAAGAGGAAGATAAACACTAAGATATAATTATCCAAGTTATCTCAAACTCATTCCAACCTTCAAAAATTACAATGACTCTATCCAATATAATAACCATTGTGGTCATACACAACTTGTCACTTATGCTAAAACAACACTCTAACCTCTAAAGTTATCTAAAACGACCTATGATACCAACTATAAGGCCCCAGCCTTAATCCTTACTTAATCTTGAGTTATTACAAGATTACACATTGAGGATCATTTAAAGTTTATAGTTTTAGAGAACTAGATCATAAAACATTCATTACATTCCACATTTAAACAAAGTGGTTACATAAAAGATAGTATTCATTTTTCCCATCAACAGAAACATATTTAAAATAAAACATGGATTCTTTCTTGACACTTCCTTGACACTATCATCATATCACGTACCATTCCCTTGACCTGTGAAAAACATTTCAAAAACTTGGGATGAGCATAAAAAGCATAGTAAGGGATGTAAAAGTACGAAAAGAAAATATTAGTCCATGTATGAAATCATACTTTACTCATAAAACATAATAATTTTAAAATACCTCATCAAATCATGAATAAATCATAGAAATCGTAAGACATAAAGGTAACTTGAGGCATTCATAACATTCTTACGTAGGGAGTAACCCTCTTGGTTACGTTTGGAATACCTATCACAGTATATTCCCTAAATCTCTTCAGAAAAACCTTAACGTTTAACTCCTTCATGTTACCCAATGCATTGGAGAGCTATATCAGGCTCACCCGCCCTTAGTTTATCACAGAAACACCCGTCTTCATAAACAATGCCCAAGAACCATAACATAATCATAGCACATTACTTAATCATAAAGGAAATATAACATTCCCACATATAACCTTTTAAGATATTGAAATAATAAATCTAATCTAAAAACCATTTTCAAATCCATTTAAAACAATTAATAAATAGATCTTTGAATCAAAGTGTCCCATACCACATTGAATCTTTTAACATTTTAAACCATTAATATCCATATAAATAACTCCTTAAAACCATTTTGAAAACATGGATATTAACGAGAAATATTTATAAGAATAAATCATTAAAACATTTCAATCAATATTTTAGTTAAAGGTTTTATAACAAAATGAGAGACACTTGAATATAATAATTGAGGAATAACATTTAATTAGAACATTATAATATCATGAGAATAGAGTAATTCATGATATAATATTCCAAAGCACAGTATATAAACCATATAAAAGTGAATTGGTGCATAACAATAATGAAGTCTCAATAGAAATGTAAAATGGGATGAAATCCCCTGTAAAGAAGGTACCCTTAAATTAATGGATAAATCAATCTCATAATTATGTGTGAAAAATATAAATTCACCCAATATAAGTGGATATTAAGTGTAAAACAATAAAAGTTCATTCAAACATATTTAAATGAGGACATATTCAATAACTACATGTTGAACCCAAAGAAATCGAAATTGGGTTAAGAAGTTCCCTTGGTAAAATTCGACAGCCTAACAACATCACTTTAATATTCAGAAAATGAGTTGATGAGAGATAAAAAGGGTATCTCATCACTTGGACATAAATTTTACATCA
Source organism: Viscum album (assembly GCA_963277665.1). Classification (NCBI taxonomy): domain Eukaryota; kingdom Viridiplantae; phylum Streptophyta; class Magnoliopsida; order Santalales; family Viscaceae; genus Viscum; species Viscum album. The sequence goes on along the minus strand of OY728158.1, from coordinate 1,006,225,016 downwards.
ATAAGGATATAGAAGAACATATCCCAACAATACAATATGTAAATTAAAAGACCCAACAAAATTTGTCTTTTAAAAAGAGGAGGGTGAAAAGATCCCTTACCGACTTGGGTATCTTTCGAAGCATACACCCCATGAAAGAAGGACACTACAACATTGATGTAAATACTCTTAAACGAATGTATATTACACAAAGATTAGAATAATGGGAAGTACATATAACACTCAAAGGAAATGGTGGTAAAAGTATCATAAATCTCATGGGAATAAAAGTGAGATGAAAAATCCCTTACAAAAACTCGGCATCCGAACGACGCCACATAAACATCCAAAAATGGATTGATGAGATAAAATAGGATCTCTCATCATATTAACATAAAATTTACAGAAAGTGGAATATAAAAGAACATACTAATCATAAGAAAGATCAGCTTAAAAGGAATGACATAAAAGAGTGCACTTAAAATGAAATAGAGGGGTAAGTTCCCTTACCTCGGGTCCAACTTGACTCGATCGTTCTTTAACCTCCTTAAAATCGGGTATCTCTCTTTGATTTGAGCTCAAAGGCTTCCTTGGGAAGACTTCTGCCCAAAGTGAGGCTTATAGGAGTAAGAGAGGGATGTGGAGAGACAAAATGAGCAGGGTTTGGCCGAGCCAAAGGCTTGAGAGGTGTGGGTAAGGTGGTAGAGGTGGGGGCCTTTTTAAGAGAAGAGGAGGGGCACTCTTGGAAAGTTATAAAATGTTACATTATTTTCAAATGAGTTTCGGATTTTAAAGGTCCCACATTGATTTATTTTGAGTATAAGGTGATAAGGGTTCGAAATATACTAATCCAATAGGTCTTTTAAATGTGTAGGTCTTATATTTTACATTATTTTTTCATTTTATTTAAATTGTTAAATAATGAGGTAATCGCTGCATCATCATGATGTCATAAATAATTTAATTTATTTAATGTCTAAAAATTATAAAACAAATACTATGATGTATTAAATATTTTTATATTTCTAATGAATATTTATAGTAAAAAATATGACTTGTATAACCCCATGTAAAAATTGTTTTAGTAAAACAATGCATGTTTGTGTCATTTTTACTTTTACTTTAAAAAAAGGCATTAATGTCATTATCTTACGCAGGTGGATCCATGGGGTCCCAAAAATCGACCCATGGATTTTCTTTGTCAGCCATGACACATCCAATAAGGGTAGGACATGTGACAAGGTCATTTCATATTATTAAAACATTATTTTTACCTTAAACTACTATAATTACCTCTAATCACGATTAAAAACTTAAAAGTTACTATTCACCAAAAAATTATTTTAATCCCATTGAACCAAATTTTACTTCCTAATGATAACCATGTATGTATGATATTTGAAATTCAAAACATAGTGGTGGTAAAATTTCATTTAAACGATAAATCAGTTTTTTAAGTACCACTTAGTGGTTTCACTATTCATCAAAAATTGACGTTTTTCAAAAAAGTACCAAAACTCCCCCCTAAGCTATATTTGATATACCAAATTAAAAAATGATGTCTATTTTACAAAATTCAAAACATATATGTTACAATAATTAATTTAATAATTAATTCCCGTTATCAAAACAAATAACGCGTTTTTAAGAAACAATATCTATCAAAAGATTGACACCCGTTTATGTCCAATATCAAAGTGATATTAATTCCTATGACCACCATTGGATTAAATTGTAAAAATATAATCTAATTTCACATTAAAACCAATTAAAAAGATAATCTAACTATATAAATAAATTAGATTAAAAAGACGTTTTGAATTAAAATACAACACTTATCACTATTCATTAAAAATGAACATTATCTGAAAAATATCAGAAATTTATCCAAATTAAATTTCAATGTCCCAATCATAAATAATAAGTTTATTTTGACAAATATAGCTTATAAAATTTTCAAAAGATAGATTTAAAAATGGTTCTCCATCAAAAGGCGGTAAAACAATCTTTTAAAAATATTAGAGTATTTATTCTTAAAATTGGATTCATTTGGATTTTAGGACTCTAACATTTATTGGATAAATGTAAAAATATTTAATAAACATATGTAATCATTTTTTAGTTATTTCTGTTCATTCCCTTCATTACAACGACTCGAAATTAACTATTATAATATTATTATATTATTAGTATGCAACATAAGATTTCAAAGAAACTCGTTGTTGCATATTGGGTACGCCATCGAGCATAGCATTCCATTTAAAGTAGTATTAACATTTTATTAACAAATATTGATAAAAATTAGAATATATTATTATTTATTTACCTGGGATGTTACAACAACTATGTTGGGAAGGCATACAGACGAGAATAAGATTCCAAATCAGCAACCTAAGATGGTAAGAATAGGAATTGAATAGTTTGTTTGTAGATACCCAAAGCTTGACGTACATGGGAATTACATTAATTTTGTAGAATACTTAATACATAACAAAAAATGAAACCCAAGGACAGTAATAGTTTAGTGTATTTTGAAACACGGAACATAATCTTCTAATCATGGTGAAAGATCTTCAATATCTCTCATAAAGATCTCCCACTTTTGTTTTCTTACATAAAAACTATCATTATATCATGGGGAAAATAAAACATATAAAGTGTAAGGTAAATTATCAGTAAGGGCAAGAATGGGGAAAATAAAACAAACCATATACATTTGAACATAAAAACATGAACATAATGTTTAGACATCAAGATCGTGAGTTGTGAAATAAATCTTGGTGTATGTAAGGCATAGATCATAAAGGAACATTAATCATGATAAAATAGCATGGGAATTAATCATGAAGTTGTGGAAACCATTAAGTACATGATATTATTTCTATAGTATCCAAGGCACTGCTACCAAGACCATCATAGTGGACGAAGTCCCTTACTGAATCGAGTTCACTCCTTGTTCCAGTCCTGTATCACTAAACATAATTAGCTTTTCATTCCAGCCATGTATATCTCATGATCTATAAATCATTACCCAATTAATTTGAGGGATATATAGTTCCCACGCATCAAATAATGAAATCGTTCTTACTTGTTCCACAAGATAATCATAAATCATTTATCATAACCCAAATAATAAAATGTGTTTCATAAACATCATCCCATCATAACGTAGTCCATATTAAAGAAATGGATATCATTTCATGATAAGAAAAATAAAAACATGTAAATAATAGATATATTATACTTGAAACATAAACATACTAAATAATTTCATCTTATATGGAAAATAGTTTTGATAAAACACTTGAAATGAATTCTTGAGGAAAATATCCTTTCTTCTTCAAAATCATTTTGTTTTCTCAAAATGCCATGAAATATTAAATGAAAATCATTTTGATACAAATAATCATGATTTTTTTTGAGTAATATTCATTTAAATAAGTCTTTATGAAACCGTAAAAATCCATTCATGTCGTATAAGTTAAAAAAACATTCTTCTTGTACTTTTTCCAGAAAAGACAATAGGTACCTTATATGGTAACCAAAGGAAAGATTCCTTCCATAAAATGTGGTAAAAAGTCAAAAAAGGGTAAAAATTAATTTAAAAATATATGGAAGAATAGTAAAAGTTTTATGAAAACATTGTTTAGAAAACATGGACATGGATGATAAACATAACCCCAGTAAATTCTTACTTATAAGAAATCTCAAATAAAAAAGATTTTTGCAAAATTATCCCTTACCTTATTCCAATTTCTTCTGTATGTGTTAGAGACTCCGTTATATTGGGGTTAAACATATTATAAAATTGTAAAATAACCCTAATAATATTTATGATATCATATATGATCCACTTATGACTTTATATTACCAGTTCTTTTGTAAATTCCATGTTAAAGCAGTGTTTTGGGTAAAATTGGTTCATTTATCGTATGTTTTTCGACTTGTTGTTCTTGATATTATTACTTATATCCTGATCTAATTAATTACATAATGTAAAACATGATTTATATATAATATATATTCTTCCTATAAATATATATGACAGATCAACAAATGGAATGAAATACACCGTTCCTGGAGACGGTAGGCCGTATATACGCATTAACGCTATTTTTGTTTACATATTGAATTGAATGGAATTAAGTAAATAAAAAATATATTTACATAAATCCAGTATCATTATTATGTAATATATTTCATTATTATTTATTATATATACTTTATAATCATACTTGAATGGTGAATCATGATAAATAAATCTCATCATGTTCATCGAGACGATAGTCTGTACGTACACATGAGTGATGATAACATTCTTTTGATATTAAAATCATATATAATTTGATTTTATATCATAAATAAAGAATCATGATAATGTTATATTTATTATTTATATCATTTATACTCATTATTATACCCATCCAAATGATAAAATGTTTGAATAACAAACTACACCACGACGTGGAGACGATAAGCCGAACGTATGCACGTGTTGTGACTTTTTCATTCATATGATCAAATAAATAACTAATATGGTTGTAGAATTAATATAATAACATCACATTATATAGAATATACTATAGTTATTATTTTATAATGGAAACAACAATGAAAGAAGAAGTGGAAGAAGAAAGGAACTTGAAATAGGTGGTGAGATATTTACCTCTTTTTCGGGTTCTCCCTTTTGATTTCAGCAAAAGGTCTCTTTAGGTTGGTATTATTACTAAATAAAGTCCTATAATATGAATGTAGGTCAGTTGAAATGGTATTTTGTATGGGTTTGGCAGAGCCAAATGGCTTTGGAGATGTGAATTATAGAGTTGGGGGAATTTCCTTTTATAAAAGAGGTGAGGGGCACCATAGCAAAAACATAACATATTATTTTATAATAAATACATATTCAGTTTATAGTGGCTCCAAAGTGACTTATTTCAAGTATAGGGTGGTGATGGTTCAGAATAACCACAACCAATAGGTTTTAGACATGTTTAGGTTACCATTTTAACCTAATCATTTAGATTTAACTCTAAGTTGAATAATTTAACTTTTACCGTGTCTTCTTGTATTCTTACACTATATGGTTAATAATATTACTATAAAATGCCAATAGAACCCCGATTGGTTAATTAATGTAATATATATTATTAAATATGTTTTTTGGCCGAACGTTAGATTTTTAGGACCATTATATCATTTAATACAATAGTATTTGTTTTAAAAACTCTTTAATGTCAATTTTGACACTATTTTGTATTTTGTATTTTCTAAATTTATAAAGGCATTATTACTTCAAAAAAAATTCATATAACCCACTATAATATGTTATATTAACCTATAAAATTAGTTTAATTCTTAAAAAGTCTCAAATTACAGTTATTTTGGTATTTTTGTTATCAATTATGTTAATAATTCATTAAAAAGGTAATTACTCCATTATCATTGTGTCATAAATAAATTAAATTATATAATGTATAAAAAATTAAAATAAATTAACACTATGTAGGAAATATGTTTTTCTTTAAAATGATAATTTATATTCAAATTTATCTTATGTATAACCCTATATTAAAAACTCATTAGTTATTAAACATTGATTTTAACAATTTTAACTCTTCTTTGAATTAAATAATAATAAATGTCCTATTCTAATCCAAGTGGACCTAAATGGTCATATTGTATTCCTAAGGTTTTTTTGTCGAATTAAACTTACCCTATAGAATTATAACATGTTTTAGGGTAATAATAATATCATTTTCTCCATAATTACCCTATTTACTTTTAACAGTGGTAAATAAAAGTAAAAAAGTTACTATTCGCCAAATATTATTTTTATCTTATTGAACCAAAATTTACTTATTGATATCAACCATGTCTCTAATATTTTTTAAATTACACTCACAGTTGCCGTATAATTTTGTTTTAGGTAAATTTTCAAATTCTCCTAGGCGGGGGGTAAAAGATGTTAAAAAGCTCAATAAAATTTTTATATATCTAAAATTATTATAAAAATTTCTCCAATGAATTACATTGAACATATATATATATATTATGTATATATTTTGACCAAAAATAAGTTTAAATAAAATAAGAAATTATTTAAATAAAAAGTCGCCTTTAACCAATAACTCAATGTTTTCACTATTCATTAAAAAATGAATGTTTTCAGAAAAATACCAAAACGTCATCCTAGGATAATTTAGATATTCCAAGTCCAAAAATGAAGTCCATTTTGAATGATAAAATTTATAAAATTTCAAAAAGTGGGTATTACTATTCATAATGGTTAGTTCATAACAATATTGTAATAATATATCTTTTAGTGAATCTCGGTATTGCGTACAACACATGCTATCGATGAAGGTTGCTCTGGCTTGAAACACAAGCCTATAATACTGTTTGTGTATACAGAAAGCTAATACAATGTTACGTATAGCGCAAGCTAATCTTGGTGTAGCGTACAACACAAGACATCAATGAAATTAAAAAATATATATTTCTCATAAAATCTGGAGTGTTACATTCTACCCCCCTTAAAACGAATTTTTCCCTCAAAATTTTTCGGGGTTTTAAATGGTATACTACTTGAAAGATTCATTCATAGAAACCCACATCATTAAAATGAATACTAAATCTTAATTTTTAAAAAACTACTGTATGAAACGTAGCGGTTTCCCAAATTAACTCACCACTGGGTTTCTACATAGAAGAACATAGGTGAAAATATGGATATAGAAGAGAAATATAACTGTCAAGTTCTGATGGAGAGTGGTAGAGGACATGGCTATGAAAAATCCAATAATCACAAATCCATTAATTTGTGATGATATAAGGTATCATCTGATTCATTAGATATGAGGGAACTAGGACAACCTTTTTGGTTTTCAAGATCATTTACCTAATATTGAAGAATTAAAAGAAATAGTTACTTGATTTTCATACAATATCACTATTTTTAGGCCTTGAAAAATTTCCACATCATCTCTTAAATAAATGAAGTTGAATTTTACTTTCATGATGTGTTAGCAGATCATGCGATAGAATGATAGGTCATTCCATATTTCTTAAACATAAGGTTAGAAAATGTTATATATATAATTCCATCTTATGGTGAGACTAACTGTATATGGTTCAAAAAATGGACTTATACGTCATCTATCATAAATCATAATAAAATAAATCTAATTTCTAAGAACTAGGAACTTCCTGTAGGACAATGGTAGGCGATAAAGGTATGTCGCACTTCGGTTGTGGGTTCGATTCCCACAACCTTGTCCGACGCGATCAGTTGTTGCCCTTCTTGCAGGTTGTCCTTTTTAAAAACTATACTATTATAGCATTCCAAAAATAATATCGAAAAAAAGTTCTAGCCTTAAACAATACTATCTAATGTCCAACATAATCAATTCCAATATTTAGGCTTATCCAAAATACATCTATCCAAACTCATAGTATAAAGAAAAAATATTACTAGAGATGTCATCTACCAAGCATGTGATTACAATCATTTATCCCCCATATATCATAAGATATATCTTGTTGTTGGTCACATTCAAAACATTTGAATACCTTAATCATGTATTCTCCTGAAAATGAATACCCATTGAACCTTAGTGAAAACATGAATGCTGTCAAAAGTTAACTCTTTCCACATACCAAAATCCCAAAATTTCTATATACTCAAACCATGATATCACTTTAACCTTATATTATTCATGATCTCATGAATACTATCAAATATATTATTTTCTCTTTATAACTTTATTATGTTCATATCATCTAGTTTCCAAAAATATTTCAATCACTTTTCATGGTTACCAATACCACAATAAATCAATACATAGATATTCTAATATTCCACAATACTATAAATGAGATTCCACAACATTATTTCAGAATTCCATTACAGAAACACATAATCATTCCACTGAACAATTGTAATACTAAACATCGCCAATAGTGATTGCATGTGACTTCACATTTTCCATTTCCTTAAGTGGTTATTGAGTTCAATCATCATTAAACCTTGGATTAGGGAATTGGTTATCATAATGCCCCATTTCCTTTCACTTGAAGCATTGAGGTATTGGTGGTGTATTCTTTGTAGTCTTTTCTCTATTCTAATCATTATCTACCTTTTTCCCATTACTTCAACACTCAGCTACTCAATGACCTTGTTTTCCACACTTAAAACATTTCATAGTCGCTTTAAGAAAATATCCACCATGATTCTTTCCACACTTTGAGCATAAGAAAACTTTCATCTTTTTTTACTATTGTTTAGTGATTTTTTCTTTGAACTCCATCTTTTAGTTTCTTGTCAAAACCATGAGATGGATATGTTACACCAACTTCTAGTTCTACCTTGATAGCACAATGAAAAATTTCTTCATAGATACTGAAGTCTCTTATAGGTAATTCCCTTTTAAGACTTGGTTTTAATCTACTAAATAATTGATCATATTTACTTTCAGGTTTAATGACAATGCCAGATGCATACATTTCAAGCCTTGTAAAATTCACCTCGTATATACCTACAAATACAACATCCTTTTTCTTAAGCTCATGAAACTCTTTTTCCATATTAGTCTGAAGAATATGAGGGAATCACTTATTAAAAAACAATTTCTTTAACTCGTCCCATTCCATGGATTCAATTTCATATTGGGGCCTTGTATTTTTAACTAGAGTCCACCACTGGTCAGCTTCACCTTCTAACTGGTAAATATCCAAAATGATATTTTCATGCTCTGAACAATGAAGTATCAAAAATATCTTTTCAATGGTACTAATCCATTGTTCAGCAACAAGTGGATCAGAAGACCCACAAAAAGAAGATTGGCATTGCCTCATGAAGAACTCGATAGAATATTGTTCCTTTCTCTGCTAATTTGGATGTCCAGATTGATTCACATCTTTTGTAAGTATACCAATAAGATTTTTCACTCCATCTCCCACAAAATTGGTTTGTTCATGAGGAAAATCATGGCATTATCTATTACATTGATCAACATGGTTCCTACGGGATCCACCCATCATCTAAAACCCAAAAAGAATAGTGTGAGAGGAAAAAACCATACTAGGGAAAAAACATAATTAAGGGCGAGTTCCTTCAATATATAACATCATTTGTTTAATTATAAGATCATTATGATAATTCTAGGACTATATCATGTACTTATACTTAACATTAGATACATCCCTAGACATACATTAGAAATATCTCTAGGGATTTCACTGAAGTTTTCACATCATAGTTTCCAAAGGTTAACAAAACCTGTGCTATGATACCAACTGTAGAGACCCAAAGCATGAAGTACATAGACATTACATGACTTTTGTGGAATACGAAATACATAGAAAAAAATGACACCCATGGACCGTAATATTTTAGTGTATTTGGAAACTTGTAATGTAATCTTCTAATCATGGTGAATGATATTCACCATCTCCCATAAAGATCTTCCACTTTTGTTTTCTTACCAAAAACCATTCTTTATATCCTAGTAAAAATAAAACATATATAGGGTGAGCTCAAATTCTGATTAATGGTAAGACGGGAGAAAATAAAACAAACCGTATATATTTTAACATAAAAACATGAACATAATGCTTAAACATCAAGAGCTTGAGTTGTGAAATAAATCATGGAGTACGTAAAGAATAAATCATAAAGGAACATTAATCATGATAAAATAGCATGGGAATTAAACATGTAATTTTGGAAACCATTAATCACATGATATGATTTCAATAGTAGCCAAGGCAGTACTGCCAAGACCATCATTGTGGACAAAGTCCTTTATTGAATCGAGTTCACTCCACGTTCAACTTCTGTATCACTGAACCAGATTTATTTACTGTTCCATCCATGTCAATATCATGAGATATAAATATTTAACCAATGCATCGGAGGGATATATAAGTCCCACCGATCTCATAATGAAATCCTTCTTACTTGTGCCACAAAATAAACATAAATCATTCATCCTAACCCAAAGAATTAAATGGGTTTCATAAACATCATCCCATCATAACATAATCCATATAAAATAATTGGATATAATTTCATCATAAGAAAAATAAAACCCTCTAAATAATAGAGAAATTATACATTAATCATAAACAAACTAAATAATGTCATCTTACATAGAAATTTTTTTTTGATAAAACACTTGAAATTATTTCTTGAGGAAAATATACTTTCTTCTTCAAAATCAATTTATTTTCTCAAAATGACATGGAATTTTAAAAGAAAAGGATTTTTTTGAAAATAATAATGATATTTTGTATAGGAAACATCATTGAAATAAGTCGTTATAAAACCATAAAAATCCATTCAGGTTGTATATGTTAAAAAAAACATTTTTCTCGTACTTTTCCGGAAAAGTCAAAAAGTACCTTATATAGTAACCAATGAATATATTACTTCCATACAATTTAAAAAAATTAAATATAGGGTAAAAATGAATTTAAACATACATGAAAAATAGTAAAAATTTTATGAATCTTTTTTTAGAAAACATGTGCATGGATGATAAACAAAACCCCAGTAAATACTTAGGTATCAGCAATCTCGGATAAAAAGGAGATTTGCAAAATTATCCATTACCTTATGTCCAATTTCTTACATATGTGTCCAATACTCCTGTATAGTGGGTATAAACATATTATTAACTTGTAACATAACCATAATAATATTTATGATATAATATATGATTCACTAATGACATAATATTACCTGTTCTTTTGTAAATTCCATGTTAAAGCAGCGTTTTGGGTAAAATCAATTCATTTATCGTACATGTTACGACTTGTTATTCTTGATATTATTACTTATATCCTGATTTACTAAATTCAAGAATGTAAAAAATGATTTATATATAATATATATTCATCATAAAAATATATATGATAGATCAATAAATGGAATGAAATACACCGTTCAATGAGACAGTTGGTCGTACGTACGCAGGAACACTGTTTTATTTTCCTTATTGAATTGAATGGAATTAAGTAGATGAAACATATATATACAAAAATCCAGTATCATTGTTATGTAATATAATTCATTATTTATTATTATATATTCTTTACAATTATACTTGAATGGTTAATCATGGAAAATGAATCTCATCGCGTACGTGGAGACGGTAGTCCATAAGTACGCACGAGCGATGATATCATTCTGTTGATATTAAAATCGTATATTATTGGATGTTATATCATATATACAGAATCATAATAATCTTATATTTATTATTTATATGATTTATACTCATTATTATACACATCCAAATGATGAAATGTTTGAATAAAAAACTATACCATGATGTCGAGACGGTAAGCCGTACGTACGCACGTGCGGTGACTTTTTCATTCATAGGATGGATAAAATAACTAATATGGTTGTAAAATTTTTATAATAACATCACAGTATATAGAATATGCTGGAGTTATTATATTATAATGTAAACAAAAAATAAGGAGGAAGTGGAAGAAAAAAGGAACTTGAAATAGGTGGTGAGATATTTATTCTTCTTCTAGTTCTTCCTTTTGATTTGATCAAAAGGGCTCCTTAGGAAAGAATTATGACTAAATTAAGGCCTCTATGATGAATTTAGGATAGTGGAGAAGGTATTTGGGAAGGGTTTGGCCGATCCAAATGGCTTTGGAGGTGTGAATTAGAGAGAAGGGGGAGTTCTCTTTTATAAGAGGGGTGAGGGGCACCTTATGAAAAACATAAAATATTATTTTATAATAAACTCATATTCAGTTTACAATGGCTCTAAAGTGACTTATTTTGAGGATAGGGTGGTTATGGGTAAAAATAAGCTCAACCAATAGGTTTTAGACATGTTTAGTTTACCATTTTAACCTTATCATTTAGATTTAACTCTAAGTTAAATAATTTAACTTTTACCATGTATTAATGTATTCTTACACTATATGGTTAATAATCTTACTATAAATGCAAATAGAACCCCAATTGATTAATTAATGGCATATATATTATTATTTATGTTTTTTCGCCGAACCATTGGTTTTTAGGACCATTATATCAATTAATAATATAATATTTGTTTTAAAAACATTTTCATGTCAATTTTGACAATATTTGGTATTTTGTTTTTTATAAATTCATTAAAGCCTTATTAATTCTACAAAAATACATCTAACCAACACTAATATGTTATATTAACAAATAATATTAGTTTAATTCATAAAAAGTCTCAAATTACATTTATTTGGGTATTTATAATATTAATTATGTTAATATTTCATTAATTAGGAAATTACTTCATCATCAATGTGTCATAAATAAATTAAATTATTTAATGTCTAAAAAAATTAAATAATATATCATTATGTATGAAATCCATTTATCTTTCTAATTAATATTTATAGTCGAATTTATTATATGTATAACCCTATATTAAAAATGTTTTAGTTATTAAACGATGATTTTAACTATTTTAACTCTTCTTTGAATTAAATAATAATAAATGTCCTCATCTAATCCAAGTGGACCTAAATGGTCATATTTTATTCCTAAGGTTGTTTTTTGTCTAATTTAACTTATCCAATATAATTAGGACACGTATTAGGATAATAAAAATATCATTTTTACCATTAATTAACCTATTTACTTGTAACCACGATAAATAAAAGTAAAAAAGTTACTATTCATAAAAAATTATTTTTATCTTATTAAACCTCATTTTACTCACTAATATCAACCGTATCTCTCAGATTTTTTAAATTTCACTCACAGAAGTGGTAAAATTATATTTTATGTAAATTTTTAAATTCTGTAAAAGGGGGGTAAAAGACAGTAAAAAGTTCAACCAAATTTTTATATATCTAAAATTATTATAAAAATGACTCCAAAAAATTACATTGAACATATATAGGTATTATATATCTATTTTGACCTAAAATAATTTTAAATAAAATAAATTATTATTTAAATAAAAAATCGGTTTTAACCAATAACTTAGTGTTTTCACTATTTATCAAGAAATTGAATGTTTTCAGAAAAATTCCAAAACTTTACCCAAGGATAATTTCAATATTCGGAATCCAAAAATGAAGTTCATTTTGAAAGATAAAATTTATAAAATTTCAAAAAGTGGGTATTAATATTCATAACGGCTAGTTCATAATAATATTATAATAATATCTTGTTTAGTGAAACTCGGTATTGCGTACAACAAAAGCTATCAAGGAAGGTTGATCTGGTGTGCAACACAACCCTAGAATAGTGTTTGTCCATACGTCATGCTAATAAAGTGTTGTGTATAGCGCAAGCTAATATTGGTGTAGCGTATAACACTAGGCATCAATGAAATAAAAAAAATTATATCTCAAAAAATCTCAGAGGGTTACATTCTACCACACTTAAAATGAATTTCGCCCTAAAAATTCATCGGGATTATAAATGGATTACTAATTTAAAGTTTCATTCATAGAAACACACATCTTAAAAAAGAATATAAAACTTAATATTAAAAAACTAATGTTTGAAACGTAACAATTACCCAAATTAACTCATTACTAGGTTTCCACATAGAAGAACATAGGTGAAAATATGGATATGGAAGAGAAATATAACCTTCATGTTCTGATATAGAGTTGTAGAGGACATGGCTATGAAAAATTCAACAATCCCAAATCCATAAATTTTTGATGATCTAAGGTACCATCTGATTCATTAGATATGAGGGCACTAGGACAACATTTTTGGTTTTGAAGATCATTTCCCTAATGTTGAAGAATTAAAAGAAATACTTACTTGATTTTGGTATAATATCACTTTATCTTGTGCCTTGAACAATTTCAACTTCATTTCTAAAAGAAATCAAGTTGAATATGTATTCCGTGAAGTGTCAGCAGATCATGCGATAGAATGATAGGTCATTCCATCTTTCTCAAACAAAAGGTTACCAAAAGTTATATACATAAGTCCATCTTACGTTGAGATTAATTATACATGGTTCCAAAAATTTACTTATACTTCATCTATCATACCTCTTAATAAAATAAATCTAATTTCTACAAACTAGGTACTTCTTGAAGGACAATGGTAGGCGATAAAGGCATGTCGTACTTCAGTTGTGGGTTCGATTCCCTCAACCTTGTCTGACGCAATGGGTTGTCACCCATCCTGCAGGTTGTCCTTTTTCTAAAACTATACTATTATAACATTCCAGAAATTATATCGAAAAAAGTATTATCCTTAAAAAAATACTATCTAATGTCCAACATAATCCATTCCAATCTTTAGGCTTATCTAAAATACATATATACAATCTCATAGTATAATGAAAAAATATTACTAGAGAGGTCATCTACCAAGAATGTGATTACCATCATTTATCCACAATATATCATAAGATATATCTTGTTGTTGGTCACATTCAAAACATGTGAATAACTTAATCATGTATTCTCTTGAAAAATGAATACCCATTGAACCTTAGTGAAAACATGAATGTTGTCAAAATGTAACTCTTTCCACATACCAAAATCCAAAAATTTATATAATCTCAAACCCTGATATCACTTTGTCCTTATATTAGTCATGAGATCATGAATACTATCAAACATATTATTTTCTCCTTATAACTTCATTATGGGCATATCATCTTCTTTCCACAATACTATAAATGAGATTCCACAACATTAATTCAAAATCTCATTACATAAACACATAATCATTCCACTACATGATTGTCATACTCAACATTGCCAATTGTGATCACATATAAATTCCCATAGTCCTTTTCTTTAAGAGTTTGTTGAGTTCGATCATCATTAAACCTTGGATTAGGGCATTGGTTAGCATAATGGCCAATTTCCTTGCACTTGAAGCATTGAGGTGTTGGTGGTGCATTCTCTGTTGTATCTTCTCTATTATCAATAGTAGCTAGCTTTTTTCCATTACTTCAACACTCAGTTACTCTGTAACCTTCTTTTCCAAACATAAAACATTTTCTAGTCCCTTTAAGATAATCTACACTTTGTTTTTTCCACACTTTGAGCATAACGAAACATTCATCTTCTTTTCACCTTTGTTTAGTGATTTTTTCCTTGAACTCCATCTTTCATTTCTTGTCAAAACCATGAGATAGATATGTTACATGAGCTTATATTTCTACCTTGATAGCACAATATAGAATTTATTCATATCTAATGAAGTCTCTTATAGATAATGCCCTCTGAAGACATGGTTTTAATCCACTGAAGAATCGATCAACTTTACTTTCGGGTTGGATGATAAATCCAGATGCATACCTTGGAAGCCTTGTAAAATTTACCTCGTATATACCAACAGATTCATCATCATTTTTCATAAGCTCATGGAACTCCTTTTCCATATTGGTTCGAAGAATACGAGGGAATTACTTATTGAAAAAAAAGTTCTTGAACTCGTCCAATTCCATGGATTCAATTTCATCTTGGGGCCTTGTATTTTTAACCAGAGTCCACCACAGGAATGCTTCAACTTTTAACCAGTAAACAGCCAAAATGAATTTTTCATGCTACGAACAGTGACGTATCGAAAAAATCTTTTCAATGGAACTAATCTATTATTCAAGAAAAAAGTTGACCAGAATACCCACTAAAAGAAGGCGGACGTTGCCTCATGAAGGACTCAATAGAATATTGTTCCTTTCTCTGCTCATTTGGAAGTCCAGAATGATTAATAGCTTCTATAAGTAAGGAAATAATATTTTTCAATCTATATCCCGTACCATAGGTTTGTTTAGGAGGAAAATAATTGCATTTTCCATTACATTGATCAAAACAGTTCCTTTGGGATCTATCCATCGTCTAAAACCCAAAAATAATAGTGTGAGTGGAATCAATCATGCAAGGAAAACAACATAATTAAGGGGGTGTACCTTCAATATATAACATCATAGGTTTAATTCTAAGATCTTTACCATATTCTAGGATTATCTTCTTTACTTATATTTAACCATAAGGACATCCCTAGACATACCATAGAAGTATCTCTAGAGATTTTACAAATGTTTTCGCATCCCAGTTTCCAAAGGTTAACTAAACATGTCCACTGATACCAATTGTAGATACCCAAAGCTTGACGTACATTGTCATTACATGAATTTTGTGGAATAATAAATACATAACAGAAAATGACACCCAAGGACCATAATAGTTTAGTGTCTTTTGAAAATCGGAAGATAATCTTTTAATCCTGGTGAAAGTTATTCGACATCTTCTATAAAGATGTTCTACTTTTGTTTTCTTACCAAAAACCTTTATTTATATCCTGGGTAGAAAAACATATAAAGCGTGAGATAAAATTCTTAGTAAGGGTATGCATGGAGAAAATAAAACAAACCATATAAATTTGAAAATAAAAACATGAAAATAACGTTTAAACATCAAGATCTTGAGTTGTGAAATAAATCTTAGAGTACGTAAGGCCTAAATAATAAAGGAACAGTAATCATGATAAAATAGCAGGCAAATAAAACATGTGATTGTGGAAAACATTAACCACATGATATGATTTCCATAGTAGCCAAGGCATTGCTGCCTAGACCATCATAGTGGACAAAATCCTTTACTGAATCGAGTTCACTCCTTGTTCAAGTCCTGTATCGCTGAACCAGATTAACTTGTCATTCCAGCCATGTCTATCTCATGAGATATAAATCTTTACATAATGCATTGGAGGTTGATTTAGGTCCCACCCATCTCACAATGAAATCATTCTTAATTGTGCCACAAAATAAACATAAATCATTCATCATAACGCAAAGAATAAAATGTGTTTCATAAATATCATCCCATCATAACATAATCCATATAAAATAAATCAATATCATTTCATCATAAGAAAAATAAAACCATGTAAATAATAGAGACATTATACTTGAAACATAAACATAATAAATAAGGTCATCTTATATGGAAAATAGTTTTGATAAAACACTTGAAATGAATTCTTGAGGAAAATATCATTTATTCCTCAAAATAATTTTCTTTTCTCAAAATACCATGAAATTTTAAAATAAAATGATTTTGTTTAAAATAATAATGAAATTTTGTAGAGGAATATTCATCGAAATAATTTGTTATGAAAAAATAAAAATCCATTCACTTCATACAAGTTAAAAATCATTCTTCTCGTACTTTTGCCAGAAAAGTCAAAAAGTACCTTATATGGAAACCAAAGAAAATATTCCTTCAATACAATTAGGTAAAAAGTAAAAAAAGGGTAAAAATGAATTTATACATACATGGAGGAATTGTATAAATTTTATGTATACATTTTTTAGAAAACATTTGCATGGTTGATAAACATAACCCCAGTAAATACTTACGTATAAGCAATCTCATATAAAAATGAGATTTGCAAAATTATCCCTTACCTTACGTCCAATTTATTTCATATGTGTCAGAAACTCGTGTATAGTTGGTTTAAACATATTATTACCTTTTCAAATAACCATAATAATATTTATGATATCATATATGATTAACTTATGACTTTATATTACATGTTCTTTTGTAAATTCCATGTTAAAGCAGCGTTTTGTGTAAGATCGATTCATTTATCATGTGTGTTTCGATATGTTGTTCTTAATATTATTAATTATATACTAATTTACATATTACAGAATTTAAAACATGATTTATATATAATATATATTCCCCATATAAATATATATGATAGATCAATAAATTGAATGAAATACACTATTCATGGAGACAGTAGGCCCTAGTACGCATGAACCCTATTTTCATTTCTTTATTGAATTGAATGGAATTATGTGAATGAAACATATATTTAAATAAATACAATATCATTATTATGTAATATATTTCATGATTATTTATTATATATACTTTATAATCATACTTGAATGGTTAATCATGGAAAATGAATCTCATCGCGTTCGTGGAGATGGTAGTCAGTACGTACGCAGGAGTGATGATATCATTCTTTTGATGTTAAAATAATGTATAATTGGATGTTATATCATATATAAAAAATAATAATAATTTTGTATTTATCATTTATATCATTTATACTCATAATTATACCCATCAAAATGATGAAATGTTTGAATAACAAACTACACCACGACGTGGAGACGTTAAGCCGTACATACACACGTGTGGTGACTTTTTCATTTATACGATTGATAGAATTACTAATATGGCTGTAAAATTTTTATAATAACATCACAGTATATATAATATACTATTGTTATTTTTTTATAATGGAAACAACAAATAAGGAGTAAGTGGAAGAAGAAAGGAACTTGAAATAGGTGATGAGATATTTACCTCTTCTTCGGGTTCTTCTAATAGATTTGATGAAAAAAGCTCCATAGGATAACATTGTGACTAAATTATAGCCTCTAGGATGAAGGGAGGACAGTTTACAAGGTATATGGGCATGGTTTGTACAAGAAAAATGGCTTTGGAGGTGTTAATTAGAGAGAAGGGGGAGTGCCCTTTTATAAGAAGGGTGAGAGGCACCTTAGAAAAAACATAGAATATTATTTTATAATAAATTCATATTCAGTTAATAAGAGCTCCAAGGTGACTTATTTCAAAGATATAGTAGGTATGGGTCTAAATCCTCTCAAGCAATAGGTTTTAGCCAAGTTTAGGTTACCATTTTAACCTTATCATTTAGATTTAACTCTATGTTAAATAATATAACTTTTATCGTGTCTTCTTGTATTCTTCCATTATATGGTTAATAAACATACAATTAAATGCCAATAGACCCAAAATTTGTTCATTAATGTCATATATATTATTATTAATGATTTTCGGCCGAACCATATATTTTTAGGACCATTATATCAATTAATAATATAATATTTGTTTTCAAAACACTTTTCTATCAATTTTGACACTATTTGGTATTTTGTTTTTTTCTAAATTTATAACAGCATTATTACTTCTAAAACAATTCATATAACCAACCCCAATATGTTATATTAACCAATAAAATTATTTTAATACATAAAAAGTCTCAAATAACATTTATTTATGTATTAATAATATCAATTATGTTAATATTTCATTAATAAGGTAATTACTCCATCATCATTGTGTCATAAATCAATTAAATTATTTAATGTATCAAAAAATTAAATAAAATACCATTATGTAGGAAATCTTCTTGTATTTGAAATTAATAATTATAGTCAAGTTTATATTATGTATAAACCTATATTAAAAATGTTCTAGTTATTAAACTTTGATTCTAACGTTTTAACTATTCTTGAATTAAATAATAATAAATGTCCTAATCTAATCCAAGTGGACCGAAATGGTCATATTTTATTTCTAAGTTTGTTTTTGGTCGAATTAAACTTATAAAATAGAATTAGGGAATGTTTTAGGGTAATCATAATATCATTTTTACAATTAATTTCCCTATTTACTTTTAACCGTGGTAAATAAAAGTAAAAAGTCACTATTCACCAAAAATTATTTTTACGTTATTGAACAAAATTTTAAATATTGATATCAACTGTGTCTCTAAATTTTTTTAAATTCCACCCACATAAGCTGTTAAATTATGTTTTATGTAAATTTTCAAATTCTCCTAGGATGTGGGTAAAAGACGGTAAAAAGTTCAATAAATTTTTTATATATTTAAAATTATTATAAAAATGACACCAATGAATTTCATTGAACTTATATAGGTATTATGTATCTATTTTAACATAAAATAAATTTAAATAAAATAAGTAATTATTTAAATAAAAATTCGGTTTTAACCAACAACTGAGTGTTTTCACTATTCATAAAAAATTGAATGTTTTCAGAAAAACACAAAAAATTCACCCTAAGATAATTTCGATTTTCCGAATCAATAAATGAGGTCCATTTTGAATGATAAAATTAATAAAAATTTCAAAAAGTCTGTATTACTCTTCATAACGTCTATTTCATAATAATATTTTAATAATATCTCATTTAGTGGAACTCGGTATTGCATACCACACACGCCATCGAGGAAGGTTTCTCTGGCGTGCATCACAAGCCTAGAATAGTGTTTGTGTATACTTCAAGCTAATAAATTGTTGTGTATAGCACAATATAAATGTGGTGTAGTGTACAACACAAGTCATCAATGAAATTAAAAAATATATATTTCTCCTAAAATCTCGAGATGTTACATTCTACCCCCCTTAAAATGAATTTTTCCCTCAAAATTCTTCGGGGTTATAAATGGTTTATTACTTGAAAGTTTCATTAATGGAAACCCACATCATAAAAAGGAATACTTAAACAAAATTTTAAAAAACTAATGTATGAAATGTAACGGTAACCAAATTTAACCCATCACTAGGTTTCCACATAGAATAACATAGATGAAAATATGGATATCGAAGAGAAATCTAATCGTTATTTTCTGATGGAGAGTGGTAGAAGACATGGATATGAAAAATCCAACAATCACAAACCCATAAATATGTGATGATCTATGTTACCATCTGATTCATCAGATATGAGGGCACTATGACAACATTTTTGGTTTTCAAGATCATATCCCTAATATTTAATAATTAAAATAAATACTTACTTGATTTTGGTACAATCTCACTGTTGTTTGTGCCTTGAACAATTTCCACTTCATATCTTAAAGAAATGTAGTTTAATTTGTCTTCCGTGAAGTATTAACAGGTCATGTGATAGAATGATAGGACATTCCATCTTTCTCAATCATATGGTTAGAAAACGTTATATACATAAGTCCATCTTATGGTGACATTAATCATATATGGTTCTAAATATGGACTTATACTTCATTTATCAAAACTCTTAATAAAATAAAACTAATTTCTACAAACTAGGGACTTCCATTAGGACAATGGTAGGAGATAAAGGCTTGTCACACTTGGGTTGTGGGTTCGATTCCTGTAACCTTGTCTGACGTGATGGGTTTTCACCCATCCTGTAGGTTGTCCTTTTTCAAAAACAATACTATTATAACATTCCAAAAATAGTATCGAAAAAATGTTCTAGCCTTAAACAATACTATCTTATGTATAACATAGTCCATTCCAATCATTAGGCTTATCCAAAATACATCTATCTAATCTCATAGTATAAAGAAAAAATATTACTAGATAGGTCATCTACGGAGAATGTGATTACAATCATTTATCCCCCATATATCATAAGATATATCTTGTTGTTGGTCACATTCAAAACATGTGAATACCACAATCATGTATTCTCTTGAAAAATGAATACCCATTGAACCTTAGTGAAAACATGAATGCTATCAAAATTTAACACTTTCCATATACAAAAATCCCAAAATTTTTATATACTCAAACCATGATACCACTTTCTCCATATATCAGTCATGATCTCATGTATACTATCAAACATATTATTTTCTCCTTATACCTTCATTATGTGCATATCATCTGCTTTCCAAAAATATTTCAATCAAAACTCATGTTTACCGTTACCACAATAAACCAATACATATATATTCCAATATTCCACATTACTATAAATGAGATTCGACAACATTATTTTTGAATCCTGTAACATAAACACATAATAATTCCAATACATCGTTGTGATACTCAACATCGCCAATAGTGATCGCATGTGACTTCCCTTTGTCCTTTTCCTTAAGAGGTAGTTGAGTTCGATCATCATTAAACCTTGAATTAGGGCATTTGTTTGTATAATGCTCCCTTTCCTTGAATTTGAAGCATTGAAGTGTTGGTTGTGCATTCTCTGTAGTATTTTCTCTATCATCATCATTAGCTACCTTTTTTCCATTACTTCGACACACAACAGCTCGATGACCATATTTTCCACACTTAAAATATTTTATATTCCCTTTAAGAAAATCCCTACCATGCTTCATTCCACACTTTGAGCATAACGAAACAAACATCTTATTTTCATAATAGTTTAGAGATTTTTTCCTTCAACTCCATCTTTCGTTTCTTGTCAAAACCATGAGATTGATATGTTACAACAACTTCAAGTTATACCTTAATAGCACAGCGCACAATTTATTCATTCTTACTGAAGTCTGTTTTAGCTAATTCCCTTTGAAGACGTGGTTTTAAGCCCCTGAAGAATTGATCAAATTTACGTTTAGGTTGGATGATAAAGCCAGATGCATACCTTGAAAGCCTTGTAAAATTCACCTCAAATATACCAAGAGATTCATCATCATTTTTTTTAATCTCAATGAACTGCTTTTCCCTCATTTTTCAAAGAATATGAGGGAAATACTTACTGAAAAACAAGTTCTTGAACTCATCCCACTCCATGGATTCAATTTCTTATTTTGGCATTGTATATTTAACTAGATTCCACCACTGTTCTTCTTGACCATATAACCAGTAAACAGCCAAAATAAATTTTTCAAGCTCTGAACAATGAAATATCAAAAAAAAATTTTCAATGGTACTAATCCATTGTTCAGTAACAAGTGGATCAGAAGACCCACAGAAAGAAGGTGGACGTTGCCTCATGAAGGACTTAAAAGAATATTGTTCCTTTCTCTGCTCATTTGGGAGTCCAGAATAATTCATAGCTTGTTTAAGTATAGCAATAAGATTTTGCACTCCATCTCCCATAACATTGGTTTGTTTAGGAGGAAAATCATTGTATTTTCAATCACATTGATCGACACTGTTCCTTCAGGTTCCATCCATCGTTTAAAACCCAAAAAGAATATTATGAGAGGAAAAATCACCCTAGGAAAACAACATAATAAAGGGGTATTACCTTTAATATATAACATATTAGGTTTACTTCTATGATCTTTACCATAATTCTAAGAATATATCCTATACTTATAAATAACCTTAGAGACATCCCAAGACATACCTTAGAAATATCTCTACGGATTCCACTAAACTTTTTTCATCCTAGTTTCCAAAGGTTAACTAAACCTATCCTCTTATACCAACAGTAGAGACACAAAGCTTAACTTACATAGAAATTAATGACTTTTGTTGTCACGACCTATCCTCGGGGCCCATGCCGTGACTACCCTAAGCCCGCCTTCCATAGGCCAGGGGATGGCGACTAGCACCAAGGCGTAATTCCTGGTAAAAAGGGAAGGCATTGCCTTTGTAAAGTAAACAAACACCATAGAGGAAACAAGAAGAAGTAAACACTAAGTAAAAACTCGGTACAATAGAAAGTGCAGAAAAGTAAGTGGCCCAGTATACAAACCCAAACTGAAAGTAAAGTACAACTGGAAAGGAAAAAAACAACTGAAATGTAATGTCGTAGCCTCAAGCCGTCCACTGGAAGTCCCACCTGAAGGGTGGGAACAAATAGCCTCCATAGCTCCTCAGGTCTAGCCGTCCGCTCCGAGTACGTCCCGCCCAGTGGTCCACCTCCAAGTACCGTCCTGCTTTGTAAGCCTCAACCACGATCAGTGATGTCCGTCGTCAGCAACCAACACAGCGTACTGCGGGCAAAGCCCGTGCAGGGGTGAGTATAAGCTACTCAGTAGGGGCCCCGAGACCCCCGAAGGTCTCCCAGAATCCACAAAGGATAATCCAAAAAAGAAAGATACAATCACAAAGTAACATTTGAAACTACATAGATATATTCCCATACATTTACCTAAGTCACCAATTCTCATTTGGCTCCAACATCCGAGCTCAAGTACAACCCAGTCCACACAAGAATTCACAACCCAGTCCACACAGGAAAGCAAAACATAATCCACACAGGATAGCACAACACAATCCACATAGGAAAGAAAACAAGATTCAACTCACACATGTATACTTCTTCGTAAGATGATAGAGATGATAATAGGTAGCTAATGATTCATCTAAGCCTTCAGACCCACAAAGGATCGATATGTACTAACTCCTGCAATGACCCACAAAGGATCGATAGGTAACTAACCCCCGCAATGACCCACATAGGATCAGACCCACACAGGATCTGTAGGCGCTGGCCTAGAGAGGACCGCTGAGCGCTGACCCACACAGGATCGGTAGCACTGATCCATGTAGGATCGATGAGTGCTGTAGTCATCGTCGTCGAATCCACGGAAGATTTCTATACAATCGTCGTCGTAGTCGCAGCCAGCTCTAGGGTTCCCGCACACAGCAAGCTCGTTCGGGAGGGTCCGCTCCACGATCCAAGGGGATGATACCTCAACTGACACATAGTTCGGAGTTGATGTATCCAAAAGTTCAATATCGTCAATAGAAACTCAACGACACAGACGGTGCGTCAATCAGACGCCCGGTTTGAGAGTTATTGGCTCTTTCATCCCAGGGGCCCTGTTGGTTTTTAAGTCAAAACCAACATGACCGTACTACAACTACGTCGAAACCTCGAGTGGTGTAAGCCAAAAGGTCCGTCTCACTTAGAGGAATCCAACAAAGTCGACGGCACGTCAATCAGACGTCCAGAGCTCAATTTATAAGTGTTTCCGCTCCGAGGGCCCGGTTGGTTTCGTGTACAAACCAACCCGGACGAACCCAAAGTAATCTGAAACCTTATGTGTAATATACCCAATCGACCACCTCGTTCCAAGGATCGCATCGCCGCTGACGGTGCGTCGATCAGAGGTCCACAACCCATGATATGGGAAAAATACCTAAAGAGGTCCGGAAGTGGGGGTTTCGGGCCCGGACCGACCCGGCCCGGCCTGGGCGGCCAGCCCGGCGTGCTGGCGCTAGCCAGGGGCTCAGCCGTTTCGGCCGAGCGAAGGGACGCGGGGGGGGGGGGGGGGGGGGGGCGTTTCCCCCTGCTTTGTGTAACCGCAGCCCCCTCTAATGGGGGCCACTCATTGATGGCCAGCTGGGGGTCATAACCCCCGACTCTCCCCCTGACCGGCCGGCCGGCTTCTGCCACCACGGGACCGACAAGGCCGGTCCCCCAGCTCTGACGCCGGCGGCCCGGTACCGGCCGCCGTTTCCCCTGCTCTGCCGCGGCCCGGAACAAGCCACAGCCTTGGTTCGTCTGGCGCGGTGCGATGGCGCCCTATATTAGTTTGTTTCCAACGGAGTGGTGCGACGGCGCCGCACTTCTCCGCCCTTCCTTTAACAAATCTCGCGCGATGCTTCGGGACCGCGTTGCCTTGCTCGTGCCTCATCAATATCAAACAACCCAAGAAAAAGGGAGGAGTGTCGGCCATGTTCGTGCGGTCTGACCTCCTCCCGTTATTGCGATAACAAGCGGTTAAACTTGGAAGGAAGAAAATGACGGAAGTAATCACCAAATAGAAACGCATAAAACCCCTACCTCAATGTTGTTGTCGAACGAGATTTCGTCGTAGAATTAACCGTCGTAGAAGAAGAGAAACGACGCAGAAGGAAGCGTCACGGAAGGAACGTCGTTGGCGTTAGTTGATCTCCGAGGAAGGCGTCTCTCACCATCGTCTGCCATCGGAGGTCGGCATTCTTCGTCGGCAGCGGTGCATTCTTCACGTTCTTCGTCGAAGAACGAAGAATCCTAAAGACCACTCTTTTTCTCCCAAGACTCACACAACAAGAAAACAACCAAAATAAAATAAGTTCATAACTTATTTTATTCACATAACTTATGCATTTTAATTTCAAACATTCAATATAAACTCACTTAATTAAATAACATATCTTATCAAATTAATTGTGAGTTGAAGGAGTTAGAGAATATAAAGGGGTGGGGTTCGTGTGGGCCCCACCACCCTCATAACCTCCCATGGGAAGTTGGGTGGTTTTACCCAAATTCCACCCAAAGGTTTTAAACACTTAGAAAAAAGTAAAAATTGTAGTTAAATTTGTATTTTAACTTCCACAATTTTTATCAACTTCTCTCATGAAAACACAACTCCGAAAAAGATGTTCCTAAGCAATTACCGGCACTGCGAATCCATCGATGCCCTCAGAATTCGATTCCGAGCACCGGTTCAAAAGTTAGAAAAACCCGCTCTTTCGTTCACTAAACGTACCCGAGCTAAACTTCGGATCGAAATTCCGGGAACACCGGGCCTCGATATCAAGTTCCGTCAGAAACCGAGTTCATGTAAATTCCCAAAGAAAATTAAGAAATAATTTTCGTTGAATTTTACAGGTCTTTACATTACTCCCACCTCAGGGATTTACGTCCCCGTAAAGATACATCAAAAACTAGGGAAACAAATGTGGGTACTGAGCACACATCTGATCCTCCTGCTCCCAAGTGCTCTCCTTGAGGTTCCCGTGATGCCATCTGATGCGCAGTAGAGGAATCGACCATCCACATAGGACCGGCTCCTGTCTATCCTCGATCTCCACTGGAACCCCCGCAAAAGTCGCCCCATCATCTAAGTCCAGCTCCCCATGGTCAATGATATGCGTCAGGTCATGCACATATCTCCTCAGCTGAGATACGTGAAAGAAGTCATGCCCCTGGTGCAACTGAGGTGGTAGAGCAAGGTGATAAGACACCTCGCCATAGAAGATTGGTATGATGCTGATCTATGACGTGCAGCTCTAAGGATTGTACTCGTAGGGTAGTGCACTACTAATCCACACATGGTCAATAGAATTATGGTCCACATAGGGTCTCTAAAATGCTGATCAACACAGGGTCACTAGAATGATAATCCACACAGTGTCTAGAATTCTAATCCACACAGGTTCACAAGAATGTTGATCTACAGAAGATCGCTCGGTGGGCCGTCATCATGTAATCTCTACGAAATCCTAGATAGTTGTCTACGTGGTGACATCATGATAATGAATAGGTGCACCATGGTAATTAAGTTATACCTGGTGAGATGACTCCATAGAAACAAAGGAAAAAATTTCCAAAACCCACGCAATCCGTGTTTTTGTGATCCAAGTCAGAAATCAGAATTTAGGTTCATGGTGTATGGATACATTGGCCATCGCACCAACACTGGACTCCAAAAACTGAAAACCAAACTCAAAACACGTAACACAATTTCTCCATTTAAAAGATCAGAGTCCTAGTTATTTTATTGAACTAAATCCTCTAATACCACTTTGTCACAACTAGTCCCATAGAGCTCGAACAGGACAACCCCAAGCCCCCGTTCTATAGGCCAGGGGTTGGTGACTAAAACCTGAAGGATTTTTCCGAAAAGGGAGGGTGTTGCCTTAGATATCTGAACACACTCAAAAGTGGAAACTAAAGTAAAAAACCAACAAAAGTAATGTAAAACCATGAGTGTAAAGTATAACCACATGTAGAACTGTAGACTGTTGGTAAAATGGGTTCGAATAACAAGCCCAATATAAAAGTACAAGTACAATTGAAAATAGAAAACAACTATTGGATCGTCCACCGAGGATCTTACCTGAAGGGTACGTACCGCTCATCTCTACACCACTCCTCGTCATCCTGTCTCCTCTGGGTACCACCTAGTCCTGGATTCATCAAGTCTCAGCAAAGCTGGTCATCGTCTACACAAGATACAAATAAGGAGCTGGTGAAGCCCGTGCAGGGATGAGTATAACAATACCATTAGGGGACCACGAGACCCCCGATCGTCTCTCAGTTATCAAAAAAGGAAAGCATCCTAGGATATACCTCAATGGTCAAACCACATGTATAATCTAAATCATGAAGCACAAAGCAAAAGAGACAACTCACTGTATTAGTAACTTCAAGGTTAATGGGATATTGATGACTAGTCATACATCTAGATCATCATACCAGTAGTAACTCGGGTGCTTACCTGTATTGGTCACTAATGCGGACCCACATTGGTCACTGGTGGAGACCCATATTGGTTGCTGGTGTAGACCCATATTAGTGGCTGGTGAAGACCTGTTTTGGTCACTGGGGTGGATTCGTATTGGTTGATATTATAGAACCGTATTGTTCGCTCTTCTTCTTCATGTCACAGTCCACCACTGGATTCCGTCTCATAGACTACTTGATTCTTGGAGTACCACTTCTCAAGCCATCGATACTATTTAAACAAGTACTATGTCCCTCAAAAAGTATACCCAAGGTACCGCCCCTTTATAGGGGTCCCAATGTGATAGATGGTGCATTGATCGAACGTCGGGTCTGTGAGATTTGGGCACTTTTGTGAAAAGGGCCTGGTTGGATAACATCTAATCGAACCCAGGTTGCACATTAAACTCCTTAAAAAATCACTTAGAGTATCTTCAATGGAACAACATTTCACAAGGGTCCTTATATCATAGACAAAGCGTCGATCAGACACATGGTCTACAAGTTACACCTCTTTTCGTGAAACAGGGGTGATCGCACCTCGGTCTGGCTCCACTCAGTCGGGCCCGCTGGAATATGCCAGAACGACCACTTCCAAAAGGGGTCCCAATTCCACTGATAGTATGTAAAACAGACACTAGATTCGGTAGTTATGGGTGTTTCTTTATTTGGGAAATGGTTGGGTCTCGGCCCAGTCCGACTCAGTCTGACCGACATGACGCAACGAGTCCTCTGGTCTACCTAACCCCGATCGGGTCCATCCCCCTAGAGGTTGGCCCAGTTCACTGGGTCCAGCCTATCAGGGTTGGCCCAGCTGGTTTGCGGGCCTGACCCGTGGTTGGCCCGACTTTTAGGGTGGGGTTCAGCCCGACCCGCACTGGCCCGTTGAGTCGCGGGTCTAGTAGAGTTCGTTGTTGGGTCCAGCCCGATGGACAGGGCCAGCCCACTGGGCCAGGAGTCTGACCCGAATTGCTAGGCAGGTTTGACCTTCACGGCCGGCCCAAATCTGGTTCTGCCTGACCGAAGGTGAATAGTTGGGTCCTGCTGGGCCGATGGTTATGGGGTCATTTCAGCCTACA
Source organism: Viscum album (assembly GCA_963277665.1). Classification (NCBI taxonomy): domain Eukaryota; kingdom Viridiplantae; phylum Streptophyta; class Magnoliopsida; order Santalales; family Viscaceae; genus Viscum; species Viscum album. Next base: position 1,006,196,262 of record OY728158.1, on the reverse strand, counting down.
GGTGGGGCGCTGCCCCCACCATGATTCAACGGTTTGTTGTTCAACCGACTAGGTTCTTTTAATGAAGCGCGGTGCACAGCCACGCCACCCCTTCCTGTGTGGCCCGCTAGGCACGGCTCCACTACACTGTCCTCCTTCTAATGCAACCTACTAGTCGTGGTGCCTATGGGAACCATCCTTTTGTCTCGCACTATCAGCTCTAGTCGGCCACCTTTGGCCACTGCGGCTTTCCGTCGAGCGCCACCTTCCACCACCCTTGGCCAGTGGTTGTGGGTCTCATACGACCCCCGCCGACTTTCGATTACATGGTACGCCAACAGTTTTCATCCATGGGCCACAGAATGTGCTCCAATTGTCCATTAATGGTGCCATCTACACATACAACTCTATCGGGGCGTCGTCGTTAAAACACGACCAACTAATTCTCTCTGTCGTCAACTTGAAGAAACCTTCCCCAAAAAACGCAACATGAGCGATGCGGAAGAGGGTATGGGCCTTGTTTTTTTGGATTGTTCCCTCAATGTTAACATGATAGGAGGCAGGAGCAATGAAATAATTAAAGAAGAACATAAAAAAGAAACCCCCTACCAATATAAGACGTCCCCGGACAACAATCAATGGAACATCCCTTTTCATTATCGTCAGTTCACGATTCAGTGGCGCTCGTCACTACTCGCTGAATCTGGCCTCATCCTCCAAGTGTTTAGCATCGCGGTACATTGAATAGCTTCATCTCTTGGTGAATTCATGCCAACACCCCTCCCCGAGCTCTATATAAATAAGAGAGGAGAAAGTGTGTGTCCCACATGAAGAATTAATGATGTTCATTAAATTAATGAACCTCTCAAATTCCCAATAGTGCAGTTATTAGTAAATAAGAGTCAACCATTTAATGGATTGGAATGTCATCGGTCCCACAACCATCACTCTTCCATTAGAGAATGTGAAAAGAATATAAAATACCAATTTATTTGTTATTTTATTATTTCTTTAAATTCCTCCAAAACTAAATTTTTCACCCGACCTACTACGATTGAAGGGAAGCCTCCCTTAAACGAATCTCGATGTTCTGGATTCATAAGTGCCCTTGTATTTTTAATCTGAGCATGAGTTTAAAAGATATAAAATGCCTCCCACACGTTCACTGAACGTACCATTAAAAAATGTTCAAGAAATTATTAACATTCATCCTTGACCCACACTATTTGAGGTTAGTCTCTACCTAAGGGAAAATGTCCCAATGAACTCAATGGTACTCTCAGATTTTATATCTGTGATACAGTTTAGAAGTTATGTATTTTAACAATAAAATAATATTTACTTAATTATTTTAGTTACGTCCAAATACTAACTTCCATAGTTGACACATGTTGGCCAATGTTAGTATCTTACAAAATAAAGAATATTATTACAAGCTCAGTGGTGGCCTCAAATTTTTAATCTGAGTCACCATTCGTGAGTTATATGTATTTGAAAGTTAAAATAAATTTATTTAATTATTTTATTTACGGTTATGCCATTTTTGAGTTTTCTCATCAGAGACCTGCGCCGAAAAAACACAAGTCGCATCTAGCGTAAACATGCTATCCAAAATGAAACGGTGATTGCATATTTCTAATCTAGGCACCTGTTTAAGAGTAATTCTAATTTTTCAAGAAAACCACTAACACACGCTATTATAAACATAACATTTTTCGATGGGTTATTCCGACCACTCCGGTCCTCGGAATCACAGGCCGTTAGATTTTGAGGTATCGTAATAATTTTATATAATAACAAATTATACGGAAATTCTGGGACATTACAAAAATTCATATGTTTTAATCTTATACGTTGCCTTAAATGTTTATTTTTATTTTTGATAGTTTCTACAGTATGGTTATCCTTACTGAGTATCTGAGCTCACCACATTCTTATGTTTTCTTTCTCACAATATGTGAAGATGTATATTATGATAAACCTGCATGGATAGACCAAAAGATATGACTATGTTAAAAGGGGAAAAATGCTATTTTTTTATTTCATGGTGTTTTTTGAAACATATGTCTATATCTAGTACTTCAAAGACTACTAATATAATCGGTATTTTGAGACATGATCTCTTGTGATCATACCAATGTTATGTATCAATGCACCGACTCTGGGTAACCAGTGTTGAGTCATTATAGTTGGTATCAGAGGATGTTTTGTACATACATTGGAAAATAGATTTAGATATGTTCTCATTAGAGAAAATTACCCTAAGATAGACTTTGTGGATTAGTGTAGAAGAACCTCCAAAAATATTGGTAGTGTAAATAATAAGTGGGTTTTATAAGAAGATACGCCCATGTCTAGATACAAACAGGTAGTGGTGGATCTGCCACAGATGTACCGAGGAGTGAAAATTATGAAAAGGAGTTTCGAGCATGACATGGGGTATCCTGGTACTCGAAAACTGGCCTTACAATACTCTTACTATTATCACTCCCAAGGGATATGCATAAGATAATTCACATTTTCTTTACAAACAATTATTAAGGATTTTAGATTAAATAATTCCTCAAGGAATTTTTTTTATGATTGTGGATTTTATTCAAAAACTAATCAATTTACATTAGGTATTTTAAAAGTGTAGAATTATGAATTGCAATTCATAACCTAAGAAATTTTATGCAATTATTTAGAAATGGTTCCCAGTTGAAGGAATGACAACTCCAACAATACGCCTGATCCAAAGAGTAATACAGACCATATATTTCTTGGTCTTAAGCCAGAATTTATAAGGGATATAGTCTCCCACGTATTCTCATCATATATAGAAATATTATAATGTGTTAATAAGATAAGTAATGAATTCTCTATGTCCTATGGCTTTGAAGGGATTCTAGAGAAGAAAATGATGTTAGAGAGAAATATTGATAAAGGGAAGAAGGGAAAGATGGATTTTTCCCATATGTGATAACTATGGAAAGAATCACCTTGGTAAATGATTGAAAGGAATGATAGTTTGTTATATGTTTGGAGAAAAAGGAAAAGAAGAACATGATTGAAAGGGTAAGAGGAAGATTTAAAATGTACAATTCTTCATCTGGAAGGAGTGGAGACACTACGAAAATCAATGTATCAATCATCATAGTATACCCAAAATGATGTTATTAGATAATAATCATGTTATGATACTATCACAGATGAAGAGGAATAATTAGTGTTCATATATTTTTATTAATGAATAATGTCATTTGAGTGTTGTATAAATGATGAACTAGATATTTTAATTAAGAAAATAAATAAGGATTGTACTACAGTACAATTTCATTGAGTATTTGAGAATATATGGTACTAATAAAAGTGACTGAACATCAAGTTAAACTTTTTGGAAATTACATGGTTGAAGGAAAGATGAATCTTAATATGGTCCTAATACTAAGAAAGTGAGTTTGGAATAAGAGATGGTTTATTTTTTCAAATTATAGTGGATATTCTTGAGTACCTTGGAATAGATTGATGGTCTGTTTATTCCATCATTATTGGAGTATTCCAATTTTTTGGATATAGGGAATATATCTAGTATTATATAAGGAATAAGGGAGCATGAATGTATTCAATATGGCTTTTTGGTAATTTAGGGCGATACCATGTTTCAAGAGAATAAAAGATGAAGGTACTCACATGTTATTATGTGAAAAAAATGGTGATCTTCATTATGTTATGTTGAACTTCCTTATTAATTTTTGGACTATGATTTTGGACACAAGTATAATGGATATGTCTAAAGGTTAGAATGGATTAAGCTAGACATTGGATACTATGGTTTATGTTTAAAACATTTCTTAAAAATACTTTTGGAGTTTTTTTATAAAAAGGAAATCATGAAGGTCGGGCGACAACCTGTCGCGTCCAGAAAGGCCGCGAGACTTGAAACCGCAACCGAAGGGCGATAAGGGTACATGACCTACCACTGGGTAATGTGATGTCGTAATTTGCATAATGTAGTTATTTTTTTAATGATCTGATAGATGAATTATAAATTCATTTTTTTCAAACCTTATACAATTAGAATAAATAAGATGTTTTTGAGTTCCATTATCTTTTGAAAGGAAAGATGCGTTTATGGTAGAAATTAGTTAAAAGATGGAACTCTACTTGTCAAGTATATTTTTTTTATTCCATAAAGAAATTAATTCTTAAATATTAGGGAAAGCATATTAAAACCAGATATGTTTTATCCTAATACCTTATGTTTTGATGAACCAATAATATTTTATATCATCATATATATATAGCTTTGAGACCCTCAATTTTTTATTTATTATTCACTTGTTTGTGATTGATGACCTCAATCACTTCCTAAAAATATTTATGTTTTTCCTCCAAATACGCGTCACAAATTTTGACTAATGTTCTATTATTTTAAATCCTAGTTCGGTGGTGAATTTTTCATTTCCCTTTCCCTCTTATTAAGACTAAATTTATTTACCCTATTTCTGATGTGGGTTTTCGACAATGGTAATTTCTATTTTTATCCTTTTATTTTCGATGAAAATTTAAAAATTGGGAGGATGAAAGTTATTGAAGGATGGTATAATGTAACACCCCAGGATTTCATAGTATGTTATCTAATTAAAGTAATTCAATAGCATGCACTACATGCAATACCGAGTTCAAGTGCCTCACGACTTACCAAACTAGTCATTCAAAAAGAAGTAATGAAATTTATTAGCTGAGTTTTGAATTTTAGGCACTACATATAATATTAATATCCATATTATGTGTTTCTTAGCCGTAATATAAGAACAAATTCAAATTTTCAGATAAAATATGTATTTTTCCAAAAATGATAATTTTCAACCTTTTAATGGTGAACCCTTTTTAATTCCAATATTTGAAACTTTTATATATTCAATTTGACAAAATAAAATTCTTATTTAGAAGTGGGAAATAAAAATTCAATTTGGATAAAACTTTGGTGTTTTTCTGATAACTTTCATATTTAGATGAATAGTGAATTATATTCAATATTATTAAAAAACAAATTTTTAAATAAAAAAATTTACAGTAATAAAATATACATTTTAATTTTTTATAATTATAATAATATTATATTTTTACCATTTAATCCAATATTGGTCATTAAATGTAATTTTAAATTTCAATTGGATATAAACATATATCAATCTTTAGATAGTTTTTACTTCTCAAAAACCTGCTTTCTAGTTTTCAAAAGAAGAAATACTTTCAAATTAATTAATTTAACTAATATGTTTTTAATTTGGTAATATAGACATAATTTTTGAATTTGAAATATCAATATTATCTTTGGGATAATTTTTGGCTGTTTTCTAAAAGCATTCAATGAATAGTGAAAAAACACAACGTTGTAGATAAAAACTGACTTTTTCATTTAAATAAATATTTTAAATAAATATTTAGCTTAAAGTAAAAATATATACATAATTCATATATTATTCAAATTTAATTCATTATAGAAATTTTATAATAAGATTAGACATAATATTTTGTTGAACTATTTTACATATTTTACGCACTTTCTAGGGACAACTGCAAAATTACATAAAACATAATTTTACCACATCTGTGAATTGAAATTTAAAAATCCGAGAGACATGCTTGATATCTGTAAATAAAAGGTGGTTTAATAAGTTGGAAATAATTTTTGGTGAATAGTAACTTTTGAAATTTATTTACCACAATTAAAAGTAAATAGGGTAATTAAAGGTAAAAAATGTTATTATAATTACCCTAACACATGTCCTAATTATTTTGGATATGTGTTTTTCAACAAAACCCAACCATATGAATAAAATATGAATCTATTTGATCCACTTGAAATAGATTAGGCAATTTATAAATATTTTATGTGAAGAAGAGTTAAATGTGAAAAATTCAAATTTTAGTAAAGAAATAATTTCTAATATAGGGTTATGCATAAGATAAATTAAAATATAATTATTAATTAGAAACCTAAATACATTTCTTACATCATGGTATTTTATTTATAATATTTAGAAATCAAATAATTTAATTTATTTATGACATAATGACTATACAGTAATTACTTTATTAGTGGAAGATTAAAATAAATGATATTATAAATATAAAAATAAATTCCAATTGAGACTTTTGTTGCATTAAACGAATTTTATAGGTCAATATGACATATTAGGGTTGATTTAATGTATTATTTATTGTGTAATCATGTTTCTTTAGATTAAAAAAACCAAATACTAAATAGTGTCAAAATTGACATAAATGAGTTTTTTTAAAATACTATATTATTAAATGTTATAATATTCCTAAAAATCTATGGTTCGTCCAAAGTACTTATATAATGATAAATATGACATTAATGAACCACTTGAGTGTCTCGTGGCATTTTATAGTATGTTTATTAACCATGTAGTATAAAAACATAAGAAGACATTGTAAAAGCTTAACTATTTAACTAAGAGTTAAATCTAAAGGATAAGGGTAATATGGTGACCTAAACATAACTAAAAACTATTGGATGAGATTATTTATACTCATACCCCCTTATCCTAGAAATAAATTCATTTTTATACATTAGAAACGGAAAATAGTTTTATAATAAAATAAATTTTGATGCTTTTCCTAAAGTGCCCCTATCCTCTCTTATAATAGGGTAATTCCCCAAATTTTAATTTCAAACCTCCAAATCCATTTATATCACCCAAAAACTACTTAAAATTTGTTTATAATACCCACAATTAATCCTATATGCCTTAAATTTATCATAAATACAACCTATGGTGCCCTTTTGATAAAATCAAAAGGAAGCACCCAAAGAAGAGGTACTAATTTCATCACCTATTTCAAAGTTTTTTTCTTCTTCCACTAGCTATTTCTTTATTGTTTCCATACCAAAATAATAACACAATTACGGTATACATAATGTAATTTTATTATAAATATTGTACAACCATATTCATTATTCCATCCATCCTATGAATGCCAAGGTCACCATATGTGTGTACGTGCAGTTTACCGACTCCACGTCGTGGTGTGGTTTGTTATTAAACACATCATTATTTGGATGGGTGTAATAATGAATATAATTTATTTAAAGAATAAATATAACATTATAATTAATATATATATATATATATATATGATATAACATCCAATTACATTCTATTTCACCATCAATAGAATGATATTATTGCTCGTGCGTACGTACGGATTACCATCTCCACGAACATGATGAGATTCATTCCCCATCGTAACCATTCCTGAATAATTATTATTTTATGGTTACAAATAATATTTAAGAACTTAATATCATTCTATATATGAATTAAATACATCCTATCCAACAAAAACATGACTTACATAACAAAACATATAATGGAAAATGAATCAGTTAACACCCGAAACAATGATACTACTAAAATATTATTACCAAATCAATATTAGAAGATCATTTATGATATCATATTTATATATATTATTTTTGTATAACTTAATGAAAATGGTTTAAATATTATATAGGAGGTTAATGTAAACTCTACTAAGGAAAATTACAAGTTAAGGGTTAATTTTTCAATCTCTTTATTATTTTTGGTTGTTTATATGTAAGAATATTCTTGGAATTATTTATCATCCACATCCGTTTTTTGTAAAACTTTATTTAAAAACATTATTAATATTTCCTAGAATATATGATAAATTCATTTATACAATTTTTTTTCTTTTTATGAATTATTTTTAAAGGAATCTGTCTGTCATTTTCTAAACAAGGTATTTTTTTACCTTTTCAACAAATTAAGGAAAGAATGTTTTTTACATACACTGCAGGTGTGACTATTTTCCAATAACACCTTTGTGTATTATCTTGAAATATTATAAGAATATTTTACAAATAAATATTTTCGTTTATAATAATGTGACTTTAAAATTATGTCTAAATAGAATGAGATATTTCTACCAAATACTTTTGATTTCATCTATGTCAACATCCTTTGATAGATTTTAATCTTGTTTGATGTGGATTTATTATTATACAATCATCCATATTTTGTTGAATTTTGTGTGATATGTTTGACTGTGGATGTATTATTTTTATACCATTCATGTTTTATGGTTAATGTAATAATATTTCTTATGCTAGTTTTAATACGAATGTTTACGTTATGTTTTAACCTTTTCATATAAGGAATTCATTAGACTTAGTAAATGACGGGTGGATCCTTCTATAACTTTTAGATGCATCGGTAGGTATCATGATACAATATAGTGTCTTAGAACATGTCCTTGACAAAATCTTATTTTTTGTATTGGAACGAGGCCTTAACTTTGTGGTTATGATGTCCAACTTTATGGAATCCATCATTATGAAATTAGCTATTTATATTACATGTGATTATTCGACTAGTAGAATATCCACATGAATAAGTAAATTAAATTATTTGATTTATCATTTCTATATTATGCTGAAGTTTATGTTTATAAGGCTTTTGTTTTTGTATTATGAATTTTTTTATGTTTATGATTATTTATGATAGTTTTCACTATATTGTTATCCTTACTGAGCATCTAAGCTCTCCCTTTTCTTATGTTTTTATTTTCTCAGGATGCGAAGAAGTATATTATGATTAAACTATAATCATAGGCCAAATGATACAAGTGTTTTAAAAAGGACACAATGATGTTTTTTTTATTTCATGATGTAATGTAATAATTATGTATGTATATAGAACTTCCAAGGATACTGAACTAATCAGTTTTTAAAAACATGATCTCTTCTGATCATGAAAATGTTGTGTAATATTGCACAAACTCTGGGTAACTAGGGTTGGGGTTTTACCAAACCCACAAGCATTATGTTTTTCCAAGAACTAAATTAGTTGTGAGAACAACCATGACATTTTTTGGGGTCTAAACCATCTATAAAACATGAACTAGTTCCCCATTCATGTACTATACTATCTGAAGGATTATATCATCCTGAAACATGAGTATTCTCTATTATTGGATGTCATTAAACATGATAAAACTACATGCATCATCTTCTTGTCATTCAAGATCTATGAGCTTCTTAATATAAAGATGATCAACTTCCTTGACAACTGGTGGTAGTTCCTTTCACAACACATCTGGTTGAATCACATATTTTTTATTTTATGGAGGAAAAACACTAATGATTATTTACCTACATGGATTCCTCAACATTGAACTCTTCATCATTATGAAACTATCACTAAATAAATTATGTCTATCATTATATATAAATCATGAAAATTACCAATACGTACCATGGTGAAATTTTGGGGAGCTATCTCCATAATGACTTATAATCCATAAGTCAAAGTCTTATAAAATGCATGTGTCATTGGGTCCCTATAACCAATCACTTTGTATATCCAATTAAAAAAAGACCATCAGAGTCCTGGGGAATCGGTATGTTGTAGAAACACTAAAATAGGGATCCCTAAGTTGAGAATAAAAATCAAGACATTTCAATAATGCTTCTTTACATTCCTAAATAAAACCTCATAGCACGAATTACTCCAAACTAAAACCCTAGGAATGAACAAATAAAATAACATTATTTCATGATCTAACCAACTATGAGCCCACCTAGTCTTGCAGCAAGATGATACTGACATGAAAAGACATCCTCTATTAAGTTGTGGGGGGGATACTAAGACAATGTTGGAAAATCAAGGAAATGGGAGAACTTAGCCTAAGTAACTTTACAAGAATACATACTCGTCCCTACACAACTGCACAAATATATAATAATGTATAAGCCTTTAAAGAATCATAAATTCATGAAAGAACATATAGGATACATATCAACCTTATATAAGATATAAACATTTATAAGGGATAAAATAAATGCCCAACCATAGATACATGGGAAAACACACATCAGACAAAACTAGAAGAATGAATAGTATGAAAGAGATAGACCACAGATCCTAGAGTTTGACAATCGAGCATGGTCATTTCCATAACATTCTTTTAATATCCAATGATACCATGTCAAATATATTCATAGGTAAATTGTATGTCATCATCATAAGAAATGGTATGTATGCGAAAAACCAATGAATGGGTAAAAATATTTATACTTAGTATGTTCTCTGAAGACCATGAATGATGAGAAATCATAAGCATAGTCATATCAACTAATATATGTAGAGGGTAAATATTCTCAACATCATATATAATAAAAAAAGAAACCAAAATTAAGAGAATTTTTTTTAAATTTATTCTTATATCCATCTAAGAATGATGAGATAGAAAAAATATCCCTATGGTACCATCTAAAATATTATTCACATAGCTAAAATTCAAAATAAATTATAGTATAGGGTTATCAACTTTTCACTACACTCCATAGTCAGGGTAGAACTATCTTTATTATAGGAAATTATCCACATCAAAGCATGAATATAAGGTATTACCAATCATTCAATAGAATAACGATTCCATTGGTTATGTTGGGAGTGATATATGAACCATAATAAAAGAATGGAGGAACTACACTCATGTGTTATTGTGGAATACTGACCCCAACGTCTCTCTGATGATCTAAAAAAATCACTTCCATTTCCTAAGCATTAATGGATGTAGAATCTAGCTCATAACACCATGTGGCATATCAATGATGATAAAAATTTGGCCTCCATCACATATTATGTGGAAAACTACTCAATATTGGCCACTCATAGAAACAAATATGTGTCCATATATGAATATTTTTAAGCTATTAGGTTACGAGGTAAGTACCATCTATGTGCCACTGGGGTAAACATTGTGTCTCATGGATATGAACATTACTCATGTCCCTCTGATAAACTTTTAACACAAATATCCTTGTCATTATCACTCTATATGGTCAAAAAAATGTTACTTCACCATGATGCATATTAGTGTCCTTCTTTAGACATGGGTTGGCTATCCATGCGGCTCCTAACCACATGTTCTCTTCAGAACATTGTGTGTATGTTCACCAATGGTCCTGGTTGTGCTCTCTCAACACATGGATTTAATTCCTAAGTAGTGTCACAAGGAGTATCTGAACAACCACATATCATGTGATATATTACTCCACTGAAACACTAGTCATCATAATATTTTGAGGACCATTGAAGGTTTTCCTCTAGGATACACTATGTGTAGTCATACTTTTCACTAATAGACCTAGAATTTTTTTTGGATGTTATATCTAGTATTTCTATTACCAATCAATAATTATACTATACCCAAGGAATTGTTTAGAAGGAAATATCAATATTTGTCATTTGAAGGAATCCATCATCCGAAAAATGACATTTCCAATGACCGAAATGATGTTATTCATGCCTCCTCTCACTAAAATGTGGGATTGAGCCCCATAACGTCAACCAAAATTAATTTTCTATTATTTGAACCATTCAAATAAAAGAAAAACTAATTAAATCATCGATTCCTAGCTTCTTAAGGCTGATATGTGGGTTTTCATTTCCTACACGTGATTCACAATGGCCCCTGTTGTGAAATTGGGGTTTCGTTTACTTTATCCATCACCCATAATCTACTACTGCCTTATGATCCTTCCACAGACCTCAAACTATTTCTATTCACACAACCAACATTAATTATAATTTTTATTTTTATCAAACCAGTACAATAAAGTGGAAACACCAACCTTATGGGCCAACAGTGAAAAATACAAGAATAAAAAATAAGACACGAACACATAAAAAGTAAAAAATTATTATCTGATGATACGATCATTGATAATGATTAATATTTATAAAACATATATGAGAGTAAAAGTTCCAAAAAAATATAATCATATAAGAGAACTATGTTTGAATTATATATGATGCAAACAATGATAATCAATGATTTAACCAAAAACATGATCCATTCTCACCAATAAAATCAAAGAGAAGAAATCAAAATATATTGACCATAACCTTGAAAAATAATCATTACTTGGTGGAAATAACATATTATATTGATTTAATTGAATATTAAACTACATTTATCATTCATCCCACTAATATCCTTCATTCACTCGTCATCAAACCATGGTCCTAAACTCACCATCTCCAATGATGTATATCCTTCTCTTATCCTATAATCATCTAGGGATATGTGTATAAACATATAAATTTTACATCTAAGAATATTTAAAGACTATTATTTAGGTTTACACCATGAATAAGTTTATGGAATTTAATTTAATCATTCGTACATTAATGAATAACTTCCATGAAATGTTAGATGTCAACCAACCTTATTTCACACATTGGCTAAAACATTCTTCCTAGAAAAAACTACATACATTTATTTTCTATTAGAGTTTGTGATCACTATGAAATAATTGTTTTATAAAAATATATGTGTGAATGATTTAATATATGTAATATTTTTAATATATTATGTCTATGGTCCAATGAAAGCCAATAAATAGCTCCAAATCTAACAGAAAATCTAGATATGCTAATATAATTTCAACAGATAAAATTCACAAAACTATAGTTATTACAAAATGTTGAAACCTATAATATTATGGTGAATTTTATTTTCATGAATTGGTAATGATTTCACCTTGTACTATTTTATTTGGTTCTAGTTAGTTACACTATCTAATGTAAACACAGTGATGAGATATTCAAACTATGAAAATAACAATAAAGGGAAACTGTGAACATAGAATGAATAACATAAAAATTAAAATTAAATCCCAACATATAGTTATATAGTTTTTAATCTAGGTTATCCTTTTAAAATTACATATTATGATTTCTGTCATAACAATATATACATGTCCTTCATAACAGTTCATAATAGATTTTTGAATTTTCACAAACATATCCACCATGAGTGTTGAACAAGGTGCACAATATGGCCACATTACAATGAACTAGATAAATTTTGATTTAATATTAAAAGACACATTTTGTGTCTATTATCTATTGGAACATTAGATCTATATCCACATACACATTTAGTATCTAAACTGGGATGAAATTTTAGGGAAACTACTTTCTCTACACATCCCAAAATCATAAGATATTTTCCTATACATTGAATTAACCCTATAGTTTTCACTAGCATATTCCTATCCCAATAACCAAATTAATTAGACCATCCATCGATACCATCTATTGTAAACCATGACCTTTACACATATTATTTGATGATTTTAACCTAAATATCCAATAAATAAAACCCAATGATTGAGAAGCCATGTATATTTGGATGACTGGGTTCCTAATACATGAAAAGAAACTAAAAAAAGACATAATTATTTCTATTCCTATCTAACTAAAAATAATTTTTGGTTATTCAATCCACATAGGATCACATATATAATACATAATCTTAGGGGGTGAGAAAAATGCCTAGTAAGGTAATAAGAATGAAATAATGGATAACATAAGAGTCGAAAAACATAACCAGATATTACAAATTACATGTCTCGTAAATAATTATATGGAAGAATTAAATATAGATTAACAAATTCATAAGATCATAGAATCATTGTAATTTTACCTGAACATAAAATATAAAATAATCCCACATTAAGTTTATCTACTAAAAAACATCACATGGTGTATAATTTACTGTTACGAATTAGGTTTATTCCCCCAATCCCATATATACGATATCATTAGATATAACAATTACCAATTAATTTGAGTGATATTTCGGTGATTCCAACATAACATGAACTTTTATATGTGTTCCACATAATGAAATAAAAAATAAGGTATAAAAATAGGTATTACCCATGGAGAAAAATGGGCAATATAATCATGTATAATAAAATATCAAGATGTATAATCTCACTGTTTTTAATAAATGAAGTGATCAAATCCATATTATAAATCTGTAGGTGAAAAATAATTAGTTTCCGAGATAAATAATTTCTATGTAAATTTAATATGAGAAAAAGAGAGGGTATATATGTTTGGAAATGTACCTCTTAATAGCGGTTTAGAGAAAAGGGTAAAGTGTCTCTAAATAAGGTAAATAACAAAGTTTTTTGTAGGGTTATTTTAAAAATAATTAATTATGAATAGGAACATATTTTATACAAATGTAGTTGAATGGTATTAGGGGAGTTGTAGCCTTTTATTAATGTGGAAATGTGGAAGGTCCTCTTCCTAATTTTTGAAAAAATAAAAAAATTTATCATAAATAAAAATATTTTTATTATTAAAAATATATAATTTTTTATTTAATGATATATATAAATATTATGTTTATGTTTATTTGTTTATAATTATTTCATTAATATTTGAATGTGGTAACTTTATATTGTTAAAAAATAAATTTTCTGACATGTAAAATATATTTTAATTATTATAATTATAATTTTTTATATTAAATTATTTTTAATATGTTGATTTATTTTTTAAATTATCCCTTAGATTGAAATTATATTTTATCATTTTTATGATTTGAATTTCACATATAAGGATCATAATGAAGTTTCAAGTTGGTGGTTTGGAATGTTTATAACATATAAAATATGACTACAATCTAAATTACACTTGATACAATTACTCAGAATATGAAAAATAATTCAAAATAATTATAATTTCATGAAACAAAATTAATGAGAAATACTTTTAGTAGAAAAATACGTTTTTATATTTAACCATTAAAATTTTAGTTATAATCATTCTTTTATTTCATTAATTTAGAATTATTTATTATATTTATGCAATTTTTTTAAATAACCCTTTAGATGGTTAGGATATGAGTTAATTATCATTCAGATTGTTTTTATTGTTTATATTTTATAATATTTTAATGTTATGAACAAATAAATTTAATATATTTTTATTTGTTTAAAGTAGTAGACTTTAAATCATTTAATACATAAAATCTAGGTAAAATATAAATGAAAATTGAAGAAATGGGTAAAAATTTAAAAATACATGACATAGAAAAAATTTCAACAACAAAATAGAAAAAAAGTGAATGAGTACAATCACTCTTTATGATGGGTTAACATACCATGTGGTGCTCTGTGAATGGGACACTCATCTCTAGATCAATGAACACTATTCTAGGGTGGTGTATAATGACACATTTGGGGATTATCCTTTAGATATGGAACTTCTAATGTCATATGATCTGCCAATGTGTCAACTAGAAGATGTGTCAATTTGATTTTGTCTTGTTCATTCGACAATTCTCCCACTTTATGAGTATAAGTACATTCCATCTTTACTTTTTGTAAATATGTAGGCTAAGGGGGATTAGGAAAGAATGCCAGATGCATCAGAAATGACCCCTGACAGAAGCCTAGATAATCTTCACATGGGAAAAACTATGCATATCCTTCCAATAGAGATGGATCTCATGCATCTTGTTGCACATCCTCAATCAGTTGAGGCTGGAAATCTAGATTTATGACCTCTACCTATGGAATATGCGATGCCACATAGACAAGATGAGATGGTATATATCATCATCGTTATGGCTCTTCAACATCAAAAGCTACTGGAAGAGGATCCTAAGAAAGAACCTTTACTCTTTGTGAAGGAACACCATCTCCCATTTAAAGATTATTGAATATACAATCATGAACTTCATGATATGATGGCATCGTCTCTAGTGTTGTAGCATGTTTTTTTCTAGGGTAGCAGCTCATCCTGCTCTGGGTTAGTCTTGTGGAGAATCTAATCTAGTTGATTATTCTATAAAGACATTGAAAATGAACTATAATATAACAAAATAATCAAACTAATGGTAATTTATTGACATACTATATCCTGAATCCCTCTTAAATGTGGAGTAACATAGAATATTTTCTTCAGTCTGAACCATGTCTCACACTCAACAATATATAATCAAATCATATGTACATCCCCAATATGAATTTATGCATGCCTTCTCTAGAGGATAAGATACATGGCATGTCTTCAGTGCCAGTCAACATCCATCCTCTCTGTCAGCTTCAGGGAATGAATCATTGGGAACTATCTTAGTTGAAATGTAATGCACCAAACATAGCCAAAATTCCTCATGAATCTATCTGGATACTACTATCTAATAATGTGAAATTGAATTGGAGGCATTATATATATATAATCCCGAAAATTAGATGTTTATTATATAGGAAAATGGACCAGTAAATCCCAGTATGTAATCCATGAAATCTGAAATTTCATGTGACATTGTCCAAAAAATATTCTAACTTCAAACAAAAAATGATGATATTATATATTTTTTTTAGTTAATTATTAATTATATATACTTATGTAATTGGTTAGAGGACATTCCAATATAAGACAGTGTACACCCAAATTGGTAGATAGAGCACTAAAGATGTGGTATGCCTGAATACAACTATATGATATAACATCAGCATTGATAAATAATAAGAATCTTAATTCAATAACTCCAACAACAATCATCAACCAATTGAGATGAGTGATCATACCTGCATCCAAGTGGAGCATCACGAAACACATCTATGGGAACAACATGACCAGAAATAGAAGGGGAGAGGGGAGGGATTCATTATCATTCCCACATATAAATAAGGATGACACATACTCCATGATATGTGTGATCTGAGTGGCTTGCCACACATAATTCTCGGTATGTGTGATCCATGAATGCAGATACCCATTTTTATATCCTGGCCTGATCAAAATCATTCATTATCCTAAGATACATAATGAAAAAAATGCATAAACTATTGATCATCATATAGTTTCCATCCAATGATCCATATAATATAGACACATGCATGATGCTTAATGGTCTACCCGTTAGTGTCATATACTATGTGTGTAATGAGAAACTCATGAAAAACTATATATATATCTCAACCTACAATATATAGAGGGATAAAAATATAAAATTTAGGCACCTATAAAACTCTATATTAGATCAGTCTTGTCTTAATGGGGAGGTCCAATAACATCACCCCTAGATTGGAAGACCCATATGGATTCAACAACCACAAGGTTGATGGTCAAATCTCTCTCAGGAAGGTGGAATGTGTGTGTCTCATGTCTCAACACCTCAAGAAGGGTAGAAACTATGTGATGATCAACAAATTTTAAATACTATATGACAATGTTTTACAATCTAGAATTATTCTTGTATAGTATAATAGTAGCTAGAGGTAGCTTGTGATGATGATGGTGTGCTCGACATAGTAAAATTCGTCGAACATGACGACCCTCAATCATGACATTGGAAACTTTCCTATCCTACTTAGTGATTAGTATAGTATCATCCATTTGTAATGTAAAAATATTAGATATGTATTAAGTGTAAAATGTAAATATAAAAATATGGTCAGTAAAATTTAATATATTTTCCAATTTTATTCACATTTTTATGATGTTTTTTACCAAAAGAATAGGGTGTGTCTTCATGCTTCTCAAATAATATTTTTAAATTGTTTTTTTGATATTTTTACCTAGGAAAGGGGTTTTTAATTATATGGTTTCATATATATATATAATCATTTTTTCACCGATATATAAATTTTTATTATAAAATGTTGTGATTTTTAATTTATGTATGATTTCTCAAATGATGGTATGTTTCCTGACTGTTTTCTCACATTATTCATTTATGGATTATCCATGGAAATGATGGTTGTGATTTCATGTCACCTCACATGTACTTTTCGTATTCCTTTTAATGGGAACATGAAGTACATATTTTTATTTGATTGTAAAAGTATTCATATAATTCAGTAAATTCTACAAAATGAAGGATCATATAAAAACACTATATAATTTAAAATACCATAAGATCACATTGGAGACAATACATAATTGTTGATTATAGAGATATCTCAATCAATTAGTGATAGGTAATCATTTACGGTTATGAAATTCTTGAGTATATATACTGCATGTCAATCATTTCTCATCTTCTTGAGGCCAGTTCGTCTCATTCCACATCTTACTGGACTTCGGTCGCACAGACTAACACAATCTGTTCATTTTTTGTATTGATATCATATAGTCTTCATGAAATTGGTAAATATTTAAACTCCCTAATTGGCACCCATGGTTAATATATCAGTTATCTTTGGTGTCTAGTCGACACACTGGATCAATATATTATTCCAACGATATGTTTATAGAGGCAGATAATGAAACGGGATGTGCACATGGAAAACATAATTCCTTGAAGTTTACATTTTTCAATTTCATACTTTATATTAATAATACAATATTTTAACCACTTATACTTATGATGGAATTTGGGAACTATTGAACACTAAATAGAGAGACTTCTCATTAGAAAAAGAAGTCATGATAACCAGAAGCATCATCATTTTTTTAAAATATATTGCTGAATGTGTCTTTCGTAACATATACCCTAAATAATATCATTTGAGGATACTTTTTTATCATCTAAGTACTTCACAAAATGATAAAATTTATCCTATACTATATTAGTTATGGGTATCTTGTGAAGCCCCATAAAGACACCATTGATTCACTCCAAAATTTTTGTTGTCATGTGTCTGTACCTCTTACCCCTATCATATTCAAATGTAATTTTTTTTTGAAATTCACACCATATTATCATACAATTATTGATTATCCATTAATATTTGTTTTTAAACAATGTTCAAATCATCATTGATATGGGTCATATGCTATAAATAATTGGTAATATTTCACACGAATTGATTATATCGTTACATTGTTATAAATAATTAAGACATTACATACATATCCCCACAATTTCCTTCTTTATAAGAAAGTTATGGAATGTTTTTATAAATTTTCAAGAATTGAGTCTGATGAAGTACCATTGATGTGAATTTGGGGGTCTCAATGAATTATGATATGCATTAATTACCTCCTTGATTTCTCAATTCTGACCAGATATCAAAGAGATACCCTGGATGTGGGGGAAATGGTTGATAGAACATTCCACAAATAATATCCCTAATTTATATTTTTCCTTCTCCACAATGGAAAATTAATGTGGAAGTGTTTATCTGTTTCCATATTAGGTTTCTACAATCAATAATATACCATCATATTATTCATTTAGAATCATTATATTAATTTTTAATAGCTATTTTCTGAAATGAAATACGGAAATACATTGAGGGTATTCCCAAAATAGCCAATGAAATCAAACACGAGATAGATCAAGTTAGTTATCCTGAGACTCATTTAAGTTTGTATGAAGGTGGATGATAACTTCTTCATTGTGTCTCATTATGGTAGCCAATTACAGCAACACACGATATGAGTCACCCCAATCACAATAGACCTCTTCATGTTCATTCCATTATCCCATCCATGCCTTATTATAGGAAATAATATAACCAATTTTTTTAAAATCCTCCATTGTATAAGGTATAAAATAACAAATTTAATGATCTTAAGAATCTTGATGACAATTTATGAATCAAATTTAGTATCCAATGATGTCAGATCTTGTATCATGTTTAGCTTAATGCATGTATGGGTTGCCTCAATGTTCGAAATTCACAAACCAAAAAATGATATGTATGTAATCACACTGATGAAGAATCTAAAATCACCCTTATATTTATCACATCATATCATGAATTTTTTATTAATTTATTCCTTATCTAAATATCTATAGTTCCTTTATATATGAAATCTTTTTAGAATGATTATGAATGAATCTTTACTTGGAAAATCCCTTCAAACATATAATGATCTATTTAGATTACAAGAAATATCCACTATAACTCCATGAAACTCAGTTGTAGGTATGACAACATTATAGTTGAATTTTGGAAAACATTCAACTACTTTTGACTAGGATGTGAATAGTGGTTGACGATTCTTTGTGGGTCGAGGTTTTTATATAAAAACATCATTTCTTCAAAATTCCTCTACAACATCTGATACTGATGCCTAATCATCAGTGTTGTCTCCTCCTATTACATAAATTAAAAAATACACTTTGGAAGTAGGTTTTAAAAGAATATGTAGGATATAATATTTTATTTCTTCTTCAGCATCATATGGTGGAACCTCGATTTCCTAGGGAATAAATTCTTCAACCCCTCTGGTAAGTATATATATTTTTTCAATTGGAATTTTTTGGTGTACATTAGAACCCAAAACATATAACTCTTTCATAAAACCATATGAACACTAGGAAAATATTATTATTTTTTTAAACACTTCTCAACAGAAACTAATGGACAAGATATATTCCATAGTTTTTCTAATAATTTAATGTGTCTATAGTAAATTGACTTGATCATTGATCAGGTCCCAGATTTATGTAGCAATAAATTCTATATTTATGTTCACATAGTGCTACCCAATAATATGTAATAACCATTAATTTATGTTTTTTACTATAAAAATCTCCTTTATTAGTTTGAATAACCTCCCTATAGTACTAGACATGAGAAGACATGCCTCTATACATAAATTGTTTTGACCATGATTCTAATAATGTAAATAATACCATCAATGAGGGTTGACAATATATTATTTACAATAATAAAATATTAGAACGTCTTTGTATATATAAAAATATGATTTTATTATTTTGTTATGTAAAACATGGTTAGAGAATAAGTCACATAATGATTTGGAAACAAAATTAAAAAAGAATGAAAAACACAAAATCAGTTGATTTAAACATGATTAAATGAAAATTTTGATCATATAAAGCTAAATGGAAAAGAAAAAACTCTATATATAACATATGAATGCTTGAAAACAGATAAGAAATAGATTGATATTAGTAATATAATAGTGTTTAGAAGATATTATTCTAACACCAGAATGATGTAAAATCTAGTTATTTTTCATGTGGTATCTTAATATCATCTTTCAAAGAGATGTAATTAACATTTAATTTTTCAAAATCTTTCAGCCTTCTAAAAACAGGCCTCCCCAAATAGTGATTATTTAATTATAAGGCCTAAATATTTTTTAAATTAAAATATAAGTACATAACTTTGGAATGTGTAATTGAGATATCAAATTAAAATAAGATGGATTTTACTTCACCTCCAATGTGGGACACCTTTTATCAAAACTCTTTTCTGTTGAAATACTTCTATGTATTTCATATATGTTCTAATGAAATCATGTGTTATTTAATGAATTTCATATTTTCTATTTCACTTTATAGGATCATAAATGTAAATTTATCATGTATATTTAGACCAATTTATTTTTTTCACTTATTTTTACCTCAGTTTCAAAATCATTCTAGAAATTTTATTTACAAATACTATTTCCCCTATAATTTTATGATACTAAAATTTTAGAACATCTTCTTAAATCATAAAATATGATAATAATCTCTCAATTTTTTTAATATTAATAAAGGTATTATATTTTTAAAAAAAGGACATATGGATCATCTATACAAGATCCCAAAATAGTGTCAGACTGTGTGTGCATCCAGTCCCGATGTCGTGCCCTAGTTCTCGATCGATTCTAACTCAATACGGTGTTTCCAGGTTTAACCCGTGGAAAAATCTATGTCAGATCCACGTCCACTTTTATTATGTAATCATGAATTTTATTCCCTAGGTAACCACACATTCGTTATTCTACCAAAATTAAGTAATATATTATTATTTTCTAAATGTTCATAGTATTATTTTGTAGTAAAAATGTTTTCATTCCTAATGTTATGTTAAATGTTTACAAATAGAATGGGATTCGTCTAAAATATATCCATAGACATTAAGAAAATAGTCATTCAGTAAGGGTCAAATCACTTAAATCATTGGTGTAACAAACCATATATGCAGTTAATCCCCTATATTATCCCGGTTGTCATCAATCATCTTATTATTATTCCATATTAATCCAATGTTAATGATTTTTTAAACATTTGTTAATCATTAGTTAATTATATTTTAATCATTAGATAATCATTAATTAATCATTTTTTAATAGGTTATTAATAATAAATTAACCATTAGATAATCATTAGTTAATTTTTAGTTAATATTTAGATAGTCATTTTTTAGTCTTTTATTAATAATTCCCCATTCATTCTTTAATCATTATATAATAATTATTTAATCGTTCATTAACAGTTCCCTAATCATTCATTAATAAGTACTTAATTATTCTTATTCATTTCTTAATAATTGGTTTATTATTATTTAATTATTTTTTAGTCATTACATAATCATTAATTAATATTTATTTAATCACCCATATATCATTCCTTAATCATACATTAATAAATACTCAATCATTACTTAATGAATATTTAATCCCTAATTAATAACTATCTAATAATTATTTATTCATTATAAAATCACTCAGTAATGATTAGATAATCGTTAGTTAATAATTACATAATCATTAGTTAATCATTCTCTATTCATTCATTAATCAATCCATAATCAGTTTTTAATCAGTTTTTAATCATTATTTAATTATTCCATAATAATTTGTTAATTATTAGTTAGTGATTAATTAACCATTATCTCAATATTCATTAATCATTCATTAATATTTCATTAATCATCATTTAATCATTAGTAACAAATCTTTATGCATTATTTAATAATTCTTAAAATATCCCTTAATCATTATTTAATAATAACCTTGTCATTAGTTAATCATTATTTAAAATTTTTTTGACCATTTTTAAATTATTAATCAATCATTATTTAATCAGTTTTTAATCATTAGTTAAACATTAGTTAATCATTATGTAATCATGAATTAATCATTCCATAACCATTATTTAATCATTCTTTATTCATTATTTATTCATTCATTATTCATTATTTTATCATTATTTATTCCATCATTAATCATTACTTAATCATTAGTTAATCCATATTTAATCAATAGTTAATAATTACTCTATCATTAGTTATTCATGAGTTTATAATAATTTAATTCTAATTTTTTCATTACTTAATCTTCAATAAGACATTACTAAATCATTCGTTAATCACTTGTTAAACATTCTATAACAATTAGTCAAACATTATTTACTAATTAGCTAATATTTTTTTAAACAATAATTATTCCTTAATTAATTATGCCTTCATAATTATTTAATCATTTGATATTCATTATTTAATTTTTATTAGAAAATAATTATATATAATCATTTCTTAATCCTATGTTACTCATTAGTTATTATTTACTGAATCACTACTAATAATAAATATTATATCTAAAATATACATAAAAAATTATAATAATTAATAAATAGCATATTTAGATCTAACTAAATATAAATAAATTAAATGAAAGAATAACATTAAATTAAATAAGAAAAAAATTATAAACTCTTATTTCTAAATAATAGAGACTTATTTTAGGCCACCAAAACCACCATTCATAAATAGTTTTTCTTTTAGAGATATAAGTTGTAGAATCTAGACATGGGATGGAGTTTTTAAGTGAGGAGTGGGGTGGGGGTGGGTTCCCATTTATAGGGACATAAGGGAAAGGAAAAAAGGGGAGTTTCCACATTTTACATTATTTTAGGGGAAAAGCACCTTCCCTAACTCACTTTTTCCATGCCATCAATATGCATCGATGAAAAGAAAATGTGAAACATGCCCTGATTCCTGTTAATAAATCATAAAGGCATCAGGGGCCTTGCCGCTATTCTGAAAAAATCAATTTTTTTACATATAAAATTTAAAAAATATTCTAAAAATATAGAAAAATATCTATTAATTCACATAAAATAGGAATTGAACAAAAATTTGGATTTTCATAATATAATGATAAATTTTAAAAAACATGGGTTGTTGAAAAAATTTATTTGAATAGTCAATGAAATAGGGAGTGAAAGATTTAAGTTCCTTTTAACCATATTTTACTAAAAAAAATTCAGTTTAAAAGGGATCCACTAAGACCCCTATATCCGAAATAAGGTAATGATAATTTAAAAGGTATATATTTTCTATATATAAAATATATAATAATTAAATAATATTAATAGATATTTAAAGGGGGGTAAATGATAGAGAATCAATATTCTTATGAATATTCAGAGGGTTTAAGAGTTCACTTACCAAAGGTTATATCATTATTATTCATTTTCACATATTGTATTGAATAATTAATTTATATTAATTTATTTATTTATTCAAAACACTTCCCATTTTCATTTTTTAATATAATAATATTATGTTCACCTATAAATGTATCAATGAGGCACAATGTTTAATTTCATTATTATGAAGGAGTTAATTTCATGTTTCTGAAGATGGTTCACTTGTTGATAATTCTAGATATACATATGGAATAGTTCCACAACTCCTTAAGTGAGAAGATATTATATTCATTTTATTATGATGTCAAAATGGTTGAATGTATCCATAGTTTTTCTATAGTAGGGAGGATTCATTTATAATAAATGTTATTGTAATGAAGATAGTTTTTTTAGTTTTTTTTCCATCCCTCAAAACTAAATTTCATTTATTTAATAAAACGAGTATTTAATCATTTGGTTATTTTAAATAAGTTATATTATATTTATTATCATCATATTAAAACATAATAATTTTTTTGTAACCATCCTTGATTGATATGGAGAAAAATAAAATATGTGATTCATGTAGGTTATGAACCTACCATATCATGAAAATATTTTTTTGAATCAATTTAATGAATTATAGAATATTCATATTAAAAAATAATAAAAAATATGAGTATATTTATGATACCGATTGTATTTTGTGTTAGTGGATATAAGACACATAGGGTTGGTAGAAGAAGTATAAAATTGAAAGCTGTTTTGTTTATAATTTATCTCTACCTTTGGTTTTCCACTTTTAGGATACCCCTTAAGGATCCTTGGAATGGTATTTTAATATACCAAGGATTATATAGATGTGGGGAGATGATAAAAATATTGGGAAGACTCTAAATAATATATTTGCCTTAGAAGTTGTGAGGAGATAGTGTGGGAGAGTTGGATTTTATAAAGGATGCAGAGGAATGTTTTTTAATATTATATTTATTAGTTAATCATTTTTCTTCAATACTACCTATTATAATTAATCTTGTGATAATATTTAGTAAATGATGTTTTTGATTTTAAAATAATTTGTTTTTAAATTAACCCATGTGTAACAATTCATGTATTTAACTTATAATGGTAAATATCGTATGTTTCATCATTTCACTATTCATAAAAATTAAACTATTTTAAAAACATAACAAAAAGTTTTCCATAACCACACTTTAATTTTTGTAATTAATAAATATATCCATTTTTTAAAAGAAATTTTAAATGTCCAAAAATTGTTTTTTAAATAATTGTTTAGTTAAGAAATACCATTTTTAATATTATGATCAATTTTGTGAAACATTAAAAAATGTCATGTGGACTCATAAAAATATATTTTTATTATAATTAAAATAAATATTAATTTATGAATCCATTTAATAAAAATAGTCTTACTTAAGAATCATTATATTTTTTAAATAATTTTTTCTTATTTAATTGGAATTGAATAATCATACTTTAGTATTTTTTTTAAAAACATAAATTTTATCATTATATAAATATTTCATTATTTTAGATCATAATATAACTAGATAGTATTTTTTGTTTCTATAGATGAGGAGACTATTATAACAAACATGTTACTATTATTGAAAATCAAATTACTATTCTAATGGTCAGATTACAATTCCAAATTCCAATTTTTTAATGGTCATCTGGGTTTCTTGATTTCTACAAATACCTCATATTTCATTCATTCTTAATTTAGTTATATTTTATCTTAAGATTAAATATATTTTCATTTTTTGGATAAATTTGGCATTACTAATATTTTTTCATTCGTCCATAGTATTTTGTGAGTGTGGATATTCGAGTAGACTGAGTAGATCCAAATTCTCAAACTACAATTATATTATTTTTCTGATTTTATCCCATTGAAATATTTTCAATTATTATGGATATATTTACTCTTTAACATTAATGTCCAAATTAATATGTATTTTTTTTTAAATATTCCTTCTTATGGTTCATATACTTTATCTTATAATTTATTAGTAAATTTAAAAACATTATTAAATCAAAATGGATATTCATTGATAAGTATCTAATATATTAAAACTATGGTTTCCATGAAATGGATAAAAAAAATCAAGTGATGCTAGTTTATTATTTTTTCCCAACTAAATATTTTTAATGTGTGGAGAAATTTGGAGAAAATGACCTTGTTTGTTATATTAAGAATATATAGATTTTTAAAATTCCAACTACTTTTTCTATGATGGAATTAAACTATTTAAATTTCAATGGCTCCAAAAGTGTAAAACAGTGATGTTTTTGGTGTGATATGGTGGAAAATTACTATAAAATTAATTTTCACAATTTTTTTAGAATCATATCAAATACTTAAATTGTAAATTAATATATTAGTTCATTTTTTTACCTTGGTAATAAGTTTTCACATAGGTAAATTATATTTTTTAAAATATTTATGGTAAATATTCATAAAAAAATTTCAATTTTAAAAACCAAAATTTATTCTTCATATAATGTAATTCTATTTAAAATATTATAAAATAAAATTTTAAAATAAAAAATTTAATATATATACAAAATATTATGAAAAAATATATTTTTCACCAACAAATATACATAAAATAATATGAAATCAATGACTAATTTCTAAAATGATATTATTTTATCTAAACCGTAAAAATAATATTATAATAATTATATAAAATATATAAATTAAATTTATGGCTAAAAATAATCATGTATTTATAAAATAATTCATTCAAATTAACACTTTCACCATTACCATGGTCTTTATCATTATAAGGACATGAACTTTTGAAAGAATACATTGTTTCTAGTAAATGTAATTTTTTCTATGTTATAATCAATAAACACATATAATTATAATTTAAATGAAATAATAAAGTGTTTACCATTATATGTCCATTTTTTATTATTGTAGTTTATTAATATGAAATTTGGAAAACATACTAATTTATAATTTTACAATTATTGTTTATAAATATAAATGATAATGGAAAATTAATTCAGAAAGAAGAGTCGATGGCCATTACCAGTAGAATCAGGCCATGTCAAGCCCATTTTTTGAAGCATGAGAATGAGATAGAAGCACCACACTTTCCTCTAGACCAAGACCATGTTGAGTCTCAACATGTTAATCTTGAATGAAATCAGATATGTGATAAGTTAAAGTTGACAAAAATCACCACTCAGGTAATGTTTTATGTCACGACCTGTCCCCTGAGGCCCATGTCATGACAAACCCATGCCCGCCATCTGTAGGCCAGGGGCTGGTGAAAAGCATTGAAAGGCGTATTCCATGAAACAGGATGGTATTTCCTTTATAAACTGTAAACTCACACAAACCAAGCACATATCATGATACAAGAACAAAGAAAACTATATAGTAAACAGGGTGTGTATAGAATGTAATGTGCCAGAATACAAGCCTAACTAGAAAGTACAAGTTAAACTGAGTACAGATCTGATGCACACCCACCAAAGATCCTACCTGAAGGGCAGGTATATCTATCAAATGATCATATTTTTGGATCACCTCGTTAAAGGTCTACCTCTGAGCAGTCTCTAGTATATGTACCCTCGTCCTCAGTCATCGTTATCCATCTTCTTCACCAGACACAAAAAGGTACGAGCATAGCCCGTGCAAGGTTAAGTATAATAATACTCAGTAGTGGCCCCGAGACCCCCAAATGTCTCTCGAATCCACCAAAGATAAACCACAAAACATAGAAGCAACAATCAACCCTACTGAGGTATATACTGATACATATACCTAAGTGATCAGAATATACCCACCACACATAGTAGAAAAGAAAACCACATAGGTATCACCACAAAAATATAAGACTCAGCTCAAACCAGGTATATAACTATGAGAAATAGTATAATGATCCTGACCCACATAAGATCACTATGAAAGATGATATCCTCCCACAATATTATATAAGGATAATAACAAGTAAAATCTCTAGTCACAATGTCGATCACCTCGCCTGCTAGAGAACCCCACCTCTATGTAGAACAGTGGGCCTGCCGCGTCACACAGAGGCGCTTCCCACTAATCTTGGGTTGCAATGGTAATCCTCCTGTCGAGTATCGTGGGTCTGTCATGTAACACAGAGGCACTCCCCACAATGGGTCTGCCGCGTCACGGAGAGGCGCTCCCACTTGTGGCCTGCTGAGGTACTCCTCCTGTCAATTACCATGGGTCTGTTGAATCACATGGAGTCTCTCCCCACTGTGGGTCTTCCATGTCACATAGAGGCACTCCCCATTGGGCATTTCGAATCACTCCAAGAAGAATCTGTCAATAGTCTTCAAGTCTCATTCAGTCACAGGGTTTCGTACGTAGCACGTTTGAAAAAACCTCTCCCCAAGACATTGTTCATACCGCAAACACCCCAAAGTTCCATGAAGAAGTATCCCAAGGTTCGGTCACGTCATAAGGGACCCAACAAAACATAAGACGCTTCAATCAGATGCCTGGTCTATATGATATTAGTCTTTCTGCTCTGAGGTCCCAGTGGGATTCGGGTTTCATTACAACCATTCCATACACCAAAATTATCCAAAACTCAATTGGAGTACACCAATAGGACCATATCAATCCAATGATTCGGGTGTCGTAGCTGGTCTATCAAACGGACACAATGATCCCAAGTTATGGCCACAAATGAATAACTGGGTCCATATGGGCTCTGGTCAGGTATGACCCGGTCGAACCGACCCAGCCCAACCCAAACAGGTTCAACTCTACCAATCCCAATTTGGGTCTGGCCCGGTGGGCCTTGGTTGTGGTGGCCCCGGCCTGCTGGGTCATTGTCTGGCCCAGCCCGCTGGGCATCGCCTAACCCGTACTAGGTGAGGCCCAGTCAGCGGTCCGCCCGAGCTGGCGCCGAAGGGGGAGCGGACCACCTTCCATTCAGAACTACAAAGGGGTGGTGCCTTTATGTGTTTCAAAGTCACTATGAGACCATTTATGGTCCCTCCAAACCGCAACGGTTGGCCGGTGTTCCGACCGGTTCTCCTCCTAGTGGTGCGGCCGTGCGCTACTGCTCCACCACGGTCGGCACATTCGGCTCTTTAGCCTCCGTCGTGGCCCAACTGCCGTGACATCCTGCTCCTCTGACAGCACGAAAGTGCTCCTCCCCTCTGTGATGTGGCCAGACGGATGTCAGCCACCACTCTGCCCCTCCACGGCCAACGGGTCACGTCTTCCTCATCATCTAAGGGCATTAATGCGTGACACCTTCCTTCATCATGCCAGGCCTGGTGTGAGCCTCCACTTTCTTTCGTGAGACATTGTGGCCTCGTTCCAAGCCCAAAAAATAAAACAATCGCATATTCATAATCCTTGGGTTGAGGGCTCCACGTACATATGTCATATTTAACAAAACCATGTGTTTCCAGCATCAATAAATATTTAGTGTCGAAGAACGCATGGAGAACGCTTGAAGAATGCAAGATAAGAGGCAAGTAATATATGCGAGATGTTGTCCATGTTAGTTTGACCATTATCATTGTGAAACCAAAATATAAAGAATTTATAAATAAATTAAATCATATTAAAAAAACCCAACTTCAATTTTCTTCTGGAGGTGTCATGAGGAAAGAGATGAAGATGGTGAAGTCACTGACGTCTGACGGTCAGGCAATAGGCTCCACAATCGGTTCCTTGTTCTTGATCTAGAGAGCGTTATTCATTGGAGAGGTTCTCCGTGTGGAGGATATTTCTCCAAAGGATCTCCTTTTCCAAACCCTTTCCCTTCAAGAGGTGTGGGGCCAAATTAATTAGTTAATATTTAATATTGGCACATTATTGGGGAGATCCCAAGAGTTATCAAGTTGATTCATTAATTATGAATTAATGAATACTATTAATTAAAAAAGAATGTGATATCAACTTTTGTGTAACTAGGCATTTTAAGCACATCATTATATGCCTGACCACACTCATGTGGTCCCCACCATCATATTTAAAATGGGAGGTTTCAACTTAAAAAAATATAACACATGTTTATTATATTTTCTCCCACAAAAAGTACGAAAACTAACTCCTACCCTCTACCTACTGCAGTCGAGTTGATGGTCACGTTATATTAATATTAGTACTCTGAGTTCAACGGTGCCTTCAAATTTCATGTCCGAGTAGTGGTTCAAAAGTTACAAAACACCGCTCATGCGTTTACTGAACATACCCAAAAAAAGATCATTAAATTATTAACAGTCACCCTCGACTCGCTCTGGTCGTGGTTAGGCTATGTCCATGTGAAACACGCCCCAAAAAACCCAATGGTACTCTCTGATTTCAAATATGAGTTATTGTTTAAGAGTTATGGATTTTACAATAAAATAATTGTCAAAGAATTATTTTATTTATGGGAGAAAATTAACTTTAATTGGAGGCCCGTGCCGGCCAATGTTAGTATCGTCCTAAAGATATCATACTCTCATGAATTCAACAGTGTTATCAGATATTCATTCCGAGTTAACGTTCGTGAGTTATAAGCATTTAAAAAATAAAATAATTTTAATTAATTATTTTACTTACGGTTATGCCATTTTGGGTTTTCTCACAGGAGGTCCGTGCTGACAAAACTTAGGTCATGTCTAAGGTAAACCCACCATCCTGAGGTCAATGGTTCCCCCAGAATTATGAACCAAGTAACCATTTAAAACAAATTCCACTTTTTTAGCAAAACTACTTACTCGGGCTAATTAAAGATTAACCAAACACAGAAAAATCATTCCAGGCACTCCGGGCTGTGGAATCGCGCGCCGTCATATTTCACATTCTCAAAATAATTCCATATAATTAAAATATATATAGGGAATTTCCAAGATATTACATTCTCATCACCCTAGGGATTTACGTCCTCGAAAGCCAAAACAAAAGAAAAACATCAAAAAGAGGGTACTGAGCATGAATCTGAGCATCCTGCTCCCATGTTCTCTCATAGAGGTACTTGTGCTTCCATCGTACACACAATAGAGGAATCTATCACCCATGAAGGAACCGCTCCTGTCGATTCTCAATCTCTATTGTAACCTCTATAAACATCATCCCGTCATCAAAGTCCAACTCATTGTGGTCAATAATGTGAGATTGTTCATGCACATATCTCCTCCACGAGGATACATGGAAGACGTCATGCACCCACTCCAACTGTAGTGGAAGATCCAATAGGTATGTTACCTCTTCAATACTCTAAATTATCGTAAACGAACTGATAAAACTCAATGATAACCTGCCACATCGACCAAATATTTGTAGTCCCTATCGAGGAGAGACTCACTAGAATTAGTGGTCCCCCTCCTAGAACTACAAGGGTCCCTATATCTAGTCGGCATAATACTTCTTCCAACTATGTGAAGTAATCACTTAATGACAAGGGAGACATCATGATACAACCTATGCCATAACTTTCTTCATCCCTGGACACAAGTTCATACACCGATGGTCTTGGTACATCTTTTCCACTCCTAGATGTACCGCTAGAGTGGACATACAGAACTCTCCCAAAACTTCATCCCGTATCACCAATGGTACCATTTTACGTCCTCTAAAGTGGATGAAATGATTTCCACCTTCATAAAATTAATCATGTGCCTATGTTCTGGATACCTAATCATGTTGACTCTCTCAGTCAGTGTCCCCCAGACATTGCCGCTTCTGTTGGGAACTGAAAACTCAAAAATCCTTCTGCCACGAGGGTAGGGCTGGTCGAATCATGCCTGATTGGGTGCACCTTCCTTTGCATGAGTTTTTCCAGTGCTACTAGGGTTTTCTTTTTTGGTGACCAAGGAAAATATCATTCCAACGATGTAGTTAAAACACAACCTTTCTGCCTAAAATAGTCAATCTGGGTATAAATTATGGATGCCCAGTCCATACCCAAACTAACATTGTAAGGCCTTGACGCTACCACCAAGAGGTTCCAACCGAAACTCTTGCCTCAAGGGTTAGACCACACCGTCGGCGTAAGTGTGATTATCGAACTTCCTCCCAAATGCATCTCTAGACGTGAGGGTCAAGTCAACGGTTTAACCAGAAACTCTAGGTCTTGAACAAGATTCATGGATGTACTGAATGATTTGTAGCTATGTCTATTGATATAGCTACTATTAGTAGACATAGAACATACCTATAATCATTACTGGAGTCCTTGGGTCACACTCCTTGACGGCATGCAACTACTCCCTTCCCCGGTCCTCAACCTCCCCGAGTTTGGTGGGGACCACATTGAGGTGGTGGTTGTAACATGTCGAATTGTACACCACCTCATGCTACTCTCCTAGCTCTGCTTCCACGTATATAGCCCTGTATTTTCATTTCCCCAAAACACTTATTCTTCCCAAAACATTTGTAAACGCCGAAGTCTCTTATACATGTTCTACTTTCCTGCTTTCCCAATACTAACATTCACTGGTTGTATCCACTCCGCCAAAGAACATTCAATATAAATGGAATTATTTAGCACCCTAATAATGGTAAGAATGTTTGGAAGAATAGTGATGTCTCGTACATCCTTAAATACACCACGCCCGAATGTCCAAGACCCAAAGCACTGATCATATTATATTCATCGAGTACCAGGAATTGTTGGTACGTATTGTTGAATACTCAGCTACGGATATATCATCCGGCTAAAGCTGTATAAGCTCTAGTGAACTCTCAGCCACCTCATCAAGCCATTTCTCAGCCGCCTGTGAGTCGGGCTCGCCTCGGAAGCTGATGGGCATCCGATGCTGAAACTTGTTTAAGGAACAAAGCATAAATGTGTCCTCTACCGGTACCGTCAGTTGTAACTGCTTCCCAATGTGTAGTGATATAGCTGACACACTACCCGAAGGTACTATATCGGGAAATAGTCCACGTACTGAAGCCTTGTTACTATGTGTACCATCGACATGGTAACTCACTCGAAAATACTAGAATCTAAGATCACCATATGCTCTAGTGGTGTCTCAACTAGGCAGAAAACTCTAGCCACATCCTCCAGCCAGTCCTCAGCTACCAGGGAATCTATCTCACCTTGAAACCTCAGAGGCGTCTGCTGTTGGAACTCGAGAAACACGCTCTGTCAGTATGCATATTCTACTAGTAGGGCTGGTGGCAACACTCATCCAATGGGTATTGGTACGACTGGTACACCACGAAAAGGTGAAAACGCCGTAAGAGGGTTATGCACCGAGGCCTCATCGTTTGGTGGTCTATCATCGTGTACTCTCTAGAGAATCCAAGCTGGAGGTCTACATGGTGACATCTTGATAAGGAATAGGTGTCACATGGTTATTATGTTATACCAGGTGAGTTGAATCCAAAAAAAATAAAAAGAAAAACTTTTCAAAAACTCACAAAATCAGTGTTTTCATGTGCGGATTTTGAAATCAGAATTTAGGGTCCTTGTGTATGGATAAATTGACTACCTCACCAACATTGGACTCCCCAAACTGAAAACCACTCACATAAAACATAACACTATTGATTCATAGAAAATACCAGAGTCCTTGTTCTTTAGTAGAAGCGAGCACCTCTGATACCACATTATCACAGCCTGTCCCCCGGGGCCCATGCCGTGACTACCCCATGACCGCCTTTACTAGGCTAGGGGCAGGTGACATGCACCGAAAGTCGTATTACCTAAAATGGGAATGTGTTGCATTTATAAACTGTAAACTCACAAAAACCAAAAACACAGTAAGATACATGGACAATGCAAACTATATAGTATATAGGGAATGTATAGAAAGTAAGAGGGCCAGAATTCACGCCCAACTCGAAAGTACAGGTAAAAATGGAATGTAAAAGTAAAACTGAGTACAACTTTTGTGAACACAGACCACAGATCCTACATGATGTGTATGTATATCTCTCGAAAAATCATCTTTGTGGATCACCTTGTCAAAGGTCCACCTTTGAGCAGTCTCCATTTTAGTTACACTCATCCTCAATCAGAGTTGTCTATCATCTTCACTAGACACAACATGGTGCAGGGGTAGCCATGTATGGGTGAGTATAACAATACTCAGTGGGGACTCTGAGACCACTAACAGTCTCTCAAATCCACAAAAGATAAACCCCAAAACATAGAAACAATAGTCAACCCTACAAAGGTATGTTATCATACTTATACCTACATTATCAGAATATACCCACCTCACATAAGAAGGGAAGAATTCCATACTGGTATTACCAAAAAAATATAAGACTCAGCTGAAACCAAGTAAACAACTACAAGAAACAAGATTATGATGCTGACCCACATAGGATCCCTATGGAAGCTGACAGACAGCCACATGATTTTCATGGGATAAAAACAAGTAACATCCCTAGTCACAACGTCAAACTCCTTGGCTGCTAATGAACTCCTCCTCTATGGAGTATAGTGGGATTGCCGCATCACAAAGAGGTGCTTTCGGATAACATTGGACTACTAAGGTACTACTCTTGTCGAGTATTATGGGTCTCTCACATCACATAGAGGCGCTCCCCACCATGGGTCTGCCGCGCTAGACAGAGGCGCTCACCCTCGTAGCCGGGTGAGGTACTCCTCCTATAGAGTATTGTGGGTTTTCTACGTCACACAGAGGCGCTCCCCACCATGGGTATGTTGTGTCACACAGAAGCACTCCCCCCTGGGCCTTTCAAGTCACTCCTAGTCGATTCTCTTAGCAGTCGTTAAGTGTAAGACAGTCGCATGGTTTCGTATGTAGCCCGCTTTCGGAGAACCACTCCCCAAGCCATCGGTTATACGTCAACCACCCTGAATTCTTACGGAAAAGTATCCCAAAGGTCAGACACATCATAAGGGACCCAAGTAAATAGATGACGTGTCAATATGACACTCGGTCTGTATGTTATTTGAATTTTCGCCCCAAGGGCCTCGTTGGAATTTATTTTCAATCCAACATGGTCGTACTCCTACTTTACGCAAAACTAAAGTGGAGTATACTAGTAAAACCTCATCGATCCAAGGATTATGGTTCCATATATGGTTCATCAAATGGATACCTAGATCACAAGTTATGGCCAAAAATGTGTAACTGGGTCCTGATAGGCGCAGGTGTGGTCTGACCCAGTCAGATCACCCTAGCCCGATACAGCCTGATTCGAGTCTGGCCCGGTTGGCCTGAGCTACAGTGGGCTCGGTTCGCTCGGCTGTGGTCTGGACCGACCCACGAAGGGAGTGGACCGGTGCAGCCCACTGGGCCTAGACTAGCTCACTGGTGTGGTCCACCAGAGCTAGTTCCAAAGGGGGAGTGGACCCCCTTCCTTTTGGAACTGTAATGGGGCAATGCCTTTAGGCACTGCCAATTCACCATGGGACCCAAGCAGGTCCCACCAAACTGCAAATACCCTCCTATGTTTCGGCCGGTCCTCCTCCCTGCGGTGCGGTCACAGGCCACTGCTCTACCACGGTCAGCCCGACCGACTGCTCTTCAGCCTCCGCCGCAGCTAAGCAGTCATGACCTCCTACTCCTCCAGCGGTGCGGATGGGCACTGCCGCTCTGCCCCGCAGCCGGCCGGATGCTCGCTGTCTCCATGCCCTACTGTGGCCGATGGGTCGTGGCATCCTCATCATCCGGTGGCGCGGACGTGCACCGAACTTCTTCCTCACGACCGACTGGAGGCCAGCCACCGCCTTCTTCCGAGAGCCGTTGTGGCCTATTTCCAAGCCGAAAAAATAATATGATCACATATTTATGATCCTTTGGTCAATGGATCCCCATCCATATGTTGTGATCAACAAAACTCTATGTTTCCAGCAACATTAAATAATTGGCCTCAATGAACGCACGAAGAATACACGAAGAACACAAGATAAGAGGCTAGGTATATGTGCAGGATGATGGGCATGTTATTTGGGAAATCATCATTGTGAAACCAGAATATGAAGAATCAATAAATAAATTCAATCATATTAAAAACAAACCACTACATAAACTTTCCATTGGAGGTGGCACAATGAAGGAGATGAAGATGGTGAAGTCGTTGACGTCTGCCACTCCCGCAACATTCTCCAAATTCGGTTCTTTGATCTTGATCTAGAGAGCAATTTTCACTGTAGAGGTTCTTCGTCTGGAGGGTGTTTATCCAAAGGATCTCCTTTTCTAATCATTTTCCTCATGAGAGGAGTGGCGCCAAATTAATAGGTTAATAATTAATATTGGAACATCCATGGGGAAATCCCAAGACCTAACAAGTTGAATTATTAATTAAAAAATAATCAATCCTATGAATTAAAGAAGAAAATGGTTTCTCCTTTTGTGTAACTAGGCATTTAATGGCCAGCATTAAATGCCTAACCACCATTGTGTAGTCCCCACCTTCTTTTATCAAATTGGAGGGTTCATCTTCAAAAATAAAATAAATCATGTTTATTTTTTTTTCTCCCATGAAATGTCTAAAAACTAACTCTTACCCTCAACCTACTGTGGTTGAGGTGGCGGTATCCTTAAGTGAATATTAGCCCTATGAGTTCAATGGTGTCCTCAAATTTCAATTCCAAGCATTGATTCATAAGTTATAGAAAACTACTCATGCGTGTAACACCCCAAGCTTCCACGGTACGTTTCACTTCGAATAATGCAATAGCGTGTGTTGTACGCAACCTCGAGCTCTAACAGACACCACAATGAATTAAACTAGCCGTTGTGAATAGTAATACCTACTTTTTGAAATTTTATAAATTTTATTTATCAAAATGGACTTCATTTTTGGATTCGGAATGTCGGAATTAGCCTATGTTGAATTTTTGGTATTTTTCTGAGAACTTCTATTTTTTATGAATAGTGAAAAATACTTAAAACAACTTTTTTTAATCAAAATAATTTATTGTGATAAATTAAACTATTTAGTGGTTTTAAAGTATAATTAGAATATATTTTTACCATTTTATCGAATGGTGGTCATTAGAATTAATTTAACATTGAAATTGGACATAAACAATTGTCAATCTTTTGATATAAATTGTTTCTTAAAAACACGCTATTTGTTGTGACAGCAGGAATTAATTATAAAATTAACTAATGAAACTTATATGATTGTAATTTTTTAAAATAGACATCATTTTTTAATTCAGAATATCAATTATAGATTAGGGTGAAATTTTGGCATTGTTCTGAAAAACTTCAATTTTTGATGAATAGTGAAACCACTAAGTGGTAGTTAAATAACTGATTTTTTGTTTAAATGAAATATTACCACTTTTGTGATTTGATTTTCAAAACTCCGACATACATGGTTGTCATTAAGAAGTAAAATTTGGTTCAATGAGATTAAAATAATTTTTTGGTGAATAGTAACTTTTAAGTTCTTAATCGCGATTAGAGGTAATTAGTGTAGTTTAAGGTAAAAATAATGTTTTCATAATATGAGATGAGATTGACACTTGTCCTACTCCTATTGGATGAGTCATGGCCGACCAAGAAAACCCATGAGTCAACTTGGGGACCCCATGGAGCCACTTTAGTTGGAAAATGACATTAATATATATTTATTTAATGTTAAAATTAAATTGATACAAACATGAGTTGTTTTACTAAAACAGTTTTTAAGTGGGGTTACACAAGTCCAAATTTTGATTATGAATATTAATTAGAAAGCTAAAAATATTTCCTACATCATAGTAGTTTTTTTATAATTTTTAGACATTAAATAAATTAAAATATTTATGACATCATTATGATGCAGTGATGACCTCATTATTTAACGATTTTAATAAAATGAGAAGATAATGTAAAATCCAAGGCTTACACTTGTCCAAAGACTATTGTATGGGTAGATTTCGAACCCTTATCACCTTAGACACGAATTATATAAGTGTGGGACCTTTAGAATCCGAAAAGCATTGTGTAATAATGTAACATTTCAATCTTTCCAAAAGAGCCCCTCCTCTCCTCTTATAAAAGGCCCCACCTCTACCACCTTATTCACACTTTAAAGCCTTTTGGTTCGGCGAACCTCTTCCCAAATACTCTCCCAACTTCCCCCTATTACTTCTAGAAGCCTCACTTTGGGCAGAACTCTTCCCAAGGAAGCCTTTGGCTCAAATCAAAAAGAGTTACCCGATTTTGAGGTAATGACTTCTCTAATGTTGTTTTGTTTCATTTTTCTTCTCCAACCCCCTAAACTCTTTTTCTTAATTTCTTTTGTAACAACACCAGTATCCTCAATATACTAGGATGTTGTTATAAGAAGGATTCGAGCTACACTTACACACACCTACATCTAATGGTTAAAGAACATACGGTTTCTGTGGATGGCGAATTTCTGCCTCACGAAACGATGATTGTTCAACACTCATATAACACCTTCAAAGGTGGCCATTAAGATGTCACTATTTTTATATATGATATATAATATGTTTATGTTTTACTTATTCTTCTGTATTTCTCATTTATGTCATACTTTATGATTTCCATTATGGGTAAAACGCGATAATTTCATTTTAGGAAGTGCGGACTACCGCCCCCTCAAAGTGATTTGAATCGTTAATGCCATATGTGGGATGTATAAAGGATGGAGTAAATGGTATTATACACTATATTAAACTGCAATAAATTTATATCATTACGATTTCATTCCATTAAATATGAAATAGAAATGAAAGTAGCATTCATGCGTACGTACGGCTTACCGTCTCCATGAACGGTGCATTTCATTTCTTACCTCTAAATGTTACGTAATATTATAAATGAATGTATATACTGGATATATAAGATATATATGACATCTAAATCATTAATATAATTCTGGAGATAATGGATATTCTACCACATAAACAACTTGTAATTATAAGAAGTTTATTGTTGACTCAAGTACCAAAGATCGACAAAACGACCGTTATTAATTTAAATAATTACATAATGTTCATATCATTATAATAAGTGATATAATAAGGATAATGAAATTGAAAATGGTTCTTAATAAGGTATATATTAACTCTAGTTTATTATTCAGGAGGTTAAAGAACGGTTGAGTCAAGTCAGACACGAGGTAAGGGAATTTCTTAACCCAATTTCTATTCTTTGGGTTAATCTCCTACTTTCAAATTATGTCATGATATTATTATGTCCTATCTTGTATTTTTAAATTATTTATGTGTACTTATAGTTAATACACATTATAGATGTACTTTATTTAAAAAAAATGATCTTTTTAAGGACTTCGTCTCAATCCCCTTTCATTGAGGCATATTTAGTTTTATACACAACTTTCTTTTATACGGTGTATAAACCCCTTTGACTTTTACGTTTATTCAAAAGGAATCTTTTTTATACGAAGCATTTTGCTAAACGACAAAAGGGAATGTTTTTCTTTCCGTACTTATGTGGCGACAACGACTTCTCTGCCGCCGTGACCATTATTTGAGTTTTAGCTTCCTCTACAAGCCATCACTTTTTTTAAAAGAAAAATAAATACCATGTTTTACCTTTCTTTTATTTAGGTATTGAAAATGGTTTTGAAAGTGTTTTTATTATATCAATATGTTGTATTGATATCTTGTGATTGGAATGTGGAAATGTTATGTTTCCTTTATGCATGTTTTATGTGATACGATTATGTTATGGTTTATGATATGTTTAAACCTATTCATATGAGGAATGCATTGGACTTAATAAGTGACGGGTGGAGCCCTCTATAGCTCCTTGATTCATCGACAGGTCTCATGAGACAAACTAGTGTCTTGGCATGAGGCCTTGACAAAATCTTGTTTGTGGTCTTGGCACGAGGCCTTGGATATGTGGTTATGATAGTCTGGCATTATGCATTCCATCATTATGAAAGTGGTTAGTGATATTGCATGTGATTATTCAACCAGTAGAATATCCATGTGAATAAGTAAATGGCATTATCTCATTTTACTTTTGCCATATTATGTTGAAGTTCATGTTTAAAAGGATTTTGTTTTAGTTATACATTGCCTTAAATGTTAATGTTTATTATGAAAGATTCCGCAATATTGCTATCCTTACTGAGCATTTGACCTCACCCCTTTCAATGTTTTAATATTTTCCAGGATGTGAAGAAGTATTTTATGAATGACCTGCAGGGATTGTCCGAAGAGGATAGAAGTGTGGACTATGGAGACTATGTTATTGTAGTTTTTCACTTTATGATGTAATGTAACATTTATGAATGTATCTAGTGATTCCAAGGCTACTAAACTAATCGGTCTTTCGAGACTTGATCTTTTGTGATCATGCCAATGTTACGAAGTAATGCACCGGCTCTGGGTAGCTGGGGTCGGGGCGTTACAGTTGGTATCAGAGGCAGTTTAGTACTAACCTTGGAAGCTAGATTTAGATAAACTCTGATTAGAGCACATAGCCCAAAGATAGACTTTAAGGATTAGTATAGAAGAACTTCCTATAATTTTGGTATTATAGAGATTTTGTGAGTTTTCCGATCAATACGTCCCTGTCTGGATACGAGCAAGTAGAGGCGGCTCTGGCACAGATGTACCTAGGGGTAAAACCCGAAAACACCGCTTTGAGCTAGACTCGAACGGGAACTGGTACACGACAACGGGCCTTGCTGCACTCTTGGTTACGACACTCCCGGGGGATATGCTTTGGATAATTCTCATTTTCTTTATAAACCACTATGAAGGGTTATGAGTATATACTTCCTCAAAGAAAACCTTTTTATGATTATGGATTATATCGATAAATAGTTCAATTTATGTTAAGTATTTTATAAGTATGGAATTATGTATTTTGATTCATAAACTAATATAGTTTATGCCATTGTATAGAAATATGCCCAGTAGAAGGAATGTGAACTCCAGCAATACGTATGATCCAAAGAGTAAGAAGTATCGTATCTTTCACGGTATTAAGACAACATTTCGAAGGGAAATAGTCTCTATTGTGTTATCAACATATGAAGAAATATTATCATGTGTTAATAAGATAAGTAAAGAATTATCTGAGTCCTATGGCTTTGAAGCGAAGCAAGAGATGAAAGGGATGGAAGAGAGAATGATGGATAAAGGAATGAGGGGAATGAAGAATTTTCCAATATGTGATAACTGTGGGAAGAAACACCTTGGAATTTGCCTGAAGGGAATGGGGGTTTATTATAAGTGTGGAGAAAAAGGACACCAAGTGCGTGACTGCAAGGGTAAGAAAAAGGTTTCAAATGTACAATGCTTCATCTGCAAGGAGTGGGGACACTACGCAAACCAATGTTCAAATCATCAGAGTATGCCCCAAATGATATTATTGGATAATAATCAATTTATGATACTACCACAGATGAGGAGGAATGATTAGTGTTCTTATGTTGTTATTAAAGAATTTTTTAATTTGAGTGTTGGATCAATGATGTACTGGTTATAATAATTATGGAGTATATAAGGATTGTACTGCAGTACTATTTCATCTAGGACTTGAGATTGTGTGGAACCAAGAAAAGTGACTCCACAGTAGGTTATTTTTTTGGAAAATATATGGTTGAGAGAAATATAATCCCTAATATGGTTCTGATACCGAGATAGTGATTTTGAAATAAGACATGATTGATTCGGATAAATTATGTTGGATATTCTTAACATCCTTGAAACTGATTAATGATTTGTATACATTTTTGGATAGAAGGAGTATATCTAGTTTTCTATAAGGAATAAGGGATCATGAATGTAATCAATAAGGATTTATGGTAATTCAGTATGTTGCAGTGTTTTAAAAGAATACATGATGAAGGTGTTCACATGTTGTTACGCAGAAAAAAAAGAGCATCATTATGTTTACCTTCCTCATAAAATCTGGACTGTGAGTTGGATAGAAGTATTTTGGATAACTATAAAGGTTGGAATGGATTATATTTTACATTGGATACTACTGTTAAGGTTATTTTTGGATATTTATAAAAAGGACAACACGCAGACCGAGTGACAACCCATCATGTCGGACAAAGCTGTGGGAATCGAACCCTCAACCATAGTGCGATTGGGATTAATTTCCTACCACTGGACTACGCGAAGTCCCTGGTTATTACAAAATAGTTTTTCTAATCTAATGGTATGTGTTAATATTTGGAACCTTATACAATTAGGATAAATAGAATATTTTTGAGTTCTATTACCTTTTAGAGTGAAAGATGGGTTTTTGGTAAAAATTTATTAACGAATGAATGTATACATAAAAAGTATGTATATTCCCTTACGTTCTTAGTAAATCTCCTAAATAAATTCCTCAACATTATAAAAGGTAACTTAAAACAAAAATGTTGTCGGTTAACTTTTCCAACTGGGGATTCAATGACCATTTAACCAGTCACAAGTTTGTGATTTTCTTGTAGTTAAACTTTCTCCTAATCATGTTTTCTATAACTCTCCATTAGACCTTAATGGTTTGTTTCTCCTCCATATCCATATTTTCATAGAATCCTAGAATGGGCTATATCTGGTGACCTTTGTACTTATCTTACTTTCTTTTAATGTTATATATTTATTAACCTTATTTCCGATCTGGGTTTTCCACAAAGGTATTTTCTCTTTTCAACCTTTTATTTTCAATGAAAAATTTCAAATTTCGAGGACGCAATTTATTGAAGGAGGGGATAATGTAACCCCCCAAGCTTCCACGGTACGTTTCACTTCGAATAATGCAATAGCGTGTGTTGTACGCAACCTCGAGCTCTAACACACACCACAACGAATTAAACTAGCCGTTGTGAATAGTAATACCTACTTTTTGAAATTTTATAAATTTTATTTATCAAAATGGACTTCATTTTTGGATTCGGAATGTCGGAATTAGCCTATGTTGAATTTTTGGTATTTTTCTGAGAACTTCTATTTTTTATGAATAGTGAAAAATACTTAAAACAACTTTTTTTAATCCAAATAATTTATTGTGATAAATTATACTATTTAGTGGTTTTAAAGTATAATTAGAATATATTTTTACCATTTTATCCAATGGTGGTCATTAGAATTAATTTAACATTGAAATTGGACATAAACAATTGTCAATCTTTTGATATAAATTGTTTCTTAAAAACACGCTATTTGTTGTGACAGCGGGAATTAATTATAAAATTAACTAATGCAACTTATGTTTGGAATTTTTTAAAATAGACATCATTTTTGAATTCGGAATATCAATTATAGCTTAGGGTGAAATTTTGGCATTGTTCTGAAAAACTTCAATTTTTGATGAATAGTGAA
Organism: Viscum album; assembly: GCA_963277665.1. Lineage (NCBI taxonomy): Eukaryota > Viridiplantae > Streptophyta > Magnoliopsida > Santalales > Viscaceae > Viscum > Viscum album. The sequence continues at coordinate 1,006,153,111 of OY728158.1, read as the reverse complement.
ACCACTAAGTGGTAGTTAAATAACTGATTTTTCGTTTAAATGAAATATTACCACTTCTGTGATTTGATTTTCAAAAATCCGACATACATGGTTGTCATTAAGAAGTAAAATGTGGTTCAATGAGATTAAAATAATTTTTTGGTGAATAGTAACTTTTAAGTTCTTAATCACGATTAGAGGTAATTAGTGTAGTTTAAGGTAAAAATAATGTTTTCATAATATGAGATGAGCTTGATACTTGTCCTACTCCTATTGGATGAGTCATGTCCGACCAAGACAACCCCTGAGTCAACTTGGGGACCCCATGGATCCACTTTAGTTGGAAAATGACATTAATATATATTTATTTAATGTTAAAATTAAATTGATACAAACATGAGTTGTTTTACTAAAACAGTTTTTAAGTGGGGTTACACAAGTCCAAATTTTGATTATAAATATTAATTAGAAAGATAAAAAGATTTTCTACATCATAGTAGTTTTTTTATAATTTTTAGACATTAAATAAATTAAATTATTTATGACATCATTATGATGCAGTGATGACCTCATTATTTAACGATTTTAATAAAATGAGAAGATAATGTAAAATCCAAGGCTTACACTTGTCCAAAGACTATTGGATGGGTAGATTTCGAACCCTTATCACATTATCCATGAATTATATAAGTGTGGGACCTTTAGAATCCGAAAAGCATTGTGTAATAATGTAAAATTTCAATCTTTCCAAAAGAGCCCCTCCTCTCCTCTTATAAAAGGCCCCCACCTCTACCACCTTATTAACACATTCAAGCCTTTTGGTTCGGCCAACCTCTGCCCAAATACTCTCCCAACGTCCCCCTCTTACTCCTAGAAGCCTCACTTTGGGCAGAAAGCTTCCCAAGGAATCCTTTGGCTCAAATCAAAAAGAGTTACCCGATTTTGAGGTAATGTCTTCTCTAATGTTGTTTTGTTTCATTTTTCTTCTCCAACCCCCTAAACTCTTTTTATTCATTTCTTTTGTAACAAAACCAGTATCCTCAATATACTAGGATGTTGTTATAAGAAGTATTCTAGATACACTTACACACACATACATCTAATGGTTAAAGAACATACGGTTTCTGTGGATGGCGAATTTCTGCCTCACAAAACGATGATTGTTCAACACTCATATAACACCTTCAAAGGTGGCCATTAAGATGTAACTATTTTTATATATGATATATAATATGTTTATGTTTTACTTATGCTTCTGTATTTCTCATTTATGGCATACTTTATGTTTTCCATTATGGGTAAAACGCGATAATTTGATTTTAGGAAGTGCGGACTACCGCCCCCTCAAAGTGATTTGAATCGTTAATGCCATATGTGGGATGTATAAAGGATGGAGTAAATGGTATTATACACTATATTATACTGTAATAAATTTATATCATTATGATTTCATTCCATTAAATACGAAATAGAAATGAAAGTAGCGTTCATGCGTACGTACGGCTTACCGTCTCCATGAACGGTGCATTTCATTTCTTACCTCTAAATGTTACGTAATATTATAAATGAATGTATATACTGGATATATAAGATATATATGAAATCTAAATCATGAATATAATTCTGGAGATAATGGATATTCTACCACATAAACAACTTGTAATTATAAGAACTTTATTGTTGACTCAAGTACCAAAGATCGACAAAACGACCGTTATTAACTTAAATAATTACATAATGTTCATATCATTATAATAAGTGATATAATAAGGATAATGAAATTGAAAATGGTTCTTTATAAGGTATATATTAACTCTAGTTTATTATTCAGGAGGTTAAAGAACGGTTGAGTCAAGTCAGACACGAGGTAAGGGAATTTCTTAACCCAATTTCTATTCTTTGGGTTAATCTCCTACTTTCAAATTATGTCATGATATTATTATGTCCTATCTTGTATTTTTACATTATTTATGTGTACTTATAGTTAATACACATTATAGATGTAATTTATTTAAAAAAATGATCTTTTTAAGGACTTCGTCTCAATCCCCTTTCATTGAGGCTTATTTGGTTTTATACACAACTTTCTTTTATACGGTGTATAAACCCCTTTGACTTTTACGTTTATTCCAAAGGAATATTTTTTATACGAAGCATTTTTCTAAACGACAAAAGGGAATATTTTTCTTTCCGTACTTATGCGGCGACAACGACTTCTCCACCGCCGTGACCATTATTTGAGTTTCAGCTTCCTCTTCAAGCCATCAATTTTTTTAAAAGAAAAATAAATACCATGTTTTACCTTTATTTTATTTAGGTATTGAAAATGGTTTTGAAAGTGTTTTTTATTATATCAATATGTTGTATTGATATCTTGTGATTTGAATGTGGAAATGTTATGTTTCCTTTATGCATGTTTTATGTGATACGATTATGTTATGGTTTATGATATGTTTAAACCTATTCATATGAGGAATGCATTGGACTTAATAAGTGACGGGTGGAGCCCGCTATAGCTCCTTGATGCATCGGCAGGTCTCATGAGACAAACTAGTGTCTTGGCACGAGGCCTTGACAAAATCTTGTTTGTGGTCTTGGCACGAGGCCTTGGCTACATGGTTATGATAGTCTGGCATTATGCATTCCATCATTATGAAAGTGGTTAGTGATATTGCATGTGATTATTCGACCAGTAGAATATCCATGTGAATAAGTAAATGGCATTATCTCATTTTACTTTTGCCATATTATGTTGAAGTTCATGTTTAAAAGGCTTTTGTTTTAGTTATACATTGCCTTAAATGTTAATGTTTATTATGAAAGCTTCCGCAATATTGTTATCCTTACTGAGCATCTGAGCTCACCCCTTTCAATGTTTTAATATTTTCCAGGATGTGAAGAAGTATTTTATGAATGACCTGCAGGGATTGTCCGAAGAGGATAGAAGTGTGGACTATGGAGACTATGTTATTGTAGTTTTTCACTTTATGATGTAATGTAAAGTTTATGAATGTATCTAGTGATTCCAAGGCTACTAAAATAATAGGTCTTTCGAGACTCGATCTTTTGTGATCATGCCAATGTTACGAAGTAATGCACCGGCTCTGGGTAGCTGGGGTCGGGGCGTTACAATGCGCTTACTAAACTTACCCGAAAAAAGTTCAGAAAATTATTAACAGTCACCATCGACCCGCGTTGGTCGGGGTATGGGACATCCTAAATGAAACACTCCACAAAAAACCAAACGGTACTATTGGATTTCTAATCCGTGTAACCATTTAAATGTTATAGATTTTACAATATAATAATTTTCAGTGAATTATTTTAATTACAACCAAAAACTAACTTTCCCTGGTGGCCCACCCCAACCAATGATAGTTTCTTCCTAAAGTGATCATACCCTCACGAGATCAACAGTGGTCTCAAAATTTTAATCTGAGTTACCATTCGTGAGTTATAATAATATGAAAAATAAAATAATTTTATTTAACTATTTTATTTATGGTTATGCCATTTTTAGGTTTTCTCACAGGAGGCCTGCACTGACTAAAGTTAGGTCACACCTAGGGTAAACCCACCATCTTAAGCATAATGGTACCCTCAGATTTCTGAGCTGAGTATCCATTTAACATTTATTCAACTTTTTCAAGAAAATATATTATGCATGATAATTAATGATTAAACAAACTTTGACTGATCATTCCAGGCACTCCGAGCCTCGGAATCACGCGCTGTCAGATTTCACATTCTCAAAATAATTCTATATAATTAAAAAAATACAGAATTTCTGGGACATTAAATTGTAGGAGCTTCCCCAAGAATCTATCTCCATTTCACACCTTACTCTTACGGAATATGCAGGGGTTATAAGGGTTTATATAACAAGACCTTAGTTATTTTGTGTAATATATTTGTATAAATAAAATTTTTATTTCAAAATTTCCATTTGAAGGATTGTTTATTTAATAAGTTAAATTATTAATTGAGATGAATTTGATAAATTGGTTTTAATGGTAAAAACTGTAATTTTATTTCTATATTAAAATAATTATTTATTAATAATTTTTATTATAATTAAATATTGTTATAAAACATTATTTTTTTAACAAATTAAAAATATTTTTTTTTGTCGAAAATTTTACTATTTCTGTCATTGTAATTTCTATTTTCTATTATTTTTAATAAGAAAGTGTTTTTATAGTTAAAAGTTAAATTTACCCTATGTAATAAAATATTAAGGAAAAACAGAAGTCAATTTTAATATAATAACATTGATATTATGTTTTGGTTAATTTATGGGGTTTTATTATATACATTTATTTTTGGTGACTAATAAAAATACAGTTTTGAGTTTTCAGTATTTTTATGGAAATAATTAGTGATGTAATAATGATTTCATAATTTTGGTAGAATATTTGGTAATAATATATGATATTATGTGTCCCATTTTTCCATTACCATCAGAAAATTCTATGGGCAGTCCCATTGTTCTGAAAACACAACTAATGAGGTGTCCTTTGAAATTAATAAATTACTTACCACTTTCTCTATAAATACCCACCAATTACAATGCTTCCATTCAAAATAAGTATCTACAAATTTATGATAGTATTACCACCCAAGGAGTCCGACCAAGGTCTCTTCATGCCCCCAAGATCCAAATCATATATTTTTAGAAGTTACTCTTCAAGGTAAGGGAATTCCCAACTTCCCATTTTTCCATTCATGTTCACTTTTAAGTGGTATGTCTTTCATGATTCAATAAAATGTTATTATTTGAATTTTATTCTGTAACTATAATATATTATGTGTTTTTTTATGAATGTGTGACCTGTGTTCCCTATCTTTTTAATGATTTCTAAATCCATTTTTCATAGCCATTATACTATATAATTTTTGTCATAAAATCTCTCTCTTTTTCTCAAGAAAGTATCTTATTTTATTTAGGTGAATACCAAACACTATTTATATTATAGGGGTGTTAATAAAGATGTAAAAATGATATATTTTATTATATAATTTACACATTTCATACCATCAATCTCTTTCTGTGGGTTATAAATGACATAATGATCGCGTTTTTAAGAACTTTTTAAAATACCATGACCTTGATATGAAACCCATTACTTTTTTTCATTTTGGGTTATTTATGAAATATTGTATTATTATATAAGTGTATCAATTGAAAATAAATACATACTAATGCTTCTCCCTGATATCCCTCTAATGCATTGGGTAAAGAAATTAATTAATAAAGATGACATGTTTTATGATACCTTGGTGAATATCTTAGGTAATGTTTATGACACCATGGGGATGGAACATGAAGATATTAATGTGATTTTATAAATTATTTTTTTTAGTAAAATTTTCATGTTATTACTAATTTTATTATTATTATTAAATGCCTCTTTATCATTCCTTTTCGATATTCCTCTTGTTCTTATTGATATCTCGCAAGTTTACATGTAAATTGTTTCACTTGTTTTCATTATTAGGAATTCTCCTCACCCTTTCATTTAATGTATTTCCCCAAGTTAGGATATGTAGTAATTCTACACAGGATAATGTAATGTAGAAGCCTTACCATTTTTTTATAAAAATTACATATGTTTTAATATATTATGAACCCTATTCTAATGAAACTGAAATTTAAAGATCCTCTATTTATAAAATGTAATGAAAAGTTATGTTATAAAAGGGTATAATGATATAGTTGGTATAAAAATTTAGTTTTTTATTTGGGTAAATTAGGATCTAAAAAATTTATGAATAACCCAATAAAAAAGATTATATATAAGAAATATTACTTTTATTTTTTGAAATAATAAGTATGTTGTTTCTGAACAAATAAATTTCTGTCTAGATATGAAGAAGTGGATGTCAATCTGACACATATGTATCTAGGGGTAAAACCAAAAAACACCTTTTTCATCTAGAATATATTGGGAACTAGTGATAAATAATGGGAGTTACAACAATCCTGGTTTTGCACTCTCAAGGGATATGTTTGGTTACTCACCATCGTTTTATGAATTATTATGAAGTATTTACAGAGAAATATAACTGTTGTATAAGAATGAAGCTTTAATAAATAAAAATCCTTTACAGATAAAAAATAGGTAAATGAAATAAGTTTCTCTCAATGGTTTTTTTATTATGTAAAATGGATGGAAGTAGTAGGAACTATTCAAATGGTCATTGCAATGAAAAATACACCGATCACCCTCTAATGGATGCCAAAATAGAAACCATCATAAGAATGGTGAATTAAATGTCTCAAGCAATGGGAAATAAGTTGAATCATGTTGAGAGACCAAATTCACCAAGAAGGTAACAACATTCCATTGAGTCCTTTTTGCGTCAATGAACATTATATTTTTGTGGATATACCGACCCATTGATTGAGGAATAGTGTATATCCTCTATAGAGAAGTTATTTTTTTATAATTCATAGTTCTGAATAAGAGAAAGTCACTATGGATGTTTACCGCTTTGAGGGAAAAGCTAATCAGTGGTGGGAATGATTTAAATCACGAGGCCAATATGGGATATTGATTAGATGGAGTTGTAAGTGTACTTATGTATCTTCTACAATAATTATTTCCATCGTTCGATGAGAATAAAATTAGGGAAGGAATATCTCGAGCAAAAGTAGAAGGAGAATGAATTTGTGGAAAGATACGAGATGAACATCACAAGACATTCACATTACACCTCTATCTTTTCATGGATTCTAATGGTATGGATGATAAAATATTCGATGAAATAGACATCATATATATATATAAATTTAGAAAATAGATTTTATTAAATTTATAAACAGATCATATGAAGTTATATAAAATTAGAACTAAAGTTTAGTGAGAGGGAATGGTCCCACAAATCAAATGAAAAGTAGAGACCAATGAAGCCTTTCTTTGGGAGGGGATTTGATTAGTGAATAGGTGGAAAGTATGACCAACATCCCATGTTTAATAAATGTGGTTATAAGAATTTGAGAGACTGTCTACTCAAGATAGAGAAATGATACAATTGTTGAAGAGAAGTTAGTATCACATGGATTATCATAGTGAGTTGAAGCTTCAACTTCCCAACACTAACGGAAAAGGGAATATGGTGCAGGTCCTACCTAAAGGTCAATGCTTCAAGTGTAGAATCTTGGGAGCTTTTCTACTAAATATCCAAATCTGTGGGTAGTAGAGTAGAATCACCATCATCGTCAACAAGGTTCAAGGGATAAAGGTCTTGATTTTTATATCAATACAGTTGAAGATGAAGCTCCAAATTATCTAGTGGTAGGTAATCTTATTCTTGTCAAAAATATATCATGTGCATTGTTTTATTATAGTTATACACATTCCTTTATATAATCCATGTTTCAAAAGAATATAGAATCAATCACACAACTACTAAAAGTATTTATATTAGTTAAGACTCTTGGATGGAATATCCAAGAATCAATAGTATTTGGAAACTCTATAATTTACTTTAGTGAGCACTGTCTTAGGGAAAATCAATTAGTCATTCCCATGTTTGAATTTGACATTATACTAGGGGTGGAATGGATCTCAATGAATAATTATAAGATCAAATACATAAGTATTAAAATCACAGTAGTCTTGAATGGATAACCTACAGTTATCTTCTAAAGAGAGATATTTCAACCGGATATTTGTGTAGAAGAACATCAAATATCCTTATTTATAGATTTTATTGGTGAATAAAAATAGCTAAATGAGATTATAAGGATAGAAAATTTCCCCTTAGTTTAGGAATACAATAGTGTATTTTTTGAGGAGTTACCTAGACCTCCCCCAGAAATAAAGGTAGACTTCTCCATTGAAATCATACCTGGATTTTATTTGAGGTCAAAAAACCCGTATAGAATGGAAAATATAGAGATGAAGGAATTCAATAAAACACTCCAAGATCATTTGGAGAAATGTTTTATTCAACCAATTGTATCTTCTTGGGGACCGCATGTTCTCCCTGTGATGAATAAGGATGGATCAGTGTAACTATGAGTTAATTATACAGAACTGAATGGGATCATTGTTATGAACAAACACCCTTTTCAACGAATTGATGAAATATTTTACCAACTTCGTGGGGATCAATTCTTCTCTAAGGTTGATCTTCGATCTGGTTATTATCAATTGAGGGTGAAGAAAGAAGATATTCCAAAAATATCCTTTCGATCAAGATATGTGCATTATAATTTTTTTTGTTATGCCCTTCGATCTGACTAATAATCCACTTATTTTTAAGGATTTGATGAATAGAGTTTTTAAGATATACCTTTATAATTTTTTGGTATTTTTTATTAATGATATAATGATGTATTCAAAAATTCACGAGGAGAATTAGAACCTTATATAGGTTTTATTGAAAACTATGAGGAAGGAGAGTTTATTTGGAATGTATAGAATGTGTGTGTTTTTTTACAAAATGTTTCATTCTTAGGACACATTGTAATCAGTAAAATAATCTCATTTGACCCTAAAAAGAAATAGTTTATATAAGAGTGGAATCATCCTACAACAGTAACTTAGATTCATAGTTTTCATGGATTTTTGAGATATTATTGGAGGTTTGTGAAAATAATTTCATGAAATTCCAATCAATTATCAATGATAACTCGAAAAGGGTTCAAGTTAATCTGGAAAAAGAAGTGTGAATAATGTTTCCATGAGATAAAGAAAAGACTAGTTGTTGCATCAGTTTTAACTCTACCCCCAATTAGATAAGAATTCATTATTTTTAGAGAACCATCTCTAAATGGGATTGGGTGAATCCTCATGATTGATCGAACATTTATTTTTTTATTAAAATAATATGATCCATCCAAGATATATCTAGGATGTCTAAAATTATAAATCCATAACACGTACCCATGTATCACACCAATACATTCCTAGGGTAGAGTCCCCACTCTCGAGAAGACCACCAAGGTATCGTCAAGACTGCTCCCCTAAGAGAGGGAATCCATGAAAAATTTGTCCTCCCTAGGAATATGATGAACCACACAATCATTCCAAAATTCCATGTCACAACCCTGAATGATGTAACTAAAACACCAAGGCACATCACCATTCCCTTTTCGTGCCTGAATCAATACCTCTGAGTCCGATTCCACTTCTGAGACTGGAAATTGTAACCTTTTCCATAACATAACTCCCGCTAGCAACACCTGACCCTCTGCGCCCAATGAAATTCCTAGCTCATGAAAGCTAGTAAAGGCTGCTAACATCAATCCACTTTTGTTCCACACCATCCCTCCAACCCTCATCAGTAAATTCATTCACAAACCATCCACAATGAGTTTTAATCTATTATCCGGAAGGGGCTATCTCACCTAGCCCCCTAGTAACCTCAGATGACCCACTGGTATGATAACAGAGTTACAAATCACAGTATAGTTTGACCCATTTCATCAGAGAATTTAATTCATACAGATTAACCATAATTTTTACCTGAATAATAATTCATTAATACCGAACATCCTATCTTATTGTATTGCATTCCTCCCACAGAGACCAAAAGATCAAGATAACCGTGATTCTGCGAATCCGGTTTTCCAGCACATTCAGTTCCTCTTCTGAAAACTAGGACAAAAAATATTATAAGGAATTGAAATCAGAATTTTACTTACCTCATCAATCTTTCATAGACTTGAGACAACACTCCCATTCACCCTTGATGAACAAGTGAAAAATCGAATTGGTCTGAGGAATTTCATAGTAGTAGCACTCAGATAACATCTACAAACCTTTGTTCTGAATATTATCCTCTATGGGAAGGGCCTGGTTTTCCCCCTCCATATGAGAAAATTCATCTTTTTTGGATCCTACTTACACCACAAATGAGCCCCTCAATCATACCATCTCCACTCATACTGTATAAGACAATGATAATCATGACTGTTAGGACATCCTGATTGAGCCTCAATAAAGCATAATCGATCTTCTTCCTCAGAAAAAACAATTTCTTTGAATAACTCCTTTTGATCCAAGTTTAGAATTTCATTTAAAAACCAGATATGTGGGAAGAAATCTTTCACTGAGATCTCCAAAACTAGGAAACCCAGGAAGAACAACTTCTCCCCATGCCACTTATCACTCCAAAAATTTATACCCCCATATCCAACCATCCATTGAGTTGAATCCTTTCGAATATCTAGGTGGTATACCACTATTTTATCCAGATTGGATAATTTACTACCATCCCATTCCTCTCAATACATTCAATATTTTATTCTCATAGTTTGTTCCATATCAATTTCCCCACAAGAATGTTCGAAGACAATCGAGGTTGTATGGTGTGCATGGTTACTATTAAATCCCCGAGTCCCACCCATCCATCCTCAACATGCTTCTCCAACCTAGTCCATGAGTCCCAATGAGCCCTTCCATTATTATTTTGATCCCAAAGAAATCTGTTGAAAATCATATCCATAGTAAAAATAGTCCCCCTAGGAGGAGTAATAGTTGATAATACATGCATCAGGAAAGATGAAAGCATACTATTGATCAACGTCACCCATCCTACAAATAAAAGAAACTTGTTTTTCTTGTTATAAGTCCACTAAACTATTTTATTAATGAGGTCCTTGAAGACGACTTTTTTCACCCTTCCATTAGAAGTAGGATCCACTAGTTACATCATATGAAGTTGTTTCTGTTGAAATTCTAGAATTTCATGGATGCTCTGAGCCCTTATCTTTGAACATTTATTAAAAATGAAGACATTAATCTTCCTTGAATTAACATGTTGGCCACTTATACTACTATATATCCATATAATCCGCATGAAATAGACCAATGATGACTTCATTCCATTAAGAAAAATATGTATGTCATCAGCGAACATAATATTAGAATATGCACCATCCGAAGCATGAGATAAATAATGAATAGTCTGTTGGTCCATCAACACTCTGTGCAAGTTTTGAGACAGGGCCTCTTGAGAAATTATAAACATGGAGAGGGAAAGAGGATCCCCTTGCATCACCTCCTCACATTCTTGAAAAAGACAAACCCTTTTCTGAGGATATAAATTGAAATCCAAAGTGAAGAGAAGCATCAGAAAAATAAATCTCAAACCCATTCATGAATCCTGAGATTCTTCATTCCCTGAATAAAAAAAACATCAGTCATACATGTCGTAATCCATATCCACATCCACCTGTATAAAAACATTCGACAACACCACCTTCTTGTTTTCAACCTCCATCAACTCTTGGGAATGTCCCACTGCCCCTTGGATCCCTCTGCCCTGAACGAACCCATGTTTTTCATGGGAAATAATCCTCAGTATGACCTTTTTCAACCACATCTCTAGATGCCTAGGCAAAGTATTTTAAGAAACATTCGATAGACCTAATGGTATGTACTGGAAGATAGATGTTGGATCATTCACCATTGGTACCAGCACCACCCAAGTATCCCACACACCCCTGTTGAGGGTACCCCCATGAAGAATTCATGAACTGCCTCGATAACGGATAGTCTTACAAGCTGTCATTTTTTCATGCAGAATGTCCCCGAGAATCCATGCAACCTCGGAGCACTATTCAGAGACACATTTCTAACCACCTCCTACACCTCCTCACCCAACGGTAAAGACTTAAAACTCACATTATTCCTTCCTTCTAGCCTACTAGCAATATTATGAATAAAGACATCCTACACACTTTGTGGTTCAGTCCCCCATATAGCCTATACCCGATCCGCTGCAAGCAAGTTTTCAAAGTTATCCAATGCCATTCTACCAACGAAATTCACATCAGAGGTGAAAGAACTATCTTCCAGCCTGATTTTTACCTTAAAATGTAGATACTCCTTCAAGAAATCATGGAAGAACCCACTATTCCTATCACCTTCCCTCGGCCACCATACCCTGGATCTTCTCTTGAGGACCTTATTTACCTCCAAAAAGTTTTGAGCATGAAAATACTGTTTGAATCCTAAGAATAAAAATATTTCATCATCCTAGTTATGTTGAAACACCCCCTCCATTCGTTCAATCACCTCCTCAAGCTTCTCTAGTGACTCAACTAAAGAAGGAACATTTTTAGACTATCTGTTGATATCAGATTTGAGGTGGTTCAGAATTCTAGAATGTCCCAACCAAGATCTTCCCACAATATCTTGCTCCCATGAATCATTCACCATTTTCAAAAACCCCTCCCTACTCTACTAATCCACTAAGTAGAAAAATTTCCACAAGAAGAGGAGAATTATCTGAAAGTGCCCGAGAAATATGCTAGACCGAAGAACTCGAAAATAATTCATTCCTTACTAAATGCACTACCCATTTTTTGTTCCACAAGAAGAGGAGAATTATCTGAAAGTGCCCGAGAAATATGCTAGACCGAAGAACTAGAAAATAATTCAAGGCCTTGAATATATCCCAGGCATATATCCAACCTACATCATATCCTGTTATCACCTCTACAATTATTAAACCACATATATTTACTCCCATGGAACCCCAGATACAGAATCCCCTTAGCGGAAATGATATTTCTGGATTCCAATATACCCTACATTCAAACCACTGATCCCCACTTCATTACTGATTTGTCAACAATTATATAGATGTATTTGCCTAAAAACCAATTCAACCCATTCGTGTAAAAGAATCCAAGGTATTCCCATAAGCACCACCTTTCCAACCTATACCCACTAGCATAGACAAAAGAGAACAAAAATTCTAAATATATGAACTGAATTTTTACGGAAATGCACTACTCAGTCACCTACCCAAGTTCCACTTGAATATGCTTCTTCCTAAACCCCAAATATGCATGTTCCCCAGATGTCCATGCAAGTGACACCGAAACCCTGACCTCTTCACAAGATCATTCAACTTACTCATACCTTGTTTAGGCTCCAAAAAAACCACCATAGAAGATCCAAATCTTCTCACTTCTGAATCAATGAAAGCACAATACTCATTTCACCCTAAACCCCGAGAATTCCAGATAATCATTGATGCCAATATAGAAAGTGACTCCCTGCCCTTCAACCACTGCTACCTGAACACGGAATGAACAATTCCATGCAACCAACCTCCATGGACATCGATCGTGTCACTGGTCCTGATGGACCCTCAGAGGAGTATCCCCTCTTTGGAACCAATACATTCTTCTTCAACGGACTATCCTCTTCTTCTAATAGAGATAACCGGTTCCCTACCCTTAAAAGTGGAGTCGAAGGAAACACCTCCTCTCGAAGTATGAAAACTAGAAACTATCTCTTATGAGAGTTGCATGATGAGACTATTTATTTCTCAACCCCCTCATGAAGGCCTATCTTCAACGTGCCCGATTGAAGGTTCATAGAGCCATCTATCATTACTAACAATGAAATCGTCATTTAGCATGAAAAAAATCACCAAAGATACTCGTACCTCCAACATGGGAGGAGGCATCCTTCGGGTTAATTTTGGTATAAAATCTTAAATCACCTTTTTTACCTTTGGAAGATCTGGGGAAGCCTCTGAAGTAACCACCTCAAACGAATCTCGGAACTCTACCACCGACGTGACCTCCATAGGTCCCAATAATAACAAAGTAGGAGCCCGAAGAAGGCTGAAACCACTCTGAAATCCTTTCCCTTTTCTAAAAAAAACTTTTTACCTGAACCAGACCCAAAAAAATTTGAAAATTCCCCTACGCTTTTCGAGCCGATGTCCCCAATCTCCTCTGACGAGGATGGTGATGGATTAAACCTCACCGACTTCATCACATCATGTCGGACATGAAATCCCTTAGACTCACCCAAGATATCCATAGGAATGGTGACTGGTCTTGGTAGAGAATACATCTAAGAGACATCTCATGTCCTAAGGTTTATCTTCCCATTCATACAGTACTCCATTGCATGTCTGTGAAACACAGAAGTAGATCAGAACCTTAGATGTGATTTCGAAATACAAAAAATGATTCTTTTCATGTCAGCAACTAAAGGTGGAATGAAAATTTCCTAATGGGTATTACAACCGCGACCTATACTAGCATAAAAGAGGAAAATATCTATGTGGTATTTTTCCCTGGATTCCTACGAACAACCAAAGGAAACAATGTGATAAGGGTTATAGTAGTCTATCTCACCAATACTGCCCATTTTATCTATATTCGGGATGATTTATCTCTTATCAAATTTCAATGATTTAAATTAAGGATGTGGTAAATATTTATGGAGTTCCAATTTTTATAATATCTTATTGTAAACCAGGGATCGCATAAAAATTCTAGAGAATTATTCAACATGCTCTATTTACCTAACAGAATGTCAGTATGACCTATCACCACAAAAATGATGGAAAATATAAAAGAAATATTTAGGTACTCAATGAACTAATGAGAACATGATTAATTGAATCTAAAATTGGTTGGGATCAACATCTCATATTAGTTGTTTTAGCGTACAACAACAGCTTCCACTCATGAATTCCGTTGGAACCCTATGATGATCTATACGGGAAGAGATGTAGAACTACAACTTGTTGGGATAAAGATTGTGAGATAAATATTCTTGGGATTGATCTTGTGAACGAGATGGCATAAAAGATTCCTGAAATCTAACAACTCATTAAGGATGCTCAAAGTCGGTAGAATATCAATTAATAAATTGTCAAAGGGAAATGAAGATTGATGTTTGAGATTAATTTTTCCTTTGAATTTCTCTATGTAATGGGGTCATGAAGCTTGGAAAGAAAGGGAAGATCATCCCCATGAACATTGGGCCCTATGAAATCCCTAACCCCATAGAAGCAGTAGACTATCGACATTCACTACCCCAAAATCTAGATCAATTTCATGATGTATTCCACGTATCCCTCTTAAGGAAGTAAATACCTAACTCTTCACATGCACTGGATCCTAAGGTGGTCCAAATTGAACTTGACCACTCTTATGAGGAGCATCTGTTGGAGATCTTTGATTGTAGATACAAGGTTTTGTGCTACAAGAATACCCACCTTACAAAATTTATATAGAGGAACCCCAAATATGAATATGTCATGTGGGAAATAGAGGATAATATAGGACAACACTACCCACACCTTTCCTTTTCTAATGTTATGAGTTGAAATTTTGTTGAAATTATTTTTAAGGGGGGACAAATGTAGTGACCCAAACTATTTTAATACTATTCTTTCCTGAAAATGTACGTTTTACTATGTTATAATCAAAAAAAATTATTATTATAATTATAATAATGTGACCATCATGTTTTGACCGTTATATATCCATTGGTTAATAAGACCATTGCTTAATAAGACAGTTAGAAACCATAACAATTTTTAACATTATAATTATTTTTTATAAATAGGAATTATGGTGAATAATTAATGGAGAAATAAGTGTTAATGACCTCTACACGTAGAATCATTCTATATGAAGCCCATTTGTTGAAGCCTGGGAAAAAGAAAGAATAATTAGGATTTTCTCTAGACTAATTCCAATATGAGCTTCAATATGTTAAGATTGAACAAAATCACATGTGGGAGAATTTCAAATTGATGTAAATCACCACTTGGGTAATGTTGTTAGAGCCACCCCAATATTCTATCACCATTGCACACCATAATCATAGGTCTTTTGTAGGTTTTGTAAGGGGTTCTGTAATTAGACCTTAGTTACATTTTTTATTCCATTTTTATGAAAAAAATTATTATTTCATCATTTATATTTGAAGAATAGTTTTTCTTAATAAGATATAATTTTAATTGAGAAGAATTTGACAAATTGATTTTATTGGTAAAATTGTAATTCTATTACTATATTAGAATAATTATTTATTAAAAATGTTATATATAAATATTATTTTTATAAAAACAGTCATTTTTATTTACAAATGATAAAATAATTATATTTTTATCATTTGTTGAAAATTTTACTATGCATGTCACTATGCATTTTCTATAACTTAATATTTTTAATAATAAAGTATTTCTATAGTTAAATGTTTAATTTATCATATGAATAAATTTATTAATATAAAATATATTTCATGTATGAATTAAAAATTTAGATATTAGGTTACAGAGAATTTATGTGATTTTTATAAAATACTTTGTTTTTTGGTAAATAGTAAAAATATAATTGTGCGGTTTATGTACGCTTAATTACATCCTTAGTTATGCAATAATGATGTAATAATCCTAGAAGACTCTTTGGGATTAAAATATGATTCTAGGGGTCCCATGTGGCCAATACCATGAGAAAATAACATTGGAATGCCCATCGTTTTTCAAATACCACTAATGAGGTGTCTTTTGAAATTAATAAAGTATTCCATCACTTTTTCAAAAAATACCCCTTCATTAATTCTTTTACATTCATTCAAAAATCATTATAAATTATTTTATGATGATATTACCTCCCAAGGAGTTATCCAACGGTGTCCTAAATCCCCCAAGTTCCCTGTCATAGTATTTTAGATGTTACTATTCAAGGTAAGAAATTCTAAACATCTGTTTTTCTATTCTGGTTCCTTTTTATGTGTTATATCATTCAAATTTCTATCCCGTATTCCTATTTACCTTCTATTACATACCTATAAAATATTATGAGTCAGTTTATCATTTTTTACGATTTTTCCCACTCTTTGTAATTTTTTCTAAAACCATGTTGCATAGCCGTTGTGCTGTAGACTTTTTGTCTAAAAATCTCCCTCTTTTTTCAAGAAATTATCTTATTTTATTTATGTGACTACCCAAACCTATTTTATCTCTAGGGGTATTAATCAATATATAAAAATGATATTTTTTTTCTATAATTATATACATAAAACCTTCATTCCTATTTTATGGGTTATAAATTACCCATTGATCATGTCTATAATCACTATTTAGAATGTCATGATTTTGATATGAAACCCATTCCGTTTATTCTATTTGAATTATTTATGAAATTTTTTATTATGAAATTTTTGGATCACATAAAAATATAGATAGATTAAGGGTTATCCCTGGTATTTCGTCAATGCATTGGATAATGAAATTAATCTCTAGAGATGACAAGTTTTATGATACCTTGGTGAATAACAATGGTAATTTTTATGGCACCTTAGGGATGAACCTGGGTGATATACTTTAAAATATATAAATTAAATGTTTAAGACATATTTTCATTTACTGAATAAAGTTATTATTATTATTATATTATTCTTTATAATGCCTATGAGATTCCTCTTATTCTTATTGATATCTCTTAAGTTCACATATAAACTGTGTCACCTATTTTCATTACATGGAATTCTCCTCACTCATTCCATTAATGAATGTCCCCACATTATAAGATTTAGTAATTAAACTAAGGATGAACCTATTATAAGTCCTTACTTGTGTATTATAATAATTACTTTTTTTTATGTATTATTTACCTTATTTCCAAGACACTAATCATTATAGATCATCTGTTTCTAAAATGTAATGATATAGTATGTAATAAAAAGGATGGATTCTATAAAATCTAATACTATTAATCAATATTTTCATTCACAATAATTAAATTTAATTTATTAAATAATATGATAATTTTTATTTTAACTGTGAACTCCACTTGGTTACATTCAATTTCTATAAGTCGTGAAATCTAATTTTTTAATATAGGTGAATGAAAACAAATTTTAAAGTAAAATATTACTTAATTTTTTAAAATGAAAAACATTATATATATAAATTAATTATAGATTTATTTAAATTCATAATTTAACAAATTAATTTTTTTTAATAATTAATCTTAATGTTTTGTTAAGTTATACATACTTTTTAATATAGTCGTTAACAATACAGTTTTAGTAATAACTATATTTTTCTTATTCTTAAAAAATAAACAATTTTAGAAAAATCCAAAAATTTCATCCAATGATAATATTGAAGTAGTTAATCCAAAATTAATTTAATTTATTAATATTAAAATTTTATATTATTTGAATTAAAATTGTATATAAATCAAAAAAAATTCTGAAAATTATTATCATATGAAAGAAAAAATTATTTAAAATTTTAAAAATTCATAATTATATTTCATATTAATTATGGTTTTAATTATCTAAAATGTATTAATCTTATAAACAATATATATTATCTATTATATTTTTAGTTTCTTAAAATAATTATATTAATATACAATTTATGAAAAAAGAAACATTCATAAGAATAAAATGATCAGGTTAATTTAATTAATGAATTAGATAATAAATATTGTTTAAAAAAAAATAAATTTGATAAATAAAATAAAACAATAATATTTACATGATTATATCATCATACTATATATTTAATAAACTCTCAATATCTTTATGTAATATATATGAATAAGGTAATATAATTTGGTAGTTGTGGTTTTGATTCTTCTTGCATAGATCGCATGAATTTTTTTACAAGATTGAATTTCTCTCATATATAATTGTACTCTTATCAAAATTATGGTAGTTTGGATTGAGATTACTCTAGGTAAAACACTAGTGAATCTACCTCCTTCACATACTGAAATATTCAACCTAATAAGGGATAATTATTCTTCCCAATAAAATTACTATATTTTACAAAGATTTCATAATATGGTTACATCATTTTTTACTAGATAATTTAATGACTATATAATAACAGTTTAATTGATTTATTTCATCTAAAATATCAAATAATCATCTTAATTTAGTTTTTTTTGTGAATGATGTTATCATCAATTTTATTAATTTAGAGCAATAAATATACTACAGAATCCCAATGTTGTACAACATACATTAACATATAAGAAAATTTATGCACACTTGACCTGTGAATTAGAATAAAAAATCATCTTAGTTTTGGGTCCAGATATAGGATTGAAATCCCAACAAACCCCATACTATAACCAATGTGATTCACTACGAAAGGTGAATCTAGGAATATTGGGGGACCCGAATACAAGGAACATGTGGGGATAAATGAAAACTTTTATCTATTTATAATATTTTATTGTCATATTACCAAAATGGTTTGGGTTATTATGTTGGTAAATTTGGTTGTATGACACAAATTAATCTAGCAAGATGTAATATCATTTATATTGGAAATTATTAAATTCAGTTTAACATCATGTGATAAGGACTATGGTTCCCTATAATTGACTATGTTGTGTGTTAGTCATGATAGTAAGAATGAGAGGGTATGGCACCTATCTTCGGGACAAGTCTGTGCATGCATGGGAATGCCTAGCCGAACAGCCATGCGAAGATGGAGAGATGATTTCATGATGAAGATGCTGGGGAGGAGAAGTTCCAAGTAGTTAGTCTGCATTGTATGTAATGTTTGAAGCCTACGGGCAATGAATTTCTCTAAGGCCTACAGGCCATGTAATACTTATGCCTATAGGCTTTGTAAGGGTTCCACCTCACCCCTTGAAAGGTGGATTATCAAAATCAGTAAAATATGAAGGCCTTCGGGCCATTGGAGGGGGAGAGTAATTTTTCATAAACACTAGGCTCACATGATTCACATATTGTGTGTGAAGTAAGAGATAAATGGAAGGTAATAAAGATATTATGATAAACCATGATGAAAAACATATCTAGGGAAATTATTTCATAAAGTATAAAGGTAGACTCTATATAGATACTTATCGAATTAAAATAAAATATTATTCTTGAAAAAAATTCATTGCCAAGCCAAGAAAAAATGTTCCATTAGTTATTATGTATACTATGATGTCATTTATAATTCCACTTGTAGTAATTATAGAAATATTCCCCATAAAAATTATTCACATTCTTAGGGATGGGGAACCTTATATCATTGGACATGTATACCATGATTTAAGGTTCATCTATCATAGCCATTACCATTAGAGCTTGTATGGATGGGGGAAATAATACATGTTTAGATCAAGATCGTATAAAGAGGAGGGGTATTTTTTGGTGATATATTTCTAGAGAATGAACCTATAATGGGTATGTCAATGTAAATCATGGTTTTATAAATGAAAATATAATTTTATGAAGCCAGAAACAATCTTTATGAGGCTCCTTATGCATTGATCATATTTATGCCCATTCGAACTTGGACTTCTCATAATTATAGTACCATTCACTAATGTAAATAGTTAATTTTCATTCTAGAAGGGAGAGGTGTGGATTCCAATATAGGATCAAGGAATCACTATGTATCCATATATAACATGAATACAAACTCATTTAGTTTTTGAAATGTCCCCACATAGATATACATCATAGGTAGATGAATGGACAT
Organism: Viscum album; assembly: GCA_963277665.1. NCBI lineage: Eukaryota > Viridiplantae > Streptophyta > Magnoliopsida > Santalales > Viscaceae > Viscum > Viscum album. The sequence goes on along the minus strand of OY728158.1, from coordinate 1,006,132,888 downwards.
CTACGTAAATCATAATTGTTGTGCCATCTTAAAGATGTGATGTCACTAGATTGTGACATTAAACTAAAGATGTAGATGGTATTTTTGTTTCAATTTATGGATGCTATTGGTATAGTATACCATGACATTAGTACATACTCTAATGGTTTATAAATTAATCCATTGAATGTTCCTAATATTTCCTAGTGTTAGAGGCTCCTAGGAAGGACCCAATAAACACACCTATATTAGGATGTGACCATTTTTTCCAAAGCATTCTCAGTGACTGTTCTCTAGTGAAACATCACTAGAATATCATATATAGATCATAATAATATAATGGAGGTAATTTTTTATGGTGTAATTTTCAATTGGGTAGTGGATATGGGATCTGGGAATCACTACGTCTTCTATGAACACTTTATTAAATAACACATAGTTTTTATATTCTATTATCTGTATATATAAATCCCATAAATTATAAGGTTTATTTATCGGAAGAGGGTCAAGTATTTTGAAGAAAAATTATAAATAATCCTATTTATCTTTGACCCATACAAAGGGACATGTCAATTTCATTTGGATGTTAATAAATTCACTGAAACATAATAAACATATATTGATCTAATCTACAGAGAGAGTTTCTAAATAATATACATTTTAAAAAATTATTGAGTGCCATATATGGTATACCAAGTTTCATAATTTATAGCTATGTGTCCATAACATAACTCATCACCAAATTAGTTTAGGAGGCCCTAATATTTTGCATATGAGTGATTCATTAAGAACATGATGCTGAAATGAGTCTTGAAAGGTTCATGGAAATATATATATGACCAGGAAACCACCCATAATGTCTAATTATAACTAGAATGGTAGAAATTTGATTGAAATTAGAAATTTTCATTGTTATTTAAAATTATAATATTTTAAAATTGAGGTATTGTCTTATTTTAGTAGGAAACTAAAATTTTAATATACGTTTCTTGGACACTAGCGAGGATCTAGATATCTTATATGAGATTTAGACCATAAAAATAGATATTTATGTATTGTTTTCTATCATTTAGGGAGTACTGGGTGACAATGAATTTAATTTTATAATTATAAATAAATTATTTGTAGTTTACATTCATTAAATAAAGATGAAGGGTAATACAATTTAATTTTATATATAATTGATTGGTGTGCTCTCGAATGGAGTGATTGGTAAACATGGAAATTTTTTTGTATTCAGGAATACATGAGGTGGGTTGATATGAAATATATTTAAAATAGAAATATTTTTGTTACAATAAAAACCATAGATATATTTGGAATAAGTGATCATAGACATCACTAAATATACTATAATATTAGGAACCCATTCATATTGAGTTCTTTAAATTCCTCATCATTGACCAAATCATATATAGGATAAATTGAAATTTTTGAGATATGGGATAATATATAAAGAACTATTCCATGAAGGATCCTCTATAAATATAGATTGTATACAAGATATGGGAATTCCCATGCTTCTAAAATGTACTATTATATAGTTTATGGGAACAAGGACTCTTCCTAATATGTAAAATTGTTTTCATGTTTGGGAACTTGAGTATGTGACTAAGATAATGATCGCGTGAGTCACTATATATCTTATAATTTAATCTGTTATTACACACATAGATAATTAAGATAAATATCAATCCTAATTTATGATCATATTGATGAAATTGGGTATTATTATATTCATTAGTAAAGAAGTCCATTACATCATGTCCTTCTATTGTTTCCATTATCAAAAGAATCCTCAATAAATGGATAGAACACCTTCTATAGATTGAATACCAACATATTTGAAGGATAATTTTCCATTTATACATTAGGGCCAGGAATTAAATAACTAATCATTATTATGTATACTATAATGGTAGTAACAAATAAACACCATTTTCTTTGGGGGGAAATCCTTAAACCTATTGAGATCATATTCCAGGAATATGGGATGTACACCCTCAGACATATGAAAACTGTGCATCAATGTATTCTACATGAATAGAGATATCACATAGTTGGCGGTATGAAACAAAATATGGTCCACTTTAAATGGTTTAAAGTCAAGAATCAGAGAAATTTGGGGTAATTTTATTTAGTGTTATAATGCTTATAGTAATATGAACTGTAGTTTAAGGTCATGAAAGAAATAAAAAAACCATGTAGTCTATTATCATTCTATAGTTACATTAGTCCATAAAGATTTATTTTTTATAACAAGGAACCAATCATTATGTCATTAGGTTTCATAGAACATGGTACATGAAAATATAGTTTCACTACATGCAGAATATATATTGTTAATTGATGTGAGAGTAGATATAATATTTCATAATAAATCATTCATTAGTGTGGAACATGGTTTTTTCCCCACCTATCATTAATAGGGAATAAGACTCTTTAGAGTAAAAGTTATATAGAAGATAAGTCAGCTACTACATTTGTTCTTAAATTTTCGGATTCATTATTTTTATAATTGGAGTTATTAGGGCCATCACAAATTCTCTATAGTGAAACGAGTGGAAGAAATCATTTATAATGAAGGCTCAATGAATCTGGTTATGATTAATGTATAGGTTGTGTATTATTCTAAACCTCTTATCCTCGAGCTTCTCTAAGTCATTGAGGTGTATCTAGAATTATTAATCCTATAAGATATATCAACATCAAGTATTTAAAATTGATGGAAATTGAACTTCAATGGGAATCACTTCCTCTATTCTATATTAAAGTTAAAATGGGGTCACCTATGTAGTAGTATGGATCAGGGTATTGAAAAAGAAAAATGTCTGAAATAATAATTTATTATTAAAATTTCATGTCCTAATCTAACATCACTTATAGTGAATCCTATCGTGCAATATTGATGAAATATATGAATCTATTAACTAATTCATGATATCATGATGAGTTATTTGAATCAATTTTATACTCATAATATAGCCATGTCAACTAATACAAATTAAACATTTTATGGTTTTCCATCAATATAGTTTAAGGGACAGCACATCTGTTCATAATTTTATAATTTTCGAAGAAAACTATATTGTTCCACTTAACATACCTGAGGGTTTTATGCATATCATATTTAGTTAAGAAATCCGTGGGTGTAGTGATATACATGATTTTTATCAAAATATATGGGGATATGGTCCCATGAAATCCATTCCTTATATGAACAATAAACCATATTATATGAAAGTGTTCAATTTTTTTTGGGTTTAATGAATTGTTTTGCATGTATTTTATAGGAATAAAATTTTTTATTTAATTAAACGTAGTAGAATTTCATCACTGGGTATAAATATCCAAATATATAGATTTTTTGGGAGATTCTTGGGCCTCACTAATTGGAAAAACATGATATTTCATGGACTTTTTACATAACGGAGAGGGCTTTTCCCCTTTGACTATTTCTATGTAGGTAACCATAGAATCATTTATTTTATAGTAACTTTTTTTCATTCAACATATCCTAGAATTTTGAATTTCTTACCTATCACATGATATTTTACATCATGGAAAAGTCCAATGGAAGGATCCTTTTTTGGTGATAATCTATTATGTGGAGTATCCATCCAATGATGGTATCCATTGGTGAGGATATTATCTCATCATTATATAGATAAATGATTATTTTATTAATTTTTTCTAGGTCATAGATAGTTGTAGGAGTACCCCTATTTTTTGTGATGCGAAAAATTTCCACCTCTTAGCCAGGGCCATCTAGTGCATTACCATGTATTTTTTCACAATGGATATGAATCATTATTCACATAAAGGGGAAATATCACATACATCCCCTTTCATAAATGAATTTAGGATACAAAACTTCTTTCATAATGTTGTATTCATGACTAATCGACATAACAATCATCTTTGAAGCACCATTATCTTTCAAGTGGTCTACTTTGATTTTCTATTCCATGTTTAGGTTTGTGGTGACAGCATGACACTACACCACATTGATATGTCGTCCTTCAAATAATATAGATTAATCAATTAAAAAACCATTGTATTGTTATTTTAATAATATTACTAGAAAAAAAATTAGTTTTAGATTCTAAATAATTTTCATATTGGACATCAAGATGCTCCATCAAAGTATATCTCACATGTCGGTAGAGTTCCATTGATATAGAAAACCTCAACATTCCACAACTAGGTATTCAGGATTTGAATTCTAGGCTAGTCTATGCAAAAAATCAAATTGGCCAATTCTTTCTCTATGACTACCTTCTATTTAAAAAGGTGGATATCTAATTGTTCTTGGTTAACCACCCATTGATCCATACATCATGTCAAAATTAGAAGGTTGATGATATACAAGAGTGGGTTTATGTGAGAGAATAGGTGGACATCATTGTTCTCCATGTATTGCCTCCTATTTTTCATCATTAATATCTACGTAGGATGTCACTTCTAGATGATATAATATCAATTCATTGTGTCATGTTTATTTTTTTATGATATTATAGGTAGTTTTCATCTCATCAAAATTATTTTTGTTAGAGAAGGGAACTATGTGATTCATCTATGGTGGCCACGTATATGGTGAGAGTTATCCTTTCCATTGAAAAATATATCATTATTAGTAAAGTGTATATCCATTTATATTTTCATAGGATTCTTGATATTATTATTCTCATTGGTATGTAACTCCATTCATTATAATCTTTGTAAATGGGAATATTTTATGAGTTGGATTGGATATAAAAATATATATTTATGAAAGGTTACCTTGAATCCCCCTCAACTCATTGAGTATTTCCTAAGGTTTAATTTTTTGGAACCATTTTTTCCACTCATTTTTTAATTTTATACCACATTTGTCTTATAAAAACATGAGGAATTTTCCAAACATCACCTTAAAAAGACATTAAAATGTGTTTATCTTCATGTTGTGAGGTGTAATTTTTTTAAATAAAAATTCTAGGTTGATAATAAGATATTATAATTTAATATATTTATCATACTTATCATCGATATATAATTAATTGATATTCCCTATGATTTTATTAGAGATATAATAACTAATAACATGATAGGTGGCACTGGAATTATTGAAAAAGGTAAAATATTTGATCACAAAATATAACTATGGGTTATATGAAAGAGTTGCCTTCCCAATATATGAGGTAAATCCTAGATTTATTATACCCAGAGTACCATTCAAAGATGAAATGTAATTATAATCATTAGTTTTCATCGATCATGATAAATTTGATTTGGACCAGGTAATAATATATTGGTCAGTGCCTATTGAGATATTTCAAATTAGTGAAAACTATGATGCTTATGTTCATTTTCATAATTGTGATGGCACTATTTATCCACATTTATTAATAAAAAACCTTAATTAATGTGGATTTAATAATATTATAAAATTTTTACTCAACTGTCATGTTTTGTGTTAGATGAATTCTCCTGGTAATGTTCTTGAATCCATGATGATTTTATGTCCTACCTTATTGATGGGTGGACACATTGATGTCCATGCCCAGAATCTCCATATAATAATAAGTGAAACCATAATGTTTTTATTTGATATATATATATATTAATTTATTTATCTTCAATATAAATGACTAAAATGATTAATGTTGGTGATGGGTATTTCTATATTCCCTTATTAACTTGATTTATCTCATGAATGGTGGAGGAGATTCTTTCCTCAAACACTAGGGTGAATCCATGATATCTTGTTCTCATTATTCTAGCTCTACTTCATGTTTTATAGATTTTGGTGATAATTTCATTTTATATATTTTAAGGGATCATTATGGGGTCCTTTTATCTTTTATAAATAATTGGGAGGCATATCTTTCTCATGGGAATACAAATGTATGTTATTTGTTGTAGGTATACCTTTAGATATGATTGACATTCTAATCACTATCACTAGAGGTAGATGATGTAAATTATGTCTAGTGATGAGCTTGAACTATTAAAAATACCTAAATTTGGGTTTTGTTCCACCATCAAATTGTTAGGGAATAAAAAATATTATTTTGTTTTTTTCTAGTGGAATTATGGAGAAATTACCTAACCATTTAGAGTAGGGACATGTGAGTCTCCTCTAATCGTAGAAATGATTCATTATCTATTGTTAAACATTTTTCAAAAGATGATGGATTCATTGAATCAATATAATTGTAATGTATATTTGTTAGTTCATTATTTTTTGTGTCCCACAATATTACCAGGAAATCAGAGATGAATACAAGATCCCTGAATTAGGATTTAAATTTGATTCTTATGTTGAAATTTTTATCTCAATTTTCAGACACCTGAATGGTAAAAATCATGGTAGAAATGTAATATTAACCATACAAAAATAATTAGAGTGTTTATATTTGTAAAAATTTACTATATATCCTTTGAAAATTATGTTTCAATGATTTTTTTCATTTTAGATCATACAGGTGATGTACTGGGGTTTGATATTTCTTTAGATGATAGCCTCACAATAAGGATGTTTGAATGAGATATCTAAAAATTGGGCCCCACCCAACAGTTTCCGCATAGACCCATGGTCCCCACCCTGGGCCCCACCCACATGCCTGAACTGGTCATCTTACTAATGATTTTCCCCACAGGCCAAAACATGTCCTTTCTAGTGTGCTTTGTCCTCAATCGCACACACCTTGGGAAACATCCCAAAAGGTCACCCATCCTAATCACAACTCTAGGCCAAGAACACATAACTAGGTCACCCATCCTAATCACTACTCCAGGCCAAGAACACATAACTATGGGGTTCTAATCAGAACGGCTCCCAAAAAAGAAGATGCACCTCGATGGGTGACCTTCTGGGATGACCCCCAGGGTGTGTGCGATTGAGGACAAAGCACACTGGAAAGGACATGTTTTGGCCTGTGGGGAAAATCATTAGTCAGATGACCAGGTCACCCATCCTAATCACTACTCCAGGCCAAGCACACATAACTGTGGAGTTCTAATCAGGACGTCTCACAAAAAAGAAGATGCACCTTGTTGACATGAGTCATATCATTTAGTCATTTAACCCTTTACCATTTGGGGGTATTACAATCACACATTCTTTAGTGCACAATGTCCTTTGTTGTGGGCCCTACATCTCATCCCAAGTAGTGCACCGCAATTAAGGCTAGGTACCACCTCTGATACCAAATGTTACAATTGGGCCCCACCCACCAATTTCCCCGCATATATGTGGTCCCCATCCTGGGGCCCACCCACGTGCCCGAACGGGTCATCTGACTAATGATTTTCCCCACAGGCCAACACATGTCCTTTCTAGTGTGATTTGTCCTCACTCGCACACACCTTGAGAAATATCCCAGAATGTCACCCATGCTAACCACTACTCTAGGCTAAGCATTCTTATATGTGGAGTTCTTATCAGACGGGCTCCCAAAAAGGAAGGCACACATTTTTGACATGAATCATATCATTTAGACATTTAACCCTTTATGATTAGGGAGTGTTACAAGATAATTGTAAGAATTTTTTATGGGGTACCTTCTACACGATACACATCATATATATAAATATTTATTTATCAAATTACTAGTCGATATGAAGAGCCTAACAAATATCTCCTCAAATATATTTTTTGTGGTAAAAAACATAATGAATTGTATGTTTGGTTGGAAAAAAATACAATCTTTTTATGATGTTGTACGTCTATCCAAAATGTCAATACATAGCAAAATTGGTTTTATCATTACCATAATGATTTGGGGAAATTATATTTGAGGTAGATTGATATTGTTCTTGGACTATAGTTACAGTCATTTTTTATTAGTTTGTTGGTATATCAAGTCTTCCGACACATCGGGGATGGACTGCTAGTCGTAAATCCACCTACTAGTATTCTAAAAAAATTTTATTTAGATAATATTGGAAATATTCAAGTTTGTATCCATGATCCATTTATAAAAAACTAGAATTAATTCCGACAATATTTATCTTCAAATAAGACTTAAATTAAAACATTGACGTAATGGTGAGATCACCTGCAATTGTGTCTCCCACAATTCCAAATATATTTATGGCCACATACTCATGATCCCTAGTTTTAGGAAAGGGCATTAGGGTCATATGAATAATATTTTTTGGACGAGGGTTAGTCTGTGTGAATATATTTAATTTACCAAAAAAATATTTCATTATATTTTAAGGATTCTATTTTATAGGATATTTCTCTTACTATAAATGATGGGGGTAGACTATCTATGAGAGTTTGGTTTGGTTTGTGTGTTGACTATAACTCAATCAACTTCTCTATATCTTATCACATATAGTTATTTCTAGATAAAGAGGATTAGATTTAGGGTATCTATATAGATGATTAAATGATAACTAGGTCCATAACTATTTGGATTTGTTTTTTCCAACGGACTTGATAATATATATTGATTTAATTATGTGTAATCTTATTTTCAAAACATTCATTAATTCTTGGTTGGGATTTTTCTAGTTTCCTTATTCTTATGGTTGGATAGTTTATATATAATAAATATTAGAGGGGTGTTTTCAAAAGGTTACCTACACAAGAATGAACCAATTTTTATTGGTTCTCCTTAATGAAAAATAATTCTTGGATAAAATTCCGTAAAATTCATTGAAAAGGGAGATGACAAAGATGATCAATGATGCTGAATTAATAAGGTTTCCTTTCAATGAGATGCTTTTGAAGATTTTTTTTCTTGATTAAATTATTTTCTCAGGAATATAATATTTTTATAAAAGAGAACATTTTATTTTTCTAGACCTCATTTTCAAGGATACAATGATATTTCATTGCCTCCACAAATAGAATTTCTCAGATTGTTATTTCATTATGGGATGAATCGAGAGGATTATATAATTACCAGGTTTTGTAAATACCATATCTTTTTGTTTATATCTGACGACTGAAGTTTCAATATAATGAGTCTATTATTCCAAGGCATTGGTCACATTATAAATTTTGTCCTTAGTTTTCAAAAAATATCCTCATGATACTATACCGCATCAGTGATTTCATAGCATCAGCTAGGTATATTTTGGAAATAATTGTGTATATATATCTTTATAGATATTATTTTCAATGATAAAATGTATTTTAACCTATTAATTTATTATATCATGTGAAAAGATCTCAACATTCTATCTAATGAATAATTTATAGAGCTACTAATTTTGATGATTCATTCAATTCGTGAAAACAAAGACTATTATATTAGATAGGATATAGATAAATTTTTAATGAAATTGATGTCAGTGTCTAAATATCCCTACTATGTATCCACCTAGAAAAATAAATTATGAGATGATGATAGATCCATCTAGTCTATGTATAATGAATATCTGATTTACTGCCTCTTTTTTGGTAGAGTGGACCTATCAGGGTGTTACAACTAGACAAAACACATTACAGATTCTACTATAGTTATCCCATGATATATATGTATGGGTATATAGTTTCTTATATTCATGAAGGGGTATTTTATCATCTAACCATTACTGTAATAGTTTCTTTTCATGCTATTCCAGATCATTCCATCATTTGATTTATTCCATTCAGGTTGGATGAGACTAGATATGGGTTAGGAGTTCTAGAGATAATTCAATTAGACCTAATCCCTTTACATAGTTTGGTATTGTAGTATTGGTTAGTTTTAAAAATTAATTATATTCTGGACTTCTATATTGAGATGGGCCTAGGTGACCTTCCTAGAATGACAAAATATTCTATCCTAGTAATGGGAATTCATGGGAATCATTGAATGCAGATTTCATGTACACATATTTTTTAGATGTAAATGCAACATGATACATTGAATTTCCTCTCTTTTTATTAGTCATACTATTATAATGAATTTTTTTAGAGGAATACACTCATTTGTGATGACTATAGTCAATTAGATTAGTGCCTCTCATTATTTAAATATTGAGTTGTTTAGGATGATAGATCTTAACCTGACACTATTACATTTTTTTGGTAGACAGGACATTGAACACCCCATGTGATGGGTGGGATATAACCAAATTTATTTCTTAATATTTATCATACGGTCTCCAAGGGGTATTATATAACTTATTGGGACATCCATGATCCAATCCTAGATATTAATTTTTGATCAAACATAATCTCCTTTTTTATTTCAATTTAGATTGCATATCAATATGAAATTTCACCTTGTATAGTTAGATACCTGTTTATCTTTATTAATCCCCCCCCATATTGACTGTGATAATGTGTACCTATGTACACCAAGAAGTGTGGAACAGTTCTTCCTTGTATTATTAATAGGGAAAATATTTAGTGTCTAGATGCTCAATGATTATAACATCAAGGTCTTACTTTGGATCCCCTTTCTTAGTGGGATTTCTCTTATTATGAACTATGTTCAGAATAATTTTCATAGTAAGATTAGAGAAATAAATTTTAATATTAAATGTTTTACTAAGAGATTATTTGACTTCTTTTCTTAAGAACTACACAAATAATTGTAGTGTGTATCATAATCATAGTGGTGACAGGGTTGTGGATAGTCAGAGGTCATTTGGTATCCTTGAAAATACCAACATACATAGAGAAATTTAATGAATTTCAATGACCATTAGGACAAGATATTTCATGATTCTAAATTCTAACATCATTAACCTATTAAGGGTTTGATGATCCTAGGGTTCTATAGGTGCTTCAAATTTCTCCATACCTACAGTATACGGGTTCTCCTATATGGATTTCATCACACATAACAATAAAATGTCCTAGATTATAAAAATATTAACTTGAGTGTGAACTGATTGAAATAACATCTTAGAATTTAAGAAGCTCACCATTACTGATTATCATACTCATGGGGGCATTTTCCATCATAGTTCAGAAACATGGGAGGACTTATTTGGGGATTAGTGTAGGATAATATCAATTATATATTTCTTTTGGATATGTTTTTTTTCTCTAGTGATGTGAATATTTTTTTGGATGAACCAACTAGTGTACAATTAATTTAGGCACAATACCTCTCCTAGAGAAATGAATTAGAAAAATTCATTTTTGGTAGACTATAATAGATAATATATGGGGATATTTTCATTTATGCATACCCTCCCCATCCTCACATTTTCACATCAGGTATGATATTAGTGATTATTTTTGAGATTCCCCTTACACTATATAGATAGGTATGTCATACTAGGGAGTGGAACGAGTCTAGAGAATACTCAAGGGGATATCATAAGCTTTTTCATTCAACATATAATTTTTTCTTTAACCATGTTCTGGAGAAATTTTTTTATTCTTATAAACAAAATTTGGTTTTATTCACCATTATTTTATAGATATGAGAGATTTCCATATTTTTGTTGTAGATGATTTACCATGGGTGTGGTATGAGGAAACATGCATAACCAACCATGATACATCATGTTTCACTCAATACATAGGTACCCTCATTCAATATTAAATAAATAGAGGACCTTGGTTTCTATTAGTATTCTCAATATAAGGATATATTTCACAAAATGAATTATGAAAAATGTTATCATAATTGATCATTGTGTTTATATAGGTAAAAACTACATGAAATTTATTCTGGGGAGTATATTTATGACTGATGGTCAAAATATTAGGGGAATAACCTCTATGGTTGAAGCTATAATCACTCTCTGGTGGGTAAATAATGAATCATGGGATACCATATGAAAGTATCATTGCTCCTTAAGAGTCTCAACACTGGTCACTAAAAGAATATGGCCATTCTTATATAAGATGTGGGTAGTGATATATGTTTGTACATCCATGATCATCCAAATTTTCTATAGGATACCGGTAGGGAAATATGATAGTTCATGTATTATTTTTAATGTTTATAGATTGGGTTTTGTAGAGGGAATGATTATATGTGTCTAATTCTAGAATTAGATGATAATATGACAATTTTACTATTCTATTCATTTCAATTAGGTTAGGTCGATTAAATTCATGAATATTAGAGGAAAAACGTGGCGTCCCTTTAACATGAACTAGGATATAATGACATACCACTATTTATAATACAAAAAACGTAAGGTATGGTTTTGGGTGTGAATAGGAATATAGTAAATATTTCTAGTGTCCATTTTTTTATTGGAATGAATCTATAAAGGATGGGAGAATATGGTCCTTCTTGTTGTGGTCGGTACCTTCTCATTAAGGTAAATCTCCCCTAAATTTCTGAGTCCGAGTATTCTAGGGAGGAATCTGCTAATTTCTATCATCTGAAATCTATTGAGGGGTGGAATCCAATCAATAGAAACATCAAGGTATTTTTTTAGTATCCCTTTCAAGATACCCATTCAATTGATGTGAATTTATTGTTAAAATTTTTATTTACCTTAAAAAATAAAGGATTGTTCTGAATATTATGATTTTGGGATAGAATCCATATGTAGGTGATGGTGTCAACCAGTTCTAATATCCTTAATAGAGCATTATTTTATTGTGATAGGATTTTTGGATTAGTGGTTAAAGAACCTCATTATAGAATCCATGATAATAATGGCAACATGTTGTATGTATTTTACCATGGTATCATTTTTCACTTGGTTCTAGTGGAGGTGGATAGATGGAGTCATCCTTATAGATGTGGGATACATAGAAATTATGGTATCTATATCATGGAAATAAATAATGAATTAAAAATTCATCAAATTTAACATAAGGGTGGTCTTTAATGGGATCCATGATCATAAGGACACCATATATAAAAAACACTAATTGATTAATTATTATAGATAATCGTGCGTTCAAAAAGTAATTTTAATAGGTGAATGGTACACAGTAGTTTCACTGTTTATGTTAACATTTATTTATTATGTAGTTTATTTTTGGAAATTTAAATTCAAAAAATCACCCATATCTATGGCAAGGGACATCATTAAAGACTTAAATTCCTATTATATGCGGTTAATATGGTTTTTAGTGATTGTTTGGGATTGGATTTGGCTAAGGGGATGCAAGTTCATTATCACCACAACCATTAAGAGATCACTATAAATAATACATGACTCAATATTATATTGAATAAATATTCCTAAATCATTTCAAAATTACAAAAATTTGATTGTCTATAACTTTTAAAATGTATGGTATTTTGACATGCGTCAATTTAAAAATATTTATTAAAGGATGATATCATATATATGTTATGTAATTTATTTATAATAGGTTCACCATAAATAATACAACATATATATATCATAGGTTCTCTACAATAGGTTTTATATTATTTATCCGAGTTTTATAAAGTTATTCAATTTAAAGATAAAAAATGGTATTCTGAAGTTTGATTATATCAAGGGAAGCCATAATTGATTATAGTGTTCGGATTAGCCACATAAGAAATGATTCCTATTTTTATTTTTGGAAGGAACCATATGTCTCATATTTTAATACCATTTAATGGAGCTTGTAACACAATATAAGTTCACGTGACAAAGATAGAACCATGTAGTTTAACACTGTGATGTAAGGATATCCAAGTGAATGTTTCCAAACTATGGATGGTGTGTTACATAAGAATGTGAAAAAATTTCATGTCAACATCAAGGATAATTAGAACCAATTGAAAATAGTTTGGGTTGGATAGTATAAATATAACTCACTGAGTAGATTTATGATTTACTTGGGGATAGACAAATGAAGAACATATAGAAATTCCCCTTTGAAATAACTCTATCAAGATGAGTGTATTGTTTTATCATTGATATATCCTGATGTATTGACTTTCTAGAGAATATTTCTCTGGGAAAATGTACGACGAGATGAAAGTAATATAAATCTATGGGGGGAATAAATATATGATATTAGGAGGAATATGAAACCATGTGTTAAAAATAATGGGGTAATGATGGTGGGTTAAAACTTCATAGAGGAATCATATATTCACTATCAATATTGGAATTAAATCATATGTAGTTAGAATAAAATATGTTAAGTTTGTCTAAATGGATTGTACCATGATGTTTGATAATCTTTCAAAAAAAGGTTTCCTTTTTTATTTTTCACATCACAAATCTAGGACATTAGTGACAAAAAATATGTGAGTATATATTATTCAGTGATACTTACTCATATATGGTTTCCCCTTAGAGAAGAGTTAGTTATTTCACCATAATGGGGCACATAATAGAGTTTTAATTATACAAATGATATGATAAAAAAATTTCTCAAAGACAACATAGGTCAAACATGGTGAAAGAAACATGATATAGTTAATTATCATGGTATTTGTAAGAGAGAAATCAATTAAATCAAGTTGATCATTATGTACAGTTTATTCCCTTTTTGAGTATCCATGCTTCATTGAATGTAAAATCAATGTGAACCAACAAGGGTATTATATTCTAGGAGGTACCATATCTTTTATCCATACTACCTACTAATAGGTTTGAAGGAATATGGTGGAAGAGGGATTATTAATACATGAAATAAATTATAAGGAAACAACCAAGGATGAATTCCCTAACTATCCAATCTCGTCGAATGAAGATGAAACTTATCTATGATTTGGGAGATCCCACTATAGTTTATTACATTTAGGGACCCCCATTATCAAGTGAATCAAATCTTGTTATTCAACCATGGGTTATACAATTCCAATAAAACTACATGGATCCAATTGTTTTTCAAGTGACTTGATAACTAATTATGTTCATATAAGTGAGAATTCTCTAATCATATGCATTAGGTGTCTTTAAATAAGGAATTAATTCCTAGATTCCTTGGTAAGAGATATGGTAAATGGAGTTACTGACCATTAAAAATAGTTTGTTCATTATTCAATGGTTTTCATGTTAAAATGGAGGTATTTCAATAGTAAAGTGATGAAAGGTGGATTTTTGAAAATGATAGAATTTAGAGTTAGAGGATTCATCAATATTATAAAGGGATATATTGAGTGGTATACCTAGTATAGATAAAATGACCATGAATATATGGTATGGAGTTTTATATCCATAAAGTGATGATTGTGATAATTTTCACCCTAAATGGATTGATATGGAGAATGGTCACACAAAATTGGATTCTAGGATGAGTTTTCACCCTAATAAAGGGATAATTGATATCAATCACCATTGTGTATCCCCATGTTGTACATTGGGTGAATTAATTTAATTTTTTTCACTCACATATGATTATGGTGAGGGGTACCATAATTTTATTTTGTATATACGTCTATCTCCCAGGTGTTTTGAAACATAGTTAAATGTGATCTTCCATGAAGTAAATTTGATAGTGTGAGTATTATATGAATTATTTATGATATCCCTTAGTTGAGTCCCCTAAATTTTGAACTTAATCAGAGATTCATGGAGGTGATTCATAGAAAATGTAGATTAGGGAATGACCCACCTTTTCATCATCCAATTTTAAGTGTCCTAGGGGAACTAAAATGAGGTATATTTAAAGGAAAAATATAGGCCATGGTGAATGATATGTACTATGTACCAATGGTCGTGAGTAGTTGACATGGGAAATATAGTAGTAGATGATACTTGTATAGCGATTCCACTATTTATTTACCCCATAAAATGTTGATTGTTTCAATTATATCATTGAATATGATGCTTCTACTAACTATTTTACACACAAATATTTTATATTAAAAAAGATAATTTTAATGAATCATTGACAACAACCATGACCCTGTAGTTTTATTTTAATTGTAATAACTTCTATTATTTTTGACAGATTATCCATAATAATGTTTTTCATAACCCTCTTGGAAATCATTGGGTGAAAAATTATACTTATCTATAGACATTGGATAAGAAAATTGATTTTGATAATGATATCAATCAAGAAATTTTTAGGTTTTTATTGTTGAGAATACTAATGAATCCATTCAATGTTCTCTATGTATGTAGTATAGTGTGAGTGAACATGGTAAAATCATATATCCCATACTCCATACACTTATGAATATTTTTTTTCCTATTATTTAATAATTGTAAAATATTGGTATTATGTTTGAAAAGAATTTGTAATTATTTTATTCAGCTTAGTACATTAATAAATTTCACAATATATTAATTTACACCACTACTTATAATATGGTTTGTAATAGGATCACATCTTATAATAGGTGTCGTTATATCCATTGGATATATTATAATGATTATATTAGGTGAATTTTGTTTGTTAAAAATTTTGTAAATGGAGAATGGATACACAATTTATTTGGAGAAAATTATCACTTGTGGAAGAATAAAATAAAATAGCATTTATTATACCTTGTGATTTGTGTCATCATGAAAGTAGTTTAAATAATCAAATTTAGTGAAACTACAAACATATCATGGACATAGGTGGTTATAATGTTTTATAATAATTATAATGAAAGGTTATTTAATACATTTACAACATAGCCATAGATTCTTATATTCATATTGGTGAAGAGTTTAACTTCAATGTAAGAAAATTTAAACCATAACACTAATATAAAAAATTGTGATAACAAATTTAATGAAGTGAAAATAATAGATATTCATAAAAGATAGAATAATTAAAAAATGAGCAAGATCGAAATATTTATGGCTTAATAAACTATATTATTATTTTTTTGATATGTGAATTATCTTGGTGATGAGTTTACATGAGTTAATATTTCAAAGGAAATTATAAACTTATTTCCTCCAGTTTATAATATATCAATGTCAGCACATGAGGAGTAATTTTTGTGGAATTATTTATTTATTATTTACATTAATGGTTGTTCATTTATAAAATTTTAATGATGTAGGAATGTTATATAGAAAAATAAAAAAAAAATGAAATTCCATCCAATTGAATTTTTAATATAGGAATTCATGTGGTTAAAAATAATGAATATCATGTCACTGACTACATTATATCAAATATGGGAAAATATGAATGTAATTATAGAATTAATCGTAGAACAGAATTATCCTATTTATATTGTGTAATTATAGGGGAAGTTACAAAAAATCAAATAGATTCAATGGGAATGCTAGTAAGGTTTCACAAACGTGAAATAAGAGATTAATGTTTTCCCCTAGATGTTAAATAAATTTATTAAAATGAAAACGGTTTGAAATTTTGGAGAAACGTACAGGTGATTAAATATTAATGTAGTTTTTTATAATATCACATAGAATGTTTTGAAAATAATGTCTTATTATATTGAAAATTTAATATGATGGATATAATAGATTCATTGTGATATAATTTAAAATAACATGATAGAATAGAGAGTGTTCTTTAACACAATTTGGTTGAAAATTGAGCCCTTGTAGAGAGAGAAAAACAATGATGGAGAAATTGTAATATTAAATAATTACTAAATGAATTGTTGAGCTCTATTAATTATCTTGATGAAAATATTGATATACGATGACTTCTCATTGAGTAACATAATATTTCTCCTGTGAAACTGAATGAAGTAGTTCTATATGGTATAAATATTAAAGAAAATATTAACAAATATTATGATAATATTATATCAATAGAGGAAAAATAATTGATCATTTATGTTTTTAGGATAAATTTTCACTATTTTAGTTAAATAAAAAATCTAAAAAAAATATAGATAAATTTTATTTGAGATTCAATTTTCGAAGGATCTCATTTAAAAAAAAGAACAGGGAAAATAATTCCTATGAGTTTTTGAGGAAGAGAACAATGATAATAGGAAAATTTTAATGAAAATAACTGGGTTATGATATGATAAAGATACTGGAAAACATAGATTGTAAGTTTGAAAAGGAAAGGGATATAGACAACCAATGAATTTTCTCAATCATTATGATGTTATATAAAATTGGGAAGCTATTATAATTTTGGGGGTATATTAAGTGATGGGTTCTATTATATTTTCACCCAAATGAAGTTCCAATTTTTTAATAAATATTGAATATTATTTCTCATTATGAATAAACCGAAATATTCTTAAAGTTTAATCTAATTTAATTTTAGTAAATGTGATTTAGAGAAATTCCTTCAACCAAGGGCTTGAAATTTCAATATATGATTCTTAAATTTATCAATATTTTATTATATTTATTTTTGAATGAAAATTAATGTAAATATTTATTATTATCAAAATTTTATTAATATTTCATAATTAAATTTATGGAAGAAGAGTATGAATTAATTTATTGAATAAAAAAATTGAAAATAAAATGTGACATTCTATCCCATTAGGGGAATTAATGGAATTAAAAGTAGTTAATAGTGATGTGGAAAGATATACGTGACAAGATTGATTTAATGGTTACAAAAACGTATAAATCATATTCTTGATATTTATTATTAATCCCAAACATCCAATAAAATGAATCATTACCGGAGCATGAATTGAAGAGTTCATGTAATTTATGGGTATATAAAAAATAAATCATTAAATAATAAATTAATTTATAATAAACTCATGGTTTTTAAGGAATTTATGAATATAAATTTCGTTTATATAGATAGTATGTATCACAATTTTTATGGTGTAATTTTTGTATCATGACTCATGATTGGATGTTACATTCAAAATAAAAGGCTTTCAATGTATGATAATATAAATGACCATGACTGTTATAAATATAATTCCTCATGTAAATTATTTAAATTTCTCATTATGTCATTTTTATAGAAAAAAATTCACATTATCAGTTTTATACTGACCTATAAGACATAAATTACCATTTATAAAATAGTCATTGAACACTAATCATATGAATAGTATAAATATAGTGTTTTAAAAAATCCAATTTAAATAGATAAAGGAAGTGATGGCCTTAACCAGTTGGATCATACCCTATGAATCCTACTTATTAGCGCTTCACAGGGAGATATAATCTATAGGATTTTCATTTGACAAATACTAAGATGAGATCCAACAACATAATCATGAGAGAACCCATTTAATATAAAATATATATGTATCACTAAATTCCCAAATTTATATTCATGTGGAAAGTGATGAATAAATGCCAAAGATAATTGTTAAGATGATCAAGGAATATGGATGATAAATTCAACAATATTTTATTAAGTAGAATAATGTAGCAGATGCTCTAAGTATAATCGATCCAGTAATTATATTATTGATAATAATTTATTGGGAACATGTATTCATTTATTTGAAAATGATGGACATGGTAATAATAACGGAAAGACCATTATCAATCTTTTCACAAGGGATTGCTCAAATATACCTTATGTAAATGTTAGAGGATGCTCATAGAGATGATAAGGGAATTTAGAAGAAAGACAAAATAATAACAAAATGGAAATCTATGTATGTCAATGTTAACGGAGATGGTTATGAATGATTTCTGTCATGACTTTATGTATCATCAAATCCAGGGTTAAAAAATGTAATATTGGACAATTAACAAAGCTCAACCTTTTCCATCATCCCAAGAATCACAAAGATATATATGGATCACTGAGAACACTTTTAGTGGGAAAATATAGAGTAGATCATATAATACAAATAAATATGAATCATATGTTATCATGTAAAGGTGGATTGGAATAAATATAAGGTAATGATGCAACCATTTCCCATACCAATATCGAAATTGTAAAACATCACCTTGAAAACTGTCACCATACTCCCAAATACATCTAGAGAAAACAAGGGTATCTATTTTATGGTGGTTCATCTTAAAAAAAGTATACAATTTATTGTAATTTGAGAGGAACTCTATCTAGATCAACTTATATAGATTTATATTAGAGAAGTGGTGATGCTGCATGGAGTACTAATTTCAATTGTATACAATTCATATTCAAGAATCACATCCATGTTCTAGAAATTCCTCCAATATTCTCTAAACACAGAGCTAAACATCAGTATGATCAATCATCTAAAACAAATGGACTATCTGATTAAACTATGTAGACATTGGAAGACTTGTTATGATCTTTTTTATGGACATCAAAGTAGGATGGGATCAACATCTTCCTTTGGTTAACATCTTTTAAAATAATAGTTCCAACTGAAACCTAAAAACGACCCAATAAGAAACTATTTAGGGGATTATTTTTTATCATATACATGATGGGATGATGTTGGGGAAAAAAATTTCTAGTTCTTAAAATGGTTAAGAATTGGTGGAGAATCGTAAGAACAATTTCACAGCACATCAGGTATACTAAAATTTCAAAGAATTGATATGGAAAAAATAATCAAAGAGGCCTAGAGATCTACGTTGGATACATGTTATTCATCCCCATATCTCGTTGGATGAATTTGATGAGATTTTGGAACAAGGGAATGCTTATTCCAGGATACATTGACCCCTTTATGATACTAGGTTGCATTAGAGTGGTGGCCTACCTAATATCACACCCACCTAATATATGTCAAGTGTAAGATGTATTCCTTGTAACCCTATTGTGAAATTAAATAATAGTTTCCTAACATGTAATAAATATATAGGTGTTATTATTAATCAATCACCATTTCTATAAATACAATCTAGAGAAGATCATAGATTGATGATGAAAAGTTCTAAAAAATAAGACAACCCACCTGCTCAAATTTCTATGGTGAAAATAATGATTTGAAGAACTGAAATGGAAGAACAGAATGTGATTAAAAATGTTATCCTATTCTATTTTCTTATGGGAAATTAATATTTTTAGGGTGAAATTACTTAAGGGAGGAGGATTGTAATGAATCGAACTATTATGAACAAATTTTCCCTGTTATTTAATTAAATGTCTATTATGTAAGATGGCTTAAGAAAACACATTCACACCTTTAGTTTTATTATATCCTATACTATATAAATGAATTTGGAAAATAATTATCATTCAATAATATAAACATTGAGTAGTTATCACATGATTACTCTAAATATTGGGGTTTAACAAACCCAATTGACACCGATAAAGAAAGTGATAGCCTTACCCAGTATGATCATACCCTATGAAGGCCATTTTTGGAGCTTCTGAGGGATATATAATCTCTTCACATTTTCCATTACCTTTCCCAATATAATATATGACAAATTAAGAATAAGATAAACCATTTAAGGGAGTAGTTCATGATCATAAGCATCATGGACGAAACCATGTATGCCAACCCACAATGTAAAAGTCTCTTCGTCACAAACCTTAATCTTTGGGAAATTTTTGGTGTATTTAAGGGATATGTATCGAGAACCTTGTGATGAGCATGTACATTATTTTTTATAGAATATTTTACATATTTTAATTTTATTATTTGTACTATATAAATGATTTTTATTTTGATATAATAAAAATGAAATCCTATTTTTGGGTAATTTTTCACTTCAAATAAGGAATTAATTTTAATGAATTAATATATATTATAAATAAATAATATTTTAATAGAAAACTATTGTAAAATAATATTTTATTAAATATATATATTTATATAAATTATATAAAGTCAACTATAATTTTTATAATCGTTTGAAAATTGTTATTGTCACAAAACTCTTCATTTCTTAATAAACATCGATACTATATTGAAAGTGAAAATCTAAATATTTATAACAAAAATTAGCTAAAAATAATATTATTTTTGGAATATTAAATTTTAAATTATTAAATGTGGTTTTTTCATAAATTTTTGACATAGTATTATTTTTGGGGAAAAATTAAATACAGTATAAATATACATTATGTATTATGAAAACATAATTACCCAAAAGTGATGTAATAAATACTATAAGAGGTATACATGAAAAAATATGTGTTTTATTTTTTACATTAATGATATTTTTTGTTTATTTTATTTCTTTTATATATCCATTTCGAATCCTCCAAAACCATTAATATATATTAATGTTTTAAAATCATTTCTTAATGAGTATGACTCACCTCTATATAAGAAAGAGTATAATTATATTATATTTTTCATTTTTCCTGAAAAAATATTTGAAAACAATACCATATGGTAGAAACCATGGGAAAAACAATTATATGATTTGTGATTTTCATTATTTTATTATATAGAGTCCAAAATATAGGTTTCAGTGATAACAAAGAAACTGAAACTGATTTCCTATATAAACCCACTAGAGATCCAATTAATCATCACTTAGATATATAGATCACATCCTTACCATTCCCAGCCATCTCTTTATTACTCCCATTGGGGCCCCATTCTCTCATGTAGACTATCACAAACATTTAGATTCACACACTACAGTAAGGGTTTTCACAATTATCATTTCAATTCAAGAACCTTTTTCTGTTATGTCTATCTGTTTTTAACGTCCCGGACCGGGGTTCCATGCAACGGGTGCCCCGAACCCAGTTCGCCACGAGACCCCAAGCGTATTTCCCCAAACGCCAGAGGCTGCCGACTAGCAGTGAGGGCCCAGGTCTGATATTGGGGAAACTATGCCCTCATTTATCAAAGTGTAGCACAGTGGAATTTAAATAAAACATACAACAAACAGCAGAAGCAGTACACCATACACAATTGAAATAAACTACAACAGTGGATATAACCAACATTATATAAATGATGATGCTACATGTCTCCAGTTCTAAGAAAATAGCCAGAACATGTTATAAATCAATACAATACATCCAAAAGTAGAGTACAACAAAACAAAGCAAAATAGCTGGCAGCGGCATCGCGAGCCTAGGCTCGGTCCCATGCCCTCCTACTCCTCCGCAACAGTCAAGTACCTATATAGGGACTCTTGCGCCTATCTACACCTACAGAAACGTAATGTTTTTGGGCCGAAAAGCGTGACCCAAACAGGGTGTGAGACATATATCTCAGTAGGCACCCATCGAAGGCCCGTGCCCAACTACGTATAGGCATGCAACAATAGTGTGCAATAATAAAATCCAATAAAGTAAGAAGTACAAAATGTAACTAACTTAACAATTATATTTCCGTTTTATTATTGATTTAATTTATTTCATTTAGTAACATTCTTGTGCTCAACAGCAACATGCCCTTAGGCCAACCAGAACCATGCCCTCAGGATAAAATAGCAACCATGCCCTCAGGCTTGCCGTCAGGCCATATAGAATCCAACCCACAAGTATTGCCCTCAGCCATAACAGAAATCTCCCTTAGGCGTAGGAAGTGTCACCCTCAGGCACAAAAGTCAAGCCATCAGGCACGAAAGGTTGCCCTTAGGCGGAATAAAGACAGCCCTTGGGCTAAAACAGTCACGACCTCCGGCTAATACAGTACAGTGCCCACAAGCTAATCACAACAATGCCCTCATGCCAAATACAACAATTCACTCAGGCTAAACAGGTAATCGGGCCATGCCCAACACATAAACAAGAAGTAAAAAGAAATTCCTCTCAAGAAAATTCTACAATTAATAACTTAAAGGCATACCCTCGGGTATCCTGGCCAAACGACTAAACAGTGAAACACACCCCAGGGGTGGTTCCAGATCCAAGAAACGATCCCAACCAGCATTTTATTGTCACGATTTAATCACCTAAGCAATTATAGGCATTAAATATAGCAACGGCCTCAGGCACATGATACCCCAACATGGGTTCGTGGCACGAAAACACACAAAAACGCATGACAGTTGGAAAATGAACACAAAGCCACCTACCTTATACTCCAACGAACGTTATACCCGAACACCGACTCCAAAAATTCCCACGAACGGTGTAGATCTGATGGAGAACAAAATCCATTCAAACGTAAATAACTTATGTTTGGATAAGAATTAGTTTGAACGGTACCAAGAGGGGAGAGGGCTTACCCGTGCGGTTCCAATGAAATCGTCCGAAGCCAAAACAGATTCCAGACGAACGCCCAGGGGATCTTCAATGATCGGGCCTCCTCCTTTGGCTCCAAAATTTCTCAAACGCCTCCTCTACCAAATGATGAGGCTACTGCCTGTTTTAAGCCAAAAAAAAACCAAAGTACACGGAGTTTACTTTTGAGTATACGACGTGTACTTCTTTCATTTAACTGTTCATTCGGCGGCACCGCCACACTGTTCATTCGTCGACCTGAGTACACGGCATGTACTCCCAAGTACACGGCGTGTACAGTCGCTCAGCTGGTAGTGACTCCACCACCTTACTGTTTAAGCCTACCGACTGACTACACAATGTGTAAGGTTCCACTACACAGCGTGTAGTCAGTTCCTACACCCCTCATTGCCGACAAGGCTACACGCCCCGTGTTCTCATCCCAACATGGCCAAAAGTACACGGCGTGTGGACAAAGTACACGTCGTGTAGTTTTGAAATTTATCATTTTTTCCATTTTCCATATTTTCTCAAAAACACTTAAGGAAAAGTAAAAGGAAGAAGCCTATACCTCAAAAATAATAACCGGGTCCTTACAAACTCCCCCCTTATATCAATTCATCCCAGAATTTCCCTTCCAAGGGTGGCGAAGATAAAGCTCAGAATAGTTTTGGCCACTGAGCACGTACGTCAGCCTCCCGCTCCTAGGTCTCGTCTTGCACTCGGCCATGCAGACATAGCACCCATACTAGAGGAACTGACCAGCCTCGGAGAACCTTCGTGCTACTATCAACGATATGGATCAGATGCTCCTCAAAGGACGCATCATGCTGAAGCTCAACCTCCTCAGGCTGAAAGATATGAGATGGGTCTGAATGGTAGCGACGTAACTGAGACATGTGGAAAACACCGTGCATGGCTCGGTACCCTCTGTGGTAACTGCAACCGATAGGAAACTAGCCCGACTCTCCCCAAAATCATTAATGGCCCTACATACCTCGGTGAAATTTTACCCTATCTCTTGATCCGCTTGTGTTGTAGCCTCGGAGAAACACGTAGAAAAACCTGATCCCCGACCACAAACTCCAAAGGTCTCCTACGACGATCAACAGAATACTTTTGATGAGAGTGCATGGTAGCCATCCGCTTCTGAATCAACTGGACCTGCTCAGATGTCTCCTGCCCGAGCTGTGGCCCAAGTAAACTGCCTCACCTGACTCTAACCATCACAAAGGTGATCAGCATGAACTACCATATAAAGCCTCATATGGTGCCATCTCAATAGTTACCTGAAAAATATTGTTATAGGCAAACACGACTAAGGGTATATGCTTCTCCCAAGAGCCCCCAAAGTCTAGGACGCATGCGCACAACATGTCCTATAGCACCTGTATCATCCACTCTGACTGGACATCTGTCTGAGGGTGGTATGCTGTGCTCATAAGCACCTGTGTGCCCAGCGCCCTCTAAAAACTCTATGAGGAATGAGATGTGAAGCGGGAGCCGCTATCTGAAATGATAGAACGAGGGACCCCATGAAGAAGTAAGATCTCTCATATATATAGCCTTCCGAGCTCTTCCACACTGAAGGTATCCTTGATCAGAAAAAAGTGAGCTACCTTTGTGAGTATGTCCACAACAACCCACAGGACGTCATTGCCACGAGGTGACCTCGGCAAACCTGTCACGAAATCCATCGTGACATCATCCCATTTCCACTCTAGAATAGGTAACTACTGTAATAGTCCAGCTGGTCTCTGATGCTCTTCCTTCACCTGCTGACAGGTGGAACATCTTGTAACAATCCCAGCTATCTCTCTCTTCATACCCGGCCACCAGTACTAACGTCTCAAGTCTCGGTACATCTTGGTAACCCTGGGATGAACTGCCCAAGATGAAGCATGAAACTCCTGCATCAGCTCCTCGCGTATATCCCCTGGAACCCATACTCATCCATGGAAGTGCAAAAC
This sequence comes from Viscum album, assembly GCA_963277665.1. Classification (NCBI taxonomy): domain Eukaryota; kingdom Viridiplantae; phylum Streptophyta; class Magnoliopsida; order Santalales; family Viscaceae; genus Viscum; species Viscum album. The sequence goes on along the minus strand of OY728158.1, from coordinate 1,006,107,196 downwards.
CTCATCGTCGCCTATCGTCCAACCGGGAGGAGGGTCCTCACTTGCCACTGATTCCCGTAGAACTAGGCCTTCTAAATCAGATAGTTGCCTCATCCTCACTCTATCCAGGAGGTTAGAAGTCATAGCTAATGAGGAAAGATATGTCTGCCCCTGACTGTCATGCACCTCCAGATGCATCTCAAAGAACAGAGCCATAAGATGCCACTCACCACTAGCCTCCTGCACTACCTGTATCTGAGTCTTCTTGATCAGTGCATCAGCTACTGCATTACCTTTACCAGGTGTATAGGCAAGCTCAAAATCGAAGGACTGTAGGTACTCGACCCACATCCTCTGCCTTAAATTCAGGTCACTCTGAGAAAGATATACTTGAGGCTTTTGTGGTCTGTGAAAACCACAAAATGCTCCCCCAATAGATAGTGTCTCCAACAGCGCAATGCATGAACAACTGCAGCCAACTTGAGATCATGCATCGGGTAATTCCTCTCATGTGGCCTCAACTACCGAGACTCGTACGCGATAACTCGGTCACCCTGCATCAAAACGGCTCCCAGCCCAATCCTTGATGCATCACAGTAAACTGTATAGATCTTCCCCTGCTCTGGGAGTATCAAGATCGGTGCTAATGTCAACCTTCCCTTCAGGTCCTGAAATGCTGCCTTGCAAGCTTCCGACCAAATGAACTTCACACCCTTCTTAGTCAGACCTGTCAATGTTGCTGCTAAGCGGGAGAAGTCCTATATGAAGCATCTGTAGTAACCATCCATCCCTAAGAAACTCCGTATCTCTAACACGTTTTGAGGCTGCTTCCAGGAAAATACTTCTCTCACCTTCTCTGGGTCTACTACAACTCCTGCCTCTGAGATAATGTGCCCCAGGAAGTGAATCTGGTCCAACCAAAAGTGGAACTTTGAGAGCTTAGCATATAGATGATTCTCTCTCAGTGTACTCAATACAATCTTAATATGGGTGTCATGGTCATGTCGAGTGTGATAGTACACCAAGATGTCGTCTACGAATACTACCACAAACGTATCAAGATACGGATGGAACACATGATTCATCAGAGCCATGAAAACTGCTGGCGCATTCGTGAGTCCGAACGGCATAATCGTATAGTCATATAGACCATACCTACTCTTGAAAGCAGTGAAAGGTATATAAGATGGTCTAATGCGCAGCTGATGATATCCAGATCTCAAGTCAATCTTCCAGAATACTCATGCTCCACGAAGCTGATCAAACAAATAATCTATCCTCAGCAAGGGATATCGGTTCTTAACCATCAACTGGTTTAGCTTCCAATAATCCACGCAAAGCCTAAGGGTACCATCCGCCTTCTTCGCAAAAAGGACCGGAAAACCCCAAGGAGATGTACTGGGTCGGATAAAATCCTTCACCTACAACTCCTCTAATTGCCTCTTGAGTTCCTGCAACTCAGGCGTGGCCATCCTATAAGGGGGAATGGACACCGGTGCTACTCCTGGCATAGGGTTGATAGAGAAATCCACCTCACACATCAGAGGTAGACCTGAAATGTCATTCGGGAAGACATCCCTGAAACGATCGACATCTAGAGGGAAATCTGTCTGACAAGTCCCCTAGTCATCCATATATAAGCTCGCAATCTGGGCTATGACTCCACCTCACCCGTGATGCTCTGGTCCAACTCGAATCACTTGAACATCCCATTCGCCCTTGTATAGAAACTCTACGCCCTCTGGTGATGTGAAACGCACCCTGCAATGATAGCAGTCTACAAAGGCTCGGAAGGGGACCAACCAATCCATCCCTAGAATGACGTCATAGCTCATCATCTCTATGACATAGAGGTCCCAAAGGAAGTGACACCCATCAACCTCAAGGGGGCACTCCTTGCACTGACGTACTCTAGCTGTTCTAGTCCCCAATGGAGTGTCTAGCGTCATGATATCAGAAGAAGAAGAAACACCGAGCCCAAGTCTCTCTACAACGGGTACAGATATGAAACTATGCGTAGCACTCATATCAAAAAGTAATGAAGACAAGACAGAAGCTACTAGAATAGTACCTTTGACTGTAGAAGTTCCGGGATTCTACTCCCGATGGGTCTGTTGCACTGCATATGCCTTCCCAGTGACGCGGCCCTACGACACAACCTGGCTACCCTGAGCTGTCCCGCCCTGCTACCTCTAAGATCCTGGTGTCTGGCTACCACGGCCACGACCACCATCTCTGCCTGCATGCCCTGACGTATTCCAATTCCCAGACTGGTAAAAAGCCACTGGTCCTCCTCCCACACTCGGAGTCTGCACAGAACCCCTCTCACTAGACATTGGTAGAAACACCATGTATAAGCGCTGCAGATGACCCATATTGCCACAACCTCGGCACTCCACTGGGTCTCTTGAACACTGCGGTCTCTTATTCCCATCTCTACCACACTGGTAGAACCTGATCGGTCCACCTGTAGAAGTTTCCTGGCTGGTACTGCCACCCTGAGAGAAGTCCAGCTGTCTCTTACTCTTGCCAGCAGAAATAGTACCAGTAACTGGTGCTGAACCGCCCTAGCCCACACCACTAGATTCACGCAGGTTCCTCTCTGTGATCAACGCCTAGTTCACGATGGCGTGTACAGTATGAAACCTGAAAACATTCACCAGCGCTGGGATGTCATATCGAATACTATCCTCAAAACTTCTGGCTCTCAGCGTCTCATCACCCACCAGCACGGGTGCAAAGCACTGAAGCTCCGTAAAACGAGCAGAATAGTCAATCACTGACATAGCGCCCTGCTGCAGATTCATGAAATATCGAGCTCTATCTGCCCTCAGCGTCTCGGGAAATAAGAAGTCATAGAAGACTGCCTGAAAATATTCCCACGCCATGTCCCTGTGATGCTCTGACAGGGTGGTCACATCCCACCACCTCTTGGCGGAATCACGCAGCATGTAAGTCGCGAGCTTGACCCTCCGCCCTGGAGGTGTCTCAAGATGCTCAAATGTAGTCTGCATCGATCCTAGCCAAGACTCTGCAGCCTGTGGTCCACCATCCCCTGAAAACATAGACGGATGCTAATGCTGGAAGATATGCGTCAGCTCTTCCATAGATGTATCAGCCTGCGGTGCTCCCTGAAAGGTCTGCATAAACCATATAAAACCTTCACAGAACTGCGCCTCAGCGCCTGTGTCCAGTATAACAGCTGGTGCTGCATCTGGCTCTGCTGGTGGATCCACTGGTAGCCCATAGCCTACCATCTCCGGAGTATAATCGTTTCCACTCTCCTCGCAAACAACTCGCAGTCGTTTCGGCAGCATAACACTACAAGGTCAAAAGCACGCCTCAGATTCAAGATTATTAAGACCGAAAAGCGAAGGAACCACAAGTAACAAGAGGAAGAGGGCATTCAAAATTTTTCAAAACAAGACTACACGGTGTGTACGATGACTACCCAGCGTGTACTTGACTTCCCTTCCCCTGCCCAGGTCCTTTTACATGGCTAAGTCACACAACTTCCATTCAACAAAACTACACGGCTAGTATAATATCTACACGGCGTGTATGATGTTATTTTCTAACTACCCATGTCGTCTGCGACACGGCCGACTACTCGGCTTACAACTACATGGCATGTTACACCCATATACGGCGTGTACACCGCCACCGTTTACCAGACACATAGCTAAGTCCACACAGTCTGTCCTTGGACAAGACTACATGGCGTGTCCCATATGTACACGGCGTGTGCATCATTGACACGGTGTGTTCTGTGAATGAGTTTACCGACCCGTGTTGTTAGTTTCACGGCCGGACTCCGGGTCAACACTACATGGTGTGCAAAGACCTACACGACGTGTTTTACCCAAGCCTTTCCCTACCCCGTGTCACCGCCCACATGGTTTGTGACACAAGAAGAGACTACACGGCATGTGCTCCAGGTACACGGCGTGTACTCAAAAAGTTCATTTTTCTTCCCGAACAGAAGAACATACACGGCGTGTATAAAAATACTACATGGCGTGTATATTGGGATTCCGGACATTATGCCTCATAAATTTCTCCAGAACCCAGAAAATACTGAAAAATAACACCTAAGTGTCAAATTCCGAATCGTGGGGGCCCATACTCCCCACGAATTAATGTTTTACATCTTATATGTGTTATAACCAACAATCAGTCAATGAACAACCAAATTCTGGTCAATAGGGGCCCATACTCCCCAAAACCTAAAGTTTGGCATCCGTTCTATAAACAAGATCAACTAAAATACCGTATCACAAGGCATGTATTTATCACGTAGCTATCACAACAACATGCTTTATTATCACAACAATTATCACAACAACATGCCAATTCTAATGCACCTACCTGGCATGGAAACTATGCATGGTATGTGATATCTAGCTTGTGACTATATGATGCATGAGACAACATACCCTCATCTCATCGGGTTGCAACTAAATAGAACCCATAGATAAAATATAAACAGCACAATCCACGTGCGTCACCCAATGGTGAAAACATATCAACCGTAAAATTGCAAAATCCAAAGAATGCAAAATACGATGTAGAGTGGCTTTTCCCTCTACACGGGTTAGCTACGCCCGGGCACAACTTATTACCAACTACCATTCTGTCCTATCCCTAACTACGACTCCAAATAGTAAGTCAAGAAAAGAAACCCCTCTGATACCCCTTTGTAACATCCCGAACCTGGGTGCCAGGCAACGGGTGCCCCGAACCCGGTTCGCCACATGACCTCAAGCGCATTTCCCCAAATGCCAGAGGCTGCCGATTAGCACCGAGGGCCCAGGTCTAATAGTGGGGAAACTATGACCTCATTTGTCAAAGTGTAGCACCGCGAAATTTAAATAAAACATACAATAAACAGCAGAAGCAGTAAACCATACACAACTGAAATAAACTACAGCAGGTGATATAACCAACATTATATAAATGATGATGCTACATGTCTCAAGTTCTAGAAAAACAGCCAGAACGTGTTATACATCAATACAATACAACCAAAAGCAGAGTATAGCAAAACAATGCAAAACAGCTGGAAACGGCATCGCGAGCCTAGGCTCGGTCCCATGCCCTCCTACTTCTCTGCAACAGTCAAGTACCTGTATAGGGACTCTTGCCCCTATCTAAACCTGCAGAAAAGTAATATTTTTAGGTCAAAAAGCATGACCCAAACAGGGTGTGAGACATATATCTCAGTAGGCACCCACCGAAGGCCCGTGCCCAACTGCGTATAAGCATGCAGCAACAGTGTGAAATAATAAAATGTAATAAAGTAAGCAGTACAAAAAGTAACTAACTTAACAATTATATTGCTGTTTTATTATTCATTTAATTTATTTAATTTAGTAACATTCTTGTGCTCAACAGCACCATGCCCTCCGGCCAACCATAACCGTGCCCTCAGGCTAAAATTGTAACCACGCCCTCAGGCTTGCCCTCAGGCCATACAGAATCCAACCCGCAGGTATTGCCCTCAGGCATAATAGAAATTTCCCTCAGGCGTAGGAAGTGTCACCCTCAGGCGCAGAAGTCAAGCCCTTAGGTACGAATGGTTTCCCTCAGGAGGAATGACGACAGCCCTCGGGCTAATATAGTCTCGCCCTCAGGATAATACAGTACAGTGCCCACATGCTAATCACAACAACGCCCTCAGGCCAAATACAACAATTCCCTCAGGCTAAACAGGTAAATGGGCCATGCCCAATAGGTAAACAAGCAATAACAAGCAATTCCTCTCAAGGAAATTCTATAATTACTACCCTAAAGGCATACCCTTGGGTATCCTGGCCAAATGGCTAAACAGTGAAACACACCCCGGGGGTGGATCCGGATCCAAGAAACGATCTCAACCAGAATTTTATTATCACGATTTAATCACATATGCAATTCTAGGCATTAAATATAGCACTGAACTCATCCACACGACACACTAACATGGGTGCGTGGCACGAAAACGCACAAAAACGCACGATAGTTGGAAAATGAACACAAAGGCACCTACCTTATATGCCAATGAATGTTATACCTGAACACTAACTCTAGAAATGCCCACAAATGGCGTAGATCTGATGAAGAACAAAATCCATTCAAATGTAAATAACTTACGTTTGGAGAAGAATTGGTAAGAACGGTACTAGGAGGGGAGAGGGATTACCCGTATTGTTCCAATGAAATCTTCTGAAGGTTAAATGGATTCCAGAAGAACGCCCGGTGGATCTTCAAAGATCCGGCCTCCTCCTTTGGATCCAAAATGGCTCAAATGCCTCCTCTGTCAAATGAGGAGGCTGCTGCATGTTTTAAGCTGAAAAAACAAAGTACATGACGTGTACTTCTAAGTACACGGTGTGTACTTCTTTCATTTAACTGTCCATTCGGCGGCACCGCCACATTGTTCATCCGTCGACTTGAGTACACGACATGTACTCCCAAGTACACTGCGTGTACAGTCGCCCAGCTGGCGTCGACTTCACTGTCTTATTGTTCAAGCCTGCCGACTGACTACACGACGTGTAAGGTACCACTACACGACATGTAGTCGGTTCCTACACCCCTCGTTGCCGACAAGTCTACACACCATGTGTACTCATCCCAACACGACCAAAAGTACACAACGTGTCGAAAAAGTACACGACGTGTAGTTTCGAAATTTAGCATTTTTTCCATTTTCCATATTTTCTCAAAAACACATAAGGAAAAGGAAAAAGAAGAAGCTTGTACCTCAAAAATAAGAACCGGGTCCTTACAGGTTTTACTTTGGCCGTTTTGTGATATGTTCTACATGTACACCATACTATATATTTTTATTCATATATGGTTGTAGGCCCTTTTAACTCTCATTAATCACTCCCATGAATGTTTATGAACCCTGACTACCATAACATAATTTAGTAAGGGATTCTCACCTTTTCTTCTGTATTCAATTTTCCTTATTATGTTATTCATTATATTATCAATTCTATATTATTTTATATTCATTTTCAGGTCTCTATTACTAAATATTTTATGTCCAAATTAGGAGAGTACCCTTTATCTCATCGACCCATTTTATGAATTTTTATGTGATGTCATTATAATGTCGAAATTTCACTATGATTTTCAAAGAATTTTTTTTTGTAGTGAATACCATACCAATTTCTTATTAAGGGTATTCAACTTTTACACAGATATGAATTTTAATTTTGATGTAATTGTACATATTCCACACTCCATTAATGTAAAATAAAATATTATTGTTTGAGAATCCACATTTTACGATCAATGTGGCACACATACGCATGGGAATGAAATGAAAGTGATGCATGAAACTGAAATTATATATCACTCCAATGCGTTGGGTACAGATTAATCTCATGTTATATCATGTTTGTACATTGAGTGAACATTATTCCTTTATCAAACTTTTCCCATGATGATGTATTGGTAGTTATCCTTGACCAATGATTATGACATAGTTTTTTAGGTTGTTTATATAATGACCCAAACATTAATCAATAAAATTTATCTGTTATTATGGTAAGGTTATAATCGTATAAAATCACATTGGGAAACACAGTTACACATCATGATTAAATGAACTACTATGTGACCATTAAAATTAAATTTCCCACTTATCTATTTTGAATTTCAAAAATCTGACATATGCGGTTGTGATGAGTAAGATGTTTGGGGTCTGATAGGAAAAACTTAACTATTCGTGAATAGTAACCTACCCTTATGAATAGTGACATACCCTTATGAATAGTTATAAGACCCTTATGAAGAAGAAATTTTCAAAATGAATATTAACCTTACCCATTAATGTATAAATAAAATTTAGGCACCTTATAAGTGATAGTACGACTATAGTAAAATTATTTGTATTTATTTAAGTTATAAATAGATAATTAAAATTAATTAATTAATTTAAAAGAAAATTATTTTTCCTAAAATGTGTTCATAAATTAAAATTTACATGTCTTCTGGTTTTAAGATAATTTTATATGACCATTGTAATTTTTGAATGCATTATAAAGTCAGTTTTAATATTAAAATCAGTATTCTTCATGTAAATTATGATTTTAATTAAAATTTTATTTCATAATATAAAGAATTTTTTTCATAATTTGTAGTTCATTTTTTCCCCACATTTAAATATTTTTAGGGTGATTTTTTTGAGATATTTTGGAACTACTTTAATTTTTGGTGAATAGTACAATTATTAAATTTACTGTATAAATATAGTATAATTTAAACCCACTATTCCTGACATCATAAGTGATTTAAGAACAGAAATATCAAACTCACGTGAACTTTTTATTATTCTTGGTCCTGGGAAAATCACAATTTCTTATCATGTGGAAGAATAATAAACTAAAGATTAAAATATTTTGAAAACCCGCCTCCCCTCCACTATGAATACCACCCATCACACCCTCATTTCTTCACACCTCTCAAGCTTCAGGACCTCTCCAAATTATGACAAAAAATCTTCCTCAGCGCCTCCCTCATTTATAGAAGATATTAGTCTCATCGACATACTAATCCTAGGTAACTTAATAAGGATCTCAAAAGTGGATTCAAGAGGTAATTCGTCTATTTTTATTTTTTTCAATTTCCTTTCACGTTTCAAGTCTTTTCTTCTATTATCAAAAACACTTATTATCCAAATTTCATGATAAATCCAGTATGATTTTTAAACCAGTATGTTATTATGTCAATGTAATATTATTAATTATTTTCCTCCTTCTCTCTCTTTTCAAATAAAAATTAAATCACTTATCGTGATGTGTTAATTTACCTACATCATGGGTGATTCACATACACATTCTTTAAAATCCTTCAAGGATATTAAATAAACCTTAAATAGTTGAAAAAATATTTTAAAGTTTATTTTGTAAACCCTTTTATTTTTTAGTAAAGAATTTATTCATAATACCAATTGATAATACAAAACATGATCATTGTGATCCAAAAACTGCCCAAATTTATCGAAAATGGTCATCATAAAATTTTCACTAAGGATTCATCCACATGGTATATAAACTAATTCATTATGATAAACTTTAAAATCATTGAAGATCATAAATAAAATTTAATATCTCTTTGGATGTTTATCCATGTTCTACATGATCATCCATTCATGTGTACAAGTGAACTATTCATGAAAACTATGATGTAGTACACCCCCAAACAATGAATTTAAACTCAATAACTCTTCCAAAAGACCATAAAAAAACATAATGAAACTACAATGAACAATATTAATGTATAGAAGTTTCTTTAATTGTTAATAAATTAATATAATGTTCTTATATAAGGAATTAAAGTGAATAAAGTGTTTAGATAAAAGGTAAGGGGAAATTCCCGAAGCTAACTTTCTTTCTTTCGGAGGCCCCTCTTACACTGAATTTTCAGTACGGTTACTCATTAGAAAAGTTTTATGTCTATCATTATCATAACTTTTGTAGGATATAAATTTTCTCAAATTTATTTTATGATAAACACACTATTTTCCAAAAGAATCCTTCTTTCAAATAAAAACACCATTTTTTACTTCTCAAATATTTTTTCACTCTTTACTCAATGTTAATAGTTATATGTCAAGAATAATATTCCATCCTTATTTTTGGAAACATGTGTTTATGAATGTATGGTTTATGACTCGAAACCCTTTTCTTTCAATGAGTTAATTTATGTTCAAGTTTGATATATTATATTTTTGGCATGCATGATAATGTAAATGTTATGATGTGACAGTAGCACACATAATTATATAGTGTAATATGATTATCTGAATGTGATAGATGCAACTAGAATTATACAGCACTCCAATGCATTGTGTAATGTGATTAATTTTATATTTTAATGTGAAATAATTTGAGAACATGATGCTTTATTTTTTTCACAACTATGTTTGGAAGTTAACCACTAAGACATGATGTTTCATTTTTATGAATTGCCACATTCCTAGTATTTTCATAATGTTTTCACCCATGATTACGATCTTGTGGATATGTAATTAATATAATGATTATAATCACCCCATGTTACATTGATTAATGTTATTATCTATCCTCTTATTGGGATTTTAGCTCACCCATTTTGGATGTATATCCCCAGGTGACTACAAGTACTAAGGAGATGTTAAGAGCCAATAAAAAGATAGAGAAAAATTAAGTAAATAAATTTTTAGTAATTTAAATGTTATTTATGGTCCTAGTTTTCCTATAGCACTAAACCATTGGATCCTCTAGGTGTAATTTTTTTGTTTATCACTAAAATAATGTAAAATTAATCTATGAAACGTAGGGTCACTATAGTTGGCATCATAGGCATGATTTAGTTAATTTTTGAATTAGGATTACTGAATAATAAAGAATACCACTACTATGAGACTAAGTAATAATATTCCCACAAAGAATATTTTCTAAATATAGGTATCCCAAAAATTATTATTTTAGGGTTATTTGAAAATAATAATAAGTTATTTATTCATGACTCATTGAATTATGTTTTTTTAAAACCTTTTCTGTTTTTGAAAATGGTGGAAACCAAGAGAATCTAGGCCAACATCTTGTGTGAGTGTCAATGCAACGATCACCAGAATGACATCCCTAATGATTTGGTAAGAGGAGATCAAAACTTCATCATAATTGTTACCAAACTATATTAAGATACGAATAATAACCTGAATAATGAGGATAATCTTCTTTCACTAAAGTTGAAGCAACTGGATATCTAGTGCTTTATATTCAAATTACCACTAACGTTTAGTGGATCTTCTGATCCACTGGGTGAAGAACAGTGGGTCAACTCTATGGAGAAAATCATATTTGTTCTTCACTATTCTGAGATGGAAAATGTGACACTAGCTATTTATTATCTAGATGGAGAGGCTGGTCAATAGTGCGATTTCATAATGAACACCAAGCAAAGATATAAAATTGAAGATATTGAATGGGAAGACATTAAGATTCTGTTTATTAAAAATTCTTTCCCATGATCCCTTTGTATGAAGATTGAGAGAGAATTCATAGAGCTTAAAAAAATGAAGGATAATATTTCATGACCTATGAAAAGAGATTCACAAGGCTTTCACAGTATACATTGGGGTTTTTTATCTATAATGATAGCAAAATCAATAGATTCTCTATTGGATTAAAACCACACCTCAGAAAGGCTCTGACAATTCAAGTATTTGGGAGTAATGATGAAGATTTTTGATGTGATATGAATGTGAAAATGGGTTTGGATAATGGTCCCATGGCTATGGTGATGATAAAAAATGACGGTGTCTCCAGATAGAGGATCTAATGATAAGTTTGGAAGTAATCTCAACCACCCACATTCCATAAATGTTGTAAGATGTAGCATGGGAACTACCCTAATGGGATGTGAAAATTCTTCATCTGTGGGAAACAAGGAAACAATGATCAATAGTTTCAAAAAGACATGAGATGGAAGGGTAATGTAGTGGAAGAAAAGATAGAACCATCCATGGTCCTATGCTAAAACAGTATTGATCAAGGTTACTATATAATGTAGTACACTAAACCTTGAGTCCTTGAGGGTAATTCATGCCAGCGGACACCAAATCCAAAAAAGGAAGGATTATTCCATCACTACTACCAAAGTGGAGTAGGCTAATTATGTCGTACTAGGTACACTTCATATTTACTCATGAATGGAAAATTTCTAATTTTATTCTTGTTCTGCGCATTGGTTTAAATCTTGTATATTTTCTAGAACAATATAATCGAATACCCAAAGCCTTCATGTATAGATATATATAAAAACACTATGTGGTGCAATCATTACAACCCAGGTGTTGGACTCTTCACTTGTTATCGTATCTGGGAAGATTATTCTTGAAAATCATGTAATAAAACTTTGGTGGAATTCGATGCTATAATGGGAATAGATTTTCTCTCATTATATAGAGCACATATCAACTATAAAGAAAAGGAAAAATCTTTTCAAATTCTGAACCATCACATGACACTGTACAAAAGAAATCAAGATCATAAATCTCATTTGGAAAATCTCTCAATGGTGTTGATGTGGATTCCATGTGTAGAGGTACACCTCTCTAAAATAGATAAATAAAAGGAATGTATCAACCTAGTGAAAATTCCCATTGTGAGGGAATACAGTGATGTATTAATGGAATAGTTACTGAGACTTCCCCCAGACCTTGAGGCAGATTTTTACATATAACTCATACCCAAAGCTACTTGTACCTCCTTATTTCCCTATATGATGGCTGCTGTTGAATTATAGGAGTTAAATAAGCTTCTATAATAGAATTTGGAAAAAGTTTTCATACACCCTTTTGAATCACCATTTGGTAAGCCAATTATCCTTGGGAAGAATAGGGATGGAACAATGCGTCTTTGTATCCATTATCGGGATCTCAACATGATCCCCATAAAAAACAAGTATCCTCTTCCAAGGATTGAATACATGTTTGATATGTTAAGAGGAACTCAATATATATCAAAGGTGGATATTAAATCTAAATATCATAAGTTGAAGGTGAAGAAAGAAGATATCAAGAATACTGCCTTATGTACAAGGTATGGGCACTGTGTGATTCCTGTGATTCCATTCAGAATTACTAATTCCCCTAAAATATTCATTGATTTGATGAATAGAGTATTTATAAATTGTATAGACAAATTTTTTGTAGTATTATCATTGATATTATCATCAACTCTATTAGCAAGGAAGAACATGAAGAGAATATAATACTTGTTTTTGTGACATTTAGAAATGAGACGTTGAATTCAAATTTTAGAGAGTGTGGCTTTGTGATGAATAAAGTCAAATTTTTTTGACCTGTGATCACTTGGGAGGGAATTTATATGGACCATTCAAAAATAATGGTGATTGATGAATGCCATAGACCCATTAGTTTCAATGAAATCACTAGTTATCTTGGAATAGCTTGGTACTATCGACATTTTTTGAAACATTTATCACTATTTTCAAACATGCTAACTAGGCTAACTATGAAAGGGGTAAATTATGTTTGTATGGAAGAATATGAGGGAAGCTTCTAGGAGATAAAGAGAAGTCTGATCAATGCACATATACTCATATTTCCTAAAAGTGGAGAATTTTTTATCATATATAGTGAAGCTTCAATGAAATTCTTTGGTTGTGTACTAATGAAAATTGATAATGTCCCAGACTATGCCTTATGGAAATTGATGATCCATGAGCAGAACTACCTAATACATGATCTTGATCTGGAAGCTATAATTTTTTCCTTGAAAATATTGTGGCCCTACCATTATGGTGAGAATTATAAAATATACACTGACCAAAATAGTATTATGTATATATTCACACAAAAGGAGCTCAACATGCGTCAAAGGAGATGGTTTGAGATAATAAATGACTCTGATTTCTCTATTCACTATCATCATTGAAGGGTGAACAAGGTAGATGATGATCTAAGAAGATAAGAACCTTCTACTATATCCATGTTACTGATTAAGAAATACCCTATCATATTAGATATGAAAATGATGGATTTAGAGGGTAGAAGATACATCCTACCTTCTTCAAATGATTATGAAACCATCAATCTATGATATGATTATGGAGGACTAAAGGAATGATCTGGAGTTACAATAAAAAAGGTGGCATTAGTAAAGGAAGGTATGATGTAATAGTTCCATATCGATTATAATGGTGTGATTCAGTTTGGATCAAGGATTTATGTGCCTTAATCACCCTAGATAAGCATGATATTAGAAAATGAACATAGATCCACATTCTCTATCCATACTGGTGGAACCAAGATGTACCGGCATCTCTTAGAAAACCTCTAGTTGGATTACATGAATAATGAGATTGTGGAAAATATATCAAGGTTATTTGTATGTTAGAAATTTAAATAAGAGTGACACAAGTATAAAGGGATGATGTAACTATTGCATATACCCACATGGAAATGGGATAATGTCACTATGGACATTGTCACAGGTATCCTGAAGACATCATGGTGAAATAACATGATATGGGTTGTGGATGACTGACTCACTAATACTATCCATTTTAACGATATTCCAGAAGATCTATCGCTAGAACATGTTTCAAATATATATATATATATGATGGAAGTGGAGAGACTGCATGGTGTTACACACACTAGTGTATTTAATCATGATTTAAGGTTCATATATAAATTTTGGTGGAGTCTTCAATATGCGTTGAGTATTGAATTTGATTTCAACATGAGCTATCACCTCCAGACTAATAGTCAATCTGATAGGATTATTTAGACACATGAAGTCATGTTAAGAGACTGATCATTATATTTCAATGGTGGATGGTATCATCATCTTCAATTGGATGAGTTCTTATAAAAAATAGTTTTCAATTGAGTACTCTTATTGCTCCATATGAAGTGTTTTATGTAAAGTGATGTAGAACTCAAACCGTTTGGGATGATGTTAGAGAATGAATGATACTTGGACCTGACATTATGAAAGAGACAATAGATATGTTTTATGTCATCCAAAAAAAACAAAAGTTTCTTTAAGTCAGAAAAAGAGCTATGCTGAAACCTATGGAGAGGACTTGGTGTTAGACGATAGAGATAAAGTCCTCCTTCAAATATCACCTTGGAAGATCATCATGTGGTTTGGAAAGATAAAGATTATATACCCAAGGTACATTATACCCTTTGAGATCCTTGAATGCATAGGATCTCTGACCTATCAGATCGACCATTTACCAAATATATATCAATTCCATGACATGTTTCATGTGTCACTCTTGAGGAAGTACATAGGAGATTCCTCTTATGTACTAAAATCATAGGTGGTACAACTGGATTATGATCTCTCTTATGAGGAGAAACCAGTAAATATTCTGGACTGGAGAGATAAATATCTATGTAATAAAAAACACCCCTTTTCAAAGTGTTGTGGATGAAACATAAGTATGAAGAAAAAACATGGGAACTATATGATGTGATTAAAGAGAAGTACCCTCACCTGTTTATGTAAAATGATATTTTGTGGGTAATATTTCAAAAGGGGGGAATGTAATAAACCAAACACTGATCAACATAATTTCTCCATTCTTGTAGTAATTTCATAATTATATAAAATCAAATTAGATAACATACTACCACATCATGATTAAATGAACTACTATGCGACCTTTAGTCATAAATTTTACGCTTCTCTGTTTTGAATTTCAAAAATCTGACATACATGGTTGTGATGACTAAGATATTTGGAGTCCGATAGGGCAAATATTATATTTTCTGAATTGTAACATACCCTTATGAATATTATCCTACACTTATGAATATTAATATGAACCATATGAATATTAAACTATCCAAAAGAATATTATCGTCACTCATGAATGAATAAATAAAATTTAGGCATCTTGTAAGGTACAGTATGACTATAATGAATGTATTGATATTTTTGGAAGTCATAAAAATTTATTAAAAAATAATTAATTAATTTATAAGAAAAAACTAGTTTCATAAATTTTTTAATAAAATAAATTTAATATGTCTTCTGGTTTTTAGATAATTTTATAAGACCTTATGTAATTTTTGAAATCATTATAAAATCAGTTTTAATATTAAAATCATTACTTTTCATTTTAATTTTCATTTCAACTAAAAATTAAATTAATCATAATTCTAAAGATATTTTCATAAAATAGAGTTCATTTTTGGTTTCCCATCGACATATTCAAGAGACCTGTGGCAAAGTCCATATATGTTATGATGTGATGGGAGTTCCCAGAATTATATAGCGCAATATGATTCGTTGAATTTTATGGGTATGCCCAGAATTATACATTTCTCTAATGCATTTTAAATCAATGAATTTCAAGAGTTAAAGTGAAATTATGTCTGAAAATTATTATATCATTTTTCACAACTATGTGTGGCCGTTAACCAATAAGACATGATGTTTCATTTTTATACAATTCCCTATTCCATGTCCTTTATTTATGTTTCCTATCATGACTATGATATTGTGCTTATGTTATTACAATAATTATTATTCTCACCCCATGTTACATTGTTTAATGTTCTTATCTATCCTCTTATTGGGGTTTTATATTACCCTTGTTTTTTATATCCTCATGTGAATACATTTTTAAGGAGAGGTCATGAGAAAATAAGAAGCTAGAGAAGAAGTAATTAAATAAATGTTTTGTGATGTAAATGCTTTGTATGGTCCTAATTTTCAAAATATATTAAACCTTTGGGTCATCGATGTGTAAAGTTTTTTTATCACTAAAACAACATAAATTTAATGTATGAAAAGTAAGGTTGATATAGTTTCCTCATTTCCAATGTTATGATATTCATGTTATATCATGCATTATTATTCATGTTTATGATTATCAGATATTTTATGTCTCATTGATATTTATATTGTCTACATGAATTTACTTTTTCATTTTTCCATTTTTATTCTCTTATAGATATTTATACCACACCCATTTCTTATTTTTTTTCATCATGTTATCCCATTCAGTTTTTAGTGGGAGCCTGTTAAATATTTTTTTAGTAGAGATGACATTTTCTTATTTAAAGTTTATTTTTAATGTATATAATTACAAATTTCATTAGTCTTGTCTATCATCTGGGTTTCATTAATATTTATTATATATAATAAATAAAGTATTAATGTGTAATAAACAATGGTGTTCTTGTAATAATTTCTTGAAATCCCATAATAAATGGATAATGAAAAAAAAGAAAACATATATTATTTATATAGTATGGAGAAAAATATTCACTTTAATGTATAAGGGGAAAATATTTTTAACTAAGGGTTAGTAATATGAAATATTGAAGTACAATTTGTTCTAAAAAATAATTGATATAACATATATTCCTTATTTTATCTAAATAGTCAAAAGGCTTATGATTTTTACTTAAGGGGGAAATGGTAGAAATCCATAAAATTGAAAAAAATAATATTTGTTTTTCTATATTTGATCTACACCAATATAAGAGATATAATAGCTAAATATAAAAGTTAAGGTAAATATCAATTTATATCATTTATTGATTATAATAACATAATTTGATGTTCTATGATTATATTATCTATGAAATAGGGGTTGTACATCATCGAATGATGTAACATAAGAGTGTATAATGAGAATAGAAGAATAATGGATATATAATTATAAGATAATTATCATTACTATACTTTAATATTAATGGGAAAATACGTAGAAAAATATTGAATTAAGTATTTTTGTTCGTTGTTAATGACAAATAATGAAAATTGATTTATGTAAAGTAGAACTTTTATTATTTATAACAGGTTGAAGGAATTACCGATTGAGATTGTTATATCATATCATTACATAAAATAGGATGTTGAAATTGATAGGTATAGTCAAAACATTGAATTTTTTATCTCTTAAATATAGCTAAAACCTTATAAAATGTTGTAGATATAAAATCCAATAATAAATCATTTAAGTGTATTTCCAATTATGTGTTTAATTTTTAATAATGAAAATAAATCTGCGATGTTATAGATATCTACTAGATAATGTTTTATTTTTTGGATAATAATCTATGAGTAGGACCAATAAATATATAAATAAATTATTAACATGACTATATAAAAAATTATAAAAAACATGATAAAATTGATTGTAATTAATATCTTAGATATTTTATCCTCGATGAAGTATATAAAGAAGAAATATATTTTTATTTAGGTTATGGATAATTAAAAACTAGCACATTAATTATTATTATAATGATATAATATATTATGATATCTATATTCAATTATATATGTATTTGAATCAATCAATAAGTATAATATTTGATGATTATTTTAACATTATTTTGTGGAGAAAAATTATATCCTATGCAGAACTAGAAAATTGAAATAATTTAACAAACAAATATATCGAAAAATCTAAAAAAAATAAAAATTTCTATTGAATAATAGGATGAATCATTTTTACAAGTCATGATTGATGAATTATATTTTATTTATATGAATAATTTATAGGATTTTATGAACAAATCATACTATCACAAAATTGTTTTAGCAAAGTAGTGATTTAAATATAATTATGATAAATATAGAATATTTATCTTGAAAAGTTAATTTTAATTTGTAATGTATATTCATAAACTGATGAATTTTAATTTATTGAAACATTTTACCTAGTGTAATTAATAGAATATATCATATTTTTACAAATTTTCTTTCCAAATAAATAATAATTTCAATAAATTAGATGTTAAAAGAAATTTCAGAATTCATTTCATGAGGAAGATATTAATAAAGAAGAACTAGAATTATTTCTTATTGGTGACAATGATTCAAGAATACTCTTATTTAAATATAGTTAATATCATAAAAAATCATCCAATACATTTTTTGAATTAATGGACACATAAATTAAAGATTTTGATTATAAATAGATAGCTTTTGATCATAATATTTATGTGAATATCTCAAATTATGAGTATTGTATGTTAGTTATGTATGTCAATCATATACTCATTATAGAAAATATGAATAATTTTATTTAATTTATCTAGTATTTAGTTTAATTTAAATTTATGATATTAATTATTACTGTGCTAAAAAATTTTCTTTGTATTCAAATTCATCAATTATATGGAATGAAGAAAATTTAATTTTATGGTTAAACCAATGAGCTATTAAAAAGTCTAAAAATGGATGATAAAAACCAAATTTCAACTATAAGTGTAGTTGTTAATAATAATAGAAAATGTAAGGATTAAAATTTAGTAGACATATATTTATAATTAAATTATCTGATAGTCATCTATATCTCACATCATCTAAGAGAAGCATATTTAATTTCTTGTGCTTTGAAGTATACATTTATATTTACTTTCTATTTTGACATCACTTAAATGTGAAGAAAATAATAAGATATATTTAGGGAACATCGAAAAATAAATTAATTTATAGTTAATTAAAAGATAAGGAAATTGTATTCAATTAAGTTAAAAACATGGAAATAAGTATTTTTGTTTGAAAATAAAAAATTGATATTGAATTGATCATCGGAAAAAAATTTATCGAATGTCTAGGTAAAAAACTTGTTAGTAAATCAGTGAGAATATTTTTGTATGATAATATTTTATTAACCAAGTATTATATATAGTTGTTTGGATGATATATTGGTTAAAATATTTTTTATATGTTGGGAAACCACCAATTCTCATTTATAGTGATATTGAGTGTGATATAGAATTAATAAAGAACAAAATACAGAATTATCACTCAAAGCATATCTAAATACATTATCATTTTATAAAGGATATGATATATAAAATAATTATTAAATTAATGTCTACTATTACACAAAAGAAATATCAAATATTTCAACATACCATCTTGGTACACATGTTTACAAGAATAATTGGTTGAACCATAAAATTAAAACAACTATCTAAAAATATATTTTTGAATGATCTCCATCCCTAATATATATGTTTTTCATTTTTGATATGTTTCTTATTTTAGATTATATATTATTAAAATAATTTAATTACTATTGGAAATATTATCCTTTTTTGAAATAATATGAATAGAAGGGATATATTATTGGAGTTTATCATAACTATATAAATAGAAATGGTTTATTATTTTATAAATAAATCGTCAACTAAAATAGGATTAATGAATCTAGTAGTACCTATTAATTATGAAAAAATAGATATTTTATTGATATTTTATAGAAATCTTGTTATCTCAAATAAGGGGAGTATGTTTTTGTTCATTATACTAAAATATTAAACATTTTAAATATTACTTATACTATTAAAGGGGGATAATTTTATAGACAAAACTATAATAATTTAAGAATTTTATTGGGATATAATATTTAATGAAGTGATATTAAATATCTAAAAAATTGAATTTTTGGGATAGTTACATAAAAAAGATTAAAGGATAGGTTTTTTTATATTATTATATGAAAGAACAAATTAGAATTTGTTATATATGTTTTGGTATAATGGATATGTTTTTTGGTGAGGAAAATCATAAACAGTACATATAAAAGGATCATTACATGATATTGTTTTTCTTTATGAATGTGAATAAATTATTAGATATATATAGGATTCAAATTTCTCATGGTAATATTAAATTAAGGCACATTATATTTTTCATTCATCTGTATACATAAATTATATTAACCATTTAGTACAAAGTATTAAAACATGAAATTTTAAATTGGGAATGAAAAACATATCTCTAATCAATTTGATAAAGGTATGTGAGTTTTTAATATACTTTTTTTTCCACTTTTAATGTTTTATCTTGATCTAAGGGAGATTACATCATTCTAAAACACATAAATTATGCTCATATTGGAGACAATTTTCTATAAAAAAAGGCCAATGAGAATTAAATTAAATTAATTTTTTATTAAAATGAATAATTATCTATCAGTAATGTAATCACATAGTAAATTATTTTTAATATAAAAATTTATGGATAAACTGACTTGTTTCCCCATAATAAAATAAGAAAAAAATATTACTTTAAAGCTAGAGAATTATAAAAAATGTTTGAATTGGGGCATTTATAAATTATTTCAGGTTTTCAATATGATCATATAGAGATCCAATATTTTCATAAATTATCACTACAATTCTTTTTTTTAATATATATAAGATTAATTATATATATTCTAAAATATCGTTTTTTTCTATTACCTTTAGAAATGTGGAAACATAAACAATGGTACATAAGTGAGAAAATATACCTACAACTAGGTTTTTTCATGACCAGAACCCTTCTTAGGTATATCATACTAAATACATATCTTTATAGCCTAGAGAATGAATCATTAACAGTGGTGATCTTGGATTCTCAATACGGGTAAACAACAAAGACATATAAGAAAAAACATGATCATATGGGTAATAGAACATGATCATAACATTATAATATCTTAACCTTTATATCAATGATAATAAAGATGAATAATAGAATAAATTATAGATATTTATAATACATGAATCATCAGGAAATAAAGAAAATAATCAATGAAATAATATCATAGGAATAAAACATGGTATTGTGGAATATATAGAAATGTTATATAATTCTGTATAGATCAATACACATTTCTATAACTTAATGAGGATCCTCTATATAACCACACAGTGGGAATCACATCAATATACCCATTGAAATTCTTTTCCTATAATGGATTAGGTTTCCCAATATTCTTATAGTTAATTGGTTTTACCCATCTTCCAAACTCGTGGTGACAACACTTATAGGGTGGGACACAACACCATCCCTAGTCGAATTCAATTCCTTATAAGGGACCAGGTTTCCCCATCAAATAATAGTGTCACTACTAGAATGTGGGTTTTCCCCCACAATTACATTCCAACGGTTTCATAGAACCGTTGGTAAAGGATAGTTTAGGGAAGGTTTTACCAACGGTTCTAGTAAACCGTTGGTATTGATGTGTTTAGGGGATTTTTACCAACGGTTCTCATTGAACCGTTGGTAAAAATGTGGTTGGGGGAGGTTTTTCCCAATGGTTCTAAATAACCGTTGGTATAGGTGTGGTTGGGGGAGGTTTTTACCAACGGTTCTAATGAACCGTTGGTATAGGTGTGGTTGGGAGAGGTTTTTCCCAATGGTTCTTTAGAACCGTTGGTATAGGTGTGCCCTAAAAGTATATACCAACGATTTTTAAAAACAGTTGGAACAACTTTCCCCCAAATTGGAAGCGGCCCGTCCTCTCCCCCATTCACGATACAGAACACTAAATGGGAGAAACAGACGATTTTGGAGCTCCTTCTGCCGGACCAGTTTGGATCTTCGAGCTCCTTCAGGTTCCTCTTCTTCCATCCCATCCAAGGTGTTGAATCTACTTTCAAATCTCATAAGACCCATCCTAAATTAGGTATTTTATTAACCGGCACCTTATTCTTATTGAAATTTATCTAATATTTCAGTTTTTAGATTTGATTTTGATGTGTTTTTGTTTTTGATTCTGTTTTGATTTAACCTATATGTTTTTTATTTAGACCCATCCTATATGTTTTTGTTTCTATGTTTTTGATTTTGATGTGATTATGTTTTTGTTTTTATTTTGATGTGTTTAAGGTATCTTATTAACTGGTACCTTATTTTTTATTGAAATTTATCTAATTATGTTTTTTATTTAGACCCATCCTATATGTTTTTGTTTCTGTTTTGATGTGTTTATGTGATGAGCTTGTATCGTCATTAAAGTGTGTCCAATAATTCTTTGGTCATTGTTTTCTGGAGAATGAATGGTTTAGGACCAGCATTAGAAGTAGCTTCTAGTGAGACCATTTTAGTATAAGGGGAAACAACATTATGATCTACAAGGGGGTGATTGAGTTGGTAGAGACCAAACATAGTTTCTTCCTTGTGTTCAAGAACTATATATAGTGTTCCAATTAGGTGGTCATCAGTAAAGACATAGGAAAGATTTCCAGGTCCTATTTCATGAAGTTAAATATGTGGCGCTATAGTGGTTTTGGATTGATTGAGGTACACTTAGTGTATTGTAAACCCTCATTTGTTCCATATTCATTTAAATTGATTTAATATCATTTTTTTCACACACACACCATTATATACTCTCAAACTATATTTAGAGTGTGTTTTTATTCTTATGGTGTTAAATATTTTAGTAAATGTCCATACTAGCTTCTTTTATGTGTTCTAGGGGTTTAGACTAATGACAAGGCTACATGATTATTGTGGGAGTATTCTTTTCATATAAATATACCTATACTATGTCATCAAATGAATCAACCGTGGACAGCCCGACCACCCCCCGTGGACAGCCCTCCCCCCCACCCCTAGAAAGCCCCCCCACCCCCTTGACACCCTCGACCCCACTGGACAGCACCGCCACCACCGTGGAAAGCCCGACCACCCCCCTGTGGACAGCCCGCCCACCCCCCTGGACAGCCCCGCCACCCACATGGGCTGCCCGCCCACCCCCTGGACACCCCGTACCCACCATGGGCAGCCCGCCCACCCCCTGGACACCCTGTACCCCCTCGGATAGCCCCAGCCACCCCCTGGACACCCTGTTCACCTCCTTGGACAGCTCACCCACCCCCTGGACACCCCCTACCCCATCAGACAGCCTGACCACCCCCGCGGACAGCCCGCCCACCTGGACACCCCGACCCCCCAAGACAACCCCGACCCCCTGGACACCTCCAACCCCCTGGATGGCCCCACCACCCCCTAGAAACCCCGCACCCCCATGGACACCCTGCACCCCCCTTGGAAAACCTGTACCACCCCCAGATAGCCCGCTCACCTCCTTGGATAGCCTGCCCACCCCCGGACATCCCGCTCACTTCCTTGGACAGCCCACCCCCTGGACACCCTGTACCCCCCCGGACAGGCCCACCCTCCCCCTGGACACCCCGCTCGCCTCCTTGGACTGCCCGCCCACCCCCTGGACACCCCACACCCCCCTTGAAGACCCTGAACCCCCCCCGGACAGCCCGCTCACCTCCTTGGACAGCCCGCCCCACCCGGACAGCCCGCTCACCTACATGGACAGCCCACCCCCTTTGTAAAGACCTGTAAAATATAAGGGAAATATTTTCTTAATTTTCTTTTGGAATTTTACAAGAACGCGGTTTCTGACGGCAGTTGATTCTGAGGCCCGGAGTGCCCGGAATCAATTTCCGAAGTTTGGCTCGGGTACATTTAGGGAACGAACGAGCGGGATTTCCTATCTTTTGAACTGGTGCTCGAAATTTAAATCTGATGGCACCAATGAACTCGCAACACCAGTAATCGCTTAAGGGAACCTTTAATGTAGTTGCGTTTGTGCGGGAGAAGAAGTTAATTAATGGGGTTTAATTAAAAAGTAAATAAAATTGTTGAATCAATTTTATTTCTTTTTCAAGGTGGTTAATTTCTCCCATGGGAAGTTGGTGGTGGGGCCCACATCCACCCAACTTCCCATGTGTGGATAATTTAAAGGGTGGGGCCCACACAAACCCCCCACCTTTTCAATTTCCCTAACTCCCTAACCCCTCTTAACCCCTCACATTCCTAACTCCCCATTAACTCACTTTCATTAATTTTTGAAAACTTGTTATAATTAATTAAGTGAGTTACTTAATTTCAAACTCTTGAAATTCAAATGGTTAGGTTGTGTTAATAAAATAAGACTTGGTCTTATTTTATTATTGTTATAATTTTGAAACCTTGAGAGGATTGGGAAGCGTGGAGTCTTCTTCTTCTTCAACCTCGACGAAGAACGCGAAGAACACCATTCTTCAACAAAGAACACCTCTGACGATGAACATCATTATTCAACGAATAAAATCTCCGCCGAAGAACGCGAGTCTTCTTCCAACGACGTTTCCTCTTCGTACGCACCTCGACAACAACGGAATCGACATTTGTTTTCCACGATGCCTGACTTCCGCAACGCTCATCTTCCGCGGCTCGTTGACGTACACCGTTCCTGAAACCGAGGTAGGGGATTATTTTATTTAATTATTTCCGTTTATGATTCTAGTTTATCAATTTTCGTGGATTTTCGACTAGATTATATCGTTTAACGAGAGGGGGGTCGGACCGCACAAACACGGCCGAACCATCCTCCTATGTTCATGTTTGATTCTTTACGGATGGAACGGGATGGCGTGGTGCCGTCACAACACGCGGGAATCACACGAAAAGTATTGCGTGGCGCCGTCGGGCCGCGCCGTGGAAAGAAGTTTAAGAACGCGACACCGTCGCGCCGCATCGAAGAAAATCGAAGGCACCGCGGCCGGAGCGGGGCCGCGGCAGAGGGGCGCGGTGCCGTCGCACCACGCCGGACGATAAGGGCCGCGACCGGTTCCGGGCAGCGGTGGAGAAAGGTGACCAGCGGCCGGACCGGGCCGCCGGTGTCGGAACTGGAAGGGGACCGGACACCGCCGGTCCCGTTGAGAAGGAGCCGGTCCGCCAGGTCGGGCCGGCCGGAAAGGGGAGAAGCGAGGGGAATTAAATTCCCCCGGCCGACTTCAAAAGGCCCCCCATAAATGGGGGGGGGGAGGGCGGTTACACAGGGGGGCAGCCCCCCCCCCCTTGCCGAAACGGCTCGGCCAAAGGCCAAGCCAGACAGCGCGCTGGGCGCGCTGTCCCCACACGGACCGGCGCCCGGCCGATCTACCAGGCCGGGCTGGGCCGGGGCAGGTCGACCCGGTTCGGGCCAACCGGGGGGGCTCGGGTCGGGTCGGTCCGGGCCCAAAACCCCCGTTTTCAGACCGTTTGGGTTCAATTGCCCATAACTCAGGCTACGGACCTCCGATAGACGCGCCTTCAGTGTCGACACGATCCTTAGAATAAGACGGTCGTTTCGACATATCACACTCAAGGTTTCAAAATACATTGAGTTCGGCCGGGTTGGTTCGTACACGGAACCAACAAGGCCCTCGGAGCGGAAACGCTCATATCTTGAGCTACGGATGTCTGAATGACGTGCCATCAACTTTGATGAGTTTCTCTTAGTGAGACGGATCTTTTGGCATACTTCGCCCAAGGTTTGGACGCAGGTGGAGTACGGTCGGGTTGGGTTTTCCTTAAAAACCAACCGGGCCCCTGGGACAAAAAAGCCAATAACTCTCAGACCGAGCGTCCGATCGACGCGCCGTCTGCGACGTTGAGTTCCTATTGACAATACAGAACTTTTCGATACATCAACTCTGGACTATGTGACAGTTGATGTATCAGCCTCTCGGCTCATGGAGCGGACCCTCCCGAACGAGCTTGCTGTGTACGGGAACCCTAGTGCTGGCTGCGACTGCTACTGTGACTGCGACGACGACTGTGCAGAGATCCTCAGTGGATTCGACGATGATGACTACAACACTCAGCGATCCTATGTGGATCAGTGCTACCGATCCTGTGTGGGTCCGATCCTGTGTGGGTCAGCGCTCAGCGGTTCTATGTGAGCCAGCGCCTACAGATCCTGTGTGGGTCTGATCCTGTGTGGGTCCTTGCAGGGGTTAGTTTCCTACCGATCCCGTGTGGGTCTTTGCAGGGGTTAGTACCTATCGATCCTTTGTGGGTCCGACGACTTAGATGGATCAGAGATCATCTCTATCATCTTCGAAAAAGTATACCTGTGTGAGCTGAATCCCGTTTGCTTTCCTGTGTGGATTGTGTTGTGCTATCCTGTGTGGATTACGTTTTGCTTTCCTGTGTGGAATACGTATACTTTCCTATGTGGACTGGGTTGTACTTGGGCTCAGAGGTTGGAGAGTTTTGGAATTGATGACTTAGGTATATGTATGGGAATATACCTAAGCAGTTTCTGTTGTTACTTCGTGATTGTATCTTTCCTTTGTGGTTTATCCTTTGTGGATTTTGGGAGACCTTCGGGGGTCTCGGGGTCCCTACTTAGTATCTTATACTCACCCCTGCACGGGCTATGCCCGCAATACGTTGTGTTGGTTGCAAACGACGGACAATGTTGATTGTGGTTGAGGCTTGCAGAGTAGGACGGTACCTGGAGGTGGACCACTGGGCGGGACGTACTCGGAGTAGACGGCGGGACCCGAGGAGTAGTGGAGCTATCTGTACCCACCCATCAGGTGGGATTTCCAATGGACAGCTCGGCGTAGCGGCTTTACTTTACAGTTGTTGTTTTCCCTTTCGAGTTGTACTTTACAGTTGGGCTTGTATTTCCAGCCCCTTTTACTTTCCGTACTTACTATTGTACTCAGTTTTTACTTAGTGTTTACTTCTTCCGCTTGTACTCTGTGGTGCTTGTTTACTTTACAAAGGCAATGCCTTCCCTTTTTATCGGGATTTACGCCTTGGTGCTAGTCGCCAGCCCCTGGCCTATGGAAGGAGGGCTTGGGGTAGTCACGGCACGGGCCCCGAGGACGGGTCGTGACACCCTGGACACCATGTACCCACACCCCCGGACAGCCCCAACCACCCCCTAGACACCCCGCTCACCTCCTTGGATAGGCCGACCACCCCCTAGACACCCACACCCCCCTTGGACACCCTGTACCCCCCGTACAGCCCGCTCACCACCTTGGACAACCCGCCCCCCGGACAGCCCGCTCACCTCCTTGGACATCCCACCCCGGGGACACCCTGTACCCCCCCGGACAGCCCCACCCACCCCCTGGACACCCCGCTCACCTCCTTGGATAGCCATCCCACCCCCTGGACTCCCCCCTAACCCATTGGATAGCCTGACCACCCCCGCAGACAGCCCGCCCACCTGGACACCCTGACTCCCGGGACACCTCCGACCCCC
The DNA here is from genome assembly GCA_963277665.1 of Viscum album. Taxonomy (NCBI): domain Eukaryota; kingdom Viridiplantae; phylum Streptophyta; class Magnoliopsida; order Santalales; family Viscaceae; genus Viscum; species Viscum album. The sequence continues at coordinate 1,006,079,902 of OY728158.1, read as the reverse complement.
CAGACGACCCCACCCCCCTTAGACACCCCGCACCCCCTTGGATAGTCCCGCCACTCCCCTGATCATTATCATACTCCTCATCTTGATCTCCCTGAAGAATTTAAAGTATAAAACTCATGTACTCCCAACAATATCCTTAAGGATTGTGTATTCCTTGATCCACTTCCAATATCTTACCGGGCAATCCCTAAATATAGGCATTAGAAATTATGTATCTTATTTTCTTATATACACTGTATTTTTTTGTATTTATTAATATGATTCTCATATAGAGTAATGTGTCAGTTATGATTTTATATAATGTAAACAATTTCCATTTACCTAAATATATTTTTTGATTATACTTCAATATTATTGAATTGATTTGAAATGAATTATTTATGTTTTTTTACAAAATGTACAGAAGTTGGATGTACTAAACTGATCGGATTTCAACCGATTTTATAAATAATTTGAACAGCTTTGTAGATTTTTCATTTGACAAGGCTTCTGATAGTGGTCGCCTACACTTCCCATGTTTTAATTGTGTTGGAAGACCTTGGTTGAGTCGTGACGTTGTTATCTATCATATAACCAAATATGGTTTCCAAACAAACTATTATGTGTGGTATCACAATGGAGAGAAAATGGAATCTCAAAATGTTGATGATACAAATGATAAGACTGAATTGGAGAGTTTGATATATGATCAGTTTCCATTTATTCGGCATCATGAGAAGGAAAGGATGTCCAGCCAACAAGATTTCGATACAAGCACACATGATGCGTCCAATGAAAATGATGATGTTGATAGGGTGAAAAAATTAAATGATGCTGCGATGACTCCAGTATATCGGCAATGTGCTAAAATGAAAAAGTTGGAATTTTTAATCTGATTGTTTCATGGGAAAACTATGTATGGGATTTCAAATACTGAAATTGATTACATTCTTACCTTCTTGAAGGACTTACTTCCAGATGATGCAGATATTCCCTCAAACCACTATATGGCATGGAAGTTAGTTGATGAACTTGGATTCTCAAAAAAAATTCATGCTTGCTCGAATGATTGAAGCTTATTTTGGGAGGAAACTGCTGAAAGAGATTATTATATCAAGTGTGGAACCTCCCGATGGAAGCCAAAAGATGATGGATCACCATCTCGTGTGCCATAAAAAGTAATGTGGAACTTTCCATTGATACCCAGATTACAGAAGCATTTCATGTCTGATGAAATATCCGTAAAAATGAGATGGCATGACACCGAGAGAAAAAAGAATAATGAAGAGTTGGTTCACCCTGAAGATGGATTTGCATGGCAGAGATTTGATGCTCGATATCCTAAATTTGCAGCCGACATGCGTAATGTGAGACTGGGTCTTTCATGTGACGGTTTTAATCCATTTGGGCAGATGCTTACATCGCACAACACATGGCCGGTTTTCATACACATTTATAACCTTCCCCCTTGGTTGTGTATGGAAAATCCTTACACTTTCATGAGTATACTGATATCTGGCTCTTCTGATCCAAGAAATGATATAGATGTATACATGGAACCTTTAATAAAAGAGTTGAAACTTCTTTGGGATGTGGGTGTACCCACATACAATGCATGTTCGAAAGACATATTTCAGATGCATGCTGCGCTAATGTGGACGATCAATGATTTTCCAGCTTTGTAATGATGTCTGGATGGAGCACTAAAGGAAAATTGTCATGTCCTGTTTGTATGAAGAATACTCGATCGAGAAGACTGAAATATCGTCGTAGTTTTAGTTTTATAGGAAATCGACGGTTCTTGCCAATGAACCATCCATATAAAAACAATCGTCGAAGATTTGAAAATACCATGGAGAATGACGCTCCACCTCAGCGTATGTCTGGAACTAATGTGCTTAATGAATTGAAAGATTTCAGTTATTCATTTGGGAAGGGTGTAATGAAATCTAGAAAGAGGAAAAATGTTTCCAATGATACCTGTTACAATTAGAAGAAGAAAAGTATATTCTTTGAGTTTCTGTATTGGTCAACCAACTTGTTACGTCATTGCTTAGACGTAATGCACATTGAGAAGAATATATGTTAAATGTTGCTTTCGATTCTTCTAAATGTCATGGGGAATACAAAAGATGAGTTATGATCTCGGCGTGACTTGGTAGATTGGGGGATTATACCAGAATTGCATCCTGTCTGTAACAGTGAAAATAAATGGGAAGTTCCATGTGTTTCTTATGTGATGACACCTGCTGAAAAAAATCAATTTCTGGAAGTGCTAGAGACTATTAATGTTCCTGATGGATATTCAAGCAATATATCAAAACGGGTCAGTAGAAAAGAGATGAAGCTGAAATTTTTGAAGACTGATGATTATCACGTCCTTTTGCAAGAGTTGATTCCAATAGCAATCTGTCATCTCTTTTCCAATAATGTTTGAGTCTCAGTTATTCAGTTGTGCTATTTGTTTAGAGTTATTTATGCTAAGAGGCTATCCAAATCATTCTTGCAAAAACTGTTGGCAGAGACACCATTAATTTTGTGTGAGTTAGAGAAAATATTCCCTCCTTCATTTTTTACATGCATGTTGCATCTGACTGTCCATCTTCCGACATAAATACTTCTTAGAGGACTTGTTTCTTTCCGTTGGATGTATCCAACTGAAAGAAACATGTGCACATTGAAATCATATGTTCGGAACATGAATTATCCCGAAGGTTCTATTGTGAACAGTTACTTGGCTCAAGAATGTATGGATTTCTGTGCAATTTATTTGTCTGATCTTACTACGAGAGTAAACAGACCAATGAAAAATGAAGAAGAATAGTATGGGCAAATTGAACCCATTTTTCCATCACTTCCTCGTACAGGAGGAATTCCAGGATCATATACATTGACGAAATTAATCCTTGAAGAGCGAGGGATGGCACATCTCATAGTGTTGTTCAATTGTGATTTGTTCGATGAGTATATCAAGTAAGTAAATTGTACATGTATCTCTTATCTTATCTCTTGTAATTTTAAATATTTTTTAAACTATTATTATTTTTATCTACAGAGAACATAAATAATTGATATATAGAAAGCATCGTTCTTTATCTTTGAGAATGAAAGACACTTTTCATAGCAAAGGGTTCTTTGCTTGGTTTAAATTGAAGGTAAAAATATTTCTGTAATAACTAAATAAAAATAATATTTAATTAAATTTACTATTTGTTTATATTTTAGGTATCGAGTTTGCCTGCAGAATCTGTTTCTGAGGAAACAAGATCTTTGGCTTTTGGTCCTAATACCATGGTTCGTGCTTGTGAATCACTTGTGATCAATGGATACAAATTTATTATCACTGAACAAGAAAGAAACATGAGAACACAAAATAATGGTGTTCTTCTAACTGCCACAACAGACTGTTATTCCAGTTCATTGGATACTAGACCATGTTATGAAAATGTTTCTTGTTATGGAGTCGTGGAGAAAATAATAATTTTGGATTATTACTCACATGGTAGAGTCACGATGATCAAATGTCAATGGTTTGATTCAATGACGAGGCAAGGCACCATTATTGATGATTGTGGATTTCGAGTTATTGACATGACTCGCACTCTTCCCACTGATGAACCATATGTATTGGCGTCAATGGTGAAACATGTTTTTTATGTCAAAGATCATCTTCATCCTAAATTCGGTGTAATTATTGAAGTAAAACCCAGACATGTTTTTGATGATGGTGATGATGATGTTGACACTATCCCTACTGCAATTGGAAGCAATCCGTTTATTACTTATGATGATGACAATAACTCAATTGTCAGAGTAGATTGTGAACCTAAAGTTGTGGTGGGAAATATTTAAAATCATATAGTCGTGTTCTCACCTACATGTTTCACCTACATCATTTAGAGTGTGTATCCTAGTACTTACCTTCAAACCACCATAAATCTTAATTTAATTTATGTTTTTTATCAGAATGGTTTTTCTATATTTTTTTTCGGTTACACAGTAGTTATCTATTTTTAATTACTTTTATATTTGTTTTCATTGCAGGAAATGACACCCATTGAAGAGAGGTGACAGAAAAAGATGACAGATAATAATCGTCACATGATACAGATAGGTGTTCCTCCACTCATCCCTATTGTGAGTATTTTATTTCAAATATAAATATTTCAATAACTTATAATATCATGTGTTTAATTATGTGTTAATTTTTTTTAGGATCGACCCCCTAGACGAGAGATATCTGACGAGGAGCCTGATATTGCTCCCAGTAGAGTGGCTGGTGGTAGGAGTGGGGGTGGCGTCAGAGATGGACGATCATCTAGTGGGCCCGGTACTGAGGCCGATGGTACGAGAGTTCATGGGGTGAGAGTTAGACGATCCACCACCACATACGTATCTTCTTCACCCCATTTTGATCCTGGTGTATCTCCAGGGACACACGGGATATTTAGACATCCGATGTTTACACTAGCAGTTGGCTAGACGTCTATGACATCATCTTTTACTTCTGGTTCATTATCTCCGAGCTATTATATTCCACATTTTTCGACTCCTGATGCAACACAATATTCGGCTGAGGAGTGTACACTGAGGGACACTCCACCTGTACAGGATATTCCTTTAGCTTATGCACATCCAGTGATGCCCATTGATCCAACTACCACATGTATATTTATCTGACTCTATCAAATTTTTATACCAAAATTTATTTTATTATAACTTGTACTAATATTATTTTTATTTAATAACAGATTCATCTACAGATATGAGGAGGGGGAGGGGGAATACTCGCTTGCGTGCGGTATGAAACCACCAGACACAGTTGATGGTTGAATATAATGTTGATGGAAAAATGATTGAGAAATCTGGGAAGGAATGTCAGGGCTTTTTTGCGACGCTAGCCAAATACTTCAATATCATTCCAGTCAGCCCTCTCTCTTGGAGACAACTGCCACACAATGTCAAAGATAATGCGTGGGCACAAATATGGGTAAAAAATATATTGGATTTAATGTAGTATTTTTTTTTTGTATTTATATGAACTAATCTATTGGGTTTCAGCTACGGTTTAACTTCCCTGATGGCGAAGGTGCACGACCAGCATGTTTAAAAGAGTTGGGAGAGCTTTGGAGAGCTTATAAGAATGACCTGTATGTTGGCTGGTGTGATAGGGTGGGCATGGATTTAGAGACATTACCTATCGTGGATGACTACCTGATAGATCAATATCGCCAAATGATTACCCATTGGGCGACTACCAAATTTAAGGTATTAATCTCATTTGAGGTATTTAAATCAGAGTTTTCATATTTTGTATTAATTTAATCTTATTTATTATTAATCATTATTTAGGAATATTCTGAAAAAAACAAAAAAACATTAATTCAAAGTAGTACCTCCACACTTTGGGGCGCACAACTATGTCAGATCATGAGAGGAAGCTGGTATGATATAGTTGTTTATAATTTTTCTTTAGGACTTTCCCTTTTTATTATTTCCTACTTAAATTATGTGATTTATTGAATATTGAATATATGGTTATACATGCACTTTATATTGTTTAAATGTCATTACAGAAGCACAAATTTAATATTGAAGGATGTATCCCTCAAGAAAAATTATTTTGCTCGAATAGAAGAAAAAAAGATGGAACTGCGATAAATGAATCAACCCAAGAAAAGATTGTAAGTTTTAATTTGTTTTTTTAAAAGTTTAATATATATTTTGAAATGTATTAATCTATTAATATTTTTAACAGGCTGATTTAGAGGCTCTTGATGCCCAGGAGCCTGACAATTTTGGGCCACAAGATCATTTATATCAGGTTTTGGCAGAGGAGCACTCTGGTCGAGTATGCTGCCGACCTGGTAAGAATATAGTCCCGACACGGCATTGGTCTTCTCCAGGTATCCATTCTAGTATGACTGAGTTGGAATAGGCCAAGGAGCAAGTAAGAAAATCTGACAAAAGGGTCACATATTTGGAAGTACAAGTTCAAATGAGGGACAATGAATTTATGAAGCTGATGAATGCTTTATCTTCATCACTTCCACTAGAGGCTAGCACGGCTTGTCAGACATTTATGTCATCGATGGGTGAATTATCCAATACACTGGGCGACATCTCTAGTTGCGATCGAGATCATGACATTCCTGGCGATGACGAGGATGCTGAAGAGGATGAGGGCGAGGATGAGGATGAGGATGAGGTTGAGGATGGGGCCGAGGGTGAGGATGGGGCCGAGGGTGAGGATGGGGATGAGGACGAGGATGAGGCCAACAATGAGCATGGGGATGATGATGAGGTTGACGACGAGGACAGAGATGGCGGCGAGGATGAGGTCGATGATGATAGTGGTGATGGTGATGGGATCAGGGGCAGATTGATCCATTTCATTTTTGAATTCTGTATAACTCTTTATTTTTGAACCTGGTTTTCCACTCTGGGGTTTTCCTCTGCTTCATAGGGATGTTTTTATCATATCTCTTTTTTGCACTTGATTCTTATTGAATGATTAGTCTACTACCTAGACCTTTAGTATTCCATGGTACTGTGATTCCCTGTATGATATCTGGTTTGATAAGTTAATATGGTCATCTTAATATTCAAAAAAAATCACTCGAAATTAGTGGTGTCCATGGGCCGGGTCGGGTCGGGTCGGGTCATGGGTGTTCTAGGGCCTAAGGACATATGGTCATCCATAAGTAAGATTTAGGGCCTAAGGACATGACATGAAAAATTATGTGTTTTAGATCCATGGGTAATATTGGGGGTTCATTTTAAAAATAATAAAATGAGGGTTTTTGAGGTGGAAAATTATTTATTAGGTGGTGAATTCCCTTGGTTAAAAAATATAAATAAGTGTGTGTCTTTTTGATTTTGATAAATGGATATTAATTATAATGAAATATTGGTTAATTTCTTTGGATAAAAAATTTATTTTTAACATTTGTATTCTCTATTTTAAACATTTTAATTGATTGGGAATATAATTTACAAAAAAAAAATTATCCAATTACTTATAATATTTATATGTATTAAATTGAGTAATTTGGAGAAATTTTTATATTCTATTATGTGAAAATTTTTCATATATAATATGAAAAATATGAAGAGTTTATATTTCACCCTTAATATCAATTATTGACAGCACTTTTAGTTTATGGTTGGTGGCTTAGAGTGCACTAAAAATGGATTCGGATTCTATTGAAACTTTAGGAAAATGATCCATGGGTCATTTTTGTCGTGTACGAGTCAACCCCGCCTCAATTTGAGGCATGGTGTGGCCGGTACCACTCAAACCGTCTCACATTTATTTGAAATGGAAAATATTTTAAGTGAAAACAACAACCGGCATACGGAAAACTGACCAAATGCATTCGGATTCTGTTGAAACTTTAGGAAAACGATCCATGGGTCATTTGTGACGTGTACGAGTCAACCCCACCTCAATCCGAGGGCTGGTGTGGCTGGTACCACTAAAAGTGTATTTATTTTGTTTAAAATGGATGCGCTTTTAATTAAAATAAACGACATACGGAAAACCAAACAAACCCATTCTGATTGTGTTGATACTTTATAAAAACAATCCATGGGTCATTTGTGTTGTGTACGAGTCAACCCCGCCTCAATCCGAGGCGCGATGTGGTCGACACCACTCAATGTGTCTCACTTTTCTTTGAAATGGACAACAGTTTAAGTAAAAAAAAACAACTGACATACGAGAAACTGACCAAACGAATTCAGATTCTATTGATACTTTAGGAAAAGTATCCATGGGTCATTTTTGTCGTGTACGAGTCAACCCTGCCTCAATTTGAGGCACATTCTGGCTGATACCACTCAACTGTCTCACTTTTATTTGAAATGGACATGATTTTAAGTGAAAACAACTACCGGCATGCGGAAAACTGACCAAAAGCTTTCGGATTCTGTCGAAACATTAGGAAAAAGATCCATGGGTCATTTTTGACGTGTACGAGTCAACCCTGACTCAATCCGAGGGCCGCTGTGGCCGGTACCACTAAAAGTGTCTTTCGTTTGTTTAAAATGGATGCGCTTTTAATTAAAATAAATGACATACGGAAAACCGACCAAACTCATTCAGATTGTGTTGATACTTTATGAAAACTATCCATGGGTCATTTGTGACATGTACGAGTCAACCCCGCCTCAATTTGAGGCGCGGTGTGGCTGGCACCACACAAAGTGTCTCACTTTTCTTTGAAATAGACAACAGTTTAAGTAAAAACAACAACTGACATACGGGAAATAGACCAAACGCATTTGGATTCTGTTGATACTTTAGGAAAAGTATCCATGGGTCATTTTTGTCGTGTAAAAGTCAAGCCCGCCTCCATCTGAGGCATGGTGTTGCCGGTACCACTCAAACTGTCTCACTGTTATTTGAAATGGACAGGATTTTAAGTGAAAACAACTACTGGCATACGGAAAACTGACCAAACGTATTCGGATTCTATTGAAACATTAGGAAAATGATCCATGGGACATTTGTGACGTGTATGAGTCAACCCCTCCTCAATCTGAGGTGCGGTGTGGCCGGCACCACTCAAAGTATCTCACTTTTCTTTGAAATGGACAACAGTTTAAGTAAAAACAACAACTAACATACGGGAAACGGACCAAACGCATTCGGTATCAGTTGATACTTTAGGAAAAGTATCCATGGGTCATTTATGTCATTTAAGAGTCAACCCCGCCTCAATATGAGGCATGGTGTGTCCGGTACCACTCAAACTATCTCACTTTTATTTGAAATGGACATGATTTTAAGTGAAAACAACTATCGGCATTCGAAAAACTGACCAAACGCATTCAGATTCTATTGAAACATTAGGAAAATGATCCATGGGTCATTTGTGACATTTACGAGTCAACCCCGCCTCAATCCGATGGTCAGTGTGGCCGGTACCACTATAAGTGTCTTTCTTTTGTTTAAAATGGACGCGCTTTTAATTAAAATAAACGAAAAATGGAAAACTGACCAAACCCATTCATATTGTGTTGATACTTTATGAAAAAAATACATGGGTCATTTTTGACGTGTAAGAGTCAATCCCGCCTCAATCCGAGGTGCGGTGTGGCTGACACCAGTCAAAGTGTCTCACTTTTCTTTGAAATGGAAAACATTTTAAGTAAAAACAACAACTGACATACGGGAAACGGACCAAACGCATTCGGATTTTATTGATACTTTAAGACAAGTATCCATGATTCATTTTTGTCATGTATGAGTCAACCTCGACTCAATATGAGGAACATTGTGGCCGGTACCACTCAAACTGTCTCACTTTTATTTGAAATGGACATGATTTTAAGTGAAAACAACTACCGGCATGCGAATAACCAAACAAACGCATTCAGATTCTATTGAAACATTAGGAAAACGATCGATGGGTCATTTTTGACGTGTACGAGTCAACCCCGCCTCAATCTGAGGTCCGGTGTGGCCGGTACCACTAAAAGTGTCTTTCTTCTGTTTAAAATGGATGCACTTTTAATTAAAATAAACGACATACAGAAAACTGACCAAATGAATTCATATTGTGCTGATACTATAGGAAAAAGATCCATGGGTCATTTCTGATGTGTATGAGTCAATCCGGCCTCAATCTGAGGCGCGGTGTGGCCAACACCACTCAAAGTGTCTCACTTTTCTTTGAAATGGACAACAATTTAAGTAAAAACAACAACTGACATACGGAAAATGGACCAAATGCATTTGGGTTCTGTTGATACATTAGGACAAGTATCCATGGGTCATCTGTGTCATGTACAACTCAACCCCGCCTCAATTTGAGGCATGGTGTGGCCGGTACCACTCAAACTGTCTCACTTTTATTTGAAATGGACATGATTTTATGAGAAAACAACTACCAACATACGAAAAACCGACCAAATGCATTCATATTCTGTTGAAACTTTAGGAAAACGATCCATGGGTCATTTGTGATGTGTACGAGTCAACCCCGCCTCAATCCGAAGGCCGGTGTGGCCAGTACCACTAAAAGTTTCTTTCTTGTGTTTGAAAAGGACATCATTTTAAGTGAACACAACTGAAATTTACACTTATCAACGATAGTCTCAAAATCTTTTTCATGAGTTGGGTAGTTTCACCCATGAGTTCATAAGTGAAGAGACTCCTAGAAATATAACTTTTCACCATATATTATAAATAATACAAGTTCAATGCAAAATTCATCACAAATCATTACATACCCAAATCTAGGATCATTAAAAAATGGGATATGAGCCAATTTCAAACTCTTATTCAACTCTAATAGGTATTTCTCATACTATTATGCCTATTAGAATTTGATTGGGAGGTGGGGGCTATGCTGGTTTGGGGGTTGTGCAGGGGTGAGGTGAATTACTACTGGATGATTGTTGTCTTATGAAGATTGAAATAGGGAATTGTTGTACATGACATGGTTGGAAGAGTTTGATGATTTTATGTGTTTTTTGTTCTATTTTATGTTTTTTATACTATTTCATGTATGTATGTGGTTTTTGTGATTTTATTTATGCATGTGTATAGTGGAGGGGCTACTGGAGGGAGGGGGGTTGCTGGGCTTCAAGTCTGGAAAAACTCAATACCAACAGTTATAAACCGTTGGTATAAGGGTGCTGGAATTCTGGATTTATGGAAAAACTTATACCAATGGTTTTAAACCATTGGTATATGTGTTTGGATTTCTGGAAAACCAATACCAACGGTTTATAACCGTTGGTATATGTGTTGTTGGAAAACCAATACCAACGGTTGTAAACCGTTGGTATAAGTTTTCTTGAAAATCACATTACCAACGGTTTAGAACCGTTGGTATAATACTTCCTAAAATGCATTACCAACGGTTTATAACCATTGGTATACATTGGGTTAAATTTATATAACCAATATAGCAACGGTTTGGATCAAACCGTTGGTATAAGGCTTTCTTCATGGCTTACTAGCCAACGGTTTGGAAAACCGTTGGTATAGGATATACCAACAGTTTTCCAACCTATACCAATGGTTTATCACCACTGGTATAACCTTCTTTTCCAGTAGTGTGTATCAATCCCTTATACATGATTCACATCACTATCTCTTAAGATATAAGTATTTACCCAAAACATTTTAGGGATATATAGGTTCCAACCATCTTATAATAAAATCATTCATAATTGTGGAAAAAGATAATAAAACATTTATCCTAGAATGAACCATAAGAAGATATGGGTTTTATAGATTTCCTATCATAATTCCATAAAAATAAGTGAGCTTCACAAGCATAAAAACCGTGGAAGATTAGGTGGTTTCATAAACATCATTCCATCACAACATAAACTATTAAATGAAATAATATGAATTAAACCATTAAATAATTTTCTATAATTGAATGTGTAACATCAATAGATGTCATCTTATGTGAAAAATAATTTTTAAATATCTTTTGAAAACATGTCTTGATGACAATTTCCTTTATTATTTGGAAAACTATATTTAAAACATAAAACCCTTTAAAACCCATTTTCATAAAAAAACAATCAAAATTTTAAATAAATAATTGATAAAATTTTGGAAACTATTTTTTTAACACATAAGAAGACCATGGAATTTTTTCTAAAAACAATTTTCCTTGAGAAATGAAAAAATAATAATAAAAATGTTTTGAATCCCATATCATAAAAAACACATTGAAAACTTATAAATAAATCACGAAAACGTTTTCAATACATTTTTACTCAAAAATTTATAAAAGAAGATTGAAATCATTTTGATTTTTTTTTGAAAACCATTTTAAAACAATGAATTTAGTAAATATTAAGTAATAATATTTTTAAAAAACTAAATTTTAAATCATGTTATATAATATTCAATGGAATTAAGTTCATGAAAGAAGGTAAATCTATCCATGTCGAACAATCCTTTTGTAATGTATATAGATTATAAAATAGCCTCGACCAGAAAACAACAAGAATATTCCTTAATAAGAAACCTTTTTTAAAAATGTAAAAAATTGTTATAAATTCCTTATAAATATAGTAGGATAATAGTAGAATATTTTTGGGAACCTTTTATGAAACATGGTTTTGAAAGAACATAGATTTCTGACAAAATAAAAAAGTAATGATGAATTTCATAAATCAATTTCTTAGTTAGCTAAAATAAAAAAGATTAGGAAAATGTTACTAATAAATGAATATATATTGAATAAATATAGGGGAATAAATATCATGAATTTTCTTGAGATATTGATCATAATATTTAATCCATGGAAAAATATTCATGAAAAATGTTGAAAAATACTAGGATTATTTCAATAAACCCTTTCTACATGGTAAAAATCGATCATACACATCATGTAAAAAAAAGAAAATACTATAATCTTGAAATATCAGAAACTTTAAAATATTTATTATATTAATTGTAAAACAAAACCTTTAAAAAATAATATATGTTCATAACAAAATATATTTTTCAAGGAAAACTGAGATAAATATATCTTACTAATTTTGTAACTTTTGAAACATGGACCACATTAGATAAATATCATAAAATTGATATGTAAATACACATAAATTTAACTATAATAGGAATATAAAACATTTATCATAAGTATACACACCACCAAAAATAAGTGAGGCGTGAATAAGTTATGTTTCCCACAGAAATAAAATGTGAGATTAAATCCCATTATTTTGTGTCTTGACATTCATCTTACTTGTTAAAACATCCTATATAATAAATTAAAGTTATTTATACATCTTTCAAAAAACCATATTCTTATTTATAAAACCATATGTTGTTTTGTTTTGACTTTTTATTATATTCTTGGTAATATTTTCAGTTTATTGTTATTCTTTTGGGAATATATGCTTGGGTTTTCACATGTTTTAATTGGTTATATCTATGGACCATGTAGATATATAATTATTTAAATAATGTAATACATGATTTAAATATCACTTTTATTTATTATATGTGTATTATAATAATCAATATAATGAATAATTATGAAATTAAATACACCATCCATGGAGATGGTAGGACGTACTTATGAATGAAAGTTGTTTCACTTTTATTATCGTAGTAAATGAAAGTATGAAAATGAAATATATGAATATATTTATATAATATCATTAAAGTATCATTATTATTTCTTATATAAAATAAAATTTCACAAATAAAACCCTGAATATATTCCATGTAGTTTTTCAATGAATAATATCACTTTGAGGTCACAATTGTCCACACATCCCCAAATGAAATAATCATATATACACAAGATGTAAAGCATAACAGTATCCTCTAAATAATACTACAATAAAAATAAAGACATTATAAATATCGTAAATATCATATCCCAATATATTTTTCATCATAATTTCTATAATTACATGCTTTAAAGAAAAAAATGAACAATCATAATTCTGTGAGCCGGTAGTTCATTGTACACATAAACTGTATGTTTATTACCCATTATATTGACATTTTTTTAATGGTAGGTCATTAATTTTTCATTTAAACAGCCTATTATATTGGTTATACTATTTTTTAATAAAATAATGGAAAAATAATATTTTAGGATTTTATAATGGTAAAAAAGATCGGTGCTTGTGGAGCGATGCTACCTCTTCTTTTGGTAAATCATTTTGGTTTTCACAAATGGATACCTAGGATTCATTTCATCACAAATGGATGATTTAATGATAAATGTAGTGAATTTAAAGTGTTTATTGGGAATATATTTTCCTATACTATGTTTTTTTAGAGTTGTGATGTAGTGGGATAAGTAGTGTCGTTTACAAGGAAGGGATGGGTCACACTTGGTATTTTTTTAAACAAGTTAAGTGTACCCACGTAATTTCCTAAAAAAATTAATCCCAGTAAAAAAATCAATAATGGAAGTTTTATGGAATAAATTATTCCAGGAAATGGTTTTTGGAAAACTTTATAGGTTATTTAGTCCCTTTTTTATGCATTAGTCCCTTGTTAATCTTAATTATTCCTTAATCGATGTAAACAATATTAATTTCTTTCACTAAAAATTTAGGTAAAAAATAATTTTTTCTTATGATACATTATTAATTATTCTGATTCCAAATATTAATATTTTTCTAAATTCCATTAAAATATGTGGAATAAATTAATTCAAATTTAATTGTGCATACGAGATGACAAAGCTGGTTTTTAAAATAAATATCCCCAAACTTGTCTATGTTTCTTTAGTCAATTTCAAAGATACAGTTAGTAAAATGAACCAAATTTTGTTAATAAATAAATATATGATATAATAAATGTTTAAAAAAAATTGAAAATATAATTTAATCTCAAAAATATATAATATTAAAATGTATTTTTATATTATATTTTATTATTTTTCACTATTTATTAAAAAATTAAACATCATAGAAAAATACCAAAAAATTACCCATACAAAATTTTTATATTTACCTTTCAAAAATGAATTTAATTCTAACATATATTATCTATTAATGTTCCATAAATTGTACATAACAGTGGGTCTCCATGAAAATTTGTTAAAAATTCCTTAATAAAACTGTAGTATTCATGCATAAATTTTTTTTGGTTTTATCATAATTTATCAAATATATTTGATGTATAAAAAATTATTCGATTTAAAATATAAATTTTTTTAGTCACTATTTTTTATTAATTTAATTTATTAGGGTAAAATAAAATTGTGAAAACAAGAATTATAATATATATATTTATATTAATTCAGATGTCATATTCATTTCTAATTCATTTGTAACCAATGAATTAATTTTATATTTGTTTAAACCATATATTTTTATAAGATAGTTTACCCTTTTTATTACACTTAATTTATAGTCTACATTATATTAAATAATATATTATAATATATCATTATTGTTATTCAGTATTCTCTGTATCATAATTTATTGATGAAAACTCGTTGTTTCATGTAACATAAGATAACCTTAGTGTATTATGTAGATAATGATAAAATTTATGTTGTTTTTAGTTCATGATTAACATTGTTTTCTGTGTAGTGGATGTTAAACATAGTGCTTTAACAAAAAAAAAATATTTTTGTTGTTTCATGAAATGAAGAATATCAAAAGAATTAAATTAATTTGAAAACAATATTCCAAAAAATATTGGTTCGTTAAATTATGCCCCATTTTAGTTGAATTTCACCCTCAAAATTCATCTAGGTTATAAATGGTTTAAAACATAAAAGATTCATTTATTTAAGCTCACATTTAAAAAATGAATACTGATACATACCATAAAAATATAATGTTAGATGCATAACGGTAAACCAAATTAACATATTTCTTGGTGTCAAAATAGGGGAACATATGTTGTGAGTGATGATTAGACTAGGACAAAATGTGTAAATATTTATAGGGAGTGATTGATGTCATCAATCACAAAAAATTGAATCATCAAAAAAAATTTAGGGAATCATAGTCATAAATCTTTGATGATTTAAAAGGCCATCAGTTCCCAAAAAATATCGTATTAGGACAAGAAATTTTATATCATTTTACTAGCATGGAGAAATACATTTATTGAATAAGAATATAAGGAAATATACATACTTGAAAATTTTTTATGAAAAAAATTTCATTCATTGGTTGTTATTTTATTTATTTCTTATTCAACCATCACTTATGAAATTGGATATCTAGAAGATAAATTTGAAGCCCAATGCACTAAACAACCTTTTATCATATCATAAGGACAATAAAGGAATAAAAAGTATTACAATTTGTCTCTAAATACGATTAAAAATAAAATAAAATAAATATATTAATATATAAAAATAAGATTAAAACTAGATTTCCATCATAAATATTTATTCATAAAAAATTTTATTACATTAACCAAGATATTACATAGGCTAGTGGTAGGCGTAAAACCCTTATGATCGTTTAGACATTGGTTCAAGACCTGCAACCTCACTGAACATGATGGGTTTTCAAGTAACATAGTTGATGTCCTTTTCTAAAACTACACTAATATAATATCCATAATAAATACGATGTATATTCTTTATGTAATTGTAATATATTAATTTATTTTTAATAAAGAATTTTTATATAATCACAATACTTAAATACTTCCACTGATGCTTAACATATCCATTTCACTAATGGTTATATTTATAAACCATTTGAATGATGAAAATACAAAACAATATAAATAACGTTAAAAAATAATATTAACATTTATTCCCAAAATATCATAAATCATCTCTAGGTTTTCATATTCAAAACATTTCAATACGTTTATCAAATATTCTATTGAAACACTGTAACGACCTGAATTACCATAAATCCTTACTAAAAACAAGAATGTTTCCTTCTTCCAATAAACACTAGATCTATTCCTAGAATCCAAAAAATTTGTAAAATTCCTCAATGATTGAATAAAACACTTATCAACAAGTCCTCATTTCATTCAAGGTAATCAGTACCGTTAAGTTTACATAATCATATCCCACATATCATTATCCAAAAAACATTATCTTAATATAAGGAACATAGTTATAGTTATATTTCCCGTAATAATGTGTTTTAAATGGATATCACCGTGTCAATAAATCAATTTTCTATACCATCATAACCAT
The DNA here is from genome assembly GCA_963277665.1 of Viscum album. Classification (NCBI taxonomy): domain Eukaryota; kingdom Viridiplantae; phylum Streptophyta; class Magnoliopsida; order Santalales; family Viscaceae; genus Viscum; species Viscum album. The sequence goes on along the minus strand of OY728158.1, from coordinate 1,006,063,292 downwards.
TCAATGTGTTCTTGTAAATATGTAGTCAAAAAATAATAGTACCTATATATTTCACCATAATTCATGAATACAAATAAATAAAAACATCGATTATTTCACTTCATCATTATTCCATTAACAAGGATACCTCATCCTATCACATTATATGACTTTACTTTCACATTACATCTTTATTCTCATAATCATCAGTAATGTAACCATTACTCACAACACCTTACTGATTCTTTTCAAGATCTTTCCTCTAGGGACATTAAGTGGAATAATGACCATTTATTGCATGAATACAATAAAAATTATTCTATTATTTCATATAGAGGTAAATATTATAATTAATTTAATTGAATGAACTCTTCGTCTTACCATTGCAGTCAGATTCTTGGTCCTATTATTTTCCATAGTTAGAGAACATTATTATTATTCTAAGACATTCACATAGGTTATTCTTTCCAAATTTTTAGTAAAAAGAAAACCGGATCTTAATTTCTATTTGGTCTCCATAACACAATCTCATATTAAAATACATCCATATATAATTTAATGAGTCTAAGAGTTGTTTAAGGTAAATGTTGTAAATCATGTTACGTAAAAATTGATAAGGCCTGATCAGAACAACCATTACATATGTAATCATCCCAATGGACTACACATATGCAAATTTTTCATCACATTCAATATTAACACAGTTCCATTGGGTTCATTCCATTAACTAAAACCATAAATCATATTGTGATGAATACTTATCATAGTGTAAAATAACATAATTATGACTAATGATTTTTTAGGATATTTAAATCATGACCCACACTTCTTTAATTGATGAATCATATATACTATCATAGGTTTTTCATAGTAATACTCTATATATATTATTCATAATGGTTCATAATATTTTGGTTAATTTAAAAATAATATCCCCCATGAGTTCCCAACTAGGTGTGATTCAAATAAAATTTTAATATACCAGGTTACCTCGAGTAAGGCCCAATGCACATTATAGGAGTTGTTACACCTAGGCACATCTGTACAAGTGACACATCCACATGAAGTATCCAAAAATGGATTTATTGTGAGGAAACTACTCACTCTACCCTTTAACTAAACTCTATTTCATTTTTCTATACATTAACTCATATTTATACTTATAATTCAAGACATTACTATACATATCTATATTAATATACATTGAGATATCACTAATTTTTCCTCTTACTAGTTTACAGAGGATAACTAACCCATCACTTTGATAGAAACTGTAGATACTCTCACGATTCATACATTATCATTACATAAATTTTGTGGAATACATAAAACATTAAACAAATAGATTCCCAAATATGTTATTAGTCTAGTTTCATTGGAAACATAGAAACATAATCATTTGTACATAAGAGACCTACATTACCTCCCACTATGTTCTTCATGACTATCACCCTTCTTAGAAACATCATAAATTATACATATATTTATAAACTGGGGAAGGAAACATAAAAAGTGGTGATCTCAGATGCTCAATATGTTTATTTAAGGGAGACATGTAAGTATAAACATTATAATAAGGTTATGAGAACATGATTATAATATTACAATATCATGCCCTCTATAAAAAATATCATAAATATTAATAATGGTATAAATATTATTAGTTCATAAGACATTAATGATAATAAAATAAAGAATATAATCCATGAAATCCTATCATAGGAATAAGACAATGAAATGTGGCATACATAGAATGTGATATCATTCCGTATAAGTCCGTACTCATTGATATAAATGGTCAAGGTAATTCATGGGAACCACACCTACTGGCTAGAGCACAACTCCATCCCCAGTCGTAGTACTTTCCTTGTAAGCGATCAGGATTACCCATATTCCCATAATGGATCAAATTTCCATATCATACAAATTCATAGTGACTACACCTATTGTGTGGGTCACACCACCATCCCCAGTCACATTTTATTCCTCGTAAGGTATCAGGTATCACCACTTTTTCATAGTGTATAATTTTTTAACTTGATTCACATCAAAATCTCAGGAGACATAAATATCTATCTAATGTATTGGAAGGAGATATAGGCACCACACATATTATAATAAAATCATTCACAGATTTCCCACAATATAATAAAACATTATTCATTTCATGACCCATAAAAAGATATGGGTTTTATAAAATCATTTATCATAATACCATTGCATTAAATAATTATCATGAACATGTAATTATAAATTATCCTATTGAAAAATAAAGGATTCATAATCATTCATCAAATCATATCCTGTGAATAGAAGAGGGTTTCAAATGAATAAAACATGGGGATAAGAAATAATAATCATAAATATCAGATCATTAAAACATAAACCACTCAGATAAAAAATATAAATGGATTCATTAAATTATCTCCAAAAAATGAATGATTAACATAAATATATTTTATATTAGATAAAAATAATTTGGTTATATATTTTAATAACTTTTCATAAATAAAATAACCTTTCTTCATTGAAAATGGTTCATCAAACCATAAAAACCATTGAATAAAATTCATGAAAAATAACTTGAAACCTATAATGTAATCATGGAAAACAGTTTTTAATCCTTTTTTTGAAAAAATATAAAGGTAAGTTGAAAATGTTTTGAAACCAATTTTTCGGTATAAAATATAAGAAAGTTTGAAAACATTTTGAAAACCTTTTTACATGAATACTTTTAAAATAATGTTTAAAAATGTTTTTAAACCTTTTTCTAGAAGAAAAAATTAAATCAAATATATTCAAGAATATTTATAATTTTTTCAAAGAAAATCACATTATAATCCTGTAATGGATTATTCAATGGAATAACAGTCATGATGGTAGGTAACTCTGTACATGTCGAAAATACATTCTTCACCATAAATAGTTTTGAACAGTTACATTACCAAGAAATTGTGGAATTTTTCTTATTTTAAAACCCTTTTGTTTAAAGTATAATAACTGGTAATATTTTCAACTAAATATCAGCGTATAAATGTATAATATTTTCGGAATCCATTTAAAAACATTGTTTTGAAGTAACCCAGGGTTTTTACCAATGAGAAAGCTAAATATGTACTTTGATTAAAATATTTTGTTGTTATATTAAATAAAATAGAGTGTAAAAATGGTACTAATATATAAAGATATCTTGAATAAATATATTATAATAAATTTCCTTATTTTTAGGATATATGGATCAAAATATTTAATCAGTGGAAGGATAATCATAAACATTCACTATAAACAATGGTATTGTTTCAATAAACTTTTATCACATGGAAATATAGGATCATGCTCTACATGTAAGAAAAAGAAACTAAATGATGCATAAAAATTCATTAGAATATGTATATTTATTATATTAAATTTGAAATACGCATTGATAAAATATTTTAGGTTCATAATAAAACATAAGTCCAAAAGAAGGTAAATTGAGACAAAGTTATCTTAATAATTTGGTAACATTTGAAACATAAAAACAATAAGATAAATATTATTAAAAAGGATTTGAAAATTATTATAAATTAAATTATAATAGGAATATAACACATTCATGGGACATATATACAACCCAAAGATGAAGTGAGTGGTGAATAAGGCATGTATCTCACAAATATAACAAGTGGGATGAAATCCCCTTACATTGTGTATTGACTCTCATCAAACTCATTCAAACGTATTGTATAATATATAAATTATTTTTGAAAATTTATTCAAAAATCATATTTTTATATCTAGTTCCATATATGATTTTTTACGATATTATATTCCCTTCATGTTATAGTTATACTTTCCCTAATATTATCTTTGTTTTACTCAGGTGTGATAATTCATTATATATTTTATCCTTTTACATATATCATGATTTAAATAATGTAAAAAATTATAATAATATCATTTATATTTTTTTATATTATTATTATAATAATCTATATAATATAGATGTATATAATGAAATGCACTATTCATGGAGTCGGATGGCCGTACTTATGCTTTAATGTTGTTTCTGTTTTATTATAGTATTAAAATAAATAATGAAAATGAATTAAATTAATATATGTATATAATATAATTAATTTGGAATTATTATGTCATATTTATCATATAAATTCACTAAACACATCCGTAATTCATTCCATGTAGTGTGTGAAAAAATCACCTCACATTGAGGGGTGGAAGTCCACACATCCTCAAATAAAATTTTCATATTTGAAGAATATAAAAATAATAAATGAATGTTATAAATTAAAATTAAGGAATCATAAAGACATTATAAATATCGTATATATCATATAAAAATATTTTTTTCATCATAATTTTGACCATGAGTGGAGGTCTAGAAAAAATGAACAATTATAGTGTCGTGAGGTGGTAGTTTACAAAACATGTAATTATTATATTCATTACTCATTAGTTGAATGTTTATATAAGTTTAGGAATAAATATTATATTAAAAATATTCTACTCTATTGTGTATACTATTGATTTTATAGAATCATGGAACAAGAAAATTTTATGTAGTGGAGAATAGAAAATAATAGAATGGAGCTTGAGGGGGGATATAACCTCTTCATTAGGTTACTCCTTTTAGTTTTCACTCAAGGGATTCCTTGGATTTCTTTGTTCCCAAAAGGAGTAGTAAATGATAAAATTAAGTATTTTTTGAAGTTTTTTGGGTAGATATTTTTTGATCCTATGAGGTTATTAAGGTGTAAAGAAGACGGAGAGGTAATGGATTTTATAGGAAAGGGAGGGGATACAATAGTAATTTTTGAAATCATGTAAGTTTTACTCACGTTTTTACCTAAAAATTTCATATAAAAAATAAATAATTAATGTTTTATTTACTAAATTGTAATATAAAATTGTTTTTGGAAAAGTTCATAGGTCATTTAGGCTATTAAATTTATGGTGTAGTCTATTGTTAAGATTAATTTCTCTTTTATCAATGTAAAAATTTTTAAATACATTTGTATAGTTTTTTAATTAAAAAATATATTTACCATATTTAAAATTGTAAATTATTATAGTTCCAATTATTTATCTCATTTTTAGTATTTGAAATTACATAATTGGGTGAAATTAATTTAAATTTAACACCTTAGATGGTATGACAAAGTAGGGTTTTCAAGTAAAAACCTCAAAAAATTGGATATATTTTTATAATCAATTTCATATTATAATTGACTGTAATTTCATATATTGGATTAATAGGTAAAAATATGAGATAACTCAACATTACATCAAATTTAAAATATAATTAATATTTATTAATAAATTAAATGGAAATTAATTTTTGAATTAAATTTTTGTATTTTTCACAATTCATTATAAAATAAAAATTCATTGAAAAATTAAAAACATTTATTGTATCATAATTTTGATGTTTCATATTAAATTAAAAAGTATATATTTACATATAATATCTATAAAATTTCCAAAAAATTGGATTTAAAATATTTACTCTATTAAAGGTCTATAAAAATGCCTTAATAAAAATATAGTATTTTACGAAAAAAATATTGTTATATTTTTATCTAAATCCTATAAAATATATTGGATGAATATAAAAATATTTTATTGAATATGTATGACATTAATGTAAATCATTAATTTTAGTTAATTTAATTTATTATGGAAAAACACTTTTTAGGCATACAAATAATAAAATTTTCCAGTATATTCAGTCGGTTTTCATGTTTATTTCTAACTCATATGTAACTAATGAATTCGTTTTACATTTATGTAAACCACATATTCTGATATGTTTCTTAAAATTTTTAATAAATACATATTTAACAACTAGTTTATATTAAATAGTAGTTTTATAATATATCATTATTTTTATTTGGTATTGTGTGTTAAACAATCCATCGAGGAAAGTCATTGTTGGGTTTAACACAAGATAACCATAGTGCTACATATAGAGAATGAAAAAATTTATTTATCTTGTATTGCATGATTAACTTTGTTTTTCAAATATCCCAATCCAAACATAGTTATTTAATATAGAATAAAAAATATCTTGTGTTGCGTGAAATGAATTATATTAGAATTATTAAATTAATTGGTATAAAATATTTTAAAAAATCATGGGGGTTTACAGACCATTAACTATATTAATAGGGATCAATATTCAAATTTTATGTAGATATTATAAAATTTATGAAATTTAATGTTCAACTAGGTAAGCTATTCATATTTAAATATAAATTCTAAAATTAATTAGGCATTTATAGAAAAAATTATTCACATTGGAAATAAAAATAGAGATTAAACATAATTATTATAAAGATGATAGACTATGTGATAAAATTTCAGAAAGTCATTCAAAAATACATTACTTTTTGGAGAGATATTCAACTCAACTATATGTAATTGATGATAAATGTTGGAATTGAATTTTATAAATATAGTTATCATGATTTTGAAAATAATTATAAAGAATCGAACAGATTAAAAATTGTCATGTAGAATTATGTATTTTATAGTAAATACATTATTATTTGATATTTTGTTGGCTGGAAAATATAAAATAACCCCATTGAAATGTTCTAAGTTGTATTGATGAATATTTTATAGACCATTAATGAGTAGTGGGATTTTCCTAATTAGTTAATTCACTATCAATGTAGTAATTATTATTAGGAATATCAATACATAATTTATATGTTCTCTAATGATATGGAAATGTGCATATGTATAATGTTAAATATTTTTTTCATTTCCATAATGTTATAAATTATTCTTATTATATTGTTTGATATATATGAATGATTAAATGTGTCTTTGAGAAATTTATAACAAGCCCTTCTGGGAATTATGAATATTTTATATTTATGAAAACCATTATTCATGCCCACACCCCTCTTATATTTTGTATTGGTAATATAGATTACTGCATTATCGTCACAATGAACCTCAACAAATGGAATAATGATTTTGGAATTTTTATAATGACATGATAATCATGGAGTATATTTTTGGGATTCATGATGCTTAGTAGAAGTTGTTTTAGGGGTGTTTCAATCCTTTGGATTGTATTTTGTAGAGGTAGGTATGTTATATGAGTTTACATGGGACTAAAAGTCATAGATCAATTTGAAGAATCTCAATGTATATCAAAGTAATTTTTTATGGTATAATTCATTTTATAAAAATTAAATTTCCTTCTATTATTTATTTTTTAATTCTATTATTATATAATTTATTTGTAGATGTCTCACAATGATATAGAGACACACATACATATATGTTTCTTAATTTAATAAATAATTTCAATTTGGACTATTTATTTGTGGTCATTTAGGGATCCCATGATTGGATTAGATTTCGAAGAGTAGACACATATCAAAAATAATTTTCTTATCTGGAATACAACATAGTTTGTTGTTTGGATTATCAGGTAAACATTTAATAATGGTGGGGGTGACCCAAGTTCTCAATTGTTTATATTATTTTTCAATTATACCATATTTGTTGGAATTTTGGCACATACTATTCTATGGCATTCAATATTATTTCATATAGACGATATAAATTCTTCATCTTAAGGGGATATAACATGTTGTTTTTTGTGGAGGAGAAAAAGATGTAGCCAAAGGGGATGCATCATCTAAAGTGTTCAGTAGACATTGGGTCGATCTAACAATGGGAGTGGGATTCAGTATAACATTGTAAACACAAAAATGAAACATGATTGGTGTTATATCCCGGTTCCGGAAGCCACTGAAAGATACCCCATACCCAGTTGGTCACATGGCCTCATGCGTATTTCTCTGAATGCCAGAGACTTCCAACTAGTAGTGAGGGCCTTTCTTGTGATAGTGGGGAAACTATGCCGCCATTGGAAGAGTAACACAGTGGAAGTAAATCAATAAAAATAGCGGAAGAAACAATAATACCATAACAAAAGTAAACATTAGAAGACTGAAGAGATAAATAACGGGAGCACATATATATAAATGATGCATGATACATATGTCTATGAAAACGGCCAAACAAGTCACAATTCTAGAATTCATAAACAAAAAATGTACAATAAAAACAAGTGACAAATCCTTAGAATTGCAAGACTCAGCTTGGTCCCATGCTCTCCAGCTCCTCTGCGGTCAAGTACATGATGTTGAAGGGCACTTTCCCTTATCTATACCTGCAATAATATAATCTGTTTGGGCCCAAAAGCATGGCCCAAACATGGTGTTGGACTAAATATCAGAAGGCAACCACCATGAGATATGTTCCTAACAGTCAGTGAATATATGGAAGGCAATAAGCAAATAAATGCAAGAAACAAGAAAGTACTCTAGGTAAACAATTCCTAAAGTCTTAAATCATTCCAATAACCATATAGAAATTAACCATATAATCACAACAGCTAACCCTCTGGAAATTACTCACAGTCTACTCCCACTGGTCCTACAAAGTAACACAAGCAAGCGGATAACATAACAGGTAAACCTCTGGGAAGTACTCATAGCCGATCCCATATGGTTCTACCTAGAAACACAATCAAACCTCTGGGATATACACTTAGTCTAGCCTCTATGGTTCAGCATAAAAAAATAGAATCTCTAAGGAAGCACTCACAATCAATTCCTCATATAGTCTCGTATAGGTATCTAAAGGCACTTTGGGGAAGCACTTACATCACATTCCACTTATGTATCAAGTCAAGGAACTACAGACACTCTGAGGAAGAATTTACATCAATTCCCTCCTGTGTTCTCGCATCGTAAGTAGAAAAGAAACTCTGGAGAATCCCTTATATCCATTCTTCCTATGGTCAATACCCCTGGTTCTCACATCCCTGTATAAGTCAAGCATGTACAAAAAGTGTATCGGCCAATGTAAACATCATGAACTACTTGGATAACAGTCTATAGCATAACAGCATGTATAGATATAGTCACCCCATCCTACAATACTAGGAAAGGAAATTAAATATCATAACATGAAAACAAGACCAAACGGTCAAAACAAGCAGTCATGCAAGGGAAGACACCTCCAAAGCATAGAAATTAACCCTATTCACATTCACTTACCCTTTAATCATGAATACAAGCACATGAAGAAAATAATAGGTCTAAAACAATAAACATGCAATACCTCATTCAGGGGTATTGGTGATTTTGCACATATAACTCAAAGAATTTCAATGAAAATGCACAAACCACCTACTTAGGTGGTGAGAGATCACTATATGTGAACCAAAATCCATGAATCAACCATGAACACCATAGATCTACAAAAAAATCTAAAATGTTCAACAGAGGATAACTTGAGAATGATTAGGAATCAGGAGATGATGATCTAGAAGAATGAATAGGTTACCGAAGCGATCCCAATGCAATCGACGACGATCGATTCAGAGTACGGATAGAGAATCAGTGGCTTGCCAATGATCCAAAGCTGTACGGATGCTCTCAGATGAGACGGACCTTGAAGGAGGGTGTTCTGTTGATTAGACACGACCCTGATCCATTTAATGAAAAAAAGTACATATCATGTACTTTCCGTTTCCGTACACTGCTTTAGGCGTCCTCCAGGTCACCCAAACACGGTCGTGTGTGTGGCTGTTACACGACCAGCACATGGATACCCACGGAAACCATGTACATGACCTGTAATCATAAAGAACATGGTGTGAACATAAAAAATATCCAAAAATTCCTCTTTTTCTCAAAAAAGACCAGAAAGAAAAGACATACCTGAAAAAGAAGATCTAGGTTCTTACAATGGGATACCATGAAAAATACAACATGGGTAAAATAACAATGTTTCTATTTTGATTACCAACTTACAAACTAGAATTAAATGAACTATAATAAGTAGGAACACCACATAATCCATCTTGGAGGTGAGGAGTAATGACATAGTGTATACATTCTAGATGCAAGGATAAACCTAGTAACATGTTTAGATGGGGTAGATATGTAAATTTCTTGTCATTCTACTTAATATTTTAAAAAATTGAGCAGTCTTTGAATGGATCAATTTAGCTATATGTACTTTTATTATTCTTCCATTGGATCATTATTCATTAGGGGATGTTTTTAAAGATTTTTGTTGATTTCTAGTAACTGTCTTGAAACCCTTAATTTTGATTTTGTTTCCCTTCATCCCCTATAAATTTAATGTGAGATGGGATAATATTTATTAAACATTAACACTATGTAATGGTGAAAGTAATACTCCAGTGTAGTCCTTTTCTTCACTGTGGATATAATATTTCCTATGAGGAAGGTTACACAACATTGCTCACATTTTTATATGTTACAATTAAAAGTGGGTGTTTCAATATTATATAGTTTCATGAAATAAATATTGATCATTGAGTCAATTCTGAAAATAATTAATTTTACTCTAGGTGATGTCATAAGTACTCCATGGATTATGTGTGGGTGGTTGGTCATAGTGTTGGTGTAATGATTTTACATAGTTTATTTCTACTAAATTATAACTGTATTGCTATAAAATGAAAATAATTACAATTAATTGTAAATAATAAAATTTGATTTTCATTCTTTTGGATGTTGTTCATGAAATTTTATGTTCTTTATGTGATCATTGGTAGTGGTAGATGATCATTTCATAAACTGATTATGTTTTCTTATGAGGTAGGTAGATTCTTGCGAATAACACTTTGGTTTATGATTTCGATTTGATGATTGTGATATGTGGTGATGAAATGTACGAGCGATTGGTTTTTAATATAAGATTATTATTGGTAGTTTCTTTATACATAATGAATTATAAAAGGCCCACAACAATACCTTATGTTATTTCTTAATTTCTTTATTGTTGACAGTTTAAATATTGATTGTTGAGACTTTCCATGAAATACCTGGGATGTTGAGGGAAACAAGATATTTTGTAACCATATAATATAAATTAATATATATTCCATTATGTATACTTATTAGACAAAAATTTTAGAAAATTATTTGAAAATCTTATGAGTAATATTATAACATTGGGTAGGTCATTATGAGATTGAGATTAGATATAGCTATGTGATATATATTTAGATTTGGGATTATGTTCCTCCCCTCACTAGTAATCAAGCACCAAGATGGGTATTTTATGAGTAAAATAATGTTTCCTTGTGTTAGTAAAGTGACATGAGATAGATTTTGATGTTTGTTGGGTTTTATTCCATAGTCAACTATAATGAATGTGGTGCTTACATGATGGGTACAGTATTGAATTAATGTGATCATAATAAAATTTTGTGATTTAATTCCGTCTTTTAGTTGGGAACTGACCTGATTATGAAGTTTAATGAAGGAGAAAATGTATTTGGGTGTCATTCTATGGTGTTTCCTAAGGGAACCCACTTGGTTACAACCATAGTACATTTTCCAAAAAAGTGATGTATTTATGGGAGGCTAATGCTATTGGTTAAATGGGTAACCCTAGAACCCTAATAAATGGTGTGATCATGTTACATATGATTTTAAATTATTTTTTGTGGACTTTACATGATGAAATTTTTTATGTGATATGGAAGTTGAAGGTGGCCATCCCACATCATTTTTATGTGAGATAGTACTTGGCATATGACCTACCTAAAAATATCATTCATAAGAAATCATGTAGGATTCATCATTTAGAATATATGGAAGACCTATGTTGTCACCTGATGGTTTTCTCTAATTCTTATTTGGAATTATTGGGTGGTCACCTATGATTTGATGCTTATTCATATGTCAAATTCCTAGGGTGTGAACATGGATTCAAGTATTAATATAGATGAAAATAGATTCCTAAAATCCATATGATATTAGTATTGATCCTGATGAAATTGAATGCCTAAGATAATAGTTTGGAATCAATAAAATTCTATATAGGATTGCTAGTAAAGTCCAATTGATCTAGTTATTGTACCTAATATGATTGATTCATAGGTTACCCCAAAGATATATTTAATAATTTTTATTATTAGATTTTATGGATAGTCACTGAGATTTTTCATTTCTACCATCTACCAAATAGTACTCCTTGATTTTTATCTTATATTTACTGTGTAAGCCTCTATGGAATTCAAATATTTTAACCTATGATTCTATTAGTACACACATATAGAATTCATAGGCGTTTAACAAATTTTAGATATTATTCATATTTTAGAGTCATTAGATGTTACCTATGATCTAGAATTTATGTCTTATATTATAAGGTATATTATTAAATTTTATTAGAGACATCTAGAATATGCTGAATATGGTGTGGTCATTCTTAGTGTTTCATGATAAACCACAAGGATCAACGATGATGATTTTATTAACTTTTTTGGTAAATATTAATATTTTTATCATATACCCTTTATATTTAGGATGAATATTAGTTATGTTTAGGAAACTATGGGATGTTGCCTTTAGATTTATACTCAAAAAATTTTTGGGTAGCCATTGATCATTGGTATCAAATAATACTTCACCAATCACATAATATTGTATATTAGAGTCCCAATGTTTTAGGATCGAAGGGGTAAAATTATATACAACCTGTATACTAGGTTGTGATGAGGCTTGTGTATGATAGTGGAGCCTTGTTTTAATATTATTATCTTTTTTTTCTAGGGATTTGGGATCATCTTTACTGGGGTGAGTTGAGGAATTACATTATACCTATGTTTTCATATAATTTTTTATTTAATATTTAATTTTTCTATAGAATTTTAAGTAATTAATCTATATAATCTCGTTATTTATGATTTATTCTATTTGTTCAATCATTCAATATATCATTACACCCATCTGAGGATATCGTCTCCCCAAAGTAACATTGTAGATCCTTACTTATAGTCATCATACAACTGCGTATATGGAGATGTGGCCAAGATTATGTGGAACCACCAACCGAGTCAATAATTATTTGAATATTTATAGGGTATTTCAAGATCTGGGTTTATATAATGTTATATTTTTATTAAGATGTAGTTATGTTGTAGACATGTGATATTAAAACATGTAAGATCTTGTCATGGATCTAGGGATGGTGTATTGTGAACAACCATTTGAATTTAATGTCTAGGTAAACAAGGATATGTGATTATTATTCATGGCCCCAATATTTATTATTTATTGGTTTCTAGTAGTGTGAATCATTTAGGTTTTGGATTTATTATTAATATTTGGTGTCTCCTATAAAAATGTAATGATTCACATATAGGTGCATTATTTTTTCCACATTAGATTCAACTGACATATGAATTCTTATTTTTGGTGGATATCACCAAAGAAATTGTTTTTTAATCTCTATTTAAACCCAAAATTGCATTATTTTTTCTTACATATAATTTTTATGGGAATATATTATACTGAATAATGGTATATCTTCATTGTTGATAGGTAATTTGGATTATATGGATTGATATGAATTGATGAAAACTATAGAGTTCCTTATATTAGGGATCTATAGGGACCTTTATTTGGTTAGTATAAACACGTGGTTACATGGTAACCGTTATGGAACGTAAATGTTTTCAGTTAGTACATGTTCCAACAAAGATCTATATGGTTTTTTCACATATAAAATTTTATGGTAATTAAACATAAAAGAACTGTGTGATTATAAGAGTACTCATCATAGATCATATCAGATGGTGTCATTTTATGTATATGAATGAGGGAATGATCCTCTATGGGTAGTCTAGTATGAAGATGTATTTTTCGGATAACCTCCATATATGTCGATTCATTCATCATGGGATATGTGAATTGCATGCGTAACAAATCAATAGTTAATTTTTTGTAACATGAGTTCTCGTTTGTGTTTGAAATTAGATCTAAGATATTTTATAGTGATCTATGGATTTAATTATATGTGTTTTATTGTATTGGAGGGAGAATATATATCATTTGAGATATACATAAGGATACTATTGATTTGGGTGTTATTATTGGATATTCGAAAAATATCCAAATATTGTTTAGATGAGTTATGGTATAAGATGATAATCCAAGAGAGGGGTTATCTCTGGTCTGTTAGTGACCATAACAGTTGGTGGTATATCTAAATTCCTTTCTTTTTATATTTATTCTTGAAAATGTATAAGAAATATTTTGTTTCAGAATAGTAATGACTGAGTCCTTAAGATGTAAATAAGTTGATATTGTATCAGTATCAAGGACGATTTTAGAGGGTTGTATGGGTGGATTTTTTCCCTTTTTATGTTATATCAAGGTACTAGTGGAATAGATAATCATGGTCCTAAATGGTTGAATATTTGATGTTTTGGGTGTAGGTATATGTTTTTTTGTGTAACAATGACACCTGAGTGATGGCTAGTTATATGGTAGGTCTTTGAATGATTGAGATGTGTTAGAATTGTTTGAATGAGAGTTGTGGTGGGTATTTTGAAGATGACATTGAAATTGATGTTGTCCATGGTTGGTTATTTAGGAACATGATATTAGGTTAATGTCATGAATCTTAAAGAATAATGATTTGGGTTATATGACATGGTGGTATGCTAGTGTATGCCCGTTGGGTTTGGATGATACCATTATTGAATATGGATAAGAAATTATGAGAGTATTATTTAGAGGGTCACTCTTCATTATTATAGAAGAGTGTTTGATGGAATGGATTATCATGAATGGTTCTTATCTAATAGGGTAAGATCATCGTACTTAGGTGTAGTTCCCTTTGGAATCATTGACCATTGTATGGTCATGTGCATTCATGGGATATACGAATTTGATAAAATTTAAATGGGAATGATTTCAGGACTGTTTTGAAAAATTTGGAAATATCCTCACTATGTTTATTTGGGACTTCAGAGATGGATCAGAGTGGCAGGGACCAATAGACCAAAGTATCTTCTATGAAACAAATTTTCTAGAATGTGTGAATACATTAATCCATGATAAGTTTTTCCAGAGGGTAAATATGAAATAATATATATTGTGGGGAATAATCCATTTGTTTTTTTGGTGATACCCATGTTATAAATTTTAAATTCATTATATATCTAGGATGAAATTTCTACTAATCTTGGAATGTTTGGAAATACCTATACATTGTAGAAATTTTCAAATGAGATAAAAAGTCCCCTTAAGTTATTAAATTGTATTATGGATGGAGAATTTGTAGTGAAGGTATACCCATAATCTTTGTAGGGTCATAGGGGTGAGGATTCCATTTTCTAGATGATTATGAAAACATAAGAATGTTATCATTTAACATAACCTGATCTAAATGGGTTCCTTACTAAATAACTAATTTGATTTTTGGGTGTCATATTGGATTTATTCTATGAATATCAACAGGTTTTAGGAATATTTAATGTTATCTTAAGGTGATCTTGATTAGTGATGTGCCTGTGTTGGGATTAATCCACTGATGACATGTTTTATTAGTTGGTTATAAAACTATTAAATTACATTGAGTGACATGTTATTCATTCAGATAGGTTATTTGGAATTACTTATGATTCATTTGGGAATTAAATCATCATTAATTGGTGGTTTATGGGATATTTAGTTGGTTTAACCATTCATTTTTAGGAATTACTAGAAACAAAGTGGCTTGTTTCGTATTTTCATCAAAGAATTTATTTATATGAATCAGAACCACACAATGTGTGTTTTTGGACAATTGAGAATGGATTTCTAGAAATAAATTTTTATTATGAGGTACATTACATCTTGAAAAATTATTTAATAAGATGATATATAAGATCGGGATCACAAAAATAAGAATAACAAAACAATTTATGAAATTGTTGTTTCTCAAGATAGTTGTAATACATTGATGTAAATCTCATAGATTCATGCACCTAGATCGATAGACAAAACATATAATATAAAAAACTAGCTCTTATACACACATATGATTAAAATATCATTTCAATTTTGATAATACAGGGAAAATTTGGTTAATGTTTTAGAGAAATATGAAAAATAATAAAGTATAAAATGTTATGTATTCTTAACACATTGATTTTTTTGACTATATAATAAAAGAATAAATTAATAATCGTGATTAAAAATTTCCGATAAATTTTTTTATTCATGATACACTTCAATATGTAATGTACAAAAAAAATTCTTCCATTACCAATGGAAATTCAAACACAAGGAGTGAGACCAAATTCTCTACAATGGTAATCATAATAATAAAACCTAACACAAGAGGAATTATTTATAACATTATATCATAATAAGGATAATCATAATCATAGATGAATTGAATGAATAGATGATATCATTTGTTCAATATTTTAATAAGGATCATAATATATGAGCATGGAATCATCGGAATGTGGTGAAAATATAATCCTGACTTCATCACTATTATTCAATACCATGGTACTTATTGGAATAACATAGTAGGATAGGCTAATTGACCGTAGAACCTAGTTGGTGGGATAATTATCCAAAAACTATGAAATATCCTGAGGTAGAAACATTACCTAATTCATTGGATAACAATATAAATCAGGCATAACACATTACATATCATTGACATACAAATATACACCAAATTAAAATCATTAATTATATCATAATGAACCCAAATAAAGAATATGGGTTAGATATCATTTAAATGAAACCACATTAAGAAAAAATTATAATTCCATTATTAATAATAACATGATATTACTTGGTAATTAAACTGTTATCCATTAAAATTTTGAATCTTTATATGTAAATTTAAATAAGTAAAGATGATTAATAATATGGTATTTACACTATATAGGAAATAGACATGGAGTTTAGATAATAATTTCACTAAACAATTGATGGATTGGACATCTAGATGAACACACTTCAATCAATGTAATGTCACATAGGCCATTAAAATAATAGTAAATTGGAATAAAATCATGCCTATAAATATAGATTATTAGGTAAGACAAAATATTGGTTGAATCATTCCATAGATGAAAAAGGGAATTTTATAAATGATCCATATAATGTAGGTGTTTGGTATCATTCAATGAATACACTTGATAATGAATTTGAAACTTATGAAGAACACTGTTTAAATAATTTTGAGGATTATATTGAAAATTGAAATATATAGTTTACATTGAATAACTTAAAAAGAATAAGCTTTTTATCCTTGTTAAAAATAATTTCCATCTTTTTAAAACATGAAATTGTATAGATTAAATCTATTTGAAAATGAAAATGTATTATAATGATATGTTTACAATAAAATGTGTAAAATAAATTCCTTCTAATAAAATTGACCAATGTAGAATATGATAAAAAAATTATATTTTATATTAATTTAAAAACGTAAACATACTTTAAAATATAATTTAAATAATCGTTATGTTAATTTGTTTTTAAAAACTTATAGCATTAATTCAGTATAAAACCTATTTTGAAATGAAGACATCTGGAAATTTAAAATCTCATTTCAAAATATTTAAGGAGTAACAAATTTTAAAAACGGTCATAAAACATTAATTTGAGAATAGTTGAATGGAAAAAACATTCTCACATGAGATGAAACATATTTGGTCATATATCACAGTTTTTATGAGTAGAACATGGACATAGAAGAACAATATCCATCTGAAAATAGAAGTCTAATTATTATTAACACTGTTCCATTATTTGAGGATGTGTTTTATCAATGGGGTTGATATTAATGTAGATAATTAATATATTTTTATTTAAAGTAAATATACCATTAGAAAATATTGTCTTATGAAAAAGGTCCAGGGAAGATCAAAATCATGAAGAGAATTCAGAACTCATGTGAGAATTGATTTGAGTTGAAGAAACTATTATGACATTTGTAATGTTTTAATCAAAACTATTGAAGAATAATGAGATTTAAAAAGAAATTAAAAACCAATTAATAAATGATAATTTTTTATAATATAATAATTAGGTAGCATATAAACCATATAAAATATAAAATGGTGGAAAAAGTAAAAAAGTGTCTTGACAAATGGAGTTTTAGATGAAAATTTCCACACCTGATTTCACTACATATTTGATCACAATGTAATATCATATAAAACAACCATATGTATCTTAGAAATCAATTTAAAAACAGTATTAATCATTATAACACTTTTTATAGAAAATTTATTAATATTTACATGAATATAGTATTTTTTATCACTTATTTTTAACTTTGGGTGTTAGAACATTTATTCTTCTTTCACATGATTTTTAATTTCAATGTTCGTCACTCATATTTGATAAAAACATCACTATTCAATGAATAACCATATATATAATATATAACCCACTATTATTATTATTATTCCACTTTGATCTATTTATAGTATTAATTGTATCTCATGAAGATGAAGTTGGAGAATAACATATTCTGACAGTTTATAATGAATAGATATGATGTATTGTTACCATGTTTAGATATTAATATTATTACTATAGAACCATTAAATAATTTTTAATTAAATATTATTATAGGTAAAGAAATATATATAATCTTCATTATTTAATGTTGTAAATTTTTAAAGTGGAATGAGAACATGTGATACTAATTAGATGTTACATTTTATGTTGTTAATGTGATCAATGATTTATGGAGAGGTTCATTAGATCTTTCGGATTGTTCGGAACCTAGGGATCTAGATTACATAGAGTTTCATTGTTCCACATAGTTACATCATAGTTAGTTATAAATATCTGCCTCAATCATGTGGGATTTTTATTGAAGAGTATATGTCCACATAGACATTCGTAATCATGTGACCCTAGATGCATGCCAATGTAAGTGCTCTAGATATGTGGACATATATGTTGTATATAGGATATGCATGGTTAGTGAAACTTTGCACATAGCCTATATGATGTGGTTGCTTGGGATTTATTTTTTTCATTATTGGCACATGGTTTGGCCAACCATTTAAAAAACCATACCCCTTTTAAATAAAGAGAAAATTACCTTTTATCCATGATCACCTTATGTAACATTTTTCTTGTATCCTCACTATTGTTTCCATGGGACCAAATTATAGGTGTTCTTCCTTACCATCCATGAAAGGATTTATGCTATATTTTCCATCAATAATTTTTTTTCATATATTTTTGTTATGCTTGATTCCTCTTAGTATGTTCACAATTAATATTCTATCCTTTAGTAGTTTAACTGTCCTTCTTCTATGATATTTTTTTGTGATATTATATGAATAATTTTTTGTGGTTTCATATATTGTTCCAATTTGTCATATTCTATCTCTATTAAAGGTAATATAGTAGACAAGGAGAGTGCAACTATAATATGGTTGGTGGTCTTATTCATTTACCTAATTTCTAGGTTTATTTTATCTTTCTATTTTTTCAGTGTACTAGGATTTCTAGAGTAAACCCCATATTTTTATATATATTTAAATGAAAGGTAATTATATCTTTTTCCAACTCAAAACTAAATATTATGGGGTTTTTATCTTGACATGATCCAACCCTTTTTGTTCAAACCTCTTTAAAATCATTATAGTCATATTATATTGAAATGTGATTATTAAATATTAATTAGGGTGTATGAATATCCTTGTTTTAGTTGTATTAAAATGTGAAGTGATAAAATTAAAGATTTTGAGAATTTTGTTAACCTATATTCCTCATTACATAGATTAAATTTCTTGAATTAAATGAATTGAAAACCCTATTTGAAGTATTATGAGTATATTGCATTGATGAAATCGTATGTGTTCTTGTTATCTAAGAAATATCTTCAGAACATAGTCGATAGGGATACAAGGGTACCAAATTATGTACACCATGAATGGGATTATAATGATAATTTAATAAAGAATATTTATTGACACTAAATACACCAAGAAAGTACTTGGACACATTATCTAATTCCATGGGTGGGTTCACTAGGAGGATTACATACCTACCCATGTGTGACACAAATTTACCAAGGGATTCACTTTGGAATGGATAAGCAAAAGGATGCATCTAACATGACCCATGTGATACTCAGTGCCCGATATGAGATAAATATGACATGATCAGTGGTTCATGGGTTCATGTTTCTTCTTATTAAATTATATGAATATATTTTATATAAATACTATTTATGTATAGATTTTTTTCCTAGGGACCTTTCCACAAGGCCAAATAATATGCTGGGGTTTAGTCCATTCTTCATACTTTAATTGGGATAATCCATTTATACGCCCATGTTGTAACAACTTGTCTCTTTATAACTCGTTATTTATTGACCTATTATAAAAAATAATTCATCATTATTCCTGAAGGATCATGAAGTTTAGTTAATTTGGAAATTAGGTAGATAGAATAATTACTTGAACATGAGATAAAACAAAAATATTGAAAAAATCCTTTACATTCTTTTAAAATTACATGGATTTAAACATGGCTTGAGATAACGTTGGGAAATCATAAGAAAGGGATCAGCTATAATGCCTAGTAAAGAGATAAAAATGGAAAAATGTGATTCATGTTATTCCATAGGAATATCAATGGGTTATAAAAAGCATAGGAATAAAAAACATTAAAAATGAGACAAGATATAGCTTGTTAATCATAAAATAATGATGGGAAATGTTGAAACAATATAAAACCCACATTCATAAATGTATGAAATAGATAAAATGCAAATAAATATTTGTGAAGAAAGTACCATAAAAATAAGCTTCAAAACTTTTCCAAACAATGTGTACCCTGATACTAAAAAATTACCTATACATTCATGCACTATATAATTCTACGTCCACTAGTCACATTTATTTCATTCTCATGACTATGTGTGGCACATAAATCATATAACATTGAATAATTTATCATCACATTTTATTCCACAAACATGTAGTGTCAAATAAATACATGTAACTACCTTGTAAAATTGGTATAAGTGAATAATGGTGAACACCTGTTATAGTAAATGGATATGGTATTCACTAGATTATTTGGTTATTATACAAAATATTTCTAAAATTTTGGAAGCATAACGATGTCACTTATAAATATGGAAATGGGTCTATGAATGAAAAAGGGATATCTCCGAACATGAAAATAAAAATGGATGTTTTTAGGAATTTTAAATACATTTTCCAACATTTTTAATCAGATAGTGGTGGAATAAGAAAATAAATAAAATTGAGGAAATAAGATAAGGTGTCGACCCCTAACGAAATTTCATCACGGTAATAGGAATACCTAAAGAATCAAGTGATTGGTTAATGAGAGATTAATTTGGACATAATTATTTATAAATTAAATGTATAGTAAAAGAAATATGAGAAAACATTTCCCAACATAATAAAATTGATGTTAACAGACATAACATAAAATATGTTCATCAATGGAAATGAGAAGAGGGAAATCCCTCACGATGCATTTTCATGGTAACAGGATTACATAAAAATTAGTAGGAAGGGGTAATGAATGTGTAATAAGTACTTCATCATTTATAAAAATAGATAATAGTTTTCAGGATGTGGGAGAACAAATCCATACATGAAGAAATGGAAATTATGTTGTCGAATATAAAAAAAGTTCTTTAATAAAATGGTGTGTATAAGATACCATACATCAGTGTGTGACTATAACCACTTGGGAGGGGATTATAGAAGTATTGTAACACCTTGGAAGGATACGAGATAATGTATGGTAGATTATGGACATTCTATGTGGGTATTTTTTAATATAAATTGGTTCTTGGGTGGGTTTGTATAGGAAATAGGGGATTTCAATATTTTTTAGGTTTTGGACTCTACATAATAAAATAATCATTCCCACAGTGAATCCCATGGTTTCCCCCATGGTTTTTAAAAAATGGGAGTGGTAATCATTAATTTACATGTAAAAGGAATAAACATAATAAATTAACCCCATTTCCTCTTGGGATTTTTGTCACACTCTTAAATAAATGATTGTAAAATCATTAAATATATTATATGTTTTGAAGGATTTGTAATGGAATTAGAAAATAAATAAAATAATCATAAAATAAAATAATCCAAAAATGAAAAGATATATTTGTTCTTTTATCCCATTTATATTAATTATTACATTACTTTTGGGTCATTATAATGTCATAATAAATAAAGTATTTTTATACTGTATTTAATTTTTAATCAAAAAATTTAGTGTATTAGAAAATTATGAAAAATCACTCTTGGATCATTTTGATTTTGGGATTCCAAAAATAATATGAATTTTACCTAAATAGTTTTTTGAATGGGTTAATTTTCATTTTTAATATAAATTTGGAATTTATTATGAAATATTGGTGTTTATTACAATAACATTCTTTGAAACCCTATAAAAATTATATTTGACTTTATTAAAATTACATAATCATTTATATTTAAAAATATTTAATTAAAATAATTAAATAAAATATTATATATTTAAAAAAATTTAATTAATTAATAAAAATTATTTCTTTAATTGAATATTTATGATACCCAAAATTTTCATTTTTGTCTTATTGAATAAACCCCTTTTTAAAGTAACCATAAAATGATAAAAATATTTTCATTACTAATAAAAAACAAGAAAAAATTAATATTTCTAAGGTCTTGAATAATATCCCTTTTAATATTCTAGTAAATTCTCTATATGTAATGTGCATTATGGGGGGACATTCTTGGGGTGGTTCAGAGAACATGGTTTGTTTCGTGATATCAATGGCTTGAAATTCTACTGTAAATGGTTTCACTCATGCTTAAGTATTTGGATATTGGATTGGAAATTGTAAAAGTAAAAACCGAATTAAGGTTATCTCCCTTAGAATATACGATAGATGTCCTTCATGGAGTATGATCCTACAGGTTATGGCCATCACTTCATTTATTTGGTTCAATTGTATTTGATAAGACCCTATATTTATTATAATCAAGTGATCACTATTCAATGACTATATTATCAATGCTAAAGATTCTTAATGGATATTTAAATCCAACTGGATATAATAAAAAAATAATTTTCGGTGTATTCAACAACTATACTACATAAGAAGTCATTTAAATAAATGAAAATAAGAATTTTTTCTAGAAATATTTTTCTCATTACAATCCCCCCTTAAGAAAATTGACCTGAAAAGTTTTTATTTTCCATAGTAAAACTGGTGAGGGTAACTCTGTTTTATCACTTCATCTTATTCTCATATAACTTCATCAAATTGTGGTTTCTCCAGGACACTTTGACCAGATTCATTGACTTTTTTCATAAAACATTGACTCTAAAATCTACGATCCACACCGACTACTCTTCATATGGGTGATCATTTTAAAATGTTAACACCTCTATATTTTGTACATGTGAGGGGCCTAGTATATACTTTCTCATGTGGGATACATGGATTACATCATTTTCATGACATTTTTCTCGTGGGAATACTTTTTTGCAGGCCATCACTATTATTAGATAAATGGTCTCAAAGGGGCTCACATATCCTTGACTATTCTTCCATATAGATATTTTGAGGAAGAACATTCCTCTAACATACCATTTTAGTTCTCATCAGTTATTTTCACTATAACACTTATTTGGACTCTGAGAAACCTTGTTGTTCTATTGAACAGTACTAACCATTTCCATTATTTACTCAAACATTTTAATACCTAGTAGTTTTCATTCCCCAACATCATCCCGACATGGTGGTTTTTTTACCACTTTTGATAAAGGGCTTCATATAGGACCATTTAGATGCTTGAGTGAAAGCTTTTGTTGTACGAGAACTTGAAAAGAGGTGGATTTTGGTCCCATACTCCTTTCAATACAATTGACTATACTCTCAACATGTCATTAAATATCTAGATATTACACTCAGATTTTCCATCATTTTGAGGATTATAGGTTGTAATAAAGTTTATATTAGTTTTTAGTGCATGTTATAAGCTTCTCCAAAACATGGAGGTGAATCTTGGATCTCAATCAGATATGATTTTTAGTTGAAATCCAAGTCAACATACAACATGAATGATGTATATATGTGAAAGTTGATACATTGTTAAATCCTCTCAAATTGCAATAAAAGTGAGCTATCACTGTTAATATATACTAAATAACCTTTACATAATTATTTCCCCTAGATGTTATTGGACGTTAGATGAAATATTCTATGGTTATGTTCATCAATTTCTATTTTGGTGTGGGTAATGGTTGAATCATCCCATTTGTATTTTTCCATTGAGACATCAATTACTATCCTAATAGAAAGTTTGATGTGTATTCAGTGATTTCTGTCTTCATATATTTCTACCAATAGTGATCATAAAGATCCTGATACATCTTTGTGCTTCCTATGTGAATGTATAAAGTTGAACAATGTGTATAATCCTATAATTCATTCTTTAAACCATGATTTTATGGAATAAAAAGTATTTTCTCAAATATAATAATTCATCCTTAATTAATATTGAACTATAAGGACATACCTCTCCTTATAGTTTCAACTTTTTCTAAATTCACACATCCATTAATTGAGAATTATTTAACCTCATTAGAGGAGATGATTTAGAAATAATTTGTTAAAGTATTGATGATGATTCATATATTATGATTCCCCTATCCATCCATTCCAAAATTAAGAGGATCACACCCCTCTAAATTCTCATCCATTATATAATTTTTATATTCATTATACATAGAGCATCATACATTATATTATTCCCCAATATGGTTGTAGATTGAGAAATAATAGTCCATGATTATAAATAGCATACTTTATAGGAAAATATTAATCTCATTCTGTGGGAATATATACTTGAGGCTTTTTTGATACATGTATATATTTCATAATTTTCCCCAAATAGGTAATTGTTCTATATTTTAAATTAAATTATCACTCTATAAAATTCTAGATATTTCATTTTATATATTTTCATCATTTTAACTTCCATGAATTATAGGCATCCACTTTTTCAATCTTCATTAACACATATCCTAAGACATTCTTCAAAGAATCACTAAATAACCTGAAAATATATCCACTTGTGAGAAGTGTGTGAATAAGGGAAGTGATCAGACTTCTTTTCATCTCTTTGAAGATCTCGTCACTTCATTATTAAAATAAAACATCACTCCCTTCCTAGTAATACTGGTAAGAGGGTTTTAACACTGTGATTTTTTTTTAAAAATAGTGATAATACCTAGATAAGCTATTGAATCTATGGATATCTATCAGAGTTTTTTATTAATCACCCTTCAATTTCATAGATTTTTGAAGCATTCATAGATATCCCATTTCATATCATGATATTATCAAAGAATGATAATACCATCAACTATAACTCACATTTCATTTAATTCACATATATATGATCCTTTGTATGGGCTATCACATAGTTCTCATATGCTCATCCTGCCCCTCCTTAGAATTAGATAAATTAGGATATAATCTTGGAATAATATTAAATATATTTCAATGTTATCTTGAAAGGATCTATTCATCATGTCAATAATGATTTATGGATCATTAGTGAGACTAAATGGAATAAATATGAACTCATAGTTCTTGTACCTTGTAAGAATAGTAGACTTGTGGATATCCATCTTCATCTTCCGAATAAGGTAATATCCTCACCATAGATCTACCATGGTGAATTATCACGCACCAAGTATCTAATAAAATAATTAATCGATGTTTTTAATTGGTTACCTCTTCATTTATATTTATCTTTGTGAGTTTAGAGTAATTAATTCAAAGAAACATTGGCTAATCCTTATTCGTGATGAAGAGAACTACAACACCCCATGCTGAAGAAATTTGTTGTATGAACAGTTATACTAATTATCATATAATTAATTATTTATCTCATCTGGTTTTACAAAAACCATGATAAATGGAGTCTTGAATATTGGAAATTCCCTTTTAATAATCTTGATTGAAAATTCAACTTATTTTCTAGAAGGAAGTCCATAAAATTACCCATGAAACAAATTCTTGTATTCCTTCACAGTGGGAATTTATTCATTTATAAATCATTCCTTAGAATTAATAATTTGAGATATATACACTTTATCATAGGGAAATAATATCCATGCTCGAGATTTTGGTGAAAAAGAATATGCATCTTCCTTCTTTCACATGTATAGAGTCGAGGGTTGATTCTCAATACAATGTGTGATATCCTTATTGAGACAATTTAGGTTTCATCTATATAGGTAAATCCAATACATGCCCATAAATACATGAAATTACTTCAAAGGATGTATAACAAGGTTCACTAGAAAGTCCAACATAGAAATTGTGATAAGGTACGATTTATATACTCATGTTGCACTAATTTATCCATTTTATATTTTCAAAGATAAATCTACTTCCATGTATCATGGAAGTGATTAAATAATTATAATAAAAATTAATGATATCTAGAAATTTACAAAACAAAAAACCAAAAATACATTCTCTATCCATGAATGAATTACTAGATCACTTGTCCCCACTTCCTTGTTAGGATTTTCCTCAGCGGGTTATGATTGAAAAATATTTCCCTTTGGTGTCTTGGTTGTTGTTGGTTTTCTATGAAGACCATTGTCTTAGTTAATTGGTTTTTATATTTCCCTAGTTTCGTGTAGTTGTTGAAACGAACAATGCGCTAAGGGCTGACTGGAGGATTCCTCCCCCCATCTCATTAAAGGAATTTTCTAATATACAAATGTTAGTTAGGTTCCATTCCTTCCCACACCTAAATAATTTTCTCACCCCCTTAGGATATTTCTATGGTTTTCAATTATGCTCATTTTATAAGTGTGGTGCTGAAATTTTATTAAATGTTACATTTTTCCATTAGACCACCGGATTTGAAATTTAAATTCAATTTCTTATTGAAATGATACTGTTGGGATTCACCAATCTCCATTTTATCATTGTGGGAACATTAAAAAAAATTATATCTATCAACATCAGGTATTTGTTTGGATTTTCATATATTAGGGTTTATACCACCAATGAATTGGTCAACCATGCATTTAGGGGTAATAACAATCCTCGAGGAATATCAGGAAATCATTTTACGATTTACCTATATGTATGAATATATTCGTAGTATTTTTATTTAGGGAGTTGAAATATTGTACCGACTTATACTGGAGAGTGTGAAAAAAATATTTATATAACAAAATTTTCTGAAATTTCTTTTACTCCTTTACTTCGATCTATTACTCTGGCTTCAAATTTTTGGTCAATTACCACCACCAATTAGCATCACCCTCTTTATGATATATAGATATTAAAACCTTCAATTGTTCAGAACATTGAAGGATTGAGAATATATTATAATATAGTTGATCTATTGATTCAAAATTAAGAGATCAGTTGATCTATTAAAATTAAGGGGCCCTTATCACATGATGATATCGACTGTGTTTTATTCTCTCTTGGGGGTGGGATGTTATGATTTCCTCTTTATCATGGTTTCTAGTACAAAAATATTTTAGTTCAGAGAGCGTATTTATGATATTATCAATTCCTTTTCCTGTCGGGTTAGGCATCTCATTGGGCTTTCAACATATTACAAATAGCATTATTTTTTTACTCTATCAATCCCCTTTTCAACCATTTGATCAAATAAATGGATAAATAAGGGTGATTATTGTTAAATAATTAAACACAAAAGAGTAAACACATAAAATTAAAGAGATAATTTATCAATTACATTTATTTCTTAATTTTTAATCTTCTAGGATCTAATATATGTTATCCATAATCAATATTAGAACATATATTTTATGGTATTTTTCCCTTTATAATGTCCTATAATGAAAAAATTTATTTTCCAAATAATATCCCTTGGGTTTGTCAGAATAGTTGTAAATTAAGTTTTGTGGAAGTTTACCAGGTCACACCAAATTAGGCCCGACACACCTTGTTGGAATTGTTATCCCTAGGGATATATGTTACAAAATCACATCCAATTATAGTATCAAGATAGGTATTTAATTTCAGGATAAACCATTTACACTATACTAAACATAATTTTGTGATGCATTCTTATTGTTATCCTTATCAATAAGGATTTCTCTAGATTTTTCTAATCATAATCCCAATAATAACTAAAAATTGTCTCTGATGCAAACTATAACAAAATTTCTCTCTATTATGCATGAATTCATGATATATTACATAATATTAAACATAATACAACCTAATATATCAATAAGACTAGTGTATTTTTGAATTAGGTACATTAAATAACATATTTAACATTGGATACACCTACTTTATTGAAATCGTTTTTAACCTTTTTCTAAAATTCAATGGCTTTTTAACCTACACCAGATAACATGGGGAAAACCTAAGAAAGGTGTGGTCTACAAATCTCATTTAGGGAATAAACACGGAATAATGTGATACAAGTTATTTAATAGTAATATCAAAAGGGCATAAAAAGATTAGGAATAATAAAAAAAGAATGATACATGATATAGAATGATAATCATAAAGGCAATATGGTAAGTGTGGCCACAATATAAAACCTTACATAATAAACATAGGATAAGGATAAATTGTCATTAGATCATGGTGGGAAAAAGTCCAATAATTGAATCTGGATCACTCCTTTTCCTAACATGAAGTACCGTTATACTAAACATTACCCAAGGAATTAGTGTGATATATAATTTTTGGTGCACCCATTATATTCATTTCATTCTCAGGATGAAGTGTGTCACATAGATCATAAAGAATGAATTCAATTCTGTTAACATTTAACTCAACAAAAAATTAGTGTGGAATAAATATATGTAATTCCTATATAATATAGTAAAATTTTTATAAAGTATTAAAGTATTTATAGGAAACGGTTATGGGATTAACTATACAAACGTTTTAGCATGAAACATCATGGTGAAATTTTCGAAACATAGCAACAACAAAGAAATATTTATAAAATGCGTTTATGAGGGTCAAAATGGTATAACATCACATTAAAATTAAATGGAATGTAAAAGGGAATGGTAATACATGTCCTAAAATTATTAATTGTATATTTAAGACATAATATAAAGAAACTTTAATATGGAAGGGAAGGTGATGGTCCACAACTAAATTCCGTCATGGTGACAGGTGTACGAAATGGATCCTTAGAAGGTTTAATGAGAGTGAAAGGGGGATATATTTATTTATAGGTTAAATGGATATTAAGGGGAATATGGAAGAACATATTACCACATAAGATAATAGTATCCAAGAGATGTAATATAAAATAAATTTGATATTGGAAATGAAAGAGGGAAATCCCTTACTAAATTTTGGCATGCTAACAAGTTTTCATAACAGTTAATTGTCAGGATTAATGATAGTGGAAGTGGTATCTATTCATGTAGAAACCAAAATGATTGAATTTGGGATATGTAATAAAATATCACAAATTGAACAAATGGAAATTGTAAAGCATAAAATAAAATATTTGTTTTATTAAAAAGTAGAGTGGATTATCCCTCACTTGAGTTTGAGACTCCAAAAGATTGGGAGGGAATTTTTGAGAGATTTAGGATCCATGTGATGATTTTATAGAGTTTCAGAAAGAATATGGAATATCCTGAGTAGAATGAGTGAAATGAAATGGAAGATTGAGTATGATTATATAATAAAATATGTTGATTTCATTATTATTCAGGTTATAGACTCTACATAATAAAATAACCAAAAACACAAACCATACCATCATCCATTCTCTTGGAATCTAAAAATTATAGTGGTTCTAATTATTTTATATTACTAAGGGAAGAATATAATAATATAATTCCATTGATTATGTGGATATAAATAACACTCTTAGTGAAATTATTTTGAAAAAATAAAATATATTATATGTTTTAGATGATCTATATTGGCATTAAAAATTTAATCAAATAAACATAAAATAAAATTATTTTCATAGGAGTACATGTATATGGTTGTGGATCCCATTTATATTAATTATTACACCACATTTGGGTCATTATGAGGTCATAATAGAGAATGTATATTTCTATGGTATTTTATTTTTAACCGAAAATTTGACTAACTAAAAAAGTAATGGAAAATTCACCCATGAATAATTTTAATTTTATTATTCAAAAAAAATATTACTTTTTCTAAATAATTTTCTAAATATGTGATTTTTTTATTTTAAAATTAAATTGATATTTATTATTAAATTTTGGTATTTTATGACCATCACATTTTTTGAACCCTTAGACAAATTACATTTGATGTCATAAAAATTATATGATAATTTATGTATCTTAAAAATTATTTAATGATATTATTCTAAAAAATATTATTTATTTCAAAAATTCATTCAATTAATCAAAATAAATTCCTTAACGAAATTTTAATATTAACCAAAAAAACTTATACCGTATTATATAAAAATAATATAATATAAAAATAATATAATGAAAGTATATTCGTATTTATATACAAAAAAAATTATCATACACATATTTCTAGGGTCTTGATATATATCACTTGAATACACAAGAAAAATCTATAAGGGTAAGGAGTGTAATTGTGATACTTTGCCGGGGTGGTTCAGTGAAAACAGTTTGGGACATGTTTTTAATGAGAATAACCATTCCCCGTAAAAGGGTTTTGCTCATGCTTCAGTTGTTCAATATAATATTTTTAATTTTCTTGGAAAAATACCAAGGATTATTTGTCTCTATCAATCTCATATAAATGGGATCCATAGGGTATGCTCTTACTGGTTGGGATCATCATATCTTTTATCAGTGTCAACTCGTTAATTTATAACCATATATTTTAGATAGATCTTGTGATCGCAATTCAATGACTATAATATCAATGGTAAATATGCTTCACATTCATTTAAATCCAATTTTATATAAAAATATAAAATAACTACATGTGTTTTCTATATCCATAATACATTATAAGACATTTATTTCAATCAAAATGGAAATTTTATTTATAATAGTTCAGGTCATCATTTATATTGTACATGTATATGTTCACAATGGTTCAGAGAAATCGTTCTTATACTAAACTAGGTTGTGTCGGTCTAGTATCCATAAGTAACCTAGAATAATTTTTTAATTTAATTATTTCTTTAGATTTTTTATATACCTCCACAGAACTCATTTTTTTTCATAGACTAAATTGTTATAGACATCGTTGGTGGTTTCCCACTTAGTATATCCCCCACTCTACCCAGGCCTATATTGGAACCATAGAAGGCAATATGATTGAAGGTATATATAAATGGAATCAAATATCCTAATATGTTAAATCATCTGTTCTTATATGATTAATGTTATCATAGGATCGAGCCTATTCTCATGGTGCTAGCAGAGGTAGGTTTTGATCATTATTGAATCTTCTCATAGCATGTGTTTTACAATTGTTTCCCTTGTATTCATTTTAATTAATTTAGGTATAGCTACCTATAATGATCCTCTTAATTTTTGAATCTATTCATTTTTTTCTTCCACTTATTTATTAATCTGGATGGAAGATTATTCTATTGAAACTTATTTCTCTCTACGTCCTCAATTTTCATGTAATATTTACCTTTGTTTCTTACTATATTCATGAGGGTACAATATTCTCAATGTAATATCATAGACCATCACTACTAGTTATAAGACACTAGAATATGTGCACACACACTTGAGGTCATGTGTCCAACTATCTCAGGAAACCACATAGTGGATTCCATGGAAAGATTCTATATAGTCATATCAAGGCCCATTTACTAATATTATTACTGTTTGTGTAGTATACAAGATACTAGGATGTATCAAAATTTGGTATTGTGTTTTTCCAATGGGTGACTTACCCATATATAGGGGAAACCCAAGTTACCCAAAATGGGTTATTGCTATTAGTGGATTCTACCTGTTACAGTAGTATTGATTTCATAATTCAGTGATTCATATGATTTATGATGTTATTATTGATAATAATATTATTACTATAGAATTCATTTTTTCCTTGTCATTTTTTGTGAATGAAGTACCACAACATTCATCATTATGGTATCTTTATGACATATATCCCATCCATTTATTGATACCGTTTTTCTTGTATTTATGACTAAATATAGTGAGTTTTGAGATTATTATATATTAAAATGTTC
Source organism: Viscum album (assembly GCA_963277665.1). Lineage (NCBI taxonomy): Eukaryota > Viridiplantae > Streptophyta > Magnoliopsida > Santalales > Viscaceae > Viscum > Viscum album. The sequence continues at coordinate 1,006,031,263 of OY728158.1, read as the reverse complement.
TTGATTTTGTTGATGGGACAAAATAATTTTAATAAATAATGTACCGACATTAATCTAAACAACTTTTTCCACCATTGAATGATGATGTAACCAAAATTAAACATTTATTCCGCATTTGAATCATGAATGATTGGTTCTATCATCTTAATCATTGTTTGATTTTATTACATGAATACATATTGTAATTTATGATGAATTTAATTATATGAATTGGGAATCGTAATTCATTTAATGAAATCCTTACGTATGACTTGTTATATCCTGATACCAGACATAAAGGCTATGCCACAGTTAAATGATATATTAATTGAACTTTATAATGATTAAGGGCCTTTATAAATTTTTTAAGGTAACACATTTAAGTGAATTATGATATCTACACACATAAAAATAATTTATAACACAACTAACCAAAAAAATTAATGAAAATAACTATTGTTAAATGGGGATTCCAATTAAAATTTAAAGAGTATTTTCCACTATAACATGCTATTGAAAATCCTTATACTAGAATCATTTTTGGGATATATAATATCTTGAACCTAAACCATCTTTAGTATAGTTTAGTTTTAAGTGTCTCTTATAACTTATGAGACATTCCTATCGTGTAGAACTGGATTTATGAGTAGGAAAAGAGGTGTGGGTTATTTATAGTAAGGTGTTTTTGTCTATCCCTTTCCATTATTTTTGATCCTATATGTTGTTAAATTATTATCTAAGGTATGAGTTTTTAAATTTTTTGGATAGGAACAATGAAATACTTGGGGAATTTTCTAAGAGGGTGGTGATGAAATATATTCTTATTATTCATGAATTATACACACAGATCTCTATGACCAGTCAATTTTATGGAATATGTGACAATGTAGTTCAAGAAAGAGCATCTTCCTACATTCTTAGGGGAGGGAGTTCATTAGGCTACTGGGTCATGGATGTAGGACATGATTTTAATAATTGATTACCTAGATATTACCCATAGTGGGGGTTTAATATCACCACCTATAATTATTGTGACTCCTCTATGAGTTGTTGGGATATAATATCTTTGGATAATCATTTTCAGTGTATGATATGAAAAGACATGACAAAATGCTTCTATGAAAGGTTATTTGCATGGACATTGAGATTAGATTATGACTGAGGGTTTAAGAAGCTACTAAAAGGGACTATGTCTATTATGTATTATTTAGATCATTTTATTGAGTGTGAATTTTTTAATTGAAACTGACTATTGATGTGTTGGCAACAATGAGATAGATTGAAAATGGGATTGAGTACTCCATCCATTCATAGGAAAAAAAATTTAGTTGACCACTATTTCTTATATAGTTATTTAGGACCTCATTCCTTAGTAGAACCTAATTGGAAATTGAAATGTGAGACAAAGTGTTTTATAATTGAAGAAGTGAAATATTTTTTCTAGTGGAAGGAATCATCATTTAGAGGTTGCTCATTGGGGATGTTCCAGAAAGATGACACATACTGATAGTTATGTAGTTTTTATCAACTATGGTAGTGGAGTACATAAGAATACCCAATGTATGAGGAAAATTATTGAATTATGATATTGCGGTATTAAGGGTCATATTTAGTGCTTCTTTTATGTTTTCCCTTCATTACCTAGTGTGATGGGATATATACAGACACCAAATTCATGTATATAATTGGTAGGTTAATGATAATCATTGATTTGGTCTTCAACCACCTGATCAGGCCAAAGATGTGGACGTGGACGAGGTATTCATACTTCATATGTTTATTACCATTAATGTTGGTCATCCTAGGGTTTTCTGGTGGCATCTCTAGGTCATAGATCGGGCCATGTCTATATAGTGTATCTTACTCTTAAGGAGAAGAGTCATGTGCCTTCTACAATATGAGGCATTATTCGTGTATCCTATATATTAATTTCTACATTATATGATATAACTGATTCCCACACTTTTATATATAGAGCTATTATCAAAAGTATGGTCTTAGAAATTAAGTGATCCTATGGAATGATAACTCTCAATACCCTGTTATGGGTTCGATCAAAGAGTATACACCAATGAAAGGATTTACCATTGAGATAGATCAGTATCAATTCATGTTAAATTTCACTATCCTTGAGATAACCAGCTTATATGTAATTCTAGATATGGAATTTCTTGTACCTTACCATTACCAACATTATTTTATTCGATGGAGGGTGTATTTTACAACTCTTAAGGGTGGTACCATCCTTTTTAATGGAGAATGAAATGTCTGGGTAGGTCGAGCTACATTGTAGCATTTTGGAATGGGAAAATTGAAAATCCAAATTCAATGTCTATGTATGAGTCATTAAGTGACAGAAATTTCATTATTCCATCATATAGTGTATTATTTCAAATATATTTTCCATGATGAATTCTATTCCTTATCTCTATAGAGAGATATGGAGTTCACTATTGAGCTAGTGTTATGAATAGTACCATTATTTATTCGTCCTTATAGGATGACTCCAATAGTGTTCCAATAACTGTAGAAGAAATTGGAATATTTGAAGAATACGGGATTCATATTACCTAATAATTAAACATGGGTTACACAAATAAATTTTTTCCATGATTTTAGATTGTACCCTAAGGTTTTGGGTGGACTAAATCCAGCTGAATGATATTATAATTAAAAACTGATATACAACAACTCATATAGATGACCACTTCAAATAGCTCTTTGAAGAGATTTTGTTATCCACAATCAATTTGAGGTTGAGATACCATCAGTTTAATGTAAGACTACAAGACATACCATGTATAGATATTCAATGTAGATATGGATTTTATGATTATATGGTTTTGTTGTTCAGCATTAAAAACATGCTGATAGTTTTTAAGGAACTATGTTATCGAGTTTTCCATTTATATCTGGATTATTTTGTTGTATTCATTGTTAGAGAAACCTTGACATCCTCCAGTACTCAAAAAAATCATTACACATATATAAATATTGTTCTATATAAAATAAAATAGCACGACATGTAATATAAGATCACAAAATTACACTTTTATATCGATATGGTTCAATTACTCCATCATATCATTTCAAATGATGGATTTCCTATTAATCGAAAGAATGTGAGTTCTATGATTCATAGGAGAATTCCATTAACGTGTTTGATATAAATATATTATTTTTCTAGGATCACTATTATAGGAATCTTATTCATGACTTATCATCCATTGGTCTACCTCTTATTTTCTTAACTCAGATGACTGTGAAGTACTTGTGTTCGGAAACATGTGAGATATCCATCAAGGAGTTATATGGGATACTAATATTAGTGCCTATATTGATTCATCTAGAGTTAGTAAGTGTATATAACATTTACTTTTTTCTTCATGAATCATTCTTCTAGATGTTATTATGTAGGGAGATATGGTTGTAGCATACGGGTCCGACCAGCTGATACATCATGAGCAGAAATACCCTACGCACGACAATGGGCTAGCGGTCGTGGTCTATGCATTACATTGTTTAATGAATTATCTATTGGGAGGATAGTCAATTGTTTAGAGAGACCATTACTATATCAAATACATCCCCATGCCACATAAATTGAATATGAGGCAGTTATAGTTGGCTGGACACATATAGTAATTAAATTTTGAGTGTGTGTATACTCTTGAAAAATGAAATGTTGTAGATAAGGCACTAGGCCCAAAATCTAGAAAACTATCCATCCATGATAGCATAAACAATTAATAGTTTATGGGGATATTTTCTTATAATAACCTTTAGGATCATCAATATCCTGGGAAACCTATCTTATTAATATTGTGAATGATATTTTACTTTCTACAGTGGGAGAAGATGAGATAGATTTTACATAACGAGGGAATCATACTAGGGGAGGGTATCTCATGTGAGAACCCACCAGCTATTTGACTTACTAATATAATAGAGATCCTGCCCTTTTATTCTCATTTATTGGTTCCTAATAAAATACTATAAGATCTAACACATGAATCTGATGCATCATTCTAGGTAGTTAACCATTAGATTACCATGTTTTACTGATGCATGTGTCATCAGTATTGGTGTCCAGGTATGAAGAGGAAAATTTAGGGATTTATCACTCGTTGATAAACCTTTCAATAGTCAAGGTCATGCACCAGAAACCTTCTACACTTCTACAATATTTTTACATTCTTGAGTGTAAGTGGGACGACATCACTATGGATATTGTAGTAGGTTTTCCATGATCCCGGAAAATCATTGATGCAAAGTGGATGATCATTGATATTTTGATCAAAGGCGATCAATTCATACCTATCTGTATAAAAATATTTTTTATGAGCCCCAAAATTATTTATAATAAAATTATTTTACGACTTCATGGTTTTCCCCATACTATCGAATCAGATCAAGATGCCCATATTACATCACAGTTCATCCGAAGCTGAATGAAAGAATTATGTCCAATGGTTCTATTGATTAAATCATATCACACTCAAATTGATATGTAGACAAATTGGACATTATGTGTGTTATCGAACATTCCACTAGCATGTTTCCATGGTTTTAGAGTTTCATAGAAAAAAACATTTAATTGTATTTGAGTTTTCCAATAATAATATGTTTGAATAAATGATTCATATGGATCTCTATGAAATTCATTATGTAAGGAAATTATATTCAAAAAATTGATGGTTAAATGCATGTTAGGTCGAACTACTATACCTATTATCATTAAAGAGACTTTAGATAATGTATTACATATTCTTGAATGCATGGATATAGATAAATCGAGGTAAATTTTGTATAATGATCATCATCACTAACCTATAATGTTCATGTTGAGACATTAGATCTTTCTATGAAATTCTATTTCATATATATATATAATATGATAGGTAATGATATACCCTCATTATGCCAAAGATTTCAAGATCATGGGGAGTGTATATCTGATAGTATATTCGATGGATTCATCAAAGAGGTATCGGGCCATACACATCATATTTCACATATCACAATTTCATCATTAGAATTCCAACCCCTCTCATTCATAAAATAAAAATTAATACAACATGAGAATGATGCATCCATTGGGGAGAATTTAATTCTTATCATTGATCATATAATTATGGATCATAATAGAAATCTAGACCCTCGAGTTTGGTTTCTATGGAAGCAAGTCTGTACACAAGAAGAGATCCAAGAGTAAGAGGCCAACATATGTTCCTAGTTGTTGAATCATTTCTCAGGTGTTTCTTTACTAACATCCAAAGGAATACTCGAGGAAGGGTTATTTTAAATAGGTTAGGTTGCAACATCCAATATTTTTGATGAGGCATATGAAATTTTGGTACTATTATAGCCCATAATTTTTGTTTTTTTATGTGATAAAATAGAAAATGAATGGTTTGGCGGATTCTAGAGCTTGTCCGGGGGTCGATGCCCCATATTTTGTAGTTGTAGATTGAGTTGAATGGTTTGTGAATACATAGTGATATCTATGTGACTAAAACATGTGGGTTTCTTAGTGCACAATATATGGTCGTATATGATTCCCAGACCATGAGACTCTAGGAGAACTTCATTATGGGTTCTAAATTTATTTATACCAAGATATTTTTCATTCGATGTGAATGGTTAGTAAAACTATGCACCTCACACATGTGAAGCGGATCCTAGGGTATTATAATTGGTACAGTTGTTCATGATTTGGCCAAAAAAATTTAAACCATGTAACCCTTTTAAGGAAGTGTAAATTTCAATTATCTCCTCTTCACATTAGGTAACCTATTTTATATCGCCTCCCTATCATTTCCAATGGACTGTATACCAAGATCTACCCCTTCCTTTCCAAACATTGACTCAATCTATCACTTACATCCAACCCCCATTTTCATATCTTCTTATTGAATTTGATACCTCTAGGTAAGATCTCTATTCCTCTTCAATCATTTTTTCATTTATATTATCATCTTTACACTTTTGTTTTGGGTGATTATGTTCCCAATTTGCAGTGATTGAAGTTTTTCTTCAGATTTATAAAATTATAACATTATTTAAGAGAAAACACTACATGGGGAGAGTACAATGAGAATATGGTAGTTGGTAATGTTTTTTCCCTAATGTAAAGTTACATTTTATCATGTGATGTTTTTCTATGTACTATAAATTCTGGTGTCACCTCTATATTTTCTAATTAATTAAATTTTTGGGTATTCTAATGTGTTATAGGAAACTATATACCCATGAATAAATGGACTATATTTTTTATCTAAACATGATCTTCACTTTAGTTGTACCCCTTATTAAAGGCTTTATAGATTTCTGATTTTAAAATATTATTTGGGTGTATAAATTTCCTTGTAACCAATGTACTGGAATGTAAAATGATCTAATGAATTATGTTTTTCCATATGTTAGGATCCCATTCATTAATAATTATTATGAATATGTTAAATTAAATGATTTTTATAATTTTTATAATTTATTTTGAATATCGATAATTGATGAAATGGTGTGAATTCTTTGTAGCATAATTGTACCTTCTATCCATGTCAAGGGAGATACAAGGGTCATGATTTATTGAAATCATGGAAGATATCATTATGATTATTTAATTATGACTTGATATGATGTATATTTATACCCAGATCAATACATGCACTCTTTATATAAGGCATTGGATGGGCTCACAGGGTGGATTACATACCAATCCATGGGTGATACATGTTCCCTATGGGAGTCAACTTTGATAGGCTTAGTGGAAAATTGATTATACCATTCCATGAGCAATACTCATTCCCCTATGTGAGATACCTTGGAGGGGATCATTGAGTCATGCTTTACACAACCATTATAGTGATACTTAGGATTCCTTTATATATTTACTAGGAGGGACTAATACATGTTGGTTATTTATATTTTTCTAGATGTGTTAGTTGTTATTCCTTTTACGGATATCCTTGGATCAGATGAAGTTTAGTTATTACTAAATTCTAGGGATGTCTTTTATATCAAAACAATTTATGAATAGATGTTATACCATGGAAACATCCTCCATTAAAAAAATCATTGGTTCTGTTGATTCCTGATAATTTATTTATGATGACCTATTTATAAAACCATTTTATACTTATACAGGTTCACCATGAACAGATACATTAGTCTGATGACGAAGAAGGTAGTGTTAGTTGGGTATATTTTAAGGATCCTTGACCTACGTATTTTTTATTTATTTTATTAAATTTAGTATGTACCAACAAATTTATCATTTTATATAACAAAACATTACTGTTATAGACATCAATGGTGATTCCATTATGAGTATATCATACACACGGTTTAGGATTCCCTTGGTATCCTAGCTGACATACTGATAGCAGGTGTAGAAAAAAATAATTTTGAAGCTTCATTTGATTCATTTTTGGTTCTTGGATAGAGTATGGGTGCAATGGATAGATCCCATGATTTTTTATGTTACAAGTAGAAACTTTTGTCTTTTTTATATTTTTTTAGAATGTTGTATATGGATGTTTCCCCGATATCCTTTGTAAATATTTTTTATATCTACAATACATGATAATCATGATTTTTTAATATATTTCTTATTATTTGTCCACCTATTTATTTATCTGGATTGATAATAATTCCACATCATATTATTCATCACAGCTTCAGATATTTAAATCTATCATTTACCAATGTGCAATGATCCGATCATCCTGATATAGTCTCGCAATGGTATAATCATTGACCCCACTAATATTAAGAAGACACAATCTTATAGGAAAGCGTGATTGATGATATTTGGCCAACCATATCCGGGAACTACATAGTGGATATCAAGACATGATACTACACCTAAATCAATCAAAAAATAAACATTATGAAATCACTCATGTACAAGGTAAAATGACCAAAAAAAAGTTTTTTGTAAGAATAAAATGATTATAAAAAGTTATTAAATTTTTTGTAGTTTTATCATTATAAAATATTAAACAAGACATATATATCATATGTCTCTATGAAATCCATTCACAGTATTGTCAAATATGGGTGCTGGTGAAAAAGGTAATTCTTCATATTTTGTGGTGGTAGTTTTCACGTATGCACAATAAAAGAAAACATTCCCCAAAAAATTAATAAAATCTCCATATATGAAAAATTATAATTTATGAAATATTTTTATTCTATAAAAAACATATTATTTTACTAATTATACTTTTAAGACCACTATTGTTTGTTGGATAAGATAAATTAGACGGGTCATTAATGGATGTAGTATTCTATATATATGCATGATTAAGGATCTCATTACTTAATAATGGATAAAATGAAGGTAAATGAAAATGGTGACCACTTTATAACATTTAAGTGAAAAATAATTAGTCATCAAACCCATCCTTAATTATATACATATAATGATTTGATGAAAGATTCATTACATTATGTCATGAAAGACACATTCCACATATACACATGATTGATGTTGTTTTTCATATAGGATACTATATAAAAAATTAATAAATGATGATACAATAATATATTGAATTATATGTTAATACATGATATTGAAATAATTTTATTTTGAAATTTAGTTACTATTAAGAAGATATAAATTAAAATGAAAGACAAAGTGTATAGTAATACTCACATTGAAAAAATAGGTTTGTCATGGAACTATCTTAATATATGAAAATATTAAACATACTAATGAAGGAAAAGGAATTAGGTTAATGTGAAAGTGTTCTGGTTGAAAAAATAAAAAAAAACTCAACATATAATTTGGATTAATGGTTGTTTAAGAATGGGTTTATGTCTGTCCTTTTATAAGTGAAGAGAGGGTATTTTCTTCAAATTAAATTAATCAATTAATTACTTAATTAACCTAATTTAAGGTAAGACCCCACACTTAAAAAATATGTATTATTATACATTTTATGGATGAAATTCCACCTATAAACACATGTTTATGACATATTTGAGTGATCTATTTGTTTTATTTTCACTTTTCAATGTAACTAGGTCCACTTGTTTCCAATGGAATTTTTATATTCATTATAGTTATTCAATTGAAATGATAATTACTAATATTTATAGTACCTAGTTATTTTTTTATAATAATCTTAGATATTATATTATTTTTATTATTTAATATTTATATCATTAAGAGATGTAAATTTTAATAATATATGAGTTTAATGCTTAAATGTTTTTATAATAATAATTTTTAAGTAATAAATTTTTGTGTGAGCACAAATTAATGATTCCAATAAATTGTATAATCTGGATATAATTATTTTAATTTAATTGATTATTTATTTATCCTTAAAATAATGACAAGACATAATTTTACAAATAATATTATTAAATAGAATGAAAATATGACAATGAATTTTTATAGTCGAAGTATATATTTTTTATATTGCTACTAAAAATAATTTCCATGGGTACTAAAAATTAAAATAATAATTTAAATTGCAAAATTATATTCCATAATTTTATATTTCTTCACATTATATTTTTTCACATTTATTTTATTCTGGTAAATTGTAAAATTCATGGAAATTATATTTTTGTGAAAAAAATATTTTAAACTGAGAACCTATATATTTTGAAAGTTCTCAGAAATTTATTTTATGTAAATTTTCATATTTAAAACGAAAAAATAAATAAAATAATTATATATATATATATATATTAATAGGAAGATAATTATGATAACTAAAATCATCAGTTTAGCATCTTTAATAGGAATTAAGTGTTTCTAATATTATTTCATAACAATCTCTTAAATAAAAGTATTTATATATATTATATTATATATTGATATATTATATGTTATCATATTAATATTTCGAATATGATTATTTTAATTTTAAATTTTATCTAGACTATCATTTTACTGCATATTGAGAATGATATTGAACTAATTTTTATTCAAAGGAAAATATATATACTAAAATATAATGGCATTTCATTTCCCCCAATTAAATATATTTTCTTCAAATTATATTTTACAAAAAAAAATTCTAGCAATTTCTAAAAGATATGTATGATTTGAAATAAAATTCAAATTTAATTACTATGCTAATATGATAAGTATAACTAGGGAAAAATAATATTCCACTATCATATAAATTAAATTCAACCATTATCCACACCAACATGATAATCTATGTCCTCTTTTTTCACACATAAATCTTTTTGTAGTTCCCTTATAACATTATGAAATTTCCTTCTTAGTAAATGTTTTCCATATTAGAGATTAGACATTTTTCTTTCATCATCTTCTTCACTTGATCATTGTTGAGACTACCCAATTATTTTAATTTTTTGGACTTTTAATATGTTCAAATTGTTAAAAAAATATCATAACAGTTTAGTTATCATAATAATAATATTTGTTACTCCAATTCTATTCCTAGTAGATTACATGTCACGACAATCACCAAATTTTCCATAAGATGCATTATTATCAGATACCATTATTCATCCGACAATTAGATTAAAATAAATATTATAGTTGATGGTATATAAATTAATAATGGTAATAAGGTAAATATATTATATTAGAATAAATAATTTATTCATGATGTATATACCGTAAAATATGAGTCTTTAGCTTGAATCATGGTTCAACATGGTTGTTTTACTAGTAGGTTATGTAATATATATATTTTCAATAAAATTATATTATCAAATACATAATAATATTTTTTAAAAGAATATGTGCTTAAACCAAACATATGCCACAAGTTTTTATGGGGAGGTGCATTGTTATGTACTATTCACCATGCGCTGGAATTATGATTGAGGATTATCCAACTAACTCATTCATGGATTGTAAGCCCTAAATGAACCTATGAGATAACTATGACCACTAGTATGAATATGAATCTGAATTTATTTTCTATTAAAAACACATAATATTTTCACTAACAAATTTTCTGGAGAATAATATATACACCAATTAATACTTTGGGCTTCAACTAAGGTTTTATTATTCTAATCCCCATAAAACATAAAATTTTTTATAATTGATACTAAATGGTTTACATATATCATTGAACCAACAATCTTCTTTATTAGGTAAAATCGTGATATAATTTCTAGATCATAAATTTTCTTCAACTAATAAATGCATTAACTAATTATACCAACTATAGCACCCATGTACCAATTCTCTCTGATCCTCTGATAAAAACACATGACATGCAATATTGGATTTTATACAAATAGATAATTACAATATAACTCTAAACTTTAAATTACAAGGCCCTTAATTTTTAGTGTTATTGAGTTTTTGGATAGACCATAATATACTATATCTTAAGTAATCTAAAAAAATAGACATATAACGCCATATATGAGAAGCTAACAAATCCTTCACTTTTCCTCAATAATACTAAGAAAGTATTCGTACATTATATAATTATATACTTAGAATACATAATAAATTATTTTATAAATGATGTAATTGGAAACATAATATGGGCTGGTCTGAAATTATCATTAATGTTAAAATTTACAATAAATCATTATATGTTTATTTTGAAGTTAAAATTGATCACATGAAAAGGATCATAAAAAAATGAAAGAATTAAATAATGATATGATATTATATTTACATTTACATAACAATGATTACAACAAAATAACATCGAAAAAATGTATGTGGAAATGATAAAAACATGGAATTATAATCAAATGTGATATTTTCATACCCTTTTAGTATAAAAATGTTTACTAGGCTAACTGAACACACAACATAGTTATGTATACTCAGTTACCACTCACTAATATATCTCATGAGGTAGAAAATTACCCAATTCATTGTTGGGATATATAATCATGGGACTACCCATAACATAACATGTACATATATATGTGTGTGTGACATGAAAATCAATCTTTGTGCAATGAATAACATAAGGAATAAAAATGGATTTCAAATCATTCAAATGGAATAAAATAATTAAATAGTTTGTATTCCATCAATAATGATGACTTGATGACCAATGGAAAATAAATTTTCATCCACTGACTTTAGGCCCCATTATAGGTAAATAACCCTCAACAAAGATGATCGATCATATCATATTTAGAGCATATATGAAATATGTATACATTATAAATAATTTGTTTTAATAAATCGACTTATTAGGAACCAAATTTATCACAAATCAAAAAATTTACTAGAATGTAATCCATATACATGGGACCAAATTGGAATAAATTCTAACCTATATAATTGGTTGATTAGGAAATACCAAAGTATCAATGAATCTAACCATATATGCAATATAAATTTTATTAATACATTTCTATAAATAAGGTGTATGGAATCATTTTATATGTACCCTTAATGAAGAATATGACATAAATGTAGAGCACACTTATATAAATTAAGAAAAATGATTATACAATAAGAATTTTCCATTAGTATTGAAAAAATTAAAAAGTAGTATTTTAATAAAACAAGAGGATAAAAATTTCCATTTAATAAATGATAAAATCTTACAGAGGACGTCTCTTAGAAAATAGAAAATGTGGTAAAATGATTCATTCACGGAGAACATTATAATAATATTCCTTTAATTGAAAATGAATGAGGAGGAAAATTTTAAAAATAATATATATTGTTTCAAATAAAATGTTAATTTTATATAAGGTAACTCAAAAAATTGTAATAGAATAATTTTTAAAATATTTATAAAATATTATTAAATTTAAAACTATTTTTAATACAATCTATGTTGAAAAAATTAAAATTATATTAAAAAAAATTATGAATCCCAAATCATAATAATATTAATACAATTATCATTTGAGAATTTGATAAGAAAAACACAAAGATAACTTGCTATTATACATATTGGGTTTATATATCAGTCTTTCAATTGGTTAGACATGGGCATAGAAGAAAAGTATCCATCAAAAAGTACAGAAATTATTCTTATAAAAATCAGTATTTTATTTTAGTAGGTGTTTCATAAAAGTGGAACATATTAATGAATAAATAAAATATACCTAGATAAAAAAATATATCTTCCATTTTAAATGATTATGTAATAAAAAATACCTTTGGAAAATCAAATTGAATATGAGAACTCGTTATTTGTGAGAAAAAGGACATGAGTCAAAACAATTATGAATTGTTTAAAATTTTAATCAAAACCATTGATGGAGAATAGGAATTAAAAATAACATAGTATATCATTAAAATAATATAATTCATTAATATGTAATAATTTGGTAACATATACAATATATTTTATTTAAATTGCTGCTTAAAAAAAATCAATGATTGGTGTTTGAGATGAAAATTCCCTTACCTTATTATCCTTCCTTAATGGCCAAACTATAACATCCTATAAAATAATCATAATTATGTTAACAATATATTTCATAATGTTATTCATCTATATATACATTTTATATAAATCATTTATAATTAAATACTATGAATGTTGTGGTTGGTTATAACTTATTTTTAATATTGGGCGTTAACACATTAAATTTTACGTAACATGATTTTTAATTTTAATTTTTATACCTAATTTTTATAATAATTTCATCATTTTGTGAATTAATATTGTTATATAATTTATATCAATTTATTTCTTCTATTATTTCACATTTATCCCATTAGTGTTTCAATTACGACTCGTGAAGATGATACCAAAGATGAACGTGTTTTATTAGTTTGTGATGATCAATTAAGATATATAATTATAATGATTAGATATTAACATAATAACTGGAAAGAAAAATTATAATTTTTTTACATTATAATTATATTTCAATGATATTATACAATAAACTATAATACTTTAATTTATAAATATTACAACATCTCTAAAGTTTACAGTAAAATGCACAAAACCAAATAGTTTTATAATTATCAATTGAGTAAGAATGTGAAATATAATTGTGTTAATATAATATTTAAATAGTAACATAAATTTATTATATATCAAATACATCCAAAAAAATCCATCCATATAACCATTAAATTTTTTTTTGTGGAATATTAATTTAATTGTTCATGGAGGCGGTTGTCCACACATACATGGGATTAAAGAACCAATTTCTCAATGATTGGACATAATGATGATATATGAAAAATTACCATATAAAAATATAATTAATTTTATAAAAATAAAATCAGTTTACTAATTACACTTTTAGTTCCGTAAATGTGATTTCATTCAAATAAATGAGGCATGTGCCTCATAGACGCAGTAACATTTGTATACACAATATTAAGGATATCATTCATTGATGAATGAGCTAAATAAATGTAAAAGAGAAATGTTTCCATTTTACTATTTTTTGTTCTATATAAAAAACATAATTGTTCATAAAAACCATCATTTATAACATCAAAAGGAGGATTCAATGTAAGAAATGTGAATCATTTCTTGGAAGTGTTTGTCCCTACATATGCATCATAACTGTTTTTTAGCAGATGTTATATAATGAATGAATATTCTATGTTACAAATATATCATAAAAGTTATGTATATATAATAAATTTATTTAATTGTATTATTATTTATGGGATTATTATATAGTTTAAAATTAAAAACAATGACATATACGAGAGTAATGTACACATTAGTAGTTTGGATTGTACTTTGAATTAGCATTGTAAATGAAGGGAATAATTTGACTAAAGAATATGGAAGGCATATGGTCTTAGAATTGGTTTCTATTATTAAATGATGAGTATATTTACGAAAAATATTTTTAACTGATGTGAATGAAAAGAATGATTGTTAGTGATTCCTTTTATAATTGAATGGAAGGGTTATTTTCCAAATACTTTAACTTATTAACTTATTTATTTACACTAACAAATTAAATGGAGCACCAATCCTCTAAAACATGGTGTATGTGACAAGTTATAGATTATTAACCTCCCATATACTCCTTATGTTTAGATATTTTAGTTAATTAGAGGTTTTTAATATAGTTTCTCACAATACCAATGTGAAATTTTTACATGGTAACTTTTAATTTCACCGTTGTTAACTAATTAAAATCATATTTTTTTAATTTTAATCATACCAAATTTCCATTTAATAATAATCCATCAAATGATATTAATTTTATACATCATAATTGTTATGAATTATTAAATTTATCATTAAATATTTAAATGATTAAAGAATAAAAGTGTTTTTACAATAATCATGTTTAAAAAAAACATTTATTTTCTAATGAAAATAAATAAAATAAATAATTTTTATGAATGAAATGATATTAAAATAAATATAATGAAGGTTTTTTGACATTAATATCAATAGATAACTCAGTTATGACAATTTTTTTTATTATTTTTAATAAAAGACAATAAATGATTTCCTTTCTTAATATAACCTTTTACATTAGTATTAAATATGATAACTATGGGTTCTCTAAGATCAAATAATATTTTAAGAAGATTAATCTCTTTCCTTAATTTCATATATAATAACATAAATAGTTTTCTGAAAATTTTGAATAATCTTATGAATTCTTAACGTCATTAAAATAATAATTTCCATTAGACATCATTTTCAACTACAAATCAATTGTTTCTATGAAATAAAAAATCTCATAGAAAATAAATTTTCATATTATAAATTAAATATTAAATTTTATAATATCTAATATGATTTTATAAAATTATATATCTAAAATGTAATATGATGATATTCAATGATGAAATTTATTTTATTTAAAAATAGTCTCTTTTACATTATTTATTTGTAATATAATTTTTATTTATTCTTAATTTAAATAAATTTATTATTCTATATCATATTATGATATATTTTATGTTGTTATAATAATTCTATAAAGATGTTTTTTTAAATTGAATAATGTATCATGCCCTTTTGTTTAGTGAATTTAATTATATATATCAATCTTTTTATTATTTAATATAAAATATATATAATTAAATATAATGATGTAATAGTTGAGTACAATCATTATATTGGTGATGGTGAAAAGTGGCTTATAGATTTTAACAACCTCTTTTTTAGATTATAGAGTGAATTATCATTCTCTTTTCCATCATTAGAAATTAAAACTAAAATATGAACTCGATTATGATAAATTTCATGATTATTTTTTATAGGAAAAAAAGAATTTTCACGTAAATGTTGACATGTGTTGGTGATGTTATGAGGACCCGCATCTTTGTTAGTTTAAAAATGTGAAATGAAATTTGAATTTTGACTCTATATAAGGGATAATTTCATTAACATCGGTTCATACCAAATTTCTAATAGATTGGTCCTCATAGTGATATATTTTTTAGATGTTTAATGTTCCATGGGTTATATTTTGGTTACTTGTTTGAACAACAAAGATTTTTTACATTAAATAAGTAGAGAGAATTTTATTGCATTCTAAATAGGAAACCACATCTATGGGTGGTATAAAATAGCATGGGTTTAAGACATCACATATTTTGGTGAACATGGAACAAATTCCATAACATAAGGGGTTAAAATGTGGTGATTATTATGAGGGCAAACAAAATTAAACAACACGGTCTAAATTATATTGGGTTATCTTAAGGTTGTAGCAAAAAATTGCACAATTTTTTTGGGCTACTCCATAAACATGTTTCCTTGCCTGATGTGCAACTCTATTGAAGGCGTGGTTTGGGATAACCCCCAATTTTGGGGGGAAGAATGAACTATAAGGAAGAGGGTATCAACATAGTGGGACCTAGATATTTTTAATTACACCATAGTCTTATGGATTCACCATTGGTTAGTACCCCAGGGAAATTGTTTTAGTGTTGATGGAATGGTAATTTACTAGTCAACCAAAATTCATTTTTATAAAATTATGGGAGGTTGGGAAGGTGTATTAAATAATATATTCTCCACTACATTCCCCACTACATACTCTACTGACCCCCGCTGGATGACTTCTTACAATGATTCAAGTTGATTTTAAACATCCAATTCCATTCTATACTTTTTTATTCATAATAAAATATTTTGATGTCATTTTGGATTGTGAATAATGATGAATTACAATATATTATCGTGAAAATATCCAATATTATTTGATATCTTATAGGAATGGATAATGTATGTCTGGGTAGGAAGATCAGACATTGAGTTTTAGTATGTAATTGAAGGTATATATGTCAATAGTTTTTTTCAAGGAGTTTTAATTTAATTAAATTCTATTCTATAGTGAATATATTCCCATTGTGTGTGATTTTACAATATTGATATTTGGAGAACATTATCAATCGTGCACATTTCATTGGACATAATTATGATTTGTGGGGGTCACCCAACAAATTTTTCATATATTTATAAATATTTCAATTAGGTTGAAAAATTAATTATAAATTTTTTTAATGAATTAATTGGGAATTATTTCTTGAGATAGGTACTTAAGAGAAAATTCTTGGTTCTTCCGATCATAGTCAGATCTAAATATAAATTTTATAAAATTAAATAACTCTGTTAATAACGTAGGTAATCCCATGATCATACCACTATTGATAATGAATTAGATATATGAAATTTGATATATAGTATCACCATTTTTGAAGATTTTCCATTATATTAAAAAAAATTATTACCCATTTCATTAGATATAATAGAAATTTCTAAGAAAATGATGAAACCATGAGTTATAATTTAATTCTAGAACCACTTATAGTCTAGGGATTGATTATATACATATATATTCCATGAGATTAATGGTTTATTGAGTTTTATAAAATATATATGAATGAATTATTATTATTTGATATTTACATATTCAAATCGCTTTATTAGGTAGTAATAATGGCCAAATGTTTCATAATATCATGGTTCCACCGTTGAAAGAGGGGTATTCCAATACAGGAATGAGATACCATAGATCTATGGGAAAGATTATTTGAGAGAATCAATGTTTTTCTTCCCTCACAAGTGTGTGAGATCTTGTGTGGGTTTTCCATACATTAAATTGTGTTATATTGGTGAATATATTGATAGAGTATAACTTGAGAAGTAGTATTGGATTCCATTCAAACCTATGTATTGTGTTAGTGGAGCTTATCCTATGAGGATAGCGAAGAAATAATGTAATCATAAAAATATTAAGGGATATTGGACCCTTTTAGAGTTAGGATTGAAACTAATATATTAGTTTGAGAAAAGGGAACCCATGTATTGGGTTCGGGCTATGGTATGGCTAGATATCCCTAGTGAGGTTCCCTATTATTATGTAGAACATGGAGATGGGTATTTTCAGGTTTTATATGGAATATATAATGTATATCACCTTAGAAAAAAACAAAAGTGTGTTTTTTTAACTATTCTTATAAGATAGATGTTTTACTTTAATGGATGAATTTATTTAAATGAAATGGGTTATACAGTAGTCTAATTTTTTTTTATTATGTGATATGCTATCGAGATGATTTTTTAACCACATATAGAATAAAGAATCATTGGTATATTTGATTTTACATGACATTATAAATATATTTAATTCCTAGTTTGTTACCATGGACTCCTCTTTCATTTTTTGTATGCAATTTATAGGTTAATGCATACGATTCCATCCATATTCTTATGTGTAATGCCTATGGTTTGACATGGGATTCAAGTATTATTCCCAAAGACAATGGATATATTGTAGGACAAGGATTCGATTATTGATCTTGATAACATGTATTTCCTAAGATATCTCGAAGGATATGGTAGTTACCTATTTGGGATGCCAATGATAATAACTTTAATCCACCCAATGATCATGATGACATGGATTCATAAGATAATTACTAAGATCCTATGATTTTTCAAGCTACTATAAGGAATATATAAATGTTATCATTGATTTTTTGTATATTAATAAATTAAAATACCAAATTTTTATTTTTGTTTCCATTAGTATTCAGCTATTAAATACTAATTTTGTTACATAGGAGTCACCTATTATGACTATTTAGGATGTCTATGATTTTTTATTTGAATTTTTATGTATGGTTAATATTATAATCTATGTTATGACATATTATATGAAATTTTTGGCACAGACATAAGGTTATATTGTTGATAACAATTGATTTTAAGTAACATGAGCATAAGTTGTAATAATTTGATTGTGCATCCATTTTATATTAATTTAATTTGTTTAAATAATTAATACACTCTGTGTAATCATTATGGCAGGAAACTCACTAAAGGATCCCTAATGTTTTATACTCAATAAATGCTATGGAATCAAAGGAAAATGAATACCTGGGATGTCTTCATTGATCACATTATTAGTATGTTGAAAGTCCTAGTGTTGCATGATTGAGTGGGGTAGTTCACATGGGAGAAACAATATTCAATGTGGTAAAGCTATGATATTATATTATTGAAATATATTTATAAATTTCTATTTATCATAATTTTTTATCGCATGAATCAGTTATAGGAGTATGTAATAGGTTATAAACACTTTTCCAGATAACTATATTTCAATGTTTCTTTCTTTATAACATTGTGGATTTTCTTCGATTACATATGATTATTTTTGATATATTCTTTATATTTACATTTCCTATATGATATTACACTAATATGTGACTATAATTTCCCAACTGTATCATCACACACTGTTTATGTTAATTAGTTGACTCTGGTGTATGGGTAGGAACACAAAATATCCCATGGTTCCATAAAACGAGATGTTGAAAAGTTGTCTTTGACTGGGAGACTTCTCATTTATTGAATTTGGGTTATTTAAAAAACTGTATACCTCTTGTTTTTATATATTAGACTTTATTATGTGAATTCTTTTGATATTAATCTAAATTAATGGAATAGATTTTCATAAAACAAATTGTGATTATTTTTAGTATGGGATGTTATGGAAGGCATAGAGGACGTTTTATTGATGCGAGGGGGAGTTTAATATTGTTTTTATATGTCATACCATATCATTCCAAGACCATTAAGAGTTGTTTCATTGTAAATCTAATTGATTAGTGAAGAATAATTAATATATTTCATTTCATTATATATATTTTTCTTACATAATGTGGTTTTTCATTCCATTATTTAAATGATTTATGTAGAGTTGTGAGGAAACATATTATAGAATGATGTTTATTAATCATAAAAACTAATGTGTGTACTATTATGTTGATGGATGTTGTTCCCAATAGGTTTGGGATGTTTTATTTATTGTTCATATATTTTTTAATGTCTTAATATAAGGTTTTTTTGGTCATATCATGACGAATGTTTAAAGTGTGACAGTTCTGATGCAGAGGGATGTAAAATACATTTTGAACCTCCATGGACTGGCTATTATTGTGTAATACTAGGCCTTTTACAATTACCATAATAATTTAAATTGAATTAAATTTTTTGACAAAAAAATTTAGGTGGAGTTTTTATCATGAAATCCATATAAGTAATCATTATGGTGTGACTGACCATGTTAAATCATGATCCTAATTATTCAAATAATACTAATTTTTATAGTAATCAGTTTCCATTAAATCCTTTATAATTCTCTAAATCCTTGTAATCCTGTGGATTTAATTTGGTTTTTATCACTCTTTTATTTGTTGATTATGATCTCTAGAATCATGTGATCAAGTCCTTAGGATCAAGATTGGAATACTCTTCTCTTTTTCATCACACACTCATTGTATTTTATTCATTGGGGGGGGGATAAAACTAATATTGACTAATTATTTCTATTATTGATTTGTATTATTAATGGTTTATGATCATGGGTATGGTTTTTTTCTAATCAATATATATTAAGCAGATCATGATTAGATTTTCCTCTTCATTTTATGTAGAAATTATTATAGCTTCCTTCGAGGAAGGGGATTCCTGAATTCTCATTTATTAATTATATTATTATATAGAATGAAATTTCATTTCATTTCAATATTAGTATAATATAACTACCTACAAAATTATGTTGATATATTTTAATGGAAATGCAGGAAAAAAAAGAATAATAAACATGTTAATTTAGAAATTCCATGACAATGTCCATATTTTTATTCTGTTTAGATTATTTTATTTTTTAAAAATTCATGATCACTACTTTTTAACTATTTATTATTCAATTTAATATATTTAATCAAATCCAATAAAAGGTAAACATAAAAAATATTTCAACAAAATAGAACCCTCAAAATCTTATGTTGTATGATTAATTCTTATACATGATAAAATAACAATATAATTATTAATTATTAATTATATTTACTTGAATTTTAATTTAATGTTGTATTTTACATTGGTTAATCATATATTTTTTTAATTCATGTTTTAAAAAAAAAATATTAAGATGTTAGTATATTATTATGGATACCCAACTAACGTTAGTAAACACTAAAACCCAAAACTATTTTATAATTTGTACTCTAATGATCCATCATTCATGAATATATTTAAAACAATAATTTATAATATTCATGAATATATATTTTAAAAAAATGATTTATATTTTTTACTTTTCATGTTAAAATTTATCAATAGTGAAATTTTGGTATTTTTTCATAAAACGGTATTTATGTGAATAATAATATAATATAGTTTCTTCCAATACTATTAATTTTATGACATTATCATAAATTATGTATGAATTGAAAATATATATCACATTAATTATTTCCAGGAATGTATTTACGGGTTAAAAGTATTAGTTTAAAAATAAAATGTTAAAAACTCAAGTATAGCTTATTTATACTTAATTACACTTATTTATATTAAAAATAGTTATCCTATTTATATTTAAATTTTTTATTCAAAAGATTAATTTTTTTATATATTTAAAAAACATATTGATAACATATGTATTTTTAATAATAAACTATTTGTCCTTATTTAGATCAATAACATTGATAAGTTTATTTTAAACATTATTTTTATATTAAGAAAACATTTTCCCATAAATGGTGTTTTCTCGTTACAAGTGGTAATATTAAATTAATTCTCTCCAACCCATATAAATGTTACATAATTAATTGTTTTGAATATTTTTTAATAAAAATTGAAAATAAGGTAATGAGTTCAAGGTTTTTTAATAATATTATGGCACGCGGGTTGAGGATTAATTATCGTAGTAAAAGTACAAATGATGTTTTCTAATGAATTTATTATATATGAGTTATATAATAATTTTATAAAAAAATTATATTTATCTATTTCAAATAAATTCACTGATAAAATTTTTAAATGTGTAATAAAGTACAAAACCAATCATATAAATAATAATTTACAGGAAATAATAATAAAAATATTAAATATATCAAAAATAATTTCGTACAAAATAATTTTTCACTCTATCTTCTGATTTATATTAAAATTTATTCATATAAAATTTAAAATTTTAGTTTCATTAAATAGAGACCAAATTTTTTTACATCACATAGATATTATATAAGAGGTTTCATCATTTATTTTATGAAGAATATAATATTCATTGTTAATTTTAAACTAGGTTTATAAGGATAAAATAGGTAACATGAAGAGGAAAAATTTATCATAATTAAATTGTCATTGAGAACTTTTAGAAGACCATTGTTAGCCTGTAATTTCAATCCTGTAATTATTTTTAATAGTTCAACACCTATATAAGAAAACTCATCTATCTACCATGTGATTTCATTCATACTCTTAACATACCACTAGTTTTAGTGGTAAATACACTTATTTCATATATAAAAGGATATCACAACTACTCATTCATTCATCCATATCAATTCCCTCAAAATTATGATACAATTTCCTCTTCTTCTATTTTCTATGAGTCTCCCCATATAGTTTCTGTGGTTTTATTTAGGCCCCCTCTATTATTAGAAATTTATCATGCACGTAATGGTTTCTAATCCTTAAATTTCGTTTTTAAATCAAATTCGTTTTTATTCTTCTATTTTCTCATTTTTCAGTTATTATAATTTATTGGTATTGTATCTAGTTTTATATATTATTACTAATAAATTATTTATCCCCTATTCATATATACTTTTTCATAATATATCATGCTTATGATATAAGGGTTCTCATTCCATCCATTCTATTTTCACCTGTATCCCTTTTTTATACTGTCATAATGATTATAATTATAATGAATTATCATCAATTTAATATATCAATAATTTTGAATAACATAAATCTTATCCTTATTTCCTTTACTAATTAAATATAATTCAAAAATATATATATTTTACACGGGCCCAGGGCTGGTCACCTAGATGGGCACTCAATGGGAATATGCAATGGACAGTTCACATTCTCTATAATAAAAAATTATGTATTTTCTACTATAACTATGATATATTTATATTAAATATTATTTAGCTCAGTTAACAAATTATACTAATAAACAGACAAATAGAAGTCAGCCGTCACAATTAATTTATCATTCTTTCTTAGATAAGTTTACATCCTATATAAATGAAACTGCCACATTGTTAACTTATATATTAATTATTATTATCTTAATCAAAAAATTATTCTATTTAGTAGTGAAATATTTATTTTCCTCATTTAAATTATATATATATATTCATTGTATTATTCTTGATAAAATAAGAAATGGGTTCCTTGGTAAAATTATGAAATAATTTTTTCTGTTTATTTGATATATTCATGGAATATAATTAATCAGAGCGGGGACATACATTTTAGTTCCCCTTGATGTATTGGTAGGTCTCATGTGAGGAACTAAAAAATATATTATAATATTGATTCCACATTTATATATGATGTGTCTATAAAATGCTTTGATGATATGTTTTTTATAACAAATATAATTTAATATATATGTTTGATATAATTAATTATTTTCTAAGTTTTTAATTTATCCAAATCTATATATCATTATAATGGTTTAATTTTCATGAGTAATTATTTTAAAATATTATTTTAACAATAATATTTATATCACATATATGTTATAATAGTTTTAGTTTTACACTAATCTTTATTAAGTTTCCAATGCCCCAATTATTTTATTCATTATCCTCCAAAATATTTATTTGAAATATGTTTAATTTTAAATGATAAACTATATTGAATAATATTGTTCTCATATTGTTTTTTCTTGTACTTTATTTTATAATGTTAAAAGAGAAGACATGTATGTATATATTCTTTTAAGACTACTATGTTTTTTATCCATCTTTAACTCTATTATCATATACTAATAATGACATATCACTATCATAAATGGGTTTATTGTGGTCGGGGTAATTTTTTTATTATAGAAATAACATGTCATAGTGACCACGTGGTCAAAATTTATTGGATCTCAATTTTATAAAAAAATATTCATGAATAATATTTATGAACGCTAAAGAAATTTTCAAGGATAACGTAGTAGGATTTTCATTTTATGATTCATTATCATGATATAATTTTATAAGGGATGTTCCACTTTTGCTTGTCAATATAGTTGTAGTTGGATATATTTTGATCATCACAACAATAAGTAATGTTACCCTTGTTATGAAATATAATTTCCTTAAAATAAATCAACCTAATGCTCCATAATGTGGTGTTACTATGTTGGAACACATTATAAGACATAATCATTCATTATTCAATTTTATTACTAATCATTTGGTAATTTATATTTGTTCGTGTCCTTGGAAAATAAATTTCATACATTGAAGAGTATAGATAAGGAAAAAGTCATCAAGGAAGAATATATCATAATGGGAGATATACATCAAAGATAGTCCCTAGTTCAGAAAAGAAATGATTATGTAGAGATAAAACACATGTAATTGATAACTATTAAGGTCATATTCTAAGATCAATACAGTCTCAAAGATATGAGGGTTGAAATAGAAGTAAAATTCGTCAATATCATAGAGAAGGACGATGAGAATAATTCCATGATCAAGGATACAATTATGATGTTAGATAGACATTATATGGATTTTGTACATATATAATAAACGATTAATGGAAATTTCATTAATGGGATAAAGTAGAGATTTTATTTGGCTTTAATATCTTATATGTTTTTTTTATGAGGATATAATTTCCTGTTTTATCGATACTAAAAAGGATTTATCCCATACTTATATCTTCCAAGTAAAAAAGTTGAATAAGTGGATATTGTGGAATATAATTAGATATTCATATATAATTACATTTAGATAATTTTAGGGGTTTTATATTTTTATCTATACAAAACACCAAACATATATATAACAATGAAATATTTAGATTAAATTTAAATACTTATTCATGACCATTAAGAACTAGTCTTTGAATAATTGGTAATTAATATGAGTAACCATTATGAAATATTATATAATAAAAAAAAGGAATCATTTAATATGATTTAAGTTAATTTTTTAACCTACAATTATTAATGAAATAATTTATTTTCAAAAAAAATACTTCTCTAATAAATTCATTTTTATGCGATATTGTTATTTAAATCAAGATGTGTGTATTAATGGTGACAACTATGTTTGATATTTTTTTATAACCTATTTATCAATTAAATAATATTAAATGAGAATAATAATATTTAATATTTGAAAATTATATTTTTGAATGAATATAGTTTTACATTATATTTTATCAACATATTAAAAAATTGAATTTTTAAATTTTATAATTTCAATTAGATGAAATGGAAATAATTTTTTTATTTAGAATAATTATTTTATCTTAAGAATAATGTTTTTGGGATTTCATGATAACAATGGTTTTTAGGTTAATAGTGATATAATAGAGATATTAGTAAAAGTTTAAAATTTAATGACATTATCATAATAAAATAATTACATCAATGTTTTTTAAATCCATACTATGTAATACAAATATATATAGTAGAATATTTAATAATTTTATATTGAATTTAATGAATCCATCTATAATGTTTTGGAATATTATGTAATATTTTGCTGTAAAAATGATTTTATTAACGTATATTGAAACTTACATTTCTTTACTTATACAAAATATATATATGAAAATTGGTTCAATATATTAGATAAAGAATTATATTATTATATAATAATGTCAAATGAAGTTTTGGGGATAAAATTGTGATTATGTAGATTAATGTTAATGATTATGATAATTGTAAAACTTTTATTTTGCAATAATAATTTTCATGATGTTGTTAATTTTTTTTCAAATCAATAAAATTGATAAACATAAAATAAATACACCAATATACAGTTTAATATATATATATATATATATATATATATATATATATTATTTTAACACACAAATCATTGCTAAAAAATTCTATAAAAGATTATGAAAAAATGTTTTTTAAGAACCCATTATTTAAAACAATTGATCTTATATATAAAAAATTATTCAATTCAAAAAAAAAAATATATAAAAATTATAAAATTAAATACATTTAATGAGAAATTCATTTTCCATCATCATACCTAAATTTTATAAATTTTTTATTCAATATTTCTGTTTTATGTATAAATTATTTGTATAGAAAATAGTGAAATTAGAAATTAGAAATAAAAAATTTAATGTAAAAAACTAATATTAAATTACTTCTAATATGTTCAATTTTTTAGGGTAGAAGATTTTTTTAGGGTTTATTGAAAAATTATCACCCCATTATCAATTAATTATTGCTTTTCATGTCTTTTTTTAATGACCCTAGTTTTGTACAAGGTTTGTATCATTGGTTTTTCTTTTGTAATCATTAATTTATTCTTAGTCATAAAATACAATAGGATAGGGAATTCCCAAGGGGTGTGTATGGATGGTTTGGAGCTTAGAGGTCCAAAAAGTGGACTGTAGACTACGACACACGGTTAGTGAAAACTATACGACCCATGCCACATGGTTTGTGTAAACCATGCAGTTACAGACAGAGTGACCTATATAATTGCATGGTATTTCTGTAACCATGCGATCAAGGTTCCTGCACAAAATCATCCTCCCCATTGGATCTCGTGATACACTGTTCTCAGTCATTCGATTCAAATTATGTCGAATGCGTTGGATATCCCAAGGTAAGGATAACCAATTGTTCCATTAATTCTTTACTTAATGTAGCCTTTTATTATACTATTTTGACGTAGGCTCATATAAGGTATTTTTAGGACATTGGATTGAAACTATGATCTCTTCCAGCCGACTTCAAATATGAGGTCGATATCAAGAGATGCTTTATCTATGTCCTAATGATAGGTTGCCGCATACTTTTCCCTTTTATTTTTGTTTTTTTATTGTTATTCTATGATTCCGTGAGTTGGAGTTTATCAAATTCCCAAATTTTGTTGATTCATTCTTGTCTAATTTATACTATTGTTTTGATATAGGATTATTGAATAATGTTTAGGGGTTTTAAAAATACCTATTATCGATAAAGACACTAAAGGGGTGTGCCAAAAAAAATTGTCCATTTCAGGGAAATTTCCCAAAATGACTTAATCCTTTCGAATAACCCGACATGAATCTAAATTTTATTCACCTCTTTCTCATGTGTATTTTGATGAACCCAAGACACCCCATGGGTTTTTGGACCTCTTAGACTTAGAATTTCCAAAATGGGTATTTGACTATTTCATATGACCTTTTAAAGGCCCATGCTCTTATGAAAGCATTTTCCATGTTAGGAATGTTGAATGAGATACCTCAATTTAATCAGCTCATAGGTAAACAATGGTTTTAGTTGAAATGAACAAAATTAATATAAATTTATAGGATTGTTTAGGAACATACCTTGTATGGAATTTCTAATTGGAATTGTATAAGGAAAATGAATTTCATGAGAAAATTTTCCTCCTGGCACAAAATTGATATTTGACCTAGCCTTATTTATTTTTCTTAAATGTAAATTATTAATTTGATATTCTTTAAGGGTTTTCTTTATATTTTATTATTCATTAAAATTATACTCTATAATTTCACAAAATTAATTTTAAAAATATTATGAAATAATACTTTGATAATTTTTTGTATTTATCTTTTGATAATTCTTTATAATGGTCTTTTGATATTTTTTTTTATAAATTTTAAATTGAAATATTTTTACAAATTATCATGGGATAATTTTATGCAATTATTCAATGGTTTTTTGGGTATTTTTTAATAATAATAAATGAAATATTTTATCATAACCTATAATGTTGGAAATAAATAAATAATGTAAAATAAGATAAAACAGTCCTCAAAACATCATAGGCACACCACATAGGGGATGATGTGGAATAGTCAATATTGTTGGAACTAAAAAAACAAAATAGATTCAATAAGTCTTCAACAATCATATTGAATTAATTTATATTGTCTCTCAGACTCAATCAAATCATCCATCAATTTTGGTCGTATATAATAAATATTTTATACACATTCACTAAAAATTTATTTTACATTTTGAAACCCCAAATAAAAATAAAAATTAAATTTTAGTTTCTAAATTTTGTTTAATATAGATTGTCTAAATTTATCATATTATGTTGTTTCAAATTAAAACTTGTTAACATTATTGATTTCAATGATTTTAGGATTAACAGGTTCTAATAATTGAGGTTCATAGTGTCATGGAGGAATAAGAAAGTAGAATAATAATGATAATAATAATGAAATAAAATAAAAGAGTAAAAAAGTACCCTTGCACATATGCATGTGAAAAACTAAACATCTGAGTTTAAAAAATGTTATGTCCCACATATGTTCACAATCTTCATTATATAGAATAATTTTATATTAGATTTTACATCTTAATCACCATTGGAAAGATTATAGATTATTTTAGAAAAACCACATACATTTTTTTTGAAAAGAATGACAGATAATATTAATGATGAAGATCAACAGTCATGCATAAGCAATGCCATGAAGGAAAATTGTCCAGCCAGAGATGGTTGTCATTGAAGGGACCTGAGGCCACTAGCTGATGGACCGCATTGTTTCCTTCCCTTGTGGTAATGGAGAAGGTGCATCAAGAGCAGCCTTGGAGAAGCGATCAAATTTTCCTGATAATGAGGCCAAAAGACTTGTGGCTGGTGTCGTTGTGGTTAATTGCATCGATCACAGTGAGGCAGTCAGACTCAATGATGATATCAACCCATCCATATTCCACAGTGAGAATAATACCTAAAAGGATGGCCAAGGCCTCAGCAACTGTAGGTTCCCAAAAGGCATGATGTGATTCATATTTTGCTGCAATGATTTTCCCCAGATGATTTCGGGCCAGGAGACTGAGAGAAACAAGCCCATCCTTGAGGAGAGACGCGTCCAAATTAGGCATAATAATCCCTTATATGGGGGGGTTCCAATGCAGGGGGCAAGAGGGGGTAACACCTATCATAAAGTGTTCTTTTTTGACCTTCCATCCATCAATCCAAGAAATGGCCCGTTCAATGTAGAAAGCAGGAGGTTTATGAACGTGGTGAAAAATAGAATCATTATGCCAAACCTAAATTATCCAGCCCAAGGTGCAAAGTAAAAATACCTTTATCAAAGAATGATAGGAACACCAATGCATAAAAAGGTCGGGGATGTTTGAGGAAATTTCAAGAGAAGTGACTGAACCTGGGCCCCATTTATTCGAAATTTATATATCTCCCAGGCAGTGAATGATGGCCTGCAAAGGTGTTTCTGGAATATTTAGGCAGAAAGGGCAGGACTCAGCACTGGCCATATGTTAGTAAATGAGAAGTCTCATGGTAGTGAGGGTTCCCGTGCACACCTTCCATCAAAGTTTCGTATTTTTGTCATACGTTGAGCTTCCAAAGAAATTTCCATGGTCCCTTATCATGGTCGATAGAGTGTATTCCAAGACATAGTCTGTACCCAGATCACACCGCGTATTCTTCTATATTTTTATTGGTCATAAAAATATGGTCGGGGCCTACATCTGGGACCCAGGGGATGCTCAGGATAATTCATTGGTCTCATTTGTTAAAACATCCATGGATCTTTTCCAAACACCACCCTGGACCCTGGTCTGAAAGGAGGCAGTTTTCAGCGGCGTCTTAAAGACCTGGTTGGGTGGGGGATGTAGCCCTCATACCATCCTTTTCGATAATCCAGGTATTGGTTTATATGTTGACAGATGAGCCATTCCCAATCCTCCAGCCCAACCCTTTTTTGAGGATATTTCGGGCCCCCCAAATGCTTCTCCAGAGGAAGCTAGGATGAGGGCCAAGAGAGGAAACTTGGAAATCCGTGTGGGGAAAGTATTTATCTCGGAGAACCCCTACACAAGGAGATGGTGAACAATTAATGATGTGTCATCCTTGCTTGGCCAACACTGCGTCATTGAAGAGAAAAAGATTTTAGAATCCCATACCTCCCTCCCACTTGGGTTTGCAGAGTTTCTCCCAGGCCATCCAGTGGGGTCTATTCCTTCCATAATGTTTCCCCCACCAGATGATGGATGTATGTGAATGGATTTGATTGACGATGGACTCCTAGAGCATAAAAAGTGACATAAAATAGCTTGGTATAGACTGGATGATGGATTTAATGAGGGTTTCATGTCCAGATTCGGAGATGATTTTTGGGGTCCAGCCTTGAATTTCTTTCTCAATCCTGTCTACCAGTGTAGCAAAGATTTATTTTTTAGACCGGCTAATCACCATGGGATTCTCGATATTCTTCTAGTGTTTATCGACCATATAGATGCCTACTGATGCACAAAGTTCATCTCTCTTGGCCAGAGGCACCCCTGCGCGGAAGGAGATTTTTGATTTTCCATGATTGATTGTCTATCCAGACGCCCACTCATACTTCTGGATCACATGGCTGATCACCCGACATTAATTTAAAGTTTCTCTAGAGAAAAGGAGGCATTTGTCGGCGAAGAAGAGATGAGACACTAGTGGACCATCACGAAAGTCCTTTTCCCCATGAATAGTCTTAGAGGAAGCAGCCTTGGAAATATTATTAGAGAAAACATCAGCAACCAAGATGAAGAGAAATGGGGAGAGGGGATCTCTCTGGCCCATGCCTCAGGTTGGGAAAAATCTTC
This sequence comes from Viscum album, assembly GCA_963277665.1. Lineage (NCBI taxonomy): Eukaryota > Viridiplantae > Streptophyta > Magnoliopsida > Santalales > Viscaceae > Viscum > Viscum album. Next base: position 1,006,000,315 of record OY728158.1, on the reverse strand, counting down.
TGTTGAGATCCCCATTGACCATGATTCTAAAGGAGACTGTCAATATGCAGTGCATGAAAATATCTGTCCATTTAGTGGAAAACCCATTTTCAGCATCACAACTCTTAGGAACTGCTATTCCACTTTATCGTAGGATTTTTTCAAATCTAGTTTCCAGGCCAAGGTTCATCTTTTCGCAGTGGAGAAATTTTTTATAGAGTGTAACAATTCATGGGCCACAATTGCATTATCAATAATCAGTCTATTGGCCATAAAGGTGCTCTGGTTTTTGTAGATAATATTAGGAAGCCAAATAGCCGATTGACAATGATTTTTTAGAAGATCTTTTAAGAGACATTGTAAAGGCTGATAGGTCTAAAATCAGGTATGGCCAGTGGTTTATTGATTGTGGGAATGAGGATGAGGACAGTTTCGTTTTTGGAAGAAAGGATTGTATTCCCCACACAAATATTTTTTATCATTTTACAGATTTCGGGACCGATAATGTGCCAGTATTGTTTAGAATATAGGGCATGGAATCCATCCGGTCCTGGGGCTTTAGTGGGGTGGATTTGTTTTATAGCCATGAATATCTTGTCATTCTTCCCATCTTTGGTAATATGTCTATTGATCTCATCGGTGATCACAGGTTTGATGCATTCTTCCTCTTCAGCAGACATGAAAGGTGTTCCTGTAGAGAAAAGGTTCAGGAAATAGAAAATTAAATCTTTGTGAGTACCACTAGTGTTAGAATGTTTGCTTCCATATGGTTTTGATATACACATGATAGATTTTTTCTGACGCCTAGGTGAATCTTTCAGGTGGAAAAACCTTTTATTAGTGTTTCCCTCTTTAATGTGGATGTCCCTCAACCTCATAGCCCAGAAGCTTTCCTTAACATGGAGGGCCTCTTCCAGCTCTCTTTGAGTAGAACCAATCCTTGAGAGATTGCAACTATATGGGGTTTTCTGAGTAAGTTGGGAAATTTTTTTCAAGGACATCACAATTCCTATCAGGGTGGTGGAATTTATTGTTTCCCCAAGATCTCAGATCTGAAGCAACCTGTTAGAGATTTAGGCCAACATAATCATGATAACTCTTCCCGCTTGATCAGACCACCTCTTCGGATTCCTGGTCTTTTGCCTAGAAGATATTAAATCTGAAGTGTCTGCTGAGTTGTCTATTTGGTTCTCCTTGTGTACAACCAATGAGAATTGGGTAGTGGTATGAATAGTTCAGGTCCATGTGGCCAACATGAAACATGTTGAACAGATTAATCCAATCAAAAGATCCAAAATTATATCATGATGCTCAATGATGCGGGTGCCATCATTATTTCCATGGAACCATGTAAATTGAATACCTCTGTACCCCAGATCGACCATGTTCACCCTAGAGACCATGTACATGAAGCTTGACATCAAATCTGAGTGTCAGATGATTTCACATCTCTTTTACTTAACGAACATAATCTCTTTTAAATCACCTCAAAAGAGAATAGGGCTTGGTAGGTCATGTCACAACTTCCAAAGAAGATCCCATGACTTCACCTTGTCATTATGGGATGGCCAGCCATAGAATCCCTCCAAAGTGCAGGGTGGGTGAGATTCCGTTTGAATAGTCACTTCCACATGGTAAAAGGAGAAGGAAACAATTTCGATGTCGATATTGTCCTTCCAAAGTAGACAGAGGCCTCCAGAATGGCCTTGTCTGGGGACCGAGAAGAAGCCATGGAAGCCTCACTTTAGAGTAATACCATTGGTGTCTTTGTTTTCTAGTAGGGTTTCAGACAGAAAAACCATATCGGGGCAACTTTGTGTACAATTGTGCTGAAGCATGTGAACTGTTCATGGGTTGCCAAGCCCATGACAGCTCCAGAATAAAAAATCATTGCTCTAGGTGGGGTTGGGTCTCGCCCACCGCCGCCTTTCGTTCCTCCAATCTTGTTTCTCCACCTGTAGATTTCCATATTTTTGTGGGGTTCCTCCCTGATTGGCCTGTTTCATTTTGTGTTTTCATGACCCTAGGGTAAGGGACTTCTGCGTGACCATCCCTTTCTCCTCGTTGCACCCTTTTCCATGTTCTACGGGTAAATGGGACCAACTTTGGTGTTCCAATCATTCCATGGGCCTCCATCATTATAATGCCTATTGTGGATGACTGTGCATTAGGGTCTGAGTATGGTGGTTCGATGTGCATCGACAATGGCTATGATCATTGTCTTGGTGGATCTTTTTTCTTCATCGCCGACCTTGTGGATGTTTGAGTGTTTTCCTTCAAGGGGGTAGGATGGACTCCTGCTTCTCTTTGACTGGGATAGCCAGTATTATGGAAATCCAATGGTCCATGCATAAGGTATTTTCCATGTATGGGTTCTATCTAACTTGTATGTTCCAACCTGAGACGTTCACGGTCATTTCATTTTTCCATCTCAGGGATAAAATAATATTTATTCATTTTTTCTCGGTGGCAAGGACCATATTGGAGGATGATGTTTCTTGGTCCACTCTTATGTTTTATGGTGCACGTTCTTTCCAGATGGCCATGGAGACCATAAGAAAAGTAGAAGATTGGTAGTTTCTCAAACTTGAATGATATCCAAGTATTGGCATCTTTGAATTTCAGGAATATTCCCCTCATTAGGGGCTCTGACACTTCTATTTCCACCTTGATCCGAACCTCAGGGGCCCATTGTATTGGGTATGAGAAATCCCAGTCATGAATGTGGCCTAGTCTGTCCCCAATTTCTCTCATGATTCGTTTTCTTCTTACATGAAAGGGGATTCCTTTAGTTCGTATCCAAAAGGGGGAGTGGGTTAGATTCACTCACTAGATATCGTCTCCCGCTTTGAATTCTTCCATGAGGAGGAGTTGATTATCGAACGACCACAGTCTTCCATGCAATATTTTGTCCCTAACCCTTTTTTTAAAGAACTCAAAGATGAGACGATTGGCCCCCGCTTCCCGAATAGACACTCCTACATAAAGTTTCCATATGTTATGTGGATTGTTTTTAGAGCCCCTTGATTTATGGAAATGTATTCTACGAACTTTCCCACAACGAGTAGAGACATCCATTTTTCCATGAATGGGTCTTCATTTCTCCAGGCCTCGATTTCCGCCTCTTCTTTGTCTGTCAAGGATATACACTTCCATTGATTTACTATGTCAACATCCATAGAACAAATCGAAAAGTTGAATTCGCAAACCTCATTATGAACGGGTTCCCTGGTAGTCCCCCCGTCCCTGGGACACTTAAAAATGAACTGGGAAAAGCACCAAGAATGCCCTGTGCGCAAGGCCGACACAGTCCACCCTCACAAGAGACAAGGCCCAGTCCCACAAGAAGTACCCTGGACCAGATACCTCTTCTTGGCCCCCTTATGCGGTCCACTCAACTGAGGCATGTACCACGAACATTGTGATAATTACTACCTATAAAGTGGTTGTGCCCAAGATACCAGCGTCCCCCCAGACTTTGCCGAGCAACACCCCGCGGCAGGACCTCCGTGACTTCCTCACATGGATGATGTGTTTCTAGTAAAAAAGCAGAATCAGTATATTTATTTGGTTTCTACCCTTTCATAAATACAAATACTCAATATAGAGTTCCTTTTATTGAAAAAAGAATTATTTAAATAAAAAGAGTTTAATTTTTCAGAATATTGTTGGAACCAAGGATATTCATTGCTAGATATGGAGCACAGTGTCAATTTTCTTTCATTCATCACATGTTGGATCAGGGAGTTTATAAGTAAAGTGGTCTTATTGTTCATGATAACAACAATATTGAAAATTGAATTTTTTCTCAGTGTTTGGAATTTTTTTGGGACTAATAATTTTATTTTGGATATCATCAAAAAAGAAGATTTTAATAAAGTTAGTATAAAAATATGGAAAAGGAACGATTTTCAGGAAGATGAGCTTCATGGATTGTGTTTGGAGAAGAATCAAAGAAAGGCGATGCTGATCTATGGGACAATAATGGGCATTGTGAATGATGATGAACTGGAGAAGTATGAGCATTTGTGGTGATCTCCACAATTATGATAATTGAATCATCAGTGTAGTGAGATGTTTTTTATAGAGATCATCATTATTACGACTAGCATTTTGATTGATGAATTTCAATGGAGCGTTGTAATAAGAGGAGAACCCTACGATTTTTTATAATGAATAACAAAATACGCTAAAAGGATGTGGAGCATAGTGAAGGCCGAGCACATAATTATGAGGCTACTACCACTTAATTTAAACAAAATATATCTTGTAATGTTTGTTATGTCTTTAATTTCAAGAAGCAAGGGGAGATCTGCTAATCTAGGTTTCTGAGTGATCTTGACCATCACAAAATGATTTTTTTGGCCTCAATTGATTCTAATGATAATTAGTTTTGTGAGATTTGTGATGATGTAGTATACTGCATTGACTTGGTGAGAATTTCAAAGGCAGTTTGTTCCATGAGTAAAGGGGTTCTTTGCGACGAAGTGAGCATCGAGAAGGAGCAATGTGAATGGAAGATTTGAATATTATGTTTTCAATGAATATGGATTTTAGTGTTCCCCAACCTAGGTCAATTGTATAAGGAGAGTCTCCAGGAAGATAAAGAAGAATAATTTAATGAAAAACCATTGGAGAATAATTGAAGTTCATAAAGTGAGTTAAACGTCTCTGAAATTAGTGATCTTTGGGGAGGTGACAAGAGTGTCCTCAGGGATGCAATGTGTTATCCCTAAAACCATGTAATTGATGTTTTCATGGGATAGTGTGACTATGTCAAAACATCTTTATTCAATATATAGTGAAGATTAGTGGATCTTGGTACATCCAACACATTATTGGAATATTTTACTTGGACCATTCTTTAGTGGTAAACTGAGTAAAATTGTTGTGTTTTTTTTACAGTTTTTGAATGTTTTAATTACTCTACAATACCATCAAATAGGCTTAACAGGTTTCTAACAGTGTGGCTACAAGATCCATTGTTTTAGAAGTAAATGATGACACCTCGATTCACCCCTTGCCTCTTAGGGTGTACTGAGGCCCTTTAATTGGTATCATAGGGTGAATGTTTCTGTTGTTAAATATTTTATTTTCCATCATAGATAATTCAGTCAGTGTTCTGGGTAGTCCCCATCATTGATGGATGTAACTAACTGATTTGTAATAACATTAGGAGATCTAATATATGATCTCTTTGAATGGATGTTCTTTTTACCATGGAACTATTAATATAATTCATTGATCCATCATGGCTATATATGACAGATACAGACAACCAAATTATTAATGGAGATGAAAAATTGTATAATTCTATCATTTTAGATCTTTCAGATCAAATTAATCTAATGGTGATGAGTAATACATTAGAAATGTTTATGTGTGAAAATGCTTAGAACATATTTGAAAGAGATAATAATTTGATTGAGGCAATAATCCATGTTTTTTAAAATAGGTTAGATGACCTGAAAATGCATCTTGATAAAAATCTAGCTCCCTTTTTAATTGATTTGCATAATTTTTTGAAAATATTAGACGAATTGGTCATGAAAACAAAGGAATTGATCTTGTTAAGAAAATATTAAGAATATTTCCTCTTTTTTATATTTAAAAGGATTCATCCATTAAGGGATGGTATCTTTCTAGTTATTCACTGGATGATCTAGTGAGGAGCATGGTGGCTTACGAGAACATAGTCAAACAAAAAGATAAAAAATATTGAGTTTGTAAAAAATGGAATTCTAATCCATTACAAAACATGGAATTTAAATATATAGTGTTTATGAATATAAAATCAACTAATTTAACTTTATAATGTTTCTCTAGATGATCTATTGAGGATAATGATGTCTTATGAGATGGGATTCAAACTAGAAGATGCTACAACTTGAGTTAGTATCAAAATTCAGTTCAATTCCCCAGAAAACATGAATTTTCAGAAGATAATGTTCATGAATATAATGATTAAAATGAACTAATTTATCCTTTTCCCAGAATATTTTAGGAGAGAAGAAAGATATTTGAATGATAATTACCTATGACTTGTTTTCGATGAGGTTTAGTTGGGAAAATTACCTCTCGATCCTCAAGAATGTTAAAGGATAAATAATGGTGAGTTGGAAACATGAAGATGCCCTAAAATGATATTTAAAAAATGGAGTCTTCAACTCAAGAAATAAATTATAGAGAAATTGTTTTTTCTATAAAGACGAATATGATGGTAATGAATTATTTGATGAAGAAGAACCATAATTTAAATGTGGAACTCATGCTTCCATGACGACTACTTTTGAAAAGTCATAACTATCAAGGGATAAAGCTATATACAATTATATAACCTCTAATTTTAGTCTCATGGTGAATCATAAGGATTCTATTGGTATGAATGATAATTTATGTATGAGATGAATAATGTAGGAATAGTTTTTTTAAGGATCATAAGAATATGATGTACATATTGAAACTGATAATGAAAAACTGGAAGATGTATTGAAATAATAGTTCATAAACTTTGAAATAATAGAAGATATAATGGAACATAAGATTATAATTAAATAATTGGAAAAGGTCCTCAATTACAATACATCCATACTATAAGAAAAGTCCAAAACTGTTGATGGTCTTGAAGAATAAGTTGTTACTCTCGAGAGTAAAATTGAAAGTGACTCAAATTCAAAAAAAACATTGATGAAAATACATAATGGTAGACCCTCATATTTGTGAGCTTCTAAATAGTGATAAATATGGTGTTTATGTAGTATAAAATGTTTTTATTGATCAAAGACCGCCTTTCATGGAAAACTATAGAATTGGTTATGATGGGGGAGTATCAAAGTATGAAAATAAGATAATCTAATGTAAAGGGAAATAAAAATTTGAACATATCACAAACTCCACTAAAGTCCTAACTAAGATATCCTAAAATCAAAATGAAATGATAAATTAATCATATCCCCATGTTTCTCGAGATGATAGGGTGTCAAACTATTTTCCTTAGAATGTTGATATGCCGAGGAATACAAGTGAGAAGACTTTTGCACATATAAAATTTAAATGTTGTGGCTATTTGGTCTATACAATGTCATAATGTGATGAGGAAAAGAGCTATTTGAATGTACAATAGCTATAAAATATAAAAAGGATAATTAAATCATATCATCAATCTTTTAGAAGAATCAGTTTCTATGGATGTCATTTTAATTGTTCTAATTGTTTCAGAAATGTTGTTGATTGCAGGAAGAGGAATGGAAATAAAAATTCCTATAAAACTTAGAGAAAAGTCCAAACTCACCAACCAGATGATATTATTGTTTCAAAAAAACATTTCTCATCTAGAAGAAGAGTATGATTATTATGAACCTATTATAATGGAAAATATGTTTGAAAATCCATCTTTATCCTCCACTCAATCAAAATATTTCATGGAAGGAAAAAAAGAAAATTTAAAATTCCAACCATTGTAGAAGTTTATCTGAATTCTATAAAGAAATGAAGAACTTGGATTCTTGATAGTGAATTCTCATCCCATATGATGTGAAATGAATACTTATTATCAAATTTAATGAGAACGATTGATGGAACCATGAGGTTTGGTAACGATGGTTGTTTTAATATTTAATGTAGTGGAAGTACCGAACATTATAATGAAGAGATAATTAATATCAACATTCTTTATGTGGATGATTTATTCATAATATTCTGAGTGTGAGTCATCTCTGTGACTTGGGACATGTAGTGTCATTCAATAAAAATGGGTTCCCTATAAAAGGAAGAATATTAAATTAACTCACAAACGGATAAAAACATATAGAAAATTATATCAGTTTGATAGTAAAGAGAACATTTGATACAAGAAAGTTGAATAAGAAGGAATCTTGTAGAATCCAATGATAAGACACATAAATCAACAAGATATGATAAAGATTTCATAACTAAATATTTTCTTGGATCTCCCACATTTGATGTATAGAGAGATGATGTCTTGTGATTCATTCATGCGAGGAAATATAGTCTGCAGTTCATATCACTAAAAAAATAAAAGGGCATCAAATCATCTTGAACTCAATCATACTGATGTGTGTGGTTTAATAAATATTGCTGGAACATATAGATAAACATACATAATCAATTTTATTGATGATTATAGTAAAATGTATTGTATTATTTTCAGACATAGGAAAAAATAATTTCTTGATTTTATGAAGACTTATTGTCGAATAACAGTGAATGATACTGGTCTCACTATCAAGGTTCTATGATCTGAAAATAGAGGGGAATAAAAATCAATTGAATTTTAAAATTACATAGAGAAACATGGAATTCAACATGATGTGGCTGTTGTGTGGACTCCATGGAAAAATTGAGTTGTTGAGCACAGTAATCGATATGTAATCAATATGGATAGAAAAATGCGGACTAAGAGTCATATCCCTCGCTATTACTAAAATTGGTTTTTCAATATATAGTGTTTCATCATAATCAAATTGGTTTTTACATGGGATAAACGAAGACACCATATGGATTGTGTCATTTAAGGAAGCCCTCTTTAAAAAAATTTAGTGTTTATGGTTGAAATGTTTTCATCCAATTCATATAATGAAATCAAGGGAATTATGGTGAAGTTGTAGATGAAATAAATTTCATCGAATATTAATTGAAGTGAACATCCTATTAACGATTCAATAATCACCTTGAAAAAATAGTGGAAATTATCAACAAGAATATCATTGAAGATAAGAAGACAAATACCACAAGGAATCCTTCAATTGATATAATAGAAGATGGGGAATAATGTGGACATGTAATAGTTCCAAATAAAAAATTAGAGGAAGATGTTCAAAACATTCATGGGTCACAACATAATGTTTATTTAGATGAATAATCAGAAGAAGAAACCATGGATGATGAATATTCCATATACCTCACATAAAAAATTGAAGAGTGTAGAGTGATCAATCTAGTATTATCAGGGATTGGTCAGCACCCACACAAGTAAAGATATTGAGGAATAATAAACAACATGCCTTACTATCAGTTGTGTAACCATCCTATTCTAAAAAAGATACAATGTGTGTTATGGGTTAATTCCATAAATGAAAAGTAATATCAGAATGTTAATAATTAAACATGGTATCTTGTTACGAGAGCCAAAAGTCACAATTTGATTGGTACGATGTGGATCTTTAAGAATAAATTCGATGAGCAAGGTAAGGGATAAAAAATAAGGCAAAATTTATATGTTAAGTATATTTAGATATTGATGGTATTTATATTGAAGAAATATTTTCTCTAGTGGTTATACTCAATTTGATCAAACATATTCATTCCATGGAAATTCAATGAGTATGAAAAGTGTATCAATTTGATTTCAAACCATCTTTCATGAAGGTTGTTCTTGAATAATAAGTCTACATTGAACAACCGATGGGTTTTATTCTTGGAAATGATGAAATAAAGGTTTCAGATTTAATAATACAATATATGGTCTGAATAAGACACCACATTCATGGAACTATCATCTTGATTATTATTTAAAGAAGATAAAATTTAAAAAATGGGGAGTGGATCACAATATCTACAAGAAGATTTATTAGAAAGATCAGTTCATGGTACTCATGTACATAGATGAGATTATATTTTATGGAAGAAGGAACAGGTTAATGGATGAATTTACCAACAAAAATGAAATTACAATTTGATATTTCTATGACTGGTGAATTTGTAAACATTTTAGGGCTACATGATATTTATATGAAAGAATAAAAATTAACTTCTCAGGAAATGAATACAAGATAGCTAATACAAATATTCAATATGCATGATTCCAAACCAATTTTGACATTAATTTCAATTTGGAAAAAATAGGGAAAGCATGAATATGGGTCATCTGTGGATCATATAATGTACAAGAGAATAATTGGAATCATATTGTATGTAAATGTGACATGAACACATATTGTCTTTACAATATGCTTAGTGGACCACATTCAATTGAATATGAAAGAAGAACATATGGAGGTGGTTAAAAGAATCATCAGGTATATTAAATATATGCACAATTATGGCTTATAATTTTCTGCAGTATGAGATAGTGAACTATCAACATTTTCTAATGATGACTATGATAGAGATGTTGTTGATATAATGTTCAGAAGTGGTGGATAATCCTTTACCAGAATAAAATATGTGGGATGCTAAACCGAAAATGGGAAAGCAATTTTCTTAATATTGGTTACGGGAAGTATATATCTACTATAAAGGCATATGTGTTATTTATGAAACAAAAAATGACTGATATTGGATATGAGGTGAAACTTCTAATATTGATTCACTGTTATAACAAGAGTACAATCAAAATTATGAAGAATCATGTTCAAAATTCTCGTAAAAAACACATTTAAATTAAATATCACATTATTAAGGAACAATTTGAATATGACATGACTATAATAGATCATGTTGCAACCTATTATTATGTAGATGACATACTAACCAAGCCATTTCAGCACATGTGTTCTAGAAGCGTCAATTGAACCATAGTGTTCAACCACCTCTTACTGTATAAGGAGGTTATGCGGGATCCCCTCTCCCCCATTGTCTTAACTACATTAATCTATTTTTGGATGTGATGTAGGGTTATGGGAGAGATAATATCTAGGGGAGTATGTTTTGAGCTCTACAAGCAATGTTAGGAACATTGGGTTTATTTTTAATGGGGGAGAATGGATAAATTCAATGGTAATTCAATGGTTACAGAATAATGGGATCTGGGAATGTAGAAAATGATTTCGTGTTATGAAGAAATATTTCAGGGAATTCAATGACCATGTGACATGATCAAAGATTATATTGGACATATTTAACCATTCTAAAACACAATAACCCAATTCATGCTCTATCTATTTTTATACATTGAGAATTTCTCTTGTTTACTTAGAGTTTTGGGTGAGTTGTTTCATATATATCTGGTATTGATAGTGACTAGTGATCTATTGATTGTATCTGCATATTTACTAACAACACAATGGAGAGATTTTTGGAATGATGGTTTTTAATTTCTTGAAATAGATAATGGTTTGTGTTTGATGTCAATACTCACTTAGAAAAACATAGAGCTTGCATGTAAATGGATCTTATAGTCCAAGATGACAAAAGTATTAAAGGAAGCATCATTTACTAGGGGTTTCCAATTTTTGGGGTCATAAATTTACAGTTTGTGTATCATTATTAAATGTGTATTTTCTTGAAGTCCTTATAAAAATATGGAAAATTAATGAATTTCTTGATGATGGGCTTCATGGATTGTGTTTTGTGATGGATCAAAGAAAACCGAAGTTGATCTATGTGACTGTGATGAGAATTACAAATGATGAAGAATTAGATATTCCCAAAATGTGATGGTGATCTCAGTGATTAAGATAATTGGAGCTTCATAGAGGAATGTGGGTTTTGATGGAATGAATCGTGATTACTATGATCATTACGAAATAGGAATTTATATGAAGCTTCACAATATGAGGGGAATGAAAACTATTTTTTTGAATGAACTTATTAATGTGATAAGAGGCAATGGGGAATCATGAAGGATAATATTATAATATGAGGTTATCCCCACATCATTTAAATGAAATATTTCATGTAATATCTATAATGTATTTGATTTCATTAATTTTGGGGAGCTCAACTAATATAGGTTTCAAAGATAGGTTGATCATTATGAATGTATTTTATTAGTCATGACTAATGTTAATGAATATAAGTAATTTGGGATTCATATATATGATGTATTCCATGTTGACTCTCTGAGTTTCATGAAGGTATTTTGTTTTGTAAAGGTAGTGGTGCTTCACTAAGGAGTGAGGTTTGTGATGGAGAATCTAAAAAGGATGTTTTGAATATCCGTTTTCAGTGAATATGGCTTTCAACGTGCATAAAATAAGGTCTATAGTGAAATAATAGTCTCATGAAATATAGAGGAAAATAAATTAATTAAAAACCATTCAATATAACATCAATTAGATAAACTGAGTTTTAATTATCTCAAAGTAGTGAGCTTGGTGGAGTTGATTGAAGCGTTCTGAGGGACACAATGTGTTATCCCTAAAACCTTGTAAAGGAAGTGTGTCTGGGATAGAGAGACTATGTCAAAACAACAATATTCCACATATATTGAGGATTATTGGATTTATATATGACTGTCACACTATCGTCATATGCTCCTTGGATTATCTATCAGTGGTAAACCATGAAAAAATGTTGGGTTCTATTGATGCATATGAATGATTAAATTACTCTTTATTAACATCAGACATGTTTAACAGGTCTCTACCACCATGGGAATAAGAACTGTAGTTTTAGATGAAATATTTTACACCCGGATTCACCCCTCTCCTCTCATGGTGTTTTGTGGTCCTTTACAAATGTGGGTTTATTGTTCAATTAATAATTAGGAAAATTAAAATTCTCACATTCTATATAGTTTTAATCTTAATTAAGTATCTTTATTATTCTTGTTCAAAAAAATCATCCCATTGAGATCTAGCATCAGAAAAAAAATACCCTATCTCCTCTTAAAACCACCGATATTTTCACCAAATTAGATCAAGTGGGACTATTATCTAGTAGTTGAAATTATCACACATTTATATAATCTACCCTAGACTCTCTTCAAAACATGGATCACTACTTAACAAAAAAAATTAATAGTCAATGAAATTCATAAGATCATCCATGTACCTCTTCGATCTGAGTCTTAATAAAAATTTCGTTTATATTTCTATAGTGAGATGGATTTTCTAAATGGTATTCCAATATCATAAACCTCTCGGTGATCATAATGTCAGAAACAAAACATGTTTCTAGCTTTCCTTGGCTCCTTATACATCGATGGAGTAACTATATAGTAACTGTTAATAAAATGTAATCACCCATATTAAAATACAAATACATTATCATATACTTGATATATGATCTATACTTTCTCTGAGAAGTGATAAACCACTTATAAATCATTAATACCATCTTTTAGGTTTCTTGAAAAAAATAGGTACCCAAAATAACTTCTTCATATTCCTTATGCCAAAAAAGTAGTGAATTATACGGCCTCTAATTATGATTCTCAAATGGTTCCATCTAAATTAAAGAATTATTTTTATTTTTCTATTAATATACTTTCAAGTCATGTAGAACATCACAAGATCCACTAATTTCAAGGTTGTAATCTTAAAACATATCATCAATTATGGAAATTGTCTACTTTGACAATTCTTCCATCTTTGGGTGGTATGTTTTTCTTAATCTAAGATGAGTCCCTATAGATTTCTGGAATCTTCTCCAAAAACATAATATGTATAACATGATTCTTGGTCAGATATTATGATAAATGGAAATCATTGTCAGCATATGGTCTCATGATTGTAGATATTCACTAACTCATTTATTGAATGTGTGTATATGGATAGAAAGAAGTGGGAAAATGTTTCATCTAGTCTTAAATCACAAAGTAAATTTTAAAACTATATTAGGTCCTCAGTAGTCACTTTATATATTTAATCGTGAAGTCCTCCCACATCAACATATCAACTTGATGTGGTCAGAGGAAACAACAATAACTATTTCTTTACCTTTACCCTTTATAGGGTGGTGTATTGGAAAATAAATCAAGAAATGTATCTATCCATCCATGGCCACTTGAACTATCACATATTGTTAGGATACATCATGGACTTAGTTGGATGAAATTCCACCCTCAAAGAATATAATTATATCTTTAAATCAAATAAAATAAATATAAGGAGTGCCAATCTCATTCATAATAATCATATCATCGTCACACAACAACCACCCTGGCACTAGGTTACCTATAGAGAGTTATTCTTGCATCAAAGAACAATCTTATTTTGTCTCTTATCCATCCTTAAATTAGTACATAAAGGAATATTTGACCACTAAAGGGTTATTAGACATCAATACTTGACCATAATAATCATCCACCATTCAGTCGAGTAACGACCAAACCATGCACCATTTCTCTTTTAAAGAAGTCTCTATATGATCCAGCACAACCAGTTTCTTATATAAAAGATAATAAATAATGATGTTAAATTCCAAAGGAGTATGAGACACATCTACATCAAATTTAATCAGGTAATCATCCAATTAGATCTATCTCTGATTCTGGATCTGCTATGGAAAAAGATATCATAGGATCTTGTAGTCAATGTGGACAATATATAAATATTTCTATGTAAAGATAGTTTCTCCAAAACATCAGATATGTTACCAAACATACTATCTCCTTATCATTACTAGGGAATATTTTCTCATTGGTTCAATACAAATTAGACCAATAAGTTACTACATACTATCTATACATCATTACCACTATTAGACCAATCTCTTATACATTGTATTATACTACAAATATGATCTTATTATCAGTATGTATCATTACAAGAATTGTATTAAACTTCATTTTAATCTCAATAAATTTTCCTTACAACTAGTATGACCAATTTAAATCCAAACTATTCTTTTTCAGTGCATTCATGGGTTCTTATAGTCAACAAAATTCTTGGATAAATTTCTTCTAATACTATTTTAGGCCAAGAAAATACCAATTTTGAACACATCTTGTTATGTGTATAGGATATATCAACATCCAATCTCCCTGAGTCCAAGGACATAACTTACCCAGACACCACATGGAAAAGGAATATCACCACTTGAATATAGAAGTCAAACATCCACATAATACTTTATATATGTTGTGCTTGACTTGTACATTAGAATTTCTCAAGTTGTATGGCATGTCGCTCCAGTATCGGTGAGTGGATGAGGATTTATTTGGTAACAACCATGAAAAATTTCTATATTTTTATGGAAGATATTTTCCAAGAGGAATATGAACATTATTGGTGCATTCAACATTGAATGAAAAATAGAAAATTAAATGTACATCCCATAGCTCCTATAAAATATTTTATTTGTAATGTACCCCTCTATAACTCAATTCTTGTATTTGTGTACCATTAAATACTCAGATGGGTGAACCTTATACTTATTTCATGTGAAACACTACTGCTACAAGGAATATTAAGTGCCCTAACATGCCATATAGTGGTGGTATACCTGTAAAAATATCCCCATGTGTAAGAGGTTGTATGACCCACTGACTCCGATGATGTGGTTATCATTGGGTTAGTAAACGTTTTATACCCAATTAATATGAATCTCTTACAATTTATCTTGTATTATAATTTATTTATTTTATATTAGAGTTTTATAAATGAATTTTATGTGATTTTGGTGGTGTAATTGTTCCCTCAACATAGAAGAAACATTATCAATAGTAATAAAACAACATTTCACGTTATCCGTTGATTACTTTAAATGAATGTTTAATAATAAACACCCACTAGAAGATATTTCTATAATATGGGTTTTTATTATAAACAATTTTATACTCTTCACCATTATTATTATAGAGAAACAATATATTAACAATAATCCTTTTTTGTGTAAGGAGATATGTTTCCCATGTTAGTATGGTTAATATCTCTCTATATATTATACCGGATTTAATCTCAATAATATAGATTCCCTTATATATTAATTTTGATATGTGATGATTTAAACTGTGAGGTTAAAATTTGGTTAAGTTGGTAGAATTTAGTTAACTTTTATTTGAATGAATGATTACATTCAAATAAGTTAATGTGTTCAATAGCATGATTCACAAGAAACGCCAAATTAAAATAAATCATTTCATATTTACATAAAATATAAGTATTTAAGTATGAATATTAATAAAAGAACATTAAATTTATCAGTATGTATAGGAGTAATCATTATGTGAAATATTTATATAATTAAAATAATGAATACTTTTACTCTAATTTTAATTCATTTTTTATATCCTCAATGACCAAAAAGATCATTTCTTATTTTGGAAAATAATATTATAAAATATTTTTTTGACATGATTGTGTGTTTAAAGAAATGTATTATCAATAATATTAAATTTTGTTTGATATAATTACTTAAAAAATTAATTGATAAATGAAATGAAATAATAATAATAATAGTTAATATTTTAAATTTTCATTTACCAATAAATTATGAATTCATTTTATATTATGATTTTATTTAAAATTAACATAGAAAATAGATTAATAATTATTATATTTTAAAACATTTATTGAATTCATATATAAATATTATAATAATATATATTAACTTTTATTAAAGGGAAAATAGGTTTTATGTGAATAGTGAAAAAATATAGGCACTAATAACAACCGCCAATTTATAGTCTTTTTAATAATATACTAATGATTGAAATATTTTCAACCATTTTTACACATAAAAAAATATTTTTAGGTAAAATAAATATATTAAAATTTTTAATTTTTATTTTAGTAAACTAATATGTAACAGTTTGAAATCTAATTTAATATTTTAATCTAGCATTATTTTTTAGCATATAAATCAATTAATTTTAATAAATATAGAAACTAAATAAAGAATATCATTCCATATTTTAGACAAACTTTATCATATTATGTAATAAATTAAATTCAAATATTGGGTATAAAATTGTGATTACTAACATTGTTGTTAATAACATGGACTAAAGTAAAATTGTTACTTCCAATTATTTGTTTCATTATTATTTTTCAATCATTATCAAATTAATTAAATTAATATTCTATAAAATTAGGATAATTTTTAATTATTTTATATTAAATTATATAATATATTATCATATAGTTAATTGACAACCAATTTAAATTAGATTATAATTAAATAATATATAAAAAATATTTTTCAACAAAAATATTTTTTCTATAAATAAAGAGATTAAATCCTAATGAATATTTTCACATTTTTTAAAACTAATTTAGAGTAATTATATATTATATTAGGGTTTATAATAACCATATTAAGTATTTTTGGTAATATGTTATATTTTTTAAAACATAATTTACTTATTTAAAACTTATTTACAAATGTAAATGATAAAATAATTAAAATTAAGAACCTTAGAAAAATTACTTTAAACATGATTAAAATATTTGTAATAATAATTTTTTGATATTTCTAGGTCCCAATATCACCCTAGAGTCCAATATATATATTTTAATGTTTATTATCCTCAAAGAGTTTGATGATATCATTTAAAAGTAAAGGTCCATTCACAAAAGTTCCATTTTCATCATTTTTAAATGGGTACACTTCATACTATTCAAACCAAACCCATTAATTATAATTTTTTAAAAGTATAACAACATTCCTTTCAAATATCCTTATCGTAGTTTCATAATAATCTTTTCTAAATTAGTTTTCTTGGTTCGTTCATTTATATATTCTTTAAAGAGAATGTATAAAATACCGAAGTGAAAATTACATAATCTATATCTTTTTTATTAATATTTTATCATTCAATATATTCTTCAACAAAGATATATGATCACATATGTATTATAGTTATAATGTTGTTATTAAATTAATTTTACAAATATTATTTATTTATTTACATTATCATATAATAACTAAAGATAGTTTACCATGTGCTATGTGGATTACAACCTCTATGATGCATCATTTTTCATTAATCTTCTTCTTTTTTAATTAAAAAAACACATTAATTTGGATTCAAAAAATTATAAAAATATAAATAATATACTTATTATTCAATTTCAAGGATATTATAAACTTTCAACACCACTCAACCATTTGATTTTGGTTTAACCAACTACTAGTACGATACTATAAAACAATCTCATGAGTGACTATGGGAACCTAAATAATATTGTTAATATAATTTATAATGAAAATAATGTTATTGTTTTTTCTATATAATTATTATAATTTTTATTTAACTCAATATTTGAACATCATATTTGTTCATAAAAATACTTGAAATAAGACTACACTTATTTAACATGAATGAAAAATAATAAAAATAAATATAATAAATATTTGTAATAAGGAAATAAATGTTATATATTAAATTAAATATAGATAATTATAGTTTTTATGATATTTATAATAAAATTAATTTTATTTTTCATGAATTTAAGTTCATGTTCATAGTGAATATAATACACGGTATGTGTTTTTTGTCTTAAAATTTCCCTATTTAATACATGTTTTGTTATTAAACACCTAATTTAATATACATGGGGTATATAATACCTATTTGATATATTTTACAATGATTTTCTATTTATTACTCTTAATTTATGTCTAATTTAAACATATATATTTCAATATATTTGTATTTAATTACACCACATATTGTAAATAGTTTTTATAACATCTTTATATTGAAGCCACTAAAAGGTTCATCAAGGCAATGGGTCTCATGGCCTCATGCATTCCTCCCCATATGCCATAGGCAATTGAATAACACTAAGATACTATTGTGTGTCCATGGGGAGTCTATTGTCTCTTCTCAGTGTGTAACACAATTGTATGACTTATAGATCAACAATGGAAGGATAATATAAATCATTGGACAAGAGATATAAGATAACCATGAAGAATAATATAATTATTAGAAATACAAAATAAATTATATTAAATATAATGATCATGTCATTTTTTCTACAAAAAATGGAATTAAATGCTTATAAATAGAAAACTAATACTATGCATGTATCAAAATAATCAAATTGATAAAAAAACATCTACCATTCTCTATAATCTTCTTCCTAGATTGTTCATAGGATACCATTATCCTATAAATAGATAAATCAATCATCATAATGTGTGTTCTTTACCCAGTCCCTTACTTCATTCTTGAAATCTGTCTGGGTAACAAATAACAACATGAATAGAGTGTGAGATAACACTCTGTAGCCCACCATTAATGCTTTCTTTAGCATGTCCAATCTGATTTATTTCAAAAAATTAAGTATTGTGTATATGATAGGTAAAATCCTAATAAAATTAACATGTTACATAAAAATTGGATCATGTTTTTCCAAAAAAGTATCCCAATGAAAAATAACCAAGTACCCATAAAGTAGGGTATAACTGTAAAGTATAAATAAGCTCATGGGATATTTTCCAGACTGACAACTAAAAACTAACTCACAACCCAGGGCTATCTGTAAATCATATAAAAGATATCATCAATAGCCATACCATGTAATACTATTTCAACATCCACAATAACTAATGCAGTGTAATCCAGTGTATAACATCCACATCAAACTATGTTGTGTAATATAGTATATAACATCCACAACACCCTATGTCATGTAATATTGTATATAACAATGACATCATTATATTTTATGTAATATGGTGTTAGGCCACAAAGGGTTAGATATATAGTGTAGAAGACCAAGGAATCATCGTTGAATCGTAGATGCATTTCGATGAAATGTCAATAAAGTATTGGGTAGAGTCCAAGAAAAAACTCAATCAAGGATTTTAATTGATAATCCACACAAGGAAGGTCTAGGGGCAGCAAGGAAAATAAAATCCAATGGAATTAGGATCCAAGGTGTTTTCAGGTCTAAGGAATCCAATAAAAAATCATGATCCTTGGGGTGGAAATTTCTACAACATGTAATGAAATAGGGATCCAAATATATCTTCCATGTAAACAAATATAATTATAAATTCATCAACATAATTCATTCATCCTTTTATCCAATGTTATATTCTATCTCAATCAAATTCAATATATAAATTTTTACATTTTAAACATATATAATGATAAGAAAAATATAATATATAACCCTCCTATCAATATAATTAAATTCATTTCTACCATTAAAAAATGCATGTGTAAAACATGGTTCTTACAAGATTAAACAATTCATTAAATTATCATTATGGATCCCACATTAATTGGTTACCTCATAGTCCCCAAATAGGGTGGTACAAAAATGGTAAGATATAGAGGATCAAACCATTGGTGAACTAGGTTGGGGGAAAAAATACAATGATGAAAAAGGTACATAGATGGAAACCAAAATAGGTTTGAAATAATTATATCAAAGTGTTCACATAATTTTAGGTCATTGGTAGAAGGTATGACATGTATTACAAACAAAAATAATATTATAAAACAAAAAACCTTGAGGTAATGGTATATAAACAAAATATACATGTGGTAAGACACTCGTCCATTATAATCTTACGATTTAGTCGAGATTAAGAAATAAATGAAAAACACCTGAAAAACTAAAAATATGGAATATTCGATTACACTAAAATAACTCCATGAAGGAGAAGAGAAATAGATAATGGTCAAATAGGAATAGGAAACTCACTATAACTAATCCAACAAAATCCAATGTGGAAGAAATAGTTTCCAGATCAACAAATGACACCAATTTTTAGATCTTTTCATGAGAGGGCTTTTCAGACATCTATCTTATGTGTGAGAGGTGATGGAATCTATAAAAACAAGGCACAAACTAATATTTAAAAAAATAGGACCACTTAAATGTCGTGTAAATCATGGTATCTTTACCCCAGTAATATCCCTTTACATATTATGGATTTTTCTTTTAGGTCATTACATGTTTTCTAAACCAATAACATATTTTGTAATTAGCCTACTGTAAACCTTGTTCCCCCAACATCTTCCTTATCAAAACCACCCAATCGTCCCATGACCCTACATTAGGGTAATAATAAAAAATAGATACGAAATACATGTTTTACTGAAAATAAAAAATAATTCAAACCTCATGGAATGACCAGGGATCTTACATTATTCAAACTTAAATAATTTCATCAATTAAATTCACTTATAATTTTAGTCAATAATATTAATAGAATACATTTTCCACAAATCATATATGTCATCCTACACTCTTAATCATTATCCTATAAACGACCATGCTTCTATAGCAGTCATACTAGAGGATCTTATTGGCCTTTGAGAACCATAATTCTCTAGAATAATATATGAATATGATGATCCTTTAAGAACACATCAACCCATAGTTAAACTGCATCTGCCAAAATATTTGAGTTGTGTCAGAGTAATAATGGAACATATGATATACATGGAAGACATCATTCATTTCTCTATACCTATAAGTTAACTACAACTAATAGTCTACCATACTGACTCTCTAGTGAATCTTGAATGACATTACATATCATGGTGAAAGATTACCCGATTTTTTAATCCATATATGTTACAATATTAGTGAGATACATAAAAATAAATGATCCCTAGATTCGAACACTGTAGGTCTTCATCAGTGATCGGTATAGGATTTATATCCAGATTATGTAGTATACATCAACTTTCTAATCAATTGGATAGACTCCAATGTCCCCTAAATGAGACGTGGTCCATGAAATGTATCCTCTTCCAAATCTAACAAGAAAATTAGTAATTTCAATGACCTACCATACAAATCATCTTTGGTTTCCATATTTATATCGTACCAATATATATTATTGTTGGGGAATTAAACATGGAGAATATGTCTCTCCCATAAACACCCAAAATCAAGGTCAAATTATCTTTGATTGTCCTCCATAACCTAAAAAGATTGATCTAACTAGCCCTCACTCTAAGGGTGGTATGTCGTAATCAGAAGCACCTTTATAACTGAGGCCCTCTATAAATTCTTCCATAATGAAGATCTAAACTATTATTCCAAATCTGTTTCTATGGTATGGGGAACCATGGGAATGAAAAAAATCACATGGATATAGATTTAGACATTATCATTGACTATGAAGGACTCCTTAATCAATAATAAATTAATAACCTTAATGAATATATCTGTAATAACCCATACAACATCCCTACAAAATTTTGAACATAGTAAATTTCTCAGAAAATCTTTCACTACAACCTCCCATTTCCACATGTTAAAGGGTAAATGTTATTAAATCCCAGACGGTCAATGGTCTTCTTACATCAAAAAATGGTCGGTGGAACACCATACTAAATAACCCTCTACCTCACATTTTATACCAATCCAACAATATTGATGACACCAGTCTTAGTACATCTTTCTAACAAATGGATGCACTTCCCATGTGAATGCATGAAACTCCCATAGAATCTCCTCTTGTATGTTTGTTTGAACAAAAATGCGACCATGAAAACAAATAATTTCATCCTTGAACATAGTCCCACAAGGAGGTGGTTCATCACCTACCATACTATAGGGTAGGACTAGTCCCTCAACATCAGCTAGCATTCTCATACTTAGTATAAAAAAATAGTGGAATTCAATGTCAAGGTTGAGGAAAAATTATGGACTGTCCAATCCAACACCTCTACGTGAATCCCTAAGAGTTAGAAAATAATCTAAAAATAACTATTTAACTCCATAACTATCTAAATTTATGTTCTTCTATGCTGTTCATTGAGAATTTAATTTTGTTTCTTGGGCGTATAAGAAATATCGAAGTCAACATAATGTGGGTACTCAACCCATATTCACCGACATAGAGTATGATCAAACTATGTAAATATAAACATAAGGATTTTGTGGTCTGTGTAAATCAAAAAATGCTCTACTAATAATGATTTCATTTAAGATACATTAGAATATAAAACATAATCTAACTCAAGACTGTAAATTGGGTAGTTCCTCTAGTGTGGTCTCAACAAATGATAAAATTATTCCAAGACTCTATCCCCATGCATGAAAACTGCTACTAGCCTAATACCTAATGCATCAAAATATAGAGTATATCATTTACACAACTCTTGAAGAATCCAGTTCAGCACTGATGTATGTATCCAATTAAATTACTAAAAAAATTTCTCTTAGGTATCTGACTATACAAACAAAACAACTTTTTTAGTCAATCAAATAAGTGATACTACTAAGTGTGAAATGTTCAATATGAAATTCATCTCATATCCCGTTATCCCCAAAATACTTTGTACATGAATGAAATCTATGGAATTCTCCAAGAAAAAAATATCTCACCTTCTCTAGGTCAACTAATACTCATATCCATTAAGTAATACATACAAGAATGTAAACATTAACCGTATAGAAGTGTTACTTTCTGAATTTACCATATAATAGATTATCTCTTAGTATATCCAAATGAATCTCATGATTTTTTGCTTATTTAGGTCGATTTTGATAATAATAAAATATAACTTCTATGATTAGCACCATAAGCAAATCTAGATACGTATGGAAAACTAGATTCATTAGTTCTATAAAAATTGATGGCATGTTGGTAATATGGAACAACATAACATGATTACCATATTGACTGTACATTCTTTAAAATGTTTTTTGAGGTATTTATAATGGTTGAACATAGTCATTCTAATAAGCTGGACTCACATCAATAATTGATTAAACATAATATCCTCAGATCTAGTCATATAGATCATCTATTTGTGGCATGGGATAGGATTCTAAAACATTAAATGGTTCACCTTTTTTAAATTCATGGAAAACCTTTTATTTTTTATACAATGTTTTCTTAAAAATGATTGGTAATTATCATGCAGAAGTACTGAGTCATATAAACCAATTTTCCGTAATGTTTTCTACCTAAATTCTATTCTTCCCATCACAATAGTATTCATTCAATATGGAGGAATAGATATTGTTTCAGCTTTAAAAAATTATCATGGTCGAAAACCCAACCACTCACACATGAGGTAACCCATAAAATTCGACCAGGAAACCCTCGTTAAACAGATTAACAATGAGAGGATTGTCTTCTGGAAACATGTACTAATCATCAAGATACAAACTAGTAATCCAAGATATCATTAGGCCCATCCCATAATGTTTGGGTCCAACTCTACCATCATGAACATATGATGAATCCCTTTGAATAAAATCTCTACCCTATGGTGATATGATTTTCACTATCCAATGATAGATATCCTCCTGGGAATGATAATAAAATTTCTAGTCCATCCCAAGCATGATATCTAACCCTACCAGCTTGTGGAAAAAAGACCCCACATGAAGTGACACCCACCATTCTTGGGTGCAACTCCCTACGCTAGTGTAAAACCTCTGTTATGATCTAATATGGGGTATCTATGGTTAGAACGCAACAATAAAACTAAAAAATTAGCCTTTGTCTCGCCAAAATTGGTAACATTTTGAAACTATGAGAAGAACCTATATAAAAAAGTTATGAAATTAGTGTAGAGGCTACTAAGATCATACCCATCACTGTAGATGGAATATTCTATTGTTATTATGTGTACATTCGACAAAATATATCTTTCCTAAACAACATGCTAATGAAAAAACATCACTAACTGGAGTAGACCCATTCTATTATCTAGGTACAAATTGTGTCTAGAAGCATGGGTATGACCACCACCATATCGTAAATGACCAGCACCACACTAGCATATATCCTGGCAAGGATCTTTGAAAATTGATCATTTACCAAGATTCAGAGTTGATCCCCATTTAAAATCTACTTGAGGGAAGCTCCAATAGAAATGTTGAAGGTGTCCTATCCTACCAAATTCTCGATAGTCAATGGGTTATAAACCTGATAAGTTATTCACATATCCCATCCCCCTCACACTGATAGAATAAGACTGAACTAATAGAAATAACATCATGGTTGGTTCTCCCCTCACTGAGAAACATCAAAATAGTGTTGTCTACATGACATTGTAGAGACACTATGTTGAGTTATTGGGATTCCCTACCCTGCATCGCGGACTACTTCTTGTTTTTTAGTAATAATCACATAATTCGTTATCCCTGTAAGAGTATTCAACTGAAAAAAATTGACATGAGATCAAAGGACATTCCCCAGACCATCCTCGATGCATATCCCACACCCAATTTCCCATCTGTAAAATAAACTCCCACAAAACACTTAAATATTGTAATGTGTGTCCAATAGAACATAAAATTCTTCACTCCCCTCAATAAATGCATAAACTCACTATCCCTTTAAGAACATGGGATCTTAATAAAAATTTAATTGTAAAACATGTATTTTAAATTTCTTTAAACCATATCTCATAGCATACCAAACAGGTTTAAAACATCCCTACGATGCTTAACTTTTTATTAAAATATATTTTTGTGAGGTTAACTATACAATTTAGAGGTGTATCAAAGTGATTGATGATAAAATATATACTCTTTATCCATTACTTAGTATCCTTTGTACCTTTTTCCATGGAAAAGGTGGGAAGATTGTTCTTTTAGAACACATGTGACATCTATTTGTTTGATGAGACATGAAGCATCGATCATTGTATTGTCTTAATAGAGCACATAAAACTACCATACAAATATTCCTCAACACCAATATATGTTACTAACACTGATTCCAAAACTATCACTATTAAAGGTCCTACTGGTATCCCATGGAGCACCACCACTAAATCATGGTTTCTTCCACCCTATTGGCATATTATTGGAGATTTCTATGGTATAATGTCTCTATAATTATAATCACATTCATCTAAAATAATCATTGGCAAGCATATCCTAGTATAAATATAATTATAAGTGACATATTTCTTACAAATAATTTTCACCCCTATTTATATTCCAGATTCTAGGATTTGTTTATATAATGAACCCAAAAATTTACTAGTGACACTACGAACTAGCCACTCTGAATTTATGTCAAGTTAAATTTTTATGTATCCAAACTTTGAATTAAATATTAATTGATGTTTTTATTTTCATATTTTTTTAATTGGTTAACCAAAAGGTTGACCATTATTAATTCATAAGGTCCCATAAAACATATTAACATAAACATGGAATCCATAAATCTAAACCATCGTACATTCCTATATATGCAATTAATAGTCTTTAACTCAATGTTCCATAGTTGATTTTTTAGTTTGTTTGTTGTATCCTAATCAGTAATACACTATCTATGTTTTGGTAGATAGTATAAGTACCAATAATGTTTCTCAAATTCCCACAGAAATTAGTTATTAAACAATTGGTATATCACTCAAGGCATACATTGTAAAAGTCACGATGTCATGAAATAGACTCTATGTGGAATGACTTAATGACTAGAATATGAATCCTATAAAGTGTTTAAAATTATTACTAATATATAATATCCTTATATATTTAGGTAATAACAAAACATATAATCTTATGAATCATCATACAATAAGTAAATCTCTTAATGGGGTAATTAAAACAACTATAAAATAAAAAATCCAGAAAAAATGTTTTGTACATTGAAATATGGTTTTTTCTAATGTGTGGGTTAGCTACTACCATGCACACCACATTACATGTTACAATACATTTTTAATGTGTTGTATATAGTCCAAAAATTATAAACCAAGAAAATATAATTTCTTTAATTTTTCTTTGTAAAATCCCAACCCTGAAGCAACTTACCACTACCCCAAGAAGGTGGGTCACATGGCATCAAGTGAACCTCCCCGTATACTAGAGGTAGAAAACAAGTAGTGAGGGCCTAACATGTGTTTGGTGGGAGACTATTACCCCATTTTAAGGTGTAAAAAAGTATTATGACATATAGATAAATAGTGTAATCATAATATAAATCACCAAATTACATAATGAAGATAAACATTTAGAATGATGAAATAATAAATAAACCAAAATAATCCATATACAATATGATGATAATATCATGTCTTTGTAAAAAATAAAATTAAGTACATTTAAACATGCAACCAAGATTATTTATGAATCAAAAGAAAAAAATATAATTAATAGAAAAATAGAAATCTAGAATCACAAGTCTAGACCAGACTCATGATCCCATGCATATAATAATAGAACAATTACGAATTATATAAAGGGAACTTTCTTCGATCCTATAAATTATATTCACATACACAACATTGGCCCTATCATGTTTTGAGATAAGCTTAATCAGGGTACCATAAATTGTGTCCATAAAAAGTCATGTATGTGTGATATAAATATAATAAATTTTCAATATATCACAGTTATAATGGTAATAAATGTAAAATGTTACAGGAAAATGTGATATTATCTTTCCAAGAATGGATCCTAGTGAAAAAACACCAAAAACCCATATAAAAGGGGCTAAATGAAAAACATAAACATGCTAGAGTGATGTTGTCTAGACTAATAAACAAAAATGACACCCATGCCAGAGATTTATTTGAAGAATAGAAAAAATATCCCAATAGACATACTTTCTAATCAGACATTAATATCCACAACCTAAATTTTCATATAGTATAGTTTATAAAATCAACATTGGCTTATGTTGTGTAATATAATGTATCACATAAAAAATATAATGTGCCATTTAATATGGTGCCAGACAACAAAGGTATAGATCCATGGTATAGAAGACCAAAGCAAACCTGTCGATTCCAAGGATCATCTCGATGGAATCATAATAAATAAATTATGTGGATTTCAAGGATAATGTAAATATGGAATTCCTAATTTGAATCAAATCAATATGGATCTAGGGAGTAGTAAGGCCCCTTGAATACTATGGAATTAGGGTCTAGTGTGTAATAAAGTCCATGTAATCTATTATCATATTCAATATCTATATAGTAGAAAAACCCAAGGTATATAATAGAATAATAAATCAAAGATAATGTCCCTAGAATCTACTATCATAACCACTTCATTATGTCAAATCATTTATTATTTCATCAATAATGCTCTTCCAACTAATTCATATTTAAATATAACCATTTAACCAATTTAAACATATCAACTATGATGAAAAAGGATAAAACTCGTTATCCTAATATTTCAATTTAATTTATTTCTTCTTTTTATAAATGAACATGTAAAATAAAGTTCTATAAACCTTGAAAAAATTCATTTATTCATCATTAATTCTACCACTAAAACTGGTGGTTTCACGCTCACACAATAGAGGGATACACATAGGAATGATACAATGGAACACCGCATGGATGATATAGGTTGGGTATAAACCTCTACTAATAAAAAAGGTATTAGATAAACCTAATTGGGTTCCATCCAGTTATGTCAAATAATTCCATTAATTTTATACACAATATCAGAATGACCTAGTTGTGGGACAACTACCAATATACTTATAAAACACAAAACATTGATAGAAATGTTTAGACCACCTACTATATACATATGGTGGAATTCTTTTCCAATATAATCCTTTAACTCAGTCCATGATGAGAGGAAAATGAAGAAGGAACGAAAACCCCAGAAAAATCAAAAATCAGATTGAACCAGAATGACTATATTGAGGTGAATATAAATTGATAAAGATTAAATAGAAATATGGAACTCACATATTCACATCTAATAATAGTGACAATGGATGAAATGAAGTTCGTTTAACGAAGTGGCACCAAATCCATTCTATTGGATTGGGATTGATTCATGGATGGCTCTCTTGTACATGAGAGGTATGATATTTTATAAAAATGAGGGTTAGTCTCTATTTTAATAACCAAACTCAATATATTTACATGTTTTGGTAATCTTAATGTCTTTTATGATTGAAAATTCTTTACATGCCCTAAATTGGATTTCCTAGACCATTACTTGTCTTGTGTACCAATTACACGTCATGTAAGTGGACTTCATCCAACAGGAATCCCTCCTAACTCTTCCTTCACAAAAATACAAACCATCCAATGGACAATATTTACAGTCTAATAGACAAAAAGAAACATAATCATGAATTTAACATCCAAAAAAATGGACTCTAACCTCATCAAAATACATGGGATCTTATATTTTTCATACCTTAAATATTTTCTTAATTGATAATATATCCACTTTAGTATTAATAATTAATGATATAATAATTTTTCCTTATGATAATTATATATTTTAATTACATATTAATTTCTTAGTAATTTATGTTTCAGGTTGATTTATTCTTTTTTGATGGATCTATTTTTCATAAAAAAATATATTTTGTGAAAAAAGATTCCCAAAGTTTAAAATATATTTATCTACCAGATATATATTTTTACATCCATCCAATTTTATGATTTCTAATTTTGATGTTCAAAATAATTTTATCACCAAGGAAATATTTATTACCTTTAATTATCATAAAATAATTCAATTGTTATCTTTTATATTGTGTTGATTTTAGATAAAGGTGATATAAAATTCAAAAGCGGATTTTCTATTCTGTGAACCTATATTCTTCATTTTTTAATTAAATATTTTACAAAAAATTTATACCATATCAGCATATATTTATTATAAATTTATTTTAATAAATGTGTTAATAACCTTTCTATTCCACTTTCATATAGTGGTTTTTTATAACAAGATAAGAAAATCATTGTTTTTAATAATGATATTACGATATTATTTTTATGAGAAATACATCTTTTGATATCAAAAAATTATAATTGAAATTGTATCTATAAAATATGTTTAATAAATAACCATATTTGGTTTCCTTTAACATATATCTCTTGGGTTATAATGTTTTTGGAATTGAATGATCAATTTTTAAAAATGTGATCCAACATCAGAATGTATGAAACACATTTTTTCTATGGGTATTTATTATAAAATAATTGATATGATTATATAGGAATGTAATAAGAATTCATGATAAATTTTGGGGTTCTATATCTCCTTATAATAAAATTTTATGGATTTATATCTCAATATAAAAGGTTGTTATCAATAGAAATTATGTTATTTACAATATGATGCATAATATTTGTTTGTTTGCAACAAAAAGTGTGAGAATATTTTTCGCATCATATAAATTTTAAATTTTTTTTCGTCAACATTTATTTTATAAATTTTTTATTCTAAATGTTTTAATCATTTTATGATTGTATTTCTGAAAAATTCATTTATTATCTTATGTATCAAGGTAATGTAACATATATGTGTAATTTTCCTATGAATATACTCCACGAGTTAGGTTTATTTTAAAATGTCGCTAAACTATCATCCCAATATATATGTTCTCCCATTTATGATTACATATTTTACTATCAAATATTATATAAAAATCGAATTAGTTCATGTTCTTTTAATATAATATTTCTCCCTTTCCCATTTTTTTCATAAGCTTGTGATCAACCCATTAATAATATACTGATATTTCTTCCATTATAATATTAGGTCAACCCTTTACTATATTATATTACCCTAGGTTATAGGTATAATTATAAACAATGAGATGCTTATATATAGATATAGTGCTATTAAAAGTTGGATTGATGTTAAAAATTATCATTAAAAAATTCTTATATAGATGATCCTTAATGTTGATAAGGGTTTCTATCCTTCGACTTTGTGACTATTTGTTATTATTATTATCTATAACATGTATTGAATTTTTATATAATGTACATTATTATGAGGTAACCATTGGATGAGTATCATGGAATTAAAAGTGTATAATATAGGAATAATTAAATGGAAAATTTCCAAAATGTATTCATTTGGGAAAGAAACACTGTGGAACTAGATTTGATAGAATGAGAGATGTCCAAATAGTAGAAGAAATGACCATCAAGATAAAAAAATCAAGGGAATGGTACAGTTTTATTATCTTCAATGGTTTAATTTAAAAAACGGTATATATTTGAACCAATTTCCAAAATGTCATCGTATTGTACATTACAAAACTCCTAGGTGACCAAGGACATTATTATGCTATCAATAAAGTTATGGATTATGCCTCAAATGATATAATAAAAGGTAAATTAATCTTATATTCAATATTAATTACGTCTTGAATTAATTCCACATCAATAAACAACATTATATCATGATTTATTTCATAGAAAATTTCATGATACAATAATAGTCTTAGAAATTTATCGTTAGTCAATAAACCAAATTTTAATTTAATATAACAATGATTTAACTAAGATGTATATATTAACCTATATAAATATTCATATTAGGAAAACATTTTTTCTGTATATATAGTAGTTTTTTATATATTACATTATATGGATTGGAACTCAATGTATAATTTTATAATTTCTTTCCAAGTGATATAGATTTATATTTTTGAAGGAGGAAAAAATATATTGATTTCAGGGGATATAATTTATCTTTAGAGTCTTTTTTATAACCACATTCTATTCTTCAATATAGTGAATTTTTGGGTGAAGTATTGGGGAAGCACTGTTTTCTGTTGGGATAGACATTATGAGGATAAATGGGTAACACATTGTACAATAGTTAATTTATTTATATTCATAGTAATTACACGATCATCCACGTGTTTGTGAAGTTGAGTTTTCCATTAAACTCATTCCTAATTAAAGAGTCATATATAAATATGTGAAATTTATTATTCTAATGCAGTCGTTAAAGATGATTAAATAAATAACATGACTTTTTTATTATAGTATTTATATTCCCTAGTGTTTTACTACAGGGGACCCCAATAATTTTTGTAATATAAGAATGGGTATATGATGATGTGAATTGAATATAGTGAGTTCAATACCATTTCTTTAAAGAATATGTATAATTTAACCCAAACTGAAATCTTATTTAATATTCTTCATTGTAGTCAATATTTTGAAAATATTGATAATATCTCAGGTTATTAGCAATTAAGGGTAATTAAATATGTTATAATTATGATTAATGTAAATATGAGGTATGAGAATTTTGAGTTAATGGAAATTAATTTTTTATTAAGTCATTCGGTTTATATTATTATTAATACAAGGATTATGATATACATATACTATTTTTATTGAATCATGGTGGTATTCATTGATGGCTATACTCTAATATAAATGATGATAATGGGAACTATATGTGAAAATTTAATTTTTTTCCATAGAGAAAATTATTTATTTTTCATATTTAGTAACATTGAATATTTCATCCATGAAGTTAATTTTCATATAAACATTGTTTCTAAGGATAGAATATATTTTAATCCATAAATTGAAATTTTGAAAATGAATAACCTAAATCGATGAATAATATTTAGATACATAGTTTCTATTGATTATCATGTTACAATCATTTTTTTGTTCATGACGTTTCTTAAGTCACTAACCCATTAACCAAGTTAAAACATAATGGGATTAAATTCATATAATTATGGATATATGATAAAATTTTGGAAGAGATGATGATGTTATTGATTAATTATATTGTAAATAATTTACTATCATGAAAGGAAGGATTTTAATATATATTGAATCCTTAATAAAAGTAATGGGGTAATTCATTGTGAAAAATGATAAAATGGTTTCTTATTCATCAATGAAATTAAATATCCATGAACAAAACATTAAAAATCATCTCATTATGTCGGTAGCTATAAAAGTTTTTTGATGTTATTGTTACACGGTCTCCATGTAAAATGATGTGACACATATATAAAAAAATAAGGTTGGACTATATTTTCTTTTATAAAAAACAATATAGAGAATATAATATGGTTGTATCTTCTCATGGGGTATAATTACTCGATAATATTTTTCAAGACCAGCCTTCACCAAGATGAGGGAAGGGACATTAGATTTCCATACCCTTCCTTCTTCAAGCTGAAGGAGAGATAATGACCCCTGAGACCTGCCTTCAATAGGTCCTGGAGTGGCGACTTTCACCTAGGGTATAATATCACACACTAAATGGAAGGAATTACCCATTTTGTTTTAATAGGATCATGAGATAAGATAGTAAATCTCACAAGATCAAGACTAAAAGTAAAAAAATTAAAGCCAATATCCATTCCCAATACATGTTAAAAAAGTAAAATCCACAATTTATAAGGAGACTACAAGGAAAAGTACCAAAATAATGGACAATAACAAATGCGATGATCTGTCACAAGGGCTGAACTAGTATGGTCCAACACAATCCCAAAAGTCCTCCTGGAAACCTGAAAACAGTGTTATATACGTAGGGTGAGCATATATGTATACTTAGTAGGGAAAAAACAGAGATTCTAGTGCACAAGTGGGAAGACATACTAAATTCCTGTGAGAAGCAGACAACCAACACTATCAAGGAGTTCATCCATCCCACTCACCGGTCACAGTCACCAAATAATGCAAGGAAGAAATGTATAAATAAATCACATTGATGTTCGGCTACCCTATTCCACTTACCCAGTAGTTATTGAAAACATCCTACCCATCGAACCAATCCCGCCATTCTCACCGCAGTCCCTCTGCCACACCCCACCTGCACACACCTAGGCCATACCCTCACACAGTCCCACTGCCAAACCCCGCCCACAAAAACCTGGGCCACAACTATCTCATTTAACCATGCCTATAAACACCTAGGCCAGAACAACCACCGTCATGCCCGAAGACACCTGGGCCTCATCCTGAAGACACTTGAGAAACCACCTACCCGCACACACCTGGGCCAACCACCACACCACCCTGCCCGAAGGTTCATGGGCTAATAATGGTCTTCAGGCCATCACAGCATGCCCAAAGATACTTGGGATATCCGAGAAAGGTAGAAAAAATGAGTTAATAACCAGCCACTAGTAAAAGTGTTGGGGAAAACACCCCCCCACGAAATGGGGGTTTTCGGCACTATGTTCTCAACTTTGGTGGGGTGTGAATTAGAATCAGAAAAACTACAAGTATGTATAGGTAACAAGAACTCACCCAAATTTAGGTTTTTGTTCATCCAGCCTAAAGAACATAATTAGCACCCAAGTCAAGACTCACACCAAACAAAAACCCATTTGTCCCATCCTTGTTTCATGTTCAGTGATAATGTTTAAATAAGTTTCTTCACCTACTTAGGCAACTAGAAAGCATAAGAACAAGCCAAGGAAAGAGTACTGTCAAACATCAACTTAAACATCCACACCCAATTCTCTTGTAAAGTCACAACAACAAAGGGATAAGTGCAATACCTCGAAGTACTGGAACCAATGAAAACCCCAAGTTAGAGCCCCAAGTCCCCAGGATCCAGGAGCCAGTGGTTTCCCATCAACAGAAGATCCCACTATAATTCGTGATATAATCATGGTAACCACACGGCCTCAAATTTACAACCAGTGATATCATAACAACATGGGATCCCATCCCCAGCCACATCTCCCAGCAATCAGCCCGTTAATGAAAAAGAATCAAACCACTACCACCAAGCCAAAGCAGGGCCATGCTGGTATTTTCAGATTTAAACGATTTAACACACTCTATCATTCCAATTACGCTATACTTTAACCGGGGTTATCACAGAAAAGGATTCATCCTGGTGCTTTAAATTTATATAGTCGAATGTATATAATTAACTAATTCCCTTTACAACCAGAATACAATCTATCAAAAAAAACAGAACACCATCATTGATCACACCCCTCCTCTTAATTCTTTAGAGTCCATTTATTATCTTCATTAATTTTTATTATCTTCATTAATGTTTGGTTCATCCAATTATACAAAAGCAATAGCATACCCACCTTTCAAGATACATAGAAAAGAGAGATGACCCTACCTGATTGATCAACGATTGAAGTTTATGTTCACCCGCTAGGAACAGAAGATGCGCAATTTGTAGTGGTGGGGCCTCAAGAACTCAAGGACAAGAAGACCAATCGATGGGAGGGTGATAGAGCAAAAGAAACCCATGGAGAACCCCTTAGTTTATACGGGCCGGGGAAGATTGAGATAAGAACACGAAAACGCGTAAGGATCAGGGTTGTGGGTTGACCACGCGGCCCCAAACGTCATTAAAGGGTCCTCGCCTCTAGGGGCTGTTTAAACTGACGCACACCAGGGTACCTCACTTAAAAAAATGCCATTAACTAGAGTTAATGTTCTTTAAAACAGGCATAAGGGGGTCAAAACAGGGTTTAAACCCAGATTTGCACAAAAGGAGGCGGTACTTGAAAACCCGTGGGGGGTTAGGCTAGGTCCACCAGTTAGCTGATCTACAGGTAGGCTGAGATACCAGTAGGCCGAGCTACCGGTAAGCTATGGCTACCAGTAGGCTAAGGCTACCGATAGACCGACCTACCGGTAGGCCTGGTACCGGTAGGCTAAGGCTACTGGTAGGCCTACTAGGGGTCAAACATCACCGAGAAGTTGAGATGGCCTTCAAGACCACCCAAAACACCTCAAACATCATATTTTTACTAAGTAATGGTCCTCAAAAGACCCGGTACATTACATCAGATACCTCTCAAACTATTCTCGTACTTGAGAATCATAACAACCCATAAAGAAAGAGAGGGTCTGAAGAACCAACTCGAAATATACATCGCAGGAGTGAACCTCATCCCTCTCAAGAACCAATCAACATACCAAGTCAAACTGCCTAGTCATGTGGGTTGAGGAGTCTCTTTCCCCATGTCAAGATACTATCCACTTTGGGTGGCACTGACTCACCTGAATGGGTTTAATCGAATCCATCTTAATGCGTCTTGATTAGTGGTCGGGTCCTCCCCTCCCCATAGCTAGGACATTTCACATATATTCCGAGGAAGGAAAAACACATATTTTATAGCCAACAAGACAAAACGCTTCACCACAAGTATAAATAAAATAGTACAAAACTCAAAACAACTCTGGGTACTGAGCACGAATCTGTGCTTCCCTATCCCATGTACTCTCCTCAAGCCCACCATGTCTCCGAAAACACGAACCAAGGGAATGGTTCGCCCACGAAGCACCTTCTCCTCACGATCCTTGATCATAACTGGTCATTCCACAAAGGTCATGTCATCCTCATTGCCTAGCTCTCCCCAGTCGAGGACGTGTGAATCATCGTGCAGATACCGAAGGAGTTGGGACATGTGGAAGATGTCATGCAGCCTCAGCAGCAGTGGTGGTAACGCTAGCTGATAAGCCACTTCGCCGACCCGCCGCAACACTTCGAAGGGTCTGATGAACCTAGGGGAAAACTTACTCCCCTTTCTGAACCTCCGTTTTCCACTCTGAGGGGAGACCTTAAAGAACACATGGTCTCCAACTGAAAACTCCAAGGTCCTTCTCCTAGTATCAGTATACTACTTTTGTCGGTCCTCGGCCGCCTTCATCCTTTCCCATATAAGCTGAACCTTCTCTGTTGTGCTCTGCACCACCTCCGGGCCAAGGATGCCTGCCTCTCTGAATTCTGTCCAACACACAGGTGAGCGGCATGGCCTCCCATACAAGGCTTTAAACGAGGCCATACCAATGGTATAGTGGTAGTTGTTATTGTAGGTGAACACTATCAAAGGTTAGTGTCACACCCACGATCCTCCTGAGTCCAGAACACATGCCCGCAACATATCCTCCAAGGTTTGGACGGTGCGCTCTGTCTGTGCATCTGTCTGGGGATGGAAAGTCCAGCTAAGACATATCTGGGTGCCAAAAGCATTGTGCAATCCCCTCCAGACTCGTGGGGTAAACCGTGCATCCCTATCTGAGATTATGGACCTCGGAACTCCATGCAACCATACAACCTCATCCAAGTACCTTCGTGCCAAGGCATCTTCTACACTCGACTCATTAATTGCCAAAAAGTGAGCCTATTTCGTCAACCGGTCCACTACTACCCATATGGTATCATATCCCCCTTGAACCTTGTGTAGTACAATGACGAAATCCATCGAGATGTCCACCCACTTCCACTCGGGGACATCTAGAGACTACAACATTCCGCCTAGAACATGGTGTTTATCCTTCACTTGCTGACACACTAGGCACTTGGCCACAAACTCTGCCTCAGCTCGCTTTACTCTGGGCCACCAGAACTGTCTCTTCAGACCTTGGTACATCTTGAAAACTCCTGGGTGCACCGCAAGGGGTGTGTTTTGGAACAAACTAAGAACCTTTCCATGAATCTCCTCAGGAACAAACAACTTTCCTTGGAAAATCATTCGGTTCTGACCATCCTTCATCCACCCTTCCGGAGCATTGCTCTGGTCAACTTGGTATCACATCACATAACACTCTAGTTCTCCCCAATGAGACTCCTCCACTTGCTGAAATAGAGATGACTTCATTGTCATATGATACATGCATCCTCTACTGATATCCATCCTCGCATCCAGGTGCAAGGCAGCCAACTCCTCCATCACCTTCCAGGCATCTGCCGACTCTCAGACTGCATCCTTTTGCGACCTCCTGCTCAAGGCATCAGTCACTATATTCCCTTTCCCTGAAGTGTAGGAAATCTCGAAGTCGTAATCCTAGAGGAACTCCATACACCTTTGTTGTAGCAAGTTTAGGTCCCGCTGGGAGAAGATATACCTCAAAACTTTGTGATCTTTGAAGACAACAAAGCATTCTTTGATGAGGTAATTCCACCATAATTATTGCGCAAAATCGACCGCTGCAAGATCCAGGTCCTGGGTGGAATAATTACTCTCATGAGGGCGTAGCTGCCTAGACCCATAAGTGATCACCCCTTGTCGCTGCATCAACACACATATGAGGCCTTACCCTGAAGCATCACAGAAAACCGCATATGCCACCCCTTCTTCTGGTAGTCTCAGCACCGGGGCACTAACCAACATCTCCTTCAGATAGCTGAAGGCTACCTCGCACTACGCAGTCCACACGAAAACCTGGTCCTTCTTGGTCAAGGTTGTCAATGGGGCTGTAACTCGAGAGAAGTTAGGTACGAACCATCGATAGTAACCCGCCAGCCCGAGGAAACTACGAACCTCTGCCACATTCTTGGGTGATGCCCAAGAATCAACTGCCTCAACATTTGATGGGTCCATCGCTACCCCCTACTCGGACACTACGTTCCCAAGGAAGTGCACTTCTCGCATCCAGAACATTCATTTTGACAACATCTCATAGAGCTGGTGTTGTCGGAGGACCTCCAGAACCATCCACAGGTGCTCCGCGTGGTCCTCCTCTAATCTTGAATAGATCAGGATATCATCGATGAACACAAATACGAACCGATACAGGTACTCCCAGAAGATGGAGTTCATAAGCCCCATCAACACAGCCGAGGAGTTCGTAACACCGAAAGGCATGACTACAAACTCGAAGTGTCCATATCTGCACCTGGGCACCGTATTTGGGATGACACCCTCTTTCACTCTCAACTGGTGATACCCAGACCACAAGTCGATCTTCAAGAACCATCCCGCCCCTTTTAGTTGGTCAAAGAGATCATCTATCCTGGGAAGAGGGTAGAGATTTTTTATCGTTACCTGATTATGCCTCCTGTAGTCTATGCACAACCTGAAACCACCATCTTCTTTCTTTGCGAACAAGACTGGAGCACCCCACGATGATGCACTTGGACAAACATAACCCCTCTTCATCAGATCGTCGATCTGAATCTGCAGCTCCCGTAGCTCTGAAGGTCCCATACAATAAGGATCCATCGAAATCGGACGAGCACCGGGCTGCAAGTCTATCCCAAACTCGATATCACGTCAAGAGGGTAGAGTCGTTACCTCCTCAGGAAAGACTTCCATATACTCTATGAAGATCCCTGGAACCTCCACTATCTCAGCATCTACTGGCTCTTCTGACAGCTCGACTAACAAGGAGAGGAGCGGTTCCCCTCACCTGCTGCCCTCCTGACTTCCCCGCTCACCGGTGAAGGTAACACACCAGCCACCCAAGTCTGAGAACACAACCCTTCCTCGAAAGAATTCTATGATGGATCACATAGAGAACAGCCAGTTGATGCCTAGGATGGCATCGTATAGCTGTATCTGTAGAAGTAGTAGATCCCTGACTGACTGATGTAGCCCGATCAAGAGTCTTCATCCTCGACAAATGTATAACAGGTCGGTATGACCTCCAACTAGCATGCTCATCACCAGGGGAACCGGAAGTCTCTCAGCATCTAGGCCTAGAGCATGGGCCAGACCAGGTGAAAAAAAGGAGTGCAAAGCTCCGGTATCGAACAAAGCATAAGCAAGGGTGATAAAAACTGATCATACCTCGAACGACCTCTAGTGCTACTGGGATTGATTCCTCTTTGGAATTCAATTGCCCACGCCCAGCTCCACTCCCTCTTGGCTATCGGCCACCTCCCCGACCATGCCCTAGTCGAGGTCCCTGAGGAGCGCCCTGAGGTCGGCCTCCTCCTGAAATGTCTGCTGTCGGGGGATCGGGAGCTCGCTGCCCCCGCTGCTGATGCAGGAAGGACCTTGTAGGAAATAGCTATTGGGGTGGGTTATGGGCCTATCCACCACTTCCATACTATACTCGGTCCGGGCACTGATTCCAGAGATGTCTATGGATCCCACAGATGAAGCAACTCGGTCATGGGCCCGAAAGAAAAGGGCGAGGACCGGGGGACCAGAACTGGAACTTTTGTGGCCTGCTCCCTACTGGTCGGAAGTGAGAGGGTCCTGATGCTGGTGTTCTGGTGCTGATAGCCTTACCCTTCGATGATCCCAGCTGGATACCCCTCAAGCTACACCTCCAAGCATGTGCATCCTCTCCACCACTATGGCCTTCTTCTGGACCTCCAAGTATGTCGGTAGGGTGAAGTGGGTAACAGCGTACTAGAGGGAGGGTCGGAGCGCCTCCTCTAAAAGACTTTCCTGAGACTCCTCATCTGGAAAGAGGTTCGGAGCGAAACGTAGGAGGTCCTTGAACTTGATTTCCATCTCCGGTATTGACATAATCCCCTACTAGAGGGAGAGTAGCTCCTGCCTCTTTTCCCCCTTCATCGTAGAAGAGAGGAATTCCGCCCAGAACTCCTTCTCAAAATCAGCCCATGCCACCTCAGCCTCCCTCCTCTCCCCCAGGTAAAGCATCCAACCCTGACGTGCCGCTCCCCGCATCTGGCAGACTACCAAAGGGACCCAGTACTCGGTCGGATCCCGGATCAAGATGAAGGCTATCACTAGCTCGTCTAACCAACTCTCCGTCTTTATTTCAGAGGTGTTGTCCTCATATTTCTCGAGGGTCTATTACTGGAAGGCCTGGAGTGTCTTCTTCTACTGGTCATCCACCTCCTCTCGATTATCTCTCTGTCGATTGGCCAAGGTAGACTCCTGGGTCTCGATCGCCCGCACCACATGTGGTCGCCTCCCAATAGGGTTGGCCTCCGAGACCAAAATTCACTGAGAAGTTGGGTTGGCCTCCGAGACCACCCGGAACATCTCTAACATCAGATTGTTACTAAGTAATGGTCCTCCAACGACCCTGGACATTACAATATTCCCCCTGGGAAGTTAAAATTTTTGTATACTGCATTGAGTAGGACGTAATAGTGTTTTAATATAATGATGAGTATTAAGAAGAACCATCTCTTATTGTACTTAGGGAAGATTGATATATAAATTATTATGAAAGAGGAACTATTATTAACTGTATAATAAATTTACAATACATATTTTCTAAAATATATAGTAAAATAATTATGGAATGATAAATATTTAAAAATTAATTTTAAAGAAACTAATGATAGAATATTTTCATATATCATATGTAATGATGAATTTTTAA
Organism: Viscum album; assembly: GCA_963277665.1. Classification (NCBI taxonomy): domain Eukaryota; kingdom Viridiplantae; phylum Streptophyta; class Magnoliopsida; order Santalales; family Viscaceae; genus Viscum; species Viscum album. Next base: position 1,005,960,036 of record OY728158.1, on the reverse strand, counting down.
TTTTTGGAATGAGGTTTTTTGTTACCTCATTACCAAAGTCCGACATGGATTAACTATTTGGAAAATATTGCTATATTTTTTATATAAAACCTTATAATACAAATATTTATAGTATTTTAAGAGATAAAATCTTTTTTGGATTGTATATGGAATGAAATTTTAGAATATTTGTATAGATACCTAGTGTTATAAGTGGTAAAAACTTAAATCTACAACCCATGGGTGTTAGGAAACCTATGACTATACCGATATCATAGTAAGATAATATTAAAATTTAAATTTTCATTAAAATTCAATATTAAAAAGATAAAAAAAATTATATGGTTATTTTTTTCTCACCTTAAAATGTCTTTGTATATCATAAATGTAAGGTAATTTATACCCCTTGAGATTCTTTCCCATATCTAAATAAATAATGTTATCAGACATCCAAATGTACCACAAATAATTTAATATGATTGTTACCTAATATTCATATCTAAATAGAAGAAGAGTACTAAAAATGTATTTCAGTTTCCAGTAACATTTAATCACATATTATCATCTCTAAAGGGATAAGAAGTTAGAATGTACTATTGATACATTTAATGTCATACAAAGATCATGTTACCTTAACATTCATGGAACATGGGACCACTATATACCTATAGTGGAATTTGAAATTCAATATAAGCTTCCATTAATGCCTATAAATTAAACCAAATGATTAATTTTTAAGGGGATATATTTCATACCCAAACATGTCTAGAAGAATTTGGATAAGGGAAGAAAGTAGGATAAGATCTTCTAGAGGAGAAAACTATAAACATACTTACTACTCAAAATTATATTTATGTATTTTAAAATAGATAGAATATTCATATTTATATCATAATTAAAAACATTAAATTTTAAGTGGGCGATGATATGATATTAATTTTTTCCCCATGGAATGTAGATACATTATTTATAGAGATATTTGGAATTCTAGCGTAGTGATTGTCTATGGAACCCATATTTTATTACATACAGAACATCATCTATGTTTAAATATTTGGGGAATAAAGTTTATATCAATTTCATGCACTCTCCTTTAAGTGAGTATATGTGGATCCTTGTTTAACATATAATAAAGGGACTATATTTAATATTGAAATTAATGAGCATGTTTTCATAACCAAAAATTCGACTACTAAATATCCTTTAGAGAAATCAATAAATAAAGGAGGAAATATGGGGCCATAAAGATATTATGAGGAAGTAATTCCCATATTATTTTATGACTTGATGTATATCAAAATTTCAATGACATAGTTTTTTAATGTAGGTTGAGTGTAATAACTGAGATCCTACTATATTAATTAAACACTACATCCAAAAATCAAAGTAAAATGGACAACCTAAATGAAAAATTTTCCAGAATATATTTAAAAATTAAAAATTATAATATTATATAAATAATATTTGAAAAAATATATTTTACAAAGAGAATAATCGATTAATAATTATCGTTGGGTGGTTTTTTAGGCTTCTTTATAAAGTAATATATTTTTAGTTGAATAATGAAAAATAAAGTTTTCAATAATATGATTGCATTTATGATGGCATCATAATAATAGTATGTATTTATTAACATTTATAGATTTTTTCAAAAAAATAATTTATTTACAGTGTAATATTAGGCATTAAAAAATACAATGTTGAGTTTAGAAAGCCCATGATTATCTTTTGGAAACATAATAACTAATTTATTATATGAAAAAATCTTATTTTTTTAATAATCGTTTTTTTATTTTGTAATTTTTAATGGATTTCATAGAAATGCACATAACTCTTAATTTATTTTAAAATAAATCATTATATATCATTTAGATTAATAACTAATTTATATTTATTATAGTAATATTTTTTATGTTTAAAAATTTATAATTCCAAATTATTTTTCATTTTATGCTCACAACTATTACAATTAGGTTTTCTCACTAATAGTGATTTTATTTGGTAGGATGGATTAAACATTTCAAATCATAGTTTATAAATTTGGTAGTGAAGATAACTTTATTTTTATGTATATAATTATGTTACCTTGATTTACTATTAGAGACTTTAGTAAATGTAATGTAGTTATTCCCCAATAAATAATTTTTTTTAGATTTTTATAAATTTCATATTATTAAATTATATTGATATATTATAATTAAAGACACAAAAATTATTTTTAAATAAATAATAATTATATAAATATTCCTTCAATTAGAAAATAATAAGAAAAACTAATTAAATAACATTATGATTAAATGTTTCTCCAAGAAACATAATTTTTCACTATATTATATATTTTAATATAAATGATAATTTCTCATATTAAAAAATTGAAATAATTGTAAATATGTAAATAATTAAATATCATCATGATTAAATTTTTTAATAGGGTCCACCATAACTTTTTAGTAAAAATGGAATTAACATTGAATATATTTAATAATGGTTTATAGGGGACATAATATTTTACTTAAAGGTAAAGAAAATATTAATAATTATCATGACTCTAAGATAATATAAACGATCTAGTTAGATTAATACTTTAATACCCTATTTAATAACAATATTTCCTCACCTAAGTCACATATATCAACCATAATAATTCATTCTTACACCTTACCTAACATTAGTTTCCCTGGAAAGGTACCTCATTTTCATTTATTTAAGGGGATCACATAAAAAAATTATATAATGTATATCTACTCTCAATGTCATTATGATTGATAGTCGTCTATTTTTTCACTGAATGGGTCTCTACAAAGTGTTTATAATGTTTTATAGAGTCCCTATATAACATTAAAAATATCCCTTACATATATGGGTTTTCAATCCCCCTCTTTCATCTATAATTGAAATTCATTATCTATAATAAAATTTTACAAAATTTACAATATTTTAATTTCATTGTATTATCTCTCTTTTGAAATATTTTTATTAGAAAAATTTTATCCCCTATTATTATAGATTTTTTTTCTAATCCATGATTATGTCAACATAAGGGTTCTCATTCTACCCCTTCTATTTTCACTTATTATGAAATAATTTAATTCCATCATGCTTATGATTCTATAGAATTATCATCCATTGGATATATCAATAATTAGAAATTACTAATTTTTTCATTAAAAATTATTCATCGACTATCATAATTCTAGAAAATAGTACATCTGGGAATGTTTAGATTTTTTTAAAAAATTATATTACAATATAAATATTTTTATGTGGATAAGGTTGTGATGGAGATGAACCCATGGTTTACCACCCTATAAAAGAATAATTTTTATGAAATAAATATTCAATAAATCCATGGTGTGTTTGTATAATAAATAACACATGGATAAGAAGTCACATGGAATGGTCTTTGGTTAATTTACATGCTTTTTCTGAAAAATAATGAATTATGCCCCCCAATGACTTGATCTACTATAATTGAAAATAGTGAACTAATTTTCAATATTCTATTTATATCAAAACAAATTTAATTATATATTCTATAATACCTTATCATTATTATATTGATAAGGATTATTTAATTTCATTGAAAATACCTTGTATTTTCAACATTTTTAAATTATTCTAATATATAGTTACATTATTCCATTGAATGATGAAATATTTATTTTACATAATCTTATTCGGTTGATATTTATTATCTTATTTACCCATGAATAAGTAATAGGTTTATTAGGGGATATTATGAAAGGTATAGTTAGTAAATTCTATTAATTCACTAGACATAATTAATAACATATAGTGCCTATAATTATATATCACCTTGATGAATTGGTAGTTCTTGAGAGATTTATGAGAATGAGTGTTGGTATATGAAATAATGGCGTAAGTATGATGTTGAATCATAAAGAATTGATGTTATATTTTTGAAAAGGTCATTATGTATTCTAATAGTATAGTATCAATAGTAATTAGCTGTTTTATTTATTTATTTTCAAGGATATGTTATAGCCTTAGTACCATTTTATAATAGAAATATTATAGTGATTTATTTTTTCTATAATATTCATACCATTGATATGTGCTGTTATACTTTTTTTATTCTAATACTAATTATGAATATTAGGTCACCCTTATTTTTTCCATTCACTTCGAATGATATGAGAAAAATATATGTATGTCCCCATATATTTATGATGTTATAACATTGTCATCCTATAGTTTTTATGTTGTTTTAATGTTTTCAAGTGGAATGTTAAGAAGATGTATATATAGAGTATCCCAATATTTTTTTTGAATCATGTGGTAAATCTTATATTTTGTGATGATAATGTAATATCACTACCTTATCTAGGTTTCTATGGACTTCATTTTCACGTTGAGATTGTTGTGTGGTTATAGTTGTTGTGTTGGATGATGATATAATATGATTATTATTGTGGTGAAAATGCTTATTGTGTATGAATTAGATTATTTTGTTTATTGTGGTGGATATGAAATTACATCCAATGTTTATTTAATTGGATAGATTTTTGGATGACATAAAAATGTGTATTGTGTATGTGTTATTTTATTAGTCTCCTAGAAAAAATATTTTTATACGGAAATGAATAAATGAAATACTATATAAATTAATGATAAATAGGTTGATTATTTAGTGAGTTATAAAAATATAATTTGTGAAATAGATAAATTATATTTGGGTACAAGGATATTTAAATAAATCATGTGATGTCTAGGAATAATTAATGTCATGGACTGATGAATTTAAAAACAATATATATAGGTAAAAGAATGTAATATAGAAAGTAGTATTAAATATAAAATATAACTATGATGTGATTAATTGGTATGTTTATACTCTTATATAGATTTTTTTGATTTTATTTTGATTGAATTTTATTCGGGCATGTTTTAGAAGTGTTAATTGTCGTGTGATTCCTATGATAAAGTGAATTTTTTAGGTTAGGGTAATAAAGGTAAACTAGTTTATTCATTGAAAATCATGATGGGATTTCATATATTATTTTATAAATATTATTTTTATCATTACATAAATTACCCTTTATTATGTAGGAAACATTCCGTATTTCTATATAAGGAAATGGGTTATAGAGATTCCTTCCCAATTTATATTTTTTAGAGGGAATGATTATTTGACTACACCATCTTCCCTGGTCACCCATATGACATAGTATGGGCTTTAAAGTATTGATGATTTTGGTATAAATATAATATAAACATTAATGTTTCAATGTTATAATATATATATATATATATATGTATGTATGTATGTTGGATGAAATGGTATTACAGTTTTGATGGAGATACACTTGGTAGGTTATGCATTGTTAAAGGATGGCACACAATTTAATTCTATTTTGATCGTGTTTCCTGATTCTGATGTGTTGTGTCATTTTAATTTAGTATTTTATTGTGGATATGAGTGTAAAAATTTTATATGATATGCTTTTATATACATATATTGATAATAAATGGACTAAAGAAATAAATAGATGACATTGTGGTTGTCGAGTAACAAGATTATAGTGTAAGTGTTTGTGGGATATCGTCTATAGATATATTTTTTGATAATATATTTATATGAAATTCTTAATTATTTAGTTGACTGATAATTGGTTAGGATTTGTTGTAGATAACGTCATATAGAAAATTAATTTCTTATAATATTTATCTATTGTGGTATTAATATATTTCATCAATATTTTCATTAGATGTTTTGGGAATGATCTATCTACGAATACACATATGTTCATTTTTTTACTTATATACATATCCCATTTGTAAGAATGAGTTAGTTATCATTCATGATATTAAAATCTTATAGAGTTCATAGATGTATTTCATGGGATACAACCACAAGAGTTTCTTTTATGAATTAATTCAATGAGTTCATATTTACATAATAATTTATATTCATTAAATGATTCTGGTTTTATTTTCTATGGATTTTATTGGAGGATTTTATTACATTGGATTTTTATGAGTTAAATACCTTCTAAAAGTTTAAATATTTTACACTTATTATTATTATTAACCAATATCCATTTATGGAATGATTCAGAGGTCCCCCTAATCTTTAATAATGGCCCATAAGTAATTTCTAGTGGGTGTGGTTTCTGAAAAATAAAATATTTTTCAGTAATATTTATAAAGTATTATGTTCAATTGCTGAAAAGACCAATGTTCCAATTTCTACTGATATATTTTTTAAATCCTGAAATTTAACATTTAATTTTTCTAAAATAATCATATAAAAAATCAGGATAATTAGTTAAATGTATCTTGAAAGAAAACCATGTGGTATATAGAATAAAGTGTTGATATAGATTATATAATTATATACCATGAGTATCTAGCATATTTTAGGCTTTAGTAAAACAATGAGAATCAAATATGGGGATTACGCTCAATGTGTTAGAAAATAAATTAAGTTAAAAAGTGTGAAAACATGTTATAAGAGCCAATGGAATTCAATAATGCCATATTCGTGGTTAAAAGAACCCATAACTATAAAGGGAAATGAAATTAGGCAAAAGATCCCAAGGATGGAAATATATTTCATGAATGTGTTCTAATCTATTGAAATCTATATATCCTAAATAGTGAAAAATATGCTAGATTTAACAAGTAAGAGTTAGATTTATTGTACTATAATAGTTTAATATGAGTTTATGATAAAACCAAAATGTTCTTTAGTGATGATGTAAGACAATACTTGAATAATTTTTTTGGGGAGATTCTTTGAAATTCTATATAAAATGTAGTAAAATGAATTTCACCACCAAATCGAGACATTTATTTATAATAATTAGGTCATAATTTAAAGATTAATATATTGAAGAATTTTAATGATAATTCAATGTGGAAGAATATCATAATAACTTTTTTGGTGTTTGATTATATGTTTATTAATATTGGACATATTTTAAATCTGTTGGGGATTTGTTGGTGAAAATATATTATTATTATTATTGTTCAAGTAATTTTTTTAAAGGAATATATTAATGAGTATTATAAAATAAAATTATGGATATAAAATTAATACTATGGTAATAGAATTGAATTTTTTAGAGTAATTTAACATACGGTGATAATTAAATAAAGATAAATATAAAGTAATCATTATGTATGATCATATGTTAATATTGATTTGTATGGTGGTTAGTTGGAAATTATGGAAACAAAGAAATATTATTATGTGAATAAGTGTAACATAGTGATTAAAATGGGATTAAAATATTAAATATAAATGATTACATGATATATATGATAAGATTTAATCTATATAAAAATAATTTTAAATACTTGGAAGGTATAAGTTATTATATTATATGCATTAATGTCCTTGTATTAGTAAACTAAGGAGTTTGATGGAATAAATCATCAAGAAGGAAAAAAGAAAACATTTTAATGGGGATTTACCTACTATAATATTATTCTTTATATTTATAATTACTTAGGAATCATGTTAAAAGAAATTGTTCCATGTCATAGAGGATTTTATATACAGATAAACATCTTGATGAGTGTGAATGGAGATAAATGTCACACTACAATTCTGTAATGTTTATTATTACAATTCAAGTAATTCTAAATGAAAAGGTGGTGTAAATATGCACTTGGATTCATTATTTAATCAATCCATAGTAGGATTACATGAATAAAATAATACAAAATCATTTAATGAGTATGGATAGATCACATGATTACACTACTAGTCAATCTCTGGGGTAATGTGTTGTTTCAGAAATAAGATGGCTTGAAATATTGGTGCTCTTATAGTAGTTTTAGGAATATTTGATTAAATGATAATGATATAATGCACTCCATAATGAATTTATAATTTATGTTGATTTATAATATAAAAATAAGAATTAAATTTATTATCAAATGATATTTACTCTTTATTTTATGGATATACCATCAACCTACAGATCATTCCACAATTATTTATATCACACTGTAGTGTTATATGTAATTAAGGGTTAAAATTTTCAATTATGTTTAATAGAAATGATCTATTTTATTACATAGAAATTAATTATTTTCATCTAATTATATTGGAAGAGGTTATGGATGAATATTTGGAAGACATACTTGACTCAAATGAAAATGTTTGACTACATTTTACCCCATCATAAATGTGGAATTATATTAGAACATGTGATTAAGATTAATTGATATTATAAATATTTTTTAAGCTTCATGGATAAATGTCTTTATTAAATATACTAGATACGTTCTGGAAGATGAAGAATAAAATATTCATATTTCGTTCTATGTGATAAAATTATAAGAGAAAAAAATATGATGTTTTATTGATTATACTTGATATATTTAAAAATTATGTTTTATTAATGAAAATATTTTCTGACATATATTCCTATAGTAGGATAAAAAAATTAATAATTCAATTTTTTTATAATTCTTAATATTAATTTTTTATCATTAATTTTTTATAATATTAGATAAAAATAAATTATTCATTTTTTGAGTTTTCAACTGAATTTAGCATTGGAGAATAATATTTCAATTAAAGCCGAGTTTATTGGTGTATGAAATCAAAATTTATTATTCATATTTAATTATATTTACATTATCTTCAAGGGAAAAAATAATGTTTCTAAATACTTAATTATTCTATGTAGTAGATCATGAAAAATTATGAATAACAAGTGAACATTGAGAGGTACTTCACTATATTTAAAAATTTATAAAGGTAGTGTACCTTGTAATGATGTGAATAAGATATAATTTTTCCCTCTAAATACAATGATTTTACTATTTATTTCATTATACTAACACATTTTCATGTGTATTCACCATATATGTGTCATTGAAAAACAGTACTATGTAATAAATCATAAATTTGAGTGTGAATTACACTCCAATTTTATTGGATTATATTTTTCATAAAAGATGACTTGGGAGTTATATTTTGAATGAATTTTAATTTAGTACTATAATAAAATATATAATACTGATGGTTAATGATGGATATTTTAAATTTTTATAGCTCCCTAGCTCGATACAATGCTCATGGCTCCCTTGGGCATTACCCATATCTCATTGGTCTAACAAAGAGTGAATAAATATTAAAATTAACAAGATAATAGTAATTTATATTTTATTTAATTTAATTACAATACCATATAATATGCACCATCAATTAGTTAATTTAAAATGAAATGTACAAGACTACTAATTTTTTTTTCTTAAGATCCATTTGTAATGAATTTTATAAAATAACATATTTACAGATTCCAAAATCAATAAAGTAAAAATAATTTATAAATATACATTTCATATCATAATAGATTTTTCAATCAATGAATCAACTATAAATCCAATATAAATATATATCCTAATGAAACATTTTATCATTATTTTTAAAATATCTTTCAACTATATTCTTATAAAATTTATATTTTCATTCATATATTACTAAAAAAAGTAATTTGAATAATTCTTTCACAAGCAAATTTCAAATTAAACATTTTCATGAAATACATAATATATTTTAATTGCTCTGAGAAAATTTCATATTTAAATAATATATGATAATAAAAAACCTATTCATATAATAAAATTTATCTTTTGAGAAATTATTATTTTTTAATCATTATCCCAAAATCTGATATACATATAGAGTAGGTTATAGTTTGAGTGTAATGTTTTATTTTAATCAATAACATTAATTATTTAATTTAGATAATGACCAACCATCATAACTCTATAAGGAAAAAATTGTTACTAAAAATTAAATTTTCCATAACATCTATTTATAAACATTCATATCAAATAGTTATATCAAGAATGTTAACCACTATGAGGTAACCTGACAATAATTAACATTCAAACAAAAAAAATTTATTTATATATTATCATTAATAATTATCAAATGAAAATACCATGATTTACATGGTTTTATACAGGTATAAGTAAATTCTATAACTAAAATTCCCAAAATATTATCATCTTATATACAAAATATATAAACTAATGAAATTAGATATTATAATTAAATATAAAATATGTTAAATTATATATAATTTTAATACTAACAATTATTGATACAAATTATATTTGATTGATGTGTAATAACACTATAAAATGAGTACCCCATATAGGTAATCTCTAGGTAATAAATGCTGGAGGGGAGAAAGGGATAAATTAAAATCTTTTTTTATGATGAAGTGTTTTTCAAATACATGTATGTTAACTATGTGAAACAACAAAACCATCATATTATTTCGATTTCATTCCAAATACTACCCATAACATCTATAAATATAAAAAATAATTATAGGGTCCCAATATAGGTTTATAATCTGAGAAAGACAATAAAAAATAATATTCAAAAAATATAAAATAATGGAACCCCTGTTATTTCGCCATAAAAGTTTTCCCTCAAAATTCAAAAACATGTGGTGTAACAAAAATATAAAATGGTTATGAAATAAATTACATTTATTAACCAATAATAATTTAAATACTGAAATGTTATTATAATTAATAAATTTAATATGTTAATTTATTTACAATATAATCAATCCCGGGTCTTGTTTTCCTATTCCGCAAAATTAGTTTTAATATTTTTAAAATTTTATCCCTAATAAAAACCATGCCACGTTGACACATGGAATCAGACATTCCACCCTATAAACTAATTCATATAGATAATTGATGGCGGAAAAATTCATACTTAAGAGATTATAAAAGGAATATATATTATTGTTTACACAAATACAAGGTCAAATCTATTTATTTACACCACCTTCATATCAATAAAAAACCACAACAAGTCATCCACAAGTCATATGGTTCTTATAAATAACTATATATATGAAAATATTTCTTCATAGCCAATTGTAATTCCCTAAAATAATACAGGATTTTTGTGATCTCATGTATCAATAGTATTCTACCCAAATTCCCTTAATATAAATCTAAATTTTTTTGAATTAATTTGTATGGAAATGTATAATATGATAATCCAAAAAAGTGAATGTTTGAAGCATAAACCTATATAATTGTAATGATACATAAATTTACTACATTATTCAATTCATATAGGCTATATAATTATAATCTAATAATATCAAATAACATTCAACATTTATAATGAGGACATAATTATAATATAATAATTACTTGGTTCACAATTCAATAATTGTAATACACATAACATTTTATGACCCTTAAGAATAAGTGAAATACAAACATTACCTAGAAATCCTCTAAATATAATTTGATTAGTAATAAATAATTTCACACATCCAACCCATGGAGATATAAAATGCATATAACATGAATGGTGTGGGAGAAATTATTTCCATGGTATCAATGTAATTATTAACACCATTTTCATAGAGATTGGGTTGTTACAAAGTTATCCTCTAATAAACATGCCATCACATTTTTCACTAAACTCCCACAGCGAAAATACCATCCTAGAGAATCTCTTGGAGAAAAATTATAATTATAGTATCTTAATGAATTTCATGTTTCTTTGGATTTATAATCGTACTATTTTTATTATAGTGTCTAACCACTCATTGAGTGACCCTTTACACATATTTAGCATAACATGGAATATTACAAACCCTTAAGAAAATTCCTGTATTGTATTTTTTTAATCTAAATCCTGATTTATTTAATTAAATAAAATAAATCACATTTGACTATATATAAAAACATAAATAAAAGGATTTTCCAATGTAAAAAATAAAGTAATAAATTACTTGAACACCAAATATGGTGTCCATAATCAAAATATAGTATATGTGTGAATTATAGAATCTTAATCCACCTATTATAAGATTTGGTGGATGAGTGTTCTATTTATATTACAATATATATAAGTTAATTCTCATTTAACATGAATATACATGACCGATAGAGTATAATTCTTTCCCCAACATAGACATCTACAGACTTGTATGTCACCAAATAGAATATTTTATATTTAAAAAAAAATATTATATCAGGGAACACACCAATATATGAATGATTCATTCTTATCAATGATAGATATAAAAATAATTAAAAAAAATATTTTAGATAAAAGAACAAAAAAACTAAAATATATATTTGAGACAATATACCAATGGTTAATAACCAAAACCTATAATAAATAATCGATGTAGTTAGAAAAACTATTGGATGATCATTGAGACATAAAATATGTGAATATGTGATGAAACACAGGGTAGTTAATTAATTATTAGTGAAAATATTTTTAAAAAGTTCTGATATAGTGCGATGAATCCCCAAAGGAGGATTCATAGTTGGCACACTCACTAGAGCAAAACCAATAGATTTGTAATAATGAAAGGGTATGGCTACGCCATTGGTACCAGCATGTGCTTGCATAGAAGTCTTATCCAGATAGCAATGTGAAGGTGGAGAGCTACCATCATGATGCAAATTTTGGGGAGGGGTAGTTCTTCTAGTTATAGTCTAGTTGAATTCCCTAAGACCTTTGGGTCATGTAATTTCACTTAAGCCTATGGGCCATGTAATCACTAAGCCTTCAGGCCTTGTAAGTGTTCCCCATCATCCATTGAATGGGGGGTCATCAAAAACAATAAAATTTAAGTCCTTTGGGATATTCAAGTAGAAATTAAAGATATGGTTGACTTTACTACAATGAATATTTTCTAAATTAATAAGTACCCTTAAAACCTTTTATATTTCAAGTTGGAGTTCCCAACACAACCAATATAGTATCTAATTAGACATTGATTTGGAAACCATGATCTATTTTTCTTTATTTTGGCATTTAATGGAGTCTAGAATGATTACATTCCTAAATATTACTCACTAATCTTTTAGTGGTATCTTTTAAAATACATGAAGATTCAATTTATTCAACTTAATCTTGTATTCTTTTTTATTTCATTTTTTCAACCCAATAAAAACTATGAAACACATTAGGTAATAAATTAAATAAATACATTTGAAATTATAGGAAATAAATTAATAACAACCATTAATGTTTATAGATCATTTTTTTAATTAGGTAATCCTATCCTAATTGATTACAACTATGAAACCTCAATTATAAACCAATGGTCAAAGGGATCAATTATATAAATCTTATGGCCATGCCACCAATTAGATGTGATTATACAACACCAACACTAACACTAGAATAATTAGCATTCTATAAAACAACATTTCATTAGAATATTTTTTCTTCAATAGTGTATCCTAAAATTATGTATACATTTTTAGACAAATATCATTATTTTTAATCAATTATAAAGGTGTGTGTACTATAATATCTATGAACTAACATATCATGCAAATTATGGTTTGAACACTATCATCGTGTGTGTTCCATTCAGTATACCACAATGTAACTCATTTAAAAATATTGTGTGGCCCTAGAAGACATGGTAATATCCTCTTATAGTATTTATCTATTAAAATTATATACATGGTGACACTAACAATAATACATTATTATCCAGGGAGAAAATTAATGTTCATCCAAACTTAAAAACATAGGGTCACTCATGATATTATATAATTCCTAAACAGTTATGAACCAATAAGGGATCATCTATATTAATTGCAATTGTTGATATACATTAAATAATCATGTTCATGATGGCCCTCTCATGAACACCAAAAATTAAGTACACACACCTGAAACATTCATTTAGAAAACATAATTATTCTTCTTATTTATTATTTATTTGATATATGTATGTCATACTCAAATTGTGGTGAATCCAAATATAATTTTTCAATCCTTCTCATTATAACATCCTATTTCTATAGTTGGTTACCTTTTCTCTCTCTATGATATCCCATTTTGAAATAGTGTTTTATATGTCGGTTCATGGACTTTCTCTATATGGTTAGTGATTTAAATTCCAGATAACTATGTTAAATGATGTGTAATGGTTATTGGGTGTGTACCATGAGAAGATTTAATGATGTTAAAGGTTACATTATGTGATGAGTTTTTTAACATCTTGAGTTAATTAATCTTCATATTTTAATCTGACACGACAGGTGTTTTGGCATATTTGGAAATATGGGATTTCATGACATGTAGTAGTATCACACCTTTTGTAATTTATTGATCAGGCATTTTTTTTGACATTATATTTGTTTGAGTTGTGAATTTGGTTTACAATTTTCTTTTTCTCTTGAACTATGGTTCTAATATAGTAATATTGGGAGACTTTGTTCCTTCATAGTCAATCTTCTTGGAATTTGATCTTTTTTGTGGTTGCAGTGCTTCTCTCCGGGTGAGTGACCTTCCTTCATTGTTTCAAATTATCACAGTAGATACCTTCTGTCAGATTATCATATTTATTGTAATGAAGTGTTATTTTCTCTTGTCTTTGTCCAAATAATTTTTTAAATATCATTCATGAGGCCGTCACATTTGGGTTTTGGAGCGGTGAGTGTTTGATCTTATGGGACTTTTTGATGTCTTTGAATTTTCTTTGTTGGTGGATTCTATTGTGGGCACGTGCGACATGAATTTTGAGATATGTTGTTTTGTCTCTAGCCTATATTGATAAAACTTATTGTTTCTTCATTATAAATTGATTTATACATTGAACTGGATTAATTATTTTGTGTGTGTTGAAAATAGTTTTTAATGAAAAAAATTATATAGTTTATTATAAATGGAATTAAAAGGGATATTTTCATTTCATATAAATGGATAGTGAAATGGTTATGAATTAGTTTCCAAATAATTTAAATGAATTGGTTAAAATGAGACCATGGGATACCTTGGGTACTTAGGTTGATGGTTTATCTTGAGGCCATCATCCATTTTTATTATTATTATGAGTTTTTCACATGGGGATATGCTCTATTTCTTAAGCCCATTTTTCTAGTGGATATATATGGAAATATTTATGGGGGTCTACTCATTGGGTTTCCCTCAACTTCCAAATATTCTGTTATATGTAATTTATTTTAAACATTATTGATTGTGGTACGAGTAGTCTAAAAGTATGAAATATAGTTATCCTTGGGGTTGATAAATGATATATTATTTTTTTATATAGCAGGTTTCCTATGTATTGATATACGTGACTATACTTGTGAAATATATTATGGAAAATTTTCATTGAAAATTGATATAAATTCTTTTCGTTTATAACCATGAAAATGATAAATGTTTACCATGATTTCTGTAAAACTACTTTACTACTTCTCATACTATGTTAAATGAGAATTTAATAATCGTAATATATAAACTTATTATGGAACACCTTGGTGGGATCATATTGGGAACATTATCTTACACATTACACACCCATTTTATGGTGTTAAAACCTATGTATATATTCAATTTAAGGAAAAGACAAGGCCCCATATTGAGGTGGAAGTTTTCATGTAAACTATTATTTATAGGTGGTGATGAGATGTTGAGAGTTCATCCACACTATGACATGTAGTAGCTATTTTTTTGTTCCTTTGCTGTTGGATTTGTATCTCAGAAATTTTGGCTACTTTTACAGTTGTTTTAATCTCTGTTTTCTTATAGTTATATAGTATAATTTTTATAATTTATTAGATACCTAATATTCAATGTGTTTATATGCCATGTCTTTTATCAGTATGGGTGAAATTGTAAAATTTGTATTGTTTTTTGATGATAGGGTTCTTATCACCAGCCTGTGTGGAGTAGGAATTCCATTCAGGTATGTGATAGAATGTTCATGTGCCATGTTTCAGGGTAAATCGGGTGGATTTGTTTTAACTTGGTTTCAATGTGATGTTTTTCCTCATGATTCCTTATCATGGGACATCTATTAGATTGAATAAATAATTTTTGAGACTTAATAGGTATATTTGGATAAGTTCATCGCTAGCTATGGTCTTGACGAGATTCAAGATTCCATAGGATGTTGGGATATGTGTCTCTAATTTTTGGTTTTTAAAAAAAATACCAGTTTCTACTTATGGGTTTTCTCGTTTGAACTACTATTTACTCTTTTGTATAATCATTCCCTCTATTTCTATGTGTAGAGGCATGCCTATTAGAATTATTCCCTTAGTTCATTAATATCCTTCATTTAATTCTCCTCAAGGTAATTAATTAATAGAGAATAATCACATTAAGGATGTCATTTTGGATTTTCGTGTTGATGATCAGAATGAATTACGAGTTCATAACACAGTTGTTGTGATACAACTAGGAGCTTTAGGAGAGAAAGACCGGTTGTAGGATTTTTTGATTGAGAAGCCAACATCCATTAAAGTATTGAATGAAACTCAAGAGGAGGATCATTGGATAGATGGTATTTATCCAATATTTTACTTCTAGGAGACAACTAGTAATATCAAGGTATTGTGTGAAATGTTCAGGCATGAGGGTCCAGATAAGCGATGGAGGGATAAAATAGTAAATGAAGATAGGCACATGGAAATGGACTGAAAGGGATTCAAAACAATTTTCTTACCGGAGATTAATAAAATGACCTTGCTATTGGAAATTAATCTATAGTTTATTTATTTTTTGAAGAGAGACTATTTTGTGTTGGAGTACACCAATCGGTTTTCTATGATTGTTTATTTTTCATCAGACATTATGAAAAGTGACCAGCTGAAGGCCCAAAAGTATATGCAGGGTTTGCGACCAGATATCATATCATTAGTTCTTATGTTTAATCTATTTACCAATGTGAAGACGATATATAGATCAGTGATGTAAGAGATTAATATAGAAGGAAAAGGTTGTTCTTACTCTGTTTATCTTCCATCTAGTAGAAGTTTTAATAAAATCCATTGGACGAAGAGGTTGTGTCAATATCATTATAGAAGTGTTCGAGGTAAGTTTTATCAGTTGACCTCCTTCACATCATGTGGTACAACTATCAACGGTACATTGATTTTCTATTGGGGTGTCACATTTTATCATACATGAGATTCTAGTCCTATAAACCTGATGAAATAGAACAGTTTGGCACACATTATTCAGTTACAACGCTTCTGTCAGGAAATGACTATGCCTAATTATTATTAGGGTTCATCATCTCCAAAGTCTAATATAGGGTAGTTTAAAGATTCATGGACTAAAGGGATCCAGCCATAGGACTCAAGAGTGAATCAATTTAAAAAAGTAAAAGAATTTTTAGAGGATTTCGATGTAGTTCCAACAACAGTGATAGGAACAATCTTTATTGTATCATATATAGCAATTATATTATTTTATTCTGGTGCCTCCCACCCATTCATATATTCATATTTCATTCATATTCATAAATGTATGATGGAACATATTTATTTGTAATGGATTTAGTTGCTTCTATTGGTAAGAGAAAATAATAGGGGTTTTAGTGTCCTTGTTTTTTAATAATACATAATATGGATATGGATTGGGATTTTTTTCTTCCTGATCTGGATATACATGAAATCATCATCAATATGGATTGTCGTATCATCCATCAACATGTGGTTTATTGTTATCATTGGTGTGTTTTAATTCCTACTACTAATGGGAGCTCCCATGTGTTTCAGGGGGAGTGAGACATAAGGTCTGGTCATCCAGGACCATCCCGCCTAGAGCATAGATGTATTTTTTTGTAATTTATTGTGACAGATCCCAATGAAATTTCTTCTGTTATTAATATTCTTTTTTTTCTAGAATTTTTTTTCATTTCACCAAACAGAATCACCATAATTCCACCAATGATAGAGGTATCGTTTACAAATGACCAAGTTCCATGTACATTGTCATTATCGATACCTTCTTATTGTTTATCACCAATGGAGCTAAAAGAGATCAAGATTATGTTTGATAAACTGTTAAAAAATTGTATCATTATCCATGCATTTTCTTCGTGTTCATTCCCTATGCTCTTACCCATAATGAAGATTATTCACTTCTATTTTGTGTATAAATTTGAATGTTTATCTTTTTAAAATTTAAGAACATGTATCATTTGACTTGTTTAAATGATTTGATTAATTATTTGAAAGTGGTAAAGTAGTATTCAATTACTTATATTTGGTTGAGTTATCATCATCTCATAGTTTGAGAGTATGAGATACCAAAGATAACTTTTCAAGAGAAGATATATCCATTATGAATATATTTTCATTCCATTTTATTAGTCTAACACTCCTACAGTTCTTATGGATTGGATAAATTAGATATTCCATCAATATAATGACAAATTTGTGGTAGTGTTCATGGTTGATATTCTGGATTATTATAAATTCAAGTGTAAACATAAGCACCATCTAAGTGTGGTTCTGAAAATTATGAGAAGTCGCCTTATTTATGGAATGATTTAAATGTGTAGTTTTTGGATTCAAGAAGTGATGTTCTTATGAAAGAATATTTATTAACATAGATTATCAGTTGATCCTAAGAAGGTGAATGTGGTTTGGTCCTAGAGGGAATGCTATTATTTTTATGAGAAATATATAATCCTTGTCCTTTCTAGATACTACTGATGTTTTGTTATCGATTTCAACAAGATGGCATCACCATTAACTACTCCTACCCATAAAGAAGTGAAATTCATAGAATATGCTAAGTGTAATTCTTCATTAGATGATCTTACGTGCCTTCTCACATTAGATCCTATTTTATTCTTACCCGAGCGTAATATAGGTAATGTGGTGTTTTTTATTCTTTTGGTTCTTTTTTATATTCATGATTATGCAGGATGGCCGTATGGTATCATGTAGCTCTCATCAGTTGGGGCCGCATGAGAAGAATTATGCCACTAATGTTGTTGATCTAGTTGTTTTTATGCATGCACATAAATGCAAGAGGTGCTATTTTTTGTAGAGTTTCGCTGTCTTTTATAATCATAAGAGTTTGATTTATATCGTTTCACCTGAAGACTTGAATCTCATTCATAGAAGTGGGTATAATAACAGTAGACATTTGAATTTGATATCGCGTACACCCTGGGGAAGGTGAATTTCATTGAGTAATACCTTATCATGAATATACCATCACAAGCTATTCTGGAATTGAAGGAGTGGAACCTTATGGGATTCTCCCTTAGTTGCAGTTGGATGCTCATGATGATATTTCAGGTATGGTTTTGACCAGTGTTCTGTAATCATCATCTATTTTCGAGTCTATTATGATGAGTCAACAAAAAGATGATGTGTTTAGGGAAATATTATAAATCCATTATGGTGGAAGATTATTTCAATTTGGTATCTCTCTTTAGATGGTATGATCTATTTTTTCTAAGTAGGCTATCATTCCAACATATTTAAGGAGTTAGTCTTGTCTAATTTTATCATAATAGGTCATTCAAATGAGAACTATGAAGATGTGTTATGACATGAGAAGATAACTTTGGTGGCTAGGTATTACATGTGAAATTACAAATTATGTGTCCCACTATTACAAATGCCAATAAAAAATTGCATGTAACATGAAACCCTATGGTTTTATTTATACTATTTCAGTACAAATTTGAGAATTGTAAGAGGTATCCAATCGATTTTTGTGATATTACCATGGCCTCCCCAAGGGAGAATTTTTATCTTGGTAGTTATTGATTAGTTGAAGATGTCTTCACATTTCATTATGATCATTGATAACTATGAGGATGAATATTTGGGTATGTATTACAAGATTTATATTTTGAGGATACATGTGAGTCCTTCATCCATTATATTGTATCAAATATGATTTTTTAACATAGGACATGTTAAGCGTATATTACATTATATAGATAGACGGTTATATAATGTGTGAGATTTAGATACTTGGAGATATTCTTCATACAACTTTCCCGGATTTTGGAGGACCATTGGATAGTCATACGGTACTATTTGAGTTTGTTTACAATAATAGTTATCGGTCATTGATTAGAGTTTCTTATTTTGAGGAGTAGTATGATCACCTTTGAAGATCATATCTTTGATGTGATGTGGTGGGATATGTGTCTTTAGATATAAAATGTTTGGTTTAGGAAATTTCAATGAAAATCTATGATGTACATTGACGTATGGTTAAAACCCATATTCAAAAGAAATAAAATGAAGATCGAAGGAATAATTATTTTTATTTTTTCATTTTTCACAAAGATTTATTAAATGTTTCTCCATGGATGGTACCCATCATCTTAGAATAGAGAAATTTGACTCTGATATTTGTTTGACCGTTTCCAGTCAATAAGCGGCATAGTTAGGTTTCATATTAGTTATAATTTTTGATTCAGTTGTCTATAATTCATGATGTTTTCCATATATACCAGATCAATGAGTACCGTTCATATCCCACTCACATTTTTAGTTCGGAATAAATTGTGTAAGAGTTAGATGTTTTTGTTTTGGAGAAATCAGTTGAGTTCATTGACTATCAGGTGAATGAATTTCATTGGAATTCAATTCTGTTGGTCATAGTTACATAGACACAAGTATTAGAATCTCATGGGCCTTAAGAACATGATTAATTGAATAGGGATTAGTGGACTCATCTTTTTCTAGGGATTACAACTTCCACATGTCTTCTTTGGGATGAAACACTATTATGGTCTGGAGTTTGTAACATATTGTTTCCTTGATCGAGTACATTTTCCCCTCCTTGATTTCTTTTTTTGGTGTGAGTTTTATATGTTGGGTTTTGTAATTTCTGTAATGTGTAGGATATTAACATTCCATGTAACTAGTTTCCACAACTTTTAATGGGTTTTAGGTGCATACCATGAGAAGGATTCACGCCGTGAAAATTTACACAATGTGACGAGTTTCTAAACATTGTTATCTATTCAAATATTTCATTTAATCTAAAAAATACGATTTTGAAATATTTATATATTGTATTTTTTATGAAGTGTAATTGTAACACATGGCGTAGAAGTTCCTCAATAGGGATTTATTGGGAATCGTATGAGTTTGATACCCCATTGTGGAAGCTAGTTTTCCATTTCTCTCAACCAAAAATTCCACTCTTGTGATTCTGGGTGACTCTATTCCTTCCCAATTGATCTATTTAGCATTATATTTTTGTTAGGGTTATAGTGTGTTTCCCTAAGAGGGTAACTTTTATGCTTCTTCATTTCTATTGATTATAGTATCACCCTTGCATTATGTTATCGGATTCTCTAGTCTGAAATGGTGATTCTTCATATCTTATACTATATCGATTGTACAATATCATTCCATGGGTCATTAATTTATTGATAATGGTTTTTTATGTGTTCATTTATTGGTGAATTCCTTTACATATTTGAGTTTTCATTATTGGTGTATCTCATTGCAGGCGTGCATGACCCGAGTTTTGAGGTAGGTGGTTCTATATCTATCATATATTGATGAACCTTATTATTCCTGCATTATAAACTGATATATACATGGAATTGGAATAAATTTTTTTAGTGTGCTGAAAATTGTTTTAAATGAAAAATATTTTTCAATATTTATTTATAA
Organism: Viscum album; assembly: GCA_963277665.1. Lineage (NCBI taxonomy): Eukaryota > Viridiplantae > Streptophyta > Magnoliopsida > Santalales > Viscaceae > Viscum > Viscum album. The sequence continues at coordinate 1,005,938,649 of OY728158.1, read as the reverse complement.
ATGGAATGACTATGGGTATTTTCAATGCATTGAAATGGATAGTAAAATGGTTGTCAAACAATTGAAATGAATTGTGAAAAATGAGATCATTTTTTATCGTGGGTACCTAGGTGGAGGGTTTAACAAGAGGCAATCATCCATTTTTGTGATTATCATGATGTTTTCACAAGGGGAGTTTTTCTATTTTCTAGGCTCGTTGTTCTAGGTTACTAATATTGACTTTGTGATAGGGGTTACTCATTGTGTATTCTACTACATCTTAAGGATAATTTCTAAAAACTATATTGTAAAATTGATTTATCGTGGCACGATTAGTCTTCTTGTCTATCTAATAGTGATCCATGGTTTTCATACATCTTCTTCTACTTTTGTTCATGTATTTTTTTAGCCTTGATATGTTAGTTTGTGGTAATAAAATTTGATATAGAAAAAATTATTTAAAATTGATATACCTGATTTTTTTGAACTATGAAAAGGGAAATGATTACTAGGTTTTCTATAAAACTTATTTACTACTTAACATGCCATGTTTTATTGAAATGATAATAGTAGATTTGTTATACTTGTTCTTTTTATAGAAAACTAGTGTGGTATCCAATTTAACATGTTATCTCACATCCTACCCACCCATGTAGTGGTGTGAAACCTATTTCTATTATCCAATGTAGGGAATGGAATGGCACCACACTGAGGTGGTAAAGATTCATGTTAGATGAGTAGGTTATCTCATGGTGATATGGTATAATTTAGTCCATTCTATAACATGGAGAAGCTATTTGGTTTTGGTGCTTTTCAATTGGAATTGTCTCTTGATGAATTTATCTACCAATAAGGTTGTTTTGTTTTCTCTATTTTCATACATTTTGGGAATATATTAATTATAATTATCTTGATATGTCTTTCTATGTGTATTTATTTTTCATTTGTTTTTTTAGGATGGGAGGCATATTTCCATTTGGTCTGTTTTTTATGAATGTTTCCTTGTAACTTTATCATTGGGATCCGAATCTCCATTCGGTTATGTGACAGAACAGGAAGGGTTCCAGGTTTGAGGGTAACTCGAGACATTTAATTACAATCATAATCAATTTTTAATGAATAAAAATCTATCAAATATCTTATTGATTAAAACTCAATTAAATCCCAACATTCATATATATATATATATTCTCCTCAGAATATTCACTCCTTGTGTATGTTTACAATATATGAATTGTAATACCTTTTTGGTACATCATTGATAACCCAAAAAGTGACCTATGGTTGAGGAGATCTCAAAATACCCATTTCAAATTTCATGGTGATCTAATCATACATTAATATGTTATCTATATAATAATCTAACATACTACATGGAAACAGTTTCTAATTCTTCACCATCTACTATATAATACCCCATGATATGTAACACACAGTGACCCTCTTCATATTTTAATAATAGAGTAATTATCAAATTTCATGACATAGATTCAATGACATTTGATAATTTAGACCTGATAATGCATTTGAATCTATAAAATAATTCACCCCACACACATATCATTCAAAAACCCTTTTCTAAAATATAGAATCAAATCATTATCTTGAGTCCATCCCAAAACATTCTACTCTACCAAACCATTCTCACCCAATGATGCAATCTGATCATGAATACATACCTTCTGTCACATAACTACTGAGTAAATGTTTATGTCTATGCGGTGAAATTTTATCTATTTTTATATTAAATTATTTGTGTTTGTCACTATACGAAGTGGATATCAAATACCCACTCCTTACTTGATTCTTACATGACCTTATATTATATCATCTAATTGATAGAATCAACTATGAAATGTACCATTGCTGAGGTAAATGAAATACAAAAATCTATTGGTTGATATTATAAAACCCAATGAGTTTGTGTGATATTTAATTTTCATTCAGAAAACATTAACATCAATCTCATGTAATTTTCCAATACTATAAATCTCTCATCGAAGAGATAATAGAGAATATATTTCAATGGATGGGTAACAATAGGCAACTCTAAATATTGAGTAGTATAATTTCATTCATTTGGTATCGATTGATGATAGACATTGATGAATACCCTATTATTTGAAATCAAAATTGTTCTATAACCAACTCTAGATGTGTAAAATCACAACAACAATTTCCAATGTTAGGTAAAATACTGATCGATGTTGATGTCAATAACATCATTAACTTATAAAACTAAACACCATACAATATATTCAACAAATAATTATGCGCTTTCAAGGTAAGGTATATCACATGAATTATTGAGAATGAGAAATCTGAAAAAATTTACCATTTCCAACCAAGAATTTAAAAAAGGATTGTAAATCCAATTTTATTGGTATCAACTAAAAATTTAATACATCAACCGTCTCAGGCTGTATAAATTTTATATCTACTGATATCACATTTCCTAATAATGAAACTATGTAAATAAGATATATTGACATTATAATCATTATGAATCTATATTCTCTATATTAATACAAAGTAAAATACCAGGATAACTCCCATATAATTTTTTTTCCTTTTTATAAAACCTAATATAATCCATGAATATCATGGTGATAGAAGAAAAATATTTTTTTAGAACCTTATTCATTATATATATATATATATGAAATTTTTTGGTGAATTATTTATAATTAATGACATAACTAAAATTATATTCAACCAATATTAGATAATACAATCAATTTATTTTACACCTTTATCTCTCCCACATAATTGATGATACCATTATCATAGATAAATCATATAAAACCAGAAATATTCTATAATCTAATGAAATGAATATTAAATAATATAATTTGTATAGGATTTATTTATTTTTAAATTATTCAATAAAGGGTAATTCAAGGATTACCTTTTGTTTTCATCCCACTAATTATTGAGTAATAACAAATAACTCCCTAAATTACTACATAGATAAATGATTTCAATAGAATGCAACTATTTAAACTAGATCATTAGTATTTTTAACTAAATTGGTTTTGTATGAGATGATAGTGTCAATATGATATCTACTTCTGACATAATAAAGAATGTCAAATCAATATCATACTATTGATGGAACCATAAATATAAAAAAATACATACATGTATTGATCCACTACAAGAGGAAATTTTGATGGAACCACTCCCTTTACTATTTGAAAGGTCCTATTAACCACCTAAGAAGTAATAGAAACGTTATATTAATGGTAAAGTATAGTATCAAATTATTATAGTTAAAGATAAATTTAAAATCTAAATCCACTCTAGAAATTGACAATATTAGATTTATACTAACCCATCTGACCTATTGAAAATATCACATTGATGTAATAATATTTTGAAATAATAAAATCCCCTAAATTTCCATAACCATAAACATTCATATTATTCCCCTAGGTACATATTACGATTATAAAAAAATTATATATTTGAATAAATGTTTAATTTCAGCGTTGAATTTTCCATTAATATCTCTAAATCAAGAATTAGATGGTCTAAAATAATAAAAATTAGTATAAAATGTGTAAATCAAAGAAATTATTATGATATAAGTCACTTGAACCATATCATACTCTATAAACAATCCAACATTACTTTAGTGTGGGATTGTTTTGGAAAAAATATTCTTTTTTAGGATCATAAATTCCTTATTTCATATTACCCGACTATATTTAATACTATTATTTTTGATATCCTTATTCACCCGTATCGCAAACTATTAAAAAACTCCCAATAATCCATATGATTTGAATATTATAACTATGATTCACAAGTCTAGGTATACCTTGAAAATTTTCTACAAATTATCTATGTCATATATTAAGAAAAATATTATTTGTTACCCATTATTCCACCAAGATAGATATCTTTAGATGAATTTATTCATTTCAATTCCACATAGACATAAAATTTTGGCAAGAATATATCCATATAGGTCCCCTTCCAAGAGAATGTTTTTAACCGTTATACTGACCTACAGAAGTTCCACTTCAAAATCCTCAAAATTGAGTTATTATATATTATTATCTTTACTCATCATGAAAATTAACCATATAGAGACCCTTTTTTATCAAATATTAATTAAATAATTGATTTAATAACCAAAAAATATAACCAATGAAAACTTTTAACCCTATAGATGAATATCATTTATTTTTCATCATGTCTCCTTCACGATGGATGTTATATGAGGACACTTTTAAAGGGTATTAATATGAAATAACAATAAATTATTTCCCACACAATGATCAATCAGTTTTGGAGCCTTATCAAATATCAAAAACTATATAAATAACTCCACAAAAAATTGGTTTTGAATAGACAACTAATAATTAATTAATTATTACTAAACTCCATCGATGAAGTAACACATTTATCTTAATGGTAATAATGATATAAAAGTGGTAAAAAAATACATTCTTAACCGTAGTAGCATTTACCATCTCAATTAAACAACAGATTTTGTTGATCATACCCTTAATATTCTATGGTATTCCTTATAGAATATTGTATTCATGTACTACCTATAGGTGGCCCTTGCGAAGTATACCATCAAATATACCCTAAATGAAATATATAATACTAAATTGGTACTATCTAGAAATTGTTGAATGGAGTTTCTAGTCAACATAGGTTATTAAAACACCAGCTACATCACATTTTTCATTACACACTTTACACCCCATGTTACATTTTCATGTTTATGGGTTTGCAATATTATAAAAAAATTATTTATAAGCACCTTTAGAACCAAATCATAATAGTTTTGTTTTATTAAAATATGGTCATAAACTCACCCATTTTGTATCCATTGTCAAAAAAATTTACATACACATAAAATTAATATTACTTCACTATTGTGGATTACTCACACATTCCATAGGCCAAAACATTCATCCATATCAACATTAACCCATTATATAATCCTCAATTATTTAGTTTGGGAGCATAGTAGAAATATAATAAAGCAACACACCACTTCCACAACGTCTCAATAGTATCAAAATTATATACGCATGTAAATTCATATTGTAATAAAAAATGATAAAACAATATTTATATTTACTTGTTATTTACTATATCAAAGATAATTTATTTAAAAATTAATTTTTTTTAATATTATTAAAAAATTATTTTGAGAATATATTTTTATAGTCTCACTAATGAAAAAACGTATCTTGTGAACCTATATTCATTACATGATGCAAGTAATCACTCAAAAAATAAATATAATTTTATATGTAAATAAATAAATACTAATTCATAATTCAATTATTGACAGAAATAACTAAATATCATTATCAAAATAGATAATAATAATCCTCAAACCTTGTTACATATAATTTTATTATCCAGGTGTTTGATAGATAGAATCATAACATAATATCTATATTTTAAAATATTATTATTATTTAAATTTTTTTTGTATCCTCTCATACCATTTTAAAATAAATCTAGGATAGTCTATCCAAATTGTAACCAAGTTATTTTGGAACATAACTTCATATTGACACCCTATATATCTAAGGATGTTTGTTTGGGATACGTGCTTAATAATTAAAATTAGGAGACTGTTTTATTGATATCATTAACATAAAATACTATAATATATACATTACATAAATCATACATCTGTTACAGTTGAGAAATATCAATTATATAGAACCCATAAATTAAAACATATCCATCTAATTATAAAATGATATACCATGAAATTACTTGTAGTTCTGGTGAAAATTTTGACTACCAAAGGTGGTTAATCGTTTCTATAATATTGGAAAATTTATAATGAGTAAATGTGTCACACCTATATTTTATAAGGGTATATGAAAATCTATATTACTTTTCATACAATAAATTATAACTCACTTCCTTGATATAAGGTCTGTCACATCCGTCTTTTTTTTAATTAATTTGTATTTTACTATTTCTGGGCTCCAGGTCCTCATGCCAAGGTCCAGGAAGGGTCTCAGATTTTAAACAAAATTCTCGTTTAATATTTTGTCTAGTTTCCGACCCATGTACAGTCACCACACGGTGGGCAGTAGTCACGCTATCTCTGCAGGGTGTTTGTGTGGATGCCCAAGTGGTTTGGGTTGAGGTGTGCAGCTTGTGTGCTTTTTATTATGTCAAGCAACGAGCGCACGATAACCCAGTTTTCGAAATAAGATAAATAAACAGATTAAAATTTAAAAATAATGTATGATGATAATAATAATAATAATAAAATTAATTTGTTTTTTATTATTATTAATATTATTATTAAGAGTATTAATATTATTGATTATATTATTATTATTATTGTTTTTAAGAAAAAAAATTATTAAAATTTTAATTACTTTATTGATGGTTTTATTATTATTATTGTACTATTATTACTATTAATATTGTTAATAATATAATAATGTGAAAAAAAACCCAAATCACGCAGCAGCCCCCCACCTTTCCACACCTCTCCCACACGCGAGTTCTCCACCTATGTCGTGCCCAGTGTCTACCGCTCCAACTCCCGCCGCCTTGTTTCCCTCTACCTCCTCTCATAGCCACCCCACATTCCCCTTGCCAGTGCCTTCACCCCGTCGCCTCTGGCCCCTCTGCACACCCAGACTCCTTCTGCCTCCAGGTTGCCTTCGCCTTGCACCCTCGCCAGCTCCAACCACCCCGAATTGCAGTGGTACTGTCACAACCCATCCTCGTATCCCAGGTCGTGACTACCCCAATCCCACCCTCCATAAGACATGGGATGTAGACTATCACCAAAGGCATAATCCAGATAAAAAGGGAAGGAATTGCCTTTAAAACTGTAACACACACTATCTGAACATAATCTTTAGAAGCAACAAGCTCTAAAATATAAAAGAATAGTTTGCTGAAAGTAAGTGGGACATTATACAAACCCAACTGAACAACAAGAAAAAGTAAAAAAGGATAATAGCTCTTGTATCGTCCACTGTGGAATCCTACCTGAAGGGTAGGTACAGAACTAGAACAACTCATCCCTCTAGTACATCCCGTCTAGTCCAGCTACGATCAGCCTCCCGTCCGTCACCCTCAGCCCTGATCACTACTGAACATCATCTGCACAGAACACAACAAGGTGTGGGTGAAGCCCGTGCAGGGGTGAGTATAACAATACTCAATAGTGGACCCCAAGACACCCGAAGGTCTCCCAGAAACCACAAAAGATAAACTACAATAGAAAGATACAATCATGATGTATTAACCAATCCTAAGTTTGTATATGCCCATACATATACCTAAGTTATCAATCATAGTCTGGAAACAACTCTTGAGCCCAAGAACAAACCATTCCACAAAGGATGTAATGTCAATCACCACATTGATATTGGTTGAAAGACATGACTCAGCTCACACATCTATGCATCATTCATAGAGTGATAGAGATGATCAGATTTATTCAGGGATTCATCTAAGATATCAGACCCACACAAGATATAGGACCAGTTAAGCTGTTAGACCCACACAGGATACATGACCAGCTAATCTGTCAGACCCACAGAGGATACATGAACAAAAGTCAGAACAGTCAGACCCACGTAGGATCCCCATACAGTAGCCATCGTTGCCGAACCCATGAAGGATTTTGGTATAGTAGTCATCACTGTCGATCCCATGGAGGATCCTGGTATAGTATGATCACTTTCGAACCCACAGAGGATCATGTCATCTCAGTTGCAACCAGCCCTAGGGTTCCGGCACACAGGATGCTCGATTCTGGGAGGGTCTGCTCCTCGAGCCTAGTGTCGATACATAAACTATCATGAAGTCCTGAGTTGATGTATCACGTTGTTCTGTCTCATCATAAGGAACCCAACAGGACAGACAACACATCAAACAGACACTCGGTCTGAGAATTATTGGCATTTCTGTTCCAAGGTCCCAGTTGGTTTTTAAGCTTAAACCAACCCAGACGTACTCCAACTACGTCCAAACCTCAAGTGAAGTATGCCAAAAAATCATCTCACTCCATGAATTCTATCACCATAGGTAGTACGTCAACTGGACACCTGTAGCCCTAGATGCAGGCTAAAAAGTCTATATAGCCATAGCAGGCACGGTCTAGTCCAACCAAGTCGGACATACCCGGCCCGACCCGGTCTGAACTGGGGTCTGACCTGGTACATGGGTCTGACCCAGTCTGAGGAAGCAACCTGAGCCGAGGGGGCATCCCGACCCAAAGACACGACCCTGCCCAAGGGGCGGCCCGGACTAGGGGCGGCCCTGCAGAGGGGCATCCCAGACAAGGGCGGCCCTGCCCAGGGGTGGCCCGGCCTTGGGTGGCCCAAACCTGGTGGCCCGGTTCGTGGCGTCCCGGTTCTTGCCCGCTCATCCAGCCACGTGATGGAGGGGGGGTGTCCTCCCCCCCCCATTTCGTCGAACAGAACCGGCACGCTATGCCGGTTCAAGGGCCGCAGGACCCAGCTGGTCCTGCTGGTCCAGCTCCACGGTGGTCTGCTCGTCCGAACGCCACCGCACCTCCTCTACAGCACAAAAGGGTTGAGATCATTCTGCCCTCAATGTGGTGCAACGGCGCAGCGCCATCACCTGTGCGACCCAACCATGTCGCGGCCTTCGGCTCCACCACACTGCGTGACAACGCCGTGATTCTTCATCTGATGCCGCCAGGAGGGCCGCGGTTCCTCTTTCTTCTGTCGCGGCCCTCCTGGTCATGGTTCATCTCTGGCGCGGTGCGATGGAACCACGCCCTTTCGGCTCCACCTTCGACGCCAACCAAACATGAACTAATGGAGGGGTCTCAGGCCATGTTGGTTTGGATAGTGCCCTCCACATCAGGTGATAAAAAGTGTCCATTATCGAACCCGAATAAATGACGAGGAACAAGGGTATAATATATACATTAAATTAATCAAATCCCCCTACATTTTATTTGTCCTTGTACGTTGACGAGTCATGGAATACAAACGTCACAGAAGACGGACGTCGTTCCATCAATGTTAGAGGATGTAGATCTTGGTGAAGTAGAGTCGAGATGACACCCTCAGTGTACTTCATGGGCTGTTGTGCTTCCCTTTGTTGCTCCAGTTGAATAAGGAAGAATATGATGCTTCACGTTCTTCAGAGATAAAGAGCATTCTTTATGTTCATCGTGGAAGGAATGGAGTTCATCTGTGGTTCTACATTAGAAGGACATAGCTCTCCTCTCTTAAGCATTCCAAAGGACTATGCGAACCCCAAAAATGACAAAGGATAGCCTCTTTTAATTCATTTCCACAACAACAGAAAGATGTGTTTAATAAAATGAATCAACTCATTTAATTAATGCTAAGGGATGGTTAAAATTCTAATTTAGATGAGGTGAAGAGTTTAATTAAAATAAGCTACCTCCCTTAATTAATGGGTGAATTGGCACCATTATGGGGAAAGGTGGAAGGTTTCAAGAGTTTCCCCCATTTATGGGGACTTCAAGGGTTTAAAAATGAGGGTTAAGGGGGTTCAAGATAGTGGGCCCCACATATTTATATCCTCCCAAAGGAGGTTAGTATGTGTTGGACCCCACCTCTAACCTCCACTTGGTGTTTTTAACAACCAACCTAATAAAAATATGTTGCACATTTTTCTACTTAATTTTATTTTGAATACCCAAAATTTAACTTCCATCCTCGATAAAAGGAAACTATGATAACGATCTCCTTAAGAGAATACTGGTGCTGTGAGTTCAGTGACGTCCTAGGATTTAAATTCCGAGCACCGGTTCAAATGATATAAAATCACACACATATGTTTACTGAACGTACCTGAGGAAAACATCAGAAATTGATTATAGGCACACCGCGCCTCGGAATCAAGCGCTGTCAGAAAGTGTAGACTCGTAAAAATTCCATGTATTTAAAAAAAATTCATGGAATTTCCGGGTCCATACATTTTCCCCACCTCAAAGATTTACATCCCCGTAAGCTATAAATCATACTAAAGGAACAAATGAGGGTACATAACACTCATCTAATCCTCCCGCTTCCATGTGCTCTCTTAGAGGTTCCTGTGATGCCAGCGAACATGCACCAAATGTATCAACCATCCATGCATGACCCACTCCTATCGGTCATCAATCTCTAATAGACCCTTGGTTAAAGTCTCCCCATTAGTGATGTCCAGCTCTCCATGGTCAATGATGTGGGACAGGTCATGCATGTATCTCCTCAGCTGAGATACGTGGAAGACGCCATGTGCCCGGTGCAACTAAGGTGGAAGAGGAATGCGGTAAACAACCTCGCCTACTATGTTGAGGACCTGGAAATGTCTGATGAATCGTAGAGATAACTTTCCACCTTGGCCTAATCACTGTAGACCTTGTCGAGGTGAGACCTGTAGAATGACGTGGTTTCTATAATCAAACTACAGTGGTCTCCGTCTCCTATCACTATAGGACTTCTGCATGCTTTGTGTAGTCTTGATCCGCTCCTAAATGATCTGCACCTTCTCCGTCATATCCTGCACCATCTCTGGTCCTACTAGTACTGACCCCCGTAGGTCAGTCCCGCATAGAGGCGATCTGCAAGGTTGGTCGTAAAGTGCCTCGTATGGTGTCATCCCGATGGTAGAGTGGTAGCTGTTGTTATACACAGACTCTGACAAGGGGAATTGATCCTCTCAACTACGACTGAAGTCGAGGACTCATGCATAGAGCATTTCATCAAGATTATGAATGGTCCTCTCAGTCTGACAATCCTTCTGAAGATGGAAGGCAGTTCTCAAGCGAAGCTGCATCCCGAAAGCCTCCTGCATCTGCTTCCATAGCCGAGAAGTGAAACGAGCATATCAATTAGAGACTATCATCAATGTAACACCATGAATCCATATGATCTCCTATATGTAGAGGTGTCCCATTCTCTTTATTGATCTCTGCTCTCTGATCGGTAGTAAGTGGGCCGACTTGCTGTGTCCGTCGACAATCTCCCAAATAGAGTTGTGTCCTATGGATGTATGTGGATGTCCTGTAATGAAATCCATGGATATCCCATCCCCCTTTCACTATGGATCCTCTAAGGGCTGAAATAATCCTACAGGAACCTGGTGCTCTGCCTTCACTTGCTGACAAGTGAGGTATCATGAGACAGACTCTCCTATAGCCTTCTTTATACCTGGCCACTAGTGCTATCATCGGAGGTCCAGATACATCTTTTCCACTTCTGGATGTACCAATAAAGGATATGTGTGGAACTCCCACAACACTTCCTCCTAAAGTGCAACGGGTACCATGGTACATCCTCTAAAAAGAATAACGTGTTCCCCACCTTTATAAAATCCATTAGGTGTATGCCCTTTGGATATCTAAGAATGTCGTGTCTCACAGTCAACGTCCCCACGTTGTGCCTCCCTGACTCGCTGAGGAAGTGGAGGTGTGACTATGAGAAACTGCAGAAAGGCTTCTCCATCTCTATCCATAAAGGATATCTGCAATGCGGCCAACTGCTCTGTCTCCTCTCCTAGTAGTTGAATGCTATATCTCATACTAAGATCATCTTCTACAATGTTCCCCTTCCCGGGAGTATAGAATATCTCGAGGTCATAGTCTTGGAGGAACTCGAGCCGTCATCGCTATCTCAGGTTTAGGTCCATCTGCGAGAATATGTAAATGAGACTCCGGTGGTCAGAGTAGACAGTAAAAAGTTCACCCAAAAGATAGTGTCGAGACATCTTCATGGTGAAGACCACTACTACTAACTTTAGGTCTTGGGTAGTGTAGTTCTTCTCTTGTTGTCTCAACTGACGAGAACCATAATCTATCACTGCTCGCTCCAGCATTAGGACACAACCAAGTCCAGTTCATGATGTGTCGTAGTAAACTACGTACCCAACACCTCCTCCAGTAGCCTCAAGATGGGTGCACTAGTCAACATATGCCTTAGCTTATGAAAGTTATACTAGAATCATTCTGACCAAACAAAGCGGTTCCCCTTCTTTGTCAATGCTGAATGTGGTACTGTAACTCTGGAGAAATCCGGCACAAATCTCTGATAGTTCTAAACCAGTCCAAGAAAACTCTTTTCCTTCATCATACTCCTGGGTGGATCCCAAGAAAGTGTTTCCTCGATCTTCATTGCATCTACTGCAACTCGAACCTCCAAGATGACGTGTCCCAAGAAGTGATCCTCTCGAATCCCAAACTAGCACTTCAAGATCTTACCATAAATATGGTGCTCTTAGAGTGTGTCCTGTACTTCCTACAAATGGTAGGCATGCTCCTCCTCAGAGGTCGAGTATCTCAGTATGTCGTCGATGAAGTCTACCACAAATAAATCGAGGTAAGGCTGGAAGATCTTGTTCATGAGACTCATGAACACTTCTAGAGCATTGGTTATTCCGAAGATAATAAACAATAACTCGTATTGGCCATACCGACACCTGATGGACGTCTTCTGCACATCCTTGTCTCGAAATTTGAGTTGGTGATAGCCTGACTTATGGTCTATCTTCGAGAGACATCGTTCTCCCTTAAGCTGATAAAATAGGTTGTTAATCCTCGATAGTGGGTACTTGTTCCTCACTGTCAGCTGATTAAGGAGACAGTAGTCAACACACAGTCACAGGATCTCATATGCCTTCTTAGCAAAAAAAATCGGAGACTCCCAATGTGAAACAATGGGTCGGATAAATCCCTTCCCCTACAAGTCCTCCAGCTGTACCCCTAGCTCACGAAGCTCGGCTGGAGCGATCCGATCTGCTGGAGTAGATATCAGGGTCGTCATGGAGTACAGGTCAATGTAGAAGTCTACCTCTCTATGAGGAGGTTTTCCTGGAATGTCGTTAAGGAAAACATCCTTATATTGATCCAAAACAACAGGAAAACTCAGACTCTACACATCAACTACTCCGAGGATGAGACTAGCCAATTGATGTGTGATCACCTGCCCCTCCTCTATGTAATTACATCCTCCACTGCAAAGGCTCCCTTATCACCGGTGAAGGTTAAATTGGCCTCATCCGTGCGAACACACCTCACTTTGTGCCGAATACAGTCAATATGGGCATGAACTATGGATTACTGGTCCATATCCAAGATGACATCGTAAGGCCTCAACGCCGCTACCAGAATATCCCAGCCCAAGATCTTGCCTCCTAGAGTAAGCTCACACTGCCGGCACCAGTGCATAATCTTCGAGTATTCTATCGTAGGAGACTCTAGTCGTAAGGATCGAGCCAATGGCTCTCTCAGAATCTCCGAGCTACGAACGAGGGCAATGACAATAAAATAATCACCCGCACCTGTGTCTATAAGTACTGTAGAAAGGGTGGAGTAGACACAAACAATACATTGAATCATCTTAGGGCGCCGTCGTCATAGGCCTCGACTACCTGGAACTGAGCCCACCTATGTCTTCCAACTCCCTTTGGTCAGGGTGGACCTCTTGGTGGTGGTGGTGGTAGAGCCTCGAAACGTCATCCACCACCCGCTACTCAGCCAGCCCTTCTACCACGTCTGCCTACGCCAAGTGGACCACGATGGTCAAACCTATGCCTCTTCCAGGGAGGTCTCTCTACTATCTGGTGATCATCTACATGGCAGGTCGGGCAGTCACGAGCCATGGGGGTATGCCCGCCGCATGCAAAGCATTGTCTCCTCCTCATATAGCTGGCTCTATCTCGTGTTCCCCTCACCACCATACATGTATCCTGGGGTCACGAACCTGATGGCCTAGTCTACTTGGACCTCTGCGACATCTATCTACTTCCATCTACAAAATACTCTGCTTCATGTTTCCCTGTGGTGGGTCTCGCTACTGCTGATTTCTCAGCGAGAAAACTCTCCACTAGAAGGGCTCACTCTAGCACCCCCGCCTACATCAAGATGCTGAGGGGGATCATTGAAGCCCTGATCTCATACCTGAGTCCCTACTCGAAGGTCCAAGATCGGAAGAATTGGTCTCGCACAATATCTTTGGAGTAGCGGGAGTGGTCGGTGAACCTCACGGAGTATTGAGCTACTGTCTTGCTGCCCTAATACATATAAATTAACACCTAAATCTACAACACACAAAGGGTGGCTGGAAAAAACTAAGCGAAAAAGAGACTCTCGACATCTGTCTAGAGTAATGATTCCTTGTCATGCACCTGCAGCATCAGGACCCACCATTTGCCTGCTAATGCATGCATGAGACTCATGGAAAAGATCACCATGAGGTTTGTTGGTGTCCCTACCAATATGAAAACTCTCACAACAGCCTCCAACCAATCCTCAGCTTCCTGTGGACCCATCTCTCCCCGGAACCTGGGCGGCCACTGGCGCTAGAAATCATGCAACGCACTCAAGCAGTGTGCACTCTCTGCTACTAGAGCTGGTGGTATCGGTGGGCCAGTGAGTAGTGGTACTGCTGGTACCTCTGCTATGATGGAGCCCTGCACCTAGGCCATGTCGCTCGGTGGGCTGCCGTCTCATAAGTAATTCAGAACCTTAGCTAGCTACCTTCGTGGGGTCATCCTGAAAAGTAATAGGTGTTACATGGGTAAAAAAATATACCTGGTGAGGAGACACAAAGTAATCACGAAGAAAACTTTTTCAACAGAAACACAGACGCAATCAGTGTTTTTGTACACTGAGTCAGGGATCAGAATTCAGAGTCCAAATGTATGGAAACGTCAGCCACCGCACCAACAACGGTTTCCCTAAACTATTAACGACACCCAAAACACTTAACACTATTTCTGTTAAAATTATCAGAGTCCAATTCTGCAGTAGAACTGACTCATCTGATACCAATTTGTCAAAACCCATCATCGGGGCCCATGATGTGACTACCACAAGCCCTCCCTCCATAGGCCAGAGGTTGGCGACTAGCACCAAAGGCGTAATCCTGATAAAAAGGAAAGGAATTTCCTTTAAACTTGTAACACAAACTGTCTAAACACAAGATTTAGAAGCAAAAAGTACTAAAATAGAAAATAATAGTGTGTTGAATGTATGTGGGACAATATACAAACCCAACTGAAGAACAAGTACACATAAAAATGAAAATAGCTCATGGATTTTCCACTAGGGAATCCAACCTGGAGAGTTAGTACAGAACAAGAAAAACTCTTCCATGCAGTACATCCCATCTAGTCTAGCTCCGAGCAACCTCCTGTCCATCACCCTCAGCCTCGATCATTGTTGAATGTCGTCTGCACAGAACACGACAAGGTTCGGGTGAAGCCCATGCAGGGGGTGAGTATAACAATACTCAGTAGGGGACCCCGAGACCCTTGAAAGTATTCCAGAATCCACAAAGGATAAAACATAGTAGGAAAATACAATAAAAAAGTATCAACCAGTCCTACTTAGGTATATGCCCATACATATACCTATGTTATCAATCACAGCCCGACACCAACTCTCGATCCCAAGAAGAAGCCATTTCACAAAGGAAGTAAAGTTAACCACCACATTGATAATGGTTGAAAGACATGAATCAGCTCACACAGGTAGACATCATTTGTAGAGTGATAGAGATGATCAGATGTAGTCAGTGATTCATCTAAGCGTTAGGACACACACAGGATAGAGGACTAGTTAAGCTATTGGACCCACACATAATAGAGGACCAGCTATTTTGTCAGACCCACATAGGATACAGGAACAGAAGTCAGAACAGTCAGACCCACAGAGGATCCCAGTACAGTAGTTATCGTTGTTGAACCCACAGAGGATTCTATTACAGTATTCATTGTTGTTGAACCCACGGAGGATCTTGGTACAATATCATCACTGTCAAACCCATGGAGGATCTTGTCATCTCAGTCGCAGCCAGCTCTAGGGTTCCCGCACACATCACGCTCAATTCCGGGAGGGTCCTCTCCTCGAGCCAAGTGTCGATACATCAATTATCATAATGTCTTGAGTTTATGTATCTATTAGTTCTGTCTCATCATATGGAACCCAATGTGATAGATATGTCATCAAATGGACACATGGTCTGAGAGTTATTGGAAAATACATTCCTGGGGCCCGGTAGGTTATTAGGCTTAAACCAACTCGACCATACTCCAACTGCATCCAAACATCAATTGGAGTTTTCCAAAGAATATTCTTGATCCAATCACTATATCACTGTATAATGTATGTCAATCGGACACCCGTAGCCCCAGATGCGGCCTTAAAGGTGTAAACAACCAAAACAGGTTCGGGACCGGTCTTACCAAGTCGGACAGACCTGGCCCGACCCAGACTGAACTGGGGTCTGACCCGGTCCACGGGTCCGACCAAGTCTGAGGAAGCGACTCGAGATGTGGATATGGCCCGACCCGAAGTGATGGGCCGGCCCGAGGGGGCCCGGTCGAAGGCAGCCTGGCCTAGGGTTGGCACGACTGAGGGGAGGCCGGTCGAGGGCGGCCCAACCGAGGGGTGGCCCAGCCGTGGCGGCGTGAAAAAATACGTGAGGGAGGGGGTGCACCCCCACCCACGGTTATTAAAATAGAACTAGCGTGCAGCGCTGATTCAGGGGCCGCGAGACCCGGCTATTCCCACTGGTCCGGCTGCATATCGGTCGGCTCGGCCGGCCGCCATCAAACCTCCATCGCGGCTCGACGGCGCCGCGGTCCTACTGGCCTCCACATGGCACGACTTCGCCATGCCACCACCGTTGTAGCCGGACCATGCTGCAGCCTTTGGCTGCACCGCGCAACGCGATGGCGCTTCGCTTCTTCAACCGTCGCGGCCCTCCCGGCTGCGGTTCCTCTTCCATCCACCGCAGCCCTCCTGGCCGCGGTTTATCTTTGGCATGGTGCAACGACACCATGCCCTTTCGGATCCACCTTCGACGTCAACCAAAAAAGAGCCAACGGTGGGGCGTCGGGCCGTGTTGGTTCGGCCCGCGCCCTCCGTATTAGGTGATAACAAGTGACAATAATCGAACCCATATAAATTATGAGGAATGAGGGTATAATTTTTACATTAAAATAATAAAATCCACCTACCTCGTATTTGATGTTGTACGTTGATGAGTTACAGAAGATGGAAGTCATGGAAGAATGATTTCATTCTGTCAATGTAGAAGGAGGTAGAGCACGGTGAAGTCGAGTCGAGACAATGCCCTCGGTGTACTTCATGGTTCCAGTGCTTCCCTTCCTGGTTCTAGTTGAAGAACGAAGAATATGATGCTTCACATTCTTCAGATATGAGGAGGGTTCTTTATGTTCGTTGTGGAAAGAATGGAGTTCTTCAGTGGTTCTTCGTATGAAGGATGCAACTCTCCTCTCTCAAGAATTCCAAATGATTATTCCAACCCCAAAAATGACAAAGGATGGCCTCTTTTAATTTATTCCCACCACAACAAAAAGATGTGTTTAATTAAATGAGGCAACTCATTTAATTAAGGCTAAGGGATGGTTCAAATTCAAATTTAGAGGAGGTGAAGAGTTTAATTAAAATATGACACCTCACTTCATTAATGGGTGAATTGGCACCATTATTGGGGAATTTGGAAGGATTCAAGAGTTTCCCCCATTAATGGGGAGCTCAAGGGTTTTAAAAGGGGGGTTAAGGGGGTTCAAGATACTGGGCCCCACCTACTTATATCCACCCAAGGGAGGTTAGGGTCTGGTGAACCCCACCTCTAACCTCCACTTGGTGGTTTTAACCACCAACCAAATAAAAATATGATAGACATATTTTTACTTAATTTTATTTAGAATCCCCCAAAACTTAATGTCCAACATCGACAAAGCGCAACTGCAGTAAAGGTTTACTTAAGCGTATACTAGCGCTACGAGTTCAGCAGTGTCCTCAGATTTCAATTTTGTGTACAGGTTCAAAAGATATAAAATCTTTCATGTACGTTTACTGAATGAACATGAGAAAAACTTCAGTAATTGGTTCCGAACACACCGGGCCTCGGAATCAAGCGCCATTAGAAACTACAGACTCGTAAAAATTCCATGTATTTAAAAAAGTTATTTTACATCATTTTTGCATCTTTAGAGTTACCCACCACCTCGAGCCACTTGCACCGACTCTAGAAGACCCAGAACCCCCCCTTTCTACTACTATCCTCCCCTTTGAGCAGATCCACCACCCAGCCCCATGCCAGATCTTCCTCCACCTCCACCTGCAGGTCCTTGCTCTTCCCCTGCCTCCGTCCAACTACCTACGTCTAGCCACCTCCTGCCATGACCAACCCACCTCACACCTCTCTTCTTGCCCCTTCGCGCTTTACCAAGACCATGAACACCCCCTACCATGATTCAGTGCCCAGCTAACCTAGCCGGCCAGCCTTCGCCCCTCACCCAGTAGCCTGATCTCATGCCATCTCACCCTCGCTCTACTCTGCCTTCTTGCTGCTCCAGCCATTTAACCTCCTGCACTGCGGCACAACCCTATGACCAGCCGCACGCCCTTCCTAGACACACACACCACTGCCGGTGACCTATTCGGTGCCCAGAAGGACTTCTCCTTCCTTCATAGGTATTCAAGACCATCCCCATCGGCTCCCGTTCCATCTTTGTTTGCACGACCAGCCGCGAATGCGCCTTGTTATCAACTAGGCACATGACAAACGCTCACCAATGAAGGTGTGTGGCTTGGTTTCACACCATTTCAACTGCACCAATGTTGGGGCTAGTTTTCCATCATTCATTCACATGACCAGCCACGCACGCTCCTTGTTGTAGCATGTTGGTGATATAAACCTGCAGTGCCATAGTCATCATCTCATGGGTACTTATACGCAAGTCTGATGAGATTTGAATCATCATGATTAAGATACGAGTCAATTTTCATCATTGGGGGATTATTTTACCTTCAACTACTTTATTTTTGCATCCACGCTTGGTTTGAGGTAGGTGAATCCATCATTCCCTTCCAGATTAATTCTATGGCACTTGCATGATTTCAATTTCTCTCAATTATTATTCGCACCTTCATGGCACCCTTAGATATCATATGAAATTATTTTGGAGTTTGGTTTTTATTTTTTGAATTCTATTCCCATGATTATAGTTGTTTCTTGAACCGTAAAGGTGCAGTCGAGGTACTAAAAAAATATTCCCATTGGTTTCGGGTTTCCGTCATCTTTTTTCCTTGGTTCCATGTGCAATGATCATTGCTGTGTGTTTGCGGGTGTTCGTCCTCCTTGTGTCATGACTTCCAAGTAGGTTTCCCAATGTATTATCCTTTAAATTGAAAAATTATTAATTTTTTGTTTCTCTCACTTTTATAAAATGATTGTTAGTAATTTATGGATTTATGAATAGTTACTTATTGTGATATAATGTTAGAAAATCTCTATTTGAATTGCATGAAGCTTTTTTGTTAGATGTTCTTACTATGTGTTTGATGAAATGCCCCTTTGGACCTTGAAAATGCACTTTAGATTTAATGTGGTGAATTGAGTTTCTTAAATGGGTATCCAAGTGCGTCTTCTTTTCAATGTAATGGCGTGTGTTGCTTCATTTGATAATGATTTAGTTATAAATGATTGTTTCTAACCTATTTTTCCTAGTTTATGTAAAATGAAGTTTGTATTTGATTTGGAAATGGTTTTCTAAATGATTTTAAAAAATTTAGAGTGTTCCATAGGTAAAGGCTTGGTTGGAACATTTGAATGGTTATTTGGGAAAAACCCCTTTTGGGTTAGGTCTCTTCCCTCATCATTTGATCATGAGATCGGAGAGTCCTTAGTTTGGGACCTTCATTGTATAATTATTATATTATATAAAATACTACCCTTGAGGTTTCTGTGGTGGTGTTGAGTTGTGTGGCGTGTTCAATTATATATATGTTGATTTTTTTTAATTGAATGGCACAACCCTTTGCGAAATATACATGAGAATCTATCATAGAAAAGAGGTTTACTAAGAATTTTTATTGCACTAGTTAGTGTATGTACTGATAGTGCCCCATAGTAGGGATATGATTTTTTTATTTCTATGGGTTTGGGCCCCTCGACCAGGCCAGGTTTGGCGATGATCTGGCATTAGGTCATTATGAATTCATTAAGTAGGGCATGCCTTCAGGATGAGTCACATGTATAGTTTGTTCTAGTCTTCCTCTGATTTCCAATGTTTTCCCATGTTCCTTTGACAGTATTATAGTTAGTATTTTTCCCCCACTCTTTGTAGTGATACCCATTGTTCTTAGTTTTGGTGTTTTCTTGTAAAATTCCAAATGTGTGGTTGCTAAAGACCTTTTCAAGAATTTTTTTTTTGTAAAAAAAACAATAAATCGTTCCTTTAACACTTTTATGAAAAATAAATGATTCTTTTTTTGTCTCCTTTTCTTTCTTCCCCTTATACCTTATTTTAAAACATGAGGGTAATGGATTATGATTGTGATTTTTTTATGTTAACAATAAAGCGTGTAAAAAATCAATATTTATATATTGTATTTCACACCTGAATCTATGTTTTCTTTATTTAAAGAATGTGCATTGGGAATTGATTAGTCGGGGCAACCTACTGAGTTTTAATACTGGAGCTTATAGTGTTTTCTTGTTTTTAGTTTCACCTGCAGGCTTCAGTTCTAGTTTTGATCGCTTTGAGAGGCATTTTTTTGGTAGTAGAGAGTGACCCCTGGGGTTATGTGGAGTTTTAGATACTGACAGGTTAATCATGTTGTTGATCGTCCTTTACTTTTCTTGTTTATTTATTTTTCGATGTTCTATTTGGTTATACTGTTTAGTTTACCTGTGTTTATGGTCTAAATCATTCCCAATGAATAAACATTGATGCCCATCACTAGTTGTCTACCTGTGAGGATTGGGAACGCCCTTCGGTGCATGCCGCGGACTGGTTCGAGTGGCCGGTTTGGGGTCGACCCATGTTGGCTCGTGACAAGGTCCATTATAATAACTATATATCAAATAATTAAGTTTCAAAATTAAGTGAATTAAATATGAGTATATGAGAAAAACTATATATGAAACCATCAATCTACCTTTAACATATATCTAAAATTAGTATAATATGTATATGGAAATATGAAAACAGGTATCCAAAATAAATAATTTTGTAAATTCATCAGGTTCTTACTATCAAACTATAATGGTGAACCCATCTTGCTTTGGTTAATGGTGAGAGAAGTTACAACCATGAATGTTAATATATCAATTGAGAATTTCGTAGTTACAAAATTAAATCGATAATGTTCTATAAATAAAATGGATATCTTATATGTCACATGTGGGAAATGTTTAGGTCAAAATAAAATTTGTCCGCCCTCCATAGAGTAATAAAATAATGCAAAATATAATTGAATATCTAACCCCTTCAGAATGAATTATGCCCAGTTGGATTCCTAATGTACATTGCAATTACCAATAAATTTCATCACATTAATTATATTCCATATAATTATGAGGATATCAAAGAGGTATCAATTGGATAAAATGAAAACACACTTATAATTAAGATCATAAATGCAAAAAATAAACTCATGGAAAGTATTATAACATTATATTTTAGACTTTTAAAAAAGATGGTATGTTAAAAAACATTTGCTACAGGATATACCTATTGACTAATACCACAAAATAGTAAGATAAAATTACGAAAAAAAGTTACAAGAAGGGAAGTGTTGGTAAAATGATAAATATTTATAATTTAAATAACTATCGAAAGTTAATAATTTTTTGTTATTTTAAATAATGTAAATTTTTATTATATAATTTATATAATTTTAAAAGATACATTTTAAAAAATTAATTAAAATTTTATAAAATGAATTTCATTTTTTAATGGTTTAAAAAAATTACTTAGTATGAATTTTTGAGCTTTTCTAGGAAGATGTATTTTTAGTCAAAATATAGAATTCTTTCAAAAATTATAATTTTATGATTTAATCATCAAGACCTATTATACAAGATGAATAAACAACATTTTAATTATTAATATCTGTATTTATGGAAGAACAATATATGTTTTCAAATATCTTCTTAATATATAATACAACATCCAATATTTTTAAAACTAAATTATAATTTTACATAAAAAAATATTTCGGCATTGTCACCCAATTAAGTGGTTAGATGGTGAAAGACAATTTTCTCTTTCATTTAAACCCACCAACCATTTATAATTTTTATAATTAATAATGTTTTTATTTAAAACTGTTTCTATGACAATGTTATATTATATTTAAATTTAGAATCTAATAAGCTTATTTTTTAAAATATATTTTTATATAATTATTTTTTTTTATTAAAAAAATTATGACCTTCAAAAAAATTAATTTTTTAAAATATTATCAAATTTTAAAAAATATTAAAAATTAGAATTTGTATCAAGTCATTTTGGTTTAATTACTAATAATAATATGATAAAAAATTAATTACCAGGGTAGTAGATAATTTGAGTAAAATATTTAAAAAAACCTAAAATCAATCTTATATTATATCAGAGTTAACTGATTATAGGATCACTGACCCTAGATATTATACACCCCATTTTTTGTAATTTTATTCCATTGACTTTTGAATACTATCATGGAATTATAAAAAATGATTTTTGTTTCCAAAAGTTTCCATATATACCATTATAAAAGGATTCTTCTTCGACCCTTTAACATTACAATTTAAATAAAATAAGTCCTTTAAAATCTAAAATTTTAATCCTCTGATAATTCTCTCCCATATACATAATATTTTATTTATATTAGTTATTCTTGAGTCCTTCGCGTCCTATGAGTTTTTCAAGAGAAAGCCCAATCTTCCAAAGTGAATATTTTTTTCCCTTAGAGTTTATTTATAATAATGATTCATAAAATAATTTCTAATCATTGAATATAATGACATCAATATATGTATTATTATTAATGTATTATAATTAATTATACGATAAATATTTACTTGATTCTATACACTAATAAAATTTAATATAATTGATTGTTCGAATGTACGGACTACCACCTCCAAGATGCGATGTAGTTTTTTTCATAACTAGATATCAAGAATATTAACTAGGTTAACTTTTAGGGATAAATTAGTTTTTATGGAAAAAATTAAAAAATTTAAATTACCATTTATCATATATCATCATTATGCAGATTCATTGGGAAATGCGAATGTTTATCATTGTACGTAACAACTGCTACAAAAAAACAAATGAATTCCATTTCACAAAATCAATAATCATGGATTGTTCTAATAATGAGTTCAATAAACATATAAGATGCTTATTTCATGATCACTATTCTATAATGTCTATATTTATATTATATAATTACATTATCATACAAATTTAATCATTATAATATAATCTTATTTAGGTAGTTTTTATCACATGCATGAGTGATTATGAAATGTTTACATCATCAAATATTAAGGAATGTTATATTCTGGAAAAAATGTAATTATTATTAATTCATGACATAAAATTTATTTATAGATTCATAATATTTATATCTAATTATTTTATTTATATATAAAATTTGATTCTTTAAACTTAAAAAATGATCTTTTCTTCGATTTCATTGTCATAATACATTGTAAAAAAATTCTGAAATGGAATTAGGAATTAATAAATAATTAAATGAAAATTCAAGAACCTATCATATTCTAGCATTCTTGAACATTATGATATGAAAGAAGAAAAATATTTGCATTAAATAAATATCTTAATATTATTATGATTTATGACATATGATTTTTGTAATTGATGAAAACTAATATTATGCATTGAATATTTAAAATGTAATTTTATAAAATGTTATAAAAATTAAAAAAAATAGAAATATATGATTATATTAGTAGTATTTTTTATATCGGATGGTATAGAACATTATTTAATGGGGTTTTATGTTTATGGGTTTAATAGGTAAAGCATGATTCACACAAAAAGAATTTTTTATAGGAATGAAAAAAAATTATAGTAATTCTTTATATATTAATGGGTTTCCCTCTATATACAACTTTTTATATCCCATCCATTTTTTTCATTTCTCATCTAGAAACTGAAATTGTTTTTATATTTAATTACCTTTATATTCCCAATTATTTTAAAAATAAGGTTTAAATATGCATTTAATGGTGTGGTTATTTCAATTAAGGTGTTTTTATATATTTCAAATTATTTTAGTTTCAATAATAACATATTAATTCTTTATGAGTCACTTTTTGATATATGATTTATAACATTTCAATGTATATAAATTTTTATTCTTATTTAAATTTACATTTTTATTTTATTTCTCTTTAGTTTTAAAACTAATTAGTTTTTGTAATTTGACTTAAAAATCATGTCTTTTTTCGATTGTGTTGTGTATTTTGATTAGAAAATTACTTTTTATGATTTCTATTTAATCTTATATGATTATTCTATCATAAATTAATGGATCATAGACCACTATTTTTATGAAATAAATTGATGATACTGATTTTTGCCCCAAATTGTCATGTTTTTAGGTAATATAACATAGAAAATGCCTTAAAATATATATTTTCTAGTGTAGGATTATTTATAATAACATGAATGATATGATATTATGTAGTACTGATATTTATATATAAGGAAGGTTGGGGTCCAAGGTCTATTGAAAATATATTCATTATGTTTTAATATCAGTTGATAAAATTATGCATGGACATACATGGATTTTTTTTACAAAATGAATGTTTTGAAAGGAATGGATTTATTAATAAAATTATTTTGTTAATATACATCGATTTCATCACAATGGTATCTAATGACTATGTTTGCTCCAGTAAATCTCTAAATTATTCCTTATTTTTAAACTATTCCATATTTTTATGACATTCCATGCTATAATGATTTGTTTTATTCTTATATATTAATTTCTTGTTAGTTATATACTTCTTATCAATGATTGTTTTTGACCTTTAACAGCTCATATTGTCTTTTCCAATGATAATTGATGCTTAATCATGTTATATCTTATCCCATATGATATCATGATCTTTTTATCTGGTATTACTCTCTTAATAATGTTTTATTCATAATTAATATCTTACATTTTGTATTTTCTACATATTTTTCCCATACTAAGCATTTGAGCTCACCCATTCTTATATTTCTATTCCCCACTTTATGATGTTGATTATGTCATATGAGTTATCAATTATAGGATATATAGAATAATGGTTATAGATAATTATTCATAAGTGTTGTAAAATAATATTTTTATGTATCAAGTACCCAATAAATTTGACCTTTTAGTCCTTGGTTTCTACAGTATTTAATTGAATGCATTATTTAAACCATTAAATGTATTTTTAAAGTTTCATTATAATGGGTTCTACAAGTTGTATCAAATTGAATGTTTAGTTCTTTTAGTTAATTTTATATAGAACATTATTAATAAATATATGACTGATGTTAATAATTGGACCACATCGTGATGTTTTGGTAAAGTAGTGATTATGTGATTTTACTAGCAATACATCTCCCTATGTTTACTTGATATTAGATGTGGATATGTAATATATTAACCTATGAGTAATTAACCTAAAAATATTTTTTATCATAGACTTTATCATCAAATAAATTCATGATGATAGGACTTAATAAAATACACTTGGTTAGACACCAATTTTAGATATTCATGGGATAATTAACATTTTTTTACAAACCCTTATAAAATATTCAGTTATCATGTAAGCTACTATAGTTATCGAAATTATTGAATGGAAATAATCATTGATAATGTATATTGAAACATATAGAATTTATAAAAAATAATATATCCATTTATTATGAGTAATTTATTTTATGATCATAGACATCCCCTAGAACGAGATGTCAAATTATTAATCAATCTCATCTGTATAACATTTTTTCTCTCAAAGACATCAAATAGAATGGATTGAATTGTATTATAGTTTTTTAATAATATATTAAAATTCTATTGTGAAAAGTGTTTTATATTCCACAATTCGTTACATGGGGTGAAGTAGTCCACTTTATTAAAATGAAGTATGGATAAATTTGGAATTTCATCATTTTTCATGATCATAACAAAATCACTATAAAAATAGTATCATTTTCCCGACACTGATTACAAGTTTGATCAACTCATGGGACCTAAATTTATCTTAAATATTGACATTAGATCTAATTATCAACTTTAACACCCTATGATTTTATGAATTTGATTTCAAATTAATTTAATATTTTTGATATTGTGACTTCCAAAATACTATAAATTTTGTTTTTTTATATGAAATGAGTATGTTTGGTTGTTTAATATGAAACAAAAAATTAAAATTGTATTACAAGAAACACATTTGTTTTATTTGGGATTATACGACGCTATTTTTTTCTTCTATTACAAAAAATTATGAGTCCATTCGATAGCTTGTATTACATAGAAGACCACATTAAAAAAACTACAATGTGTTATTAATATGATTATTAATCTATTTTTATAGTAATAATATATACATTAGAATGTAAGATATGAATTTTATTATAAAAATTATTAAACAATGTTTTAAACTTTTTAATAAAAGAGATTCATTGGATTTCAATTAATTAGAAATGAAAATAAAACACAATTGAATATAAACGATACGCTATTATGGGAAAAAAATATTTTTTTTCCACAATTTCTGCAATGCCCTAACCCAAAGAGCATGTATTCATTCCATTATTTTAATAAATTGGGAATATTACAAGGAATCACGTCCCAAATGACCGATCAGTTTAGAAGTCTTGGAAAATAGATTACATACATGGACATTAAATTACAATTTCTAACATACAACACATTATAGGTAATCCTTTGGGAACACATGTATTCTTATCTCTTAACCCTTCATTTAAATCATAAAAAAATATTGGTATCCTACAAAAATTAATCATTGGAAATGGGTGAGCTCAGATACTTAGTAAAGATAAACAATATAACAGAAGTTGTCACAAATAAAAATTAAATTTTTATGCATGGTAAAAAACTAAAAAACAAGAATTTTAATACACTATCATCAGAATAATATGGAATGAATAAATCAAAAAAAATCATTTAAACATTTACATGGATATTCTACTTGTCGAACAGTCACATGAAAAATTAATAACTAGTCTCATAAGAAGGGAATGCATAATGTTTGACTTCATAACCATTATGTCAACGCCTCATGCCATGTCCATACACAAAAATTATATCAATTCCTTGTTGTAGGACTCCAGTTTATCTCATGAGACCTATTGATTCATCGATGGGATATAGTGGGCCCCGACCGCCACTTATGAAGTCCAATGCATTCCTCGTATGAAAAG
This sequence comes from Viscum album, assembly GCA_963277665.1. Taxonomy (NCBI): domain Eukaryota; kingdom Viridiplantae; phylum Streptophyta; class Magnoliopsida; order Santalales; family Viscaceae; genus Viscum; species Viscum album. Next base: position 1,005,911,451 of record OY728158.1, on the reverse strand, counting down.
GGTGAAACATAACATAAAAATTCTTATTAAAACTAGCATATGAAATGTGAATACATTAACCATAAACCATAAATGGCATAAAAAATCAACAACCATAGTCAAACATATCCTAACTCATTAAATACAATATTTAATTTTGTTTTATAATAAATGAACCTCAGTCAAGATTAATATCAAATAAATAATGTTAACATCAATGAAAATAATCCATAGAACTCTTTGAGGGAAATATCCCTTTTTTTCCTTCAAATCAATTAAATGTTGAAAATTTTATAAGGATTTCATTTAAAATAGATTTTATAATAATGGTGTCTTAATCCACTTTGAATATTGTTTGTGGAATTAAAATTTTAAATCAATCATGTCAATATAAATAAATCCTTAAAACCATTTTAAAAACATAGACATTAATTAAAATGATTTACAAAAATAAATTTTAAAAAAATTAAAAAATGGTGATATATTTAAATATTCTCTTCAATAAAACCATTAAAGATTTATTTTAAAAACATTTTTATCTAAACATGGATCTAGAAGATAAATATGTCCTAGAAAATAATTACACACAAACAATCCGTGATAATAATGCGATTGATGAATTATCATTTACCTTATACATTCATTTAGTCGAGGGTGAGTTATCCTATTGTATAATGGTTAAAAAATATATTGGAATTATAAAAATTCCATATACATATTTATGATATCATATATGATTTATTTATGATTTATATTACCCGTTAATTTATAATTTCCAAGTTAAAAGAATGTTTCAGGTAATAATCACTTTTTTATCACACATGTTTTGACTTGTTAGTTTTGACCGTATTACATAGATCATTATTTACAAACTTACATAATAAAAAATAAGATATATATATTATGTTATAGATATATATATTTATAATTTATATATGAATAAAATGTAATACACTATTCATGGAGATGGTATACCATACGTACGCATGAACAATGTTTCTGTTCTCTTATCATATTGAATGAAAGAAAGTGATTTTCATATATATATATATATATATATATCCTTCCAGTATATATATTATGTCATATATTTCATACTAATTAATAATATTTATTCTTATAATTATTTTTGGATGGTGAATGTTGAAGATGAGTCTCATCAGGTCTTGGAGACGGTAGGTCCTATATACACACGAGCAATGATATCAATTAATTAATTGTTAAATGGAATGGAATTGGATAAAATATGAATTTTAAATAACTAAAATCTTGTTATATTTATCATTTACATCCATTATATTCATCATTATACCCATATAAATAATGTTTACATGAAAAACAATATTATACCACAACATGGAGATAGTAAGTTTTTCGTACCCACACATAATGATATTGTTTTTCATAGGATGCTTAAAAAGAGGAATATGGTTATAAAATGATTATAATAACATCTCATCATGTGGAGGGTACTTTATTTATTATTTTATAATATAATCAATAGTGAAATAGAAAGTAGAATAAGGAAAAAACATGGGAAGATGTGATAAAACAATTACATATTTTCAGGTGTCTCCTTTTGATTTGAACAAAAGGACTCTATAGGATGGATTTCTACCCAAATTGTAGTCTCAAGTATTATATGGAGGATTCTAGGTGAGGAAATGGGTAGATTTTGGCCAATATAAAGGCTTTATAAGTGTGATATAAAGAGAAGGGGGAGTGCCCTTTTATAAAAGAGGTGAGGGGCATTTATGAAATATCTTCAAATATAAATTTATTATAAAATTATTTTCGTTTTCTAATATATATATAAATAAATTTATATAGAGGATAAGATTAGTAAGGATATAAATTCTATCAAACAATAGGTTTTATATATGTTTAGGTCATAATAATATCCTTATCTTTTTTATATATTCCATAGTTAAATAGTTTAACTCTAACCTTTTTTTCTTATGTTTTTATACTACATGGTTAATATAGTTACTACAATATGTCAAAAGAATACCAATTGGATCATTTTTGAAATATTTAACACTATCATAGTTATTTTCTCAAACATGATATTTTTATGAACTTTATAACAATTAATATAATAGTATTTATTTCAAAATATAATTTCTGTAAATTTTGGTACTATTCAATATCTTCATTTTTAAAAATATCAAACCAACATGAAAACTTCTAACTGATAAATAAAATGTTCCACTAACATGTTTAAGTTATAAATAAAATTATTGAATTTCATTATTTAATTCATATTATATTAATTTTAATATTATTAATATCATATATTTGATTCTTTCTTTAACAAATCAATTACTACATCATCATGGTATCACAATTAAATATAAATATTTAATGTATACAAAATATAAAAAAATTTATTATATAGATAAATTTTATATATTTATAATCAATATTAATTTTTTATTTTATCTTATTCATAAAACGATTTTAAAAATTGTATAGTTTTTAAAATTTGAATATGAAATTTTTAACTCTTCTTTAAATAAAAAATAATAAATGACCTAATCATAAAGAAGTTTCTTAAAAGGATCAAATTTTAGACCTAATGGTGATTTTGGTGAAAATATACTTATCCAATAGAATATAGATTTGTGTTATGGTATTATTATTATTATTATATTATTATTATCTTTACCTTTAATTACAATATTTAACATTAACCATGGTAAATAAAATTCTAAGGTTACTATTCCTCAAAAATTAGTATTATTTTATTAAACAATATTTTTCATGTTTATTATTACCATATATGTCATATTTTCTACATTAATTTCACAGAAGTGCTGAAATTATAATTAATTCTAATCTATTAAAGTCATTAGAAGGTTTGTACACATACATTAAAAATGTCCAACGAATGTTTGTTTCTAATTCAATTATAAAAATGATTTCAGTTAATTAAATTGGACTAATATTTGTATTATTTATATTTTTTTACATTAAAAATACTAAAATTAATATAATTATTTAATTTAAAATGTCATGTTTTACCAATAATGAAGTGATTTTCACTATTCATCAAAAAAATGCTTTATGAAAAATACCAAAAATTCACTCTAAGTTAAAATTAATTTTAAGAATTCAAAAATGATATCTATTTTGAAAAATATAATTTTTAAAATTTCAAAATTAGGTTAATAATATTAATAACCACTTGTTGGATAGGTAATTTGATAGGTAATGGTGTGCCTGAACTTGGTGTTGCATACATCACATGCTATTGAATTATTAAAAAGGATGCATGTCATGGAAGCTTGGGGTATTAGGAAGGAATTTTATATTACCCAATTAAATGAGTCATGATTAGTTTGGGATATTAATGAAACTAATATATTATAAATTCAATGAAATATATTGACCTTCATTCAATAATTTTTACTGGTATAAAATTATAACAAATCTAGTTTTAGGAATAAAAATTATTATTATTTCAAAATGAAGTTTTACTGACATTTAATGACATACATGTTTTAAAAATAATTTTTTGAAACATCTAATTTTTTTTTTAGAAAATATTTATATATTTTTATTTTAGAATATCAAAATTTAAATTGAGTTAATTATGATATTTTTCTGAGAAATTTTAATTTATAATGAGTAGTGAAATATAATGAATTTTAATTGAAAAATTCAATTTATTATAATTTATTATATATTAAAATTTTATTTTTGTTTTGTTTTAAATTATATTTAGATCAATAATTAATCTATTAATCTAATTTAGTTCAAAGTAATAAATTTAAATTTTTTATTTAATACAAAAAAATTTCACACTTTTCAATATTTTTAATTTAAAAACTTGTTGGGAGGTATCATCTCTGGGATTGATTTTAAATTATTTTCTACAGCATCAAGGATTATAATTTTGGAAAATCGATTCCATATTTTAATAATCCTAATTTATAATTAATATTATGTTCAACATAGATTTGGATTGAAAATATTAGTGAACGTAAATATAATTAATTATAGAGATTAAGGTGAAATGGTATTAGTTATTGGTTAAACATAATCGTAAGTGTCCAAATGACCATAAAATATATCCTAAATAAAATTTATGTTATTTTTTCAACCATATACTCCATTTTTAATAATTTTATAAATTATGGGATGCACATTGTGTTTAGAAGACCACAGAATAATGTTTACAATTAAATATTTACAAGAATTCCCATTATCCACCACTATAAAAGGGAACTCAACCCCTTCCCTAATCCTAACATTCCTATACCATTGTTTCGGAAAAAACCATTCCCAAATAATCATTAAAAATACATCACTTTATCTTATAGGTATCCATCTAGAATAAATTCCATCAAAGGAAGCCCTTCGGGGAAATCCAAAAGTAGTTACCCGAAGAAGAGGTAACATCCTTCAATAATAACTTTTGTTTCATTTATTTCTCCACCCCATAAATTATTTATATTACATGATTAGATAATAAAGTATATTCAATAAATATTATAATATTTTTTAATATTATCTTTATGAACTACAGTCACAAAAACATTCATAAAATTGGATATGTATTCATCATTCTTCTGTACTGCGGACTACCGCCTCACGAACGACTTTTGTTTATTCATCCATTACAAAAAATAATGGTTGAGATAAGGATGGAAATGAAATTTTCATGTGATATATATTATATTTATGATGTATTTATGTTTTTTAATCATTATATAATAGGTCCCATATTTCTTTCATATCATGGTAATGTAATAACATCTCTTGTGGATGTGTAGACTACCACATCCTCTTAGTAATGTGATTTGTTCAATAATTAGTTTTAAGGATGGTAAAAATTAAAATATTTTATATTTATTTAATAAAAATTTTATTATATTTATACTATTAATATATGTATATACACCATTTAATTTTTATTCTATCAATACATTAAAAAAAATTAAAATGCATATGACTACGTACGACCTATCATCTCCACGAATGATATATTTCATTTGTTATTTAAATATTTTATAAATTTTTATAAAAACATATTTGATAAATATATATTGTATTTATATAATTTTTTACTATATATAATTAAATAAATAAATTTCTGAAAATGTGTACCAATATTACCCAGTCAAAACAGGTATTAAAAATAAAGCACTTATTACCTGAAATATAATTTTAACTTGAAATTGTTAATAAACTAGTAATATAATGTCACCAATATTATATATGGTATGATATATAAGAATTGTTTTAACTTTTATGATTTATAATAAACTTATATTATTATAAATTTGGTTTGAGCATGTATGAATAATGTCAATACTTAATGTAATGGGTTTTGTCTCAATTTAAATTTCATTGATACTAATTTGTTATTATGCACCTAATAACATTTATAAGGTGTATATAACTCCCTGTGAAAAAATATATATAGAATAAATTTCATTTAATTATATTTATATTTTATATTGATTTTATTTTTCATAGATATCCTCATTCAAAAGTTACTCAGGTTGTACGGGGATTTCAAGCCTCATGTCTATGACTATGAGACTTTTTCCATATTCATGAATTGTTTATTTATTCATGGTGTATATACTAACCATGAATATTTTCCATGATTATTATCCTTAAATTTAGGGTTATTTGAGTATCCATTTTATTATATATGTTTCATGGGGTATACATCTCAAAAGTTACCAAATGGATAAGGAAATTTTGACTCAATTGTCCATCTTACATATTATGTTAGGAACCTAAATTATTTTCAAGGTGAATATAATTCACCTTGGAATGTTATACCATGAATAGAATTATTTTAGAAATATTTTCAACTTAAATTAATGTTATTTTTTCATTTTTAATAGGATAACATTTTACCTATGAAGTAAGAGTATATTGATACAATCTCATCACTTATCTAGATTGTTTAGGATTATTCTTTTATTGATAAAATATTTTGATCCATATCTCATTATTTATCAATATTTTTCTTCCCATTTGGTATGTAATGTTATATAAATGTAATGGTACATGTTTTCTACTATTTGGTACTTACTTTAATAATGTATATGGATTTATGAAAATATTAATTTATTTTTATTTTTGAAAAAAATACTCGTTCTTTCAAAATATTGTTTTATAAAAATGTTTTAAAAAATGATATAACATTATCATATAATTCATAAATAAAATTTTACTCATGTTTTTTCATCTTGAAAAGTGGTTATAAAAATTAATATTCATTTCATTTGTCGATCAAGAAATAATTCCAAACATTATAGGGTACAAAACACAATGCCTTTAATGTGTAGAGTTATCTTCTATCATAACCATCATTTCATTGATGATTAATTTCCATGTTTACCATATATATTTTTAAATGATATGTTTTCCTAACATTCAATAAATATTTTATTTTATACTTTTTTTTCAAAAAATATTTGTTAAAAAACAGATTTCTGTTTAAAATTAGTTTCCAATGTTTTTAAAATATCCTGTTATATGTTTTAAAATGTTATTTTCAAAGAAATGAATTTAAATAAATTAAATGTTTCTTCTATAATTTTTATATCTATTTTAATTTTTTTTATCCAAATAAATTTAGGTTATAATGATTGGTTTTTAATGAGTAAAGAATATTTTCATGATGGAATGTTTTCAATTATTTTTAAATCATAATTAATATTTTTTAAATGTGGTTTTCAATGAAAATGTTTTTGAGAAAGTCTAAATTTTTTAAAATTGATTTTCATGATAATTTTATTTCCTTAGAGAAAATATTCATCATATATATTAAAACAATTCTCCATCTATGATGATAAAATTTGATAATGTTTATGATATAATAGGAATATTATCAAAGGAAACCATTATTATTCATTCATTGAATGGTTTATGATTAAAATTTCATTTTTTATGAAACATGTTTCTCCTCCATGGTTTATACCATTACAAAATAATTACGAGACTCGATTACTTTCCCTTTATATTTTATAATAATAAAACCTATATGTTTTATATTTTTTTTGATTTAATGAAATTATTATGATACTCTTTTAATTTATGGTGTTATGATATGGTGTTTAAGAAACCCATCTCTTTTTATGGGCAATGATCTAATGAATGATTTATTATCTAGAGTCATGTGTATGTATTATTTCAGTTCAAGTTGGGTGGGTCCTATATATACATCCAAACCATTGTGTAATGATTTACATATAATGATATATACATTATAAGAATGGGATGTGACCTCGGTTTAGTAATGGAGTTGACCTATTATGATAGTCTTTGGAGTAAACCTTGACTACTAAGATGATATTGGGAGTTAAGAATTATTACTAAAATGGTACAATGAGTTATCATAGAAAAATAATATGGTTTGAGGAGTGATACCATAACCATAAATGGAATGTGTTATGATAGGGGATGGTGATGTTTTCATCCTAATATGTATAGCCCCCCATAAAGTTCCCTAATAGTTTTTGGAAATCAGACTTAAATAATAAGGAATGATTTTATATTCATACATGTACACAAAAAAATATAAATATATTTCATATATCATTCTCTCTTGGATTATTCTATTCATTCCTTTATTATATATGCCTTAGAAACAACCAATCATTTTCCAATGAATCTTGCATATAATATCTGATATGTATGATTGGATATATAAATTTTATTCTCATGTTCTCTTACCCATATTCTCATGTTATTCTTATGTATATCATTTATTTACTCTTAATTGGATTTACATGTCACCTTTTCATATGATTTCACAACCAAAGTAATGATGAATTATTATGAGAAAAAGTATTAAAGCAGAAGATATTTTTAAGAAACATTGAATATATTTCACCAATTTATAAGATTATATTAGAATGATTTTATAGGGAATAAACTATTATGATCCTCCAACATGTACTTTTGTAATGTGTGGAATACTCTTTTAAAATAATTAAATATCGATGTATGACTGTCCTTTGTTTCTATAGTTGGTATCAAAGGAAATGATTATCTATCCTTTAGAAACTAGTATGAGAAAACTTTACTTAGGTCCCTAGGGATATTTATATAAATATTCCTAGGTATGTCACTAAGGATAGGTTCAAGAATGAGATAAAGAGTATGAAAATTTGTGTGAATTTTATTAAAGGATTGATATATATGTTTTATAAAAACACTTACTTTTCTATAAAATGCATGTTGATGTGGCTCTGTCATATATGTAGATAGTGTAAGTACCTTGAAAAAAAATGTAATGATCTTGACTCATTCTAGAATTAGTGTATGAAAATAGGCCTTACTGCACAACTGGTTTGACTCTCTTGGGGGATAATCTTGAGAAATTAAAAAAATATTAATTAAAAATCATCTAAGATTTAAATTAATGTTGTATTTATATAACCTAGTAAAAAAATAAGCATTAATTACTTAAAGAAGAAGTATTTATTTAGACATAATATAAGTTATTATTAATGGTTATGCACTTTTTCACAAAGATAAGTGTTAATCACACTAAGAATTATGGTATTAAAAGTGGTGGGAACTAGATGTAATTGGTTTTACATTTAATGTGAATTAAAATTTTTAGTGAAAAAAAATGTGATGATGAAATGAGTACAGGTTTTAGTGATCAGGCATAAATATTATTTATAAAACCTGACTAAAAATGTGTAGATTAACAAAATATTGAACTCACTAGTGAGTAGAATAAATGAGTTTGTTTTCAATTATGAAAATGGAGATACTGGTCAAAAGAAGATTTTGATTCCGTTGTTTCGATAATGTTTTAACAATATCCCAAGTGAATGTATTAGAGGAATGGGAATATGTTTTGACTATGGAAAACAAAACAAAGAAAGAAACTAAAATGGGAAAATGAAAAGGTTGTTTAAAATAATGATTGGCAATATTAGACTCCCTTGGACATCATAAAAGGTAGAATGATTATATATAGAAAGAGTGGGATTTACAAAAATTGTTGTTTGAAGGGGAAATCTCTTGAAGAGAATAAAAAAGTGGTATGATTAATGGTTATATTGATGATTATGATACTACAAGAGAAATGTGAATTATAAAAAATATTAGGTAATAGGATATGGTGTCCTCATTAATGTCTTAAGGATCGAGTAGAATAATATAATTGTTATGTTATTTGGATTCAATAATTATGAATTTTGACATATATAAATATTTTTAAGTTTATATTTATCTCTAAGTATTTACAAGAACTTTTTTAATGGTTGTAATTTATAGAAATTTTTTTAATCGAAATGTTATATTCATAATAAACAAATTTTTTAGGTAAATAGAATAGTTAATATGTTATTAATGTTGAGTAAATTATTTTTTGATAATTATATTCTATATATGATTTAGGAAATTTTATTGTACTGATTACCTTGTAACTCTTTCAGTACATGTTGACAATGTGGTTTATGATTTCATGGATTGAATTTAAAACATTTTTTTATTTAAGTAATAAATCCAATATTCATTTTAATAATAAATAATTCTTGTTTTTAATAAGGATTAATGGTAAATACCATGTTTTAAGAAAATTCATGATCAAGGATTTCACATGTTTTGTATATGGAAAAAATGATCTTTTTTATTATATTAGAGGGATTAATGCTAAGATATTGTTGAGAAATTAAGTGACTATATATAAAATGTTACAATATTTCATCATTTGTAAGGGAAATAAGGTTTATAATTTATGGAATGTATTTTGCTAAAATTTATAAGTGGTGTTAGACAGTAAAATATTATGTCACCATATGAGGATTTATGCACATTTTCTAATAAAAATTTGAAATGGAATAACCAGCCATTTTCTTTATGGGCCTCATGACATGCTAAATCATAATGAATGAAAAATTATTCATCATTTTATGGACTAAGAGATGAAGTGGATATTTATCAAGGCACTAGAATGGGTGATATTTTGATGAAATCAATTGAGTATATCATCTTATAAAAAATTTACATCTTTAGGTATAATGGTATTGAAATAAAATGTTGTCTCATTGTCATAATTTTAGATGATATCAATAACATTTTTCAAGCCACATTTGTTTATTTCATTATAATAACTAAAATTCAACAATCCATTATTTCTATCACTCTCCATCAAAACATGATTGCTATATTTATCCCCCTTTTCCATGTCTTCACTTTTCACATATGTTATCCTATGTGAAAAACTAGTTATCAGTAATTTCATTACCCATTATGTTTCTAATAATCATTTTTAAAGGATGTTTTAGTATTCATTTTTACAATGTGGGTTTATATGAAAGGAACCATCAAGTATTAAGAATTTGTAAACCAAGAAAAATTTCATGGGGAAAAGTAATTTTATGGATGGGTGTAAGATGTAATACCTTCATATTATGTAATTTTTTTTGAATTAAATTACCCTCATTGATATTTTGAAATCAACACAACATTGAATATTGATTTTGTAATATTAAATCACTATATTTGGCTTCCATTATATATAACACCAAGATAATGTTATGTTACATGAATCACATAGATTATCCTATGGTACATGAAATACAATTTTTAATTCTTTTACATAAATTTTTGAGTCCTTTTATTTTATTCAATTAAACAAAATACCTTTTTTTTACGAAGGAAAAACATACTATTGATTTTATTATTAAAATACTGTTACAGTTAACACCTACCACTGGAATGGAATATATGAAAAATATTAGCTAAATTTTGAAAATGTGGTTTTCAATTTTTTATAAAATAAATTATTTGTTATCAATAAATTATAAATAAAGAAAATAATTAAATATAATGGAACTATTTTAGGAAATAATTATTTTTATGACTACAATAGTATTTTATCATAATAAATTAAATTATTCATCTATTATTGAATGATAATATAAAATTTATATATTATAAATTCAATCTAATGTTTTTATGTTTATCAAATAATTATGGTAGTCAAAAAATAATAAAAAATCCAGATTTAGGAATTAAAAGATATATAATTCTAAAAGAATGTTTTATCACATTTTAATAATAGAATTATTTTGAAACATGTTTTTTGAAAAAAAAATTACAATATCTATAGGAAAAAACTTTATATTTTAAATCAAATTATAATAATTTATTCGGGATAATTATTAATGTTTTAATGAGAATATTAATTATTCAATCAATAGTGAATAATACTGAATTTTAATTGAAAACTGGCATTTCATCTACTTTATTTGTATAATTAAATAATAATAATAATATTATTATATTTAGGAAAAATATACATATATTAATCCATTTTATGTTATTAACATAAAATTTACATTGAAATTTTATATAAAAATATTTCGAACTTTTGAACATTTCCCTTAAAAAACCTATTGTCATGTCCCCTTGTATGATTAATTTTTAATGAATTCATGCCAAATATGTGGTTAAAATTTAGAAAAAAAATTAAATATTTTAAATCATCATGACTTATTTCATTATTAGGTTCAAATTAGTTTTTTACCAATTAATGATAGTGAAGGTAATTAAAATAAATTACAATGATGCAGGTAAAAATGATTGTACATAGTTGTTACAATTTATAATAAAGAGGAAATTAACCTAGATAAAACTCCAAAATATATATTATGGATATTTTTGTATAATATAATCTATTTTCCAAAATTGGGTTCATTTTTTCTGACACATGACATTGCAAAGACCATTCAATAGTGTTTACCATTTAATATTTTTGAGAATTCCACACCTACATCATTATAAAAGGGCACTCACAACCCCTATCTTTTTCATACCTCTCAAGATATTTGGATAATAAAATCCCTGACCAAATAATGTGTTAACATACATAAATTCAATACATAATCATCATGGTGGTAATAAACCTATTTAAGGAATATCTTTGTTTTAATCAAAAAAGAGCTACCCGAAAAAGGGATAACATCATTCAACATGCACTTTTGTTTTATTTATTTCTTCAACCCCTATACTTTTCTTATTAAATGATAATATAATAACATAATTATTATAAATATAATGAGAAATTATTATAATAAAATTATAACCAACAATCACAGGAAATCTATCAAATGGGATACACAATCATCGGTCTTGGGCACGGTGGACTACCACCTCACGAAATATTGGTGTTTTTCATCTATTACAACCTTTAAAGGTTTGTAATAGTGATTTAATGACTATTTTTATATGAAACTTGTTATATTTATAATACATTTATTCTTTTTAAATCATCGTGAATTATTTTTTATTAGGTTCAAATAAGTATTTTACTAATAAATTATACTGAATATAATTAAAATTATTTACAGTAATTAAGGTAAAAACAATTTTACATAATGGTTAAACTTTATCAAAAAAAAATATGAAACATCTCCAAAATATATATTATGTATATAGTTTTATAATATAATATCTTTTCCAAAATTGGGGTCATTTTTTGTGACACATGACATACAGAAGACCATCCAATAGTTTTTACTATTTTAAATTTATGAGAATTCCACTCGTATAACACTATAAAAGGGTGTTCACAACCCCTCTATTATTAATACCTCTAAAAAATTTAGAGCGGAAAATCCCTAACCAAATAATGAGTTAAAATCCTTAAATTAATCATATAAACCTCCGACTGGTCATAAATCTATCGAAGGGATCCCTTTGTTTTAAACCAAAAGGAGTAACTCGAACAAGAGGTAACATCCTTCAACAAGCAGTCTTGTTTTATTTCATTCTCTACCACCTCAATTATTCTTATTACATTATTATATAATAACTAAATTATCATAACTATAATGATATATTGTTATAATAACATTATAAATGACAATCAATGATAATTCATCAAATGGGATACACAATAAATGTTCTTGTTCATGATGGACTACCACCTACCTAAGGGATGTTGTTTGTTCTTCCATTATAACCTGTCAAGGTTTTTAATAATTATGTACTCACTATTTATATATGATATATTTTATATTTATAATATATTTATTTTTTATAAATCATTATACGTCTCATACAATAATTATTTCAATGTTGTGGGAATATGATAGCATTGTTTGCATATGTGTGGTCTATTGCATCATCAATGGTATGTGATTCTTTCACACATTAAATGAAATATATTAAAGATGAGTTTATTAAACAAATTTGATAATTATAAAATAAAAATTATAATTTAATGATAATATATATATAATCATAGTATACTTTTTATTTTTTTAATATGACAAAGAAAATTTAATGTATGTTCATGTGTACGTATGACCTATTGTCTCCACAGACTATGCATTTAATTTACTAATTATATTATATATATATAATTATAAGTAAATATAAATTGAATTTAAATGAAATTTTTATAATGTTTTAGAATTTAAAAATATGTATGTCGTGATCTATAGAATATTACCCAAAATGACAAATAAAAACATGTATGAAAAACAAATCAGTTATTACCTTAAACATACTTTTTACATGAAATTGATAATAAACAAGAAATATAAAGTCATATTAAAATTGTATATGGCATGATATATAATAATATGGTTATTTTTTATTTTTATAATAAAAATATATTTTTTATATATGATGTTTTAAAGTTTACAAAAAAATTCAACACCTAAAGAGAGGGGTTTCGTCTCAATTTTAATTCCATTGAGGTTTATTTGTTATTATGCACCAAATTGCATTTATATGGTTTATATAATTCCCTTTATTATTTTATTTAATTATTAAAATTAATTTTATGTTATTAAATTTTTAATTTAGGTTATTCTTTTCCCTTATATCTGGATTCAAGAGTTACATAACTTGTAAGGGAATTTCTAGTCACACATTTATTTTAGTGGGATATATTCTATATTAACGACTCATTTATTTTTTGTTTTCTGTATACTGAACATTTTTTTATTCAATTATTATTATCCTTATAGTTATAGGTATTTACATATCCATTTAATAATCTATATTTCATGGGGATTATGACTCAAAGGCTTCAAATTGCAAGAGTACTTTCGTCTCAATTTTTCAACATTGAGTCACATGTCTTGTTTTTCACCTATATTAGTTTAGATGTTGTATATAATACCATAATAAATATTTTATAATGAATACAGTTATATTAATGATATTTTAAATTTACATTAAAGTTATTCTTTAATGGGAATTATGATTCACAGTTACAAAAGTGGTAAAAGCATATAGCTATAATCTCTTCATTTACCAGGATTGTTTAGGATTATTTTTTCATATATGAAATATTATTATTCATATATCAAAAAAAGGCATGAAATTTTTTATCCTTTGTTTCTTCATGTTGTATCAAATTTAATTTTCTATTTTTCCACTCGTTGGTAATTATGTTAATTAATAAAAAAATATTGTGAAATTCTGAAATTATTTCTATTATTAGTCAAATATTAATGTACATTATAAATTGTGTTCTCTAAAAATGTATTAAAATACGTTCTACTATTATACGAAGAAAATTGAATGAAAAATATAAACAAGTTTTAAATTTTTTTACTTTAAAAAAAAGAATATTCTCATTAGTTTCTGATTAGAAAAATTTTCAAACATTCTTATTCTACAAAAATGATAGTTCCTCATGTATGGACTTATTTTACATCTTCAACATCATTTTATTGGACCTTAATTTTCAATTATAAAATATTTTTTAAAGAAAATTTTTTCAAAAATCCTAGTATTTTTTTATAAAAAATTAATGGAAAATTGCTTTAATAAATATTTTCTATTTAAAAGGTATTTTAAATGATTTTCAATGATTCATATACATATTTTCAATAGGTTATTTTAAAAAAAATTAAATGATCTGAAATATTCTATTATAGTTTATGAATGTTATTTTTGAAGGATTTTATTTTCAGAATGATTTAGGTTATAAAAACAAGTTTTCAAATTAAAATTGATATTTCCCTCAATAAATATTTTAAATTAATTTTAAATTTGAATACTTATGTTATCAATTTTTTTCAATCAAAATTGTTTAATTTTTTTTAAGATTTAGAATGTTATTTTCTATGATATTTCATTTCCATTAATAAATTATCCATGTGAAAATTCCCAACCCTA
This sequence comes from Viscum album, assembly GCA_963277665.1. Taxonomy (NCBI): domain Eukaryota; kingdom Viridiplantae; phylum Streptophyta; class Magnoliopsida; order Santalales; family Viscaceae; genus Viscum; species Viscum album. Next base: position 1,005,896,343 of record OY728158.1, on the reverse strand, counting down.
CTTAATACCATATGATATCTGTTGATGTAGATTATAATATACCAAGGATAAGATCCAAGGAAATGATTCTTATTCTCTATTTGAATGATTTAATATTAATATTACATGTTTTTTATGAAAAAAATCTCTCTTCAGTCCGATATAACAAGATAAAAATATTATTAAACCTTCTTCCTTTCATGGGTAATCCTATGATTATGAAAACTATCTCTTGTTCCTAAGGTTATGAGAAAATTAAATATTTATGATTCAAATTTCATTTCAGTGGTTATTATATGTCGTTTTTGAAACCCATACCTTTTTAGGGGTCATGATATGATGAATTTTTTATTATATTTTGTCACATGTATTTATGATTTCATTATTAGATATTTTGTATATATATCTCCCTTCAATTAATTGGGTAACGCTTTATGTTTCTTTTGACAGACATGAATGGTATATAAAGTGAAATCTTTTTAGTAAATTACTTTTCACACTATGATGGTATTAACAGTTCTCATTTACTACTAATATGGTCTATGTAGTGAAATTTTACTGAAAATATAGTATTGTGAGTGAATCATGACTACTAATATTGTTTGGGGAGGTAACCCATTCTACTACAAGGTAAAGTCTATGAATATGGATGGTGGAATGTCTGAACCAGTGGTTGTAGCCCCTATGAAGTGCCTGGGTAGGTTTTAGAAATGAACCATGACTTAGAGATAATGTATTTATATACATATATGTTATCCAAAAATTCTATGACATATTTTGATGTTATGGTCTCATGTCATGTGCTATTGATTCCATAATTATTAATGCCTTACAAATTTCCAATCATTATTCCCATGTCTCATTTATATGATCTTTGATATATATAGTGTATGATCTAAATTTTTTTATCATGTTCTTATACGATTATTCTCTTGTTATTCATAAATATTTCCATTATTTTTCCTTACTAAGCATCTAAACTCCACATTTCCTCTGTTTACTATCTGCATTTTATGAAAAATAGTTTTATGTATATTTAGTAAAGAGGAATATATTTTTGGGAAACATTGGATTTGTTTCCCCAAGTAATAAGAGTGTGTTCTATGTGTCCAGAGACATTAAACTATTACTATCCTCAATAATATAATTTTTTAATATGCTTAATATACATCTAAAATGGTGTCAATACAATGTTTATCATTCTTATGATTCTATAGTTAGTATTAAGAGAATGGTTTAATTATCCTTTAGGAAATAATATGAGAAAACATTAGTGAGGTCCTTATGTATATTTCTAGTGATATATCTAGGTATTTCACCATGGATATGACCATGTATGAGTAAAGGTACAGGAAAATGTACAAAAATATTTTTAAAAGATAGTGAGAGTGGTTTCCAAGAAATAACAATCTTTCTAGATACTATAAGTGGATGTGGATATAAATAGATGTACATGGGGGTAACAACCCTGAAGACACCATATTGAGATATACTCGGTCGAGAACTGGTGAACAAAAATGAGCCTAGCTAGACACAGGTTTTTACTCTACCAAGAGATATTATATGTAAATTTTCAAACTCTTCATGAACCTTTGAGAAGGATTTAAAAAGTAGATGGAAATTAGTATCCTAGGATAAACCTAAGGTGTTATATTTTAAAGAAGGTTTTGTAATTTAGACATCATATCAGATATTTTTAAGGTTTTTTTCAATATGATAAGTTTTTATAAAACTATTATTTCAGGTTTTAGTAAATGGATGGAATACAGAAGGAACTATGTTCACAATGAATGTGAATGAAGATATTCTGATCAGCTATCGACTGGGATGATGAAAGGGGTAACAGTACTGGAAATTTATGTTATACCAATGGACCTATTCCCATAATTTTGGATAAACTATATGTATAAAAGGCATAATTAAAACATATACAAATAATTTATCCTAAATAGTGGGAATATCACATTACTAAAACTCTATACATAATGTTTTAGAAAATTATGGGGATAAGTGCCTCACCAAAATTCCAATACGCACAATATTTTTAATACCATGGGTATAAGTACCTCACACAAACCATATACCAATGGTTTTTCCAAAATCATGGATATAAGTTCCTCAAACAATCCACATACCCGGGTTTTTAAAAAAAAATTGGTCATGGGTGCCTAAAAACAAACAATATACCTCTGAGTTTCTAAAAAACTGTGGCTATAGGCTCCCTATATAACAATGGTGATGAATGAAGCATTGGTATAAGTTTATTTCTCAGAACCTATTCCAATGGTGTTGGAAACCCATTGCTATAGGTCCCAAAATTTTTATGAACTATTCCAACGGTTCTGAAAAACGTTTGTATAGGTCTTTACCAATAGTTTATTATAACTATGGGTATAGTTCCAAGGATTTTTCATGAAATATTTTTTAAAATATCATTATATAAATACAAAATTATTTTATATTTAAATATATAAATATATATAAATATTATTTTATATTTATAACGAATGTCATATCTTAATGGTTAGGTCATTTATATATAAGTGAGAGGTTATAAGTCCAAACCCCTTTAATTTATTTATTTTTACATTACTATATACAAATAGTTTTCCCAAAACCATTGTTATAGGTATATACCATTAAAATTATAGATAATAACCAAAAAACAACTGCTCTAATATATACCAATAGTTATTTGGTTTATACCAGTGGTTACAGACCATTGGTAAAGGCCATTTTTTCACTACTATAAAGGATCAAGTAATCATGCCTAACTAGTTTTCATGGATCATTATTTACCACATGTTCCTCAACCAACACTATGACTCACTAAAGAATAGAAGTATTGGAATCACTATGTGTTTATGTAATAGAGACCATGGAGGAAAAACAGTCATTTAGCCTTTTATTGTGAATGTGGAAAGAAAAACCCAAGTGAATACATTAGAAAAATGTAATTTTTTTCACTATCGAAATGATAGTCATGAAGACAATAACTGAAATGAGAAAATGAAATGTCAGGTTAAACAAATGAATGATAATAATGGTATCCCTCTGAAACCATCCATGGTTAATTGCATTAAATGTGGAATGAATGATAATTATTAATATTGATGTCCTATGTGGAATATCTATATGATAATTAGCAATGTTGTAAGAGTAATGGTTATATTGCTGATGATTATGAGACTATAGGTGAAATGTTAAAGGAAATATATATTATATAATAGGATGAGATATCATTATTAATGTCGTATATATGAAGTGAAATAATTGAAGTGTATATGTATTTTCATTAAAGGAATTTTAATTGTTAATTATATATGGATTTTTTCATTTATATTTTTCACTAATGATTTAAAAGAATATTTTTAATGGTGCAAATGAGATGAATTTATTTTAATAAAAAAGTGATATTAAATGGAAACACACGATTAATGGAATATTAACACCTAATATATTCCCAATGATGATTTAATTATGTTTATATAATGATATGTTGGATATGAATAAGTGAAATGGACCTTACTAATTACCTTGGAACATGCGTATTGATTTTTTGAAAAATTGTTTTATGCTATCATGAATAGGGTTTATAAGATTTTTTTTCATTTATGTAATATATCCAATAATGTATGAAATAATAAATATTTAATGTTTTCAATTAGGTTTTGTGGTAATTACTGTATTTCTAGAGAATACATGATGAAGGTATTCAAATGTTTGTTATGTGGATAAACAAGAGAAACATTATGATATACAATGGATCAATTAAATGTTTTTTAATATATTTAGTAACCCTATTTCTAATTTTTTTGAATTTTTTATTTCAAAAATAGTATATAGTGAAGAATTTATAGAATGGTTTAGTTTTACAAATTGATGAGTTTTTAGATATTAATTTATTATCTAACTATATGAGTACTTTTGAATATTAGATAACTTTTGAAAATCATATGGTTGTGATAAAGATGAATAGAATGACCTATGATTCAATTTATGAATCTCATTATTTTTTAATGCTTCAGGAATGAAAAAATTACCTTTATTTCGTGGAATAAGTGATTAAGTTGGAACTGATGGAGGATAAATAGATGTTTAGACTGTAATGAATAAAGTAATTATATATTATCATAAAAATATTTCATCTTTAGAAATATGGGTCTTTAAATAATATTTTCCCTCATTGTCATCATTTTTTATGATATAAATAATCATTTTCAAGAAACCAAATTTTATGTATTTGGGATCATTAACATTATCCTAAAAATGTTCTTTATCAGTCTAAATCATAACAAGACAGTTATATTTTACTTCCATGTTAGTTTTTTGACATTAAAACTATGTTGTTCTATATGGAATCATTGTTATGAGTTACTTATTGTAATGATTATGTTTCTATCATTCCCCTTAAATTGAATATTTAGTATTCCTTTTCTGATATGGCTTATTATGAAAGTAAAATTAGATTAATAAAATTTTTATAAGCCTTACAAACATAAATGGATAAATTAATTTTATGTGGGGTTGAATGTGACACCATGAGAGATCCTAAATTTTTTTCTCAAATTAATTTAATTATATTTGATATTTTTAATTCCATAAAACGTTAAATATGTATTTTTATAGGAAAACACTATATTTTTATTCCACTATATATAATACCATGTTAAATGTGAATGACCATAAAATCATAGATTATTTTGGGGTACATGAAACACTATTATTATATTGTGTAACTCAAAATTTTGAGTCCATTAAACAACTAGTGTAACATGAAATACTGGGTTTCTTTGAAGTAAAAGATACTATTAACATCATTATTAAAAGATTGTTCTAATTGTTGCATAGGCTTTAGAATTTAATATATGAATAATATTATATAAATTATAAAACTATTGTTTACATGAGTTTATGAAATTAATTCTTTGGTCATCAATTAATTTTAAAATAAAATTAAAACGAATTTATTTTAAAGGATATTTTTTTTGAAAAATAAATTTTTAGAACTATAATGGTGTTTATGTTAATAAATTAAGTTAATTATTATTATTCAGAGATAAAAATGAAATTTATATATTTTAAATTTTTAAAAAATATTCATTAAATAAGTTATATATTGACAAAATATAAAAAATCCAATTTTAGGAACAAAAGCTTTGTTATTCTAAATGGAATATTTACCACGTCTTGTGGGTTATTTTTCATACAAATTGATTTTTATAACATTTTAAAATATAGTTTTACCAGAAAATATAATTTAATAAATCACAATATCCAAATTTAAATTTGGTGAATATTTGGTATTTTTCTATGATGTTTCATTTTAGAATGAATAGTGAAAATGTTGAATTTTAATTGAAAAGTGCATTTTATTATAATTTATTTATATTTTCTAGTTATTTTATTATTTAGTTTAAAAATATAATTAGATTAATTTTAAATCTTCTAAGATAATTTAGGTCATTTTAATCATTTTCACATTGAAATTGGATATAAAAACTTTTCAAACTTTTGATCATTTTCACTATAATAACTCATCATCTCATCTCATCTGCAGGATTAATTTAAAATTAATTTTATCCACTAATGTGTTGATAATTTTGAAACATAGATATAATATTTTAAATCATCATAATATATAATTTCTTGTATAGTTAACTTGGTGTTTTAAAAAAAATATTAGTGAAAGTAATAAAAATAATTACATCAATTTAGGTAGAAATGAGTTTACTTAGAGGTTAAATGTTCATCTTAAGTGGCCAAAAAAACTAGAGACATGTCTAAAATTCCTTTTATGGACAAATTTATAATCTATACTCGATTTTCTATATTTTTTCATTATTTTAGTCACATTATGTATGCATGACCACCCAATAGTGTTTACCTTTTTATATTTACAAGAATGAAACTCTTCCTTCACAATAAAGGTTCACCCCCACTCTTAATCAAACATGTGAAATGATTTTTGTCATCCATTTAATGACAAAAATATATATATAATTCCCTAACTTAATCATAAAATACTAAATTTGATCGTAAATACAAACAATAAAACCATTTGGTTCAAACCAAATAGATAGCTACACGAAGAAGAGGTATCATCATTCCCCAACCACTTTTTTTTATTTATTTTACCCCAAATTAATTTATCAAATTCTATGATTATATAATAACTTTAGTATCCCAGAAATATTAACATATTTTTATATTCACAATACAAACTACACCGATTCACACTTTTATCAATTGTAATACGCAATCATCGTTCTTGTATAAAGGGGACTACCAACTCATGATATGATGGTGTTTGTTCATCCATTACCACATATCAAGGATGGTAATGATGATTAAATTATTATTTTTTTCTATATATATTATATCAATGATTAATTTATTCTTTTTGAAACATTATATAATAGATACATTCATTTTTTCTATATTGTGGAAATACGATAACATCATTTGTGGATGCCTAGACTGTTGCCTTATCAAAGAAATGTGATTCATTCATGCATTATATAGAATCTATTAAGGTTTATTTTAATAGAAAAAATTCATATTTATTAAATAATAATTCTACTATAATGAAAATATATTTCTTTAAATGCATCATTAACATTTGTTTATATCAATAAGACATAAATTGGAAAAAGTATCCAAGAATACATATGACCTACCATTTCCATGATTGATGTATTTCATTTACTAGATATACTTTTATTTATTATTTTAAATAAATATAGAATGAATATATATTATATTTAAATCATGGTTTAAATTGTCACACCCGTGTTTTTTTTCTTTTCATGTTATGGTTTTGATCAAGTTTATTGAAAATACCGATCCTTTTATTGGGAGTGGGCTGAGAGTAATTTTTATTTTTAAACTACCATATATGTCTAATCACCCTAATTTGGGTTCTCCATTTATTGTTTATGATTTTTTGGAGAAAGGGTTATTACTTCATGATTTGGGCCAACCATAGGCCCATTTTCAGATTTAAAAACATATTTTGATTCTTTTATAAATCATTCATTTTTTATCATTTTTGACTCATTCAACTTCCCACTTGTACTAAACGGAAATATTAAAACTACCATATCCTTATTGACCACTTAAAAATTAATAATCACGGTGAATTAGGGTTACTGTTTTAGGTATTGGGTGAGCCCATGGGTCAATTTCAAGTTTTTAAAAATAATTATTTCCTTTATATCTAATTCAATTTTTATTATTACTCAGCTATTCTACCTCCCACTCAAATAAAATACCCCTATATTCACCCCAATTATCGATTTTACCTATTTGTAGCTCATATGAGTCATATATTAGTGAAAACACTTAAATGTATCTCAAATCGTCCAGAATCACGAAGGTAAATTATTTCATCCATAAATCATTCAATTCATACTATTTTTCACAAAAATAATCACTCCCTAGTTCATCCAGACATTATGAGACTCTCTAGGATGTTTCAATCCATTTCAATTTTTATTATTTTATTGTTGTGAAAATTGGTTGTTTAATCCTTGTTTTGGGAAATGTAGTGTTGTTTTGTCATTAATGTGCACACCAAGTGTTTCTTTAAATGTTCCACTATCTTTCAAAACAATATTATAAAATCTATAACTTGTTTAATGGTATTTTTAATATGTTATAGTAACTTGTATAAAATTTTTCATGCAATTGATGTTTTATTTCTTCCATGTTCTTAAAATAAACTATTTTGTTTAAAAGGGAATGTCATGTGTTCGGTAAATTGCCCGTTTGGAATTTATGTGTGATGTTTGATTTAAAAATTAATTTTCTGGATTTATAAATGAATTGGAAGACTGATAAATGTTATTTTTTATTCCTCATATGGATTTACATTTTTTATTTGTTTTTACAATCAAACGTATGTTTGTTTACAACATTTTTTGGCCTCAGTTGTCAAAAAATGGCCCGTTTCACATCCTTATGAAAATAGTTGTTTTTTAATATGTAACCTGAATGTTTTAAGGTAGTTATAAATGTGTTTATATTCTTTAAATGGTGTGTATATATCACCTTAATAAAATTTAAATTAATACCTTGACAAAGGATAGTTTTGAGAAAAGCTTAACGGCCCATTTTGGAATTCGTTTTTTGTAAAAATGTTTTCCATGTGTATTTCATGTTTTATCTTTTGGGGAAATATTATGGTCCAAGAAAAATAATTTAGTAATTTGTTTTGGGCTTCCAAATATGTTTTTTTCTATTATTGATGGGTCTGTGGCCTTAAAATAGCATTTTTAAGGGATTTTATGTGCAAGGCCTCGTTATAATCCTTGAAATTGTTTTACGAATATTTTTATTTGTTTATTGATTCATGAAGAAAATGTGAAGCATGTTTGTAGTATTTTTGTGTGTATTTGGTTTAGAAATGTAATTTTGATGTGGAAAATTTATTTGATAACATTCTTAACATGATTTATCACTAATGGGAATCCTGGGTATCTAGGTGGGCAGACGTGTACTACTATGCTAGTGATTCTGTGGGGTTCGACCCCTATTTTATGTAGCAAGTATGGTAATGACAACACTAACTAAACTATGATGTTTATGTTGTTGGGCGACCAAAAGGTTATGTTTATGCTCTCTACTAGTGTCTCGTGAACATAATAAAGGATATTATTATGGTCACTCTCACCGACATACGAGGTACCTAGGGCTCACAACTAACTAGTTCCTAGGGGTGTTCCCATGGATTGTGTTCATTGGCTATTTTGTACTCCCCATTGGCATATAGTGTTTTAGATGGTAAATTCAGTAGTGTGTGTATATGGACCCGGCCTTAAACATTACTTATTATTGAATTAAATGAATAATTCACATTGAGGATCTTTTCAGGTTTAGAGTTTTATAGAATTAGGACATAACTATTACATCTCAAAGAGTACAAAGTAGACGCATCTACTCAGCTTCATTTTTTTTACAAAAATAAAAACTCCTGAACAAAAGATTAATGTCTAGTTCCTTGTTTTAGACATCCTGACATTTCCTTGATCCCATCCTTGACCCTATTCAACATTATGTCATGTGAAAAACATTTCAAAAATACTTGGGATGAGCATAAAAAGCTCAGTAAGGGTTATAAAAATACGGAAATAAAACATTAGTCCATGAATAAAGAGGAATCAATGAAATCATAATTTACTCATACAACATAATCAATTTAACATACCTAATGAAATCATATGATTTATGAATAACTCATAGGAATCATAAGACATAAAGGTAACTTGAGCCATTCATAACATTATTATGTAGGGAATAACCCTCATGGTTACATTTGGAATACCCATCACAATATATTCCCTAAATCTCTTCGGAGAAACCTTAGCGTTTAACCCCTTCGCATTACCCAATGCATTGGAGAGCTATATCGGGCTCACCCACCCTTAGTTTATCACGGAACCACCCGTATTCTTAAAAAATGCCCAAGAACCATAAAATAATCATAGAAAATAACTTAAGAACAATGGAAAGATAACATTCCCACATTGTAATAACAATATAACATTTTATGATATTGAAATAATGAATCCATTCTAAAACCCATTTTAAAAACCATTTAAAACATTTAATAAAGTGATTTTTTAATCAAAGTGTCCCATACCACTTTTAGGCTTTTAAAATTTTAAACCATTAATATCCATATAAATAAATCCTTAAAACCATTTTGAAAACATGGATATTAATGAGAAATATTTATAAGTATACATAATTAAAACATTTAAAACGATATTTTAGTTAAAGGGTTTTTAACAAAATGAGAGGCACTTAAATACAATAATTGAGGAATAAAATTTAATCAGAACTTTAAAATATCATGAGAATAAATGGATTTATGATATAATAATCCAAAGGAAAGTATATAGACCATATAAGAGTGAATTGGTTCATAACAACAATGAAGCCTCAATAGAAATGTAAAATGATATAAAATCCCTTATAAAGAAGATATTCTTAAATTAAAGACAAATCAATCTCATAATTATGTGTGAAAAATATAAATAAACTCAATATAAGTTGATACTAAGTGTAAAACAACCAGAGGTAATTTACACATATTCATAGGATGACATATTCAATAACTACATGTTGATCCCAAGGAAATCAAAATTTGGTTAAGAGGTTCCCTTGGTAAAATTCGACAGCCTAACGACGTCACATTAAAATTCATAAAATTATTTGATGAGAGTTAAAATGGTATCTCATCACTAGGAAATAAAATTTACATCAATAAGGATATAGAATAACATATCACAACATAAAAATATGTAAATTTAAAGACATAACAAAATAAGTCTTTTAAAAAGAGTAGGGTGAAAGGTTCCCTTACCGATTTGGGTAACTTTCTAAACGTTAACCCCATGAAAGAAGGATCGTACAACATTGATGTAAATAGACATAAAAGAAATTATATTACACAAAGAGTATAATAATGGGAATTACATACACCACTCAAAGTAAATAATGGAAAATGTTATATAAATCTCACAGGAATAAAAGTGAGATGAAAAATCACTTACGAAAACTCGGCAGCCTACTAACTCCACTTAAAACATCCAAAAAAAGGATTGATGAAATAAAATAGGGTATCTCATAATATGAACATATAAAATATAGTAATAGTAATATAAAAGAACATACCCCAACATAAGAAAAAGAATCATAAAAGAAACGACATAAAAGAGAGTACTTAAAAAGAAAGAGATAGGTAGGATCCCTTACCTCAAGTCCGACTTGTTTTGATCATTTCTTTATCTTCCGGAATAATAAACTTTGGTCAATTTATAATTTATTAAGGTAATCCTTTATATATTATTATTCAGTTCATATCACATATTATAATGTTATAATAATTGGTTAATAATGTGAGTTCATATTTTACGTTTTTGTCGATGTTTGGTACATGAGTCAAAAATAATCTTGTTTGAAAATGATTGTCCATGTAGTGATAACTAATTGATCTCCAAAAAGTATTAATTATTTAAATATCATATATATCCATTAAATATTCATTTTATACTATTCCATAACATTTGGAGATAAAAATAAATGAAATTCACCATTCATGGAGACGGTAGGCCGTACGTACGCACGAACGCTACTTTCATTTCATTGACATATTAATGGAATTAAAAATAATTGAGAGATATATTTATATATTATAATTCCAGTATAATATATATGTTTTATAGGTCACATAATTTCATTAATTTCATTCTTTATACATTCCACGTATTGCATGAACGAGTCACATCACTTGAGCGGGCAGTAGACAACACTTCCTCGTATGAAATTATCGCATTTGTACAACATGCAAAGCATAAAGGTATCTTTTTAAATATAAAATAAAAAATCATATGGAAAACATAAATACCATATATATCATATATAAAATACAGAGACATCACAATGGCTACCATGAAAGGTGTTAAAAGAAGATTGAACAATCATCGTTTCGTGAGGCAGTAATTCACCATCCACAGAAACAGTATGTTTTTTAACCATTAGATAGATGTGTGTGTAAGTGTAGCTAGAATACTTAAAATAACAACAACCTAGTATATTTAAGATTCTGGTGTTGTTACAAAAGAAAGGAATAAAAAGAGTTTAGGGGTTTGTAGAAGCAAAATAAAACAAAAGAACACAAGTGAAGACATTACCATTAAATCTGGTAACTCCTCTTGGTATGACCCAAAAGGGTTTGTTGAAGAGCATTATTCCAATGGTTAGGCCTCAATTATAAATAAAGGGATGTGTAGAGATGAATTGGGCAGGGGTTGTCAAGCCAAAGGCTTGATAGGTGTGGGTAAGGTGGTAGAGGTGGGGCCCTTTTATTAGAGAAGAGGAGGGGCACTCTTGGAAAGTTATAAACTATTACTTTATTATAAAATGATTTTCGGATTTTAAAGGTCCCAAAAATATATATTTCGAGGATAAGGTGATAAATTTTTGAAATGAACCCATACAATAGGTTTCTGACAAGTGTATGACTTATATTTCACCCTATCTTCTCATTTTATTTAAATCATTCATTTATGATGTAATCACTGCATCATCACGATGTCATAAATAAAATAATTTATTTATTGTGTAAAAATTATAAAAAAAACATCATGATGTTGGAAATATTCTTATATTTCTAATTAATATTTATAGTCAAAAATATGTCTTGTATAACCCCATGTAAAAATTGTTTTAGGAAAACAATACATGTTTGTGACATTTTAATTTTAACTTTAAATAAAAAGTTATTAATGTCATCTTCCAACCAATGTGGCTCTATGGGGTCCCCAAGTTGACCCATGTATTTTCCTGATCTTCCATGACTCATCGAATATGATTAGGACATGTTTCAAGGTCATTTGATATTATTATAACATTATCTTACCTTAAATTATAATAATTACCTCTAATCGCGATTAATAAAACATAAAAGTTACTTTTCACCAAAAAAATTATTTTAATCTCATTGAACCACATTTTACATTTTAATGACAACCATGTATGTCATATTTTTGAATATAAAATCACAGAAGTGGTAAAGTTTTATTTAAACGAAAAATCAGTTTCTTTAACTACCACTTAGTGGTTTCACTATTCATCAATAAATTGAAGTTTTTCAGAAAAATACCAAAACATCACCCTAAGCTATATTTGATATTATGAATTCAAAAATGATGCCTATTTTACAAAATTAAAAATATATATGTTTCATTAATTAATTTAATAATTCATTCTCGATGTCAAAACAAATAGAATGTTTTTAAGAAACAATATCTATTAAAATATTGACACTAGTTTAAGTCCAATTTCAAAGTGAAATTAATTACAATGACCACCATTGGATTAAATGGAAAAAATATATTCTAAATACACTTTAATCTCAATTAAAAAGATAATCTATCTATATAAATAAATCAGATTAAAAGGAGGTTTTGAATTAAAATGCAACATTTTCACTAAAAATGATCTTTATCAGAAAAATAACAAAAATTTACAAAAAGTAAATTTTGATGTCCAGATTCTAAAGAAGGATTTTATATTGTCAAATACAACATATAAAATTTTCAAAAGTATATTTATAAAGGTTTCTCCATGAAAAGGTGGTTAATCGACCTTTCAAAGAATATTAGAAGATTTGTGCTTAAAATTGGATTCATTTGCATTTTAAGCCTCTAACATTTATTGGATAAATGTAAAAATATTTAACAAGCATATGTAATCATTTTGTAGTTATTTCTGTTCATTCCCTCCATTACAACGGCTAGGCGTTAACTATTATAATATTATAATATTATTAGTGTGCAACATAAGATTTCAAATAAACTCGTTGTTGCGTATTGGGTACGCCATCGAGCATAGGATTCCCTTTAAAGTAGTATTAACAGTTTATTCACAAATATTGATAAAAATTAGAATGTAATATTATTTATTTACCTGGGATGTTACATCCTTCCCCCTTTGGGGAATTGCATCCCCATAATTTCAAAATTGGGCTTGGAAACATCATTGAATATCCCACATCGGAATAAGAGTCAGTAAAACTATCACTTTAAAAGAAAGGGAGAGAAGTACAAAGGTCACCCGAGTTAACCCATACTAGGATTCAAAGTATGAAAATATGGATATGGAGGAGAAAACAAAGGGTCATATTCTGATGGAGAGTGATAGTAAACATGTCTAGGAGAAAGTTAACCACAAGAAAATCACAAACTTGGGATGGGTTAAATGGTATTCGATTCCCCAGTAGGAAAAGTTAACGGAAAACATTTTTGTTTTAAGTTACTCTTCATTAAGGAATTTATTTTTTAGCTTAACTAAATCATAATGAAACATACTTACTTGTCATGTATACTTTCAAATTTTACTATATTCCTTAATCAAACTCATATTTTCTCCAAAAGATGAGTATTTAGGAAGACTTGTTCGCATTATGAGTACTATAATAAACATCTTGAGAATCAACTAATCCACAAAAGAGAACTATATATTTCCCATGTCTTTAGATCTCAACAAAAAACAAACCAAAAATTTTAGTACGAGATCAAATAATATCCAAAAAAGATTTTTTTTACAAAACGAAAAACCACTCTTAATCTCCAAAATTTGTCAAACAAAACCCAAAGTTCAACAAAGACCTTTCAATAAACAATTTTTCCATAAAATTATTCAAAGTAAACCCATATAAAATTTAATCTCAAATATTTTAAGGATTTAATCACATAGTTTCCCAAGGTTTAAATTAACATTTATCTCCAAATAACATCAGTTGCTATGAAAGTCCCATAATGAAAAGCAATTAACCTAATCACATATCCTCCATGATAGGTTAATAATTTCCATAGATAACCCAAAATAATCTTACCCTTGATTCATATAATCATCTAACTAAAAATAATTTTTCAAACTAACCAGGGACTTTACGTAGTCCAGTGGTAAGTTATAAATACAAGTCGCACTTTAGTTGTGGGTTCGATTCCTGCAGCTTTGTCCCATGCGACGGGTTGTCACACGGTCTGCGTGTTATGATATTTCTAAAAATATATAATTCTTAAATAATTCCCCAAAATGAGATAAAATCTTCAAAAATAACCATAACATAATATGACCTCATGTTTATCTCATGTCGTTTATATTCCATCATAACGTATAGTAACCCTTAATTACCTCAAAAGTAAGGATCATATAAACCCTAATGGTTACCTTTATAATTATTACCTAAACATCCATGTCGAGTTGGTTCTCTTGTACATGATGCATTAAAGAACTCACCAAAGTTCATGTGGTTGATCATGACTCTTGATAGTTGGATTATAATAGCCATGATATTTCTCATTGAATCCCCCATTTCATCCAGTCTCTTAATCAGAGAACCACCACAGTTTCCTTTAAACCCATTGTCACTTTGGTGACTGTTAGATCCATCCATTTACTAAAACCATAAATTTCAGTGTGAGCATATCAACAAAATCATTATGTACTAAAGAGGAACATAAACACTAAGATATACTTATCCAAGTTATCTCAAACTCATTCCAACCTTGAAAAATAACAATGACTCTATCTAATATAATAACCATTGTGGTTATACACAACATTTCACTTAACACTCTAACCTCTAATGTTATCTAAACCTCCCTCTAATACCAACTATAAGGACCCAGCCTTAAAAATTACTTATTATTGAATTAAATGAATAATTCCCATTGAGTATCTTTTTAGGTGAAGAGTTTTTGAGAATTAGGACATAAATATTACATCTCAAAGATTACAAAGTAGAAACATCTACTCAGCTTCCATTATTTTTCACAACAATAAAAACTCTTGAATAAAAGAGTCATGTCTAGTTCCTTGTTTTAGAAATCCTGACATCTCCTTGATGCCATCTTTGACCCTATTCAACATTATATCCTATGAAAAACATTTCAAAAAAACATGGGATGAGAATAAAAAACTCAGTAAGGGTTATAACAATACGGAAAGAAAATAGCAGTCCATGTATACAAAAGAATCAATGAAATCATACTTTAGTCATAAAACATAAGCAGTTTAACATACCTCATGAAATCAAAATATTTATGAATAACTCATAGAAATCATAAGACATAAAGGTAACTTGAGGCATTCATAACATTCTTACGTAGGGAGTAACCCTCATGGTTACGTTTGGAATACCCATCATAGTATATTTCCTAAATCTCTTCGGAGAAACCTTAGCATTTAACCCCTTCACGTTACCCAATGCATTGGAGATCTATATCGGTATCACCCGCCCTTAGTTTATCACGGAACCACCCGTATTCATAAAAAATTCCCAAGAACCAACACATAATCATAGAATAGAACTTAAGCACAATGGAAAGATAACATTCCCACATTTTAATAACAATATAACATTTTAAGATATTGAAATAATGATTCCATTCTAAAAACCATTTTTAAAACCATTTAAAACATTAAATAAAGAGATTTTTGAATCAATGTGTACCATACCACTTTGAAGCTTTTAACATTTTAAAACATTAATATCCACATAAATAAATCCTTAAAATAATTTTGAAAACATGGATATTAATGAGAAATATTTGTAAGTATAAATCATTAAAACATTTAAAACGATTTTTTAGTTAAAGGGTTTTTAACAAAATGAGAGACACTTGAATACAATAATTAAGGAATAACATTTAATTAGAACTTTATAATATCATGAGAATAAATGGATTCATGATATAATACTCCAAAGGATAGTATATACACCCTATAAGAGTGAATTGGTGCATAACAACAATGAAGCCTCAAAAGAAATGTATAATGATATGAAATCCCTTATAAAGAAGATATCCTTAAATTAAGGACAAATCAATCTCATAATTATGTGTGAAAAATATAAATACACCCAATATAAGTGGATATTAAGTGTAAAACAACCAGAAGTAATTCACACATATTCATAGGATGACATATTCAATAACTACATGTTGGACCTAATGAAATCTAAATTGGGTTAAGAAGTTCCCTTGGTAAAATTCGACAGCCTAATGGTGTCACATTAAAATTCATAAAAATAGTTGATAAGAGAGAAAATTGTATCTCATCACTTGGACATAAAATTTAAATCAATAAGGATATATAAGAACATATCCCAACACAAAAAGATGTATATTTAAAGACATATCAAAATAAGTCTTTAAAAAGTGGAGGGTGAAATGTTCCCTTACCGATTTGGGTAACTTTTGAAACGTTCACCCCATGAAAGAAGGACCGTACAACATTGATGTAAATATACATAAAAGAAATTATATTAAACAAAATGTAGAATAATGGGATGTAAATACACCACTCAAAGGGAATAGTGTCAAATGTTGTATAAATCTCACGGGAATAAAAGTGAGATGAAAAATCCCTTATGAAAACTCGACAGCCTAACGGTGCCACTTAAAACTTAAAAAAATGGATTGATGAAATAAAATAGGGTATCTCATCATATGAACATATAAAATACAGAAATATTAATATAAATGAACATCCCCCAACATAAGAAAGAGAAGCATAAAAGAAACGGCATAAAAGAGAGTACTTAAAAAGAAAGAGATAGGTGGGATCCCTTACCTCAAGTCTGACTTGTCTTGTTCGTATCATTATATTCCTGAATAATAAACATTGGTCAATTTATAATTTCTTAAGGTACTTATTTAAAGATTTTTATTCATTTCATATCACATATTATAATGTTATAATAATTGGCTAATAATGTGAGTTCATATCAGACATTTTTGTCGATGTTTGGTACATAAGTCAAAAATGAACTTCTTTGAAAATGATTGTCCATGTAGTTATAAGTAAATCATCTCCAGAATAGTATTAATGATTTAAATATCATATATATCCAGTAAATATTCATTTTATACTATTCCATAACATTTAGAGATAAAAATAAATGAAATGCACCGTTCATGGAGACGGTAGGCCGAACGTACGCATGAACGCTACTTTCATTTATTTGACATATTAATGGAATTAAAAATAATTGAGAGTTGAATATATTATAATTAAAGTGTAATATATATGTTTTATCGGTCACATAAGTTCAATAATTTCATTCTTTATACATTCCATGTATTGCATGAATGAGTCACATCACTTGAGGGGGCGGTAGTCCACACTTCCTCTTATAAAATTATCGCATTTGCACAACATGAAAAGAATAAAGGTATGTTTTTAAATATAAAATACAGAAGCATATGGAAATCATAAATACCATATATATCATATATAAAATAAAGTGACATCATAATGGCCAACATGAATGGTTTTAAGAGAAGATTGATCAATCATCATTTCGTGAGGCAGTAATTCGCCATCCACAGAAACAATATGTTCTTTAACCATTAGACGGAGGTTTGTGTAAGTGTAGCTATAATACTTCACAAAAAAAATCCTAGTATATTGAAGATACTGTTTTTGTTATAAAATAAATGAATAAAAAGAGTTTAGAGGTTTGGAGAAGCAAAATAAAACAAAAGAACACAAGTGAAGACATTACCGTTAAATCGGGTACCTCCTCTTGGTTTGAACCAAAATGGTTTCTTGAAGAGAATTATTCTAAATGTGAGGCTTCAATGATGAAGATAGTGATGTGGAGAGATTTAATGGGTAGTGTTTGTTCAAATCCAAAGGCTTGAGAGGTGTGGGTAAGGTGGTAGAGGTGGGGGCCTTTTATAAGAGAAGAGGAGGGGCACTCTTAGAAAGTTATAAATTATTACTTTATTATAAAATGATTTTCTGATTTTAGAGGTCCCAAAAGGTTATATTTCTAGGAAAAGGTGATAAGGTTTCTAAATCCAGCCATCAAATAGGTTTGTGACAACTTTAAGTCTTATATTTCACCCTATATTCTCATTTTATTTAAATCTTTCATTTATGAGGTAATCACTGCATCATCATGGTGTCATAAATAAAATAATTTATTTAATGTATAAAAATATTAAAAAAAATATAATGATGTAGGAAATATTATTAGCTTTATAATTAATATTATAGTAAAAAATATGACTTGTATAACTCAATGTACAAATTGTTTCAGTAAAACAATACTTGTTTGTAACATTTTAATTTTAACTTTAAATAAAAAGTTATTGATGTCACTTTCCAACCAAAGTGGCTCCATGGGGTCCCCAAGTTGACCCATGGATTTTCATGGTCGTCCATGACTCATAAAATAAGGTTAGGAAATATTTCAAGGTCATTTCATATTATTATAACATTATCTTTACCTTAAATTACACTAATTACCCCTAATCGTGATTAATAAAACTTTAATGTTACTATTCACCAAAAAAATTATTTTAATCTCTTTGGACCACATTTTACTTCCTAATGAAAACCATGTATGTTGGATTTTTTAAAATCAAATCAAAGAAGTGGTAAAGTTTCATTTAAACAAAAAATCAGTTTCTTTAACTACCACTTAGTGGTTTCACTATTCATCAAGAATTGAAGTTTTTCAGAAAAATACCAAAACTTCACCCTATGCTATATTTGATATTCCAAATTAAAAAAATGATGTCTATTTTACAAAATTAAAAATATAAAAGTTGCATTAATTAATTGAATAATTCATTCCCGCTGTGAAAACAAATTGCGTGTTTTTAAGAAACGGTATCTATTAAAAGATTGACACTAGTTTAAGTCCAATTTAAAGTGAAATTAATTCCAACGACCGCCATTGGGTTAAATGGTAAAAATATATTCTAAATTCACTTTAATTTCAATTAAAAATATAATCTATCCATATAAATAAATCAGATTAAATGTAGGTTTTGAATTAAAATATAACATTTTCAATAAAAATGATCTTTATTGGAAAAATAACAAAAAATTTACACAAAGTAAATTTTGATGTCCAGATTCAAAAGAAGGATTTTATTTTGTCAAATACAACATATAAAATTTTCAAAAGTATATTTAAAAAAGTTTCTCTATCAAAAGGTGGTTAATCGACCTTTTAATGAATATTAGAAGATTTATGCTTAAAATCGGATTCATTTGCATTTTAAGCGTCTAAAAATTATTGGATAAATGTGAAAATATTTAAAAAACATATGTAATAATTTTGTAGTTATTTATGTTCATTCCCGCCATTATAATGGGTAGGCATTAATATTTTTATATTATTATATTAATAGTGTGCGACATTAGATTTCAAAGAAACTCATTGTTGCGTATTGGGTACGCCATCGAGCATAAGATTCCCTTTAAAGTAGTATTTACATTTTATTCACAAATATTAATAAACATTAGAACGTAATATTATTTATTTACTAGGGATGTTACAGTGTGTGATTTATTTAATAGTTTAAATTCTTTATAGAATCCCTCTTGAGAACTATTTTCATTTTGAAGGTGCACCTCTATGAAAATTGTTACTAGCATTCTTGTTTATAAAACACTCATTTTTTTGTCTGGTAATTTTTTTTATATAGAATGGGACCCCATTTTGAATACATAACTTTATATATTGTTTTTAAAACATTAAATTTATGTTCCTTTTATTTTAGAGGATGCGCATTGGAATAGAATATAAGGATAACCTACTAAGATTTAAATACTAATGCCTATAGTCTTCTTCTGTTTTTAGCCTCTGTACAGGTTTCGACATGAGTTTGATCACCTTGGGTGACGTGTGATAATTATGTTTTGGAGTGACTAGAAGGTTCACATAGAGTTATTTGGTTATTGGGTTTGGTCATTTGAGTTATTGGTATAGTTGTTCTTTCAGTTTCTTGTACAAATAATGTTATGTTTCGTTTTTATATAAATGTATATTGGGATGTCCTTTTCTTTCCTCTAATTGTTTTTTTGTTTATACATAAAATAAATCATTAAAATTTTTATTCTTTTGATTCCCATGGTTCTTATTTCCATCCTGGGAGGATCGGCCACACCTCTTGGGACTTGTCACGAGCTTCCCCTTGTGACCAGTTCAGGGTCGACTCGGGATGGTTCTTGACAAAATGGTATTAGAAGTGGTCGGATCTTAGTAGACCTTTATTTTTAGAGATCCCATATTATTTGGAGTTATTTTGTGGTATATGAAGTAGGATTGATGGGAATTTATGGATATTTTCAGGAATAGCATCTTGATCTCTTTCTTATTTTGATCCACGAGTTTCAATTAGATATCATGTTTTATTAGTTTCCTTTGTTCTTGTTCATTGTTTGATATTGGGCTATGAAAAGGGGAGTCTAAATAATGACCTCCGTGATCTTGAAGGGCCTAAGAAACCATGTGGAGTTGTGGAATGGTCCTAATAAGTCTCACTATGTTGGTGTTGTGTTTGACATATGGCCACCGACTATATGGTTAAGTCACCCACCGATACTAGTTCCCTTTTGTGGGTTTCATGGACCATTCGTGAATTCTAAATTTTGGTTTTGAAAATAATTGTATGGGAATTTTATGAAATGTATTTTAAAGGAAGGATTAGATTTTTTAAATTGTAAAAAGTGGTCTTCAAAAATTAAATGTAAGAATGGTTTTGGAAGGTTGTGTTTTTGAGAAAAAAAAACGAAGTGGAAATGATTTAATGAGATTGTATTATATATAATCTAACCTTGTGGTTTGTTTGGATAAATTTTGTTGAAAGTGTGAAACATTTTAAGGTGATTCTTAATCTTTGTTTTAAATGGAGTGGTTTCGGATGTCGAAAAATGTTTGAATATAATGAATTGGTTTTGAAAATTGGTTTTAGGTGGTAGTTTTTTTCCAAGAAAGGGTATTAGTCTCAATGACCATCAGATTATGAAAAGATGTCTTGATGAATTTTAGATAATGGGAAGGGGTTGTTTGGGGTATCTTGGTTGTTTTAAAAGTTGTTAAAAAGAAAAAGGGGTAGGTTATTACGAAAATTGTTATTGATGAAGTGTGGTTTGTTTTGTGAAATATGAGAAGGGTTTTTGAAATGGTGGTTGGTTTTCCTTTTTAAGGTACATGATTTTTGGAATTATGTTGTTTTTTTAGCCTTTGGTGTCTTCATGGGTGCTCACATGCATGGTTTTACTGATATAAGGATGGATGGCCTATATAGAAGGTGGTTGGGTGCCTAGGTGGAATGGAAATGTGAATGTGGGTGAGACATGATGAAACACGATTGGTGAATGTGGAATCCTACCAAATTTAATTGTTTTTAAAATGTTTTTGGGCAGAAATTTGTTGGCTTTATTTATAAACCAATGGTTATGTGGATAGTTTTCCTATATCTTAGAAGAGTTTTTTTATTTAGTATTCTTCTCTGTGATCTAGAAGTCATACTCTTTTTGTATCTTGAGATGAGATCTTGTTGGTGGTTGGTTTTGGAGTAATGTTAATTGGGTTTCTAAATATGTGTTTTATGATGTGATGTGGCCATGAATAGTTCCCTACTAGAAATATTTCTTATTGATCAACCTAGGGATTCATTAAAAATGTTAAATCCACCTCTTAGAATGATACCTATGCCCATTTGTTGAAATAGAGATCTGTTTGGGATTGAATTAAAGTTTCTTCCCTTTATGTTGATTCTCTCGGATGTAGTAGTTTTTCTCGGTGATGTTTAGTGGGTGTGTTTGGTTTCCATGTTCATTCTGATCCTCATTTGGAGTGAGGAAAAATAGTGTTGTGTACCTCAACGATCTTGTTTTGATAAAAATGTGCTGATGAGTAAGAGAGTTTTATAGTGTCTCTTAATTTATTGTTTCTTCCTGAGAGTGTTATATGGTATTGTGAGAAACTAAGGGATGGAGTAAAAGTTGGGGATTATCAAAGCCTGACTGCGAGTCAATAGATTCTTCATCCATCAGAGCTCCAACCATAGATTTTGGAGCGAAGCTGGCGCATAGTCAAGAGTCCTCGGATTTTGTGTAGTATTGCTAAACTCATACCTCCACCATTTCAATGAGGTAGTTATATTGTTTTTTGGTTTGTTTCAATGGCCCAATTATTGGGTCTCTTACCCTCCCCTCTTAAATTGGTGGGGGTTTCAGATCTGTGCAGAGAGTGTTGGCCCAATTCTTACCGCCTCCATTCGAGAGAGTGTGGCCTAAATTTTGATGTTGTGTTCCTCTGAAATTGGGTTAGTATGTTGTTACAGGAGAGTTTTTTTGGACTTTTGTTAGAGAGGCCTAATTAGAGTCCATTTTTACATCTTCTTTGTTCGTTTAATGTTGGGTTCTAATGGTGGGGAGACCCCCCACGGGTCTTGTTGATTTTTCCTCCTAAGAACTTATCTAGTGATAGTTGTTTCTTAATAGTGGGGATTCCATCCCATAATCCCAATGAATATTTGGTTATCGTGGGTTATATTTGATTTGGGTGATTTTTTGGTTCATTTTTAGAGGTATTAACAACCAAGTGCTTGGTTTGGTTGTGGAGGATGTGACTTGATCATTCGGTTGATTCTCTATAAGTGGCTGAGAGTTGGTGTTTTGGTTGAGGTAATAGGATTATGTTACATTAATTATTGATGATGTTTCATTGTATTAGTATGATGGACCATATAGATAATCAATCCTAAGGTGTTGATCAATCATCTGGAACGTGTTATGACTTTTCAGTGGCAGAAATCTTTAATGGTGGGGAGAATTATCACACCTAGGTTTTTTTCTTTTCTTGTCATGGTTTTGATCTGGTTCATTGAAAATCATAATCCTTTTATTGGTTTTCTGGTGAGATTAATTTTTATTTTTAAACTACCATATAGGCTCAATAACCCTAATTTGGGTTCTCTATTGTTTGTTTAGGAGTATTAGGAGAAGGGACTGTTACTTCATGATTTGGGCCTACCGTGAGCCCATTTCTAGATTTAAAAACATATTTTGTTTCTTTTATAACTAATTCATTTTTATCATTTTTGACTCATTCCACTTCCCAATTGTCCTACACTGACATATTGAATCTAAATATCATTTTTGACCCCTTATAAATTCATATGAATGGTGAATTGGGGTTACTTTTTTTGGTATCGGGCCATCCCATGGGCTCATTTCCAGTTAAAAAAAACAATTTTTTTATTTTATATATAATTAAATTTTCAATATTTTTTGGTCATTTAACATCCCAATTTAATCCCACACCCCTATCCTCAACCCCATTATCGAGTTTACCTATTGGGATCTCATATGAGTTGCAGATTAGGGAACACTTCTCAATGTCTCTCAAATCATCCAGAATCGTGAAGGTAAATTCATTAATCCATAAATCATTACATTAGTACTATTTTTCCCACAAATCATTTTTACCTAGTTATTCTAGACTTTAGGAGACTCTCCAATATGTTTCAAGACATTCCTATTTCACTAAGGGTGCATATATAATGGAAGATGAAGAGTTTTGTTGTTGAAAAAGTGAGATTCCTTATCCCTTCTCCTCCCGCTTCTTCCTCCATTCATTATTTCTGGGTTTTATAATCTCCAATAGTCATGATAGACCTAGGGTTATTATATATTATTATTTTAGATAGTTTTTTTGTTCATTTCTATTTGTTCATCATAGTATTAGGGTTTTTAAACCCTTGTATAGTGATATTGGCTATGCATTTCCATTACGCCAAGGATTTGAGGTAGGATATCCCTTTTACATGACTTTATCTTTTAAAATTCTTCATTTTATTAATTTTTTAATCTTATATATATGTTTATTATTATTTTTCATCTTTTGTATTGTTTTATTGGTGCGCAAAATGGTTGTTTAACCCTTGTTTTGTTAATGGTAGTGTTGTTTTGTGATAAAAATTCACACCAAGTGTTTGTTTAAATTTTTAGATATCTTTCAAAAAAATCGTAAGGTTTACAACATGGTTTATGGCATTTTTTATATGTTATCGTAACTTGTATAAAATATGGAATGCTTGTCACAACAATGCATAGTATGTGTTTGTTTAAATTTTCAACTATCTTTCAAAAAAAATTCTTAAGGTTTAGAACATGGTTTATGTTATTTTTTGTATGATATTGTAACTTGTATAAAATATGAAATTCAATTGGTGTTTTTTTCTTGTAAGTTATTAAAATAATTTTTTTAAAGGGCATGTCATGTGTTCGGTAAATTTCTCAGTTGGCTTTTGTGTGTTATGTTTGATTTAATTTTTTTTTGGATTTGTAAATGAATTGGAATAATGATAAATGTTATTTTTGGGTCCTCATATGTCTTTACAATTTGGATTTGGTTTTATAAACAAGTTGTTTTTGGTTTACAACATGTTTTGGCCCGATTTTTCGTAAAATGGCCCGTTTCACATCCTAATGAAAATATTTGTTTTTTTATATATACCCAGAATGTTTTAAGTGATTTAAGAATGTGTTTTTCTGATTTAAATGGCGTTTATAAACCTTAATAATAAAAGTGAAATTCATACATTGGTCATAGGATAGTTTTGAGAAAGGCTTAATGGCCCGTTTTGGCATTTGTTTTTTTTTTAAAAAATGGTTTCCATGTGTATTTCATGTTCTATCTTTTGAGGAAATTTTATGGTGCAAGAAAAATAATTTATTAATTTTTTTGGGGGCTTCCAAATCAAGTTTTTTATGTTATTTATGGGTTTTTGGCCTTAAAAGGGAATTTGTTAATGAATTTTATGTTCACGGCCTCATTATAATCCTTGAAATTGTTTAACGAATCTTTTTAGTGGTATATTCATTTGTGAATGAAATGTGAAGCATGTTTGTGGGGTGTTTGTGAGTTTATTGTATGAAAATGTAATTTTTATGTGAAAATGTATTTGATAATATGTGTAGATTGATTGAGCATTAAATGGAATCTTGGGTACGTAGGTGGGCGGACGTGTACTAGTATAATAGTGATTCTATGGGGTTTGTCATCTGTTTCACATATCATGTTTGATGATGAGAACACTAACTAAACTATGATGATGATTCTGTTGGGGGGCACTAGGTTGTGGGTATGATCCCCACTAGTGGGTCATGTGCACAAGAACATATATTTATTATGGTTACTTTCACCAAGATACGAGGTACTTGGGGCTCACAACTAACTACAACCTAGGGGCGTTCCCGTGACTTGTGCTCATTGTCTATTTTGTACTCACCGTCGGCATATGGTGTATTTGGTTGGTAAATTCTATATTTTATGTGATTTATTTAAATTTTTAAATTATTTATGGAATCCCCCTTGAAAACAATTTTCATATTGAAGTTTCATCTCTTTGAAAATTGTTACTAGCATTCTTGTTTATAAAACATAAAGGATTTTTTCTGGTAATTTTTTATATATCACGAGACCCCATTTGGAAAACATACCTTTATATATATTTTTAAAAAAATTATATTTATGATTATTTTTTTTTAGAGGATGTGCATTGGGAATATAATATTGGGCTAACCTACTGAGTTTTAAATACTCACGCCTATAGTCTTCTTCTGTTTTTAGGCTTTGTGTAGGTTTCATGTTGAGTTCTATCGGCTAGGGAGACATGTAATCATTATGTCGGAGAGTGACCATAATGCTCACATGGAGTTTTTTGGTTATCGAGTTTGGTCATTTGAGTTGTTGGTTTAGTGGCACATTCAGTTTCTTGTACAAATAATGTTCAGTTCAGTTTTTATATAAATGTATTTTGGGCTGTCCTTTTCTTTCTGCTTTTGTTTGATTGTTTATATATAGGAATAATCATTCCTATGTGTACTCTATTGATTCCCTTTTTTCTTGTCTCCATTTCGAGAGGATTGAGAACGCCTCTCGGGACTTGTTGTGGGCTGGCCCTTATGACCAGTTCAGGGTCGACTCGGGCTGGTTCGTGACATAAATTCTTAGGAAATTTAATTCATGACCAAAATAATGGGGCATAGAATAACAAGTCAAAACAAGTATAAAAACAATGTGTTTATTACCTAAAATGTATCCTTAACATGAAATTGTTATATAACATTAATAATAAGTCATAATGAAATAATATTTGGTATGATATATTATTATAGTATCACTTTTTATAATTATAATAAAAAAATTATTATAAAAGATGTATGAACATGTTCATTGAAATTCAAGACTTAAGGTTAGGTGTTTCGTCTCAATTTACAAACCTTCAAGACTTATTTTTTATTTTTCACAATATACATTTATATGGGTTATATAATTACCTATTAAATGTTATATCATGATTTTAATTCATTTCATGGCATTTAATTATTCAATTTATGTTATTATTTCATGTATCATGTGATTCAAAAGTCACACATGTTGCAAGGGGATTTGTAGTCTAGCCTGTATTTATCTAACACTTATGCCATATTCACCACTCATTTCTTTTTTGTGGTGTATATACTACCTCGGAATGTATTATATGATCAATATATTTGAATTTTTGGGTATTTAAATATAAAATTTATGATCTATCATTCATGGGGTTTAAGAAACCAAAGTTATCAAATAGGTAGGGTATTTTTGTCTCAATCTACCTTCATTTAGGCACGTGTTATGTTATGTACCTATATTATTTTACATAGTATATATACTGAAAATTCAAATTTTCTTATTATGAATATACATATTTTCATGGTATTTTAAAATTATTGTAATTTAAGTCCTTTATGGGGATTAATATTCAATGTTACTAATTTGGTATAAGTTTATTTCTACAATCTCATCATTAATCAATATTTTTTTTCTAATTTCTTCCATTGATGAGATATTGTGACCCATCTCTCAGAAATTATCATGATGTGTCTTTTAAATTTTTTTCACTTTATATCCATGTAATTGTAACATTTCCCACTCATTGGTACTTAATTTAATTATGAAAATGTCTATATGAAAATTAGACATCATTTCACTTTTTGGATGGAAATGTGCATTCTTCCAAAATTGTATTTTATAATAATGTTTCAAAAAAATTTCTACTATTTTTATATGAAAATTAAAAAAATTACCCATGTTTTTAACTTTTAATATAACCAGTTTCAAAATAAATATTCTTGTCATTTTTTTTATAAATGAACCATTTTATAATTATTAATTTACAAGAAGAAATGATCACAATGTACATATTAATTCCTAATCATGAACTACATTTAAGTTAATATTTCTTTTCAAATTTAAACAATTTATTTTTAATTTTTTTTCTTAATAATTTTCAAATAAAATTTATTTAATCATTATTTCAAATGAAAACCTTTTTCAAATTTTTTTTATGTTTAAAATAAATTTCAAATTATTTTTAAAGCTTCGTTGACATGTTATCAAATGGTTATTTTGAATGAAATTGATTTAAATGTTTTTAATGATCATTTTATATGTTTTCAAGTCTATATACAAATTAGAATGTTTTTAAAAAATATATGTAATATAAATATTTTTTTAATTATAAAATTCTAATTTATTCATGAAATGTTTTAAAAGAATTTAAATCTAAATTCATATGTTTTAAAAGTGATTTAATAATAAAAGAATTTTAAAATTGATTTATATTTAAATATTGATTTTAAATGAAATTTTAGTTTCCTTAAAAAAGTATTCATGTGATATTTAAACTACCTTCTCTATCTTAGAAAATTTCTGTTGACATAGGTTTTTCTTTACTAAGGATATTAATTATGTACACTATTCCAATACTTTATTTGAATGGTTCATGATTAAGATAAGAAGTTTTTTATGAAACCTTTTTATCATCCACGGTTAATACACTGACAAAAAAGTTCTGAAACATATTCCCTTTCACGGGATAAACTATGATTATTAATTTTGTTCCTTTTAGAGATATTCTAATTTGGAGAAATGATTATAATACCCATTTTACATCAGGGGTTTTGATATCACTTTTGTGAAACCCATCTCTATGTATTCAACATGATGTAACGAATGTTTTTTAAACATTTGGGATTTGTATGTATGATTTAATTATGATATGGGTGAAACATATATCTCCCACCAATGCATTAGGTAATGATTTATATCACATGATATAGATTGTGTTGGAATTGGGAGTGAACTAGGTTCAATAAAGGAAATTGTCTGCTAAGACGGTATTACGAGCGAACCTTGAAAAACAATATGGTCATGGGAAAGAACCATGACTGCTAAGTTGTTTTTTGGAGTGAACCACTACTACTAAGATTGAATGGGGGGTGAACCTATGGAACTACATGGAAAAAATGTGAATAGGGTTTTTTGTTTGTTCCTCTTAGTAGGTATATTCCCTATAATGTTTTCTAATAGGGTTTGGAAATGATCCTTGATTTATAGGGAGTAATTGTATAGGCTCACTTGTATTCCAAAATTCGACATATTATTTTTATAAATATTCACTAATTTATTGTGATCTTTATTCCCTTAATATTCATTTATTATAAATTTACAATATTTTTTCCATGACTCAGGAATAAGATATTTTATTGGTAGGGCGTAATCAAAATATGTTATTTTCATGTTCTAATATATTTATAAACATGTATTGCTTACATATATCATTTATATTCCCTTATAGAGAATATAATATCACCCTTTATTATGTTTCCTTTACACTAGTTATAAACAATGGTTTAATGTTCATGAAATAAGGTGGATGAAATTTGTGAGAAACATTTAATATCTTTCACCTTGATGGAATATTATGTTCCATGTTTTCAAATACCCTAAACTATTTCAGTCATCAGGCATGTTATTTTGGAAAGTGATGAATATTTACCTATAATGATGTAATATACATGTGTGTTAAGCCTATTCCACTCTATTATAAATTTAGTATTTAGAGAGAATATATCCCGGAATATCATTCTACACATGATATGAAAACCGGGAATTTATAATGATGGAATTCTGGATTATAATTCATTCTTCAATAGATATGTATTGTTGAATTGAGATTTTAGAGATTTATGTTAAATTTTGGTGTAGTATTTATTGATGTAATTTTTTTATATTGTACACGATAGGAAAAAAGAATAGAATTTTGGAATTGTTTTAAAGACCTTAAAAAGTGAAATTAATATACTACGTTCAATATGTTTTAATATTGGTTGTAATGAGTTTACTTCATGGGTAAGGTTTTCATTGAAAAGGGTATATCTATAGAGACATGAAATATATATTTAATTGAAATTTAGATGAAATCTTCCTCTATGAGTAATCTAATATTTTTCATAGACTATCTATATAATATTGGAGTTTTGTTAGAAAATTATCATTATTATCAAATAATTTAATAATATTTAATCGTAATTGTTTTATGATCACCTAGATTAGGAAATATGAGGAATGGTTTATGGAGATTAAGAAGAGATTGGTTGTTGTGATTATTCTAGCATTACATTATAGTGGTAAATGATTTTTAATTTGTTGTGTTTGTTCATCAAAAACATAGGATTACTCCCAATAAATAATGAGAAGGTAATTTATTATTCCAAATTCATATTTTAAAATCATTAGAATAAATACCCAACACATGATTAGAAATTATCTGAAGTGATATTTTCATTGGAAATTTGGCAGAATTTCCAATATGAAGAGAACTATGATGTATACATCGATCCCAAAAAAATTGAAATATAACATAATATATTTTTAGTTAAGCATGGTAAAATTGATATCAATAGATTTAATCCAATAATATGACTTTGCAATAAATTATCCATTGGAATGTCAAACTAGGTTGATGATGTTTTGGGTAGAAAATTCCAATGATTCAATATCCATTATTTAGATTGAAAATGACCATATACTTGTGTATATTAAGAGTACAAATCTTTTTTCCATAATAGGAAAATATTAGAACGCATTTACAAAAGTTACTTCTCAATAATAAATTCATGTGATGGTCAAGTAAGTCTAGAAATATTACGTAGATATATATATAATGATATCAACTAATATAGAGTTCATCATTGGTAAAGATGGATTTATAAGGATTGAATCCTAGATTTGTTTCCAATATATATAGAATCTAATGAATGAAGTTTTAGATGATGTGCATAGCTTATAAATCTCTATAAATACACATGAAAAAAATAACATATAGATATTTAAGGTAAAACATGTTTTGGGATAACATGAAGAGTGAAATTGTGGACTATATTTCAGGATTATATGTCTGCAATCAAGTAATGTATGTTCATTTAAATACTAAAGGGATGACAAAAACATTAACCATACTAGTATGAAAATTGGAAATAATCACTATGTAATTCATCTTTGGACCAACCAAAATATCTAATGGTCACAATGACAATTTGTTTATAGTCAGTTTTTTTATATTTCTATTAGATATTTTTTCAATCAAATAATATTTCTCAATTTAAAATCTACCTATGATATATATAAGGTAAGTGGAAAGGCTCATTAAAGTACCACTATCCCTTTTATATTATCAAGATATTAATATTACCTTGAGGTTCAGTAAATATTTTCAAAAATCATTGATGAAAGTGAAAATATAGCCCCACATGTCATCCTCAGATAATTGGTTAGTATGAGAGGATAATTAAAAATCAATATTCTATATTTATATATTGTTGGATATATTTACATGGACTATGGTATCAATAGATACCCCTCGTAGTGTTAACATATAACAACAGTATTTATTATACTATTTATTTGGAAGAATATTATAATATATTTGGGATGATATGTAACAATCCAACAAGATGGGATGATGTCAGAGAGAGGAAAATGATAGGGCCTAACATTTTCTACAAAATATTGTAGTTGTATTAAACCTTTTATTGGAATATGATATATGAATAAATGGAAAAATGGATTTTTTAGATAGTCATCTAAGTGTTCTAGAGATTCATGTCGGTGATAAGGTATTTATTTGAATATCACTACATGAAATGATAATGTGAATTGAGAACAATTGGAAGATTATCCCTATATATGTTATCCCTATAGATATACTTAATCATATTGGGAGAGTAGGTAATATTATAGAACTCCTTGTTGATCTACGGCATGTTTATGATTTCTTTCATTTATCATATTTTAGGAATTACATGTTAGATCCATCACATGTAAAAAATTAAAAATTATAAAATTATAACTTGAACACTCATATCATGACCAAACCATTGTGATATAATATCAAAGTGAATAGGTGTTGTAGAAAAATACCACACATCTGTTTAAATTTATATTGAGAAATCATAATTTTGGGGAAGCAATGTGGGAAAATGAGTATGTCATGAGAGAAAAGTGTCCTCTTATTTATACAATTTGTAATAATTTTTTTTGGTTGAAATAAATTCTAGTGGGTAAAATATAGTGTTTTAAAATTCTAAAATTTATAAAACTGATGTAATGTCCCGTTAAAAATGTAACATGTTATACCTAAAAACAAAAAACAAGAACATATTAAAAGAAAATTATTAATATATATTTTTAAAAATGTCTATTATGGTAAACCATTATGTATTCGGATAGAAAATAATTATTATGAGTTAATTTTGAAAATATATTTTTCAATGAAATGTATATTCTCATTGTATTATGTATTACCTTTTAGAAGATAAATTTACTAATTTAGAAATATATATTTATAAAATTGAAATTGAAATTTGAATTTCCACATCAATTTTTTCTTTTTATGAATCATTAACACTAATTGAAAAGGATTATATTTATGATAAAAATACATTTTTCAAAAATTATATTTCTTTTTATTTTATTAATATGTATGAATATCATAGAATATTACAAAACCATATAACTGTTGAGTAAAAATCCATCTTTTGACAATTAAATTTCTTTTTGTTTTGGAAATTAGAAACACTCATTTAAAATTAATTCCAAATATGTTTTTTCACACACACATTAATGATTTTTTTCACCTTTCATCATTAAATTTTTTTTATATTCATGTGATAAATATTTTAATCATGAGTTTTGAAGAAATAATACATAAAATTATAATCATAAAGATCCTCAATATTATTTTCATCGTACACACAAAATATGATCTTTATCATACATAATGTCTAGTTTTCATAATGACATCATTTCCATAATGATAATAAATATACTGGCTCTTGTAATGAGAATCATCATATTCATTCAAACACATTATATCATACACAAAAAACTATATAAAAAATAATTGAAAACCATTTAAATGAAAAAAATTTCTTGTTTTCTGATTTTATATTCTTTATAAATTGATATCACAATTTCAATTATAAGATGATTGTTAGAGTGTCATCAGTCTTAGTCCCTCAGAAATGGTAGGATAAAATCTGACTGTTGGAATCCAAGATAACTATTAGGATGTTGGACAATAAATACATGGTCATTTGAATGAGATCAAAAAATATAATGAGTTAGAGACAATCTGAAAGAGCCATATCAAATTGATACATCATGCAAGAGACTCAGAAGAGGTCATGTTTTGAATTTTCCAGTATATATAGTTGTTATATCCAAGGGATTTTCTTTTCCTAGTGTGATATCAATAATTAGTTGTTATGATAATGGGATTCTGTTGATAGGAGTAAAGTTATGCCAATTATTTATGGATTGAGGGCTTCTAAAGCTAGAAAAAAATAGGCTTTGATCACCTTCTTGATTGAGGTATTATAGGAATAGAAACACATTAGACGATCATTATATAAATGGCTTACCCTGGTTCACATAATATATAATTTCTTGATAGTATAAATCATGTGGTATTTATCCATGGTTATTAGATACCCTTCTCTTTGGGTTAAAATATTTGTATTCTATTTAATTGTTTACATTTCCGCTATAGTGTAATTGAATATGAATAATTTTATATATTCATTTGTCTATTCTCTATTTATTGATTGAAAAAGCATTAATTAAGATTTTATTGATTATGATCAATTCATTTATCCAATAATATTCTACACACTTTATAACATAATCATTAATTGTTTCACTATGTTTATCAAAACCATTGTGATTACGACCTACATCATAATACTATAATAAAATTGATCCCATATTTGTCAATAGTGATAATTTTAAAAAAGTAATGTAGAGTACTTATCATAACATAATGATTATGATAATATCCCCATTGAACTGAGGTACCTATCAAGGAAATAAGATAATTCATTCAGAGGTTTTATTAATTGAATTAGTTTAAATTTTGTTAAAGTAAATCCCCTTTTAAGGATAAAAAAGATTGTTTTTAACCTTAAAATTCAACACCTCTTGTATTGTGCCATATACATATACATTTGGTTCCAAAAATAGTTATCATATGAAGCTTACACTATTCATATATATTTTATTACTTTACATTTTCATGTTATTTATATTTTATTAATAATTTCTTTTTATAAATATGTGTTACCATAATCTGTATTGGGGAAGATAATTTTTTTTATTTTAAAGATGTATAGACTAAATATTGGATCAATTTAAAATCATAATCATACAAGAATATTAATTTTATATTAAAACAATTATAAATATTGGAGAGACATAATTATGACTTTTGTGATCAAAACATGAGTCGATAACTTTGTCATAGTGACTCGATAATATAAAATTCTTAAGAAGTAAGTTCGACTATTTACCAATCAAAAGAAACAATAATATCAAATGAATTAAAAGGTATGTAATACCTTAATTTTTTATATGAATATAAATATATATATCCATATATTATCATGTGATGTAGCCAATAGAATTTTGATGAAGATATAAATTACTCATTTTGGAACACCCAAAGTCGTTGGAATAAAAAGAGGCTTTGTAAGAACAAATTATCAGGGTTTTGAATTTCCTTATGCAGAACCTATTGTTAACATCCAAAAATGATTCATGAAAATTTTGAAAAATTTACATTACATGGTATAGAATATATTATGTGATATGATCATAATAGAAACGATCATAGAAACCATCCCAAATGAATGGGAATAAAAAGGATAGTTATCAATGAAACATGAAAAGTCATAAATCTAATTCATTATGAATTATGTGGAAATTCATTTGAAATATGGGAAAATATTCAAAACCTATAGAGAAAAAGTCAAAAAGGTGAATGGTGGAGTATATTTTACTTCGACATCAAATTAAATGAAAGCTGAGTCACCAGAAAATATAGAAAAATAAACTAAGAACAGAGTTGTGGTTCAATTAGACTCTAGTGAATTAGAAAAGTCAATGAATTAATTAGTCGGCCATTCTCAATTAAAGAAAATGATAATTGGAAATAAGGAAATTCAGTATACATATAAGAAAAAAACTATTATGATAAATACAAAAATGATAGAGAAGTTATATACTATAAATGTAAGATAAATGGACACATCAAAACTGAATTCATATTGATGAAAGAGATTGATAAAAAAATAAATTGTTAGAGTAATTAGAAAAAAGAACTATAATTAAAAATAAATTAATGACTTAAAGCAAAATGACATTGTGAGTTCTAGTTGAGGAGACTCTTTAGATCAATCTCTGGATAATAAAAATTCTGGATATAATAATATTGTAATTATTTATATAATACCTATTGAAAATCAATAATTCATGGTAAAGGTACACACTAGTTAATATATTAATTAAATATCTCTAAATGATAATTATCATAATTATATTAATTCCACATCTTCAGATGATGAATCATCATTAGTAAGTTATAATAATATATTTACATTATATGAAGGGGTTTCTAGATTTTCAAAATGTCATTAGTACAAAAATTTAAAAGTTAGTATGAATTTTGAAAAGAATAATTCTCAAATAAATGTATTAACAAAAAAATATCATATATTTATAAATATATTAATAATATTTTTTTTTGAAATTATTCATATTTCTAAAAATCACGAGGGAAAAAATTCTTAGAAGGATAAAATTTTAAAATATTTTAAAAAAGTGATTTTTGAGAAAAGTTTGTTTAATTCATAACTCAATTATAAATCTGTTACTAATGTTTATTTAAATATATTTATAAGACTAAAGTGTAAAATTTTTTCATTAATAAATCTCTTATAAAATTTTACAACTTATACATAACGATTTGCTATAATGAATAAACTACTTCATCCACAAGGAAATAATTCAGGAATGGGACAAATTCATTCAAAACCAATTGTTTTATTAGTTACATTATTCTTGATAATTCCCCTTTTTAAAATTTTTTAATGTAGAGGTCATTGGAATACATATTTATCCTTATATAATGTTCAATATTTGGGATTCCACAAATCCCTTTATTCAATAAAAAAATGTGTTTAACAAAAATTTGTATCTATAATTTATGGATTCAAGAAAGTTGGGGTATTGAAATCCTAATTGATTTATTTTCAAGAATAAAATGAAGTAACATCACCAAAAAATATGGTACATACATAATATATGTTTCTAAAATATAATTGGTCGTAATGAATTCTTTGAAAATATTAATGAAATGAAATGTAAGAGTGGTACCTTCAGAGACAATGCTCAAGGAAATATTGTTGGTATAGGTATTATTTTTCTTCTCAGAAAACATTTGAATGAAAATGTTATATTTTTATAAGGTCTTAAGAACTTATTTATAAGCATATATAAATTATGTGATGAAGGTGACCCTAGGAATTTGAGATATGATAAAAGTATCGTAAAAAATTCCATGGAATAATTCAATATTTTTTCTTATATGCATGAGAATGTTTACAAACACAACATAGAACACCTTATGATCCAAGAATTTACTTTCCTTATTGTCATTGTAGTTCAATAAAGGATATGGAATTGAATATTAGGACAGTATAATGTTATCATGATATATATTTTTTATATGAGATGACTTGAAAAATATCTACCAGAACATATATTTTCATCTTCAAACGCTTCTGATCCTTGTTAATTTGGAAGGAAATATAAGTCAAAAATTAAATCATTTAGTGAGGTTTCAACCTATGATGATTTAGAGTTAGTGTATAAGGATATTTTTTGTCCTTGAAAAACTAGATTCATTGGAGGAATGTATTATTTATTTTTCATTATTGAAAACTACACTATATATTCAAGGGTATATTTTATAGGAATGGAATCTGAAGCATATTACCATTTTAAAACATTTTTTTCCAATATCCAAAATGAGAAAATCTATCCATTGATAACTATTCATAGTGATCATGGTGGATTATTTTTAATTTCTGATTTTGAAACTTTTTTATAAATGAAGTTATTACACATAACTTTTCAGCTCATATAACTCCTAAAAATGTTTTTTTGAAAGAAGGTTTCATATTCTTCAAGAGAAAACAATAACCATATTGAGTGAATATTATATTTCAAAACAATTTTTGGATGAATCTATGATTAATACTTGTTATCCTTAAATTGTGTTTTTGTAATACCATTTATTAATAAAATTTTTATGAGTTATAAAATATCTAAAAACCAAAAGTTTCATATATTGATGTCTTTATATGGGAATTATTCATTTTCAATACAAAAGATAATATATATAAATTTTCACCCAAATCTGATAAATTTATATTGTTAGGCTATACAACTACATTGAAGGATTATATAATATTCAATAAAATTTATTATAATGTTGAGAAAATTGTATACGTTAAATTTTATGAAATAGAACCCTTTTTTAAACAATCCAAACATATATCTCTTAATTTGTTTTCCAAAACTAATTATCAGAATTTAAAAAAGATTATTCTAATAAGGAAATTACTCAGTAAATTATTTTTGAACTATTTACTCTAAAAAAGGTTCTATCATATGTTGATGAAATTTTTTTAAAAAACCATATCAGTTGTTTCTTAAAAATCATCCTAGTGGTTGGATAATTTGTGATGAAAATACATGTGTAAGGACAAAAAGTTATTTAAGAAATAAATTATAAAATTTAATATAACTTTCTCAATTCGAGCCTAAATGTACTAATGAGGAATTAAGTGTTAAATATTGGATTAAATCATTGAAAGATGATCTAAACAAATTTAAAAGTAATAAAGATATGACCTTGGTCTAAATACCTAAATAAACCTCACTAATTAGAGTGAAATGGGTATTTGGAAACAAATTCGATGAAAATGCAATAATTATTTGAAATAATGAAATAGTAGTTTGAAGTGGTTATGATTAAAAATTGGTAATATATTATGAAGAAAAATAAACTATTGTAGGTATAATTTAATTTATTTGAATACTATTAAAATTTTATTCATTATTTAGTGTCACAAGTTTTCAAATGGACGGAGTCTTATTTTCATAATAGATATGTTCATGTGAATGTTTATGTTAATGAACCTCATGTTTTTGATGTTACAATACATCCTAAATATGTTTTCACACATACCAAAGCATTTTATGGACTTTAAAAGTCCCTTAGAGCCTTGTATGATGTATTAATATTACTTTTAAAAAAAATAATATTATGGGAACAACTATGGACTTATATTTATATATAAAGATTGAATTTTTTTTATCATTCAAATTTTATTGAAGACATTATATTCCAATAAATATTGTATTAATTAATATATTCATTGAAAATATTAAGAAATATGAGTTTGATATGGATTTATGGGTTGGTTAACATTCTTTCATGGTTTTTAGATCTATCAAAAACCAGAATAAACGTATATATCACAATATAAGTATATTAATTATTATCATACAATATATGTGTTAGATAATACTATGGCTTTTATTACTCCAATATGAACCTCAAATAATGTTGAATATGTTGAATAAGGACAACTAGTATGCCAATAAAAATTTAGTGGGATGATAGGAATTCTACTATACTTAATAGTTATTCATGAATAATAAATGTTTTCAGTATTCTTATTTGAATGGTATCGTGAAAAATTCAAAGGAATACAATTTAAAAGCTGTAAAAAATTTCATTATTGAATTGGAACCATGGATTTGGGTCTTTTTTTCTTCTGGAAATGATTTTGAATTGAAATTATTTTCACATATAGAAATTTATGGTAGTAGAATTGATAGAAAAATCACATCCATAACATTTCATTTATTAGGTGATTCATTATTTAGTTGGTCCTAACAATAAAACACTCAATAGAACTTCACACTTCTAAAGATGAATATGTGGTAGCTGGAAGTTGGGATGCTCATGTGTTATGGATGAAACACACACTCACTAATAATATATTTTATTGGAATTAATGTTTAGATAGATAAATTTTATATCATTTAATATAATCTTGGTTATAAAAATCAATTTCACATTGAAATTGATTATAAAAACATAAAATCATTTGACTATCTTACTTCACAACCCGATTCGTCCTCACATCAATAGAATAAAATATCAGTTAATTTTCACCACTTATGTAATCAAAAGTTAGAAAATTTTATTCCATGTTTTAGAAAATATAAAATTTCTAATATTTTCAATTTTTGAAAAGAATAGTAAACGTGGTTAAAATTAATTGTCTCAATTATGAGAAAATTTAACCTTGTAAGGGACTAAACTATAAAAAAAGGGCCAAAATGTCGTAGAAACATGTACAAAATACATTTCATGGATATATTTAGAACTAATAATCCAATATTTTTAATTTGGTTCATTATTGGATCTAATATTCGTGTGAAATACATTTGTGGAATTTTCTTTTCAAAAATCTACTAGAATGTCACTCCTCCTCCACTATAAAAAGGCACTCACCCCTCCCACTTATTCAAATTTTTCAAGATACTACGGATCTACAAGGATCCTCTCAAATATCTCATCAAATTATATAAAATTTTAAAATAGTACTTCATTAAGGAGGAAAAACAACCAAGGAAGACATTTGATGCAAACAAAAAAGATACCAAAATAATAGGTAAAATCCTTCCTAAAACTCTATGATTTTATTCAAATTATCCACCCATAAAATATTATTATTCCATGGTAACATAATAAAACCATTTTCCTAAATATTCTAA
Source organism: Viscum album (assembly GCA_963277665.1). Taxonomy (NCBI): domain Eukaryota; kingdom Viridiplantae; phylum Streptophyta; class Magnoliopsida; order Santalales; family Viscaceae; genus Viscum; species Viscum album. The sequence goes on along the minus strand of OY728158.1, from coordinate 1,005,856,958 downwards.
TTTTTTTCAAATCTAATGGTTTTACATACACATATACACAATTCCATCTAATAAGAAACAATCATGCCATTTATGTCTACGATGACCTACCACCACACAAATTGATGTTGTTCATTCTATCATTACCACATATCATGGCTGAAAATTATTATAGGAACACTATTTTTATAACATATGTATTATGTGTATAACTTATTTATGCTTCTTTATTTTTTGTATAATAGATACTCTTATTCTTTCATTATTGTTTAAAAATGATAACATCTTTTGTTGAAGTGTTGACTACTACCTCCTCAAAGAAATGTGATTCATTCACACTATAAATTAAATCATTAAAGGAAGGTTTTAATAACACTATAGGACAAATATGACATAAATTTAACACTATAATTATAATATACATATATATAATTTTATTTCCATCTTTTATTATGAAAACATGAATGTAGTGTTCATGCGTATGTACGACCTACCGTCTCATTGAATAGAGCATTCATTTTATTTTCTCCAAATTATATGGATTATTAAAAATAATATATAATATATATATGATATTTAAATAATTTAATAAATACAATATATGATGATTCCATGATTGTAATAACAAGTTACAAGTCATAATATGCTTGAAAATCTAAACAATTAACACCAGAAATAGTAAAAATAATGATGTAATTCTAAAAATGTTACGTAATATAATATTAGATGATAATATATGATATCAGAAATATTAATATGTTTATGGAATAACTATTCATCTTTTTTAAAACTATTATATAATAATTTTAATATTACTCACTCAAAAGGAAATACAAGGTGCGAGATTCATGTTTCTTTTATCTTTAAATGAGGCATACTCCATTAAAACAACTTGCCTCTTTTGTGTGGTATATATACTAAATCATTTGATATAATATATAATGAATTATGTTATTTTCTTTATATATATATCATTTATATATTTATTTTTTTCTATTGGGTCATCTAATTCAAAAGATAACAAGTAATAGGGGACTTTGTCTCAATTACCTTTATTTAAGAGATATTTTATTTGTGGGCACCTAATTCATTATATATGGTTGATAAAATATGAATTTTAAATATAAAATCATTATTAATTCATTCATAATTGTATTTTCATTTTCCAAATGGATTATTTCATTAAATGGGATTTCAATTAAGCATTACCACGTTGAAAGGAATTTCGTAACCCAATATATTTTTTGGAGCATTATTTCTTACTCATTATCATTAATATTTTAAAATATAATTTATAATATAAATTTACTATATATTATTTTATTTATTGTTTTTATGTGCATTTAAAATTTAAATAGTTAATATATTTTTTTACTGATGCACAAATAAATGTTATAGAATTTTCAATGTTTTAATTAACATTCCCATTTTCTTAGGGATTGTTTACAATTGAATTTATATAAGTGGGAATTATGGCATCATTGTTTAAAAAATAATTTCAGTTTATTCGCCTCTAGATATTCATGAACTCATCCATACAGTTTTACACATTTAGCACTATACTCAAAATTATTTATATCTTTTTAAAAAAACCTGATTTCATCTCCATCATTATTCATAAAACTTTTTTTATTCCTAAAACCTTGTTTTAAAAAATATTTCTCAAATATTTTTTTATCATTTAAAAAATTATTAATTAAATAAAAATTTTAGCCTCTTTTTCTATTAAAAATGTTTCCAAACGAATATTTTTATATCCTAAAAAATAAGAAATTTTTTTAATGTTTTTAATTGGAAAACAAATTTTATTTTTACCTCATATTTCACATATGGATTTATCTTCCATAATTCATTTGATGATTCCATTTAAAATTTTAAAGGATAATTTAAAAAAAATGTGATTTTAAAATAAAATGATATTAAAAATGTTTTTCAATTGAAGGGGATATTTTATTCACGAATGTCTTAAATTTATTTTAATTCATGCATGAAAACAACCCTTTATTTTAATTCCACATGGGATATGTTTTATTGATACCATCATTATCCTTCCTCTGTATGGTGAATGATTTATTTTCAAATTTATAATATTGACATTCACTACCATGACTCCATTTTCGGTCCCCTTGAAATAATAAATTGCCTATGATCATTGACTGTTGAATTTCACCAAATTATCCATATCATTCAGGATGTATATGTTTATTTCCAAATCTATTTACCATTTTTATATACAGTGTTTACATTGGTAGTTATTTTTTAACTAAGCAAATATTGATAAATTTTTTTCCTTATACTCTATGAAAATATTATATAAGAAAAATTGTTAAATATATTATTTAATCTATGTGGAATATTATATATATTCCTGACATGGTTGGGGACTGGTTAAAGATAACCCCTCTATGCATTAATAGTCTAATGGGATAATTTAGTTGGCTATCCACAGATAGGATTTCACCTAATATACTAAACTATCTTATGAGAGGTCTTGAAGGTAAAATTTCTAGGTATATAGGACAAAATGGAATCTAATAATTAAGAATTTCCCCCATTTAGAATTAGTAATTATTTATCCAATATATTTTTCATCGACATATCTATGGAAACATTTATTTCTAATATCATTTATTAAATGGAATGTGTTTTAGTTATATTCCTTTTCATTTTGATTATTCCTTTTCTAGTTATTTAATTGTCAATGTTTTCATTTTTTCACATGCCATAATTTTCATACTTTTATCAAATTGATCTCATTGCATCTGGGTCCATTTCATTCCCTTGTATATTGATTATGAAAATTTTTTCATTATTGATTCTGTTATGATTAACCCTTACCAAGCATTTGAGCTCACGGTTATTTTATTTTTTCTATAAAAATATAATATGTGTACCAATAATGATATAAAAAGATTCCCAAGATGGAATAATGTTTTTATCCAAGAAATAAATAGAATTTTTGTAATTTTTGTATTATTAATGTAACTCTCATGTATGTATCTGCTTAACCAATAATACAAAACTATTTAGACCTTCAGGATTTGATTATTTTTAATCATGCCAACGTAATGGTTAAATGACACCGAATCTGGGAATAATAGGTTTTGGTCACTATATTCGATATTAAATTATGTTTAGTTGAATCGTTGGGAACTAGTTTTCAGACAACATGTTTTATAGAACATAACCCTGTGGTAGACTTTTAAGATAAGTGGAGAAGAACAACCACAAATATTTCTAATGAGTAGATTATATGTGTATTCCTAGAAATTCATTCGTATCGGGATAAAATTTGTGGACACGGTTTAGTAGAATATGTACCTAGGAAAATTTACTCTAAAATGTATTTTTCCTGACTCGAGCATAACTTAGAACATGAAAATTGTACTTACTACACATCCGGGTTTAAACTCTTTGGAAATATAGATCCGATTACACAAATTTTATATGTAAACCATTATTATGGATTTGAATAGAAAATTAAAATGAATGACTTATGATAAACTATAGAACAAGGAAACACTTATTTGAAAATAAACAAATGAAGTATTTTTGTATTGATGTTTTATATGAAAAGTTAGTTAAAATTCTATTTAATTATTAAATTTAAATGATGTATATCATATTTATTTTTAGAATTATATTAATATGGATATATAAAAATAATAAATCTATTTTTGCTGAAACCCATCAAATATGACAAGGCTTCGGTGGTATTTGAAACCATGACTGAAAAATGATAAAGAGTTAATTCCAACCACTGAGAGACATAATATCCTGGTTAATATGTCATTATTTTTTTAAAATAAATTTATGAATAAATATTAATGATGAACTAATAGTTTTACAGTAAATATTAATGTCTAAACAATATTAGTTTTGTAAAATAGTTAGTGAAAAATGTAACGACCTTTTTTTGGTCCTTATGATCCGATAAAAGTTTATTTTAGTGTTTAGTCCATAAAAGTTAATTTTTCAAAATCCATTTGTTGATGTAAAAATTGAATTGGAAAATTGATCAAAAAATAACCAAATAATTATTATTTATGGAAATATTTTATGTAAGTATATTTCCTTATAAATAAAGGAATTAATATAATTAATCAATATTAGGAAAATTGTAAATGAAATTATCGTAATACATTATTTTAGTTGGACCGATGGTCATTATGAAAATAATGGATATATGGAATTGAGGCCCTAAAATTTCCATTGATCATTTCCTTGTATTTGATGAATGCAACACCCTAGGGTTTCATATTAAGTTATCTCTTCAATGTATTTCAATAACTTGCGCTACACGCAACACTGAGTTAGAGCGCACCACGACTTACCATACTAGCCATTAAAAAGGTGGTTATGACTAGTATTAACTACATTTTAAATTTTAAATATCCTATATAATTCTAAAATTCATATTTGGTGTCACTTAGAGATAATATAAGAAAAATGCATATTTTTAGATAAATGAGGCATTTTTCAAAAAATGTAGTTTTATGCCTTTTAATGGAGAAACCTTTTTAAATGAAGTATTTGATACTTTTATATAGTTAATTTAGTGAAATTAAATTCATCTTTAGAAGATGTAATTAAAAATTTATTTTGGATAAATTTTTGGTACTTTTCTGATAACATTCATATTATGATTAATAGTGAAAAAATACTAAATTTTTATTAAAAACAAATTTTTTAATCGAAATAATTTATTGTGTTAAATTATATATTTGGATGGGTTTGAAGTATAATTTGATTATATTTTTATCATTTAATATAATTTAGTTCATTAAATGTAATTTCACATTTAAATTGGATGTAAACAAGTGTCAAACTATTGATTGTTAATATTTCTTAGAAACACATTTTTTGTTTTGAAAATAGGAATTAATTTTAAATTAATTTATTCCAATAATGTGTTTTGAATTTGGAAAAATGGATTCCAGATTTGGTATCAGGAGGTCCAAATTGGGTAAATATGTAACTTTAATTTTTAAATATTATGAATAATTAATTCGGTAAATATTTTTTTACCATGGTTAAAGGGTAAATCTGTTAAATATGGGTAAATAAATAATATTAAAATAATATTAAATTACCCTAAAATGTGTCATAACCCTACTGGATGATGCATGTCTGACCATGGGCATCCTTGGGTTTATTTTAGGACCCCATGGAGCCACTTGAGTGGGATAATGACATTTTATATTAATTAATCCAAAGTAAAGACAAAAAACAAATGCATGTTCCTTTTAGAAAAACATTTTCATATGGGGTTATATAATTGTTCTAATCAAATATAAATATTAATTTGAAAGATAAAAATATTTCCTACATGAAGATATTTTATTTATAACTTTTAGACAGAAAATATATATATTAATTTATGACATAATAAAAATGCAGTATTTTCCTTATTAATAAAAGAATCAAATAAATGATATTGTAAATATTGAAATAAATATAATTTGAATGATTTGATTCCATCCACGAATTTTATATATGAATATGACATTTTTTTATTTATTTAATGTATTCGGTTTTAATAAATCATTTTTTCATTACTTTCACAAAAAGCAAATACTAAATATTGTCAAATCTAACATATATTAGTTTTTTTGAACAAATACTATATTATTGGTCGATATAATATTTAAAAAATATAAAGTTCAGCTAAATAAAAAAATTAATATAATATATGTCATTATTGAACCAAATTTGGTTCTTTTGGATTTTTATATTATTTTTATTAACAATATAGTGTAAAAATACAAGAAGACACGGTAAAAGATAAACTATTTAACTAAGAGTTAAACCTAAAAGATAATGTTAAAATGGTAACCTAATCTTTACTAAAACCAATTTCATTATAGTATTTCAACCCATAACCACCTAAGTATTAATAAAATTCATTTAGATCCATTATAATACAAATATTATTATATTATAAATTAATATTTTATTTTATTCCTAAAGTGACCCTCACCCCCTTATAAAATGGAACTTCCCCTTCTCTTAATTTCACACCTCAAAATCTATTTATCTCAGCCAAAAACTAACGAAATACCTTATCAAATATCCTAACATTAACTTATAGGCCTTACATTGATCCAAATTCCCACCTATGGATCCCTTTTGATCAACTCAAAAGGAAACACCGGAAGAAGATGTAATAATTTCACCACCCTCTTTCAAGTTCAATTCTTCTTCCACTTATTATTTCTTTGTTGTTTCCATACTAAAATAATATCTACAGTACCATCTATATAACGTGATATTATTATAAATATTGTACAACTATATTCATTATTTTATCCATCCTATAATGACAATGTAACCATACGTGCGTACGTACGGCTTACCGTCTCCACGTCATGGTGTAGTTTATTATTCAAACACTTCATTATTTGGATGGATATAATAATGAATATAAATGATGTAAATAATAAATATAACATGTTAAGTTTTATTTATGTATAATATAATATCAAATTACATACTATTTCATCATCTATATAATGATATTGTCATTCGTGCGTACGTACGGATTACCGTCTCCACGACGCGATGAGATTCATTTCCACGTTCACCATTCAAAAATGATTATAATAATATATATTATTAATAAGTATGTAATATATGATATAATAATGATATTGGATATATATATTTATATACTTACATATATCGTATTTACTTACTTCCATTTAATACGATATGAAAACAGAAACAGCATTTATGCGTATGTACGACCTACCGTATCCATAAACGATGGATCTCATTTCATATATCTATATATTATAAATATTTATATTCTAAATATATATGATATATAAATCAAATTTTATTTTGTTTAACTATTTAAATCATGGTCTAAATGATATGATCAAGAATAACAAGTTAAAACACGTATGATAAAGAAAGCGATTATTACCCAAAATGCTAATTTAACATAGAAATCATTATTAAATGGGTTGTATAAAGTAATTAATGAATCATGTATTATATAATAAATATTAATATGGTTATGGAATAATTTAATAACATAATATGGTCATTATACAAGAGGGTAAACGTACCCTCTGCCAAAGGAAAGTGCACGGTCCGAGTTAATTTCATAATATTTTTATTATCCGATGTTGTTTTTAAGTGAGTATCTACTGGGACATCATTATCATCAACATCCATGTTTCATAATAATATTTTTAAAAAGAATATTTTACTGTTTTATTGAAGGGAATCATTAATTAGATCATAATTTAAAATTAGTTTAAATATTTATTCTTCTAAACAATTCTCATTAATGTCCATGTTTTCAAAATGGGTTTTAAGTATTTATTTATATGGACATGAATGTTTTTAAAAATGATAATTACTTTTAAATGTTTCAATGTCATATTGAACACTTTGATTTAAAAATTTCTTTAAATGTCTTCCTTTCTAAATTATTTTACATTTAATTGTTTTTATGAAAAATGGATATTTCTCTCAAAGAGTTTTACCAAACATTTTCATCTATTGATGGATTTTAAACTAGTTTTAAGATGGTGTACTATGACAAAAATATTCCATATTGTATTGAAGGGTTTTAGATATATTTGACTATGGATTTTTTATTTTTATACCTTTCATGGTTTATGGATAAATTATTTACATTTTGTATTCTTGTTTTAATACAAATGCTTATGTTATGTTTAAAACTTTTCATATGAGAAATGCATTGGACATAGTAAGTTATGGGTGGAGCCTACTATATTTCATCGATGCATTGGTAGGTCTAATGAGACAAACTAGGGTCTTGGCACAAGGCCTTGACAAAATATTATTTGTAGTCTTGGAACAAGGCCAAGACTATATGGTTATGAAGTCTATCATTATCCATTCCAACATTATGAAATTGGATATTGATATTACATTTGATTATTCGACTAGTTGGATATCCATGTAAATAATTAAATGTAATTATTTGATTTATATCTTCCATATTATTCTAATGTTTATGTTTAAAGGGATTTTGTTTTAGCCTTATACATTACCTTAAATGTTTATGTTTATTTATGAATGTTTCTGCTATATTGTTATCCTTACTGAGAATCTGAGTTCACCCATTTATGTGTTTCATTTTATTCAGGATTCCAAGTTGTATTTTATGATTTATAGTCAGGGTTATGCTATGGGATTAATTGAATTCTCAAAGGATCATTTATGTTTTGTTTTTTTTTTCTACTGTGTATTGTAACGTTTATGTATGTAATCTGTTTTCCAAGACTGCTAAACTGATCGGTCTTTTGGGACCTAATTCCTTGTAAACATGCCAATGTATTAAAATAATGCACTGAAAATGGGCTTCTAGGGTCGGGGAGTTATAGTTGGTATCAAAGAAAGTTTAGCAAAAACCTTGGAAATAGATTTAGAAAAACGTTTATTAGACAACATTACCCTATGATAGACATTGGGGATTAGTATAGAAGAACTTCCTAGAATTTTGGTACTATAGAGATATTTTTTATTTTCAAAGCAATAAATCCCTCTTTGGATATGAGCAAGTAGAGGCGGAGCTGGCAAAAATGTACCTAGGAGTGAAAACTCCGAAAATGAGTTTCGGGCTTGACCCGAGGTATCCTGGTACACAAAAATGGGCCTTGTTGAACTCTTGGTTACGATACTCCCATAGAGTTATGCTTAGGATAATCTAAATTTTCATTGAAAGCCATTATTAATTATTTAGGATTAATAATTCCTCAAATAAAACATTTTCTGATTATAGAATATATGAAAAATATTTTCGATTTACGTTAGGTATTTTAAATGATTTGAATTATGCATTGCGATTTATAAAATAACCTAGTGTATGCCACTATTTAAAAATATCCCCTAGTAAAAGGAATGATAATTTTAGCAAAACTGATGATCGAAAGATTAATAAGTATCATATCCTTCATGGTATTAAGACAACACTTAAAAGGGAAATAGTATCCCACGTATTCTCATCATATAAATAAATAATATCATGTGTTATTAAGATAAGTAAAAAAATTCCATGAAACCTATTTCTTTGAAGGGAAGAGAGAGATGAAAAGGACAGAAGAGAGAAATATTGATAAAGAGAAGTGGGGAAAGAAGGATTTTCCCATATGTGACAACTGTGGAAAGAATCCCCTTGGTAAATTATTGAAGGGATTTGGAGTTTTTTATAAGTAGGGAAAAAAAGGACACAAAGTATGTGATTTTAAGGGTATTAAAAATGTTTCACATGTATAATGATTCAGCTCTAAGGAGTTGGAACACTATGAGAATCAAGGTCAAAATCATCATAGTATACCCCAAATGCTTCTATTGGATAATAATCAAGTTATGATAATACCTAAGATGAAGAGGAATGATTAGAGTTATTATTTTTTATTAATGTATTTTGTCATTTGAGTATTGTATTAATGATTTACATGTTACAAGAATTATAGACTATATAAGTAATGTACTGCAGTACTATTTCATTAAAGACTAGATATTGTGTGGAACAAAGAAAAGTGATTCAATACAAGGTTAATTTTTTTTGGAATATATATGGTCGAGAGAAAAATAAACCATAATATAGTTCGGATACTGAGGTAGTAATTTTAGAATAATATGTGATTAATTTTCATAAATTATATTGAATATTTTTGACTACCTTGAAAATGATTAATGATTTGTATATTCAATCATTTTTGGAGTTTACAACATTTTTGGATATTAGGAGTATATCCAATATTCAATAAGGAATATGGCAGCACAAATGTAATAAATATGTTTTTATGGTAATTCAGGGTGTTAACAAGTTTAAAAAAAATATAGGATGAAGGTATTCACATGTTATTACATGGAAAAAATAATCATAATTGTGTTTACCTTCCATATAAAGTTTTGACTGTGAATTTGAAAAGAAGTGTTTTGGGTAAGTCTAAAGGTTGGAATGGATTAAGTTTGACATTGGATAATATTATTAAGGTTAAATAATTTCTTAAGATTATTTTTGGATTGCTATAAAAAGGACAACTTGGAGGTCGAGCGACAACCTGTCGCTTCCAGCAAAGCCGCAAGACTTAATCCCACAACTGAAGGGCGAAAATGGTGGATCACCTACCAATGTCTTAAGTTATGACCTGGTTTGTATAATTTAGTTTTTTTAAATATTCTGAAAAATGAATTATAAATTCGTTATTTTTGGAACCCTATACGATTAGGATAAATATATTATTTTTTAATTCTATTATCTTATGGAGTGAAAGATGACTTTGTGGTAAGAATTATTTGAAGGATGAAACTCTACATGTCACGTATATTTTTTCCACTTATTCTATGAATAAATTAATTCTTAAACATTAGGGAAGGTATCTTAAAACCAATTTTTTTGTCTACTACCTTATATTTTATTGAACTAATGATATTTTAAATCATCATAGATTGATGGCTTTGAGGCCCTAAATTTTAAACTTGCTTGTGATTGATGACCTCAATTAATCCCAATAAATATTTAAATTTTTCCTCCAACTATATTTCCCTAATTTCCACCAATATTCTCCTAATAGAGTTTATAATTTGGTGGTGACTTTTTCATCTCCCTTCCCCTCTTATTAAGACTAAATTTTATTTATCCAATTTCCGCTGAGGGTTTTCAAGAAAGGTATTTCTCTATTTTAACATTTATTTTCAAAAAACAATTTAAAATTGAGAGGATGTAATTTATTGGAGGAGGGGAGAGTGTAACAACTCCAGAATTTATAGTATGTTATTTATTCAAAGTATTTCAATAACTTGCGCTACACGCAACACCGAGTGCGAATGCACCATGAAATACCAAACTAGCCATTCAAAAAAGGGTTATGAATAGTATTAACAGTATTTTAAATTTTATATGTCCTGTATAATTTTAACATTCATATTTTTTATTTCTTAGACATAATATAAGAAAAAATAAAATTTTAAGACAAAAGAGTTATTTTTCAAAAATGCAGTTTTATGCCTTTTAATAGAGATCCCTTTTTGAAACCTATATTTGACACTTTTATATATTAAATTTAATGAAATTAAATTCAATTTTATATTAAGGGCATAAAAATTTAGTTTGTATAAATTTTTGGTACTTTTCACATAACTTTCATATTTTGATGAATACTGATAAAATACTAAATTTTAATTAAAAACAACTTTTTTAGTCAAAACAATTTATAGTGTTATATTATAAAGTTGAATGGTTTTTAATTATAATTAGATTATTTTTTTTATCATTTAATATAATTTAGGTCATTAAATGTAACTTCACATTTAAATTACACAAAAATAAATGCCATTCTTTTGATAGTTATTATTCCGTAAAAACACGTTTTTTGTTTTGACAATGGGAATTAATATTAAATTAATTAATTACACTTAAGTGTTCTGAATTTGGAAAAAGTATTAAATATTTGGAATCATGAGGTTCAAATTTTGTAAATAGGTAACTTTTATTTTTAGATATTATGAATAATTACTTCAGTAAATATTTTTATTTACCCTGGTTAAAGGGTGAATCTGGTAAATATGGGTAAAGAAAGAATATTAAAATAATATTAAATTAACCTAAAACGTGTACTAACCCTATTATATGAAAACTTTACAACCATGGTCATCCTTGGGTCGATTTTGGGACCCCATGGAGCCACATGGGAGTGATAATGATATTTTATATTATTTAATCTAAAGTTAAGACAAAAATAACAAAAGCATTTATCTTTTTGTAAAACATTTTTATAAGTTGTTATATAATTGATATCTTAGATTATAAATATTAATTTTAAAGCTATAAAAATTTAATACATGATTATATTTTATTTATAATTATTATACATTATATAAATATATTTATTTATGACACAATAATGATTTAGTATTTTCCTTATTAATAAAAGAATCAAATAAACAATATTTTAAATATTGAAATAAATATAATTTTATAGTTTTGATGCCTTAAAATAATTTTCTAGGTGAATAATACATGTTAGTATTTTTTCAATGTATTTTTTTTGGAGTAATCCTGTGTTCACAACTTTAACAAAAATCAAATACTAAATAGTGTCAAAATTGACATAAATTAGTTTTTAAAACAAATACTATATTATTGATCAATATAATATTCCACAAAATAAAAGGTTAGAAAAATGGTATTAAATAATATAATATATGTCATAAATGAACCACATACGGTTCAATTGGTATTTTATATTATGTTTATTAACTATATAGGGTATGAAAACAAGAAGACACGGTAAAATATGAAGTATTAACTAAGAGTTAAATCTAACAGATAAGGTTAAAATGGTAAACTAAAATATTATAAAAACTATTGTTTGAAAGGATTTAGAACAATAACCACCTAATTCTTGAAATGAATTCATTTTTATCCACTTTAAACAGAATATGATTGTATAATAAATTAATATTTTAATCTTTTCCAAAAGTGACCCTCACCCCCTTATAAAAAGGAACTTTCCGTTATCTTAATTTCACACCTCCAAATCTATTTGGATCAGCCATACCCGGCCCAAATACCTTCTCAAATATAATCCATTAAAATTATATGCCTTAATTTGATCCTAAAGACAACTTATAGTGACCTTTTGATCAAATCAAAAGGAAACACCTGAAAAAGAGGTAATAATTTCACCACCCTCTTTCAAGTTCTTTTTTTCTTCCATTTCCTCTTTCTTTATTGTTTCCATACTAAAATAATAACTCCAGTACCGTATATATAATTTTATGTTATTATAAATATGGTACAATCATATTCATTATTCTATCCATCCTATAATGACAAAGTCACCATACGTGCGTACATACGGCTTACCGTCTCCACATCACGGTGTAGTTTGTTATTCAAACACTTCATTAATTGGATGTGTATAATAACAAGTATAACTTATTTAAATAATTAATATAACATGTTAATTATTATTTATATATAATATACCATCAAATTTCATACTATTTCACCATCAATATAATGATATTGACACTCGTGTGTACATACATATTACTGTCTCCATGACGCGATGAGATTCATTTCCACATTCACCATTAAATGATGATTATAAAAATATATATTATTAATAAGTATGTAATATATGACACAATAAATCTATTGGAGATATAAATATATATATATACACCTACATAAATTTTATTAACTTACTTATGTTCAATAAGATATGAAAACGGAAACAACCTTTATGCGTACGTACGGCCTACCATCTCCATAAACAATGCCTGACATTTTATATATCTATCAATTATAAATATTTATATTCTAAATATATATGATATATAAATCAAATTTTATATTCTTTATGTATTTAAATCATTATATAAATGATAAGATAAAAAATAACAAGTTAAAAAAGAAACGATAAAGAATGCGATTATTACCCAAAATGTTAATTTAACATGGATATCATTATTAAATGGGTAGTATAAAGTCATAAATGAATAATTTATGATATAATAAATATGAATATGGTTCTGGTATAATATAATAACATGTTATGGTCATTATATAGTAGGTCAAACGTACCCTTGACCAAAACAATGTGCAATGTAAGGGTTAATTTCACAATCATTTTATTATCCGAGGTTGTTTTTACGTGAATATATACTATGACCTCTTTATCATCAACATCTGTGTATCATAAAAATATTTCCAATAGAAATATTTTAAGGTTTTATGGAAGGTAATCTTTAACTATATCATCATTATAAATTGTTTAAATATGTATTTTTCTAAATCATTCCCATTAATGTCCATGTTTTCAAAAAGGTTTATATGGAATTATTTATATAGACATGAATGATTTTTAAAATGCTAATTCATTTTAAAAGTATCCATGTGGTATGGGAGACTTTTATTCAAAAATTTATTTAAATTTATTCTTTTCTAAATTTTGTGACATTTAAAAGTTTTTATGAAAAAGGGATATATCTCTCAAAGAGTTTTACAAATAATTTTTATCTATGTCAACATCCTTTGATTGCTTTTAAACTAGTTTGAAGTTGATTTATTATGATACAAATATTCTATATTTTATTAAAGGTTTTGTGATATGTTTTACTGTGGATGTGTTATTTTTATACCTTCCATGGTTTTTGAATAATGTATTGACATTTCCTATTCTAGTTTTAATACGAATGTTTGTGTTATGTTTAAAACATTTCATATGAGGAATGCATTGCACATAGTGAGTGACATGTGGATCCCGCTATAGTTCCTCTATGCATAGGTAGGTATCATGAGAACAACTAGTGTCTTGGCATAATTTCATGACAAAATATTATTTGTAGTCTTGGAACAAGGCCTAGACTATGTGGTTATGAAGTATGGGATTATGCCTTCCAACATTATGAAATTGAATATTGATATTACATGTGATTATTCAACTAGTATAATATACATGGGAATATGTAAGTGGAATTATTTGATTTATCAATGCCATATTATACTGAATTTTATGTTTAAAAGGATTTTGTTTTAGTCTTATACATTGCCTTAAATGTTTATGTTTATTTTTGAATGTTTCTGCTATATTGTTATCCTGACTGAGCGTCTGAGCTCACCCCTTTCTCTGTTTTATTTTTTCCAGAATTCCATGAATTTTATTATGATGGATATGCGGGGTTAAGCTATGGGATAAATGGTGTTATCAAAGGATCATTTATGTTGTGTTTTATTTTCTAATGTGAAATGTATCATTCATGTATGTAATCTATTTCACAAGACTGCTAAACTGATAGGTCATTCAAGACTTCATTCCTTGTAATCATGCCAATCTATTAAAATAATGCACCGATTCTGGGCTTCTGTGGTTGGGGCTTTACAATTAATAAACTCAATAACTCACAGTAAATATTTATTCTTTTCCACTATATATGTATCTATATTTTCTACTACAGTTTTCATACTTTCAGACCTAGTTAAATGTTCGTCCATGTGTCATTTATACATCCCATTATCTCTTTTAAATATGATTTTTTAATAACCATTTTCATGATGTGTGATTTAAACTTTATAATTATCAATTAATTTATTACCATAGTGGTGTTTAAATTGTGAGAATTCAATTTAAATAAGGTGGGGAGAATGTAAGACCCCAAAATTCCTAAATAAAAAAAATTGTATTTGATAGAATGTATGAAAAAAACAAGATAATAAGGGAATATAACATCCTGATACATTGAAGTGTAATATGTATTTTAAATAAATATATTCTATAGATTCCAATGCACTCATGCTGAGTTAGGTTTCCAAAAAATTACTTTCTTCGATATCTTACATTACATGAATGACCGAGTTTTATCGAGAAAGAATATATTATTAAAAATACTATTATTTATATTATGATATATCCTAGAGGTTAAATTAGTTGTTATTATTAGTATTAAAAAACTTCTGAAAATCCATGGTTGACACAAATATAAAATTATTTGATTTCATATAAAATTATTATTAATAAATAATAAAACCTATTTAATATAAAAGAAAAAGTTTTTATGATTACAAATGTGGTCTATCTTAATTAATTAAATTAATTACTACTAGTGATTTATCATAATTTAATATATATAAATATAAATATTATATTCAATAAAATACTTTTTATATTCACTTAATTAATTTTAAATGACTAAGATAAGAACAAACAAGATTTTACACATAAAACCCTGTATTTTTTAAAATATGGGTTGAATTTATTTTAATGGTGCACCTATTTTAAATAAAATTTCTAAAACAATAATAAAATTTCTATCTCAAAATAATATTTTTAAATATAAAAATAATAATTTTGTTAGGGTGAATTTTTTATATTTTTCTATGATGTTTCATTATTGGTGGAATAGTAAAAAATATTGAATTTCAATTCGATACTAATTTTTCATTTAATTAATTGATAGGGTAAAATTATATTTTTTATTAGTTTAAATGTTTAAATAAGTCAATTTTATATCAAATATTCCAACTTAATTCATATAAACCATGTTCACTTTTAAAATAAATAAAAAAACAAAATAAAAATTTTCACATATCACATTAAAACACGTCTTTTCATCATGTTAGTAGAGTTAAATTCAAATTAATTTATGCCACTTATTTTAATGTAATTTGAGAAAATTGATTCCATATTTTTAAAAATAATAATTTTTTATGTAAAATAATTTCATCATAGTTATTTAAAAAAAATATTAGAGAACATTATTAAAATTAATTACAACTATTATTAGTGAAATTTGTCTATCGAGGGAGTAAATTTTTTTCTTAAGGGCCATAATGACCTATAAATATTCCCCAAATCCATTTTATAGAAATATTTTTAACCTATACTTCTATAAATCTATTTTGTTTTATTTTTCCCACATTACAGAGGAATAAATGCTGTTGAAATTCGCTTTTCAAAAATTTACAACAATGACAATCCTCCCCCACTATAAAAAGGCACTCACCCCTCCCACATATTATCACCTCTCAAAAAAATTTATCCACCAAGATAAATATATATATCTTCTAAAATTATATAACAAAATCTATGATTCATCCCTTTGACCATGAAGGAAACCATGGAATCCCATTGGTGCATACCAAAAGTAGTTACCAAAAGAATATGTAACATACTTCCGCACACACATTTCATTATTTTCTTTCCCCATCCAAAAAATATTATTATTAAATTATTATATACTATAAACAAGTATCCTAAATATAATGAGATGTGTTAATTATATGGTTTTAACCAACACATACACACTCATCCATATAATTGGTAATGAACTTTCTGTTTATGTCTGTGGAAAAGTACTACATCACAAAATGATGTCGTTCATATTTTTTTACCAACTCTCGTCGTTGGTAATTACAATGGAAAAAACAATTTATATATTATATATATGATATTTTTTATTTCTTCGTGCTTCATTAATATTTATATCACACATACCCATATGCTTTCCATTTTCTATATATTCGATAACATCATTTATAGAAGTGTGGACTACCACATCCTCAAAGAGAAGTGATTTTTTCACACTATATATTTAATATATAAAGGATGGTTTTAATAAAAATAAATGACATATATGAAATAATTTTTACATTAGAAGTATAATATACATATATATAATTTAAATTTCATTCTGTCAATATGAAAAATAAATTAATGTAGTGTTCATGCGTAAGTACCATATACCTTCTCAATGAATGGTGCAATTCAATTTATTTTCACCAAATATTATGGATTATTAAAAATAAATATATAATAATTGTATTATATATTTAAATTATGGTTTAGCTTTTAGATATGATTATAACAATATAGTAACACCATGTAACAAGTAAAAACATTCTTGAGAAACATAGAAATTAACAACCGAAATAGGGAAAATAATGAATGATTACTAACAAATGAGTAATAAGATACTATAATAAGATATGATATGACAAAATAAATATTAATAAGGTTAAATAAAATTTATTTAACTAATTTATATACATTATAGTGTAAATTTATTTATTTTTCCCCACAAGTAAATATTAGGTCAGGGTTTATTATCTCTCTTTACATTTTATGAGGCATATGCCTTTAAAATCACTTACATATTTTTTTGGTGTATCTACTGCCCATTTTTTTGTAATATATAATAAATTTTTATTATCTTTATTTTTTATAATTTTTTGGTTGGATTATTTTTAATTTTTCATTTCCAATTAAAAAGATACCATTTAGTAAGATTCGTCAGCTAAATATCTATTGTTTAAGACATATTTTATAATTATGTGCCTAATATTTTATATATGGTTTTTTACTACATATTTTAAATATAATATAATAATTTATTATTTATTAATGATAATTTGTGTCTCTAATTGGATTATTTCATGAAAAGGGATCTGAATTAAGCGTTACAAAGTGCAAAATAATTTTGGAATAAAATTTCTTTTCGTTGGGTTATATTATATCATGAATATTGTGAATATTATAATAATATAAATGTAATAACATTTTGAATCTATTTTTTTATTTATATATTTTTGTGGAACTAAAATTGATTCACATTATCTATTTAAATATTAATGCACACATCAATGTTGTGGTCTTCTCACCTGTTTAATTTACAATCCAATTTTTTCATTATTTTTTACACTCAAAATTTCATCATAGGGATTTATTAAATAATTACGTAATAAATGATTTAACTTTCTTATAATCTAGATTTTCAATAACATTCCATGTAATGTTACCATTTTCCTACTCTTTGGTATTAAAAATTTTATATAATTTTTTATCAAAACACGACTTCATTTCTCTCTTTAGTCAGAGAATCTATTTAGATCAAAATATATGTTTTCTAAAATTTATTTCATAAATTTAATTAATAATTAAAAAATTATTTATTGATTTCATATTTACTGTCACGACCCATCCCATGGGGCTTGTGTCGTGACTACCCCAAGCCCACCTTCCATAGGCAAGGGGCTGGAGACTAGCACTGAAATGAGTGTTCTTAAGAACTGGGAAGGCATTGCCTTTATAACATGTAAACACACGTAACCAAGCAGACAGCCAGATAAGAACACAAGTCAACTGTATAGAAAAAAGAGTGCTGAAAGTAAAGAGGGACAGGAATACAATCCCAACAGTAAAGGTATAAGTACAACTGAAAAACAATACAACTAAAGAAAAAGGAAAGTAGTTACTGGGTTGTCCACCATGATTCCTACCTGAAGGGTAGGCACAACTCATGAATAGTCGTCTATGTGTATCACCTCATCTAATGTCTACCTATGAGCTACCTCCATTCCTAGAACTCTCATCCTCTTTCAGTGTTGTCCATCATCTCCACCAAACACAATAGGGTGTAGGCATAACCCATGTCAGGGTGAGTATAACGATACATAGTAGGGACCCTGAGACCTTCAAGGCCTCACAAATCCACAAAGGATAAACCAAAAATCATGAAGTCAACTGTCAACCCTACTTAGCTTTATGCCCATGCATATACCTAAGTTATCAAGTATACCCCTGTCAATCATGAGGAAAGACAGGGTCCAACCCAAAATCCCAAAGCTCATCCATTCCACAAAGGAAGGAATACCACAAAGGTAAGTGCCACATAGGTACGCCACACAGAAGAATACCACCAAGGTATTACCACGAAGGAAAGTACCACAATGTAAGACTTAGCTCACACTAGTTATAACATAAGTACAGTAGTAGAAATGATTAGATATAACTACTAAATCATAATACTCTATTAGGAGGCTCTACTGTGGAACCACACAGGATCACTAGGTGCAGACCCACACAGGATCGCTCGGGTGCTTACCCAGACATGATCGCTCGGTGCTGACCCACACAGCATCGCTCAGTGCTGACCCACACAGGATCGCTCAGTGCTGACCCACAGAGGATCAATCAGTGCTGACCTACACAAGAATTCTATGTGCTGACCCACACAGCGTCGTTCTGAGCTAACCCACAAATGATCACTAGGTGTGAAACCAGACAGGATTTCTCGGTGATGACCCACATAGGATCACTATTCATTCTTTATGTCATAACCTTCTATAGGGTTCCCTCACTATGCTCTCTTATCTATGAGAGGATCCTCTATAAAATCCACTGGTTGATACTCCAACTTCCATGAAGTCTCATGAAGATGTATCTCAAAGGACTGCCACATCATAGGGTTCTCAATGCAATAGATGACCCATCAATTAGGCATCTGGTCTGTAAGTTAATAGCCTTTTTGTCCCAAGGGCCTGGTTAGATTCGTGATCGATCCAACCATACAATACTATAAAATTATCATAATCTACAGTGGGGTATTCTCAAATGGACAGACTCGCTCAAAGGTTTCCAGAGCCACTGACGGTTTTTCAAACGGACGTCTAGTGCAAAATTTCTCGCCAAAAGATCGTAAATGGGTCGTAGTGGGTCTTTTTGTAGTTCGAACTAGCCTGTGGTGTGGCATGGCCCACTGGGCATCGCGGAGGCTGCGAGGCCGCATGTGTGGTGAAGCTGCGGGGCAGCGCGGTGGGACCACGGATGGTGTGAGGCCGCAGGCAGTGGAGGCGCAGGGCGGCACAGTGGGGCCACAGGGCGGTGAATCCACAGGGTGGCGTGACAAAGCGTCACGATGGGGCCGTGGGCGACACGGTAGAGCCGCATGGTAGTGCGGCGGGGATGCGGGCGATGTGACGGGTGTGGTTGTGGATGGCGCGAGGTCGTTGTGCGGTGATGGTCGTGGCTGGCAGAGGCCATGGTGCAGCGGCAGCCGCAGACAGTGCGAGGCTGCGGGGTGGCGGTGGCTGCGGGGCGATGCCGTTGAGCCATCACCTACATCGTAGCCGATGATGTGCCAGTCACCGTATCTATTCGTCATCATGGCACAAAGTCACCTTCTTCCATAGCGAAGGATACACCATTCAAGAAGAACGGCAGAGGGGTTGGGGCACATTTTTTTTCCCACACCCTCTATGTTAGAAATGTAGCGAGCATCTCAACAACAACATGAATGAAAACCCCCAAACCCAAACCTCCCACAATGATTACTTCCAAACCCGCAAAAAGAAATCACCCACTGATCAACTAGTTAGAGAGTTGATCCATGTTCTATGTTTAGAATATAGGAACCTGGGAAATGATAATCACATAGAAAAATAAACCCCTAACTCAGAGGGTTATTGGCGGAGGTCGTGAGATGGGGACGGTGAAGGCGAAGAGAGTGCCAACGATCAGCTCTTCCACTTTTGGTTTGCAAATCATCCTTGTTCTTCAATTCTATAGTGCGTTCTTTGTTGAAGAAGTTCTTCATTAAAGATTTTCTTCTTTGGGGGAGAAGGATTCTCCGAAGCTTCTCCCAATTACCCTTTTCCAATTATTTTCCCAATTCCACCAAAAAAAAGAAATAGCCGACCTAAAATTAATAACATAACATTAAATTTTATTTTGAAATATAAAATTAATTGGTAACTTAACATTTAATTTTCTTTTGATAGATAAAATTGATTAAGGGAATTGAGAGGTTCCCTCTCCCCATTATGAGGAATTCTAGTGGTCCCTACCACCGAACCTTGAATTCAAAAATGAAGGTTTTAGTTTGTGTGGTCCCCACCTCCATAACCCATGTAGAAAGGTTTACTAGAAATAAAATAAAAGTTTATATTATTTTATTTTTCACTTCCACGAAAAAACCTGGAAAACTATATTTCACTCTCGACCAACTATAGTTGAGGTGAAGGTCTCCTTAAGAGAATAATGGCGTTGCGAGTTCAATGGTGTCCTCAGATTTGAATTCTGAGCACTAGTTCAAAACATACAAAAACTCGCTCGTGCGTTAACTGAACGTACCTTTGAAAAAAGATCAGAAATTCATTACAGGAACTTCGGGCCTTAGAATCACGTGCCGTCTATTTTTTAAGACTAATAAAATTCCTATATATTAAACAAAATTAAATTGAATTTATAGGTCTTTACATTCTCCCCACCTCAAGGATTTTTGTTCCCATAATCCACAACTCAGACAATGGGAACAAGTTGGGGGTACAGAGCATGTATCTGAGCCTCCTATTCCCAGGTGCTCTCCTAGAGGTTCCAGTGCTGCCAACGAACGCGCCCTAGAGGTATCGACTGCCCATGAAGGACCCACTTCTGTTGATCCTCAATCTCAATAGGAACCTCCGTAAAAGTCTCCCCATCATCGATGTCATTCTCTCCATGGTCGATGATGTGATAAGGGTCATGCGCGTATCTCTTTAGCTGGGATATGTGGAAGACGTCGTGATCTCGGTGCAACTGAGGTGGAAGAGCTAAGCGGCAATCCACCTTGCCAACACTGATGAGGATCTGGAAGGGTCTGATGAACCTCGAAGATAACATTCCACCTTTTCCAAATCTCTGCAAACCTCATCGAGGTGAGACCCATATAAAGACATGGTTACCATCCTCAAACTCGAGAGGTCTCCGCATCATGTAAGCATATGACTTCTTCATGCACTATGTAGTCTTCATCCGCTCCGTGATGATTTGCACCTTCCCCGTTGTAGTTCAAACTGTCTCTGGTCCCACGAGTGCTGACTCCCCTGGGTCAGTGCAGCATAAAGGTGATCTACAAGGTCGCCCGTATAATTCCTCAAAAGGTGTCATCCCAATGGTGGAGTGTTAGATGTTGTTGTATGCAAACTCCACCAAAGGAATGTGATCCTCCCAACTATGACCGAATTCAAGGACGCTAGCACGCATCATGTCTTTGAGAGTCGGAAGGGTCCGCTCAGTTTTGAAATCTTTATAAGGATGAAAGGCGGTGCTCAAATGAAGATGCATCCCGAAAGCCCCATGCAACCCCTTCCATATCCTGGAAGTGAGACATTAAACATGATTAGAGACTATCATAGAGGTTACTCCATGTGTCCATAAAATCTCCTACACATAAAGGCATCCCAAGCTCTCTAATCAACCCTACTCTCTAATCTGTACATTGTGGGCCGACTTGGTGAGTCGGTCGACGATCACCCTGATAGAATCATGACCTCTAGTTGTACGTGAATGTTCTATGATTATGTCCATGGATAACCCATCCCACATCCACTCTGGGACGTCTAAAGGCAGTACCAGGCCTACTGGTATCTGATGCCACCTTCACTTGCTGACAAGTGAGGCACCGACTGAAAAACCCTGCTACTGCTTTCTTCATTCTCGACCACCAGTGCTATTGTCGAAGATCCTAGTACATCTTCACAACTCATGGATGTACTACTAGAGGGTAAGTGTGGAACTCCCTCAACACTTCCTCATAAAGTGACACTGGTACCATGGTACATCCTCTGAAGAGGATGACGTGCTCCCCACCTTTAGAAAATCTATCAGGTGCATGCCCTGTGAATATCTGAGCATGTTGAACCTCGCAGTCAGCATCCCCATACCGCACCTCCCTAAATCACTGAAGAATAGGGGGAGTGACTATAAGAGACTAAAGAAAATCTTCTCCATCTCGATCCAAAAAATATATCTATAAAGTAGTCAGCTACTCTATCACCTCACCTAGAAGCTGTATACCAGATCTCCTGCTAAGTGCATCTATTTCAAGTTTCTCCTTCTCATGAGTATAGACTATCTCAAAGCCATTGTCCTAGAGTAACTAAAGAAAATGGTGATGTCTCTATTTATGATCATTCTGAGAGAAGATATACCTGAGAATCTTGTGGTCATAGTACACTATAAAACACTGGCACATCAAGTAATGTCTCCACATCTTCAAAGCGAAGACCACGGATGCAAACTCCAGGTCAGGGTAGCATGGTTCTGCTCCTGTTGTCTTAGCTGTTGAGAACCATATGCGATCACTGCTTACTCCTTCTTCAGGACACATCCGAGTCCAGTCCATGATGTGTCGTAGTAGACTACATACCCTATGCCCTCCACTAGAAGCCTCATGATGGAGGCACTAGTCTGCCTCTACCTTAGCTCCTGAAAACACTACTGGAATCTCTCCGACCACATTAAGGGTTTCCCATTATTCATCCACGCTGATAGTGGGGCTTCATCTCTAGATAAATCTGGAACAAATCTCTGGTAGTATCCAGCCAAACCCAATAAACTTTGTACCTCTGTCACACTCCTGGGTGGCTCCCAAGCAAGTATTTTCTCAATCTTCACTAGATCAACTGCAACTTCAACCATTGATATGACATGTACCAGAAAGTGAACCTCTCAGATCTAGAACTGGCACTTAAATAGTTTACCATAAAGATTCTACTCTCGAAGTGTGTTCATTACTACCTTTAAATGATAGTCATTCTCCTACTCATTAGTCACGAATATCACAATGTCATCGATAAAGAATAAAACAATGCGATTAAGGTATGGCTGAAAGATCCCATTCATTAGTCCCGAGAAGACTGTTGGAGCATTGGATACACCAAATGGCATATCAAAGAACTCGTAATGGCTGTACTGACATCTGAAAGCCAACTTCTACACATCCGCGTCTCGTATTATGAGCTGGTGATAGCCTGATCTTATGTCTATCTTCGAGAACCATCGTGCTTCATTCAGCTAATCAAAGTGGTTGTCAATCCTTAAAATTTTGTACTTGTTCTTCACGGTCACCTGGTTCAGGTGCCGATAGTAAAAAAAAGTCTGAAGCTTCCATCCACCTTCTTGGGAAACAAAATCGAGGATGCCCAAGGAGAAAAACTTGTCTGAATGAATCCCTTACCCTACAAGTCCTCGAGCTGCACCCGAAGATCACGAAGCTCTGCAAGAGCCATCTGATATGCGGGTGTAGATATCGGTTTCATCCTGGGGTACAATTCAATGCAAAATTCCACAACTCTATGAGGAGTTAGACCCAGAACATCATCCTGGAAGACATCCACATACTGGTCCACCACTACAGGATAACTTAGACTCTCCACATCAACTGCTCCAAGGGTAAGGAAAGACAACTGATTAGTTATATGATGCACTCTCCTCTGCATAAGTCTGTCATGTGCTGCAACAGCTCCCTTCTCACCAGTGAAGGTAACCCTTGTCCCATATGTGCAGACACACCACACATTCTGCATAATATAGTGAATTTATAATTGAATGTAGATAACCAATCCATATCCAAATGAAATTGTAAGGCCTCGATGCTGCTATTAAGAGATCCCAGCCGAAGCTCTCACCTCCTAGAGTATGATCGCACTGTCGGAACCAGTGCGTAATCATTGAATCTGCTCCCATAGGAGTCTCTGGCCATATGGATCGATCCAAAGACTCCGTCAAAATCTCCGAGCTCCGAATGAGGGTTTGGAAATAAAAGAATGATTGGAACCCATGTCTACTATTACTTCAGGTATGATGGAGTAGACAAAGATCGTACGTCTTATCATCTATGTTGTGCCATGATTGTAGGGCTCAGCTTTCTAGAGATGAGCTCACCCCTATCTTGCTGCTCTTTGTGACCAGGGTAAACCACCTGGTGGTGCTGACAGTAACATCTCGAATCATCTCCCACCGCCAGCTGCACAGCTAGCTCCTCTACCACGTCTACCTGCTCCCTGCAGACCTCCTCAATCAAACCTTTGTCTCTGCCTGGGCAGTCCTTCAACCGTATGCTGATCATCTATATGGATATTCAGACAGTCACGAGCCATGTTACACTGATCACCGCATGCGTAACACTTCCCACACCTAACATGACTGACTCTATCTCCTATGCCCCGCAAAAATGACCATGAATCCTGCAGTCATCCACCAGTAGGTTTGGTCTTCTTGGACCGTTGTGACATCTGTCTACTGTTAGTTGCAGAAGAATCCTCTACACGACGCTCGGTGGTGGGTCTCGCTGTGGGTGACTGCTCAGTAAGAAAACTCTCAACTAAGAGGGCCCGCTCCAACACCCCCTCTCATGTCGGGATGCTAAGAGAAATCATTGAATCCCTAATCTCTCACCTGATTACCTCCATGAAGGTTCGAGCCTTGATGAATGGGTCATGTACCATATCAATGGAGGAGCGTGAGAGGTCAGTGAACCTCGCTGAGTAATGATCCACAATTATGCTTCCCAATTGTAGATGAAGAATCTCTTGAATGCACACTGCATGAAGGGTCAATGGGATAAACTCTGCCCAAAACAAGCTCTCAATGTCTACCTAGAGAAGTTTCACCGCATCGTGAACCTAGAGTATCCAGATCTAGCATCTTCCTGCTGCTTCCTATAAAAGTCTGGAGGCAAGGATCACCATGAGATCAGCTTGTGTCCCTACTAGACGGAAGACTCTCACCATGGCCTTCAGATTATCCTCAGCCACCTCTGGGTCTGTCTCTCCTCTAATCTTGGGTGTCCTATGTCACTGGAACTCATGAAACGTGCTCAATCGGCGTGCACCCTCTACTGCTGGGGCCGGTGGCATCGGTGGTCCAATGGGTAATGGTACCGCTAGTGCCTCCAATGGTGCCTCTATTGGAAGAGGGCATGCCCCGATGCCTCATCGCTCGGTGGTCTATCAGTGTGAACTACTCTCGGAACACTAGATGGTTGCCTTCATGGAGGCATCTAGAAATGAAACATTTTCACCACGATCAATAAGTTATACCAGGTGAGATGAATCAAAGAGATCACAAAGTAAACTCTTGAAAACACACATGCAATCAGTGTTTTCATGCACTGGGTCAGAAATCAGATGTCAGGGTCCTGGTGTATGGATACGTCAGCCACTGTAACAACACTGGATTCCCTATACTGATAGTCACACTCACTAACCTTAACACTATTTCCATAAAAAATAATGATCACAGTCCTATGTTCTCCGGTAGAACCGACTCCTCTGATACGAATTTTTCACGACCCGTCCCCTGGGGGCCCATGTCGTGACTACCCCAAGCCCGCATTCCATAGTCCAGGGGATGGTGACTAGCACTGATAGGCGTATCCCCTAAAACTAGGAAGGAATTGCCTTTATAACCTATAAAAACACACAACCAAGCACACAACAAGATAAAAATAGAAGTCAAATGTCTAGAAAAAGGAGCACTGAAAATAAAGAGGGGATGGAATACAAGACCAACAGAAAAGGTACAAGTACAACTGAAAAAAATACAACTGATGAAAAATGAAATCATCTAATGGGTCTTCCATTAAAAATCTTTCCTGAAGGGTAGGCATAGCTCACAAACAGTCGTCTCTACAGTTCTCATCGACTAACGTTGACCTCCGAGCTACCTCTAGTCCTGGTACTCTCATCCTCAGTCAGCATTTTCTATCGTCTGCACAAAACACAACAGGGTGCGGGTATAGCCTATGTGGGGGTGAGTATAACGATACTTAGTAGGGACCCTATGACACTCATGATCTCACAAATCCACAAAGAATAAACCACAAAGCATGATGCCAACAGTCAATCCTACATAGGTATATAACCATACATATACCAAAGTTATTGAGTATACCCATATCAATCATGAGGAAACATAGGGTCCAACCCAAAAGCCCAAATCTCAACTATTCTACAAAGGAATTACACCATGGTATGTACCACACTGGTATGCCACATAGAAGAATATCACCAAGGTATTACCACGAATTAACGTAACACAAGGTAAGACTCGTCTCACACCAGTTATAACATAAGTACAGTAGTATAGATGATTAGATGTAACTAATGAATCATTATACTCGGTTAACAGGCTCTACTGCTGACCCACACAGGATCGCTCAGTGCTGACCCACATAGGATTGCTCGGTGCTGACCCACACACTATCCCTCGGTGCTGACCCACACAGGATCACTCATTGCTAACCCACATAGGATCGCTCGGTGCTAAACCACATAGGATTTCTAGGTGTACACCCACATAGGGTCGCTCGTTGCTGACCCGCACATGGTCACTAGGTGTTGTCCCACGAAGGATGGTTCGGTTCTTAGCCACACAAGATCACTATTCATTATTCACATCACACCCAGCTACAGGGTTCCCATACTAGGCTTGATAGTCTCTGGGAGGATCTTTATCACAAGCCATTGTTCGATACTCCAACTTCCATGAAGTCTCACAAAGAATTATCTCAAGGACATCCATGTCATAGGGGTATCAACGGAAAAGACCGATCGTCAATCAGACACCCGGTCTGTATGTTATTAGCCTTTTTGTCCTGAGGGCCGAGTTGGATTCAGGATAGATCCAACTCGACGATACTCCAACATTATTCAAATATCCAGTGGGGTATAGTCAAAGGGACCACCTCACTCTAAGGTTTCTAGCTCCACTGACGTTTCGTTAAACGGGCATATGGTGCCAATGTTATGGCCAAAAGATCGTAAAAGGGTCTTAGTGGGTCCATGTATGGTCCGACCTAGCCCCACCTACTAGGTCCATCCCGGCCCGTGGTGTGGCCTAGCCCGCTGTGTCTGGCCCGACTGGGCGGCCTGGCCTGGGCAGTGCGGGGCGTCGCGGAGGCCACGGGGCCATGAGGGAGGCGTAGTCATGGGGTGATGCAGGCCGTAGAGCTGCAGGGCGGCACGACAGGACAACAGGCTGCAGAAACACAAGGCGACAGAGTGGTACCGCGGGTCGGCACAGTGAGTCCACACGTGGGGTATCAGGAATGCGGGCGGCGTAGTGGGTGACAGGGTGGGGTCGTGGCATGGCTGTGGTTGTGGACGACATGAGGTTGTGGGGTGGCGGTGGCCATGGGCGGCGGACGCCACAGGTCGGTGGGGGCCGTGGTAGGCGCAAGGCCACTGGGTAGCGGCAACCACTGGGTGGCACAGTTGCATCGTCACCTTCGTCACAACCAGCTTTGTGTCGTTCGCCGTATCCGTTCATCGTCGTGACACAAAGTCGGCTTCTTTCATCGCAAAGTAGAAACCATTGAGGAAGAATGATGGAGGGGTCATTCCAGGTTTGTTGGGCCCGCACCCTCCGTGTTAGAGCGGTAGCAAGCGGCTCAGCATGATCTTTAATGAAAAACATCAAACCCTAACCTCCCCCAATGATTATTTCCAAACCCGCAAAAAGAAATCACTCGCGGATCAACTAGTTAGAGAGTTGATCCATGTTTTTTGTTTAGAAGGTATGAATATGGGAAATGATAATCACATAGAAAAATAAACCCCTCCCTCTGAGGTTTGTTGATGGAGGTCATGATATAGGGACGGTGAAGGTGAATAGAGTGAGAAGGATCGTTAATTCCATTGTTGGTTTGAACGTCGTCCTTGTTCTTCAAATCTATAGTGTGTTCTTTTTTAAAGGAATATCGTCGTTGAAGAAGTTATTCATTAGAGAAGTTTTTCACTGTTGGAGAAGGATTCCTTAAAGCTCTCTCCCAATTCCCTTTTGCCACTTCTTTTCCCAATTCCACTGAAAAAAATAAATAGCCAATATAAAATTAATAACATGACATTTAATTTTATTCTAACACATAAAATTAATTGGTATGTTAATATTTAATTCTATTTTGACATATAAAATTATGTGAGGGAGTTGAGTGGATTCCTCCCCCTTTATGAGGGACATGGGTGGTCCCCACCACTAAGCTTTGAATTTAAAAATGGAGGTTTTAGTTCAGGTGGTCCCCACCTCCATAACCCAGGTAGATAGTTTTACTAGAAATAAAATAAAAATTTATTTTATTTTATTTTTCACTTCCAAAAAAAACCCCCAAAAACTATCTTTCACTATCATCCTACTGAGGTAGAGTTGAAGGTATCCTTAAATGAATATCGGTGCTGTGAGTTCAATGGTGTCCTCAGATTTCAATTCTGAGCACCGATTCAAAAGTTACAAAAACCCGCTCGTACGTTAACTGAACGTACCTAAAAAAATGTTCGGAAATTCATTCCCGGCACACGGGGCCTCAGAATCATGCACCGTCAGTATTTGTGGACTCATAAAATTCCCATATATTAGAAAAATAAAAATTATGAGTCTTTCCATTTACCCTTTTTTTCTTTTACCATGGTTTTGAAATTTTTCTTATTGTACCCTTCTGAATGAATCTTTTTTCTACCTTTTTAACCATAAAAAATGACTTTTTTTACCTCATACAACATGTACTGATTTACACTACTGGAAATCTAACCTTTCCCAATGCTTCTTTACCAACGGTTTTTAAAAACCGTTGGTATAGGTTCCCTTTCCCAATGGTTTGGCAAATACATTGGGAAATCCCACTTTGAGTCCACCTTTCCCAATGGTTTGGCCAAACCATTGGGAAAGGGTATGGCTTTCCCAACGGTTTGTCCAGACTATTGGGAAAGCCCACATTTTTTCCACCTTTCCCAAAGGTTTTCGAAAAATGTTGGGATAAGTCCACTTTGTGGAAATCTTTCCCAACGGTTTGGCCAAAACCGTTGGGAAAGGGTATACCTATCCCAACGGTTTTCCAAAACCATTGGGAAAGGTCCCCCACAAATCAACCTAATCAAAATCCAGAATCAAAATCTATACCAAGGGTTGTCAAAACTGTTGGTATAGGCCTATTCCAACAGTTTTGAGAACCGTTGGTATATATCCTTTGATTTTTTATCATTTCTTCTTACCCAGAACATTATATAAATAAAAATTTAAAATAATTATGAGAATACATATATATATTTATGTAATTATATTCACAAAAGTCATGTTAGGTTGGTGGTTAAGTCGTTGAATAATAAACTAGGGGTCCTGGGATCAAATCCCAGTGAATGTTTTTTTTGATATACATATACCAACGGTTCCACAACCATTGGTAAAGATTTTTATATTAATTATACCAAAGGTATCCAAAACCATTTGGATAGGTCTATACCAATGGTTTTGGGAAAACCGTTGGTATAGACCAATCCCAACGGCTTACTTGGAAACGGTTCTCCAATCCGTTGGTATAGGCTATACCAATGGTTTGGAGGCACATACCAACAGTTCCAAACCGTTGGTATATGCTAGTTTTCCAGTAGTGTTACCCACCATAATTAATTTCATGTTTCATTTTTAGGCTTAGAATGTTAATTTTTTTTAAAAAAAATTAATGGTTTTTTTTATGAAATTTATTGATAATTTTATTCAAAATGGAAAGGGTATTTTCCTAGAGAATATTTTTTAAAAACACGTTTTTATTCAATGAAAACAACCCTTTATTTTTACCCCACATGAGTTATGTTGTATTGATACCATCCATATACTTGTTATGTTGGTTTTATGATTTATTGAACTTATTATAGTATTGAAAATCAGTACATTTACTACATTTTTAGTCCAATTGAATATTAAATTTCCAATGATCATTGCACAATGAATTTCCCCTAATTATCCATATCATTTATCAGGGATATCAATATTGCCTAAAATGTATAAATTTTTTACATATGTTGTGTACTTGAAAGTTATTTAGTTAAATGGGAAAATATTTATTAATCTATATCTTCTACTGCAAATAGATATTTAATAAAGAACAATGTTAGATAAATTATTTGATATATGAGGAATGCTTTGGATAGGTACGAAATATGTGGGGAATAGTAATATATTTACCATAACTGCATTAGTAGAATAACGGAATGAGTCAGTTGGCTAAACATAGATTGGTTTTTACAAGATATACTAAATCAACTATTGAATGGTGTTGAAAATAAAAGTAATATGTACCTAGGTAACATGGTTTCCAATTTCTAATAATTTTCCTAATTTAGACACAGTTTTTAATTATTCATGATATTTCATGTGGAAGTATTTGTTGATTCAATTCATTCTATGTTCTTTGATTAATTGGAATTTGTTTCAGTAATTGTCTTTTCTATATAGATTATTCACTATCTGGTTATCTTATTGGTATGAGTTTTCAGTTATTAGGTTTCCATATTCTTTATTCATTAATTTCATTAATCTTATATAATTTTTGTACATTTTTTCCATTTTATATTGATTATTCTAATTTATTAATAATTTATTTCACTATTCATAGACCTTAATGAACATTTATTATCACCAATATTTTATTTTCATTCATTAGGAATCCAAGAAGTGCACTATAAAATATATGTATTATACAAAAGATGTAATATGGTTATTATCAATGAATGAAATAAAAAACAATGTTGTAATTAGTATATTTGTAATTTAAGACACATGTATGTATTTAGTTTACTAAGACAACTAAACACTTTGGTTCTTTGGAATTTGATTCCTTATAATAATATTATTTCAATGGAATCATTACACCATATATGATATTATTGGAGTTGGGTAACTAAAAATGTGTTGTTGAATTAACATATGCAAGGGTTTCAATTTATCTTGTATGCCTAAAGGATCCAATTTTTCATGATTTTTTTTTCTTATTTTCCAGTCGATCTAGATGCGATTAAAATGATGATTCCCTATATTTCTAGATAAAATTAATAACTAAGTCTGCCAGTATTGATTGCTGTATATAAGGGGTTGGGGATGTTGGTTGTTCAAGGATTTATAGTTATTCCAGGAATGTTAGCCAGGGAAAATTTCCCTGGACATTTATTAAAATAAAAGAAAAGTACATAAAGAAAGCAACAAAATACAGAAAAACATCTACATATCATAGAAATCATTCCCATCCCTTAATCATGATCCATTTCTTCATCTATAGTAGCTGACTCCCACTCTGAGCCTTCATATTGTGCTAGAGTCTTTTCATACTTCCTTCTGAGATTTAACATTTCCAAATATAAGAATTCCTCAAAAGACTGCTTGCCTTTACACTTGCCGATAGAGGACCTATTAGCCATCTATTTCAGTATATAAGAGTAATCCTTTATTTGATTTATTCTTGGTAGAGGAGTCACATCTTTCTCATTTCTTACCACATTCTTGATCTCACCCTGAAAAATCTCACCATAAGAGATTCATGTCATACCACTAGAATTCACATTTTCACTATCAGATAGGTCCCCCCATTTTCCAGAGAAATGCCCCTCCTGATTACCATAATTTTCTCCTCGTTCTTGCTCAATGTGACTATTAATATCAATTATTGCTAGACATTGCAAGTTTTCCCCACATTGATATTTACTAGGGTCACCAAAAAACTCCCTCTCCATTGCCTCCTCCACTTCTCCTCCATTGTTAGTGACAACATCCTGCAAGACACCACCTTCCACCCCCTATGGACCTTCCACCAGCAAAGGCAGCTCCTCAGATTATAGACTCTAAAAACTATTGCTGATCGTAACTCTATCGTGGACATGAGTACTCATATTCATAGATATAGAGACCACATCTGGTTTGTCCAAATACTCATCAGAGAGAGGAACCAACTGTAGATGGCATGCCCCCTCCACTACAGAATGAGAATCAACTCTAAGGTCTCTTTTCAACTTGTCAAAAACCTACAACACTGATTAATTCATAGGTGCCACCATTGTCTTAATATTACAAGCATGACTTGGAACAGTATTAATTAGAACCTGCTTTATCTCCCTCTCCACCTTCTCATCAGAAATATCCTTAACCAACACCATGGATGTGCAAGGAGAATTCGATAGAGATCCCTATCTAGAATAGTTTCCATTATTAGAACACACCGCACATTCCATAAGAGAACTCAAATCCCCATTCACGTTCATAGACTCTCACAGAGTCGCTCCAAGGTCACCCTTTACCACTACCTGAACCAGCCTCCCATTAGCACAGGCATCACGACCACCACTATACTGCGTCTCCACCACCCGCGAGGTAACACCCACCTTGCCACTGCGGCAAGCGGCCTCCAGGTTCCCAAACTGTCTTCATCCTATACAGAACTACATCCACAATTCGAAGACTACCACTTGCATCTAGAGAAACTCCTTGCCATTAGAAATCCAGACACAACGCACTACCGTCTTTGCATTGCTGACCTCAACACAGTCCCGTGGGAAAATCGGGTGTCACACAGACTCATTTCTCTGATCTGAGCATAAATACCTCCCAATAATGTTACCAATGGTGTAGAGAATGGATGGATTTTGAAATGAAATCAGATGACTAGGGAGACATACCCATGTTTCCATCGATGAAGGATCCTAGTGAATATAAAATTCAATGCTCAAGTAGAATATGTAAAAAGCGAATCCACCACACCTCCTAGGAGCTGTGGCCCAAACAGAAGATCAAGTCCTCCTCTGAGTGAAAGCACACTGTTATGTGTCTTCATTCAAGAAACCCAACAACCACGCGGTCATGAAGATTCCATGAATCAGAAACAAACTAAGTAAAAACATACTCCAAGCGACGAACAAGGAAAAATCGATCCACCAAGGTATACTTGGACAATTCCTCAGCACGATTTAGATCTGCCGACAACAGAGAAAACTGGGGAAACTCTCGAAAGAGATCTGGATCATTTGGAGAAATAGGGATCCAAGGGATTGGAAGAGGAATATTAGAAGATGGGTCATCCTTCCCAAATGATGGTGAATGCGAGACTCCCCCCTCTGATCAGGAGGGGGAGAAGGACCCGACGACATGAACTTAGGGAATCACTGCAACGACGGGCAGGGAGGGGGAAATTATGACCCTAGTCCAAATTAGTTCAGGTATAATAAACACTACTGATTTTTTAGTCATTATACCTAATAGATATATGATTGTGATTAAACTCATATATTATATAGACCTAAAAAACAAGAACAATTCACTCTCCTGTCCCTGTAGGGAGGTTAGTTTTTATGGATTTTTTCTAAATTTACTATGAATTTATTGATTGTGTTTTAGGATTATACTATGGGTTTGTTTTAAATTCTATAATCCAGCTAAACATGTACTATATTATTGGTTAGAAAATGAGATTATAATAGTTATGGATATTAGTGTCTTGACATTCAAAGATTAGAATCCAAACATTTTAACAACATTATATTCTTTTCATAATATTTCTCACTCTGTGTATTTTATTTCATAACATCAAAACATGTATTTTAAATTCATGAAATTTCTAACACACTCTCTATTAAATCTGTTAGGACATATACTGTGTCATTTTTTTCACATCCTGAATGTGATAAGGATGACCATTCTTTAGTTGGGATGGTTTCAGACTATGTACTTCCTTCAAAAAGTGTCTCTGAAGTAGACCAATAATCATATAGTAATGTATGTTTCTCCCAGTATAGCATATGTAGGGATATATTAATGCTAATTACTCATACAACCACTGTCTATTTTTTTACATAACATGCTTAGTTGTGCCAAATGTTTAGAATTTTGGGTATGGGTGTACGATTAACATTCAATCCATGAGAGGGTTAATGACATATTTGTGGCTCAAGAGTATAAAGGAATAATTTAATCCACTATTTAAATTTCACAAACTATGACCCATTTTTCTATGACTAAAAAAATTTGACACAATGAGCCTTCTGAGAAATATTGAGTGGATGTGAAGCTTAAATTCTAATTTGATGAACAAAGAGCCTTAACATAACAACATCACTAGAACTAAGATATATTTTCCTGATAATTTAATCGTACTGATAATGAATTATATTGTGTCTAATTGTTGGTATAATATTGTAGTTACTAGTATAAATAGATAAGAATGTAATTATAGATATAGGTTATAAGGAAATGCATTGCAGAAAGATATGTAAATGGATATTGAAACCTTTTCGAAACTACATTGATCTTTCAAATACTTAGAAAAAACAATGAACTGACTCTATGAATCTACCATGAAAATAGTTATAGAAAATTGATTTACTTTTATGTAGATACTAGGAGTTATGGATAGTCCACTTCATCATTGATATATGAAGTGAAAAGGGATATGATCTTAAAAATATATCACTTTGATCTTGATTTTCCATGCTATTATAATAGAAAAACAATTGTTAGGTCATTTTCTAGAATGTCCATGTATTAGTGTGTTTAACATTAAATTATTGATAGATAAAAATGATTAGACATTTATTAGATAAAATTTCATAGTTTGATGAGACTCGACCTTTTCCAAGTCACCGATTTTGGGTTTTGAACTGGATGAGTGTTGTGTCTCTTTTCCTTAAAATTTTTAGGTCTCCCAAGTTGGAACAAAATAGCTACTTTTTTTGGAATAATATCTTTGAAAAATATTTTTGAGATTAATAATCCAAAATATGTGTTCCATACCATGAATATGAAATACCCTACATATATTTGAATCACATGAAGGAAGTGTGGAATTTTATTCATTGATTACGTCCATAAACTAGATAACATATTTTAAAGTCAGTGCCATAGACAAAACTCATACAATAGAAAATGGGTATTAATATTCTTATATGAAGAATTTTTTCATTATAATGTTTGTACAAGGATCGTGCTATCATGTAGTAAAAAAATTCCACAATAATTAAGCCAATATATAAGTAATGAGTAAGGTGTGGTGTACTTGTACAAAAAAATTTAATGTTAATTAATGGGGTATCTGTTTTCTATATTTAAGGAAAGATAGTGAAACTCTGTTTTTTTAATAAAAGTTACTCACCAAGATCTTTGAACTAACATGATTCAGTCTTGTCATGGTAATGAAGAGGCAACTTCAGAAATCATTTAAATCCTCAATGGAGTGAATTAAAGGAACATGTTTTGGCATTTACACCGCAATTAAATTTTATGGAGAGATATGATTGATGTAAATGAAAACTTATGCATGGGCTTGGTATCATTAAAAAATTAAGCCATATGAAAGTATGAGGCCCTTATATAGATTTAATTCATATAGAGAAGAAGGGAACATTGATTTTTTATCATAGCATGTGATTGGAATAATGATAGTCTCTAAAGATAGTATTGAAAATATTGGACATAAGTTCCCTTAAAAATAGAGTATTCAATGATATTTTTTATCAATAGATATAGATTATAAAATAGGTACATTTTCTTGTGTATAACTATCATGTAGATAATATTTCATATATAATTGATTATGTTTCATGATAATTTATATCATTATAGAAGAAATATCATGCTCAATGGTTTTGGGTCATGTGATGAGGATACTACCTCAAAGTTTGATGTATTATTCAATGGATGAATGACATAGAGTATAACATTATTGTAACAAGGAAATCATTCATATAGTATAACATCATATTTCAGGTATATTCCAATTCAATAGTTTACAATATCATGGATTCAAATAAAATATTAGTTATTTTCCATTTCAGGGTGATCTGACGAATAATTATTCATCATTCTTCAGCCAGAAAATGGCAATGTTATAGGCTCTAATCTGAGGGTTTCGATATCCATAATTTAATATGTAAAAATTATGTAAATAATGGCTATGAACTATGATTTAAATTTTTTTCCTATTCAATTTTTTCAACTATTACAGATATAGAAGAAGATTCTAATAAGAATTAATGCGCCACTGGATGATAGGCCTTCAGAGGGAAGCTTATGCAAACCAATATATAATTTGATTAATAAATTTACAGACAAAAATAGTTTCATTAGGAATCATAACATCTATTTCTAATGCATATGCAAGGATTATGGAGATTGTTATTTCCCCATACATGTTGTTTTATTTTTTTAAGAAATGTTACTGGGTATTAATGACTTGTTTTTTTCCAAAATCCTAAATAAATGGATTGAAATGTTTCTTATGTAGGTATGACCCATAAATAGGTTTGGGGAATTTTTTATTATGTCATGGCCCTCTATATAAGTTACAAGAATCACATTGTATCTCATGAAATCAATAGTCAATCCAGATATAGTTCTACTGTACATTCCACACATTTATCGAATTATTATGTTGAGAGGAGGGATTTTTATTTTATTATGGTTGCAAGAGTGGGAGGGTTACATCCACTACACCCTGTTAGGTAGATCTGGCTTTTACATTGAGAGTGGAGGCATTTTTTTAATATTTCTAATGAACCACGATGTTTGATCTGGGTATTACTATATATATCATCAAATAGATAATCATGACACACATAGTTTTTGCATTAAGAGGTGGTGGGATAACAGCACCCATGATAGGTGTCCTCTCAATAAAATAAAAAAAGGTTATATTATTTTACATTAGGCATCAAGGATGTGAATCATGTAGTTTAATGTCTTCCGGTAAGGATGTATGGTGTGAATTTTAATTTATTGCCTCTAGTAGCATGTTAACCCTTACATGAACTAGTAGTCTATCATCATGTGGGGAGTCCATTTTGGTTATTTTTATGACCACAAGATTTATAGTTATTCTAATAAATAAAGATTAACATGGGTTTTTTTACCTCATTGAGAAAATTAAAATAAAACATATGAAGATTTATATATTTTTTTGGTTGAATTAGGATGTAGGATCCTAGTGTTTCGACATATCTTAATGAAATTACAATCAATAAATACATTGTTATTTTAAATGATGTAGTTTAACGTCATGAGACATGGATTGATTGGTGGCTGGTAGTTTTAGGTCATATATCTAGGACCATAAATCATTGAAACAATTGGTGGTATATGTTTTATAGTGCCAAATATATAATAACATAATTCATGGATGGAGAAAGAAATTGTAAACCATGTAATTGGTGGTTCATAGATTGAGATAAGTGATATGGGAAAACTACTAATGGAGTGACTACAAACCATGTTTGAAAATTGGTTTCCTGGATGAATTTTTTGGACATGTAGATATTGATGTGGTTTCTCTTAAATAAGAATTTTCCTATGGTTTATGGGGCCGTAGAGGGTTTATTATAAAAATCCTGACCGGGGAATATAAATTTATAGTAAATAAAATGCCATCATGAGGAGGTATAAATTTTATCACTAAAGGCCAAAGAATATTTTTTACATCTTAATTTACCTCTGATAAAAAAGTATGATGTTAGGAAGGAACACGTCCATGAAACAAATGAAGAATTTTGATCGGCATTGTCCATGTAATGTGAATTTCCCAATATAGATCTTTATTTACATACATGAGAGGGATTA
This sequence comes from Viscum album, assembly GCA_963277665.1. NCBI lineage: Eukaryota > Viridiplantae > Streptophyta > Magnoliopsida > Santalales > Viscaceae > Viscum > Viscum album. Next base: position 1,005,818,529 of record OY728158.1, on the reverse strand, counting down.
TTTTCAATAATTCATGGATGTGACTAAGAAATAATTCTTGAGTGTCACCACATATCCCATTTAGATGGGAAATAGGAAATACGACTTTCTAGATCAGAGGTGTGATGGGGGACTAACAACTAGGATAGTTGTCCACTAAATCACATATATAAATTATATGAAGATTGATGTCATTACAACAAGGAAGTGTGACATGTAGTTTTATTCCATGAGATAAATATTTTTTCATACTATTTAATGTATTGAGACTAGTATGTAGGGCTATGTAGATTAAAGACTTACAAGACAATCTATGGTGTCATGATGTTTTAGGCCATAGAACATGGACCATGGGTTGTGCCTCTAGTCTTCATGCATGAAATATCAAATGTTATTAAATTTATTATCGTGTGATTTGGATGAAAATAAAATTATCATCACATGATGTATTTCTTGATAAATCATTCATTGTAAGGTGTGTACTGAGTTCACAATACATTTTTATTAAAAAGTATGTTCCCCTAGTATAAAATTTATGTATGATGTTTGGTCCTACCCACTTTGGATAATTTTGTGGGGGTATCCTATTAGGTATCATTGGATACCTCAGATCCAAAACCTAATATTTATGTAAGAGGAAATAGAGATGAACATTCTTGTTGAAGGATTGTGCTATCCAGTTTTGGCATATTTCCAAATGATGCATGTTATACAAAATTTTCTCATTTAGTGTCCCTAACTCGTCATACTAATTCTATGATTGTTCATCATTTGAGAGTTTTACATAGATATATATTCATAGATTGGTCAATAATAAATCAATATTTGTCACAATCTCTATTATTAAAAACAATAAACATGAGGTTTCCAGAGTGTTAGTGTGTGTTGTGGTTTAGTATGCCGAAAAAAGTCATGAGCTCATCGAGCCATGATTTTTTCTCTAACAACATTCTTATGAATTTATGATAGAGTTTTATTTATTTACATATTTTTTATTCATTTTCCATCATATGGTAATGTATATAATGGTTGATTTTGATATTTCACTATTCATAAAACTTTATTAATTTAGAGAAGAAGTTTTCGGTGCCGTTTGGTTTTTTTTTTTTTTGGGAACACAAAATCTTATGAGTTTCTTTAAGTTCAAAAATGAAATAATAATTGTTTTCTTAAATTCATTAAGATATATATCTTATATCAATTATAGAATATTTTACTAGATGTAAATAAGTATTTGAACTACTTAGATGTAGCCGGATATTATGAACATACAACAACCATTCACCATACAACTAATGGATAGAAGTATTTAGTTATATTAAGAAAATATAGGGGTTGATGGATGATTTTATAATGTACATGGAAGGAATGAAACATTTGGAAAAAATGTTTCAAATCCTTTATGATAAAATTTCATAAATACCCAATCCTCCTAGTTTGATAAGAAATATTGGTTCGTGAATGATGAGATCTATATGAACCAACATGAAATATTTCCATTGTTGTAGTTTTATCCTCTATTTAAATTCATATGAAGATAATTACATCATATATTTAGTTTTAAAGAAAAATTAGAAGACCTAAGCTATCCAAAAGTGTTAAATTGACCCACTATCATTAGATATGTTCTTTTCCAGCTCTGTCTGGTGGAAAGGCACCGTTATAAATGTATTCTAGGATAAAACACATCCACCCATTTAAATAATTAACTTATTAATCCATAGAATTTATCTCCTTGATTACATATAAGACAATTTATATGAATGGTGATAGTGTTCAATTATGGTAATAAATATGACTATTTTATATTGATTTGGATCTTCCATGTCTATAATAGAATTTTCTAATGCATCTCCCTGAAATTTTTTGAACATTGAACATGATATAGTGTTGTGTTGTTGGAAAAAATTACTATAAACCAATGAACATAATTATTAACGGTAATAATAATTTTCTTCTAGATGTAGTAGTCATCATTTATCAGCATAATTTTCAATTTGAACTCATATTTGATTCCCAGGTGAGCCACTGGTATTGTAACATCCTAGGTACATAATGAATATGACATTTTCATAACAATTAATATTTTTGAATTAAATATTAATTTTAATTTAAAGGGGATGTTATGTTCAATGGTGTACTCAATCTGTAACAACAGGTTTTTTTGAAATCTTGTGTTGTACGCAACATTAATTTATATGGAAAAAATTTAATAATATTATTATTATAAATTTTAGTTTACTCATAGTCATTATATTGGTGGGAATTAACATAACTAACTATAATATGATTATAAATATTGGTTTATATTTTTTAAATTTATCCAATAAAAGTTAGAAGCTTAAAATGTGATTGAATCCACTTTTAAGCATAAACACTCTAATATTCTTTAAAAGGTCGATTTACCACCTTTTAATGGATAACACTTTTAAAATATATTTTTTGTCACCTTTATATTTTCTATTTGAAAAAATAATATTATTCTTTAGAATCAAGACATCAAAATCTTATTTGAATGAAATTTTAAAATTTTCTTGATAATGTTCATTTAGTTAATGAATAGTGAAAACACTGTAATTTAATTCAAAATTCTTTTTAAAATAATATATTTATAGAGTTTTATTGTTATTTGAATTGGTTATAAATTGAAATTGGATTATAGTTTTACCATTTAATCGAATTTTGGTAATTTTAAGTAACTTCACTCTTAAATAGGACATAAACAATGTTAAATATCTTGATAGTTATTATTTTATAAAAACACCTTTTTGGTTTTGACAACATGAATTAAATTGTAATTAATTTCTACCACTTATGTGTTTTGAATTTGTAAAAATGGATTCCATATTTAAAATCGGGATGTCCAAATTGTGTAAATAGATAACTTTTAATTTTATTGATTATGATTATTTACTTCAGTAAATATTTTATTTACCATGGTTAAAGGGTAAATATGGTAAATAAGGGTGAAAACAATATGATAATAATATTAAATTACACTTACTCATTTACTAACCATATTGGATGATACATTTCCAACCATGGGTATCCTTGGGTCTATTTTTGGACCCCATGGATCCACGTGGATGTGATGATGACATTTTATATTAATTAATTTAAAGTAAGGACAAAAATAACATAAACATATATCATTTAGTAAAACAATTGTATTTGTGGTTATATAAGATATCACTTAGAGTATAAATTTTAATTTGAAATACAAAATGATTTCCTACATCCTGGAATTTTATTTATAACTTTTACACATTAAATAAAAAATTTAATTATGACCGAATTGTGATGTTGTAATTGGTTCATTAATAAAGGATTCAAACAAATGATATTATAAATATTAAAATTAATTTAGTTCTAACCTTTTTATTCCATCCACGAATTTTATATATTTGTATGACTTTTTATCTTTGAATTAATGAATGTTTTTCAATATAATCAATTTTTTTTGTTATTTTTAGAAAGTCGTGATATGAATATTATTAAAATTGATATAAAATAGTTTTTATATCAATCAATATTTTATTAAATGATACAATTGTACTAAAAATATCATATTTGGAAAAATGACTTAAATAATGTTAACAAGGTCATAACTGATCCATTTTTGGCTGCTTAGTATTTTATATTATATATATTAACCATATTGTAGGAATATATAAGAAAACATGGTAAAAGTTAAATTAGTTAACAAAGCATTAAATAACAAAAATATCAAGATTAAAAAATAACCAAACCCATTCCAATTTTTATTGCATGGTTTTATTTTTAATTTTGTGTACTTTATATTAGAATTAAATATATTTTGGAACTTTTGAAATAGAAAATTATTTTATAATAAAATAATTATTTAAAACTCTCATAAAAATACTATCCTACCTCTTATAAAAAGACACCACCTTTAGATAATTACACACACCTCTCAAGCCCTTTGGATCTTCCAAAATCTGACCAATTAAGCTCCCAATAGCCCTATATTCTTCCTAGGTTCCTTACCATTGGCATAAGGAACTTCAAGAAATCTTTTTGGATCAAACCAAAGAGAGTTACTCGATTTTAAGGTAATGCCTTCCTTCATGTTCTATTCTTTTATTTTACATCTTCACTCCCTCTAATCTTCTTATTATTTTTTTAAAAACAACACTATTATCCTCAATATAATTTTTTTATGAGAAGGATTCAAACTACTCTTTCAAAATCCTCCATTTAATGGATATGAACATACTGTTTCTGTGGATGGTGAACTACTGCCTCACGAAATGACGATTGATCAATCTTCTCCTACCACCTTTTATAGTGTCTGTTATGATGGAATTGTATTTATATGTGATATATATTATATTTATATATGATATATATTAAATTTATATTGTCTCTATAATTCAATATTTTTAATTTATAGAATACCTTTATGGTTTTGATAATGGGTAAATGCGATAAATTCATTTGAGGAAGTGCGGAATACCGCCCCCTCAAAGTGATATGAATCATTCATGCCATACAAGGAACGTATTAAGGATGGATTTAATTAAATTATATACCATATTACACTATAATTATTATATACCTATTTATCATTATGTTTTAATTTCATTAAATATGAAATTTAAATGAAAGTAGTGTTCATTTGTACGCATGAGTTACTGTAACATTCCAGGTAAATAAAAAATATGGAATTTTTATATTTATTAATATTTGTGAATTAAATATTAATTTTACATAAAAGGGGATGCTATGTTTGATTGCGTACCTTACACTCAACAGTGGGTTTCTCAAAGGTCTAATGTTGAACACAATGCTTAGTCATACTGAAAAATAATAATATAATATTATGGTAGTTAATGCCTTGTGGTTGTATTATAAGGAATTAATAAAAATAACTAAAATATCAATATACATGTTTATAAATGGTTTTACATTTATCCATTAATAGTTAGAGTCTTAAAATGTTAATGAATCTAATTTTAAGCCCAAATTGTCTAACATTTTTTAAAAGGTAGATTTACCTCCTTTTGATGACAAACCCTTTTTTAAATCTAATTTTGTTCAGTTTTATATATTCTATTTGAGAAAAATACAAGTATTATTGGGAATTGGGACATTAAAATTCAATTTGGGTAAATGTTTTGTATTTTTATAAAAAATCATTTTTTAATGAATAGTAAAAAATACTGTATTTTAATTCAAAACTGCCATTTAATATAATTTATTCATATGGTTATATTATATTAATAATTGGTTTTAAAGTGTAATTAGATTATATTTTTACAATTTAACGCAATATTTTTCATTTGAATTAATTTCACTTTGAAATTGGACATACACAAGTGTCATTCTCTTTATAGTTTTTATATCCTAAAAACACTCTTCTTGTTTGACAACAAGAAATAATTTTAAAATAATCAATGAAACTTATAAGTTTTTAATTTGGTAAAATAGACATAATTTTTTAATTCTGAATATAAAATATATCTTAGGATGAATTTTTTGTATTTTCTTTTGAAAACCAAGAATTTTTGATGAATTGTTAAAATAATGAGTAGTAGTTAAGATCTGACTTTTTCATTTATATGAAATTTTAGCGCTTCTGTGAATTTAATTTTGAAAATCCAAGATACATGGTTGTTATAAGAAAGTAAAATGTGGTTTAATAAGATTAAAATAATTTTTGGTGAATAGTATCTTTTGACTTCTTTTATCATGGTTAATGGTAAATAGAGTAATTTAATGTAAAAAAAATATCATAATAATATTAAATTCCCCTAACATATGTCCTAGTACTATCCATTAATACATTTCCAACCATGGGAATACTTGGGACTATTTTGGGACCCCATGGAGTCACTTAACAGTTATAATGAGACTTTATATTAATTAATAAAAGTATTATAAAAAATGACATAAATATATATTTCAAAGTAAATCAATTCATACATGGGGTTATATAAGATATCACTTCAACAATAAATATTAATTTAATAGCTAAACAGATTTCCTATATCATGGTATTTTTTCATAATTTTTATAACTCACATATATAAAATTATTTATGACCCAATTATGATGCAGTGTTTACGTCATTAATGAATGATTTAAATAAATAAGATTATAATTATTATAAAAATATCCAAAAACTTTCCAATTATTATTGGATGATTTTATTTCCAACAAGAGTCATCGTATCTTCTACTATATTAGGTTTTGGACCTTTTGAAACTAGAAATCAGTTTATAATAAAATAATGTTTACAAACATTCCTAAAAAGCCCCTCCTCTCACTTATAAAAAGCCTTCACCTCTAACTCATTACTCACTCCTCTCAAGCCACTTGGATCATCCAAAATATAAAAAATTAGTCTCCCTAGGTCTCTATCTTCCTCTTATTATCTTTTCCCTATGCTGAAGGAAATTCAAGTAAACATTTTGGTTCAATCCAAAGAGAGTTACTCGATTTAAAGGTAATGTATTCTCTTAAGTTATTTTGATATATTTTACTTCTCTAACCCCATATACTCCCATTATGTATTTTTTTATAACAACACTAGTATTTAAATATACTAGGATTTTTTTATGAGATGGATTCGAACTACATTTACACACACCTCTATCTAATGGGTAAATAACATACTGTTTCTATGGATGATAAACTAACGCCTCACAAAATGATGATTGTTGAATTATCTCCTACCACCTCTTATGGTGGCCATTAAGATGGAATTATATTTATATGTGATATATATTTTATTTATATTTTTCATATGATTATTTTTTTTCATTTATAGCATAACATTATTCTTTTCATAGTGCGTAAATACGATAATTTCATTTGAGGTAGTGTGGTCTACCGCCCCCTCAATGTGATATGACTCATTCATGCAATACGTGGAATGTTTAAAGGATGGATTTAGTGAAGTTATATATGATATTATACTTGAATTATAATATATATATATGTATCATTATGTTTTCATTGCATTAAATATTAAATAGAAATGAAATTAGCATTCATGCTTACATGCGGCTTACTGTCTCCATGAACGGTGTATTTCATTTCTTATCTCCAAATGTTATATACAATTATAAATACATATATATAGTGGATATATATATGATATATATGATATATAATTCATGAATATTATTATGTAGATAATTTATTTTTGACCACATGATCAACTTGTAATTATAAGAAGTTCATTTTTGACCAAATTACCAAATATCGACAAAACAACCATTATTTACTTAAATGATTAAATAATGTTTATAACATGGTAATAAGTGATATAAAATGAATAATAATATTGAAAAAGGTTCGTAGGAAAATATAAATTAACTTTAGTTTATTATCCATGAGATTAATTAATTAATGGGTCAAGTGAGACACGAGGTAATGGACTTTGTCTCAATCTCCTTTCATTGAGGCATATTTTGTTTTATACACAAATTGTATTTACACGGTGTATAATACAGATTTAATTTTCATTTAATTCCACGGGTATCTTTTTTCAACGTAGTGTTTTACTAAACAAAAACAATAAGGATTATTTTTAACATAAGCGGTGACAATGACCTTTTCTGCCGCCGCGAGTATTATTTGATCTTTGGCTTCCTTGAAAAGTCATAATTTTTTTAAAAGGAAAATAAATACGATATACTCTTTTACATATTTTGGTATTGAAATTGGTTCTGATAATGGATTTGTTATGTAAATATATTTAAATGATATATTGTGATTGGAATTAGGAAATTTTATCTTTCCTTTATATATTATTTTATGTGGTACTAATATGTTATGGTTTACGGTCATTGTTTATGTATATGGGTGGTTCTGTGATAAACCTATGGTGGTGAGCCTAAGATAACACTCCAATTAATTGGGTAATGTGATGAAGGTAAACATGAATATTTCTCCTAAGATATTTAGGGAATATACTTTGTTGGGTATTCCAAATGTAACTCCCCACGTAGCTGTGAAAAATACAACGTATATATGTTATGGATTCTAAAAGTTACCTTTATGATTTGTGATTACAATTTCTTAATGATAAATCAAATAATTTTATAAGGATTGTTAATGGGATTATGTTATGTATGTATTGATGAATTAATATTATCATTCTTTGTTATATAACCATTACTATGCTTTTTATGTCCATCCCATGTTTTGAAAAAATTTTCACAGGACTTAAAGATAAATAGGGTCATGAGAACAAAGAAACGTCATGCTGTCTAAAAAATTGTACAAGACATGGCTCTTTTTTTCAAGTGTTTTTATATTATAAAAAATGGATATTCTTTAGAAGTGTCTACATGTAATATTCAAGTTGTTATGTATATGTTATGACCTAATTCTATAAATCTATAAACTTGAAAAGATCCTCAATTTGAATTATAAAACTAATTCAAGATTATGTAATGTATATGGTTGGTCCCTTAGAGTTGGTATCCAAGGTTGTTTTAGAAAACAATAGATGTTAAGATATTATTAAATTATTGTCTACAAATTAATTTATGGTAATATTAAAATGATAAAGAATTTTTAAATTATCATGTTGCTTCGCCTATGATATTTTTGTGTTCAAAATTGTTTTCCATAGAGAAAACAAGGCAACATGGATGGGATGACATAAGAAGGAAGAAATCCTTCCTAAACAGCAACCTATGTTTATCAGAATTGGAATTGAATAGTCTGTTTTAGTGATGGCACAATTGACTCAGGCTATAAGAATGTAGTCGAATCCATGCATGAGGTCATCGAGATCAACGACAGAAGAACACTCTATTAGTGGTTCATTTAATGAGGCAACATCCCCCATAATTCAGAGGAACATCCAACCCAGTTCTATCAGAAGGGTGGATTAAAGTACTTGAAACGTTTTTTTGATGTCATGGGTTGTTCATAACAACAAAATGTTTGTCTCAATATTTTCCGTTTTGAAGGGGAAGCCCATCAGTGGTGGTCCATGGTGAAAATTATCAAGGATGGTGAGGAGATTGATGCTCTTAATTGGGATGAATTAAAATGTATGTTTCTTGAGAAATATTTTCTTAAGGTGGTTTGTCTTAGGATGAAAAAGAAATTCCTGAAATTGAGGTAGGAGTATGACTCAGTGGCTGCTTGTGAAGAAAAAGTCACATGACTGGAAAGTTACACTTCTTATTTCATAAGAGATCTTGATAGTAAAATCAACTTTTTTAATTAGTTTAAAATCCAAATTATCTAATGGATTTATATTCTCAGGGGTTAATTTTTTTTGAAAAACTTGTTCGATGTGTGAAGAAGGTAGAAATTGAGTCTACCTATGATCCAGTGTTCTTTGAAAAAACAAATAGGTAGAGGTGGTCGACGAAAGAAATGAACTCTTCAAAAAAAATTGAGGGTAAGAATCATCATTTTACAGTTTATGAAAATTGTGGTAAAAATAATGTTTTGGAAGGAATTTTTAATTATGGAAAGTTCTACTGATGTGGTAAAATGGGATATAAGAATTGCACAAAAAAATATCAGGATAATTTTAATACTAAATCTGACTTATAGTCTATAAAATATTTTAAGTGCAATGAAATGGGTCATTATGAAAATGAGTGTCCAACAAATAACTCAATCAAGTGAATGAAGTTGGACTACAAGCAGAAAGGGTGGTAAAATCCTTTTCAACTACTTCAGTAGATTTTGGTCAATCAAATGATGTAGTATCAGGTACACTGTTTATTTGTTTAGATTATGCCAATGTGTTGTTTGATTCAGGGCCTACACAATATTTCATTTCTGGGAAGCTTTCTAGTAAGTTGGGTTTTCTATCTCAAGATATGAATCCTGAAATTATTGTTAACACACATGGGGGAAATTTTGAGACAAAATGAAGTTATAAGAAACCTCTTGTACTTGTGTGTGGAATGAATCTACCTACAAAACTTATTTTTCCCTCTAGTAGAGTTTGATGTTATTTTGGTTATGGATTGGATTTCTGTTTATCATGCTAAAATTGGCCACAGAGCTAAAGAGGTTTCATTTCAGAATAATTTTCATTTTGGGGACAAGAATGAACCCTTACATTTGATAAATTATCAGGAAGATGGGAAAATAGTAAATGATGACAATGAATGTCACATTACACATATTTTTGAAACCAAAGGAACTGTTCGGATTAATGATGTGCAAGTGGTAAATGAGTATCGTGATGTTTTTATCGATGATTATCAAGGTATAATACCTGGTCGGGAATTTGAATTTACTGTCAACATAGTTCCGGTTGCTAAGCCAATTTCAAAACCCCCTTATAGAATGGCTCAAATTGAACTTTTAGAGTTGAATACACAATTGCGGGATTTATTATATAAAGGGTTAATTCAACCTAGTGCATCCCCATGGGGAGCTCATGTAATGTTTGGTAAAAAGAAATATGGTTCAATGAGAATTTCAATTGATTATAGTGCATTTAATAACATCACTATTAAGAACTTGTATCCTATGCCTCATATCAATGATTTTTTTGATCAGCTCTAAGGAGCTCAGTATTTTTTGAAGATTGACTTGAGGTCGGGGTACCATCAATTGAATGTAAAGGTAGCAAACATTCCAAATACTACGCTTTGTACAAGATATGGCCACTATGAATTTTTTTATGCCTATTGGATTAAGCAATGCAATTGTTGTATTCATGGATCCTATGAATATAATTTTCCGTGAGTTCTTGGATAAGATTGTGGTTCTGTTCAATGATGATAATTTTGTTTATTCCAAAAGAAAAGAAGAACATGAAAGTCAGTTAAGGGTTCTGTGAAAAAACATAAAAGAAAATAAAATGTTTGGGAAACTCAGAAAGTGTATGTTTTTTTTATAAAAAGTATCATTCATTGGTCACATTGTTTCAAAAAATGGCATAACTATTCATACATGTAAAAAAAGTTGATTTATAATGGAGAAGACCCACAAATATAGTCGAGATCTATAGTTTTCCTAGATTGGTAGGTTATTAATAGAGTTCTGTTGAAAACTTTTCACGGTTATCTATTCCACTGACTAATATTACTAGAAAAGGTTTTATGTTCATTTGCACAAAAGAAATTGATGATTGTTTTCAGGAATGGAAATTAAGATTGGTGAATGCTCCAGTTTTGAGACTTCCTTCCAGAAATGAAGAGTTTTCTTAATCTTCTTGTGAGTTGAAACCCAATGAGTTAAATTACCCTATAAATGATTTAGAATTAGCTCATGTTGTGTTTTTCTTTAAAAATTTGGAGGCATCATCTGTATGGAGTTAAGTGGGAAATATATAATGATCATAAAAGTTTGAATTATATATTCACTCAGAAATAATTGAACATGAGACATAGGAGATGCAAGGAATTAATCAAGGATTATGACTGCACAATCTATTACCATCCGGGTATCGAAAATAATGTGGCTCATGCTTTGAGTCAAAAAAGTAATACTTCATTAACCATGATACATTTGGAATGAGATCCTTTGGTTTTCGATTTGATAAAATTTGGAATAGGAGATGTTGGTGTTAGAAATTAATCTGTTTTGTTTTAGGTGTTTGTGAAATCATCTCTATTAGATAGAATTAAGCAAGCACAGAAGAAAGAGAGTGAGTTATAGAAAATGGTACAGTTGGTTCAGAAGTGTAAGTTTCCTGATTTTAAAATTCATAATGATTGTATATTGATGTTTGGGAAGAGAATATGTGTGCCTTGTGATTCATATTTGGTGAAAGGGTTATTATATGAATCTCATAGTCGTTCATTTTTAGTTCATCCTAGAAGTACTAATATTTACAGAGATCTCCGAGAGTATTAATGGTGGGTTGGAATTAAAAGTGATATTTCATACATTACTCTAAAGTGTTTGACTTGTCAGCAAGTTAATGCAGAGAGGAAGTTAATGAAAGGGATGTTTAAGTCTTTACTGGTTCCAATGTGGAAAGGGGAAAATATATCATTGGACTTAATTGTCGAATTACCGAAGACATCTCGAGGTAATAATGCAATCTGGGTTATTGCTAAATAAATCTTCTCATTTCCATCCAATTTGAGATACTTTTTTCTAAATAAACATTCTCGGTTGTATGTCAAAGAGAAATTCAGGTTTCATAGAGTTCCCCTCTCTATTGTATCTGATCATGATCTCTGGATTACATCTAATTTTTGGAAAGTCCTTCAAAACACATTGGGTACTGGATTAAATTTTAGTACAACTTTTCATCCTCAATCAGATGGGCAGTCAGAATGAAGAATTCAGGCCATTCAGGATATGCTTCGTGCTTGTTCACAAGATTACCAAAGATTTTAAGACCAACATCTTTCTTTGGTTGACTTTTTATAATAATAGTTTTCCTTCCAATATACAGATGGCTTCATTTGAAGGATTATATGGGAAACGGTGTCAAACTCCAGCTTTTTGGGATGAAGTAACTGAAAGATAGTTGATGGGACCCGAATTGGAAGAAGAGATGGAAAAAAGACCAGTTGATTCAGAAGCACATGAGAACAGCTTACAGCGGGCAGAAAAGTTATTTGAATAACCAGAGGAAAGATCTTTCTTTTGAGGTAGGTGATCATGTCTTTTTCAATGTTTATCCATGGAAAAGTGTGACTCATTTTTCTATGAAGGTAAAATTGAGACTGGGGTTCATTGGACCCTATGAAATTTTGGAGAAAGATGGATTAGTTGACTACAGAGTGGATTTACCTCCATGTTTATCCCCGGTACATAATGGTTTTCAGGTTTCTATGTTGATAATGTATATGTCAGATCCATCTCATGTTTTGAGCCCAGAGCTAGTTTAGTTGGAGAGAATCCCACTTATTATGAACAAAGAGTCTAGATTTTTGATCGAAGAGAGCAAGTGTTGTGGAATAAGGTAATTCATTAGGTAATGGTTTTGTAAAAAACCATATTGTTGAAGAGGTAATATGGGAATCTGAAAAAACAATGAGGGATAAATACGTTCACTTATTTTATAAGTGAATAAAAATTGTGAGAACATAATTTCCAAGAGTGAAAAGTATATAACATCCCTGGTAAATAAAGAATATGGAATTGTTATATTTATTAATATTTGATAAATAAATATTAATTTTACTTAAATGGGAATTCTATGATTGATGGTGTTCCTGACACACAACAATGGGTTTTTCCAAAGTCTAATGTTGTGGACAATGCCGAGTCATATTAAAAAACAATAATATAATACTATGGTAGTTAATTCCTAGATGGTGTATTGGAAGGAATGAATAGAACTAACTAAAATATGAATATACATGATTTTAAATGGTTTTACATTTATCCAATAATAGTTAGAGGCATAAAATATGAATGAATCTGATTTTAAGCACAAATCGTCTAAAATTCTTTAAATGGTTGATTTACCACCTTTTGATGGATAACCCTTTTTAATTCTAGTTTTGACAATTTTATAAGTTCTATTTAGAAAAATAAAATTCTTTTTTTGGATCCGGACATTGAAAATTACGTTGGGTAAATTTTGGGTATTTTTCTGATAAAATTTATTTTTTAATCAATAGCGAAAAATATTGTATTTTAATTCAAAACTGCCTTTTAATCTAATTTATTTATATGTATTGATTATATTTTTAATTGGATTTAATGTGTAATTAGATTATATTTTTACTATTTAATCCAATATTGGTCATTGCAATTAATTTCACTTTGAAATTGGACACAAACAAGTGTCAATCTTTTGAAAGTTATTATTTCTTAATAACATGCTTTTTGTTTGAAAATGGGAATGAATTTTAAATTAATTAATGAAACATTTATTTTTTAAATTTTGTAAAATAGAAATAATTTTTTATTTTGTAATATCAAATATATTTTAGGCTGATTTTTTGGTATTTTTCTGAAAAGCATCAATTTTTGATGAATAGTGAAACCACTAAGTAGTGGATAAAAAAACTAACTTTTTCATTTAAATGAAATATTACCACTTTTGTGAATTAAATTTAAAAAATATGACATACATGGTTGTTATTAGTACGTAAAATTTGGTTCAATAAGATGAAAATAATTTTTGTGAATAGTACCTTTTGACATTTATTTACAACTGTTAAAGTTAAATAAGGTAATTCAACTTAAAAATAATATTATAATAATATTAATTTACCATAACATGGGTCTTAATCTTATTGGATGATACATTTCCGACCATGGTCATCCTACAGTCAATTTGGGGACCCCAGGGTGGCACATAAGAGTGATAATGACACTATATTAATTAATTTAATGTAATGAAAAAAATTACATAAACATATATCTTTTAGTAAATCAATTCTTACATAGGGTTATATAATTTATCTATTCTACTATAAATATTAATATGAAATCTAAAAAAATTTCCAACATCATTGTATTTTGTTTATAATTTTTAGATCTAATATATATATAATTATTTTTGACACAATAATGTTGTTGTGTTTACCTCATTAAGAAAGTATTCAAATAAATAAGATTATAATGAATAAAATAATATCCAAAACCTGTCCAATTATTATTGGATGACATTATTTCGGACAAGAGTCATCTTTTCTTCGACCATAATAAGTTTTGGACCATTTGAAACTGAAAATTAGTTTATAATAAAATAATGTTTTCAAAATTTTTTAAAAGCCCCTCTTCCCCCTTATAAAAATCCCTCACCTCTATCCCATTACTCACACCTCTAAAGCCTCTTGGATCAACCAAATTATTTCCATTTAATCTCCCTAAAACCCTCTCTTCCTCCTATAATCCTTCCCCTAGGTAGAAGGAAATTCAAGTAAAACATTTTGTTCAAACCAAAGGGAGTTACCTGATTTAAATGTAACATCTTCTCTTAAGTTCTTTTGTTTTATTTTCCTTCTCCAACACCCTAAATTATGTTTATTTCATTATTTTATAAAAACACCCTTATATTCAATATACTTGGATTTTTTATGAGAATTATTGGAACTAAACATACACCACCTCTAACTAATGGGTAAATAACATACTGTTTCTATGGACGGCAAACTAATGCCTCACGAAATGATGATTGTTAAATTATCTCATATAGCCTCGTATAGTGGACATTAAGATGGAAGTGTATTTATATGTGATATATATTATATTTATATTATCTCTATTCTTCTATACTTTTCATTTATAGAATACCTTAATGGTTTTTATAGTGGGTAAATATGATAATTTCATTTAGGAAGTGCAGTCTATGACCCCCTCAAAGTGATATGACTTGTTCATGTCATACGTGGAATGTATAAAGGATGGAGATAATGAAATTATATATGATATTATAATGGAATTATAATATACCTATGTATCATTAGATTTTTATTCCATTAAATATGAAATAGAAATGATAGTATCCTTCATGCACACGTACAACTTACTGTCTCCGTGAACGGTGCATTTTATTTCTTATCTATAAATGTTATGTACTATTATAAATACATATATACATGAAATATATATATATATATATATATATATTTGATATCTAAATCATGAATATCATTCAGTAGATAATGGACTTTTGAACACATGAACAACATGTAATTATAAGAAGTTTGTTTTTGACTCAAGCACCAAATATTGACAAAATGACATTTATTAACTTAAATGATTAAATAATGTCTATATCATGATAATAAGTGATATAAAATGAATAAAAAAACTTTAAAAGGGTTTTAATCAAGTAGAAATTATCTTTAGTCTATTATTGATGAGATTAATGAATGAACAGGTCAAGTCGGACATGAGGTAAGGGACTTCGTCTCAATCTCCTTTCATTGAGACATATTTTGTTTTATACAAGACATTATTTTATATGGTGTATAATACACTTTTAGTTTTCATTTCATTCAAAGGGAATCTTTTTTCTAGTATTGTTTTACTAAAAAAAATAATGTTTCTTTTTAACGTAAGTGGTGACAACAACACTTTCTACGCCGCTAGTATTTTTTGATCTTTAGCTTCCTTAATAAGCCGTAATGTTTTTAATAGAAAAATAAAAACCATATACTCTTTACATATTTTATGTTTTGAAATTGGTTTTGATAATGGATTTTTATGTCAATATATTTAAATTATATATTGTGATTGAAATTAGGAAATTTTATCTTACCTATATATTTATTTTATGTGGTATTAATATGTTATGATTCTTGGACGTTGTTTACGTATACGGTTGGTTCTGTGATAAAAATAGGGAAGGTGATCCCAAGATAGCTCTTTAATGCATTGTGTAATGTGATGGAGGTAAAAAAAGAATGTATCTACTATGATATTTAGGGAATATACTGTGATGGGTATTCCAAATGTAACACCCCACATACCTGTGAAAGCAACACCATAAGTATGTTATGGATTCTACAAGTCACATTTATGATTTGTGATTACTCTGTGTTATTCATAAATCTTATGATTTTATGAGGGTTGTTAAATGGATTATGTTATGTATTTATTTATGAACTAATGTTTTCATTATTTATTTCATAACACTTACTGAGATTTTTATGTCCATCCAATGTTTTGATTTTTTTTTCATCAGACATAATGATAAATAGGGTCATGAATGGGAACATAGAAAAGCCATTCTGTTTAAAACATGGAAGTAGATATGGCTCTATTTTTCAATTGTTTTAATATTATAAAAAATTGGATTCTATTTTGAAGTGTATAGAAGTTTTTTTAAGGTAAAGTCTTTATCAGAGACCAAGACACAATTTATTAGAAAAAGAGATTAATTTCATAAAGCGGATCGATGGTATATTATTACAATTTCTTTCAAAGTGAGGGAGAAGTTCAACCAGAAAAGTATCACTCTATGTCATTTCATGGTTGAATCCTTTGTTGGAAAGTCCATCCACCACCATGTTTGCTTCATGATACATATGGGTGGCAATGTATCTGATTTCAAGAAGAGAATTGATGCAGTTCAACCAATATGTCGTAAGAGGCCTAGTAAGGTGGATCACCCCATTCCAAATGGCATGCAAAATGGTGGTGGATTCACTTTTAATCCAGATGTTGTTCCACCCTTAAATATTGAAAATAATAATTTCCCAAATCACCTTCATCATTTTGGATTCAAGAGAAGAGGCTTTGCCATAACTCCCAAAGAAGAATCCATGAAATCATCTGAGAGTCTCTAAAAATGGCCCCACATCCCACAGGACCTGAGTTTCCTATGAAAGCTCAATCTATGTTGATCTTGATCCGTCCAAGAATTGGTGCTTACCAAAACACCTAAAGTGATTTCTTCTTCTTAGTATATATGTCATCTATTTTTATCCATTGAAGAATCATAAAGTGCCCAACCGAATTATCGCAGTGGTCTTTCTGAAGCAGGGCTGCATCCATAATGGAAATAAGAATCCTCCTATGACCTTCATTAAGATTGAATGAGTAATTATTGTGAATAATTTCATTTATATCATACCATATCACATGTAAGAGATCAGCAACATCATAAAGGAATAGGTTCTTTATTTTCCATGAAGAGTTGGGCTCCAAAAAATGTTTTAGCTTAGAGAAAATAGAGTCAAAGGATAACCATCTGCAGTCAAACAAGTCAGTAACATAATTCTAAAGAGTAGAGGCTGTAGCAAAAGAAATGGTTTCCTCCTTGTACTGAGGTAATAATTTACATTTATAGCATAGTTGGACACCAAAGGACTGAAGAAAAATCTCTGTAGGAATATGTTTATAGGAAATGCGCCAAACAAGGTTAACCATTGAAGGATTAATCCAAGGCCTATCAAAAAATTTCAACCATGAAAAAATGGGGGTAGAGCTAGTGAAAAAATTGTTATAGAAGTTTTTGGAATATAAAATTCCGTTGTGAGAAGGTTGCCAAGGAAGAAAGTCACCCTCATTTTCAAAGGGGTAGTTGTCCACAACGTGCATAATGTGATCAAAGATATTAGATGGACTATAGTTCATTAAATATTTTATGGTGAGGTGGATGTTATCCGTAGGGGCATTAGGAGATAACATGGAAATGAGGGTGGTGCCAATCCAGTTTTCAAGCTAGAAATTCATAGTGGAATCTGAACTAACCATCCATCTAGAGTTATGCATAATGTCCACAAAGATATTTCTAATGGATGGCTAGAGGGAAGAATTGAGATAGCTAGACTAACTTTTTTTTTATGTTTTTTCCGAAATCTGTTACGATGAAAGGCCATGGAGTCATATTTATTATTGATCAACCTCCAGGTGATCTTTTCATGAAGAGCCTCATTAAAGAGTTTGATATTTTTAATGCCAAGACCGCATCTTTCAAGTGGTTTGCAGCAGGTCGACCAAGGGATAGTAAAAAGATTTCTTTGAAGAATATTGCATGTCCAAAAAATGTTTTTGATGTAGCCACTATCTTTTTTTATAAGACTATTAGGCCATTTATATATCAACAGGTTTTTAACCTTTTTTGTAGATAAATGTCAGTTTCATGAGGTAGATATTGGCCACCATGGAGAGTGAGATCCCTTTCCATGAGGTTAGTTTATTAGTCACATGACCACAATAGCATTGAAATACATAGACATAGGCCTACCCCAAAATAGGGGGACTCCAAGATAGGTAATGGGGATGGATACCTTTTTAATGCCAAGACTTTCAATGATAAAACTTTTTCTAGAAGTAGGGATGGTTTTCCAAAAAAAAGACAAAGGATTTATTCCATCTAATGGACTGACCAGAGTCCTCTTCATACTGACACATGGAATTTTTGAGGTTAAGGATATTTTTTCTACCCCCATTAAAGAACAGAATAATGTCATCGTCTAAAGAAGATTGGTCACAATAGCTAGATATTTGGAAGCATGTATGGGTTTGTGCTTGGTTTGGTGAACAAGGGAGGAAAGAAGCCTACTAAGGTAGTCTTCTGCAATGGAAAAGAGAATAGTAGAAAGAGGGTCACCTTGTCACACCCCTTGTGAGCATTTTAAGTATCCTTTAGGAGAACAGTTAACAAGAATGGATATAAATGACGAGTTGAAAATGGATTTTATACTGCCAATGAAAGTATCATTAAACCCAAAATCCGTAAGGATGTTAACTATGAATATTCAATCTATGGTGTCAAATGCTTTTTTAATATCACGTTTGATTGCAATATTCCCACCTTTGGAGTTTTTATTAAGAGAGTTAATGCATTTTGAGGCAGTGCAAACACAATCTTGAATGGATCTTCCCTTGATAAAACCAAACTGATTTCAGGATATGAACATGATACATAGAGAAAAAATCCTGTTATCAAGGGTCTTGGTAATGATTTTATAGAGAGTGTTAATGAGTTCAATGGGGAGGAAGAGGTGTAGCTCAGATGCATTATCCACTTTTGGGATAAGAGTTAGGAATTGGGCATTGAGGATATGGGGTAGGACACCATTAGAAAAGAAGTGTCAAACTATCTTGCAAACATTATTGTTAACTAAATCCTAATGTTATTGGAAGAAACCATTATTGAATACATTAGGCCCCAGAGCACTATTGGAGTTAAGGCTGAAGACATTATATTTTATTTTTTGATCCAATGGGGTGCTTAAAAGAAAGAGGTTATCTTGTTCATTGATCAGAACTGGAATGATCCCAGGGGGAGATCTTTATTAGTATTAGGGCCATTGAATGTATTGTAAATGTACGAGACCACATTATTGTATATGGCTTCTTCTGAGTCAAAGATAGTGTCTACATGTAATATTCAGGTTGTTATGTATATGTTATGACCTAATTCTCTAAAAATCAAAACCTCAAATGATCCTCAATTCATATTATTATCCTAATTCCAGATTATGAAATGTCTATGGTTGGGTCCATAGGGATGGTATAAATGGTTATTTTAGAAAACATTATAAGTTAGGATATTGTTAAATTAATTTCCATAAATTAATTTATCTTAATATTGAAATGATATAGCATTTTCAGATTACCATGTTGCCTCGCCTAAGATATTTCTGTGATCATAATAGTTTTCCACATAGGAAATAAGGCAGCTATGATGGGATGACATCAGGAGGAAGGAAACCTTCCAAATTAGCAACATGAGATGATCATAATTTGAATTGAGTGTTTGTTATAGTGAGGGAACAATTGACTTAAACTATAAAAGGTGGTGTTATCCATGCATGAGATCATCTATATCAACCATAGAAAAACATTCAAGTGGTGGTGAATTTCATGAGGTAACATACCCCATTATTCAGAGGATCATCTAACTAAGTTCTAGAAGAAGGGTGGATTAAAGAAGTGGACAATATTTTTGATGTCATGGGGTGTTCAAAAAATCAAAAGGATTGTCTCATTGTATACCATTTTAAAGGTGAATCCGACCAGTGGTGGTCGATGGTGAAAAATAGTAGGGATATTAAGGTGATGGATTCTCTTGAATTGGATGAATTCAAAGGTATGTTTCTTGAGAAATATTTTTATAAAGTGGTTTTTGTTAGGATAGAAATACAATTCCAGAAATTGAGGCCGGATGATGACTCAGTGGCGGCTTATGAATAAAAATTCACTAGACTAGTAAGGTAAGCACCAAATCTCATACGAGATCTTGATAGTAAAAACAACCATTTCAACTAAAGATTATTTCCAAAGTATCAAATGGATTTAGCTTATAGTGAGTTTAAAAGTTATGAAAATCCCATTTGATGTGAGGACAATGTGAAAATAGAGTTTGTCATTGATTAAATGTTTTTTAAAAACAACAGAATAAGAGGTTGAGGTGGCAGAAAAAATTGAGTAACTCTTCAAAAAAAGTATAATGGTAAGAAACATAAGTTTACAGTTTGTAAAAATTGTTGTAAAAATCGTGCTTCAGAATGTCTTTCGAATTATAGTAAGTGCTACCGATGTTGTAAAATGGGATAGAAGGCTCGTAATTACACTGAAAAATATCATGTTAATTTTAAGACAAAATCTGATTTACAGTCAGTAAAATGTTTTAAGTTCAATGAAATGGGTCATTATGAAAATGTGTTTCCAACGAAGAACTCAATTGAGGGAATGAAGCTGGAATACAAGCAAAAAAGGGTGGTGAAATCCTTTTCAACTAATTTAGAAAATGTTGGGCCGTCTAATGAGGCTGAACCAGGTACACTGGTTGTTTGTTCATATTATGCCAATGTGTTGTTTGATTCAGGGTCTAGTCATTATTTAATTTATGAGACGTATTCTAGTAAATTGGGAATTCCATCTCATGATATGAATCCGGAAATTATAGTAAAAATAATAAGGGTATGTGTTGAGATAAAAATAAATTATAATAACCTTATTGTTCTTGTGTGAGTAAAAAATCTACCTGAAAACCTTATTGTTTTTCTATAGTAGATCTTGTTGTTATTTTGGGTATAGATTGGCTTTTTGTCTATCATGATAAGATTGAATACAGATATATAGAGGTTTATTTTTAGAAATATTTTCTGTTTGTGTACGAGAATGAAGCCTTACTTTTGATAACATATTAGGATGCTGAGAAACTAAAAGAAGATATAATGAATGTTACCTTGCACATATTGTGGAAAAAAAGTAACTGTTCTAATTAATAATGTTCCAATGGTAAATGAGTATCTTAATGTTTTTAATGAGT
Organism: Viscum album; assembly: GCA_963277665.1. NCBI lineage: Eukaryota > Viridiplantae > Streptophyta > Magnoliopsida > Santalales > Viscaceae > Viscum > Viscum album. Next base: position 1,005,796,946 of record OY728158.1, on the reverse strand, counting down.
TTTCTGGTATAATACCTGATTGGGAAGTTGAATTTTCTATTGACTTGGTTCCAGATGCAAAACTAATTTCAAAACCCCCTTATCGAATGGATCAAATTGGTCTTTTAGTGTTAAAGAAGAAATTGCAGGAGTTATTAGGTAAAGGTTTGATTCAACCTAGCACATCACTATGGGAGGCTCCTATATTTTCTGTTAAAAATAAATATTGTTCAATGAGACTTTCCATTGATTATAGTGTATTGAATAACATCATTGTTATAAACAAGTATCCTTCGCCTCATATCGATGATTTGTTTGATCATCTCAAGGGAGCTTAGTATTTTTCGAAGATTGACTCGAGGTCAGGGTACTACCATTTGAAAGTAAAAGAAGTATACATTCTGAAGACTTTATTTCATACTAGATATGGCCTTTATGAATTTGTGGTTATGCCTTTTGGATTAACAAATTAACCTTTGGTATTTATGGATCTTATGAAATGAATTTTCCGGGAGTTCTTGGATAAGTGTGTTCTTGTGTTCACTGATGATATTTTGGTTTATTCCAAAAGTAAAGAGGAATATGAAAGTCATTTTAGGGTTTTCTAGAAATCCTTAAATGAAAATAAAATGTTTGGTAAATTTAGCATGTGTGATTTTGGTTACTACATATATCATTCTTTGCTCACATTATCTAAAAAATGGCAGAAATGTTGATCTTTCTAAAACAAAAGTTTTTGAAGAATGGCAAAGTCCCACAAATATAACCAGGATCCATAGTTTTTATGGTTTGGCAAGTTATTACTAATGTTTTTAGATACATTTTCACAATTATCTATCACAATGACTATGTCAACTCGAAAAGGTGTTAAGTTTATTTGGACAAAATAATGTTATGATTATTTTCAGGAATTGTAAAGAATATTGGTGAATGCTCTAGTTTTGGTACTAACTTTCGGAAATTGTGAGTTTGTTATCAACATTAATTCTTCCCTGAAGGGTCAGGTAATTGCTTATGCTTAACGTCTGTTGAAACTTCATGAGTTAAATTACCCTACACATGATTTGGAATTAGTTACTGTTGTTTTCACTTTAAAATTTTAAGGTGTTATCTGTATGGAGTAATGTGTGAAATATATAATGATCACAAAAGTTTGAAGTATATATTCACTCAGAAATAATTGAAAATGAGACATAGGATATAGCTAGAATTAATCAACGATTATGATTTCATGAACCATTACCATCCAGGAAAAGAATATAAAGTGGCTTATTCTTTGAGTCAAAAATGTAATGATTCATTAACCATGATACATTTAGAATGAGGTCCTTTGGTTTCTGATTTGATGATCATTGTCATAGATGTTGTTAGTTTAGGAAATTCCTCTGTTTTATTTCAGGTGTTAGTGAAATCACCTCTATCAAACAGAATTAAGAAAGCGCATATGAAAGATAGTGAGTTGCAGAAAAAGGTAGAGTTGGTTCAGAAGGGTATGCTGTCTGATTTTATCATTGATAATGATTGTATTTTGAGGTTTGGTAAGATATTATGTGTGACTTCTGATTTACATTTTAAGAAAGAGTTTTTATTTAAAGCTCATGGATCTCTATTTTCTGTTCATCCTAGTAGTACTAAGATGTACACAAATTTTCAGGAATACTATCAGTGGGATGGAATGAAAATAGATATTTTTTACATTACTATGAAGTGTTTGAATTGTCAATAGGTTTAAGAAGAGTGGAAGTTATAGAAAAGGATGATTCAGTCTTTACCGGTGCCAAAGTGCAAATGGTAAAATATATCCTTGTACTTCGTTGCGGGGTTAGCAATGACATCTCGATGTAATAATGCAATCTGGGTTATTGTTGATCAATTGATTAAATATTCTCATTTTCATCCTATTCAAGATACATTGTATCTAGATCAACATTCTCGGTTGTATGTCAAAGAGATAGTCATGTTACATAGAGTTCCCTAGTCCATTTTATTTGATCGTGATGCCAAGTTTAATTTTATGTTTCGGAAAGGCCTCTAGAAGTAATTGGGTACTGAATTAAATTTTAGTATAGCTTTTCATCTTTAATCAGATAGGTAGTTAAAATGAAAAATTTAGACCTTGAAAGATATTCTACGTGCATGTTCAGTGGATTACAATGGAAGTTTGGACCAACATCTTTCTTTGGTTGAATTTTCTTATAATAACAATTTTCATTCCAGTATAATGATGGCTCCATTTGAGATATTATATGGTTAGTGGTGTTGACCTCCAGCTTTCGGGATGAAGTAGCTGAAAGGATGTTGATGGGACCAGAATTGGTACCAGATATGGTAGAGAAAGATCAGTTGACTCAGAAGCTCGTGAGAATAGTTCAGAGTAGAGAATTTTTTTTCTAATAACAGGAGGAAGTATCTTTCTTTTAATGTAGATGATTTTGTCTTTTTCAATGATTCTTCATGGAAAAGTGTGATGTGTTTTGGTACGAAGGGAAAGATCAGTCTGAGGTTCATTGCACTCTATTATATCCTAGAGAAAGCTGGATCAGTTACCTATATTGTGTCTTTACCTCCATTTTTATTCCAGGTACACTATATTTTTCATTTATAAATGTTGATATTTTATATTCTGGATACATATCATGTTAGGAGCCTAGAGCTAGTTCAGTTGGAATAGAATCTCCCTTATGAGGAACAACCAGTACAGATTATTGACCGAAGAGAGAAAGTGTTTCGGAATAAGTTAATTCATTTGGTAAAGGATTTGTGTAAAAAAAACATATGTTTGAAGAGGCAATGTGGGAATCTAAAAATTCTCTAAGGGATAAATACCCCCACTTATTTGATAAGTGAATAAAAATTGCAATGATGCAATTTCCAAAAAGGGTGAAGGATGTAACATCCAAGGTAAATAGAGAATACATCATTTTCATATTTATTAATATTTGTGAATTAAATATTAATTTTACTTAAAAAGGAATATTATGTTTTATGGCATACCTGACAAACAACAATGTGTTTCTCCAATATCTAATGTTCCTCACAATGCTGAGTCTTACTGAAAAATAATAATACAATATTATGGTATTCAACGCATAACCATTGTATTGGATGGAATGAATGTAACTAACTACAATATGAATATATATTTTTGTTTAATGTTTTTTACTTTTAACCAATAAATGTTAGAGGCCTAAAATTGTGATGAATCTAATTTTAAAAACAAATTGTTTTATATTTTTTAAAATGTCGATTTACCACTTTCTGGTGGAGAACCCTTTTTAAATCTAGTTTTGGTCATTTTTATATGTTCTGTTTGGAAAAATAAAATTATTATTTTGAAATAGAAATGATTGCAGCATTCATGTGTACGTATGGATTACCATTTCCATGAACCGTGTATTTCATTTCTTATCTCCAAATATTATGTACTATTATAAATACATATATATAATGGATATATATATATAATATATATATAATATCTAAATAATGAATATCATTCTAGATATAATGGAATTTTGACCACCTCAACAACTTGTAATTATAAGAAGTTCATTTTTGACTCATGTACCAAATATTGAAAAAATGATCATTATTAACATAAATTATTAAATTATGATTATAACATGATAATAAGTATTATAAAAGGAGTAATAAAATTGAAAAAGGTTATGAATCAAGTATAAATCAACATTATTTTCGTATTCAGGAGATTTAATAATGAACGGGTCAAGTTGGACACGAGGAAAGACACTTCACCTCATTCTTCTTTAATTATTGCATATTTTGTTTTATACATGACATTATTTTATACCATTTATAAACCCCTTGTAATATTTATTTCATTCAAATGGAATCATTTTTATACGTAGAGTTTTACTAAACATCAATAAAAATGTTTATTTTTAACGTAAGTGGTGACAACGTCCTTTTCCACCGTTGTAGGTATTTTTTGATCATAGGATTCCTTAAAAATCCTTAATGATTTTAAAAGGAAAATAAATACCAAATACTCTTTTATGAATTTTGTTATTGAAATTGATTTTGATAATGGATTGGTATGGTCAATATATTTAAATGATATATTTTGATTAAAATGTGGAAGTGTTATCTTTCATTTATATTTTTTTTTGATATGAATATTTTATGGTTCTTGGGAATTGTTTACGTATATGGGTGGTTTTGTGATAAACTTAGGGAGGGAGAACCTGAGATAGCTCTCCAATGCATTGGGTAACAAGACGGAGGTAAACATGAATGTTTCTCATAAGAGATTTAGGAAATATACTATGATGGGTATTAAAAATTTAACTCCCTATATATCTATGAAATATACAATGTAATTATGTTATTGATGACACAAGTTACCGTTATGATTTTTGATTACTATGTGTTATTCATAAATCTTATGATTTCAAGAGGTATGTTAAAGGGCTTATGTATGTATTTATTGATGAACTAATGTTTTCTTTCCTCATATTATAACCCATACTTAGCTTTTTATTCACATCCCAAGTTTTGAAATGTTATTCACATGGATTAAAGATGAATAGGGTCAAAGATGGGATTAATGAAAAGTCCTGCTGTCTAAATCATGGAACTAGACATGGCTCTTTTTTTCAAGGGTTTTTATTTTATAAAAAAAGGACACTATGTAGAAGGGTCTACATGTAATATTCAATTTTATATGGATATGTTATGACATAATTCTATAAATATCTAATCATGAAAAAATACTCAATGTGAATTATTTACTTTATTCAAGATTATGTAATGTTTAAAGTTGGGTCCATTTATTTATCGTCTCCATTAACGGTTCATTTAATTTCATATATCCAAATGTCATGTACTGTTATAAATAAATAAATATATGTATATATAAACTAGATATATATGATATATAAATCATGAATATCACTCTAGAGATAATGGACTTTTGACCACATTGAAAACATGTAATTATAAGAAGCTCATATTTGACTCATGTACTAAATATCGACAAAACAACCATTATTTTCTTAAATTATTATGTAATTTTTATAACATGGTAATATTTAAAATAAAAGGAATAATAAACATGAAAAAATATCTTATGAAAGTATATATTATCATTAGTTTATTATTCAGGAGATTAAATAACGAATGTGTCATGTCGGACACAAGGTATGTAACGTCATCTCAATATACTTTTAATGAGGCATATTTAGTTTCTACAGGATGTTATTTTATACATTTAATAAACCCATTTGACATTTCATTTCATTCAATGGGAATATTTTTCTATGTAGTGTTTTATTAAATGAATAAGGGAATGAATTTTTTAATGTATGCGGTGATAATGACCTTTCCGCCGCCGTGAGCATTATTTGATATTTGGATTCCTCTACAAGTCGTACTGTTCTTTAAAAGGAAAATAAATACCAAATACACTTTTTTTGTATTTTGGTATTGAAAATTATTTTGAAAATGGATTTATTATTTAAATACATTTAGATGATATTTTGTCATTGAAATATGGAAATTTTATCTTTCTTTTGTGTTTTTTATGTGTTATGAATATGTTATGGTTCTTGGGAATTATATACGTATATAGGTGGTTCTATGATAATCCTAGGGCGGGTGAGCCCGAGATAGCTCTTTAATGTATTGGGTAGTGTGATAGAGGTAAACACAAATGTTTATCCAATGATATTTAGGGAATGCACTATGATGGGTATTCCAAATGTAACTCCCTACGTAGCGGTGAAAGCTACAATGTAAGTATGTTACAGATGCCACAAGTTACCTTCATGAATTATTATTTCCATTTGTTTTTAATAAATATTATGATATTGTGTGGTATGTTAAATTTTGAAAGTATGATTTCATTGACTTGTACATATTTATGGTCTAATGTTTTCTTTCCATGATTTATAACCCTTACTGAGCTTTTTATGCTTTCCCATGTTTTTGAAATGTTTTAAAAAAGATATAAGATAGGGTAAGAGAAAGAAAGAATTGAAGAAGATTTATATCAAGAAATGAATTATTGTCTTTTAGAGATTTAATTTTATAAAAAATGGATACTGAGTTGAATTTTCTACTTTGTAATATTTGAGATGTAATGTAATAGTTATGGACTAATTCTCTAAAACACTAAACCTAAAAAGATCCTCAACGTGAATTATTAAAATAATTCAAGATTATGTAATGTTTAACGTCGAGTCCTTATAGTTGGTATCAGAGGCCTGTTTAGACAACATAGGTTTTAGGATATTTTTAAAATAATATCCATAAATTAATTTATATTAATATTGAAATGATATAGCATTTACAGATTACCATGTTTCTTTGCCTACGATATTTCTATTATAATAATAGTTTTCATAGAGGAAATAGGGAAGATATGATGGGATGAGATCAAGAGAAAGACAAACTTCCAAATTAGCAACATCAGATGGTTGGAATTGAAACTGAATAGTTTTTTGCACTGATGGAACAATTGACTCAACGAAAAAATGGTGGTGGTATGCATGCACAAGATTTTCAAGATCAACCACGTAGGAACATGTCAGTAGTGGTTAATTTCATATGAAACACCCCCAATCAGTCATAGAATCATCTGAACCTATCCAATCTGATGGGTGTATTAAAGCACTATAGAAGAATTTTGATGTCATGGGGTGTTCAGAACATCAAAAGGTTAGTCTTGCTATTTACTATTTTGAAGGTGAAGCCGATCAGTGGTGGTCGATGGTGATAAATATCAGGGATAGTGAGGAGATTGATGCTCTTGATTGGGATGAATTCAAAGGTATGTTTCTTGAGAAATATTTTCCTAAGGCGGTATCTTAGGATGGAAAAGAAATTCCGATAATTGAGGATAGAGGATTACTCAATGGCTTCTTATGAATAAAAATATACTGCAGTGAAAAGGTTCGGACCAAAATTCATAAGATATCTTGACAGTAAAATAACTCATTTTACTCATGATTAAAGCCAAAATATCTAAGGGATTTAGCTTATCATGAGTTCAACTGTTATGATAAACTTGATCGATGTGCAGAAAAGGTGAAAATGGAGTTTGTCAATGATCATGTGTTATTTGAAAAACAACAGAATAAGAGGTAATGGTGGTAGGCGAAATGGAAGAACTCTTTTAAAAAGTCTATTGGTAAGAAAAATAAGTTTATAGTTTGTGAAAATTGTGGTAAAAATACACTGGAGAATGTCCTTTTAATTTTATTAAGTTATACCGATGTGGTAAAATGGGGCATAAGGCTCGTCAATTCAATAAAAAAGAACAAGGTAATTGTAAGAAAAAATATGATTTACAGTTAGAAAAATGTTTTAAGTGAAATGAAATGGGTCATTATGAAAATGAGTGTCCAACAAAGAAATCAACTAAGGGAAATCAATCGTACTATAAGAATAAAGGGGTGGTGAAATCCATTGAAACTACATTAGATTATGTTGGGATAATGAATGAATTAGTATCAGGTACACTTTTTTTATTAATATTTTTCTAATGTGTTGTTTGATTCAGTGTATACACATTCATTCATTTTTTAAAAGTTTTCTAGTAAATTGGTATTTTTATCTGAAGATATGAATCATGAACTTATAGTAAAAACAACATGAGAAAATATCGAGATAAAAATAAATTATAAGAACCTTCATGTCCTTGTGATTGGAAAGAATCTACCTACAAACATTATTATTTTTCCTCTAGTAGAGTTTGATGTTATTTTGGGTAATTATTGGCTTTTAATTTATCGTGATAAGATTGACTACAGACCTAAAAAAGTATCTTTTTAGAAAAAAATTCAGTTTCTGTACAAGATTGAACACATAATTTTGATAACATATCAGGAATCTGGGAAACTAGTTAAATATGGAAATGAATTTTACATTTCACATATTGTTGAAAAAAAGAAACTATTCTGATCAATGATATTCCAGTGGTAAATGATTATCTTGAAGTTTTTTTAATGAGTTTCCTAGTATAATAACTGATTGAGACGTTGAATTTACTATTGACTTAGTTCCTGATTCTAATCCAATTTCCAAGCCCCCTTATTGAATGACTCAAATTAAACATTTAATGTTAAATAAGTAATTGCATTATTTATTAGATAATGGTTTCATTCGACCTAACACATCACCATGGGGTCCTCCTATCTTGTTTGTTAAAAAAAAGATGGTTCAATGAGACTTTTCATTGATTATAAAGCATTGAATAACATCACTGTTAAGAAGAAGTATCCTTTTCCTCATATCAATGATTTGTTTGATCAACTCTAGAGAGCTCAGTATTTTTGTAAAATTTACATTAGTTCGGGGTACCATCTGTTTTTAATTAAAGGAAGAAAAAATTCCAAATACTGCATTTCATATTATATATGGCCATTATGAATTTGTAGTTATGCCTTTTCGGTTAACAAATCCACCTGCTATATTCATGGATCTTATGAATAGAATATTCTTTGAGTTCTTGGATAAGTTTTTGGTTGTTTTTATTGATGATTTTTTGGTTTATTCTAAATGTAAATAGAATCATGAAAGCCATTTAGTGGTTGTCTGGCAAACCTTAAAAGAAATGAAAATGTTTGGGAAATTCAGGAAGTGTTAGTTTTGGTTAAAAAAATATAATTCCCTGATCACATTGTTTCAAAAAATAGTATACCTATTTATCCTTCTAAAAAACGTTGTTGAAGAATGCCTAAGACCCACAAATATAACTAAGATCCATAGTTTTCTTGGTTTAGCTAGTTATTACTGGAGGTTTTTTGAACATTTTGCACAATTATATAGTCCAATGACTAAGTTAACATCGCAATGGTGTTATGCTCATTTGGACAAATAAATGTGATGATTTTTTTAGAAATTGAAAAGAAGATTGGTGAATGCTCTAGTTTTGGCACAACCATACAAAGATGTTAAATTTATTATCTACCGTGATGCTTCGTTTAATGTACTTGGTTTTTTACAAATTATGAATGATCATGTAATTGATTATACTTCACGTCAGTTGAAAAATCATGAGTTAAATTACCATACACGTGATTTGGAATTAGCTACTATTTTCCTTTGAGTAAAAATTTTAACGCATCATCTGTATAGAGTAAAATGGGAAATTTATACTGACAACTAAAGTTTGAAGTATATATTTACACATAAATAATTTAACATGCGATATAAGATATGGAAGGAATTAATCAAGGATTATGATTTCCCGATTCATTACCATCTAGGAAAATCAAATAATATGGTTGATTCTTTGATTCCGAAATGTAATGCTACATTAATCATGTTACATTTGGAATAAGATCCTTTGATTCACTATATTATTTACATTGGAATAGAAGTTTTTGGTGTAGTAAATTCCACTGTTTTGTTTCAGGTGTCAGTGAAATCATCCCTATAAGACATAATTAAGCCAGTGAAGAATGAAGATAGTTAGCTATAGAAAAAGGTAGAGTTGATTTAGATGGGTGTGTGAAATGATTTTAACATTGATAATGATTGTGTTTTGAGGTTGGGGAAGAGATTAAGTGTGCCTTTTGATTCATAGTTGAAGAAATAGTTATTATATGAACCTTATAGTTTTCCACTTTCAGTTCATCCCAGTAGTACTATAACGTACATATATCTTCACGAGTATTCCTGGTGGGATGGAAAGAAAAGAGATATTTCTGAAATTACTATGAAGTGTTTGACTTGTAAATAATTTAAAGCAGAGCGGCTGTTATTGAAGGGGATTCTTCAACCTTTATCAGTTCTAGAGTGGAAATGGGGAAATGTGTGCATGGATTTCATCATGTGATTACCAAATACATCTCTAGGTAATAATGAAATCTAGCTTATTGTTGACCAATTGACTAAATATTCTCATTTCCTTCCTATATGATATAATTGTCATCTAGATCATCATTCTTAGTGGTATGTTAAAGAGAGAGTCAGGTTGCATGGAGTTACCCTCTCCAGCATATCTGATCGTGATCCCAGTTTTACTTCTATATTTTAGAAAGGCCTATAGAATTTGTTGGGTACTAAATTAAATTTTATTACACCTTTTCATCAACAATCAGATGGAAAGTAAAAATGGACAATTCGAAAATTAGAAGATTTTCTATGAGCTTGCTCAATGAATTACTAGGCATGTTGGGGCCAACATATTTCATTGGTTGAATTTTCTTACAAAAATAATTTTCATTCTAAAATATATATGGAACCATTAAAGTCATTATACAGAAATCTGTGTCAAACTCTAGCATTTTGGGTGGAAATAGGTGAAAGGAAACTAATTGGACAATAATTGTTAGAAGATATGGCAGAAAAAGTTCAATTGATTCAAAAACCCATGAGAACTACTTAGATTTGGCAGAAAAGTTACGAGGATAACTGGAGGAAGGATCTTTCATTTGAGGTAGGTGATCTTTTCTTTCTCAATGTTTATCTATGGAAAAGTGTGATGCATTTTGGAAAAAAGGGAAACATGATAATGAGGATCATTGGACCCTATTAAATCATAGAGAAAGATGGATTAATTTCATATAGAGTTTCTTTACCACCACATTTATCCTAGTTACATATTTTTTTTATGTTCCAATGTTGAAAAATCATATTTCATATCCATCTTATGTTTTGAGTACTAAGGTAGTTTAGTAGGAAGATAATCATTTTTATGAGGAACAACCAGTCCATATTTTTGACCGTTGAGAGAAAGTGTTGCAGAATAAGGTAATTTATCATGTATAGGATTTTTTTGGAAAAACTGTATAGTTGAAGAGGCAATGTAGGAATTTTAAAATTATATAAGGGATAAATACCCCATTTATTTTTTAAGTGAATAAAAATTGTGAGGACACAATTTTCAAAAGGGGGGAAGGATGCAACATCCAAGATAAATAAATAATTTGACATTTTCATATTTATTGATATTTATGAATTAAATTTTAATTTTATTTTAAAGGGGATTCTATGTTCGATGGAATAATTGATGTGAAACAATGATTTTATTTGAAATGTTATGTTGCACACAATGTTGAGTTATACCAAAATATAATAATATAATAATATTATTTTAAATGGTAGTTAAATCTTATTTGTTGTATTAGCAGGAATAATAAATACAAACAACAATAGGGTTACACATGTTTGTTAAATGTTTTTACATTTTTCCAAAAAAATATAGAAACATCAATTGTGAATGAATCCAATTCTAAGCATAAACACTCTAATAATCATTAAAATTCAGATCAACCACCATTTTATGGAAAACCCATTTCAAATCAATTTTTTATAACTTTTATATGTTCTATTTGAATAATTAATATTCTTCTTTATAATATGGACATCAAAATTAAATTTGGATGAATTTTTGGTATTATTTTGATAATGTGCATGTTAAAATGAATAGTGAAAAATATTGTATTTTAATTCAAAAGGGTGTTTTAAAATAATTTATTTATATATTTACATTGTTCATTTAATTGGTGTTGAAGTTTAATTGGATGATATATTTACCATTTAATCCAATGTTGGTCATTGGATGTAATTTCACTCTTAAATTGGACATAAAAAGGTAAATCCCATTATAATTATTATTTCTTTAAAACAATGTTTTTGTTTTGACAACGAGATTTAATTTTAAAATTATTTTCTGACACTTCTACATTTTGAATTTTGAAAAATTGATTCCATATTTGGAATCAGGAGGTTTATATTTTTTAAATAGGTAACTTTTATTTTTAGACATTGTGAATATTTACTTCAGTAAAAATTTTATTTACTATCGTTAAAAGTTAAATATGGTAAATAATGGTGAAAAATAATATTATAATAATATTAAATTACCCTTACACTCGTCCTAACCCTATTGGATGATACATATCCGACCATGGGAATCCATGGGTCGATTTGGGACCCCATGGTGCCAATTCGGAGTGATAAAGATAGTTTATATTAATTAATTTAATGTAAGGGAAAAAATAACATAAAAATGTATCTTTTAGTAAGACAATTTAATATGTAGTTATATAAGTGATATCTATAAAAATAAATATTAATTTAAAATATAAAATTATTTCCTACATCATGGTATTTTATTTATAATTTTTAGACATTAAGTAATAAATATTAATTATGATGCAATGGGGGTGTATTAATTGCTTCATTAATAAAGGATTCAAATAAATGATATTATAAATAATAATATAAATTTATTTTGGACATTTTTATGCCATCCAAAAATATTATATACTATTATTACTTATTATATTTTAATTAATGAACTTTTTTCAAAATAATCAAGTTGATTTGGATTTTTTAGAAAGTCGTGATATGAATAGTATAAAAAATTGGCATAAAGGTGTTTTTAAATCAATCAATATTTTATTAAATGATACAATAGTCCAAAAAATCTATGATTTGTCCAAATGACTTAAATAATGTTAAATATTCCATAAATAATCCATTTTGGGTCTCTTGGCATTTTATTGTAAATATATGAACCATACAGTATGAATATATATAAGAGGACATGATAAAACATAAATAAGTTAACAAAGGGTTAAATAAAAAAGATAAGGGTTAAAAATATCAAAAACCCGTCCAATTATTATTAAAAGATTTTATATATATTATATGTATCTTATACTCAAATTAAACAATGTTTGGAAATTTTAATACCTAAAATAGATTTATAATAAAATAATAATTTCAATCATTTCTAAATAGCCCCTCCTCCCTCTTATAAAAAGCCACCACCTCTAACTCATTACAGACACCTCTGAAGACCCTTGGATTGTCCAATATCAGCCCAAATAAGCACGCAAAATCTATATCTTCTCGTAAAATCCTTACCTTATGTCTGAGGTACTTCAAGAAATCCTTTTGGTTCAAACCAAAGGGAGTTACCCGATTTAAAGGTTATGTATTCCCTCAAGTTCTCTTCTTTTATTTTACTTCTTCACTCCCTATGATCTTTTTATTATTTTTTTAAATAAAAAAACCAGTATCCATAATATAATAGGTTGTTTGTATGAGAAGTATTCGAACTAAACTTCCACACACCTCCATTTAATGTATACAAACATACTATTTCTGTAGATGTCGAACTACAACCTCATGTAACGATGATTGTTCAAACTTCTCCCACCAGCTCTTATGGTGGCCATTATGATGGAACTATATTTATATGTTATAAATATTTTATTTATATGTGACATATATTATATTCATATTGTATATATACTTCTATATTTTCCATTTATATCATACCTTTATGGTGTCTATAATGGGTAAACACGATAAATTCATTTGAGTAAGTGCGGACTACCACCCCCTCAAACAGATATGACTCATTCATGCCATATGTAGAATGTATAAAGGATGAATTTAATTAAATTATATATTATATTATACTATAATTATAATATAACTGTGTATCACTAAGTTTTTATTCCATTAAATATGAAATAAAATGAAAGTATCATTCATACGTACATATGACTTACTGTCTCCAAGAACGGTGCATTTCAGTTCTTATCTCCAAATGTTATGTACTGTTATAATTACATATATATATTAGATAAATATGATAAATATGAAATCTAAATCATGAATATCATTCTATAGATAATGGTCTTTCGACCACATGGACAACTTGTAATTATATGATGTTTGTTTTTTACTCAAGTACCAAATATCAACAAAACAACTGTTATTATCTTAAATGATTCTGCAATGTTTATGATGTGGTAATAAGTAATATAAAATTAATAATAATAATATAAAGGTTCATAAGAATTTATAAATTTAATTTAGTTTATTATTCAAGAGATTAAATAATGAACAATTCAAATCAGACACTAGGTAAGGGACATCATCTTAATCTCTTTTCATTGAAGCATATTTTGTTTTCTACACGACATTCATATACGAAGTATAAACCCATTTGACTTTTCATTTCCTTAAAAGTTAATATTTTTATATGTAGGATTTTTCTAAATGAAAAATGCAATTTTTCATTTTAATATACATGGTAACAATGTCCTTTCCATCGCCGCGAGCATTATTTGATATTTTACTTCCTCTACAAGCCGTAGTGTTTTTTAAAAGAAAAATAAAGACCATATACCCTTTTTAACTATTTTGGTATTGAAAATGGTTTTGATAATGGATTGATTATTTTAATATCTTGAAATGATATATTGTGACTGAAATGTTGAAATGTATTCTTTATTTTATATTTAGTTTATGCGTTATGAATATGTTATGGTTCTTTGGCATTGTTTACATATACAGGTTGTTCCATGATAATATTTGGGCGATTAATCCCAAGATAGCTCACCATTTCATTGGGTAACATGAAGTAGGTAAATGTAAATGTTTCTCCTCATATATTGTGGGAATATATTGTGATGGGTATTCCAAATTTAACTCTTTACGTAACTGTTAACGATGAAATGTGAGTATGTTATGGATGCCACAACTTACCTTTATGATTTATGATTTACATTTGTTAATAATAAATCATAGGATATTTTGTTGTATGTTAAATATTGAAAATTATGTTTTCATTGACTTGTATGTATTGATATACTAAGGTTTTCTTTCCTTGTTTTATAACCCTTACTGACCTTTTTATGCTCACTATATGTTTTTGAAATTTTTTTCATAGGATGTAAGGTAGGGAAATGGAAAAGAATAATTCATGAAGATTTATATCAAGAATAGAATTCACATATTCATTTAAGAGTTTAAATATTATGAGAGAAATGGATACTGAGTAGAATTTTCTACATTGTAATATTTGAGATGTAATATATTAATTATGGCCTAATTCTTTAAAAATATATAGCTATAAATATCATCAATGTAAATTATTAACTTAATTAAAGATTATGTAATGTTTAAGGTCAGGTGCTTATAGGTATTTACAAATCTAACTCTAAGCCAGAAATGAGGGATTAGTTTTCAACCTTATTATCGATGAATCTTTCAAATAGTATAAAAGATTAAGGTAGAACATCCTATTTTGGATAAATGGAACAATTCCCAACCCATCATTGTAGAGATTGTGTTTTTTATTTTATTTTTGGTTGGGACTATGAATTCACAATCAATGTATATTTTCCACATTCAAGTATATTTATAGAAAGATAAGATTTATTTGTCTATAAGTTCAGTACACTTAAACACTTATTCAATATAAGGATGTTATAGAATAAAATTATCTTAAGACATCATTTTTATCACCTTATATGGTATGAAGGATGCTTAATATCTACAGAATAGATGCCCATCACACCAAATGTATAGTTAAGAATGGATGATTGTGGGAATGTTTCAATAGTTGATTTCTAGAAATCAAATAGAAATAATGGGAATGTAGATAATAACTTAATTTATGAATTAAAATAATAATATGAAAAAAGATCTTATAGATATCTGAATTCTGAGACTCAATGTCGAGAGTGGCGATATTGTGAAAATAAATAATTATTTCACAACCATCATCCTTTTTCTATATGAGGAATGAACATAAGGACTATTCCATACTCATCATATAAAACATTAGTATGTTTCCATCAATTTGAGGAAAAAACTAGTGAGCTCAAGACATATTTCATGAGACTATTGAATGCATCTTAATTGACATCTGTCTACTTAAATATAAACCCTTATTCATCAGCCTATCGAAGGGAGAACACTTTAATGTGAGTATTTCTATAAATAATAGAATTTATGAAGGGTTTCTCAGATGTACTCCCAACTCCTTGAGGTTTTGATCTGAGATAGCTAGTATTTACATAGTCTTTTTAGGTCTAATATTGATACTATGATTGAGTTCGATGAATATGACAAATTTTCCAGAGGTAAAATTGAATGAATATTTCATGTGATTCGTATTCTGACTATGTTGAAGAAGTCTATCGAAAATGAATTCCAAATTGAAATGGTGATCTAAATGATTCATTAATATTAGCACCAAGTCATCCACATAAAACATGAATAATTTTTCTTGAAGGGTTTGAATATATGATTCATTGAACATTTATATGTAGAAATAACATTTAATAAAATCAAATCCATCACACACTAGTATTATACTCCCTGGGGTCATGAAGGTGGTGGATTATTCATCTTATAGAATCCTTAATATTTTATTATACCCCAAATATCCATTCATTAATGATATAAAATGATACAAAAATGTTGCGTCTATCATATGTTTTGTAACTAGAATCGAGATGTCTTTTTTTGGATAGTGTAGATTGATATATTTGAAATTGATGAAAACCATGATCTCTAATTTCTTTTTCCTAAACGGGAAAAGAATAGGAATCCATTAAATAAACCTGATATCCCAAATTTAATTATACTTATTGAGTTGTTCAATTTCATCTTTGACCGTGGAATTTTTAGTTGGATGTGTTCTTATGGATTTAATCTTGTAATAATGGTGGTATCCTATAAGTCTTAATGGGTAGACACATTAGAATAATTTCTGGGAATCTCATTTTAATTATTAGAAAAAACATTATGATTCGTATTTAAAAAATAAGCATTAAATTTCTAATCTTTGAAGGTGTATAGATTGTCTGGTTATCCTTGGCTGTGTATCCTCATTTATACATAGATTTATCTATAAGTGATCATCAATAGAAATAAATAATCATTCCACATGTGATGTAGGAGTATCATTGAATTCCTTTTCTTCCTCTTTTTCCTTTTCCTCTATTTTCTTTTCCTCTTCGTATTCCTATGATTCCATGTTGGAATGGTTGAGCTATTAATGGAATTCATTTTGGTTTGGGGAAAGGATATTGTCCGGAGTACTAGCTTCTAATGGTGATATAATGAAATCTACATATTTAATGAATGATGCGGTGGAATGTTGATGTTTTTGGGATAAGGATATAAATTTTATATTTGAGGAATCAGTGCCAATGGATGTATCAATTAAATATACAATTCCATCAGGTTCAACTGATATGGTTAATATCATAAAGAATATTTTTTATGTATCTGAAATTATATGATGTCTTCAACATGTCTAATTGGAAGAACATATTTATAAAAGATATGATTTAATATGATATATGGGGTAATATATAGATCATTTGGCACAGTGTATTGATTAACACCATCAGTCATGGGTTTCTTCCCTTCCATATGATAGAATTGTGCATCAGTATATTGATATTCAAAAGACATGAATGAATTTTCTTAACATGTGACATACCAATATTCCAATTAATAAAATATTTAAAGCACAATTTTTATAATGAAGAAAACACATAATGCTCAGGAAACTAACTCCTTCCTAGAATGAATTTAAATTTGGTATCTTTCCATTAGACCCAAAAATCCGAGTTGGACAGTAGATCCCCAAAACATAGCTCTAATAATAACGAGGAAAATGGGTTCATGTTAAATTTTCTTATACTCTTGTAATATTGGAGTAGAGGGTCAAATTGACTTTAGTGTATCCAAACCAGTGAATCATTCTAAATAGAATGAGATTGAATGTTGATCCATTATCATCGAAAAATCGGTGGATTTCAATATAATGTAATATTTTAATTTTGTATTGGGTTCTAATGTGTTAAAATATAACATCATCTCTATCCCTGGTAGTGAAGGATATAACTATACAAAAATAAACATGTTCAATCACAACATAATATACCACTACAAAAAAACCATAGCATTGAACTCTTGAGGGAACAACAGATCCCTAAGTTATTTTCCCCGCATATCCTTTGATAGATTAAGAGAATACATTATTGACATCATTGTTATATCCATAGTTAATTTCTTTAGGATATCAATTATTTTGGTTAAATATCAACATTTACATAAAAAACTATTCACATGAAAGAAGTTTTTGGAAATGATGTGTCAGGGGAAGATGAGTCAAGTGGTTGAGAAGATGTGGACGGAAATCTGCCTCCTATTGGATTGGGATTCACCATCCTGACCACATGTCTTGGTTGTTTAGGATATATTCCATTCATCAATAATGCTTCCAAATTTCTATGTTCTGAATGATTTTCTACATCAGTGGGTACATAATCATGTACATACATAGTTTTTAGAGGTGACTTCAAATATGGGTTTGGAATCATAGATAAATCCATTACTGATTCATCCAACATATTGTGTTAAGCCATATATGCGCTGACATTTATTTCATTGGATTATGTGGCATTGAATCATGTCTCCATAATTTTACAAGGGAAGACCAGGATCAAAATAACACTCATAATGGGATAAAGGATCCATAAATTGAATGAAATTAATGTCTTTGAAGATATATTAATCGTTCAATGTTTTTGGTTTGATGGGCCAATTCCTATTGAACCATTTGGTGGGTTAGAGATCATTGTACTATTTCATGGGTTGGTGCGCACTCTAATTGTACTGATGGAATCTTCACTATGAGATTCAAGGTTATCATTGGAATATGTAAAGGTTAGACTTCATTTATATGTTTACAACCATTATTTCCTAGTAGTATCTTAGTATGTTGAGCTGTGAAGGGTAGTGGATTTGAAGGAGTTTGTTGTACCATTAAAAAATCCTTTGGGAGAATAATATATTTTTATTAATTTGGATCAGAGGATTGTATTATATTGGTTGATTTTCATTCTAGTGATCACATCGTAGAAATTATATTAATTCTTGTTGTAATATACTACCATTCACTCCCTTCCTCTCTAGTGATGGTAGACACACACACAACCTAATCTAATAGTTTTCTAATCATAAATTATCATGAATCAATTTTTTTCAAAAAATCATTGAAAATATAAACACTCCTTGATGTTGTGCGAAAATATTTTGTGAAAGATGAAATGATTTCATATATCCATAAGAACAAAGTAGTTATGAATCTTAGTTTTTGGTAGTGTTAAATTTATTTTCCAATTATTAAATTATGTATCCAATAACATTCTCATCATAGGAGTAATATACCTTACTTTTCTAGAATTCATACATTGAGTGTTTAATATCTATATTTTAATCACAATGAGGTTTTGGTTGATGTTGATTCCTCCATATAGGTGGAGACACAAAATAGTGAATGATTAAGATAAGGATTTGATTTTGGAGCTGCCTTTAGGGTTATAGTTGTAGTTTTTTCGTTTGCTATCATCTTTCCCTGGTATGTTGGTACTTACTAGGATTTGGATCGGGTTCACTACATAGATCCTTGTAATAATATTTCAAAAATATAAAGGCCCTATAACCCAGTAATATATTTTTTGTGAAAGAGTGTTGTTATCAACATAAAAAATATTTTTTTCTATGAATAGACCCAAAAGATACATATGAAAATTGAAAATTTAGGGAGTAAGACTGATCCTTCCACCTAGAAATGAATTACGACACTCTCTCATTTTCTAAGTATTTATAGTTTAATATTTTCATAGACATTGTATTCAATTGACTCGAGAAGAACTGATAATTATGTTTTTAGTAGATTTTTTCTCATCATTTGATCGACCCTATAGATAGATGAGTGCACCATAAAAATTCTATTTTATTTATGGTTTGTACAAAACAATTGAGTTTGGTAGCTAATTTTTGCAATAATTTTCCCATCAAGGAGAAACATTGAGACCCATAATGTGCCAGATTATATTCTAAATCTCTATAACTATTGAAGGTTATAAATATATGATTTAAAAAATTGGAAAGGGAAGAGTCACATCTACCCATTCCAAGAATGGTTTTCTTTATATATGAACATGTTCACATTGTCCCTTCAATATATTCTAGCTTAAATTCCAAATATTCAGTACAAAAAAAGATCCATATTTGAACATCCAACTGATCATGGGTTCGAGTAGTATGTATGAAACGATTAATCATATGTGTTTGTACTACCTGTAATTGTGCTAGAGTTTTCAAGTTATAACTTGACTGTAATTGGTCTCATTGTTTATCCAATAGAGGGAAATCTCAAATTGGGTTGTCACATGTTGCAAATAGATTTGATGCCTTAATCACACACTGAAAAAATATTGTTAACATATCTTTATTAGTATTATGAGAACTTATTATTGAGAGACATTTGGTGGGGGAGTTAAATGAGGTTATTCTTGAAGAAAATATCCATTTATAATATTATACTAGAGTAGTTCAGTATTATGAATTCTCAATTCTATCAATAATATATAGTACAGAGCCAATATTTACTCGGTTGTGTGGTGTTTGACACCAATGGGAGATTTATTTTATAGAACCATAATTGTACCCTTATCTTTCCAAAACTCTTATCAAGGGTGTGGAAATAGATCATTCGAGTTAGTGCCCATATTTTGGGCAGTTCTATGATTTTGGTATGAACAATTTCCTTTCAAATTTATATATAGAAAATATTTTGAATGATTATATACTACCATTTTTCACAACATTGGCTTTATGTTCTTCAGAATTGGCATGAGTTGATAAATGATATTAACTGATGTGAACTACACCATGATCTTCTAATCAGTCTTCTAATAATTATAGTACCAAATTCTATGTGATGGTTTACTAGAAATGTTTTGATTTCAATGATAGGTTATTCTGAGGAATGGGTTTTTCAACTATCAAGGGATCCCATCTATAACTTATATAATAAATTTGATAATTTTAGGTGATGTTTGATTTGAAGGCAACATGAGGATATTTTTTTCATCCCTACATATGTGTCTACATCGTAGGACGGGATGAATAAAAAACATTAATTTTCTAGAAATCATCTAAGCAGAGAAAGGATGAATTTAATTAGGGATGAGGTTGAGGTAAAAAAACCTCAACCCAATGAGATAGGGTTGCTCATGTTCCACTTTGACAACATTTCGTACTTGATTTGAGGGCCTCAAATGTTGATTTATAATTGTTCATTGTCCTATGGGTTGGGGTTTCTCCTCTACAGTCAAATATATAGATTCTCTTTTAATTTAATGATGAATATTTGGATGGTGGTTTGGTAGAATTTTATTATTTTCACCTAAGATATCCACATCCATATATATTTTTATAGCATGATGATTATTTTCCCTTTATAATAAGGCTTGATCAATATTTTAAGATGACTGATGAAAGAATATTTTGACGGCTCTCCATCATCTAAAGAAAGGTATTTGAGAGTTTTTTTGTCATTTCGTGCTGAGAAAACATTATATTGCGATGATTTCTCATTCCTATAGTCCCGATATGTGGTTATGAAAATACCTTATTTCACTTATTAAAGGATTTTATAAGCAGAGATTGATTAAAAATTAAATTTCACTTGTTTTCTCTATCCTATGAAATGAACACCTGAAGGACAGTTGGCAGTCAACTAATGTAACTCTTTTAATGAATCCAGACATGCATGATGAATGGATCATTGAAGTGTTTCTAATTATAGGTGTTGTGAATCATGGTGTGTATTCATATCTAGGTGAAGTATGATTTATTCTGTTACCTTGATGTGACATGGATATTTTTCAAAATATAAGGATTTTTTCATGTGATATAGAGAAGTCCATTTATTGAAGAGAACATCATAAAAAACACCTCAGGGATGATATATTGGGATGATTTTAGTGGATATAACATGAATGATATGCTGCCTTCAGAAAACTATATCTTAATTATAATTATGTCTTCTTTGTGTTTTTTGAGTGGTTACTCACCTTTGTCCAACCATGGTGAGTGTCTCCAGCCTATACCTCAGGGAGAACCTTCAAGACGGATGATAGAAATGGGTGGATCTTTTTGATGTTTGATCTTCTAGGCATGAATAGGGTTATTAGGGGACTCATTAAGATATGATATTTCAAGTTTTATAATATTTGAAACATGAAGTAATCATTCAGGGGGAGTTATTTGTGGAGGACCACCAAAATGTCTTGTATTAGAGATTCATGGAAGAAATTCATGATTACTGATATTATCTTAGTAATTTGGTTATGACTGATTATGATCTTGACCCTCTATTGACAGGAAACTAAAGTATTAAATAATAATAGAATATGTAAGAGTTGTTATAGGAAAAAACTATTCATTTTCCAATAATTTTTGGAGAGGCATATTTTTAGACTCATTCATGTGAATGATTGGGGACCGCCTTCAATGGGTGGTTGCATTCAAATATGATAACCATTTTTATTTTCTCCCATATCCCTATAAGAATTTTATTCAAGTTCTCATTAATTTTTATAGGGATATGTTCCTTCAAAGGAGTGTCTATTTTCAATTGGAACAGGGATATAGTCCTGATTCGATTGTCCATCTATCATTGTTTTTATCGGATGACCCTCTGTGACAAAATAAGGAGTTAGTGTATTCTATTTATAGACCATTTTTTCATGTTGATCGACCACTTATAATGTGGTTGTAGGGTTGTGTTCCTAACTTGTATAAACCAATGGTTCGATCATTGTATCATGGAAGACTTGTATAATGTGAACATGATTGAATGCATATCCTTCAATTATTTCCATTATATATGGAGGGAATTATATAGATTTAATGGTAATATATACCAACTACGTAGGTGGATAAGTGATATAATCATTATCCAGCACTCTATTTATTTCTAGGATATGCCAAAACTCATTCTGTGAAGGGGAATGGGTAATGGATTCTCACTGTTTATTTTTGGGATATGCAGACTTGATTATTTGGGCGCTGCCAAATAGTGAGGGTATGCTTTCTTAATACATGAAGGTGTGTGTTCCTGCTCGTGGATTTTCACATAATTGTTTGGGGTGATTATTTTTTTAGAAAAAAGGTAGGTTCTTTTTTTATTGTTTGAACTATTTCTACAACAATAAATCCAAAGTTCTCAGTCATGAATAACCTAGGGAGAACTCTCAAGGGAGGCACCATAATCATTCTGAGGGGTTGATGACATATAGTATTAACAGTGATAACTTTTAAAAAGAGGCCATTGGTGGGGGCCCAATGGTAGTGGAATGATGTTTTTGGTAATTCTTGATCCACTGTCTTTAATTAAAGATATATTTTAGAGACCCAAAGCTTGATGTACATGAACACTACATGACTTTTGTAGAATACTTAATACATAACAAAAAATGACACCCAAGGACCAGAATAGTTTAGTTTCTTTTGAAACACAGAACATAATCTTCTAATCATGGTGAAATATCTTCAACATCTCCCATAATGATCTTCCACTTTTGTTTTCTTACCTAAAACCATTATTTATATCCTGGGGAAAAGAAAACATATAAAGGGTGTGCTCAAATGCTCAGTAAGGGAATGAATTTTGAAAATAAAACAAACCATATACATTTGAGCATAAAAACATGAACATAAAGATTAAACATCAAGATTGTGAGTTGTGAAAAAAATCTTGGAGTGCATAAGGCATAGATCATAATGGAACATTAATCATGATAAAATAGCATGGGAATAAAACATGTAATTATTGCAACCATTAATCACATGATATGATTTCCATATTAGACAAGTCATTGCTTCTAAGACCATCATAGTGGACAAAGTCCTTTATTGAATCGAGTTCACTCCACATTCCAGTCCTGTATCACTGAACCGGATTAACTTTCCATTACATCCATGTCTATATCATGAGATATAAATCTTTACCCAATGCATAGGATGGAAATATAGGTCTCACCCTTCTAATAATTAAATCATTCTTACTTTTTCCACAAAATAAACATAAATCATTCATCACAACCTAAATAATAAAATTTGTTTCATAAACATCATCCCATCACAACATAATCAATATAAAAGAAATGGATATCATTTCATAACAAGAAAAATCAAACCATGTAAATAATAGAGAAATTATATTTGAAACATAAACATACTAAATAATTTCATCTTAGATGGAAAATAGTTTTGATAAAACACATGAAATGAATTCTTGAGGAAAATATCCTTTCTTCTTCAAGCCCAATTTCTTTTCAAAAAAGAACATGAAATTTTAAAAGAAAACTATTTTTTTGAAAATAATCATGAAATATTTTAGAGTAATCATTATTGAAATAAGTCTTTATGAAACTGTAAAAATCTATTCACGATGTATATGTTAAAAAAAACATATAGTACTTTTGCCGGAAAAGTCAAAAATTTCCTCGTATGGTAAAAAAAATATTCCTCCAATAACACAATGTAAAAGTCATAGAAGGGTAAAAATGACTTTAAACATATATGGGATAATATTAAAAAATTTATGGAAAACATTTTTATGGACGTGGAGGAAAAATATAACCCAAGTAAATACTTACGTATAAGAAATCTCATATAAAAATGAGATTTGAAAAATTATCTGTTACCTTGTGTACAATTTCTTTCGTATGTGTCTGAGACTCTGGTATAGTGGTTTTAAAAATATTATTAACTTGTAACATAACCATAATAATATTTATGATAATATATATGATTCACTTATTACTTTATATTAACTGTTCTTTTGTAAATTCCAGGTTAAAGCAGCGTTTTGGGTAAAATTGGTTCATTTATCGTACCTGTTTCGACTTGATATTCATGATATTATTACTTATATCATGATTTACATAATTCAGGAATGTAAAAAATAATTTATATATAATATATATTCAGAATATAAATATATATGATAGATCAATAAATTGAATGAAATACACGGTTCATGGAGATGGTAGGCCGTACGTACGCATGAACGTTGTTTTTATTTCCTTATTGAATTGAATAGAATTAGGTTTATTAAACATATATGTACATAAATCCAGTATCGTTATTCTGTAATATATTTCATGATGATTTATTATATATACTTTATAATCATAGTTTAATGGTTAATCATGGAAAATGAATGTCATCCCGTTCGTGGATACGGTAGTCCGTGCGTACGCACGAGCGATAATATCATTATTTTGATATTAAAATCATATATAATTGGATGGTATATCATATATAAATAATAATAATAATTTTATATTTATTATTTATATCATGTATACTCATTATTATACCAATCCAAATGTTTAAATGTTTTAATAACAAACTACACCACGACGTGGAGACGGTAAGCCGTACATACGCAGGTGTGGTGACTTTTTCATTCATAGGATGGATAAAATAACTAATATGGTTGTAAAATTTTTATAATAACATCACAATATAGTGAAGATACTGTAATTATTATTTTATAATGGAAACTACAAAGAAGGAGGAATTGGATGAAGAATAGAACATTAAATAGGTGGTGAGATATTTACCTCTTCTTCAGGTTCTTCCTTTTGATTTGATCAAAAGAGCTCCTTAGGCTAGCATTATGAGTAAAGTAAGGCCCCTATAATGAAGGTAGGAAATTTTAGAGGGTTTTTGGTCAATGGTTGGCTGAGCTGAATGTCTTTGGAGGTGTGAATTATAGAGAAGAGGAGTACCCCTTTATAAGATGGGTGAGTGGAACCTTAGAAAAAACTTATAATATTAATTTATAATAAATTCATATTCAATTTATAATGTCGCCTAAGTGACATATTTAAAGTCTAGGGTGGGTATTGGTCGAAATACTCTCATCCAATAGGTTTTATACAAGTTTATGTTACCATTGTAACCATATCATTTAGATTTAACTCAATGTTAAATAATTTATCTTTTACCATGACTTTTTGTATTCTTACACCATGTTGTAAATAAAATAACTATAAACTGCCAATCGAACCCCAATTAGTTAATTAATGTAATATATATTATAATATAAGTTTTTTGGCTGAGTCATAGATTTTTAGGACCATTATATCAATTAATAATATAATATTTGTTTTAAAAACTCTTTTTTCAATGTTTACACTATTTGGTATTTTTTTTATAAATTCATAACGGCATTATTAATTCGAAAAAAATTCATCTAAACAACCTTAATATGTTATAATAACCATGAAAATTATTTTAATTCATAAAAAGTCTCAAATTACTTTTATTTTGGTATTTATAATATCAATTATGTTAATATTTCATTAATATGGTAATTTCTCTATCATCAGTGTGTTATAAATAAATTAAAAAAATTTAATGTCTAAAATTTTTAAATAAAATTAAATTATGTATTAAATCTTTTTATCCTTCTAATGAATTTTTATAGTCGAATTTATCTTATGTATAACCCTTTATTAAAAAAATTTAGTTATTGAACTTTGATTTTAACTATTATAACTCTTCTTTAAATAAAATAATAATAAATGTCCTAATATAGTCCAAGTGGACCTAAAGGGTAATATTTTCTTCTTAATATTTTTTTGGTCGAATTACACTTATCTAATAGAATTAATACATGTGTTAGGGTAATAATAATACCATTTTTACCCTTAATTACCCTATTTACTTTTAACCGTGGTAAATAAAAGTAAAAATTTACTATTCACCAAACATTATTTTTATCATATTGAACCAAATTTTACTTAATGGTATAAACCATGTCTCTCTGAATTTTGAAATTCCTCTCACATAAGATGTAAAATTATGTTTTATGTAAATTTGAAAATTCTCCTAGGATGCGGGTAAAAGATGGTAAAAAGATCAATAAAATTTTTATATATCTAAAATTATTATAAAATGACTCCAATGAATTACATTGAACTTATATTGGTATTGTGTATCTATATTGACCTAAAATAAATTTAAATAAAATAAATTATTATTTAATTAGAAATTCGGTTTTAACCAATAACTCAGTGTTTTCACTATTCATAAAAAATTACAAGTTTTCAAAAAAATAACGGAAATTCACCCTAGACTAATTTTGATATTCCGAATCCAAAAAATGTAGTCCATTTTGAATGATAAAATTTATAAAATTTAAAAAATTGGGTCTTACTGTTCATAACGGCTAGTTCATAATAATATTATAATAATATCTCGTTTAGTGAAACTCAGTATTGCGTCCAACACACGCTATCGAGGAAGCTTACTCTGGCATGCAACACAATCCTAGAATAGTGTTTGTGTATACTGCAAGCTAATATGGTGTTGTGTACAATGCAAGCTAATCTTGGTGTATCTTATAACACAATACATCAACGAAATTAAAAAAATATTTCTCATCAAGTCTCCGGGTGTCACATTCTACCCCCCGTAAAATGAATTTCGCCCTCAAAATTCGTCCTGGTTATAAATGGTTTACTACTTGGATGTTCCATTATTAGAAACCAACATTGTAAAAAGAAATACTAAAACATAAATTTATAAAACTATTGTATGAAATGTATCTGTTACGCATACTAACTCATCATTTGGTTTCCACATAGAATAACATATATGAAAAGGTGGATATGGAAGAGAAATCTAACCATCAAGTTCGGATGGAGATTGGTAGAGGACATGGCTATAAAAAATCCAACAATCACAAAGCCATAAATTTGTGATGATCTAAGGTACCATCTAATTCATCAGTTATGAGGGCACTTGGACAACATTTTTGGTTTTCAAGATCATTTCCCTAATGCTTAAGAATTAAAATAAATACTTACTAGATTTTGGAAAAATCTCACTATTGTTTGTGTCTTTAACAAATTCGACATCATATCTTAAAGAAATTAACATGAATTTGTCTTTTGTGAAGTGTTAGCAGATCATGCGATAGAATGATACATCATTCCATCTTTCTCAAACATAAGTTTAGCAAAAGTTACATACATAAGTCCATATTATGGTGAGATTAATCGTATATGGTTCCAAAAATGGACTTATACTTCATCTATAATACCTCTAAATAAAATAAAACTAATTTCTACAAACTAGGGACTTTCTGTAGGATAGTGGTAGCTGATAAAGGCATGTCACACTTTGGTTGTGGGTTCGATTCCCACAACCTTGTTCGACGCGATGGGTTGTCGCCCATCCTGCGGTTTTCCTTTTTCAAAAACTATACTATTATAACATTCCAGAAATAATATCGAAAAAACGTTTTACCCTTAAAAAAGACTATCTTATTTCTAGTATAATCCCTTCCAATCGCTAGGCTTATCCAAAATACATCTATCCAATCTCATAGTATAAAGAAAAAATAGTACTCGAGAGGTCATCTTCCAAGCATTTGATTACCATCATTTATCCCCCATATATCATAAGATATATCTTGTTGTTGGTCACATTCAAAACATGTCAATACCTTAATCTTATAATCTATTGAAAAATGAATACCCATTGAACCTTAGCAAAAACATGAATGCGATAAAAAATTAACTCTTTCCACATACCAAAATCCCAAAATTTCTATATACTAAAACCATGATATCACATTGTCCTTTTATCAGTCATGAGCTCATGAATACTGTCAAACATATTATTTTCTCTTTATACCTTCATTATGTGCATATCTACAACTTTCCAAATAAATTTCAATCAATTTTCATGGTTACCAGTACCACAATAAACTAATACATTGATATTCCAATATTTCAAAACACTATAAATGAGATTCCACAACATTATTTTGGAATCGCGTTACATAAACACATAATAATTCCACTACATTGTTGTCATACTCAACATATCCAATACTGATCGCATGTGAATTCCCATTGTCTTTTAACATAAGAGGTTGTTGATGTCAATCATCATTTAATCTTGGATTAGGGCATTGGTTAGCATAATGCCCCATTTCCTTGCACTTGAAGCATTGAAGTGTCAGTGGTGCATTCTCTGTAGTCATTTCTCTATTCTCATCATTAGCTACATTTTCCCATTACATCGAGACTCTGCTATTCGATGACCTTTTTATCAACACATAAAAAAATTTATAGTCCCTTTAAGACAATCCCCACCATGATTCATTCCACACATTGAGGATAAAGAAACATTCATCTTCTTTTCACCATTGTTTATTGATTTTTCTTTGAACTCCATCTTTCGTTTCTTGTCAAAACCATGAGATGGATATGTTACAACAACTTTCAGATCTACCTTGATAGCACAACGAAAAATTTCTTCATAGATACTGAGGTCTTTTATATCTAATGCCCTTCGAAGACTTGGTTTTAAGCCACTGAGGAATCAGTCAACTTTTCTTTCAGTTTGGATGATAAAGCTAGATGCATACCTTAAAATCCTTGTAGAACTCTCCTTGTATATACCAAAAGATTCATCATCCTTTTTCTTAATCTCAAGGAACTCATTTTCCATATTTGTTCGAAGAATACGAGGGAAGTAATTATTGAAAAATATGTTCTTCAACTCGTCCAATTTCATGGATTCAATTTCATCATGGGGACATGTATTGTTAATTAGAGTCCACCACTGATCTGCTTCACCTTCTAAATGGTAAAAAAATAAAATTATTTTTTCATACATTGACTAGGAATGTATAGAAAATAACTTCTCAATGGTGCCAATCCATTGTTCAGAAATAAGTGGATCAGAAGACCCACTGAAAGAAGGTGGACGTTACCTAATGAAGGACTCAATAGAATATTGTTCCTTTCTCTACTCATATGGAAATCTAGAATGATTCATAGCTTATGTAAGTATAACAATAATATTTTTCACTCCATCTCCCATAACATTGGTTTGTTCATGAGTAAAATCATTGCATTGTCCATTACATTTATCAACACGGTTCCTTCAGTTTTCATCCATCGTCTAAAACCCAAAAAGAATAGTGTGATATGAAAAACTCACGCTAGGAAAACACCATAATAAAGGGGGAGTACCATCAATATATAAAATATCAGTGTTAATTAAAATATCATTACCATAATTCTAGGACTATATCCTATACTTATACTTATCCTTAGAGATATCCCTAGACATACCTTAAAAATATCTCTAGAGATTTCACTAATGTTTTCGCATCCTATTTTTTCAAAGGTTAACTAAACCTTTCCTCTGATACCAACTCTAGATACCCTAAGATTGAAGTACATGGAAATTACATGAATTTTACGGAATACTTAATACATAACAAAAAATGACACCCATGGACTGTAATAGTTTAGTGTCTTTGGAATCTCGGAACATAATCATCTAATCACAGTGAAAGATCTTCAACATCTCCTATAAAGATCTTCCACTTCTATTTTATTACCTAAAACATTTCATTATATCCTGGGGAAAAGAAAGAATATAAAGGGTGAGCTCAAATGATCAATAAGGCTAATAATGGAGAAAATAAAACAAACCATATACATTTGAACATAAAAACATGAACATAATGTTTAAACATGAAGATCCTGAGTTGTGAAATAAATGTTGGAGTACATAAAGAATAGATCATAAAGGAAAAATAATCATGATAAAATAGAATGGGAATAAAACATATAATTGTGGCAACCATTAATTACATGATATGATTTCCATAGTAGCCAAGGCATTTCTGTCAAGACCATCATAGTGGACAAAGTCCCTTACTGAATCGAGTTCACTCCTCGTTCCATTCTTGTATCACTGAACCAGATTAACTTGTCGTTCCAGCCATGTCTATCTCATGAGATATAAATCTTTACCCAATGAATTGGAGGGAGATATAGTTCCCACCCAACTCGTATTTTAATCATTCTTAGGTGTGCCAAAAAACATTCATAAATCATTCATCATAACCCAAAAAATTATATGGGTTTCATAAAAATCATCCCATCATGACATAAACCATATAAAACAAATGGATAACATTTCACCGTATGAAAAATCAAACCATTAATATAATAGAGACATTATAATTGATACATAAACATACTAAATAATGTCATCTTATATGGAAAATACTTTTGATAAAACACATGAAATGAATTCTTGAGGAAAATATCCTTTCTTTTTCAAAATCATTTCCTTTTCACCAAATATCATGAAATTCTAAAAGAAAATGGTTTTGTGGAAAATATTCATGAAATATTGTAGAGGTAGGTTCATTAAAATAAGGAATTATGAAACCCTAAAAATCCATTCATTACGTATAAGTTAAAAAAACCTTCTTCTTGTACTTTTTCCAGAAAAGTCAAAAAGCACCTCGTATGGTAAACAAAAGAAAGATTCCTTCCATACTACATAGTAAAAGTAAAAATGGGGTAAATATGAATTTAAAAATACATGGAGAAATAGTATAAACTTTATGAAAACATTCTTATAAAACACAAACATGGATGAAAAGCATAACCCCATTAAATACTTACGTATAAGCAATCTCGGATAACAATGAGATTACAAAATTATCCTATAACTTTTGTCCAATTTCAACCGTATGTATCTAAGACTCGTTTATAGTGGGTTTAAACATATTATTAACTTGTAATATAACCATAATAATATTTATGATATCATATATGATTCACTTATGACTTTATATTACCTGTTCTTTTGTAAATTCAATGTTAAAGAGGTGTTTTGGGTAAAATGGTTTCATTTATCGTACGTGTTTCGACTAGTTGTTCATGATATTATTACTTATATCATTATTTACTTAATTACATAATTTGAAACTGGATTTATATATAATATATATTCAGCATATAAATATATATGATAGATCAATAAATGGAATGAAATACACCGTTCATGGAAAGGGTAGGTCGTGCGTATGCATGAATGCTGTTCTCATTTCCTTATTAAATTGAATGGAATTTAGTAAATGAAACATATATGTACATACATAAAGTATCATTATTATTTAATATCTTTCATTATTATTTATTATATATACATTATAATCATACTTGAATGGTTAATCATGGAAAATGAATCTAATCACGTTCGTGGAGACGGTAGTCCGTACGTACACACGAGAGATGATATAATTATTTGGATATTAAAATAGTATATAATTGGATGTTATATCATATATAAAGAATCATAATAATGTTATATTTATTATTTATATCACTTATACTCGTTATTATACCCATCCAAATAATGAAATGTTTGAATAAAAAACTACACCACGCCGTGGAGACGGTAAGCCGTACGTACACATGTGTGGTGACTTTTTCATTCATAGGATGGATAAAATAACTAATATGGTTGTACTATTTTTATAATAACATCACAGTATATAGGAGATTCTGGAGTTATAATTTTATAATGGAATCAAATAAGGAGGAAGTGGAAAAAGGTAGGAACTTGAAATAGGTGGTGAGATATTTACCTCTTCTTCGGGTTCTTCCTTTTGATTTGAACAAAAGGGCACTTTAGGTTGGAATTATAACTAAACGAAGGCATCTAAGATAAAGTGAGGACATTTTAGAGGGTATTTGGGAATGGTTTGGCAGATCCAAATGGCATTGTAGTTGTGAATTAGAGAAAAGGTGGAGTTCCCTTTTATAAGAGGGGTGAGGGGCACCATAGGAAAAACTGAAAATATTATTTTATAATAAATTTATATTCTGTTTATAATTCCTAAAAAGTGACATACAACGAGGATAGGGTGGGGGTAGGTCAAAATACTCTCATCCAATAGGTTTTAGACAATTTTAGTTTACCATTTTAACATTATCATTTCTATTTAACTCTAAATTAAATAATTTACCTTTTACCATGTCTTCCTATATTCTTACACTATATGGTAAATAAACATTCTATATACTACCAATCGAACCGCAATTGGTGCATTAATGTCATTTATATTATTATATATGTTTTTTTCTCAGATCCTTATATTTTAAAAACCATTATATCAATTAATAATATAATATTTGTTTTAAAAACTCTTTTATGTCAATTTTGCCACTATTTTGTATTTTGTTTTTTTTTTCTAAATTCATAAAAACATTATTACATCAACAAAATTTCATCTAACCAACCCTTATATGACATATTAACCAAGAAAATTAGTTTAATTCATAAAAAATCTCAAATATCATTTATTTGGGTATTTATAATATTAATTATGTTAATATTTCATTAATATGGTAATTACTACATCATCATTGTGTCATAAATAAATTAAATTATTTAATGTCTAAAAAATTTAAATAAAATAAAATTATGTAGGAAATCTTTTTATCATTCTAATATATATTTATAGACGAATTTATCTTGTTAATAACCCTATATTAACAATGTTTTACTTATTAAACATTGATTTTAACTATTTTAACTCTTCTTTAAATAAAATAATAATAAATGTCCTAATCTAATCCAAGTGGACCTAAAGGGTAATATTTTATTCCTAAGGTTATTTTTGGTCGAATTACACTTATCCAAGAGAATTTTGACATGTGTTAGGGTAACAATAATATCATTTTTACCCTCAATTACCATATTTATTTTTAAACGTGGTAAATAAAAGTAAAAAGTTATTATTCACGAAAAATTATTTTATCTTATTGAACCACATTTTACTTACTGATATAAACTGTGTCTCTCAGATTTTTGAAATTCCACTCATAGAAGCGGTAAAATATGTTTTATGTTTTTTTTCAAATTCTTCTAGGAGGTGGATAAAAGACGGTAAAAAGATCAATAAACTTTTTATATATCTAAAATTATTATAAAATGACTCCAATGAATTAAATTGAACTTATATAGTTATTGTGTATCTATGTTGACATAAAAAACATTAAATAAAATAAATTATTATTTAAAGAAAAATTCGGTTTTAACCAATAACTCAGTGTTTTCACTATTCATCAAAAATTGAAAGTTTTCAGAAAAATACCAAAACATTACCCTAGGATAAATTTGATATTCCGAATCCAAAAATGAAGTCCATTTTGAAAGATAAAACTTATAAAATTTTATAAAGTGGGTATTATTATCCATAATGGCTAGTTCATAATAATATTATAATAATATCTCATTTTGGAAAACTCGATATTGCTTACAACACACTCTATCAAATAAGGTTTCTTTGGTGAGCAACACAAGCCTAGAATAGTGTTTTCGTATACTACAAGCTAATACGGTGTTGCATATAGTGCAAGATAATCTTGATGTAGTGAACAACACAAGACATAAATGATATTAAAAAATATATTTTTCATAAAATCTCGGTGTGTTACAGAGATCATGTTGTTTTCCTCAGGGGATAGACTCCCAAAGTGATTTGAGATGATAATTCACACAATCTACATTTTATCTACCATCCAATGATGGATGTAAGGATCGTGAGACATTATTCAATTTAGGTATTCCCATTATTCATATAAGGATATAACAATACATTTATTATGGTTTCACTAAACATGTTTGTTTGATTTCGGGAACTGAAGACATTGGGTGGGAGACAGTGTTGTATAAATTTATGAGGTCCTTATATGTGTTGATGCAGATAAATAAGTCCATGATGGTTGTTAGGATTTCATTTTGGATCAAATTTCACTCTGATAAATGTTTCTTTATGTTAAATAAATGATCAAGGTAAACCTATCAAATAAGATTCTGAATGAAAAATTGCTTGCATAATTAATTTTTATCGATACATGTGCCTCCATCTATAATAATGTTTTTGCAAAAGTGGACTTACATTAGGGCGACATAGCCATTTTGATTAAGGATTCACACTGGTTTCCACCTTTTTCACTCTTTTAAACCATTTGGGGGTGTGAATGATATTTCTTGGGCGTGGTAGTGTATAACTACTCACGTCAGTCACATTTTCCCATTTCCTTTTTAGGATGTTTCTAATGGTTTTAATCATGGATATGTAAACACCCAAAAATTAAAATATTCGAAATATTTCACGAAAAAACTTTCCAAAGTCTAGTAGTCATTGGGAAAAGGATCTTATGTTTCATAGGGACTTACATTGGTCAATATTATGGGTGGTCAAGATCATCATACCATTTTAAGGGAATTATTTTCTACAATGAAAATCTATTATAGATTTAATACATATTATTTATTCCCTTATTGAATCACAAATATAAAACATTTATTTATTATATTAATAATCATTTATATGCATGTATTTGATTTTGAATCTTATTTAAAAAAATTTGGTTCTTCATTGATAATGTTATCCACATGTGTTCAAGGTTCTGTATTAATACTTCCCTTTTATATTTGGATTTGAGATTCATAACACATTTATTATAGTGATTTATGTTTTTATACCACGTTGTGGGGTTCTCTATATTTTTTCATTATCAATGAATATACGGGATGTATTGTTGTTGGGATTGGGCCAATGATATGTGATTTATATGTATCCTTATGAACTAAATCATACCCACAAATATAAGTGCCACATAATGGGACACATAAAGAAATTTTGGGTTCAGTGATGAGAAGATAATCATGAATTTTTTTGCATGATGTGTCAAAAAACTATTAAGATAAAGTTTCATAGTTTACAGATGTTGTTGGAAATATGTCAGAGAAGGTCGGAGGCCCTAAAATTATTGTATCATCATGAGGGTATTTTAACCTTCTTATAATATGTACTATATAATATTAGTGTTGATTGTGGTGTTGTTTTTAATCCTCAAAGAGTTTTTCTATATATCTCATTTTTTAGGAATCAAATTGTACATATTTTGTATAGTTTGGGTTTACACAAATTAATGAGAGAAGTGGTCAATATGAGAGAATGATATGATTAATGATTCTATATTGATGTAGGTATGTCATTCCCATCGGTGAATCCACCATTTTTTTCTTACGTGTGCAATTCCAGTGCACCATTGGGTGGGGAATGGCGTAGTAACTATTATTGAAGAGTTATAATTAGTAATTCCAATTGGTTATCACTATAACTACCTAGTACCTAGACTCTTATATTTTCAACTCAAATCATAAACATTACATGTCTATCATTGATGATAATAATTGTCACATAATTTTTTCCATCTAAACCATAAATCATAAAAATAGAAAAATTTGATCATTTACATCATCAAGGACCATTTTTGTTTATAGTCTTATATATTTAGGATAAATTCTTACATAAACAACTCATGTTAATTTTAATGGGAATTTCTCTCACATGACCTAGGTTTTTATTTATGACATTAAGATATCATCATCAACCATATGAAATCCCTTCTATAAATAACTCATTAAACCTAATTATTTATTAAATAGTGATAAAGAAACATATTAAGTGGGATATCAAATGCTCAGTAAGTTAAATTGTATGAATTAACAATTTAATTTCATCAGTGATTATAAGAATAAAATAATGGTATGAGGAAAAAGTAAAGGTTCTTGAGTATAACATAATAATATCCATACCTATTAACACCTGAATCATCAAACATAATAACATTTCACAAGTCTTTAACAAAAAAAATAGTCTTAAGAATCAATAATCAATAGCCTTGTTATATCATTCATGATCAAATAAAACATAATAAAACAATATAAAAAATTGATAAAACATATTGATATCTTGATACAGTATCTCGTAAACCCATTATAGAACCCCTAAAAATCAGAATAACCATAAGACCATCATCCATTATAATTATTTTGAGAACATAATCTTTATATAATGAATTGAAGAACAATATGGCACAAAAATCATATATGCTATAATGGGTTGACCCCAAACTATCCAGGATCACCCATCATATCTAATTTCCAATAACCAAAATGAATAAATCACATATATTATTTAGTATAACTCTCTTACAAATAGTCATTATTCATCTTTAAATTTATTTACACATAATAATTAATTGGGTTTGATGTTAATATATTTTAATAAAGAATAACCCATGAAAATGAAATGAGTTCCATTACAATCACAAAGAATCATTGTTAACTAGTATAAACAAAATCGATTCCATAAAAATATATTTGAAACTTTTTAAACCCATTTAATAGAAATGGGTACAAAAAAATTAATTTAATAATTTTTTACCCATGGAAATGAAATGGGATCCATAATAATACCATAGAAGCAATATTAATCCATAAATAGAAATATTTAGGATTCATTCATTAAAAAACATAATTTTTTATGTCAATGGTTACTGAAATTGAGGAATGAAAATATTATTAAAATATCATTAAAACATTTTGATGAAAATATTTTTTTCATTATTGAAAAAAAAATTAGAAAATAAAATATATTGAGAATTATTTTTATTGAAAATAAACATGATATATTATAAATAAATATTAAAAAAAACTAATTTTCAAAATTTCATGATGAAAATATATTTTTGTATTGGAAAAACATTTTTTAAAAATTTTAATAACATTTTTAGAAAACAATACATTGTAATAAATAGTGTTTTCCACTAAATATGATGTTTTGTTTTTCAAAACATTATTTAAAAATATTGTATATATTAAAAGTGAAAATAAAGTGAAAATTATATGATAATGACATAATTAGGGAATAAAAAAATTTATGATTTTCCTTAAATATTGATTATAAAATCTTATCTTCGTAAGTATAAATATAAAAAATCTAGATAAATGATGAGATTGGAACATAAAACTCAAATGAAATTTGTAAAATTGAATAATAATTCCCATGAATTAATACCATTAAATGAAACATATAATATCAAGAGAATAAGGATATTAATGTTATAAAATTTTAAAGTGTCTGAATATACTCATCATAAAATATTAAAGTTGTATACATTAACTTACATGCCAATAAAATAAAATTAAAATTAAAATCTATTACTGCTTGGGTAACAATGAAACTGTATACCCCATAAAACAATGATACACAAATGGATATATAAATACAAATAAATTTTATTAATATAATCAAAAAATAAATTCATGTATATTATATAACCCACACAAAAAAATATGTATTTAGTGTGGAATATATCTCATGGAAATAAAAGTGTGATGGGAAAACCCTTACCTCAATGTTGATTCATCATGCATGTCCTTTTTATATCCATAATAATAAAATTATGGTAATTATATAATATCTTGAGAAACTATTTCATTATTATTATTATTTTTCTAATTTCTAATATTAACATGTTATGTATTATTACTTAATCATTTATTTTTAAGTTATGAGTTTTGACCATATTTGATAAATGTGAAAAAATGAATTTTATATGTTGTTATGGTCAAATAAGTCATTATTTAAAGATACATAGAATAATAATCAGGAAATAATTATCATTTTTATACATTAATTATACCGTTAAAAAAACTAGGAAATTTGGTTATGGAAAATGAGCTACTATTATAATCAGAGAGTTGGTATGTTGTATGTATGTGTGAGGAAAATTTATATTTTTCAATTGTCTCTATTGATTGAAGTAATGTAAAAATTATCATTAAATAATGATAATAATATCATAAATACCATATTATTTAATTATATATTATTATTGTGATGTTGTGCTGGAAAAAGAAGTGACTTCACTTTGAGGAGGTGGTAGTCCACACAAATAGAAACATTGTTATACTTTTTTCATGTGAGTTAAAAAAATAATATTTTATATTGAAAAAATTATAATCATTTCATTTATTTCACTTAATTTTTTATCTATACCTTTATTACCTTTTACGTAACTCAATAGTGAAAAATAAATCTCAACCCTTTATGAGGTGATAGTGCTCCGTACACAAGAGAGATGTTGTCGTATCCCTTATGGAATGAAATTTAAAATGTTATCTATGGAATAATGACATCAAAGTTATATGTTTTAATTAAATTCATATATAAAAATTTAATTCGTCATTATACCCAACCATGTTGTGGTAATGAGAAAACAATTAAATTGATTTGTGAGCATGTAGTTTTGCAAACAAGCGAATTATGATTTCATAAACCATTTGATGGAAGTGTGTGCGGTTGTAGTTAGTAACCATAAAATAATAAAACCACAATATATAAAATATTTTTTTGTTATATAATAATGGATTAAGACAGATAAAATGTTGGATTAGAGAGAAAGAAAAAAAATGCTTGTTGATGAACGTTACCTATTCTATGGGTTTTTTCTTTTTTTAGTAATGGCTTTCATGGGTTAGATTTCATCCCAAATAAAAATTATATGAAGAATGTATTGATGATTGGAGGAGATTTTGGTAGGGTTTGTTCACACAAAATTGCTTCATTAGTTTGAATAACTAATGGGAGTGAATTTTTTTAATAACGGAGGAGTGGAATCATTATGAATACACAAATTTATTCACAATGGGGTTTTCAATCATACATCATTTTCCATATAAATTGATAAATAATTGAGTAGCCGAATTTTTTGGGAGACCCAAACTAACAACATAAAATAAAGAACATTTTATAAACATGTTCTTCTATTTATTTAATATTTCCTTACTTTTACATTCTAGTTTTTACTACAATAACTATTATTTATCTATGAAATTAATCATTTATGAATAGAAGAAAAAAGAAACATATTAGATAATTTATTCCAACTAGTGAAAATAATTAAATTAAAATTAAAACTTAAAAATCATATTATTGATGAAAATTAAATTTTACACAAGTGCATGAAAAGTGAAAATACACACCACTATCTATAATCGTGTGTCACGACCCATCCCCCAGGGCCTGTGTCGTGACTACGCCAAGCCCGCCTTCTTTAGGCTAGGGGATGGCGACTAGCACCGGAAAGGTATATCCCTAAAACCGGGAAGGCATTGCCTCTAAACATGTAAACTCACGCAAACCAAGCACACAAGAAGTTGTAATCACAAAGTAAACTATATATTAAACAAGGTGTGAACAGAAAGTAAAGGGGCCGGAATACAATCCCAACTTATAATTACATGTAAAACTGAAAGGTACAAGTAAAACTGAAAATATCTCATGTGAATACCCACCAAGGATCCGACATGAAGAGTTGGTACAACTCTCAAATGGTCGTCTATGTGGTACGCATCATCTAAAGTCCACCTCGGAGCAGTCTCCAGTCCTGGTACCCTCATCCTCAGTTAGCGTTGTCTTTCATCTGCACAAGACCCAACACGGTGCGGGCATTTCCTATGAATGGGTGGGTATAACAATACTTAGTAGGGACCCTGAGACCCCCTATGGTCTCTCAAATCCACAAAGGATAAACCACAAAACATGGAAAAAACAGTCAACCCAACATAGTTATATGCCCATACATATTCCTACGTTATCAAGATATACACATCTCACACAGAAAGAAAGAATAACACAAAGGTAACACCATGATGATAGAAGTGCCTCACAGGTAACACCATGATGGTAGGAGTACAACACAGGTATCACCATGAAGATAAGACCAAAAAGGTAAAAGTACCACACATGTATCACCACGAAGATTGTACCACGAAATTAAAATACATAGTTCAAACAGATACCCAGCTCAAACCAGGTATTAGTGAAGTATATAAGTACATATGGTTAGTCGCAAACCTATATCATCTTATTCTATCAAGAGGCACTACTGCTGACCATATAGAGTCTGACCCACAGAAGATCAATCTGTACTAATCCCCGCAATGACCCACACAGGATCTGACCCGCCTGGAGTCGATAGGTACTAACCTCTGCTGACCCACAATGGATTTAACCCCTACATGATTGGTATGCGCTGACCCACACAGGATCTATGAGCACTGACCCACACCAGATTTGACCCATAGAGGATCAATATGCACTGACCCACACAAGATTGCTGAGCACCGACCCACACAAGATCCAACCCATACATGATCGGTATGTACTGACCCACAAAGGATTGTTGAGCGCTAACCCACACCGGATCGATAGGAACTAACCCTCACAATGACCCACAGAGGATCTGACACGCCTAGAGTCAATAGGTAACTGACCTCCTTATGATCCGTCCCTAACCTCTGCCACAATACCAGCCACTAGATTCCCACTAATAGCACATTTGGGAGAACCGCTCCTCAAAACATTGGTCATACATCAACT
Organism: Viscum album; assembly: GCA_963277665.1. Taxonomy (NCBI): domain Eukaryota; kingdom Viridiplantae; phylum Streptophyta; class Magnoliopsida; order Santalales; family Viscaceae; genus Viscum; species Viscum album. The sequence goes on along the minus strand of OY728158.1, from coordinate 1,005,756,226 downwards.
TCCATGATGTCCCATGAAGAAGTATCCCAAAGGTCTGTCACGTCATAAGGGACCCAACACAATAGACAGTGCGTCAATTGGACGCCCGATCTGTATGTTATTATCATTTCTGCTCCGAGGGCTCGGTTGGATTCGAGATCCAATCCAACCCAGCTATACTATAACTTTATCCAATACTCAAGAGGAGTATACCAAAAGGATTATATCGATCCAAGGATTCGGTTGTCATAGAAGGTTCGTCAAACGAACGTCTGGTTCTCCAGATATGTCCAAAAAGGTGAAACTGGGTCCGGCTGGACCCAGGTCCGGTCTGACCCGGTTGGACTGACCTGGCCTAGACCGATCCGTCTGGGTTCGGGTCGACCTATCCTAACCTAGTTAGGCCCGGATGGCTTTGGCCAAGGCAGGCATGGCCAGATGGGTCATGGTTCAGATCGGCCCGTTGAGCCGTAGTTCAACACGACCTACAAAGGGGGCGGCCCGGTGCTGCAGCCTAGTGGCGTGGCCCGGCGGCACGACCCGGTGGCGCAACCCGGTGGTGTGGCCCGGTACCGTGGCCCTATAGTGTGGCCTAGAGGTGCAGTCCGTCCGAGCTGGTGCTGAAGGGGGAGTGTCCTCCTTCTATTCGGAATGGCAATGGGCAGTGCCTTTAGGCACTGCCAAGTCACCACGGGACCATAATGGGTCCCACCGAACCACAACAGTTAGCCTGTGTTCTGTCTGGTCATCCTCCCCGAAAGCAAGGTCATGTGCCGATTCTCCACATTGTTGGCAGGGCTGGCCCCTATTCGGCCTCCGCCACAGCCAAGTGGTTGTGTCCTCCTACTCCTCCAGCAACACGGATGCACACCACTGCTTCGACACACAACCAGCTAGATATCAGTCGTCACCCTTCCTCGCTGCAGCCGACGGGCCACAACTTGCTCATCATCCAGCGACACGGACGCGTGCTGCCCTTCCTTCCACATGGCCAGCTGGGTGCCGGCTGCCCCCTTTTTCCGCGAACCATTGCATCTTTGTTCCAAGCCTGAAAATTATGTCGTTCGAATATTCATGATCCTTGGGTCAAGGGCTCCACGTCCATATGTCCAACTTGGAAAAACTTTTTGTTTTCAACTTCATTAAATATTTGACGTCGAAGAACACATGAAGAATGAGTGAAGAACAAATAATAAAGGGAAAAGGTATATGTGTGGGATGATGGCCTCGTTTGTTTGGCCATCATCTTTGTGAATAAGAATAAGAAGATTCAACAAAAACAATATTAAAACATAATAAAATTAAACCCCTACCTCTATTTTCCGATGGAGGTTGCATGAGGAAGAAGACGAAGTCATTGAAGATTGTCATCGGAGTTCATCACTCCCACAAGAAGCTCTATGTTCAGTTTCTCATTCTTCGATTCCAAAAGTCCTTCGTTAGAGGATCTCATTTGGGGGGGAAAGATCTTTCCAACTCTTTAAAGCTCTCCCGTACTTTGTCAATCCATTTTCCTGTGTGAGGTGAGGTGCCAAATTAAATAATCTTAAGAAATAATTTAATTAATTTTTGTATATTAATAAAATTAAGTTGGTACATTAACTATGAGAATTACAATGTTTTTCCCACATTAATTTGGATTTTGGTTTGTCCCCACCACCAAGAATTCAAAATGGTGGTTTCCAATAAAATAAATAAAAAGTTATTTAATTTAATGTTTTCTTCTCCCTTGAAAATATAAAAATCTAACGTCCACCCTTGACCCACTATGGTCGAGGTGAAGGTATCTGTAAGTGAATATCGGCTCTACGAGTTCATGGGTGTCCTCAGATTTTAATTCCGAGCACCAGTTCAAAAGTTACAAAACACCACTCGCACGTTTACTGAATGTACCTAAAAAAATGCTTGGGAAATTATTAACAGTCACCCTCAACCTGCGCCAGTCGAGGTTAGGATCTGCCAAAGTAAAACACGCCCCAATGAACCCAATGGTACTCTATGGTTTTTAATCCGAGTTACCATAAAAGAATTATAAATTTTATAAAAAAATAATTGTCACTTAATTATTTTATTTACGGCCAAAAACTAACATTCAATGGTGGCCCGCGCTGGCCAATGTTAGTATCCGCCTAAAGAAAACATGACCTCACAAGTTCAGCTATGGTATCAGAATTTTAAATTGAGTTACCGTTTGTGAGTTATAATAATTTCAAAAATAAAATATATTTTTTAAATTATTTTATTTACGGTTATTCCATTTTTGGGTTTCTCACAGCAGGCCCACGTCGACTAAACTTATGTCGCACCTAGGGTAAACCCGCTATTCTGAGAGAAACGGTGCCCTCAGATTTCTGATCTGAGTAACCATTTAATATTTTTTCTAATTCTTTAAGAATACTACTTACACGCTCTAATTAAACACTAACAAAACTTCAATGGATCATTTCGGGCACTATGAGACTCAAAATCATGTGCCATTAGATTTCACGGTCTTTAAATAATTTCATATAATAAAAAACTTATACAAAATTTTTGGGACATTACATCGTGTTAATAAGGTTTTTTACTATTTATGTGAAAATATATTAATTATAAAAAAAAATTCCCACTAGTGAAACTTGGTTAATATTTATCATCAATTTTATATATGAAAATTAATAAATTTTCTTTTGTATTATAAAATAATTTAATAAAATATTAGGTTGTACAAAATATCATAAATATCAATTTTTACATTAATCAGTTGCTATTATTATAATAACATTAATACTATAGTGTATTTCCATTATAGTAAATAAATACTTCTATTAAATATTATATTCAACAAAAAAAATTCATTGAAAAAAATGATTTATTCCAATTACTTTATTTTTAACAATTTTAATATCATTTATTTCATTTTACATTTAATAATATAATTTGCACAAAGTGGTTTTATAAGAATTTAAGGTTATTATTTTATCATGAAATGAAAAATAAATTATGTTAAAAAAATAATGATTTATTATTAAATTATTATTTATATGATAACATAAGTTTTCATTATCCTTATCTCAAATATTCCTTGATATTAACCACAAGGAATGTTACTTTTTTTTCTTTTACATTACTAAATTTAGTATATAGATCATTTCTAAAGAAAAGTTGCAAGAAATATCCTTATATTTAAGAATTGTATATATATTTTCATAATAAACCCATAAATTAAAATTAATAACACATTTTTTTACATTTTCATGATTATAATTTTAGTGTATACTCAATGTAATTTTGTTTCCTCTACCGCGATAAATAAATTCATCTTTTTTACTAATTATTATGTCTAAAAATTAAGTTGATATTATTAGATGATAGAAATAAATTTTATTCAAAATATTTAATTCAATTTTTCAATTTCATCCCATAGAAGTTCCATAGAATATTTAAAAATTAATACCACGGATGTGGTGAGGCAATGTGAATTTATAAAAAGTATTTTTTGATGAAAATATACATATATATTAACTATACGAATGATAATAATAATTTCATGAAACTAAGTTAATATTTATTAATATAAAATCAATAAAAATCATATAAAACAATTGCAATAAGTTATTTCATTAACTAATTAATATGGAGAAACAATACACATTTTAAAATATTTTTTTGGAAAACCCACTTTAAAGCCCAAATAACCAACATATATTAAAAAATATATAAATATGATTCAATGTAATTTAATTTATTAAATATAATATAGGATTCTAGATAAAAATATTCAATCTAAATTGGGTCTTTTAAAGTAATTAATTTTTCAAAATGAAAATACTTTTTACAAAAAGCCTTTATTTTTCACTATTCACTAAAAACTCAATGTTTTCCAAAACAAAATAACACAAATTAAATTTTTATATTAAAATTTTTAAAAAATAATTTAATTTTAAAAAATAAATCTTCTAAAATTTTAAAAAATTATTTTTATGATAGCTGCACCAGAAAATGGAGACCAAAATTCTTTTTAAAAAGAAATAATTTTTAAGCAAAAAGATTGATTTAATTTTTATCTCATATCAAGAAAACATAAAGGATTAATGTTAAAAATTTAATTAAAAATATATTATATATAATCAATTAATAAAATATAACTAATGTGATTTGATTAATTTATATTAATGAAACACACTTGTTCACATTAAAATAGTTTGTATGAAAAAAAGTTATTTTTTTCAAAATTAGTAAATTTTTATTTCTCATTAATTTAACCCTATAAAATTCATTGTAAAATATATTTTCATTTTTCAATATCTCGTATTTATACTCTCCATCCCTGTAACACGCCAATATATTGTGCTTTTTTTTCAAATTAATTTTAGATTTTGTTATTTTTAATTTCACAAAACACTGAATATATTTTTTTATATAAAATCACAAAGTGCGGAATTATTTATATTCTATTCAATGTTTTTCTTAAACAAAATAATACACAGACTTTCCTTGCATGACATGTAACAGTATATATATTGCAAACAACATTTTATTATTGTAATTATCTAAACGGGATAGTTATAATATAACTATAATATTTATTTTTATAAACAATAATAACTACATTTGTTTTTTTTATTTTTTTATACAGTAAAATCAAATTGATAATAAGGAATACAATTTTTTTTGAAGAATTTATATGACTAAAAATAATGTTTTCGTAAAAGAACATCTTTTTATCCCTTCAATGAATAATAATAAAATTAATTTTTGACACTTAAAGTTATTTACATTTATAAATGATACTCAATTTTTTAATTCATAATATCAAATATTTATTCTTGTTAATTTTTTGGATTTTTTTGAGCGACGTCATTTTTTAAGGAATAGTGAAAAGTACTAAATTTTAATTCAATATAATAAATTCATCTAATTTATTTATATAGTAAAATAATATTATAATATTGTATTAAAGCCACAATAGATCAATTGTACATATATTAATCTGATTTGGTAATTGAAATAATTTTTTTATTCAATTTAGATATAAAATTTTAACGAATTTTTCACATTCTCAATTTAAAAACAAAATTTCTCACAACATTAATGAGAATAGCATTAACATTATTTTTTATTTTTTTGGGAAGTGAATTTTAAAAATGGAATTCAATTATTTTAATCATTATGAATTTTTTGTTCTAATAATATTAACTTAATATTTGTATAAAAATATTAGTGAAGGTGATAAAATTTGATAACATCGATTAAATTAAAATTCAGCTTAACAAGGGACTAAAACATAAAAATTAGACCATAATAACCTATACTATTTTAAAAACCCAATAAATGTCCATATTAATTCTATAAACCTAATATTATTAATTTTCTATTTTTTCATGATTTTTTTTCGGGAAAAACATGGCTACAACTTACTTGTTTTGATATATTCAAGGTGTATCGCCACAATTCCTTTTAAATGGCCAACACCTTTCCCTGTTATTCACACCTCTCCAACAACTTATTTTATCCCATGATAATCCCAATTATCTTCCTAATATCCATCACTTTATTATTTCAACCTCTATTTGTGAATAAATCCATCCAATGTAAGACATTTTGTGGAATCCAAAAGGCGTTATCCGAAGAAGAGGTAACATCCATCCTCCAGGTCCTTTGATTTATTTTAATTATCCAACCCATAAAATTATTTTATTCTATAAATATATAAAAATATCATTATCCTCAATATTATGTGAATTTTGTATTCGATGTTTTCCACTTGCACATACACACACATCCACGTAATGGGTTACAAACATACCATACATGTCTATGATGAATTTATGTCCCACGAAATGATATTCTACATTTTTTCATTGCCACATATAATGGTTATAAATTATGAAAAAAATATGTTTTTATAAGATATATATGATATTAATGATCTATTTAGCATCCTCGAGTAATTATATTAAACATACATTCATGGTTTTCAATTTGTGTAAAAATGATAACTTAGTTTGTTGTAGTGCAGACAACCAACTCCTCAAAGCTATGTGATTATTTCACACTTTACATGGAATTTATTATGGATGAGTTAATTAAATTTATATAATATATAATACAAAATAAGTCTACTAGAATGATATTATATATTTATTTCATTTACTTTCATGTTTAAAATATGATAATAAAATAGATATAACGTTCATGTGTATGTATGACCAACAATCTCCATGAACATTGTATTAATTTTATTATTTCTATAATTTATATATTCTTTTAAATAATTTTATACTTAATATATATGATTTATAAACCAATTTTTACATTCTTTAAATATTAAAATCATGATCTAAGTAAAATGATCAAGAATAACATGTCAAAACACCTATGATAAACATAGTGGTTATTACCCAAAACACAACTTTAACACAAAATTCGTAATAAATAGGTAATATGAAGTGAAATGTTAGTTATATATGGTATTAAATATAAAATATTTATTTCATGGTAGATTTTTAGTAAACAAATATTTTTTTTACTGGAGTATTGAATGTGTACAAAGAATGTCTATACTGAAGGAGGGGAATTTTATCTCACTTTTTTATTTTTGTGTTTTGCGCACCCTACTCACCTCTAATTTCATTATTTTGGTGTATATAATACACATGTATGTATTATATTATTATTATATAGAAATATATGGGTATTTACATATATTTTTTAAGAACAATTTTTCTTGGGGTTTATGTTTTGGAGGATACCAAATCGGTAAAGTAATTTTGTCTCAATTTTCATTCTTTGAGTCACATGCCTTGTTATGAACCTATAATATTCTATGAGGTGTTTATAATGAAATTTAAAATTTATATCAGGAATATATTTATTTTTCATAATATTTTAATTTTCATTTAATTATTTTATATCTATTTTATTTTGATTCAATGTTAGAAATTTGGTAAGAGTTTATAGCTATAATATCATTGTTTATCAAGACTATTTGTGATTATTCTTCCACTTATTTTTATATTATGATTAATATATTAGTAAAAATAATGATTTTTTAACTCTATGATTATTAATTTTATATCCATTTAATGGTACTGCATTTCCACTCTGTGATACTTATGATAATTAAAAAAATATTTTTATGAAAGTTTTACATTATTTCTACTTTCAGTCAGAAATATGTGTTCATTAAAGATTAATTTTGTTATAAAAGATTTCAATTTTTTACTATTATCCTATTGGGTTTAATGGAAATTTTTACACTTGAATTACAGTTTAAAAAACTGTTTTAAAATGATTCTTCTTGTAATTTTCTAATCAAGAGATTTTTCTAAACATTTAAAGAGAAAAAAGGTATGTTTGGCATTTAAAAGCATTACCTTCACCATGACCAACATTTCAATGATTCTAACACCATAATATTACAATTTTATTTTTTTATATGAATTTTTTTGCTTAAAATATATATTTTTTTATTTTAAAATGGTCTTGTAATGAAAAAAAAAATTTTAAATGTTTTATTTAATTTTTAAAGAACCCTTTCAATATTTTAAAATGATTTTTTTCAAATAAATGGATTCTAATAAATTTATAAATTCTTTTATAATTTTAAAAATTATTTTCAATTAATATGGTTTTAAAGAATTTTTGAATCGTCTTTATAACTTTTCAAGGTGATTCTAATAAAACGTTCTCTTCAAAATGATTTCTGTTTTTAAAAGAAATTATTTATAGTATAATGAGTATTTTATAGAATAAATTTTTAATTGAATTTTCATGATTTATTTATTTTATTTCATGTTGTTATCAATGTAATTAATGTTTAAAATGTTATATTTTTTTAATTATTTATTTTAGAAAAAACATTATATTCTATGTTATATTTATAAATCCTTCTCTATCTATGAAGATATCCGTATATATAACTTATTCTTTACTAATGAGATAATCAATGGATACCATTTATATTATTTCAAAAATTGTATATATTTTTATGCCTTGATATTTATGATAACACTTTGTCTTTAACGCGTTATACCATGATAAATACATATGAAACCTTTTTCTCTTCAATGTGTTACAACATGATAAATGATTATGAAACCTGGATGCTCCCACGAGTTATTCTAAGATGAAATGATTATAGAACCAATAAATTCCCATAGATTAGATATGATTAAATTTTTATGATACCCATTTTATTTTATTGGTTATAATATGATTTTTATGAATCCCATCTCTTTTTATGTGTCATGATATGATGAATGTTTTATAATCATGTGGTACATGTTTGCAAGATTTTATTATATGATGGGTGGGACCAATATTTCCCTCCAATGAATTGGGTAATGACAAATGGTATATGAGCTCAATGGGTACATAGGTTTTTTTCTAAGTACAAAAATAAGAATATACATGGGTTGTACCCCAATCCCCAAAATAAGAAGGTACATGGGTTGTATATCAAGACTTAATGTGATAGGGCACATGGGTTTTAGACAAATATTGAATGAAATAGGGTATATATGATTTAGATCATGCCTGAAATAGGAGGGTACATGGTTTGTTATCCTAATCCTGAAGTTTTTCCATGGGTGATTAACCCAATCTTATTCTACTATGAAGGTCATTGTAGTAGCCTTTACATAAGCATTTCTATACTCATGTGTATTCCAAAAAAAATCCACTACATACTACTACAATTTTATTTCATGGATTATACTCTTGGTACCCATATTATTCATGTCTTATGTATATCTATTATTTATATCATGATTAATGCTTATTATCTTTGTTATAGTTGGTATGATATAAAAGAATATATGATAACATTTTCACACCACTATTCTAATGCTTATGCAGACATATTTCCCTTGTATATTATTAAAGATTATTTGAGCTCACCCCATTTTATGTTTCTTTCCCCATGTTATGAAGATATATTTTTTAGATATATCTAAGTGGGTGATAGTATAAGAGAACCTAGTGGGAGATAATGTAGCTTAATCATGTAACATAATTTATTTTTCCATGTTTCCAAAGGCAATAAAATAATATTTTCTTTAGGAATATGTTTGTCTGATGTTATTTTATAATAATAAAATGATATAATTACAATTTATTTTAATACTGGATTTTTATATTTGGTATTTAATCGATGTTTTTTTCAATATATTGAAACTAGGATGAGAAAATTTTAGTGAGATCCTTATAAATATCTCTAATGATATGTATATAAAAGTCTCTAAATATATGTTTATGGAGAAGGAAAAGTATAAGAAAATGTACTAGAAATTTGGTAAAGGATAAAGAGAGGTATTTCCAAGAACTGAATTCATTCTTGGCTACTATATGTGGTTGTGGATATAACACATATGTATCTATGGAAAATAACTCTGAAAATTTGTTTCATCCATAACTCGAGTGTGAATCGGTACACAATAATAGACCATGTTGAATGCATGGTTTGACACTCTCGGTGGGTATTCCTTGGAAATTGACAAAACCTTTATAATCCATAATAAAGGATTTATATATAATATCAATATTAGTAACATAGTTAAAACCCATATTTTATTATATTAAATAATTAATAGCCATGATTTATACATCCAATAAGTTATAATTTCCATGATTATGTGGTTTTTCATTATGATAAATGTTTCTCGCGCTATGATTTCTGGTTCTAGACAATGGTGGGAAATAAAAATAACTGGGTTAACATTGAATTATTTAAATGTGGAAAGTATGGTCATTATATGAATTGAATTCCTATGATCCCATAAAGATAATCAGAATGGTTATTTGAGTATTGGTTATACTTATAAAGATAACGAGACTATAAATGACATGTGAAAGGTATGAGATGTTATAACAAAAGTTGTTTACATTAAACAAAAGAAGCATGATAATATTGAGGTAATGGAACCTTAATATGTTATTTAAATTTTATATTCTAGGAGAATTGGTATTAAAGATTAAGATGAGGAAGCCCGAGTAATGTTTTAATAATAATGTTGGATGATTAATGTGTATCTGCTTTTAAATCTACAGATTATGTTATTTGAACCAATAAATATTTATGTATTTTGAGAATATGTTTTTTATTGTGTTTTGATAATGATAATTTTAATTGATCTTATTAATGAGAAAAAATATTTAATGAAAAGATGATATTAGTGGGAAATATATGATTAATATAAATACAACCCTTAATATGTTCGTAATGTTATGATAATTATGTTTTGATTAAATTCATGATGGATTCCAATTAGTGAAGTGGATAGTATATATTACCTTAGAACATATAAAGCATTTGTTGTCAAAGGGTTCTTTGTTATCTTCTATGAATTTTAAAACACCATAGATTCAATGCATATAACCTTAAATATTAATAAAAAGTAATCAAGCATCTTTTTTAAAATTATTTAGGGAAATTTAGGATATTACAATGTTTCAAGAGAATTAATTATTAGGGTATTAATTTGCATGTAAAGTGACAACCATGAAATACACTATGAGATATGGTTGATCAATGATAAGTTAATTTATTCACCTTAAATCTAATATTTTAATTTGTTATCTTTTAGAAGGGTTAGACGGTTGACCGTTTGCATAAAATAAATGTTATCCTTTGATGAGGTTTCAATGATTAATGTATTATCTATCCATATGAATATTTTTGTATATTTGAAAACCTATGCTAACCATTTTTTGTGACAATGATATATGGAATTACTTATCACTATATTTATGATCCTCAAGGTATGTTAGTTCTTATGAAATGAAAAATTCACATTACTTTTAAGAGATATAGGTAATGTGGAAATTTATTTGGGAACATAAAATCTTAATATTGTAGTGAATAAATAATTTTTATATTCTCCTAAAAATTATTCATCTCTAGGTAAAAGATCTTGAAAAATTAAAGCTTATTATATTATATTTTTTCTGACGAATCAATTTCCCCCATATAAAATGACACATTTTAATTATTTATTTTCAAATTAATTTAATATTTTAATATTTTTTTTAAAAAAAAACTCTAAATATATAATTTTTCACTTGAAATAAATATGTATTTCTTACATTATATACTATACCAAGTTAATCATTCACTACATGGAACACTGACTTCACTTTTGTAACATGCAAAACAGAATTTCTACGAAACAACATTTTATTATTATAATTATTTAAATGGGTTAGTCACGAAATATCTATTATGATTATTATTAATAAGTGTAATAAATAATTTTAAATAGAACTTATAATATTTATATATATATAATTCGTTTTGATAATAATATATACAATTTTCAATATTGACATTATATGATTGAAAATACTATTTTTTTTAAAATAAAAACTTTTAAGTATTTCTATGAATAATAATAAAATTAATTTTAAAAAAATAATAAATTTATTTTTTTTAAATAAATATATTATTTTAATTCATAATGTCAAAGTTATATTTGTGTAAATTTGAGGTATTTTATGAGAAACATTATTTTTGGATTAATAGTGAAGAATATAGATTTTTAATTAAATTTTTTTATATAATTCAATAATATAGAGAATTTATATTTTAGGTTGGTATTAATGTAAATATAGTTCAATTATAAATCTATTAATCCAATTTATGACTTTTAAATAATTTCTATAATGAATTATGATTTAGAATCTTAATGAAATTTTGAATATTCTCACATCAAAACCCTACTTTCTCCCCATATCTACAAGATTAGCGTTAAACATAATTTTTTTTATGTTAATAAAATTTAGAATATATTCATATATTATTTTAATTAGTATTATATTTATATTATATTAATATCAACATAATTATTTACCAACTTGATTACTGAATGTGATTAAAAATAATTACAACGATTAAGGTAAATTTGGATTAAGAAGTGACTAATCCTTAAACTAAATGTCCAAAATAACTTATCTATTTTTCGAACCCCATTTTTATGAACATATTTGGGCCACACTACTTTTATTTTTTACTTTTTTCTTTTTTATGACTTATTTTATGTCAAAATTTTGATACACAAATTTTGTTTTTAAAAATTCCAACGGTGACCCCTCCTTCCCTTATAGAAGGCCACCACCACTACCCTTTTATACGGAATGTAAAACTAATTAGGATCATCCATTATATAACTATTTAAATTTAAAACATACCTATTTTTATCCTTGAAATAACCATTTTTTCAAAAATCATTCCACGGAATCTCTTTGGTGCATTCCAGAAGAAGTTACCAAAAGAGGAGGTAACATCCTTCCTCAAGTGCCATTGTTATATTTTCATTATACACCTTAGGAAATATTATAATTCAGTGATTATACGAAAAAATAAATATTATCAATATTATGAGATTTTTTATTACATTTTTTAGACCAAATTATACACACACATTCATATAATGTGTAACAAACTTATTGTTCATTTGTACGGTGAACTATGACCTTAGGAGATAATGTTGTATGTTTTTCCGTCTCCACTTCTCATCATTGGGAATTTTATTGGAAAATATAATTTTATATGATTTACATGATTTTAATTATGACTTATTATTTTTAAATTATTATAGAAAACATAACTTCTTGCTTTAGATTTTTTGTAAATACATTGACTTCATTTGTGGAAGTGTGGACTACCGCCTCCTCAATGTGATGTGATTTGTTCACACAATACATTTAATGTATCAAGTATGGGTATAGTAAAATTATATTATATATATGATATAATGATTCTACTATAACTATATTATATATTTATATATTCATATATTTTAGTTTCATTCTTTATTTTAATATGATAATAAAACAGGAATAGCGTTCAAGTGTATGTGAAGCCTACGGTGTCCATAAACGATGTATTTATTTCAATATTTAAAAATTTTATAGAATAATTTAAATATTAATATAAATAAATATACGATATATAAATCTTCATTTATATTCTATAAATAACTATATCATGATCTAAGTAAAAGGATACAAAATAACGTGTCAAATCAGGTATGATGAACAATGTGTATCTTACCTGAAACATTACCTTACCATGGGATTGTTAATTAATTGTTAATATATAGTCATTCCTGAGTCATTTATGATATTATTTATAAGTAAATGTTTTTTTTAAGATTTATATTTTATTATAATTATCATATTGTAGGATTGAATGTGTACAAAGAAAGTAAATAATAATGGTAATGGAATTTCATCTCACTTTCTATTTATGTGAGATGGATGCCTTATTACCCACTAATTAATTTTATTTTATGTTTCTTTTAACCTCGTATTTATTACAGTATTTTTTTAATTGAATGTATATGTTCATACAATTTATTTTATGACATTTCATTCATGTGGTTTATGTTTCAAAAGATACCAAATTTGTAAATTAATTATGTCTTAATTTTTCATATTTGGGAACATGCCATGTTATGCATGTATATTTTTTATGAGTAATATATACTAGCTTTAACATTTTATATCATGAATATCCTTATTTTCATGATATTTTTATCTTCATTTCCTTTTATTATATCCATTTTTTATGATTCAATTATACCAAAGTGGTAACGATTTATGGTTATAATATCATCATTTATCAAGATTCAATATGATTATACTTATATTGCTAAAATGTTATTATTTATATATAAATAACTATAATTAATTTTATTTCAGTATTCTTATTCATGTGGTATTCATGTGATGATAAAATTTTTCCACTATTCGGTAATTTAGTGGATTTAAAAAATATTGTTTATGAAAATATGACTTTATTTCCCATTTCGGTCAAAAATATGAGTTCATTCATAGGCGTGTTTTTTAAAAAAGTACTGATTTTTTTACTATTACCCTATTATTTATAAATTAAATGTTTACCTTATTGGGTGAAAATATTCTTTTTGACTTTTCCATTCATTTTGTTTTGGAAATCACAAACTATTTCTCAAAATAAATAATTATTAACTTTTGTGTGTCCAAAGTGTATTATGACTGTTTTTGAAGAAAACATATTCAATTAAAATAATTAAAAATAGTTTTATGGAATTTAGGTATACAATAAACATTATTTATTATAATTATAAAAATTATGAGATGTCTAATTGTGATCAAAAACACCTTTATAATGATGGATTTAAGACTTTCTGTCTTTTCTTTAAATTAAAAAAAGTCCTTATAATCGAACCATAAATTGGAATCGATATACAAAAATTCATACTTATAGAAGTTATCATAGTTAAATATGTATGAAAATCCATTGTATTGAATAAAGGATAAAATAAAAACATGGAAAAATGTATTATATAGTAACTGGTTACCTTTTACTCTGTAATTGTGTGAAACAAAACCACATTAGACCTTTTGTTATGATATGATCATTAAAGTGCGAAGTGTCTATGTCCTTGTAGAAACTCAAATAAAATATGATAGTTGGAGGATTAAGATTACCATTTTAATCTTCTATATGAATATTCGGGCATTCAATGAGTTTTAAGATATTTATTTTGAGATGATTATTCCATTTTTTGGTAAAAATTTCTAATTTCTAGAAACCCTAAATTGATTTTTGTTGGACTATTTTATAAAATTATAGATAGTTATTCTTATGGAAAATTTGACATGTTTTCTCTTTAATAAATTTATTTACCATTTCTTTGTGTGTTATGAGTTTTTGAATATTATCGAGGGCTTCCGAGGTTTTGAATATTGATATACAAATCACTGTATCGATTAAGGAATTCTGTGGATAGTATGATAAAACCAATCTTCATATCGATGAAAACATGGATAGTGTGATAGAATATGATCATTTTATCGAGGGCTTGCTGGGATAATGAGACATACCAATCATCATATTGAGGTATCTCCATGGAAAGTGAAAGACATACTTTTATATAAGTATATAATAAGGGACCTTTTTCCAGGGATATTGGATTCCTAACATGTTGGGTTAATATAATTGTATTATTTTGTATTACTTGTTTTATTAAAAACATTTATTTTTTGCAGCATGTAATAAAAAGTTGTACTTTTTCATTCATCATTGTTTTTGTAGTTTTATATTAGAGTATCATTGAATATGATATAAATTTACTTATCTGTATTTTTTGGGAATATGATATCACTCTTATTATGATTATAATTTATTTAAGATACAATAATTACTTTCTGTATTACATTGATATATTGTAACCATTTGGATTATGATTCAATTTTTTTTCCTGAATATGATATAACACTAACAACATTACTACTTCTAATTTAAGATGATTCTATACACTATTAAGTTACAATAAATTTCTCATTACAACCTGTGGACATACATATCAAAATTTACTTGATTAATACATTTATATTATTATTCCCAAGGGTAATATCAAGTAACCAATAAAATATATAAGAGGTTTTGTCAATACGATTTGGTTGTCATTGTTATAAAATGTTTCTATCAAGGATAAAAATTAATTTTATTAAACCACAATTCCCACCCCCTTGTATTTGGCCTTATTCATATATATTCTAGTCTAACAATTTATATCAGAGCCACATCTCTGTAATATTTATACAAACAACTGGAATTAGTAGAGGTTTCCACTTTTCAAATATATGATAAAATTTTTATCTATTCTTTACTATTTTAATTTCCCTATTAAATTTTGGTATAAAGACATTGTTTAAAAATACATACTATACCCGCATGTGTTGTGGAATATAATTTTTTATTTGTTTTGAATATGGAATTAATCAAAGTCAGTTTATTAGATAACCACAATAAAAAAGAACCCCTATTATTGATGGAGATGATTATGATTATTGGAGAGATAAAATGAATACATTCGTTATAAATACCAGAGATGTAAATTTCATCATGTGTAACCAGTGATTACATGATCCATGACATCGAAGTGACACCATTTAGAAATAAGGAAAAGAAAGAGTATAATTCGAATTAAAATGATAGAAAAAAATTATTATGTTCTTTGGACCTAAGAATTTAAAGTCATATTTCTTCATGCAATGATCCTAATAGTATTTTCAAGATGTTACTGATACATCTTTTTTTATTTTAAATGGTTTTTGAAACAAGATTAACAACTCTAAGAGGGGATCATATAGAGTTTGAATTCCCTTTTGGTGAACATGTTTGAAAGCTACAATAATTTTTCATGAAAATAGTCAATAGTATAAAATAGATAAGATAAAAAGGATTTGAATTTGAAATATTTGTTGAAAAGGTAATTGATAATATGCCCAATTAGTTGGAATCTAAGAGAAAATATTTTGATGAGTCAAGGAAAATAACAAATATTTATCTTAATTATTTATTTAGAACCATTTTACATTATAGGGTAGGCTAAAAATATATGCAAATAAATTCATGAAAAATAATGATGGTGTTTCTTTTACTACTTAAAACCTGATACAAGATAAGACTCATGATAAAGTTGTTAGTTCAAAAAATTTGACTAATGTTATTGTACAATATGATTCAAGTGATTCATAATATTTTGAGCCTGAATTATATGATCTACCATAGAGAATTAATATTATTTCTAGTCAAAAGTATTTTTAAATTATTTATAAGATAATAAAAATATATAGTATTGGAAGGCATGATTTAAAGGTTACTTATTTTGAGTTCAAATGATCTATACATATACGACTTAATTGTCCTAAGTTAAAAGGAAAAGATATGAATGATAGAAATTCTGAGAGAAATCAGAATAAGGTTAATAAGTAAAAAAATAAGAAAGATCATAAAGGTAATAAGACTTGAAGTTTTAGTGGAGGTGATTATTTAGACAACATCTCAGATAATGAAAGTCTAAATCAAAGAAATATTATCCTTCTTTCTATAATATATATTGCAAATAAATGTTTTATGGAAATGGTACAGACACCCAATTATTTAACTAATTTTTATAGAAATAAAAATTACTCTCCAGAGAATAATTATATACATTCAGATACATTTTATTCCGCATCTATACAATATAATACTTTACCTTCGAAGGATAATGTTTCTCGCTTTGAAAAAAATTTAAAAGATGGAAAATTTAAAGATTTTAAAAAATGTGATATTTCTAATGAGATATTAAAAAATATAATTCAAGAGTAGATATTTAAAACAATTAAATATCAGTTTTATAAAAATGTATTGATAATTAAAATCCATAAAATTATATTATTTTTTAAATATGAAAAATTTATTTCTCAAAAGTATATTTTGACAACAATTTTTGATAAAATTAATTCGGGAAGAATTTTTAATTGGGATAAAATATTTTTTATCAAAAATAATATTAAATTTCATCTTTAAGATAACTTTTATTAAACATTAAGATATACAAGGAAGGTTTTGATAAAATTTATAAACAACTTCTTCTCATGGATGTAGCACTGGAATTCACTATACTTATAATAATCATGTTTTTAGTAATAATTTTTTTGTTCAAAAAAATTCCCCCATTTTCAAAAAAATATCAAAGTGGAGTACATGGTTAAAATAATTGTACTCTTAATAAAAATAATTATTTTGGTTTCTATAGAGATGATTTTTTTTTAAAAAAACAATGAATTACAAAAACAATTAACTAGTATTTCTGGACACAAGAAGGATCAGGTTCCAAAAACCTAATGTTATTATTTTAAGAATAATAATGGTAGTACCAACAATAAGAATACATGGTACACACATAGTTTTTGTTACAGAAATATTTCTACCACAATCCATATTTTTTATTTTCTATCACATTCAAGTCTAAGTGTGAACTATAACAAACTTCTAACCAAGCAAAACATAAAATAGATTCAAGACCTCCACAACCCACAACATCAAACTACAAAAAGTCCCACCATTAAGCATAAATTAGAATTTCAAGAAATCAACCACCTATATCAGCACTATCCAAGAAATAATAGTTCAGTGAAATGAAAAACCATTTTAAAATTTAAAATTTGAAAATAGACGAACCATCATCATACTCGGTTGTCATCGTCATGAGATTTCATACCCCATAGGCCTTCATCAAGTCCCAGTCTCTATCACTAAAAGAAAAAGTCATCATCATGGAACCACCGGAAACCATATACACTGTCGAAGCATCGGAAACCATCTTCATCATAAACAATATGACACATTCACCACACACTGAGACTCACCATTGTTATCACGTAAATTTCATCAAGCCATTGAAGATGATGTAAACAGAAGCATGGAAATATTCCCCATGGGCAGAACATCCTGAAGTGCAAGTCTCCTCACCAACAAACCAACAACACTAGTGACTTATGGTATGTTCACTAGAACCCACCATTGCGGCTGAATACAGACCTAAACTAGAGAACCACCCGAGGAACCTAACACCATAGACTTCAACCTCATGCCACTGACGAAAACAATGAAAACATGTACAAAAAAAACTCTAAAGTGAATAGAATCCCCAAAAATGATCAAAAGCAAGAACATGTCTTATCCTCAAACCTTAAGAAGATAAAAAACCCATAGAGTGATAACAGAACTGTGGAAAAAAGAAAATATGAGTCTTCTAGAAAGGGATTCGGCATTCGATCAACATCACTCAAGCCACCCCGAGAGCCTTAAAAACAGACCAAGATGGGATCTAGAGGCAAATGATCTAGTGATAAGAGAAGAGAAGAATCCAATAAGGATCTTGACGATGAGCTTCAGATGAAAGAACAAACATGGAAGAGAAAAATGGGAGAACATATGTGAAACCCTAAGAACAAGGTTTGGGAAGAAACCACTGAAAGGGAAGGACTATACACCACTAATACATACACCATAACCCCAAACCCATCTCCAAAACAATATTACCTAACCAATATGGTTTCAAGCATGTTAGAACAGACCGATAGATCAATATGGAAGAGGCGGAACAGACCAAACCAGAGGGCCCAAAAAGTATAATCAATATGGGGAGGAATCATTGAACCCAATCCTATAATAAGGGAACCCTAGAAAAAAGGGTTTTCGAGAATAAGGGAAATCGAAAATAAATAGAGAACCTGGATAGAAGTGGCCAAAGAATTGGGAGAAGGTACCATCACCGTCAGGGATCTCTAAAAACCCTAGAAGGAGGCTGAGAGAAGTGAACGAGGGCCAGGGGGATGAGAAGCCATCTTTGTTACATAAATACAAAAATATGACTAGCCATAAATATTTCAATGAAATTTTTATCAATATGAAAGGGGAAAATGTTACTTTTGGAGATAATGCTCAAGGGGTGATTATATTTATACGGGAAATTTTTCTCCTAGATAAATATTAAATTTAAAATTTTTTCTTTGTTAATGGTCATAAATTTATTTTATAAGAATAATTAAATTAATAGTTGAAGGTTAACATTTAAATTCTTGGAATGATAAATGTGTATTACATAATTCCCATGATGAATTTGTTCTTTCTTCTCATCATCTTGAGAATTTATAAGAAAGAAATTTAAGAGACCTTATGAGGCAAGGAATAGATTTTCATAGTGAAAATGAAGGTCAATCTTGTTTATATCATATATGGTTATAACATAATATCATTAAAAACATCTGTATGATGAATTCAAAAGAATTTTTTAATGATCTACCAGAACATATATTTTATTTTTCAAAAGTTTTTGATCCTTGTTAATATGGTAAAAAATATAAGTTAAGGCTTAAAAATATTATTGATGTCACAACTTATAATTCATTATAGTTAGTGAAGATAAATATTTTTAGTCCTACACAAACAAGAAATATAGGAGTAAGATGCTATTTATTTTTTGGTTGATGATTACACAAGATAAATATGGGTTTATTTTCTAGAAAATAAAATTGAAAGCTTTTTATTTTAAATTTTTTTATCCAAATTTGAAAATAAGAAAAACCATACATTTATAACTATTAATAGGTATCATGATGGAGAAATTTATAAACTCTAATTTTGAATCTTTTTGTTGTATGAAATGTATATAGTGTTTTTTTTTAAATTAATATACTATTGATGAAATAGTGCATGTTATGTAAGGACCCGACCCAAGTTGACTGGAGTTGGTTCCATATTTGATTACCTAGGCATACATACATGGAATATGAATCCCAAAGAATCAAGTAGTTTAGTATTATTGGAAACAAGATACATACATAAGTTCATCTTTACAAAAGGAAAGGAAAAACAACACTAATTTGTTCCACAAGAGTCATCAAATCTCCTAGATTATGCTTGAAATTTATTCATAAAATAATTCTTCATGTCCTAAGAAAATGAAACATAAGAAAGGGGTGAGCTCAAAAGCTTAGTTAGGTCTCATGAGACAACTAGACGAGGAATTGGCTGAGGGCTTTCCCAATGTGGTATGGATTTTGGCTGAGGCCTTAATCATTAGACGTCTTGGCCGAGGCCTTGAAAAAATATTTCAAAATGTCCGGAATTATGCATTCCATAATTATGAGTTCATATATTGATATTTAATGTGGTTATTCAACTAGTATAATACCCATGATTATGTTTTATTATGGAATTATTTACTCATCTCATATTCCTTCCATAATGTGTTCATTATTATTATCAAAGGTATGTGTTTCCAATTATTCACCATGTCTAATTTTTTTATTATATTGAGTTGTATTTCTTACTCTTACTGAGCGTTTGAGCTCACCCCTTTCTTATGATTCATTTTATCAGGACATGAAGAGGTATTTTATGAATGACTTGCAAGCATAATCTAAGAGATGTGATGACTCTAGTGGAAAAAATTAGTGTTGCTTTTCCTTTCCTTATGTAAAGTTGAACTTATGTATGTATATGTTTTCCAATAATACTAAACTACTTGGTCCTTTGGGATTCATATTCCATGTATGTATTCCAACGTAATCAAATAAGGTACCAGCTCTGGGCAACTGGGGTCGGGTCCTTACAGTTGGTATCAGAGGATCTTTAGTGGAATACTTGGAAACCAGATTTAGAAAACGTAGAATTATGGAAGAGTACTAAAGTTAGTCTTTGAGAATATACATACAATAACATCCTAGTAATTTGGTAAGGAATAGATTATGTGGATCATTCAAGCAATACATCCCTGTCTGGATTCGAGTAGGTAGAGGCGACTCTGGAACGGATGTATCTAGGGGTAAAACTCGAAAACACCGCTTTGAGCTACACTCGAATGAGAACTGGTGCACGACAACGACCATTGCTAAACTCTTAGTTATGACACTCCAGGGGTATATTCTTAGGATAATTCAAATTTTCATTATAAGCCATTATGAAGGATTAAAATGTAAAATATTTCTCAAAGAAACCATATTTGTGAATATGGGATTATCCATGTGTAGGATCTCAATTTTTCCTAGTATTTTTATGTTAATATTATACTTTATGATTCATAACTTAATCTAGTGTATTCTATTATCTAGATATGGCACCTAATGGATAGAATAAAAATTGTACGAATGCACGTGTCCCTGTAGGGATTTTCCTCTGACGCATGATAATGATGTTGGCTTTGGTGCTGTGACTAGTGCTGAGAAACTCATAAATATACTGTGACAACTTACTCAGGTTATGAATAATAACCTAACACGTATGGAGAATCTTGATCCACCACATGTAGGAGCCATGCTAGATCACTTTATGCGACAATAGCCTCCATCATTCAACAAGACTATAAACCTGTTGTAGTAGAGTAGGGGATATGTTCCCTTGAGAAGATATTTCTCGCATTGGGATGTAATGAAAGAGAGAAGGTTGTCATGGCAGAATATCGCCTATCAGGAGATGCGTATCAGTGGTGGTCATTAATCCAATACACAAAGGACGAGGAAGAGATAGAAGAGATATAATGGAGGGATTTTAAATAAATCTTCTTGGAAAAATATTTCCCTCATGAGCAGTGAGCATATATAGAGACAAAATTCATGAATCTAAGGCAGAAGGATGATGAGAATGTTTCATGGTATGAAGAAAACTTCACAACATTATCAAGACATGCTATAGAATAGATATGAAATCCAACGAGCACAGTGGATCGATTCATTGATGGCCTAAATCCATTCCTCCAGCGGGCATTTTTCTCACAATGTTTTTCATCACATGAGGATATAGTTTCATGTGCCATGAAGACAGAAAAATAATTCTCCAAGTCTTATGACTTTAAGGGAAAGGAATAAAAGAATAGGGATTCTGAAAACCCATGGAAAGGAAATAAGGAAACGGGGAAGAAGGGAAGAGTTCAATATCCACCATGTGAAAATTGTGGAATGAAACACCCTGGTGAGTTCTTAAAAGAAAAAGGAGTATGCTACAGATCTGCTCATGGAGGCTATCTAGCTTGTAATTTAAAGGGGAAGAAGGAAGCCAATGATGTTTGATGCTATAGTTTTCGAGAGATGGGACACTATGCTAATGATTTTCCATAACGTCAAGGAAATATGCAACATAAAAGTCCAAGGGATCTGGGACTAACTTATGAAATCACAAATGCAGAGGTTGAAGTTCCAAATGACATGGTGGCAGGTAAATTAATTGTTTCCTCAAGTTTATCCAATGATTTATTTGATTCTAGATCATCTTGTTGTTTCATATCATCCGATTTTTCTAAGAATACTATATATTTCCAATTTGATTTAACAACGGAGTTGTCAGTCAAAAATCTTAAGGGAAGTATCATTGCTACAAAGTTCTGTGAAACAGTTCCCATTAAGGCATATAAATGTTATTTATCTGTGGAACTTATATTTATTCCCATGATTGAATTTGATATAATACTTTGTATTGATTGGATTTCAGACCCTGATAAAAAAAACTTATTGAAAGAAGAAAGAGGTTACAATTTTTAATAACGATGATAAAGAACACCATATCTTTAGAGCAGAATCATCACCACCTAATTCTTATCTAGATCCACCCCCAGTAGCTCAACTAAATTCAATTATTGGGGAGGAATATAATGAAATAACTATCAGTGAGGAATGTAATGTTCAAATAGAGGTTGTGCCTATTGTAAGAGAATATGTTGATTTGTTTCCCGAAGATTTACCAAGACATCCTCCAGAACGAGAAATTGAGTTTTCCATTGATTTAATTCCTGGTACAAATCCCATATCGAAGACCCCTTATAGAATGGACACTGTGGAATTAGTGGAACTAAATAAACAACTAGAGGAATTGAGTAATTAGGAATTTATTCACCCTAGTGTTTTCCAAGGGGAGCCCCTGTCCTTTTTGATAAAAAGAAAGATGGATCTATGAGGTTATGTATCGACTAAAAAGCGATCAATCCTATAACAATAAAGAACAAGTATCCTCTACCTCACATTAATGATTTATTTGACCAATTTCATGGATATCAATTCTTTTCGAAGATTGATCTTTGATCCGTATATCATCTGTTGCGTGTGGGGAAGGACGATATTCTAGTGATAGTATTTCGGACCATGTATGGGCATTACGAGTTTACAGTAATGTCTTTTGGGTTGAATAATGCACCCTCTGTCTTCATGGATCTAATGAAAGTAGTTTTCAAGGAATATCTCGATGATTTTCTAGTGGTATTTATTGATGATATCTTGGTATAATCCAAAAGAAACGATGATCATGAAAATCACTTGCGAATTATCTTAAAGACTCTTAGAAGACATGAATTATATATGGAAGTTTAGAATGTGTGAATACTGGCTTCATGAGATTTTTTTTCTTAGCCATATTATCTCTAAGGATGGAATCCTAGTTGACCCAATGAAGACAAAGGCAATCCATGATTTTCCCACACCAACAAACATAACTAATGTATGCAGTTTTATTGGCTTAGCAGGTTATTATTGGCATTTTGTGAAGAATGTTTCCCTACTGGATAACCCGTTAACGAAGCTCACACGTAATGGGGTTAAATTAGTTTGGACAAAATATTGTGAAATATATTTCGAAGAACTGAAGAGAATATTAGTCAATGCTCCTATATTTACTCTACCATCAGGGAATGATGGGGTTGTTAGTTATAGTGATTCTTAAAATAAAGGACTTGGTTGTGTCCTTATGAAAAATGATAGGGTTATTGATTAAGCATCAAATCAACTACAAATTCATGAGAAAAACTATCCTACTCAGGATCTTGAGTTAGCTGCTGTAATATTTTATTTGATGATATGGATACATTATCTCTATGGTGAAAATTGTGAGATTTATACTGATCACAAGAGTTTGAAGTATATTTTCTCACAGAAACAACTCAACATGAGGAAAACGAGGTGGCTTGAACTACTCAAAGATTATGATTGCACGATACACTACCACCTAGGGAAGGCAAATAAGGTGTCATATGCCTTGAGTAGAAAGGATCATGGAGTTTTGAGAAAGATGATAGTTCAAAGGGATCATATTTTCATGGATCTAGTAAAAATAGATGTGGGAATAAACACGGAAGGTGAAACATCAATGATTTTTCAAATTGTTGCCAATCCATCTTTACTAAAAAAGGATAAAAAATTCTCAGGCTGATGATGAGGAGTTTCAAAATAAGATTAATGCTGTGAATAATGGAAAATTGAGTGACTTCGTATATGATGATGGAATTTTGAAATTTTGGAAGAGACTCTGTTTTCCCGATATACCTGATCTAAAAAAGGAATTGTTGGATGATGCTCATAGTTCCAATTTCTCTATACACCCTGAAGAACTAAGATGTATAGATATTTGAAGGAGCATTTTTTGTGGGACAACATTAAGAGAGAGATTGCTGATTTTGTGTCAAGATGTATGGTTTTCCAACAAGTGAAACCTAGAAGGCAATGACCTGGAGGAGTATTGCAACCTCTTCCCAAAACTGAGTGTAAGTGGGATAATATCATGATGGGGTTTTTGTGGAACAACCAAAGACTCCTAGAAGGAACGATGCAATATGGGTCATTGTTGATCATCTTACCAAGTCATCACATTTTCTTGCTATAAGAGAAGATACACCACTTGAACGTCTAGAAAGACTATATGTTAATTAAGTTGTGAGACTTCATAGAGTACCCCTATTGATTGTTTTTTATTGTGATCCACATTTTACATCAAGATTCTGGAAAATTATTCAGAAGGCCCTAGATACTAATCTTCTTTTGAGAACTGCCTACCACCCACAAATTGATGGAAAATCGGAACGGACAATTCAAATATTGGAAGACATGTTGTGGACTTGTTCACTTGATTTTCGAGGCATAAAGGATCAGTATTTACCACTATTTGAATATTCCTACAACAATAGCTTCCATTAAAGTATACATATGGCACCCTATGAAGCATTATATGGGAGACGATGTCATACACCAACTTGTTGGGATGATGTTGGTGAAAGAAAGCTTGTGGGCGCATAACTTGTTGAAGAAATAATGGAAAAGGTGATGAGTATCCAGAACCATATTAAAATAGCTCAAAGTAGGAAAACGAGCTATGAAGATAACCAAAGGAAGGATTTAGAGTTTCAAAAAGGTGATCACGTTTTCTTAAAGGTTTCTCAATGGAAGGGTATTATACGATTTGGTAGGAAGAGAAAATTAAGTCCCAGGTATATCAGACCTTTTGAAATTATGGACCGAATTCGAGTTGTAGCTTACCGTTTGGAAATGCCGCCAAGTCTCTCCAAGGTTCACAATGTGTTCCACATGTCAATGTTAAGAAATCACATGCTAGACCCAACACATGTACTCATATATGAAGAAGTGGAACTTGAGCCTGATCTATATTACTGTGAAGATCCTATCAATATTATTGGAACTAGAGAAAAAGTATTGAGAAATAGGACAAGTCGACTGGTAAATATTCTATGGAGAAACCATAAGATGGAGGAAGCAACATAGGAGCCTGAGGAGCTTATGTTAAAGACATACCCAAATATTTTTAGGTAATATTCTTGTGAATTTTGAGGACAAAATTTCTGTAAAGAGTGGAGAATGTAATACCCCATGTTTTTTAAATTAAATATAGAATGCAATTTTATAAACACAACTTTTCCCCTTCTATGTTTTGATGTTTTGAAAATAAATATAGATTTCAATTTTATAAACACAACTTTGCCTCTTCTATGTTTTGATGTTTTGAATACAAATATAGAATTCAATTTTATAAACACAACTTTTCAACTTATATGTTGTCAATTTTGAAAAATGGTCATCTACAGTTGTGTTCAGTAAGTCATTTGGAATCTGATAGAACAAACATGATTTTTGGTGAATAGTAACATACCCTTATGAATAGTAATATGAATAGTAATATGAATAGTTATATACCCCTTGAATATTAAATATTATTATTATTTTATTTTCTTAAGGTAATATGATAATGGGATCTCAATTAAAATTTCAATGTCACATAAAACTAATTGCACTTCAAGATTGTTATTTTTCAAAGTACCAATGACCCTTTTTAAAAATTAAATTAATAATATTTAGAAAACTATTTTGGAAAAATTGATTTCACTTTTTAATTCAACATGTCGAAAACAGGTAGGGGTAAAGTTTTGGGATTTTTCTGAAATTGTAGAATTTTTGTTGAATAGTGAAATATGATAAAATACAGTATATACAATTATCAGTTAAATACACTAATTATGACATCATATGTGATTTAAGGCCACTTGGTTCGAACTCACATGCCATTATTACTATTAGGGGTCACATGAAACAATACCATTGGTTTTCTTGAGGGAAATAAAAAAATAATGAATTAAATATTCAAAATTTACTTCTCTCCTCCACTATAAAAACCCATCACCACTCCCTCATCTCTTCACTCCTCTAAGCCTTGATTCTCCTCAAAGTTCTGCCCAATTACCCTTCCCTAGTCTCTCCCCACTTCTATAAAGCTTTGGGTCTTTTCAAAAGACCAAAACCCTTTCCCTTAAGGAGTTTCTCAAGGAGGATATTTCAAGAGGTAAAGTACCCTCATTTCTCATTTGGTTTCATTTCAATTTATTTTCTTTTGTTATCCTCTCCTCACCTCCTCTGTCAAAATGATCATGATAACTCCAGTAACATATATATACCAGATTTATATCATGTGAATGGATGAACCATCATAAATCATCTTACTCCCTCCTTTTTATTTTATAAACGAAATCGGCATCCATGAGGTTCCGATTTATAACCTTCATGGATGAAGAAGTTTTATTCTTCAATTTATTCTTCATTACTGGTCATGAAACCATATTCATGGTTGAAAAAGACTATAATATATGTTTTATAACCTAATTAATATTCCGGAACCAGAATATTTACGTACAATTAAGTTATATGACATAACTAGTTTATAATATTCCAAATACCACCGAATAATCGAAGTGGTGGTCATCTAATGATTCATCTTCATTACATGTAACAAAATGATAGAAATGGACATTAACAATTCTTTATGTTCATATGTAATATTTAATTTCAATTCTGGATATTTACATCCATTCCAATTCATTACATAAAAGCAAGTGAACCGAATACGAAAATAATGGAAACGAACACTCCAGAACGACGAAATTCAATACAATAAGGAAATATGAAATTTGTATTTCTCTTGAATGTGGTGTTTTGGTGTAATGGGTACCGACAACCCCATAAACCGACTTTAGAAAATGGAAAAAAATGATTGCTGGCAATACAATAACTAATCAATAATGAAAGAAATGAACTAACCAGAATTATGGGGAACTAAATACATGTCTAATAGGATTTGAAATAAGTTATTAACAAGTACACTTTCTTATTCCAGGAGCTTAAGTACAAGAGCGGAACACGTTTGGAGTTAAGGTAAGGGTTTTTCCACACGAACTTCCATTTTCATTCGGGATACTTTCATTGTATAATTCCCACAATGAAATTATTATGTATTGTTATGTACTCATAATATATTATGTTTAAGTATCGTATATATTTGTACAATCCAGAACCCTTCCTTATTTTATGGACAGTTACACATTTTTAAAGGAATATTCAATGTTGTTTCCAAAATACAAGCCCGCTCCAAAGGAATTTCTTAAACTCTTTCTTATTTTCAAGGGCACTATATGATCTGTTTTTGGAAACCTGTATCTTTATAAAATCACTCATTTTATTATGAAAATAATATCATACTTCACTACTGGTATTATACAAAGATTTTTCCAAAATAACCCTTCTTTTCAAATAAAATAATATTTATTTCAAGAATTGCTTAATGATTTTATAAGATTATTTTTGTCCAATTCAACACTCTTATTGATTCCATGGTATTATTCGGTTTAATAATTTATGAAGTAATCTACCATATTTTATTTAATGGTTTATGAATAACATTATTTTGGATGATCATTCCTAAAACCATTCACCATATTATTCGAAATGGTCAGTGTTTATGCTCAATAATAGGGGAATTTTTGTTACATTTCATATGATAGCTTCAATATGAATGTATATGTTGTTTATGTTTATCACCACCCATATGAGGAATAAATTGGACTTATTATATGATGGGTGGGGCCCTCTATATCCCCTCAATGCATCTGTAGGTCTCATGAGACAACTAGACGAGAAATTGCCCGAGGACTTTCCCAATGTCATATGGATTTTGGCCGAGGCCTTAATCATTAGACGTCATGGCCGAGGCCTTGAAAAAATGTTTCAGAATGTCTGGAATTATGCATTCCATCATTATGAGTTCATCTATTGATATTTCATGTGGTTATTCAACTAGTAGAATACCCATGATTATGTTTTATTATGGTATTATTTACTCAGCTCATATTTCTGCCATAATGTGTTCATGTTTATTATTAAAGGCATGTGTTTTCAATTATTCACCATGTCTAATGTTTATATTATCATCCGCTGTATTACTTACTCTTAATTATCGTTTGATCTCACCCCTTTCTAAATTTTCATTTTATCATGACATGAGAAGTATTTTATGAATGATTTGAAAGCATAATCTAGGATATGTGATGACTCTAGTGGAACAAATTAGTGTTGTTTTTCCTTTCCTTATGTAAAGTTGAACTTATGTATGTATCCTGTTTCCAATAATACTAAACTAATTGGTCCTTCAGGATTCATATTCCTTTTATGTATGCCAACTAAATCAAATAAGGAACCAACTCCAAGAAACTAGGGTCGGGTCCTTACATGTTAAATTTGATGAAACCAACACTTTTTTTAGGGAAACTCAACCATGATCGCCAGATGTGTTTTAATGAATTTATTCTCAAACTCTAATAGAGAATTCTCCTCATAAATAAAATACACAAGAAATATTTTTTAATGAACATACTCAATAATGTTTTCTACCTTATATTGATGAGATTGTTTGAAAACCCCCAATAGATCTGTTGTTTCTTAGGTACAATCCTAGTGGAAATGTCATTGGAGAAATTGATCAACATTGTCGAATTATAAGTTCCTTAAAAAAATAAGTAGAACAATTTTCTATTCTATCAAAATTTTGATATATGAATATTGATAAGGCGTTGGGTGATGAGGATTGGATAAAATCAATGAAAGATGAACTTAATGAATTCTAATGGAACAAATTATAGTCTCTATATGAATTACCAAATGTGATTTCAGTAATTAGAGTAAAAAAATGAGTTTTAGAAATAGGTGTGAGAAAAAATGAATAATCATCTAAAATAATGAAATACTTTTTGCTAATGTTTAAAGTAATAAAGATGAAATATATTACAATAAATCATATAATTCAATAACTAAAAATGAATCTATTTGTATTCTAATATCCTTTATTACATATATTAATTTCACGTTTTTCAAATAGATATAGTGTCTTTCCCTTGATTATTATGTACTAGAAGATGTTTTTGATAATGATACTCATAATTTTGAAGACATAAAAAATCCTGAATACATTTTTAAACTAACCAAAACATTATACGGTCTTAAAAAACACCTAGATCATGATATAGTATATCAATAAGTATTTTTTAGGAAACAATTAATTAATGAGAAGTGTTTATATAATTATTTTTATAATAAATGTTAAAAAAACATTATGATTATTCAAATCTATGTTGATGAAATTATATCCAGATAAAATCAAATATCCTTAATTGATTCCTTTGAGGATCTTGTGAAATTCGATATTAATATGATTATGATGTGTGAGTTAAAAAATTCATGGTTTTAAAATTTTTCTAAAACTATAAGGAAATTATATTTCTCAATATATGTATATAAAACATGTTCATAAAAATTCTATATATGAAATAATTAACGCTTTATAACTTCCATATGTACCTCAAACACTTTTGATCATCGTGAGGCTAGGATACTAGTCAATCAAACAATTTTTAGTGGTATGATAGGAATCCTACTACCCAAAATAGTTATTATTCAATAAATTATATTTTATTTATTCATATGTGAAAATAATTAGGTATATACAAAGTAATTCAATTTATAATATATTAAAATAAATTTTTACTATCTAAAGGGAACTGTGGATTTGGGATTTTGTATTCTTTTGGAAACGAATTTCAAAAAAAATATATTTCTGGAGGCCTATTTTTGTTGTTGTAAGAATGGTTTTGATAATTAATCCTAAAAATTTTCATTTAATTTGATATTTATTAGTTTCTATGTTTTGTATGAAATGAAACTCAGTATCACATTCCACTACTGAATCTAAATATGTGGTAGTTGGAATTTTTTGTTCTCTTGTTTTGTTTATGCAACACTAACTCACTAATTATGGCATTGGTTTTACCAAAACTCATAGACTATGTGATGATAGTAGTTCCACTTCCTTAAGAAAATTCCTTTCACATAACTCTCATAAAAATACATATATATTAGGCATTACACAATGATAAGAGATATCATTTTACAATTCATTAGAATGCAAGAACAACGTGTTGATATTTTTACAGAACAATTACATTCTGATAGATTTTAATACATTAAACATACGATAAAAATCATCTTGGAAAATTAGTCATTCATATATACTATTTTTTTAATTGACTCTTTACATTAACTTACCTAATTTTATAAAATGTGTATATATCAATTTTAACAATAAATTTTTTGTTTTAATTTTTTCTTTTTTTATATTCATTAGTCTGAACTCACTTTACAATTTTAGAGATACAAAATTCATACTATGAAATGTTTTTAATAAACTTTCAGAATCATTTTTTGTAATCATTTTGGAATATCAAAGCTCATCATAATATTTTTATAAAATTAAATTCTATTTTTATTTCAAAAAAATTCTTTTTATGAATTCCTTTAATATTTTTACATTTATTTATAATACTAAAACTATTGTATTTAGTATTTTTTGAGTAATTATTTAAAAAAAGAAAACATGTTATCATACTGATGAATCTTCACTATGAATGTTATTCTTCTATTGTTTCATATCTTAACACCATTCCATTTAATTAAATTCATATCATGATTGTTGTTTTTTGTTTATACTAATCACATTGACCCAATAAAATTAATTTTTTAAAAACCTCAAGAGATCATTTTAATATTTACTTCTTCATCAAATATTCACAAGCGTTAGATCCAATGGTTTTAATCTGATGCCTTGAAATTTGTTCATAGAAAACTATTTTTTATATAATGAAGACCCCTTATTGTCCCATTTCAGTTATTTTAAGACTCCTTCCATGAGACGTTTCTACATTTATATCTCAAAATCGAAAATTTTTATCAATTTCTAGATCATTAGTATCATGTCCCAATATAAAGATACCTTCTAAGGATTACAAAAATTGATATGAATTTTGGGAAATAATAGTGAATTTGATTTTTATGATTTGTATGATTCATCATAAAGAATAATTCAGTATTTCCAATTTTGGAAGCCATTATGTCTTTAATAAAAAAAATTGATAATGAATTTTTTACTTTATTCTAGTCATAGATTTCCATGATTAAATAAACTCCATCGAATAAAATAGAAATGAAATGTTTTATTTTATAATCTATGATAATAGGTTCAAGATGATATACTATGAATCTACAGGCTTCCAATGTATTTTATAAGAAGGATATGTTTTGGTTCTATCTCACAAATTACCTGAGTTTGTGGGTAAGTTTAAAAAATATAAATATGATGATTTTTTGTTTATAAATGCCTCAAATAATGAACCAAGAAAGGTTACACATCTCATTATAGATCAGAGATTTGTATATATTTGGAAAAAAGTGTTTCTAGCCTAATAAAAAAAAGATTTATATTTATTGATGGTATATGATATCTTCATTTTAGATTATATAGTCATCATGTGAATGATCATTTTTGAATCTTCTGTTATTTTGAAAATAAAAAATATAAATTCCTATAAAATGAAGTCTAATATTATAATGATTCTTTATTTTTTATTTATGATATTGGAAGCTAGTATGAAACATTTCATTATTTCAATCACGTCCATAGATGTTATAAAAAATGTGATGTTCATTAGTGATGACATAATAAAATGAATGAAGTGTGTATTTGATACCGAAATATTTTCTTTAGATTTCACAACATGGTAAATAAGATGCAAAACATTCTTCAAAATTAAATAAATATGAGAATATTTTGAAAATTATAAAGGTCGAATCTCTTCCCTCTAAAATAAAATAAACAAACGATAGTTCCAGATGATGTAGATGTATAATAGATGTGGAAACAAGATGAAAGAAAATATGCAGATCCTCAAATTGGAATCAACCCAGTGAAATATTTTTTTTAAATAATTTATACATAACTCTATAAATAGATGTAATAGAAATGTAACAAATGAAGAACATTCAAGGTGAAAATATAGTTGATTATTTAAGGAAATGAGTAGTGGATAATTATTAAAATAGTTTTTTCCCAAATCTATATATTATATTATCTTATTGAGAAACATCTGTTATCCATGTGGATATTGCATCATTCATACAAAATTGATTAGTCCTTACAGTGAATAAAGAATATATTCTAGTTTAGAAAGATGATTTAAGATCAATAGAACAATACTATGATGAGTTTCAAAAATAAATCGATGAATGTGTTAAATATATTGATGTTTTTGAAAAAACAAGTGAATGTGTTCAAAAGATAGATTCAATAATTAATTTTAACAGTATGAAGAAGAATAATAATAAAAACAATAAGAAGTGGAGTATGAATAAAATCAAAATGATGTTAATGAATCTCTCCCATTCAAAAAGATTTGCATATAGACTCCATAAGTTTCCTCAAAAAACATTTCTTCCTTTGGAAACTGAAAAGAGAAACATATGTGTTCATAGAAACAAAAGTCCCCATCAATTAAATAAGTATAATCTTCATCCAAGAATGATTAAATAGGTTAGAATCCTATATCAGAATATAATAAGGGTGTTTATTTTTTTTATAATATCAATTAGACATGTGAAATAATTGAAATATTATTGATAAATAAATCTAACAATGAATAATGTAAAAAAGTTGGAGTTGGAATAGGTCATCAAATTTTCGTGAAAATAAAATTTCAGATTTAGTGGATACAATCACATTTGAAGGAGTTAACTATTTTTTTAAATCCTTATAATAATATAAATAAAAAATTACTTTCATTCCCATTATAGAAGAAAAAATTGATTTAAGACAGTAAGCTCTAATTCATAAATTAATGTCAGTTAACGTTTTACCTCACAGAGATATCAAAAATGAAGATAAATTGAAAAGAATTAAAGAAAGATTTAAAAATCAAAAGAATTACTGTAAAAATTTAGTGAAATGGTCACATAAATATGACATTGAGATCATGGTGTATGATCAATAAATGGAACAAATAATCATCGATGAATCTACTGAATCATTCCATGAATTTTTTTGAAATATTTTTGAAAGGGTAATGTTTCTGGAATAATTAAATAACAAATTTGAAAATCATATGAATACTGTATCTGATATAATTGAAAAGATTAGTTATTTTATGTATTAGATAAGATGAGTGAATAATCATAATGAGAAATTCTGTTATATGAAAAATAAGTCTTCTCATTGATATTAGATCTAATATTATAATAATTATTACAATATGAAAAGAATAATATTAAAAAGGTAATCTTACAAGATCTAGAAATGATAATTTTTTTTCAATAAGAGTACATTAAAATGATGGATAGGTTTAGAACGAGCTAAAAAGATGAAAAATATTGTCAAATCTATGTTGCTGAAGAATGATTAACTTTTCTAAACGCTTTTTGTAATTTATTTTTGAAACCCTTTTTCATTGATAAAATAAATAATCTATTCTCTACATTAAGTAATGATTATCGAAATGTTTTCCTAATTCTAATTGGTTTACAATTCATTCATGATATTTATTAATGATTAGATAGTTTATTATTTTCTATACTTGTTTCACTAACATTTTTTCATGTATGAAAAGACTCTCCCCCTATTCCATTTGACAAATCACAAATTGGGACAATTTATATTGATTGGGATCGATATGAGAGATGTTTATGTAATGGGGAGAGAAATATCTTCAAATAAGAGAATATGATCCTTAGTGGGATTTATTATTCTAAGGGGGAGTTAGTCATTTTCATCATTTTATTTAGATGAGTTATAAACTCATGGAGAGATAATTATTATAATCTAATTTTATAAGATGATGTACCTAAAATAAAGTAGAATTAGTGTTTTCAAAGTAATTATATATTTATGTGTAATGGTTTTTCATTCCCAAAAAGGGGAGACTGTTGTTTCAAAATTTCCTTTTTGACTTTTCCATTCCTTTTTTGGAAATCACAAACCCTTTCATAAAATATATAATTTATAACTCTTTATTGTCCAATTTTTTTAATAATGTATTGGATGAAAATATAGTCATTTACCATATATATAAAAAAAATTAAACTATTGATGAATACAATCATGTGTCATTCATTTAAATTATATTATTGAGCATAGATCTGATAGTGATCAGATTCAACTTTATCAAATAAAATTTAAGATGTTATGTTTTGAATTCATTCTAAAAAATGTTTTTATAATTGGAATTGACATCAATGTTTGTATTAATGTTATTTATACTCGTATAAAATATCGTAATAAATTATTTAATTAAATCTATTAGATTGAATAATGGAAAAAATAATATAAATATAGGAAACTATATTATATCATAATGGAATTCCTTTTATTATGTGATGATGTTAAACAACATTTCCTTAGACATTATGTTATGATGTGATCATTGAAGTGTTTGGTGTCCTTGTCCTAGCAAAAAACATGGAAGAAAAATGACTCTTAGAGGATCAAGATGTCAAATGGAAGATTTCAAATAAACATTTTTCCATTTAAACAGTTATAAGATGATGTATTTTATATGATGATTCAATTTTGGTCTGACAAATTCATAAGTCTAAAAAACATGAGATACTTGTTCTTACACTCTTGCATCAAATTAGAGATAGTCTTACATAAATACACATTTCCATATTTTCTCCATAAGA
The DNA here is from genome assembly GCA_963277665.1 of Viscum album. Classification (NCBI taxonomy): domain Eukaryota; kingdom Viridiplantae; phylum Streptophyta; class Magnoliopsida; order Santalales; family Viscaceae; genus Viscum; species Viscum album. The sequence continues at coordinate 1,005,720,793 of OY728158.1, read as the reverse complement.
AATTGATTTACAATTGAATTGTATATTCTGCTTGTGTGGATATGATCAAGGTCTTATCAAGTTAGAAAGATACAAATAAAGATCACCATATTCATTAAGGGATTTCAAGGATAGTAATAGAGAAAAAATCTTTGTATCACGGGCACGTAAGGTTAGTTTTATAAAATATTATCATCATAGCAAGGGCTCGTGGGGATAGTGAGATAGACCGATCATCATCTCAACGACCTCCGTAGTAAGGTAAATATAGACTTTCTTATTTGTATAAAACAAGGGACTTTATCCTAGGTTATTAGATACCTTACTCTAAGGGTTAAAATAATTTTTAGATTTTTATCACTTGTTTTTTATTATCCTTTTATTTCTTCTATATTTAATAGAACGTGGTACTTTTACATTGATATTTAATTTTTTTATCTTGGTAACCATGATTACAATGCAATTGTTATACTCTGAATTATTTTGAGAATATGATATCACTCTGATTATGATTATATTCACTTTAATATATAACCATTACATTTTGTATTACCTTGATATATCATAACCATTTATATTACAATTCTATTTTATTACATGTATACAATTGAACTCTGATTATGTTAACACTACTTACTCAATGTTAATTCTATACATTTTTTTCATAAAATAAATTTCCACAAAGACTTATGTACTTACATATGAGAATATATTTGATTATGATATTTGTATTATCACACCAAAGGGCCATTTCAGATCACTAATTAAATGATTAATAGGTTTTGTAACTATGAGTTTTTAACATTGTTAAAAAAAGATTCATTCAATGTTAAAAATGAATATTTAAAAAACTATAATTCAGCCCCTCTTATATTTAGCCATATTTATATGAATTTTGATCCAAAATTACCTTTACAAAAGCTGGTTTCAATTGAATATTCTTTTTTTTATTATTAAGGTACATTTTAAAACTTTTTATATGAAAAAAAGAATATTTGGCATGTTCAGATGCACCCGTTGTCATGACCATCATTTCCATGATGCTTCCTTTGTATTTTTACAAGGGTAGTTTTTTATGAATTTTTTTCCTAATATTCTGTAAAATTGTTGATATCAAAATGGGACCTCAAAGGAAAAAATATCAAACAAATTATGTTTAAAAAGTGTTATAATTGATTTTCAAAGCTCTATATATACCTTTTCACAAGGTTATCTTCAAAGAAAAGTGTTTTATAATTTATATTATTTTTTATAAGTTGTCAATTTATATTCAATTAATAGTTTTTACAAAATGTTTTCAAGATTATTTATATGTTTTCATTAATATTTTTAACTAAATGTTTTTCAAAAATGAATTAGGTTTAAAAAAACTATTCTTTTAATGTGTAATGTTTATTTTTTAAAAGATATTGTTAATTAGATTTTTCAGGATTCATTTATATTTTTTCATTGAGTTTTCAGTGAAAATGAATTTGATAATTTATTATTTTCTTAAAAAAAGTAATTTTCATAGGAATTTTTTGCTTCATTTGATCATTCAAAAATCATTCCCCTTCTAAGATGTCATAATTGGTTTTATTTTTGATTTACTTGATATATGAACCTATAACACCATCAGTATTATTTCTATGAATGAAATATGTATTTTATTGCTTGATGTTTATGAAACCCATTTCTCTTCAATAGGTTTTACCATGAGAAATTCTTATGAAGCCATTTTCACTTCAATGTGTTTGATCATGATAAATTTTTATGATACCCAATTCTTTTCATTGAATATTATTAGATGAAATGATTATGAAACCTATATATTTTTGGTAGGATATGATTTTATCAAAAAAAATTATACCCATTTCCTTTTATCAGTTAATCTATGATATTTATGAAACCCATCTATTTTTATGGGTCATATGCATGTTTTTCTATCTTTTCGTAAATGTATGCATGGTTTTATTATGTGAATTGTGATACCTGTATCTCCCTCCAATTAATTGATTACTATTTAATGATATGTAAACTCAAAGGCTACATTGATTTTAGCACAGACCAAATGAATGATACACTAGTTATAGAAAAATCGTGAAGACAAGAAGGTCCTGGAGTCGTAGTCCAAGCCAGAAAGTAAGAGGGTACACATGTTGTATCCCAATCCAAAAATAAAAAAAGGTACATAGGCTGTCACCCATGCCCAAAATAATTTTATATATGGGTTTTCATCCCAATCCTGATTTAGGTTCACATGTTATAATCCCAATACAATCATGTTTTGAAGGTCTTGGTGGGTATCCTTGACATAAGATTTCTATGCTTATGTATATGCCACAAATTCGATGTCCTACTCATGTGTTATGCTTTAATGGGTTATTATATTGATTGCCTTATTATTAATTTCTTATTAACTTCCATTCATTATTTATTGATTCATTTTGATGATATTTTAGGTATAGTGAATGATCTTCAAATTAATTGATCCTATTCAGATACCCCTATGGTCATGTTTATGCTTACATATCTCAGTTGTTTATCATTACTGAATATCTTACATCACCCTTTCTATGATCCATTCCCTTGGATGTGAATATATATTTTATGTATGATATTTCTTATAGGGGTTATAGTCATAAAGAAACTATTGGGAGATAATATATCCCACACATGTATCGGTGTTTACATATCAAAGATTCGGAATGAATGAAACTACCAAAATGATTTGAGACATGAGATGCCCACCCAACCCATATCCACAAAAATTTTATTTATGAAAAAGGGAATAATAGTGTACACATTAGTTGTAATGATATTACACCATATAGAAATTAAGGTAGAAACAAAACATGTTATTGTACGTACATCAGTAAAATGACCAAAAATTAAGATTACCAATCAGTACCCACTGTTGGTTCACCATCCCAGTGTCCAGAAGAAGGTTTTATGATGTAACCCTACCCTTGTGTGAAGAATGATAGAAATTAGTATCATTAATGAACCCTTGGATCTTCTTTCCACCTGTATTCTTTCTCCTAGAATCATGATTCATAATTCTCATTGATATGAACAACAATATAATCCCAAAAGTGTGAACGGAACACCTCACACTTGCTCGTCCACCCATTAAGTTCAACCACAATTTCATTTCCCTGTGATAAACCAAGATCTTGATCCCCATTGAGGAAGGCATAATTGTTAACCCCTCTTCTTATAATTTCACCTGCCCTTCAAAGCATCACAAGGGACTCTAACCCTTATCATATTTGTAAATGTCATCATGGAGTGGCATGTCATCCTAGTGATGTATCAAGCATGATGAAGTTGTTGTAATCAAAAAATAATCTCATATATGAAATAATATCTTCCTAAGAAATCATAAAATCCAAATAAAATCAATTTGAGCATTGATTTATATGCGAACATCCTTTAGAGAGATAAAAAATACAGCTCACATCACACACAACCACTACTGATTTTTATTACAAGATATTAGAATCTTCTTAGCTAAAATACTCAGGGACATATTGTATGATATTTTGGGAAAAAACATTAGAAAAAAATATCCTATCAGCATCAACCCCCTCTTGAAATAGTGATCCAAAAAACACCATACAACAACCAAACTCCTCAACACCAGGGCCAAAAACCATTAAAGAATTAGAAAAAAGGGATTTATCCAACTGAAAACATTATAATAAACTCCACTTGTGCATCACACATTTTAGAACCATAATATATTCCCATGATAGATAGAGTTAGTAAAAGTGGGATCCCATTCAAGTCTCAGCTCAATTTTTGAAAGCATGCTCTATCCAATCAATAAATATTCATGAGTAGTTATCTCCACATTTTGATATCTTTGGAAGGTCAGATTATAATGCTTATTGAAAAATGGATAAATATTTTCATTAAGTAACTTCCTGACAATCCTATAATTATTTTTGTCTTTCTAGTAGCATCAAGGTTTTCACCATCATAGAGTGGAGGGGTCTTCTTGATAACATTAACCTGTGAAGGAGGGTTTATTTTCTCAACGCATCTCTCCATTAATATAGTGAAAATGGTATCATATAATTTACTATAATCCTTTATCTTCATGGTATTCTTATAATGCAGTTTTATGAAACCATTCGGGTCCATACGTGGTATTTTTTCTTTTTGAGCACTTGAGTGAAAGAAATCATCTTCAGATTGAAATTCTTTGTCATTTACATATTGATGGTATTTGAATGATTCAATAGTTTCCTCATTTTCCTCCCCCAAGGTGGGGAAATCAGTGTTGTCGTCAAGTGAAATATTATTAACATCTACAAAACATGAGAGGTCTTCAGCCGTAATAGTATTAGTCGGGTCTTTGACTATGTCTTGATTCCTAAACTCATCAGGCATACCATAATTTTTATTCATCCCTCCATAATCATCATGAACTCCAAAAGGGCCATCAGTGGCTGTATATGTATCAATACATTCTTCCTAACCCGACTTTTTCTTACCTTTTTTAACCCATTCCAGTTTATGATCCTGAGGACGTAAATCCCTACTGCCATAATAATTAGTTGTGTGCCTAATTTTAAGAAAATAATAGTAGTAATCAGACATGTTTTCACATACCACATCTATAAACAATCCATAATTTCTATTCTGTATCCATATTTGGGAAGAAAAACTTTACGAAATGTGAACCTCAGTGTAAACACCAGTGAATTAGGCTCTTTAAATATTCCTCATTTCCAATTATAGATTTAATAGATGGCCAGTATGGATGGAAATTTGAAAAAGTGAACTTTTATTTAATATGTGTAGCAGAAGTCTACGGAAGCCAAGGTAGACCGGAAAAATAAATGATTCTGAATAAAGATCGAAATATGATGATCATTTTAAAACAATCATATTACAACCCCAAAACCCCCATTAGCACCTCACCTAAAGCCTATTATAATCATTTTTATAAGAGAATCGAAAAATAAAATTTTAAAATTTCATTGATCTAATATAGAAACCAATAAATCCAATTGCTTTAAGGGACTTCCTTAAAAAAATTAAAGGAGGCCTACTCTTAATGAGTTTTCCAATGAGCATGAATCGTAAATCTTAATTAAGAGAGTGAACCTTGTTAGATAGGAAGAAAATTGGTGGGTGACCTCTATGTTAAAAAAGATTCAGTTATATGCATAAGTCATTATCTATGACCCAACCAGTGTTGCAATTCTCGGTAGGCATGATGGATCTTCTAGTGACGACATCTGTAGAATAGAGAGGTTTGGAATTAGGGTTCTGTGGTAGAATTCCAGTGCGTGTGTTCTATAGTTGTGACTAAATTTTCATTAATTATCTTACATTAATATTATAATTCATAAAATACATACAAGTAAATAAACTAGTATGGTCCTTGGGAATATATTTTTCAATTTCCACTAAAATATCATCTTTTTTAATTAAAAATGTGTGTATAAGATTTATTTTTAATCCCAATAGCACTAACGTGAAATTTTAATGGGCCAAATAATCCACAAATTCAGAAGAATAAATTCACATATTCATTATTTATTAACCAAAACCAAAATGGATAAAACATAATAAGATAATTCCAAAATATAATAAACATTCAAACAATAGTATGTAATTATCAACAAAAATACCCAATGTTCACACCAAATAATTCCATAAATGACTATAATTAAAATTATTCAAACATTTTATAACAATTTTTTAAAACAAAAAAAAGAATTATTTTATGGTATATTATTTTAAGATAAATTTACCTTTATTCATAAATTAATATAGCATATGTTTCAAAAATAAACAAAATCATTACCTATAAAAATGAAATTCTAACAAAGAAATTATTTGATCTAGTGGTATGGGCTACACCCTTGACGCCCTCCAATTATTGATTCATGCCCCAGACCATTTTGAATGTGACATGTTGTCACCTAGCCTTCTCATTGTTCCTTTCTTCATGAGGCATGAGAAAAATAATTACTAAAAACATAGACATTCATTTTTACCTAGGGGTTAAAAATACCCCAACGCAATAACATTTCAACAAAAATTTCATTATTAACCCCAAAATTTTCACTACATAAAAACCATAAATTAGATTAGTAAGACACTGAACATATGTTCAAACATAGTCTTGTATGCCCATGATGTTATCCAAAACTATTAATATAAAATCACATGAAAAAATAAAAATATCTAATTTTATTTATTCCTTTCCTTTGATACCATCTATAACAACCTAGAACCCAGACACCTAGATTAAGTGTTGAAATCAATAGAATTACATTTTTATTGTTTATGATTGTAATTATGATTTAATTTTTCTATTCAAATAATATAACATCAAAATGTAAAATTGGATCACTCTCATCCTCGAAGACATTTAAGGTTTAGAGTCTTTTTTGAATTATTAAAAAATAAAAATTGAACAATTCACCATATTTTGAAGGATAATTTATCCCACATAACCCACCTTTTCATTTACAAATAAAGGCATAATCATCATAATATTGATAAAATCTCTTTTTCACATAACTAGTTTAAAAATATTTTTATAAACTGGTCAAAGGAAACATTTGAAGTGTGACCTCAAATTCTTAGTAGGAAAATTGTAATAATTAGAAAATTAATGTTATCAATGAGCATAAGAAGAGGATAAGAGTGTTTTGAAATACTAAAATTAAATAATAATTTCATAATAATATTTATACCAATAAATACATGGATCAACAAATATGAAAACATGGAATAAGCATTTAGAAAAGCAAATAGTCATAAGAAATAATAATCATGAGTCATGTGATATCAATATTGATCAAATGAAACATCATAAATAGGTATTATAAATAGATAAAACATACTGGTATCATTGATAACCATCTCATATAACCCTTATACCTCACTCCAAAAATCCATACAAATTTTAATAACCATATCCAAATTCTAATAAAAATATTCAGATAACATAATTATTACCCATTACATTAGAGAAATATCATAGAACACCCATCATGTTAGTTATAATGGTATCTCCCTATTCTATAATGGTTAACCCATCATATATAATCTATAATAAAAAAACATGAATAAATAATGTAGATATTTCACTATAAATATCTTATAAAGAATCATTATTCTTCTAATAATTGATGAAACAAAATGAATGTAATGGTTTTTATGTCAATTTCTTTGAAATATGGTTAACCCATGGAAATCACGGGTTCCATAAAAATCTTCTTATAACATGGTTAAACAAGGGAAATAAAATTGGTTTCATGAAAATATATTTGAATCATGTTTAACCTATGGAAATTAAATTGTTTCTATAATAATATCATTGGAACATTTTTATCACGTGGAAAAGAAATATGTACCATAACTATCTCATTTATGAAATATTAATAAATACAAATAAGGAATGTGAATAGTATAATTACAAAATAAAATAAGTAAAAACCCATGGTTGATTTTGTTTATGAATTTAAATACAAGAAAAATATCATTAACAATGTTTTGAGGAAAATATTTTTTTTAAAATAACATATAATAAATTTAAAAAAATTAATTGTAAATATCTATAAAATATATAAAGTCATTGAAAAATAACATACATAATTTATTGAGTAAAATATCCAATTATATTTTAATGAAAATTTTTTAAACATATTTTATTGTTTTTAGAAAACATTATTTTTTAAGAAAAAGAGTTTTTGATCGAAAAAGTGATATCTCATAAAAACATGCTTTTGAAATGTTAATTACATAATGAGAAGATAATTAAGAAAACCCTATTTTATAATTAAATAACTATAGGAGAATAACATTAATGATTATATTTAAATATGCATCATAATACATCATTAGTGGAATCCTAACTATAAACAATCTCGATAAACAATAAGACTATAACATTTGACTCCTACCACTTTTTTAACTTTGAATTGTAATCCTCATGAAAAAATAACATTCAATGAAATAGATAATATCATGATCATTATAGGGATTCATGATATAAATTTTCAATGGGAACAAACATATACATCATAAATGAATATAGTTGTATAGGCTAACTTATGTATCAATGAATGCACATTGAGATACACATCTCTAACTGCTTTTGTAACTTTAAAAAAGTAAACCCCATGAAATAGAGATCATCAATAAATATATTTCAATCACCTTATATTTAATAATAGTGTCATAAAATACAATAAAGGTACTTATATATACTATATCTCAGAAAAGTGGTGAAAATGTAATATATCTCACAGAAATTAATATGATATGAGAAACCCTTACCTCGAGTTTGATTCTTCACGATTATTCTATATATTCCTGAATAAAAAAATTATGTTAATTTTTTACATTGTTGATAAAAAAAATTCAATATTAGTAATACTTATATTTCACATATTAATATTTTATATGAAATCATTTAATACATTAAGTATAATTTGAACGTTTTGACTGTCTTCTATTTATGCGTCAAAAAAGGATTTGGTAGGTTGACTATTATCAAAGAGGTAATAATTTAAAGTAATCTATAGTAATTATAATGAAATTATTATTAAATTTATATATTAATTATAATTTCAAAACCAATAATGAAATATGGTGACAGAACATGAACTAACATTACGATTGTGGAAACTATAGGTTTTATATAAGGACAAGTATTGTTCCAAATTTAAAATGATCATTATGGAATGAAATAAAGTAAAATAAAACATAACTGGATAATCATTATATAATAGGTAACATATATTATAATTATATATCATTATATATCATTCATGTTATTTTGTGATGAATAGGGAAATTGCATCTCTTTGAGGAGGATGTCGCCCACACATCAATGAACGGTGTTATCATTATTTTTAGTGAATGAAAATTTAAGATATACAATTTTATATTATATTTAAATAATGTTAAATATTTCACTAATATAAAAAATATATGATTTATATCATATTTTTTATTCTTTTTACCCTTATTACCTTTTACATAATTCATTTGTGAAAAATTAATCACATCACTTAGGGAGGCGATACTTTATTATATGCATGACCAGAATTATCATGTACCATATGGAATGGAATGTATAAGGATATATATTTTATAATTACTCTAGATGTATATTTATTTTAAAAATATAAAATTTAAACATTTGATCCATCATCACACCCAACAGTGAGAGGTGGTATTGTAAAAATGAACGACATTGTTTCATGAGGTGGTAGTCTTCCATACACAAGAATGATAATGTCGTAACCTATTTGATAGAATTATGTGTGGTTTTAGGTCACAACATTTAAATTAATACCTTTATACATATTTAATATAATTATTATGTTGTGTGATCAAGTTTTATGTAGAGACCGAAGAACAGTAGGCCCTGAGCTATTTTCTACTTCCACTTGATTAATATGATTATAGCGACTCAAATCCTGATGGAAAAAATAGATTAGATGTATTGGTAAATTATATACAGATAAGAGTATTATATAAAAAAATAATACACCAATTTCAATAATAAATTTATTATAATAACATTATTCGATATAGCATATCCTTTCATTAATTTTTTAGTATAGCTCTTATGTTCCTGGGGAATGGGAAAAACAAGGGTGAGGTCAAATACTTAATATAGAAAATGTATAATAGAAGAAATAATAAAAAGAATAGATTAATAAAATTTCCTTTTAAATAAATGGAAACCAATTCCATTACAATAAGTACATAATGAAAAATCATTATGGAAATGAAAGAAACTAAAACGTATTCCATTTAAACAATGAACTGAGAATCAAATGTATCCATAGATATGCCGATAAAGAATATCATTGATAAATAATAACTGATCAAAAATGATGTAAATTATTTATTATTGGGTACATTGTTTCCTTGGTACATGAAACTAATACCATAAAGGCATAATATAAAGCCAATTTAAACTATTTTATGAGAATAAATCTACCCATTAATCTTAGAGAAAACTCAAAGGGGTTTTCCCTAGAAAATTTCATCTTGTGAGACTAAAAATGCATCGAGGGGCTTATATTAACTGGTCCCAAAACCATATTGAATTCCATAAATGGTTCCCAACCCATGTCTTTCATGCCCTAAGCCATCCACATATTGAATAAAAAATATTCATTATCAAATACCTGTATTGAATAATGGAAACATATTTATCAATATTTACCAATATGAACATATAAAATTCTATGTTAAAACTATATAAAAAATGGTATAAGGTTCAAGAAATAATAATATCCCCCAAATAAATGATATGGATTATTAAGTGAAATTCAATGTCAAAGGATCATAAGAAATTGAATATTTTAAGAAGAGAAAAATAAATAAAAGATGTGAATGTAAATATAATCCCTACCAAATAAATCATAAAACATATAGAGGGTTAATAAAGATGATATCAACACAAAATTTCCCAGGTGGAGAAGAAAAAAGTGTTATTGTCATTAATGAATTGAAATATTATAAAATAGTCTTTTTTTAAAACATTATTGTGGAAAATAATATTTCAATACTGATTTTAGTTGAAAATTGTTTTATTTGAAAATAACATATAAAAAAAGTTTCTTTAAAAAATATACTTTTAAACATAAAAAATACTCTTCAAATAAACTGTTTTTTATAAATCCATACATTTCATATGAGGAAAAAAGAATATCCGATTTAGATGGTAAAAAGAATTCAATAATTCTTTATTTGGAATGAGATATGAAGAGTTATTTTATTAAATTGGTATAAGAAAAAATGGTTAATAAGTAATTTAATAAATCATTTAAAAAGGATGAGAACATTATTGGAAATCATTTTTATAAAACATGTTTTTTTATGAAAATATGTTCTCCAACTAAAGAGCGAAATGAAGTCTGTTTTTTATAAAATCATTTTTATAAAAAAAATTATTCCAAAGGGTGGAAAATAGAATAAATACAAGATAAAGTTAATTTCTAATCACAGGAGTGAAAAATTAAAGGGTTTACTGAATAATTCTAATTAATTTCCTCCAATGAAAATAAAATATTATTAAAATTATTCTTTATGAAAATAATAATTAAATATACCAAAGTGTCCCAATAAATTAGGGAATATTTTAAATCCTAATCCTCATGAATTAATAACATTAAATGTAAGTTTTAAATACAATTAAAATAAAATTTATAATGAAATAATATATCATAATGATAAGTAGATACACTAACCTGAATAATTATGAGGTGAATATGATATTTATCACACATATATAAATAGTTAGATGAAAATCACTTTCCAAGTATTTTATTTTAAGGTGATTTTCCATTAACATCATATATAGTGGTTTTAAATAGGTCAATACTAAAACAAACACCTTAATCATATATATATATATATAATAATATATTATATTTTTATAATATCTTATTATACTTTTCTTAACAATCTTTCATTATTTTCACAATTTTGTTTGTTAATTGGCTAGTCCTACGAGTACGCTTTTACTTATTACTTATTATTCCTATTACAGTGTTCATGGTTTCATTATATAAATTATTTAAACCATTATTTAATTAAAAAAATTCTGTATATATTTATTTAAAATAATCTATAATATTTGGAGAAAAGAAGTGAAATGAACTGCTCATTAAGACGATAGGTTGTATATAGTCATGAACACTAATTTCATTTCATTTTCATATTAAAAAAAGAAAATATATTTATAATATATTTATAATATAATTAAATTATAATATCTATTTCATATATGTTACATTTTTATATGTAAAGCATTGTTTAAAAATTTCTTTTATAATGTGAATGATTCACATCACATTGTTGGGGTGGAAGTCCGCAGTCCCACAAACGATGTTACAATATTTTCAATAAAATAGAATTTATAATGTTATGTGTTATAAAATAATTAAATAAGTATAAAGACCTCATAAATATTATATATACCATATACAAAAATATTTTCCCTCTTAATTTAAACTAGGAGAGGTGGTAAAGGAAAATGAACAACATCGTTTCATGAGGCTGTAGTTCGTCGTACACATAAATTGTTTGATTGTTACACATTAGATGGAAGTGTGAGTATGTTTATGATGAAACATTAACATTACAATATATAAGTATATTAAGGATAATTGTTTTATAAAATCATGGAATAATAATAATTTAAATAGTGGAGAAATAATTAAAACTAAAGAGCATATGTAAGGAAGTTTCCTCTTAATCTAGTAACTCGTTTTGGATTGAAAAGAAGGGATTATATGGATGGATTTATTCCCAAGGTGAGGATTCTAGGATAATTGTATGAATTTTTAGGATCTATTTTTATTGTTCTTTTTTGAGCCATTTCTTCTTGAGATGTGTAAGGAAGTGGGAGGATAGAGGCCTTTTTATATTGTAGTTGCAGTGGCACTCTTGTAACATTTGGGAAAGGGAATTCCAGATATGTTTTCCCCATTTAATGTGTGTCTAATAATGGTTAAAATTCTATAAAAATTTTTATAGGGTCTAAATATATAATTTATATTGTCTCATATAATAGTATAGATCATTTGGTCTTTTATGACTAATGTTTACACCTTTGGTAAACATAATTTGACATTAATCATTGTAATTAATTTTATTTACATTCACTAATATTTTGGGAAAAAATAATTTGAACTTATTTGACATTATAAATTATTATTATTAAAATTACGAAATCTGTTCTTTCAAATTCAAAACGTAAAAGTGGCAGAAATTAATTTAAAATTATTGTCGTAGGCAGGATGATAATGATGGTTTTTAAAATTATTATCTTATGTATATAACATATATTGGATGAATATAAAAAATATTTTATTCAATATATATATATAAAAATATATATTAATAGAACTCACTAATTGTAGTTAATTTAATTTATTATCTTAAAATAGCTTTAAGAACATTAAAATAATTTTATATAAAAAACTCCATTTATATTCAATATATATTTTATTAATTTATAATTAATTAGTAACCAATGAATTAATTTCATATTTTTTTAAACCATATAGTTTAATATGTTTATTAATCTAACCCAAAACCTCTTGTTTAACTAATAGATTATAACTTATTATATTAAATTATAGTAGTTTAATAACATATTGTTATTTGGTAAAACTCAGTCTTGTGTGTAATGAAAGCCATCAATGAAACTTGATGATTCACGTGCCTTATGGTTACTCAGTGTCACATGAATATGATTCTATGAAAATATTATGCATTTAATTAAAAAAGTATGTATATTATAAATTCACTGGATATTATATTTTTATAGGTTATTGGGGTTGCTTTTCTTGCACGCTATCAAATACAATGTTCATAATTTATATTTTTTAGTCATGCATTCCCCCACCTTAATTAAATTTCATCCTCGTAATTTATACTTCATCTTTCTCATATATTGTTGGTTTTTTTTTAATTTTTGAAATCCCACATCGTGAGAAGGGTACTTAAGTAATCCTCTAGAAAAAATAGAATGGAAAGTAAAAATGTCACATAGAATAACACATGAAAGGGTATCTAATTAAGAGATAATTAATGGAATGTAGATATAAATATATTGAAGACAAGTTTAAATATTTATAAGGAGTTATTGAGGTCATAAATCACAAAAAATATAACAATTAGTAGATAGTTGGGATCCTAAAGTCCATAAATATATGATGATTTTGAATACCAGTGGTTCAAAAACATTAAGGTATTAGGATAGTGATTTTTTTTAAGATCATATTCCTTATGTTGAGAAATTATTTATTGAACAAGAATGTAATAAAATATTAGTACATTATGGGTTTCAATATTATATTAACAATTCATTCTTTTGGTTGTTCTTCAAGAAAATTTTAATTCATCACATAATCCTTGAAATGGATATCCAAAAATTTACATTGATTCTTGATGAACTAAAATAAAAACTTAACAGACTTTTAAGTCCCTAAAAGAGAGAAATGTATTTACATTTTTCAAAATAAATTCTCCAAATCCAATATCGTTAATAAAAATAAATCTAAAACAAAATAGTTACACTACTGGTTCATTGTTAATATTTATTCCTCAAATTTTTTATATCAAAACAATGGAACGTTAAACAAAACATGGTTTAGGTTAGTAGTTAGTGTTAAGCCCTTATCATTCTTCATTCAGGGGGTCAAGACTTATTGACTTTCCAAACATGATTAGTTTTCACCCGACATAATGGTTTTCCCTTTCTAGAACCATTATAATATAACATTCAAAATAAAAATGACAGAAATACATGAAATAGTTATAATCAATAAATATCATTTTAACAACAGATTATAATAATAACCAAATATATAAATAATTCATCAATTTATCTCTGCATAATTCCTTCTGTGGTCTAAGTTGTGACCTAATTCATTCATTTTAAATATCTATTAAAATCATTCATAATGGTTTTTATGGAAATGGTAAATTATCCAAAGCTTATCCCCCATGAGTGTCAAACTAGGTTCTCAGTAAGGCCCATTATTTTGTACCATGTAATAGAAAGTCCGACCTATTACACTATGTCAAAGTTGTTACCCCCGAGGTACATTTCTTCCAGAACAACATCTACTTATAGTATCTAGACAAGGATGTATTTCTAGGAAAACCACATAATCTCTATCTGACCAAAATTATTGGGTTCTATTCTATAATTATCCTCAAATAATACCATATTGTTATGTTTTATAATATTTCCCCTAAATATATTTTCCATGGTTGCTACTAAACATTCTATAATTGCAATTGTTGCGACCCAACCCCGGTAATCCTAGAGCCTATGTCTACTAACATAACTTTGTCATTATTACAAGGAATAAAATCCAGAAGGACTAAAGAGACTTTTAGTCTTAGTTAATCGTATACATACATGAGTCATGTACTACAAAAAAATATATTAATTAAAACATACTTTCTTATTTATAGGATAATGACATTATTCTATCTATCATATCCTTGCATTACATTTTTAGTATACTTCATGATTATTGAGGAATGGAAACGAACATAATGGTGAGATAAAATGATCATTAACGGTATAGAATAAAAAAATAATGAATAACTTATAATCATAAAATAGAAATGAATATAAATTGAATCACAATACATTTGTATAACTATATAACTAAAAATAAATATTGTACGGTTGGAACAAAACATTCCATTTATTAAATAAACTACGAATTACATGAATCCACACATATGATGATTTAAAATATCATGGATAAATAATAATTGAATATAAATGAGGGAAATTATTAATTATTGGATTCTATCATTCCTAGATATGTGGAACAATTTATGTCAACACCTAATATCAAGACAGTTTAAACTATTAGTGGGTAGAAATAAATCTATTCTAATTGCAAGAAAAATAAATGATATTGTTCCCAATTGTTATCATCTCACGAGATTAATAATTAATTTAGGGGATAATTTAAAGAGTCCATATTCCATTTTGAATTCATTAAACAGTCCCAAACCCATATCTTTAATGTCAAAAGCATTCCTCATGTAGAATAAACAATATTCATTATCAAATATTCATATTGAATAAAGTATACAGATATTTCAATATTTCCCACATAATGAAATACTTTCAATGTATGAACCGTATGAAAAATGGTATATTGTTATAGATATAATCATATAAAAAAAACATATTTTGAGGAAATTAAAAGTCAAATGATCAATGGAAATTGAATATTTCTAGGGGACTAAAAGATACCAAGGAAGTGAATGTCAATACTATCCTTCTACAAGTAAATAAAAACCCATATTGTTATAGAATAAGGATGGTATTGATACAACATATCCAAAATGGTGTAAAATCTAGGGTTATTTTCATTGTTGAATTGAAATAATATATAAATGCCTTTTAAAAACATTATTATAAAAAATATTCTTTTTATATTTTTTTTAATACATTCATAGAAATTAACTTATCAAAACAAATTCATTGGGAAGTATTTTTTATACAGATTCAATGAAGAATCCAAAAATATTTCACCATGTAAATATGTAAAAGTCGTACAAGGTAAAATGAACATTCCCTTTACACGGTAAAAAGGCTAAAAACAAAATTATTCCAATAGAATATATAATTTTTAATATAATAATTTTTCTTAATAAAATGTGTATAAATGTCTTCAATAAATCATTTATGGAAGGTTAAAAAAATGGAAGCATTTTTCAAAAACATGTTTTTTAAAAGAAAATATGTTATCCGACTAGAGAGAGAAATGATGCCGGGTTTTTTTAAAATCATTTTCTACAACAATTTGAGTAATAAAGGGTGGGAAATGTCAGTATGACATATTAAAGGTCCTGAATAACAATATGACAGAAAAATTAAAGGTTTCAATTAATAATTGTCATTTAATTTCCTCAAATGGTAATTAATGATCCCGGAAATTATTCTTGAGGAATATAAACATTAAACATTCCAATGTGTCACATAACACAATGAAACATTTTAAATCATAATCCTGGGGTAGTAATAACATTGAATGAATTTTTGAAATTAAATTAATATAAAAAAATTTATTATATAATATATGAAAATGGAATATATATATAAATAATACAAAATACATATGTGGTAAATAAGAAATTTTTCTCAAATATATAAAAAGTGAGGTGAAAATACCTTACCATGTGTTTCCTTTTTGAGTGAATATATTTTAACTGCCTGTATAATGGTCTTAAACAAGTCAGTGTCTAATACCAAAAATAAATTAATATTTATAACATCATATATTATTATCTTATAATATCTTATTACCATTTGTTAAAAATCATTCATTGTTTTCACAATTTCTCTTGATAATTGACTAGTATTTCGACTGTGTTGGGACTTTTTACTTGTTTTTATTCCCATGTAGACCATGATTACTTCATATCAAAAAATTTAAACCTGAATTAATTATAAAATTCATTAGATTTTATTTGAATATAATATATAATATTTGGATATATGAAATGAAATTCACTATTGATGGGGACGTTAGGTCATACGTTTCCATGAACACATCATTAATTTCATTGTCATATTAAAGGAATGATTATATATATATATATATATTTATGTATATTGTAATTATAGTATTATATCTATTTAATATATATAACATTGATTTATTAAAATAATATATTATATATTCTAGTCATAGTGTGAACAAATTACATATCTCTTAAGGGAGGTAGTGCACCCTTCCACAAATAATTTAATAGTATTTACAAAAAATTGTGTTCATAGAAGTATGTTAAATAAAATAATTAAATAAGTATAAATAAATTATAAATATAATATAAAACATATATTAATATATTTTAAATCATAATTCCCAACAGTTAGAGGTGGTTAGCAAAAAAAGAACAACTTTATTCTATGAGGCGGTGGTTCCTGTAAACATAAACGGTAGGTTCATTACCAATTAGATAGAAGTGTGTGTTTGTGTAAAATTAAACAGTAACATAAAATAAACACGGTATTTTAAGGATAATGGTTTTGTTATATAATCATGCAATAATAATTATTGAAATAGTGGTAATAGAAAAAAAACTATAGAGATTGAGGAAGGATGTTACATCTTAGTCGGGTAACTCCTTTGGTATTGAACTAAAGGGATTGCATGGACAGATTTATGACCAAAGTGAAGACTCTAGGATTAGGGGAGGTATTTTTAGGATAAATTTGGGATATCTTTGGCTGATTCAATGATTCTTGAGAGGTGTGAGGAATTGGTATGAGATGAATATTTTTAATAGTGGAGCATGAGTGGAACTCTTGTAAATGTTGTGAATGGGAATTTCACCCATGTTTTTTCCCTATAAAATAGATCAAATAATTGTAAAAATTATATTATAAATAGTATAGGGTCTAAATATGTATATCAAGTATATTTGGAATAGGTTTATAGGTTTTTTGGGTCTTTAAGATTAAGGATTAGTCCTTTGTTAAGCTTAATTTCACCTTATTAGTTATAATTAATATAAATTAATTTCACTATTTTTTGGGAAAAACATAATATGAACTTATTATAAATTAAAAATTATTTTAATTAAAAATTTAGAATCAATTTTTAAATATTAAAATTATATAAGTGGATGAAATTAATTTAATATTAATCCCACAAACGGGACAACAATGAGTGTATTTAAACTAACAAATTCCAAAAGATTTTTTGTTTTTATAATCAATTTCAAAGTGAAATTGATTCAATAGAAATAAATGGGATTAATTTAAAAATATTTAATATAATTTAACTTTGGATCCATTTAAAAATACATGTTATCATTATAATTTAATTAGATTAAAAATCATGTTTGAATTAAAATCAAATATTTTCCCATATTAATTAAAAACGATACTTCACAAAAAAATGCAAAAAATTCAGCATAAGATAATATTAATGTTTATATTTAAAATATTATGTTTCTTTTGATAAATATTTTCAATATATGTTCCAAAAATTTTATTAAAAATGGTTTCTCCATTAATAGGCGGAAAAAGTGCCCAAATAAAAATATTGTATTTTATGTGTAAAATTTGGCTACTTTGTTTATAATTTCGATCAAATCTACTCGGTGAATATAAAAATTATTTTATTTAATATTTAATATATTTATTATACTAAAATCACTAAATAATTATAATTTATTTAGTTTATATGTATAAAATAGATTTCTGTGTATAAAAATTGCTTGCTATAAAAACATTCCCTTTGTATTCAACTGGTTCTTACATGAATTTATAATAAATTATCAGCAAATGAATTAATTTCATATTTGTGTATACCATATATTTTAATAAATTTTTTATTCCTATTAACAATATCTAATTTAACAACTAGGTTATATCTTATTATATTAATTAATACTATTTTAATAATATATTTCTGTTTGGTGAGAGTATGTCTTGCATGTAACAGACACCATCAAAGAAACTCATTATTTTGTGTGAGGTATGATAGATCCATGTTTCATGTAATGAAAACTATAAAATATATCGAATTTATTGAAATAGAAAATATATTATAAAATCATAGGATATTATATTCCCTTAGACAATTGTTGATGTGTGTCATACACTCTATTGAATAAAATGTTCATACATTATATTTTTGAGGTATCCCAATTTAAGAATAAAAAGGGGGGTAGAAATAAAACAAAAACTCTCATTGATGAAAATTACTCTTTATTTGGGTGTCTCGTTTTTTCTAACTAAAGGCCTTATTTTCTGGTATTTTTAGTCCAATAAGGTTTATAGGATGATAGGTAGGAATTTATAAAGTGATTTTTCCTGGGTTTGGATGATCCAAGTGGAATGAGAGGTTTGAATAAGTGAGAGGAGTGAATACCATTTTATATTGTAGGAGTGAAATCCTTGTAAAAATCTTAAATTATTCATATTGTAAGGTCAAGAGTATAACATGTGACTCAAAATTTTAAAATTAAAATATTTAATCAAATGTAATATAATTAATAACATACACCGCAACAAAAAGAAATTATTTAATCATTTTGTTCCATAACATCTATGCTAACTTATTTTACCTAGTTAGTTTTTTCTATTATATTTAGTATTATCAACAATCTAATAAATCATTTATGAAAATAGATAAAATGAATCATGTTAAATAATTTTTATGCACTAGTGAAAATTATCAAATCCAAATTATGAAATTCAAATAATATGTGTATTGAAATTTTAAGCGATGTTCATGAAAAGTGAAAATATTCCTCCAAAACCATAATTGTGTTAATATAGTTTTTAATTTTATAGGGTTAATATATCTATTGTAGAAGAACAATTGGTCAATTAATAAACCACAATTGATATTTATTTACATTTAAATATTACATGGAATATTATATGTTTTTTATTAATTTAAAATCATTTAATAAAAGATTATTTATTATAAAACATGATAAATTCCAACATTTACACTATTAAATTAATTTTATCTTAATAACATTAATATGGAAACATAATTTAAATATAATCAATAAATAATTCCCATAAAATTTATATTCATATAAAAACATGCCCTACAAAATGATTCATTAAAACTATAGTAGTTCTATTGTTTATAAGAACAAATATTTCATTTATTTTTAATTAAACAATTACTACAATCACATTACATATGAATATAATATAATTATTTTATTTAAAAAAATTAAAAATATAATAAAATGATAAAAAATCATTTTTATTTAAAATAAGTATTTATACCTTAATATAGGTTTTTTGTCCCTATCCTAAGTAATTATATATATAAAAACTAAATAATGTTTATTTTTTCCTTTTCTTTACATAAAATAATATATATTCCATTTACAAAGAAAGGTTTCAAAAAAATTCAAATATTTCAGAATTGGATTTAAATTTTACAAATAAAATCATACAATTAAATGAAGAAAAATATTTTAGTAAATTTTGACTATTATAGTTTTTACATTATTCCCATTGTAAAACAGCTTTTACCTTAACCACTATATCTTATTTGAACTATTTTATCACATAATTATGGTCAAATATTATGTTCAAATTATTATATAACATATATAGTTAACACTTGAAATACAGAATCCATTTGATCATATTCAACTCACCTAGTCAGAATAATATAATTTAAAAGTAATCTCGTAGAAGCGTTGACACAATAAGTTTTGAAGAAGAGAGTTTTTTTTGAGAAAAATATTATTATAAATTAACTCAATGACTACTAAAACTAATATATTAATAAATAGTTTATTTTTTCTAATATAAAATAAAAACATTAATTTAAATAAAATATATTAGGGATTATTTTAATTTATCATAATTGTTAAACATTATATATTATAAAATAAATTTTAGGAAAACGTATTTTGAAACCAGAACATACAAATACTAAACAGAAATAAAAATATGATTTAAATTAATTTATTTTATAAAACATTTCATAGGTTAAAAGAATATATATTCAAAAAATATTGTTACATTAAAAGTAATAATTTTTTGAAGATAAAATACTTTTTATAAAAATTACTATTTTCACTATTCACTAAAAACCATTATTTTTTAAAATAATCCAAAATTTATCCAGATGTAATTTTATATATTATGATACAAAAATTAAATCTTATATAATATAATATTAATTATAAAAGTTAATTTTTTTAAGTGCACTATAAAAATGAGATAAAACAACTTGTTGAAAAAAAAATATACATTTTTAAGCATTAAATTGTATTAAAATTTTATCTCATGAGTATAAAACACATAGTATGAATGTTAAACATTATATTGAATATAAACTATTCAATTTTCAGAAATATAATCCAACAAGAGTTATATTTTTAAATTAATGTTAAAAAATAAATATTTTCATCAGGGTTTTATTATAATTGTTTATTAACTGGTTGCCAAATATTTTGTCTTTAAACCATATTTTTATAGTTTATTCAATACTATTCATACAAGATAATTTAATTACAATAGAATAACTATTATATTAAATAATGATAACAATAATTTTTTTTTACTCTGTGTTGCATGTAACTGAAGATAGACTCGATATTTCATGTAACACAAGCCAAACATAGAGTCTTTTTATATAGGATATCAAAAATAAATTCATCTTTTAAAATATTTAGGTATTATAATTTCATTGAGAATATTTCCCTTTTATTTGTGAAATTATGTAGGATCCTATAATGAATTTGAGAACCTAGAGGGAATGCAACAGGAAGATCCCAAATAGGTATCACCTCCAAAGATAGGTACTTGATTGGGAAAAATGATATTATCTAAACAATAATCCTACATTAGTTTTTCATGGTCTGGTAAAACGGTGTAATTTTAATATCTATAAAACCAAATGATATCTTTGTCTATTGGTGGATGGTACTAGGAAAATGAAAGGTGGGGTGAACACCACATGGAACGACAGGGTCATTCTCCAAGAGAAAATCCATGGATAATGTCATCCATTACACAACATTTTAATAGGAGGATTAGAGGAAGACTATGGGGCTATATTCCACACATGTATCCCCTAGGCATGAGGATCCACTAATCACCATACCAAATGTTGGTATCATCATTACCATTTGAAGGTCTGATTGAGAACATTATGAGGATCCATTTTATTAGGGAGGTTAATTGTTGGACCTATGAACAATGATAATGTGTGTTCAGGTGGACATTATATTGTGCTATTTTCAATTATCACACATATTTAGAGTCTTTGGACATGTACTTGGTTGATCAAACACTCGGTTGGTTTGTAAAGGGTCCCATACTGGGAATATTGCTTCATGGGGGGGGGGGGGGTTGAAAGGGAGTTTTTTTACAGTTCACAGAGGGTTTAATATAAGGCCAAATGTTAAATAGAAGATTCCAAAACCATATTAAATAGTTCATATAGGGTCCTATGTAAGGTCAAAAAATACATGAAGAGACAATATACCACATACTTTTTTCTACAATGTATTTGCAACATGAATAGGGTTCTTCTAAAAGAGGCTACTCTTTTCTTATAGGCAGGTGTGATCCATGACTTATATTATGAAATGAGGTATGTTATTACATACTGAGATCATTTTTAGAGACTTATATATATATATATTATCATTCTATCATATATGGGATTTTTATAGAGATATATTAATAACTGTCATTCTGAGATGACCATATATAATAAAAAACTATCATCCAGGTGGAATTTTTGGATTACACGTGGGATAAAGATGAAGAATCACCCTCTAAAATAATGAATCATGTGGGGGGGGGGTGAAGAAGCCTCACCCGAAAAATGAAATTTCTTTTATTAGAGGATGAATGTTCATACCTTACCACAGAAATGGGAATTCCATTTATATGGGGATCCAAGTAGATTAACAACCCTCACTAGGAGTGTTCTATGAGAAAATGAAATTTTATATGGCTAGATATCATTTAATGATTTTAACTTCAAGAAATGGTTCGATAAATTTATTAAATCCTTTTGGAATTTACAAAAACCATCATATATTCAATAATTTCATTTTTTGACCCAATAATTGATCTATAGATTCCTCATGGAATCCCCTTAATCAATATATATATATTTGATGGTGGCCCTCGAGGTAGACATTAATATTTATAAGTTATCCTCAAATGATTTTATTTGGGTATAGAGTTAATGACATTTTTATTGTTACTAGCATATCACATTTATTTATTTATTTATTTTTTCATTGAGTCCTTCATCACATGAAATTATATTAATGATTATAGTAAACATAATTCAAAATTTCTACATATATTCTATGGGGGTTACTCATGTCCATGATTGAATCTATATTCTTATCATGGAATCTAATTATGTATCCATTGATATTTTATTCTAAACCATGTTGTATCCTCACTTTTTCGATCATCGTGTATCCATTGAAAGTTATTTCTCATATTGAAATCTAATAATTAATATCATTACTTAAGTGATTTTTTTAATTAATAAATATTATTTTATGAAATATAATATTGAATGATTAACATAATAAACACCCTTATGGTATATTTATAATGGAAAATATATTTTCTCCCATGGTGGGGAAACATTCCAATCTAGTATATGAACTAATATAGTGGAAAATGAAGTGATGATTCATTATATTGTCTACAATTTAAGATATTGACATGTATGCCCATATATTTTTTGGTTTGGGGGCTAAGTATTCCAAAAAAATAATCCTCTATAGTGATAAAGTGTAATGATTTTCAACTAATATACTCCCAACCTTTATTCATCAATGTGAATTGAAATAAGAATAGTCTTACCACATCACCCATGATTTTTTTCAATTGTAATTTATAATATAGATGGAGAAAAATTATAGAGTGATTATCTAAGGATTCATGTGATAACATGATAAAACGATCCCAGTTTGTCAACATTTGCATAATATATAGTGTTATCTCAATTTTGGTCTTATTGGGAAATGTCACAAGAATAATCATATTAACAATCACACATCATGAGATACCGTACACCATCAGTGCTCATAGCCTTGGATACCACCTACATCACTTGGTTTTCAAACAATTCCCTTTTATCTACCAAAACTATAACTTCTTACATAACCTTCCACTAATTCTCTATAATCATCTCTAACATAGGGTTCCAAAAGAATTAATCTTCTTCTGCATTCCCACTAGTCTAGTGGTTGGTGTCAAGACCCATTATATCGTGCCCATGCTGTGAGTACCAAAAAACAACCTCTTTATGGGCAGGGGAAGGTGCTTATCTTCGAAGGCATTATCCTGAGTACCTATACACATGCACACACACAAATAAAAATCCAAAAACATAAAAAGTAAATAAGAATGACAATAATAAAACCACTGAGATTAAAAGTAAAAAATTAGAAGTAAAGGGGGTCAGAATACAAACCAAACAAAAAGACAAGTACAAGATCCTAACGTTCATATGCGGTAAACCCTATCTAAAGTGAAGGTGAAGGGGGTGCTGCCTGATGTTGTAGAAGTACACCTCGTCTTTCAAATATCACTGGCCCCTTCCTGGTGGTTAACCACCAATGACTCTATCAAGGCTTCTTTCATCTTCAAGAGACGCATCATATGTGTGTGGAGCCTGTGTATGGTTGAGTAACACAATAATCATTATGGGCCCCAAAACACAAAATTAATACCACAATAGAAGGTGTGTACAATATAGAATACCAAATAGGTACACGAAGTGTAGCCTCTAATAAGTACTATTGAGAGTGAGTGTGTTACTAGAGTTAGCTCACATAGGTATAACTTGATGTAAAGATCGTAATTATGAACACCATATACTGGTGAAACAATCATCCTAGATAAGTTATTAGGGTTAATGGATCACTTAGACCCAAACATCACATGGGACATGTGGATCAGTTAGACCCCCTCATCTCAGAGTCCAAGTTGATCACTTAGACTCACTTGTTTGTTAGGCCACTGAGGTCCTCTCATCTCATAGGTCACTGAGGTCCACTCATCTACTGGGCCACCGAGGTCATCATATAGAATGCTTGATTTCAGAAGAATCTAATCCTTAATCCAAAAGTTATATTTCAACTACCATGAAAATTGACTTGGACTACGTCAGAAATGCATTTTTCTCATGAGGGTCCAAACGCCGCAAATGGATCATCTATCAGACGTGCGGTTTGGATGTTATGATTATTTTACTGAAAAGGAACCAGTTGGTGTTGGGTCATGTCCAACCTGAGTTTTACCTGACCTAAATCTGACCCGGTCTTCTAGGCTCGGTCCGGCCTACTAGGGTGGCATGGCTGCCCATACCAGACCGCTCGTAACGGGACGATCCGATCTACCTGAGATGCGACATGTGTCGCATCCCCACACATCAACTAATGTAGTCAGCTCAAACGGCTACTATTTTTTAGGCACTTGCAGCCTGAGCCGTGGGTCTGAGCAACCCCACCATGATACGATTCTATGAAAATTCACTTATGTGGTAGTTTTTTCCACCGCTGGAGTGCTCCACCTCCGAGGGCCGGACCTCGGCTACAACCATAGTGTGCCTAAGTAACCGCCACCACCAGCCACTTCCGCTATGGCCGGTTTGGAAAATTTTCCTTTTACAGAACAATAGACGTGATCTGGTGGTCTGTTCTATGAATTGAAAGTGGTTCATGTATCGTCAGGTCATGCCCGTCAGTGTATGTTCTCCAAATAAACATTGTGACCTCTATTGCTAGAAAACACTCAAGTGACGATACCTCCCATACCTCATTAATTCATTCTCTATTGAAATCATCGCCCCTCCGTCTTTCCATATCAATCTAGGATCTGTGATACCAGATCATTGCGCCAATGTTCAATTACACAATGATCAGTTGATTTCATAATGTTGAGTCAACGAAATAAATGAAGAAATGCATGCAAAGAACATAGAATATAGGGAGGAAATACATTATTCAAAAAATATGGATGGGCCTCGTTCAATGTTAGTTTTGATCATGGAATGTCAATGTTAAATCGGTAGTCATAAAAGAAAATAAAATTCAAGGTTTTCCTCCTATAATAACCCCTAAAGAATAAATCCCATCCCTCAACACGATCGACCTGTGGGCTAATTTATTTTTTAATTGGTTCATGTTCGTCGTTTATAATGGAAGAATGGTGATAAGATAATCACATAAAAATTGACCCCTTACCTAGAAAACATGATCTTTAGGAGATGGAGAATAGATTCACATTCCATGATTCATCGATCACTGATCTATAGTTTGCTGCTATCGTTGTAAATCCTACGATGAATGTGGAAGAGAGGAAGATCGATCATTATCAGAAGTGATCCGTCATTAATATCAATTTTTTATTTCTAAATAAATTACTTTTGATGTTCTGTGGAAATCTAGAATGATCTAGAGATCATGTATCCTTATTGTGATATTAAGTGATGAACACTTTTCAGAATTTTTCTTACATTGAGTTTCCACATCGTTACATAGTTTCATTTATGAAATTAAATAGTGTTACTACTACGCTTCCATCTCATATTTGTCATACTATTTTATTAACTAAATGAAACATCTACTCTTTTTTTGCATTTCAACGAATGTTTTTGAATAAAATAAAAAATCAAGTTTATTTTATTTTATTAAATTTTATTTTAAAACTCTTAGAAATTAAATTTTTCCCTTGACCTGCACTGGTTGAGGATAGGTCCATTATTAGATAATGTCTACATTCTGAATGCAAAGGTGCCTTCATGTTTTTAATCTAGGCAACCGTTTAGAAGTCTCCAAAATAGTAATAGTGCATTATTTTAAATAATTTAAAAAAGTTAAAAAATTTATTCTGGTCTTACTAAGCCTCAGAATCACATGTCGTCTTAGTGCCTGGTCCCAAAATAATCCCATAAATAAATTAACAAAAATTCATGGAATTTTTGGGATATTACATTTTCCCCATCGTAAGTCATTACATCCTCAAAAGAAGAAAGTTGGTCCAATCAATTAAATGGGGATACTGAATAATAATTTGACACTCCATCTCCCAATTTCGTTCATAGAGACTCCCATGCTGCAATTGAATGCTCACTATATGAATCAAGCACCCATGATGGACCCACTCCGTTCAATCCATGATATCCATCAGAAAAACTATAAACTTCTCCCCATATTCAATATCCATCTTTCCCTAATCGATGATGTGTGATGGATCATCAACATACCTCCTTAGTTGTGACACCATGATGATAATATGCACCTGGTGAATTTTTTGGGAATGAGGTAGGTGGTACACCACCTTTCCAACTCTACTCAGTACCTTAAAAGGGCCAATGAATATTGGAGATATCTTGCCTCCCCATCCAAATCATCATAATCCCTATTGAGTTTAGACCTAAAGAAACACATTTTATCCCTATTTGATCTCAAAGGACCTTCCTCTTCTATCAGTATAAGAATTTGGCCTATTATTTGTAGTCCTCATCCACTTCTAGATGACCTGCACGATATTCGTGGTAGCCTGTAATAACTATGGACCATTAAGTACAGACTCACCTAGGTTTTTCTATTGTAATGGTGATCTGCATGGTCTCCCATATAGTGTCTCATATGGTGATATACCATTGGTGGAGAAGTATCTATTGTTGTATGTGAGCACCACTATACTTATATGATCCACCCAACTATGACCAAAGTCCAAGATTCAAGCACAATGAATGCCATATAAACCATGGATAGTCCCCTACATCTGACCATCCTTCTGAGAATGAAAAAACAATGCTCAGATGAAACTAATCCTCGAACGCCTCCTAAAATACCTTCCATAGCTACGATGTGAAGTGATAATCATGGTCTGACATGATAATCGACAAAACCCCGTGAAGCCTCACTAACTCATGAACATAGAGGATTCCTAATCACTCAACTGAACCATTCTCAGGGATATTTAGGAAGTGGTCTCACTTGGTGAGTTAGTCAACAATTGAAAAGATGATATATTTCTCTCTAGAAGTGCGTGGTAAACTAGTCAGGATAACTATTGAGATACCATCCCACATCCACTTCAGTACCATGATTGGGTGAGCCAAGACTACCAGAACCTAATTCTCTACCTTTACATGATGACATGTGAGGCATCGATAAACGAACACCGTTATCATTTTCATCATCCCCAGCTACCAGTAAAGAAGTCATAGATCTTTTTACATCCTCACAACTCTTAAATACACCTCCAAGTGGTAGGTTTAGAACACCCTTGGAATGTCCTCTTGGAATTTCACTGTTTCAATGGTGTTTCCTTTAACAATTATGATGTGTTCCCTGTCTATGGAAGATCCTTCGGTATCTTTTCATGAGGATAACATAGTACTTTGGGAATCGCATTTAACATCCAAAAGTTGTGCCTCCAAATCATGCGGTAAGAGTGGGGGAGTGATTGACGTTGACAAAAGATACACTTCCCCATAAAAAATCCATGATGATATTTACGTCACATCTAATTCCTTCGATGATTCACTCAAAAACTTCATACCTGATCTCATTCAGCGCCTATCCTCTACCACTTGCCCCATCACAGGAGTATATACTATCTCGAAGTCATAGTCATGGAAGATCTCTAGCCACCACCACTGCCTCATGTTTAGGCCCTTACGGGAAAAGATATACATGAGTCTTTCTGTGGTCAGAGTAAATGGTAAACCACTCACCCATCAAGTAGTTCTGCCACATCTTCAAAGAAAATACCACTACTTCTATCTCCAGGTAATGGGTCGCATAATTATTCTCATGCTTTATCAGCATCCATGAACCATAGTGATCAATGCCTCCCCCAACATCAGAACAAAACCTAGTCTATTCCCTGATGTGTCGTAGAATACTACATACCCAATTCCCTCCTTCGGTAGTCTCATGATGGGGGAACTCTTCAATCTCGGACTCAGCTTCTGAAAACTCTATTGGAACTTCTTTATCCACATGAAGGGTTTTCCCTTACATGTCAAAGCTGACAAGGATGCTTCTACCCTAAAAAATTATAACTCAACCCTTTGGTAGTATCCAGAAAGACCTAATAAACCATTCACCTCATTCACACTCCTGGGTAGCTCCCAAGCAAGCAATGCCTCTATCATTTCCTGATCCACTCAAACTCCAACGTCTGAAATGACATGTCTAAGAATGTGGACATCTCAAATCTATAATGGACCCATCAAGAGTGTCCCATGAATATGGTGCTCTAGTAGTGTATCTAAGACTATCCGCTAGTGTGTTGCATGCTCCACCATAGACACTGAGAGCACCTAGATTTCATCAAAGAATACAACAAAAAACTGGTCATGGTATGGCTAATAATATATAATTTTTGAGTCCTACGAACATTTCTAGGGGATTTTCCTACCAAAAGGAATCACCATGAACTTATAGTAGACAAATCATAATCTAAACGCTATCTTAGGTACATCATCACCCAGTACATGAAGCTGATGATAGCCTGATCTGAAGTCTATATTTGAGAACCATCTTTTTTCCTTCCACAGATCTAAGAGGTCATAAATCCTTATTAGTTTATACATGTTCCTCACAATCACCTGATTTAGGTTCAAATTTCCACTCACAAAAACAAACTCGCATCTTCCTTCTAGGCAACAAATATTTGGGATCATCATAGTGAAACACTAGGCCTCATGAATCCCTTCCTTCACAAGTCCTCCAATTGATTCATCAAATCACAAATCTCCATGTGATCCATATTACATGATGGTGTGGATATTAGTGCCATAATGGGGTAATTTACAAAGAAAAAGTCAACCACCCTTACAAGGGGTAGTCCCAGAACAACATCGGGAAAGATGTCTTCATACACATCCACCATGACAAAAAGTGGGGACTCTTCTCGTCCAATACACCAAGGGTGAGGCTATCCAATTGGTGATTGATCAGCGGCACCGTTCACTAATAATTTCCATACATTACAAAAAACGTTCCCCTTTCTCCAGAAAAAAAACTTATCCCATCTACATGTACACACCACACTCAATTCATAAAACAGTCAATCAAAGCAAGTACTATAGATAAATAGTCGATACCTAGAATTTCATAGTAAGGCCTCAATGTCGCTACTAGGATATCCCATCCAATCTCTTTCCTCTAAGAGTTATCTCACACTGCCAAATTTAGATTTTGATGGAAAAATCCCCTCTTTTAAGGGTCTCTAATCTTAATGATCGATCCAAAGCCTCTATTAGAATCTCAAAGAACCGAACAAGTTTTATGATATGGAACGAGTGAATAGAACCTATGTCTATATGATCTTTAGATAAGGTGGAGTAGTTATAGATATTTCCACCTATAATATCTAGAGAACTTGGGTTGTAAAACTCAATTTCCTAAATCTGGCCTTACCCCTTTCCACCAACTCTCGGAGACTGTGGTGGACCACCTGGGGGAGGTTGTTGTATTACCTCTAACTTCTTCCCTCCTCCTGTAGCTATGCCTGCTCCCCTACTACTTCTTCCTTTCTATGGAAAACCCTATTCGACCCTCTACCTCTACCCTGATAGTCCCTCAACTATCCTCGAGTCATATGCAAGGTGAGTCTGGAAGTCACAATCCATGTGTCCTTTCCTTCTACACGAGCAGCACACACTGCTCCTCTTTTGACTCCCACTGCACCGAGGTCCTCATACCACCAACCATGTGTAATGGGGTCATCCCCTAAAATGCTAGATCTATTTCAGTCTCTATGTTAGCTTCCTGCTACACACTACGGCAGAGTCTTTCACCTAGTGTCTATGTAACGACCCAAAGTTTCATTAATGGAAATCCCTCTTGATCTAATTAAATGTCTCTTTAAATTTATATAAAATTTCAACTTCATTGGTTTTATGTTAAGAATTTTGACCATTGCTAATATAGTCATTGAACAATGATCACATGAATAGTATAAATATAGGGCTTTAACAAATCCAAATTGACTCAGACAAAAGAAGCAATGGCCTCATCAAGTAGAATTGCTCCATACGAAGCCCATTTATCAGAGCTTGGAAAAGAGGTGGCATCCTTAGGCTTTGCTCTTGACAAATACCAATCTGAGCTTCATCTTTTCAAGCACGAACTGGACCGTCTACGGGAAACGTGGATGTTGATAGAGATTACCACTCGAGCAATGTTATCCGAGCCACCCCAAGTGTCTGTCACCATCGCACACCTTACCTTTAGGTCTTATGCGGCTGTTTTAAGGGGTTATGTAACTAATCTATAGTACTATGTTCATGTACATTATTTTTTTATATAACAATGAATATAATTTCTTGTCACTATTGATACATTGTAAATAGTTTTTAAAGTAAAAATGATGTTTTTAGTTATTATCTAATTAAGAAATATATTTTATTAAATTAAGGAATTTTTGAATTAAATGATATTTTAGTAAAATATTATTATTATTATTATTAGATTAATTTTATTATATATAAATGATCATATAATTGTATGAATGCAATTATAATTTTTATTAATGTTTGAAATCCATTTATGTCAAAACCTGTGAATTTTCGATAAATGTCGGTTTTTATTTTAAAAGTGAAAATTAACATATTTAGAAAAAAATTTAGATAAAATAAATTTTATTTTTGGAATCAGGACATCAAAATTATCAATCGGTGAATTTTTCATAATTTTCTAAGACAGTAAATGGTTTGAGTAAAAATTAAGTACCGTTTAAATATATAATGTGTTTTATGAAATCATAATGACCCAATAGTGATGTAATAAAATACTATATTCTTTATGTTCGGCCAATATATGTTTTACCATTAAAATAATGTGATTTTGGGTTTGTTTAGATTACTTTTCAAAGCATTAATGGACCCCTCAAGACTTATTTAACACCTTGTCTTTTTAAATTAATTTCCATGGGAGTATGACTCACCTCCACATAAGAAAACCTATTATTTTAAGATGTTCGGACTTCGGCCTTATAAAATATTGTTTTAATCTTCCCTTTTCCAAAAAACATGGGCAAAAACCATAGGATGGTTTGTGGTTTGGATTAATTTAATGTAAGGGGACCCAAACCTAAATAATAAAGAATTCCCTCACCTTTCCTATATAAACCCACCCAAGCTCCCACTTCCTCCTCACTCAAAGCCTTCGGAGTTCGTCCTACATCTTCTATACTCTCTCTACAATACTCTCAAGATGCCCTAAGCTCCTAATATGTCTCTCACATGCCTCTCTCTAGCCTTTGGAAGCACACATCCAAGTAAGGTTTTTTTTTCGTTCTCATTTTTGTCCAATTTTATTCATATTGTTGTGCCCTTTTAATTTCAGTTATAAATTCTAGTGTATGGTTTCACACCTCCCCCATACATCCCTCTTATTGTTTGAATTATGGGATACCCCTTTCTCTCTCATTAAATTCCTCCCATGTACACCCGTTACTATGCTGAAATTTCAAAAGGAACTTCTCTCTCCTCATTTACATTCAAGACATACTTTTGTATCATGAATCTAAATTCCATTACAATTGTTTGTACATGTATCTATATGACCCCCTTACTGTCCATTACATGTAAATATGAGGAGGAACCCCTTTCTTTCTCATCAACCATTTTTTATGAATTCTTATGTCACATCGTTACACTATCAAAATCGCACCGATTTTCTAAGCCAATGCCATTGTGTAGTGAATACCATGCACATTTATCCGTCAAGGGTATTAACCTTTATGCACATTCACTTATTGATTATAATGTTTCATGTATGAATTCCACATTCCTTTATTGTGGAATAAGTTATTATGTTTTATGAATCAATGTTTTATGATCTATGTGTCACACTTATGCATGAAATGAAATGTTTAAGAAGGGTGCACCCTTATAGCGCTCCAATGCATTGGGTAAAGTATAATATCATGATACATCATGTGAAATGAGTTTTGACTCATACTAATTAATTTTCAATGAGGTTTTACTCGTGATTTATGTGCAATGAGGATTTACTCATGCTCCATGTGCAATGAGCCTTGGCTCATGCTAATTCAATGTTAAGTGTTGTTGCCACATTTCCATGTTAGGATTATCATGCTTTATCATGCCTTTATGTTAATGTTTATCTTATGCTCTATTGATATGCCTATTTTCTAACATGTATTGTACTCCTCATTATATTCCATGTGTACTCCCTTACTGGGCTTTATAGCTCACCTTTTTTTATGCATGTCCTCAGGTTATCCCATGCAATGCTAAGTGTGAGGGAATATAGTGGTCATGTAAAAGAAGTTTTCAATAAAGATGTTGTATTTCATGTTCTAAGTATTTATGTAATGATACTAAGCCCCAAAGACACTAAACCTCTCAATCTTCTTTGTTGTATCAAGTGTTGTTTTATGTAATAAATCATGATTATGTTTGTAATAAAAGCAGGGTTGTCATAGTTGGTATCAGAGGATAGGTTTAGTTATTTTTGGGAATAGAAATAAAAACCCTATTAAAGACTTAAATTCGAGACTATGTACACTGAAAACAACCCTATGTTTTGGTAAGTATTTAGTAAGTGGGTTATCAAGAAAATACATCCCTGTCTAGATACGAGCAGGTAGAGGCGGCTCTAGCACAGATGTATCCTAGGGGTAAAACCCGAAAAAACCGCTTTGAGCTAGACTCTTGTTTACAACACTCCTGAGGGATATGTTTTGTTAAATTCACAAGTTTAGTATGAACCCTTATTAATGGAATTAAAAAAAATTCCCTTTAGAATATATGTTAGAAGGTAGATCATGAAAAGCCTAGATTGATGCCTATAGAGTCATGAGTTAAGGAAATAAAAGTTTATTTATAAGTCATCAAATTTGTCTTTGGATTACCCTTTATGTGTTACCCATAACATTACTTTTCTTCTAACCAATTGTCGGTAAAAGGAGGACTCGGGCTAACAACTATTGTGAATATTAGTGTGATGACTATACAAATGAGATGCTCAATCCAATGGGAGCGGGAATCATGAACATTTTCATGCTTCTCTCTCAACTAACTCATGTTTTGAATAGAAACATGGGTCAAGAGGAACGTTTAACCCCCCCCCCCCCCAGAAAGAACAAGTCTCTATCGATAGATTCATGAGACAAATTCCTCATACTTTTAGTGGATCATCCATTCCCACGATCTTTGAACAATGAATCAACTCCATTGAAATGATCTTCTCCATCCTTCAATGTTCTGAACAAAAGAAGGCTCTCCTGGAGGCATATCATATGGAGGGTGATTCTGATCAGTGGTGGATGTTGATCAAAAATATGAATCCTGAGGAGGAGATTGAGGCATTGGAATGGAAGGATTTCTAGAAGATGTTTTTCGATAAATATTTTCCACGCACCCTCCAGCTTAAGATGGAAAGGGACGTCCTTTCCCTCAAGAAAAAATATGAAGATTTTGTTGGAGCATACGACGAAAACATCAAAAGGCTTTCACGATATGCTTCTGGCTTTGTCGTTACCCTCGAATGCAAAGTTGACCGCTTCTTTGGTGGGATGAAGCCTATCCTGTGGAAAGAATTGGTGATCCGTGACTTCGACAGCTATGAAGAAATTGTCTGATGTGACCTCAAGGTCAAAATGGTGATCGGAGAATCACAGGGGTATCATGGGGATAAGAAGCGTAAGGTGGACTTCAATGCTGGTGGTCCGATGGACAAATCCAATGGTGCTAAGAAGATCCATCACTCCACTTGCCAAAAGTGCAAAAAGAAGCACCCTGGAAATTGGCTTAAGGGGACGAGGAAATTCTTCGAGTGTGGAAGAGAAGGGCACCTAGCTATTAACTATCGGCAAGAAAGACCCACCGCTGCGACAGAGGAGAGGAACGCTCCGTTCGAACCTCAACGCGTTGTTCAATGCTACAAATTCAAAGAACCGAGTCATTTTGCAAATCAGTTCCCTAATCCAAGGGTTTTCGGAGGCAACCAACACCATCTAAGGCAGCAAGGAAGAGATTTTGTCGTCACTTCTGCAAAAGTGAATCCCAACAATGAAGTGTTGACAGGTACGCTAGTTATTCAATCAATAATAGCAAACGTACTTTTTGATTCAGGTTCTACACATTCTTTTATATCTCGAAAGTTTAGTAGAACAATCCCAGCACCACCACAAATCATGGAAGTGAAGATGTCGGTGAGTACGGAAAATGGGGAAATCATTGCATCCCATGAATATATGTCCTCCCATATTATAATCTATGAATTTAATTTCCCAACGAACCTCGTCATAATTCCTCTAGTGGAATTTGATGCAATTCTTGGCATGGATTTTCTTTCCTTATATAGATCCAACATAAATTGTCGGGAGAGGGAAATCACACTCTATATGGAGAATCGACCCCCGATTCTTTACAAGTGTAAGGAGGAAGTTGAATCTCCTTTAACTCCATCATCTCAAGAATGTATAATACTGCCCTATGAGCAGGAATATTTGGCTCAGATGATTGAGTCCAAGGAAGAAACCATCCTTGAAGAAATGCCTATTATGAGGGAATTCACTAAAGTGTTTCCCGAGGAACTGCCCAGTCTTCCTCCTAGACGAGATGTTGAAATCATAATTGAAAATATACCAGGGGATTTACCAATATCCAAGACTCTATATAGAATGGCTGTTGTAGAGGTTGAAGAGCTGAAGAAAAAACTACAGGAGAATCTGGATAAAGGGTTTATACGCACATGTGCTTCACCATGGGATGCACCAGTCCTCTACGTCAAGAAGAAGGATGGGTCAATGCTGATTTGCATCGATTATCACGAACTTAACAAAATCAAAATAAAGAACAAGCATCGTCTCCCAAGAATTGATGACTTGTTTGATTATCTGTGTGGAACACAATACTTTTCCAAAGTTTACTTGCGGTCGGGATATTATCATGTAAGGGTGAAGAAGGAAGATATCACCAATACTGCTTTTTGCACAAGATACGGGCACTATGATTTCATAGTAATGCCATTCGAACTCACTAATGCTCCAAAAATCTTCATGGAATTAATGAATATATTCTTTTGAGATTACCTAGTAAAATTTGTGGTAGTCTTTATAGATGATATTCTAATATACTCCAAAACCATGGAGCATCATGAGGAGAATTTAAGAAATGTACTAAAGACTTTCCACAAGGAGAAGATCTATGAAAAGTACAGAAAGTGTGAGTTATGTTTGAAGGAAGTATCATTCATGGGCCATAACATCACAAGAAATGGGATATCTGTGTATCCCTCCAAAACAGATGCAATTGAGGGATGGTCGAGGCCAACATCGGTAACGGATATCCGTAGCTTCTTTGGGTTAGCTGGATATTATCGACGATTTGTGAGAAATTTCTAACGATTGTCCAACCCTCTTACCAAGATAAGGAGTAATGTTTTCTTGGAGTGATGAATGCGAAGAAAGCTTCAAGGAGTTGAAAAGGAGGCTTATCACTAAGCCCGTGCTCACTTTACCCACAAGTGGGGAACTATTTGTTGTTTTCAGTGATGCTTCAAAGAAGGGCATAGGTTGTGTGCTGATGCAGATTGATAAAGTTATATCATATGCCTCAAGGCAGTTGAAAATCCAAGAGAGAAACTATCCAACACATGATCTGGAGTTGTCCGCGGTGATCTTTGCCTTGAAAATATGGCGGCATTATCTCTATGGAGAGAAATGTGAGATATATACTGACCACAAGAGTCTTAAATATATATTCACACAGAAAGAGCTTAATATGCACCAAAGAATATGGATAGATCTCGCCAAGGATTATGACTGTTCAATCCATTACCACCATAGGAAAATGAACAAGGTGGAAGATTCCCTAAGTAGAAATGATCCAGTGAT
Organism: Viscum album; assembly: GCA_963277665.1. Classification (NCBI taxonomy): domain Eukaryota; kingdom Viridiplantae; phylum Streptophyta; class Magnoliopsida; order Santalales; family Viscaceae; genus Viscum; species Viscum album. The sequence goes on along the minus strand of OY728158.1, from coordinate 1,005,683,925 downwards.
TCTATCAGTGATGAGAATTGTGAAGGATCCAATCATCTTATACAATTGGAAGATAAACATGTGAATCATAGAGAAGGGAACATCAACAATCCTTTCACAAATGATTTATCAACCGTCTCTTTTGGAAAGGTTAAAGGACGTTCAAAAGGATGATGTGGGAATTCCTGAAAAAGTGGAAGCTATCGAAAAAGGTAAATTATTAGAGTTTAATTTTAATGAAGAAGGAATTGTACGGTTTGGGAAAAGACTATGTGTTCCATCATGTTCGGAGCTGAAGAAGGATTTTTTGGATGGTGCACATAGTTCAAATTTCTCTATTCACCCAGAGAGCACAAAGATGTATCGAGATCTCCGAGAAAACATTTGGTGGGATTATATGAAGAGGGAGATCGATGAATATATATCAAAGTGCATGGTGTGCCAGCAAGTGAAGGCAGAGAGGCAGAAGTCTAATGGGATGATGCAACCATTTCCCATACTAGAATGGAAATGGGAGAACATTACCAAGGACTTTTTCACTGGACATTCGAGAAAATCCAAAGGCAACAATGCAATCCGGGTTGTTGTGGATCATCTTACAAAGACTGCACACTTCATTGCTATCCAAGAGGATTTCTCATTGGATCAACTGGAACAGATATATATCAGGGATGTGGTAAGGTTTCATGGAGTACAACTATCTATTGTGTCTGACCATGATCCAAGATTCACCTCTACGTTTTGGAAGAGTCTTCAACATGCTCTGAATACTGACCTGAACTTCAGTACGTCCTATCATCCTCACACTGATGGCCAATCCGAGCGAAATATCCAAACACTTGAGGATATGTTGAGAGCATTCTCAATGGACTTTAAAGGAGGATGGGATAAATATCTTCCTCTAGTTGATTTTTCTTATAATAATAGTTTCTACATGAGCATCCAAATGGCACCATATGAAGCCCTGTATGGGAAATGGTGCAGAACACCATCATGATTGGATGAGGTTAGTGAACGTAAGCTTCTTGGACCAAAAAATGGTCGAGGAAATGGTGGAGAAGGTGAAAACCATTCAGTAGCATATCAAGGCAGCCCAGAGTTGACAGAAGAATTTTGCAGATAATCATCGACAAGACCTTGAGTTTAAAGTTGGAGACATGGTTTTTCTATGAATATCTCTGAAGAAGAAGGTCATGATGTTTGGAAAGAAAAGAATGTTAAGTCCAAGGTACATTTTCCCCTTTGAGATTCTTGATCGTGTCAGGGTTGTGGCCTATCGACTAGCACTTCCACCCAACATGACCAAAGTATATGATGTCTTTCATGTATCCCTCTTAAGGAAGTACATATCGGACCCTTCACATGTACTCTCTACTGAAGTGGTACAGTTGGAGGATGATCATTCTTATAAGGAGCAAACAGTGATGATCTTACATCATAGAGAAAAAGCTCTACGAAATAAGACAATGCCCCACGTCAAGGTGTTGTGGAGAAACCACAAGTTTGAAGAAGCGACTTGGGAATTGGAGGAAATGATGAAGCTGAGTTACCCACATATGTTTTACTGTGGGAAAAGGAAAAATTTCGAGGGTGAAATTTGTTAAGGGGGGAATATTGTAACGACCCAAAGTTTCATTAATGGAAATCCCTCTTGATCTAATTAAATGTCTTTTTATGTTTATATAAAATGTTAACTTCATTGGTTTTATGTTAATAATTTTGACCATTGCTAATATAGTCGTTGAACAGTTATCACATGATTAGTATAAATATAGGGCTTTAACAAATCCAAATTTACTAAGACAAAAGAAGTTATGGCCTCATCCAGTAGAATTTCTCCATACGAAGCCCATTTGTCGGAGCTCATAAAAGAGGTGGCATCCTTGGGCTTCTCACTTGACCAAGCCCAAGCTGAGCTTCATCATGTCAAGCTCAAACGGGACCATCTATGGGAAAAGTGGAAGTTCATAGAGATTACCACTCGAGCAATGTTATCAGAGCCACCCCAAGAGACTGTCACCATCGCACACCTTACCTTTAGGTCTTATGTGACTTTTTTAAGGGGTTATGTAACTAATCGATAGTACTATGTTCATGTACATTATTTTTTATATAGTAATGAATATAATTTCTTGTCATTATTGATACATGGTAAATAGTTTTTGAAGTACAAATGGTGTTTTTATTTATTATTTAATTAAGAAATCTATTTTATTAAATTATGGGATTTTTGAATTAAATAATATTTTAATAAAATATTATTATTATTATTATTAGACTAATTTTATTATATATAAATGATAATATAATTTTATGAATTCAATTATAATTTTTATTAATGTTTGAAAGCTGTTTTTGTCAAAACTTGTTAATTTTCGATAAATGTCAGTTTTTATTTTAAAAGTGAAAATTAAAATATTTAGAAAAATATATTAGATAAAATAAATTTTATTTTTGGAATCAGGGTGTCGAAATTGTCCAATGGTGAATTTTTCATAATTTTCTGAGACAGTCAAATTTTTGAGTAAAAACTAAATACCGTTTAAATATATAATGTGTTTTATGACATCATAATGACCCAATAGTGATGTAATAAAATACTATAATATTTATGTTCGGCCAATATATGTTTTACCATTAAAATAGTGTGATTTTGGGATACTTTAGCTTACTTTTCAAAGCATTAATGGACCCCTCAAAACTTATTAATCACCTTGTCTTTTTAAATTAATTTCCATGGGATTATGACCCACCTCCACATAAGCAACCTTATTATTTTAAGAAGATCGGACTTTGGCCTTATAAAATATTGTTTTCCTCTTCCCTTTTCCAAAAACCGTGGTCAAAAACCATTGTATTGTTTGTGGTTTGGATTAATTTAATTTAAGGTTACCCAAACCTAAATTATAAAGAATTCCCTCACCTTTTCTATATAAACCCACCCAAGCTCCCACTTCCTTCTCACTAATATCCTTTGGAGTACGTCCAACCTCTACCCTACTCTCTCTAAAATCCTCCCAAGGTTCCCCAATCTCCCAATAAGACTCTCACAGGCCTCTCTCTGGCCTTTGGAAGCACACTTCCAAGTAAGGGTTTTTTCTTCCTTTCTCATTTTTGTCCTATTTTATTCATGTTGTTATGCCCATTTAATTTCAATAATAAATGCTAGGTCATGGTTTCTAACCTCCCCCATACTACCCTCTTATTTTTTGAATTATGGGATACCCCTTTCTCTCTCATTAAATTCCTCCCATGTACACCCGTTACTATGCCAAAATGCTGAAAGGAACTTCTCTCTCCTCATTTACATTCAAGAAATACTTTTGTATCATGAATCTAAATTCAATTAAAATTGTTTGGACATGTATCTATATGACCCACTTACTGTACATTACATGTAAATATTATGAGGAACCCATTTCACTCTCATCAACCATTTTTTATGAATTCTTATGTTATGTCGTTATGCTGCCGAAATCGCACCGATTTTCTAAGCCAATGCAATTGTGTAGTGAATATCATGCCCATTTTTCTATCAAGGGTATTCACCTTTATGCACATTTACATATTGATTATAATGTTTCATGTATGAATTCCACATTCCTTTATTGTGGAATAAATGATTATGTTTTATGAATCCATGTTTTATGATCTATGTGGCACACTTATGCATGAAATGAAATGTTTAAGAAGGGTGTGCCCTTATAGCACTCCAATGCATTGTGTAAAGTTTAGTATCATGATAAGTCATGTACAATGAGTGTTGACTCATTCTAATTCAAATTCAATGAGGGTTTACTCATGATTTATGTTCAATTAGGATATACTCATGCTCCATATGCAATGAGATTTGGCTCATGCTAATTCCATGTTAAGTGTTGATGCCACATTTCCATGTTATGATTATCATGCATTATCACTCCTTTATGTTCATGTTTCTCTTATTCTCTTTTGATATGTCTATTTCCTAACCTGTATTGTACTCCTCATGATATTCAATGTGTACTCCCTTACTGGGCTTTATAGCTCACCCTTTTTTTATACATGTCCTCAGGTTATCCGATGCAATGCTAAGTGAGAGAGATGGTAGTGGTCATGTAAATGAATTTTTCAATAAAGATGTTGTATTTCATGTTTGATGTTTTTATTTAATGATTATAATCGCCAAATACACTAAACCTCTCGATATTATTTGTTATATCATGTGAAGTTTTATGTAACAAATCATGTTTTAGTTTGTAATAAAAGCAGGGTTGTCATAGTCTATTGAATGCCCATGCAATTAGCACCTGCTTTACCAATAATCTCTATATGTGTAGAGATATCTATAGTACCACACCATGATTAGGGTTTCTAAGAGATATCATGGATTCTTTGATCTCTTAGAGTAGTCCCTTATCACAATCCTAATCCTAGAAAAATGGCCTTTGCACCATGTCTGTAGTGTAGTGAGAAAGAACGGTGAATCTCGTTGATTAGTCTATAACATTCATGATACCCTCTTGTAGGTGACATTGCTCTTGTATATGTACATTGTGTAACATTTCTGGAAAGAACACCTCCCCGAAGAGGTTCTCAATTTCTTTCCAAGTGGCAGTCACCTTGTCATGTGTATGGATCAACAAGCTCCACCATCTCACCACCAATCCATAAAAAATACTTTCGGATGAGATCAATATATGGTTGAGAGGAATCTTGCAAAGGTGAAAAACTCATGTTACCACCTTCAGCCAATCCTCATCCACCTGGGGCTTAGTCTCACCCATGAACATGGGAGGTCTCTACCTCTAAAACCCATTTAATGAATTGTGCCCACATGCATCCTTTACTTGTAATGCTGGAAGGAACTGTTGATCGATGAGTGGTGGTAACCATGGGGCACAAATATTTGGTGCCATCTTTAGTACATGTCCTTGTAATGAAACCTCATCGCAATCTGTACCATCCTCTTGGTCATATAAAAAATCCTTGCTATATATATACATGGAGGCATCTTGAAAAAGAGCATAATGAACCACGTTTAATAGATTATACCAGGAGATCTAAATCTGACTCAAGAAGAACATGATAACACTCTCAATTCATATGCGATTCTTGCATCCAGTGTTTTCATGTACCGAGTCGAAAAGAAGTATTCATAGTCCTAGTGAATAGATAATCATCCACAACATGACCACTAGACATACCAAGTTATATGATCAAATGTGAGACATTCAACACTATTTCCAAAAAAACAGAGACTTCTAGTCCATATGGTAGAACTGACCACATCTGACACCACTTTTTCATGGCTCGTCCCCCAGGCCACATGTTCTGACTACCCCAAACCCACCTCCCGATGGCCAGGGGAAAACGACTAGCACCGATGGCATTATCCTGTAAGTGGGAGACATTTCCCTAGGTACCTAGACACACACACACAAACACACACAGATATCAAAACCCAAAAAGGTGAATAGTTAACAAATATTCCACTATGACAACCAATGAGAATAAAAGTACAAAACCAGATGTAAAAGGGGCTAGAATACAATCTTAAGAAAAATAAAATTAAAATTCCCCAAATTCATTCTACAGTGACCCCTACATGAAGGGAAGGTGAATGGGGTTCCACCTAATGTCGTTGAAGTACAACTTATCTATCGTATCTCACTAGGAATCACCTAGTGTTGGACCGCAAAGTTAAAGCATCTGTCATCATCGCAATACACAAAACATGTGGGTGGATCCTGTTTTGGGATGAGTAACACAATACATAGTACACACCCTAAAACACATCGGTAATACCAAAAATAAAATTATGTACAAACTAGACTACTAATGAGGTACACGAAGTGTATCCTATAAGAAGTACTGTCTAGAGAGATTCACTAGAGTCAAATCAGTTAGGTATACCCTAAAAAGAAAGAAAATAATTCTTAATGGATTTCCCTCAAAGTCAAACACTCTAAATCCATATATTTCTCCCCCTAATGTATCTCAAAAGTGTTAAATCCCTAGAAAGTGATAAAAGAGTCCTCTTCTTTTGAATCTCTTTAACTATAATGTACATCTTCGCTAGTAGAGTAATAATCATTCACTTATTACTACACTCCTAAACCGCCATAGTTTGAGTCCTCTTATTCAACAAATCAGTAATATATTCCCCTTACAAAGCATATAAGCTAGATCCAAATCAACTGACTACATATACTCAACCGCCCAACACTTCCATAGATTCAAATTTCACTGTGAAAAAATGTAATCTATGTTCTTATGATCTATATACACAATAATATTTTGTCTCAAAAGACAATGCCTCAAAAAAATTTAGGGATATACCTCTATATCCATATCGAGGCTGGGTATTGGGTAATTCCATTCACGAGGACAAGACTTCCAAGACCTATACACCCTAAATAAATCAACATTCATCAGCATTTCCCCATGTCCAATCCTAGAAGCATCAAAAACAAAATATAATCCTCAACTCTCTCAGTTAGGATCAAGATCGATATCGATGTCAAGTTCTTCATTAGCTCTTGGATGGAACTCTCACATTTTTCCTAATAGCCAAGATTTACCCCCATTTGGCCAATCCTGAATTTCATTTTTTCAAAAAGAAAAAGTAATAAATATACCTCTAATTACATCAATCAAATCCAAGGAATCATCATATATGGAAAAAAATATGGGGGTTCTCCCAATACACCACTTCCCAAACCATATCTGAGTCCAATGACAAACCTTCCCTTGAGATAATGTGACCAATGTAGTGTACATGATCAATCCAATGATGAATCTATAATAGCACAGTGTATAGTTCATTTTAACTTAGTGAACTCAGTGTGAAGTTAAGAAGATGGGCCTGAACGTAATGAGTCATAGATTATACGATCATGTCATTCAAAAACACCACAAAAATCAAATACATGTATGAATGAAAGATTTTATTCATCAAGATCATAAATACCAATGGGGAATTCTTCAACCCAAAAAGCATTATTAAGAACTTGTATTGACTATACCTACATTTAAATGCAATCCTCGGTATAAATGATTGAAAAAATTTCAACCGATGATACCTTGATCTCAATTCTATCATTGAGAAAGAAAAAGCTCCCCCCAAATTTTCAAATAGATCATTAATTCATATATTTGTATAAAAGTTATTCGCAGTCATCTAGTTCAACAACTAGTAATCAACATAAATGTGAAAACCACTATCATACTTCTTTTCAAACAAAACTGGATCACACCATGGATATGTACTCACACGTAAAAATACCTTATTTTTCAAAAAAAATTATCTGAGTATTAAGATCCTAAAGATCTGTAAGTACGATTCCGTATTGTAAAATTTAATATAGATAAACCCATATGATAAGCTCAATATTAAATTAAACATCTCACTTTGTTGGCATCCTTGAGCAATTTTCAAGAAGAAAACATGAATCCCATAAAATATGAGCTGAAAGACATCTCGAATTTAACCTCAATCATCTGAAAATATAATATAATCCTAGTTTGTAATCTCTTCCTTCTAGGATATCCCACTATATGTGGTGAATATCGTTTTCACCCTTATGATATTTAAATGTCACTATCTTTTTTGTAAATATATATATAGGTTTGGTATGCTACTAACTAGTCCATTACTAGAATTAGGACAAAGTATGACGTATCTAAGATCTAAATACCACATAGAAAATGAAACTCCCTAACATCAAGATAAAAGCTTGTGCAAAAAAAATATCTCTCGACCGTACCTACAATGGTGTATCTAGAATCAAAACCCTGCTCAAAGACTCCACTACCAAGATCAAACCATTAAAATATTGTACATAAATAAAGGAATTACAGTCACTATTATCAAATAAAAAATTATATATAGCGTAAGTTATAAGAATACTACCTCTTAACTATTTATGGTCCAACCTCTCTATCCACTAGTTTGAGAAGAACTGCATGCAACTCTCATACCCTTCTTCCCTATGATATCATCTGACAACCCTATGATGCACCACTCTGCTGATATAGGAACACTTTATCTGAAGTACAACACCCACTCCCTCTACCACCAGGGCTAGTAGAAATCCAAATACCATACTAATATGGTGTATAAGAACCCTTTAACACACACAGATTGTGCCTAGCATCTCAATAATTTCTTATATTTCATGGGTCGCTGCAGAACCTATGCATATTTATTATCATGCCTCAGGCTCAGTGCATAGGGGAACTATGTCTGGAAGTGTCTCGACCTACCACACTGGTGAAATATCAATCATGAAAGTTCATATGTAACTAATACCATTTAATGGCCACATTCCATTCCACTACTTTGGCTATAATTATCATAACAACACTTCCTACTCTATAAAGTTATACATCCTGATCATCTAGCAGAAACCACATTTCATGCATTGGAACCCTCCCTTAGGTTCCCCTTGCATATGAGAGCTTCATTCATGACTTCTAAAAAACTTCTTTAGTTGGAATATGTTATCATAAGGGATAATCTCACATTTAAGACAATATTAAATCCTTGTTTATATAATATCCTCATCTCATTAAATTTCTAGAACAAAATGATTCAAGTCTATAAAGTATCCATCATAGTCCATAACAAAAATACTCACCTGATCCAATCTTGTGAACTTAGTTTCTTTATCTTTTCTCAGTGTGTCTAGATAAAGGTTCTCCAATATTTTCTCTTTATTGTCCTTCCATTCAATGCTTTATATTTAACATTACCGATATTGGATGTACTACCATTTCTTGTCTTTTCTATATAATGTGTATCTATCCAATTTAACTTTATTCTTAGTAGATGTATATATGTGGTTAATTATAGTCTGGATATCCTCAATCCAGAACTTGGATTCCTTTGGTACAACCTTTCTGGTAACCATCAGACGGTTCTAAAACTAGAAATATTATATTAGATAATAAATTCTCTACCCAACCTACCCTGGGTATCCTTCCATAAAATACATAAATCAAAAAAAGTTCTCAACTAACAACTCTACGACTTCCTCACCCAGTAGTATCAGTAATATAGGTTCCACCATTGTAGGATCATCCCTAACTATTTAATCTTATCTTCCTCCTAACAAGTGTCATCTTGGAGGCATAACTCTACAAATTCAAAACACACATCTTAGAAAATATTTCACTACATAAAGACATTTGTGGGAAACACAATAATACACAACAAGTAATATCCCTTAACCCTACCATATGGTCACACCTAGGCTCTATCACTACCCTTAACCATCCAACACATAGGTTATGTTTAACGAAATGTGAAAAATCATTTCTGTTTAATGTATCTTTAGAAGCCCATTTATTCACATCTTTCATATTTTATAATTTTTTAGTTTCACATTCATAACTATTTTAAATTCAATATTTCAAAGGAAAAAAATCATGTTTAGAAACATACCAAAAAACCTTCTTGTTTGTGCATACCTAAAATTATTTATACCCCAAAAAATTCTTATGTTCCTAAAATTATTTAGGCATACACAAAACATGTTCTGTAATATGTTGTGATTCAATTCATAGAAACTGATAAACAATAATCACATCACACAACTTGTTTTTCACACACGGTGAAAAAATATTCAATTACATTAGTAAAAAAAAACAACAGTCCAACAGTACTTGGGTTTTCCCCTGTACATGGTTTACTTACACCCATTAAAAATCTCATAACCATGACCTGAATCTCTACTATCTTCAGTTTACCTTTAACAAATAATATTATAATTTAAAAGAAATTAAATATCCTATGATAAAAAAAAATTATCATTCTAAACTGGGTTCCACACATCTGTGACCTTAACTAGATAGTGACATGACCTCGGGTGAACCTCCTCTCACACATGAGGCTTCTGACTAGTCGGGAGGGTCTAATAATAATCATAGGGAGAGTAATCCCTTGTTTATCTGAGTAATACACCAAAAATAAATATGAAAAAACATTATAGAATAACATATAACCATAACCTGAAAAATTCCGGATCACCAGGAAACCAAAATATTAAGTACAATATTAAAACTAATCAATATGTATTTCTTTCCAATGTACACTTTAGGTGTCAAAATGAATACCCAATAGTAAAGACACAAAAAAATCATAAGTGCGTCCCAAACCATGTTTGGTTTCTCTCATCTATTATAAATTTCAAATGAACCATCTAGTATAGGCCCCTTTCCCCTGACATGTCCTGAAACTATGAAATCTATTCGAGTACTCATCAGGTAGCTAGAGTACAGACTGAGTACAATTAAGAAGGACACCACCAATGAAGTCTAAAACAATATCCAGTCAAATGACTTTATTTGGATTTCAAATAAATAAATAAAATTAATAGAGAAATCAAATAATTTTTTTTAATTTACTCATTATTTAACTATATATATACCACCGGGTTTCTTAGGACACTCTAATTGTCAATACCTACTTTGGCATGTGCCTTAGTATGATCTATATCACATATTTAATTATTATTTTATTATAAGGAAATGGGATTTCATCATTCACTCATATCGATACATTATCATGACTAATTTAATACACGATCCAATAACATCAATTTGGGTATTGGTCATCATACCTAGGACCCCATGGGATTTTGATTTACTAGAATGATTCCAAAACTGAAATACCAATTGATCGCTATGGGATATTGTTGATTTATTCCATGCCCCACACATGAATATCAATTCATAACTATCAGCTATTAATGAAATATCTATTTCCTAAACATGAGTAGGACATAATAACACATATCACAATTCATATATATCACAATGTCACATCAATGATGATTACTCATAATTAATCTTCATACCACATTTCACCGTCACAATTTCCATTAATTTATTCAAATATTAATTAATCCAATTCACAATTTCAATTTTTCAAATAATAAATTAATGTTTTAATTATAATGATTCCATAATCACAATATTTCAAAAATTATTTCCACAGTTAGTTATTAATTTCTATAATTACATAATCTCAAAAATTTACATTAATTTTTTTAATAATTAATTAATACAATTTAACAATATAAATATCCCATCAGTAAATCGATAATAAATTAATCCATAAATCACAAAATACTAACATTTAAAAAATTAATTCAATAATTAATTCATCCCTATGGGCCCATAAGGGTTGAATCACAAGCGAGAGTTTCCTTAACATCTAGGGTTTCACGGCCACCACATCTCCTTCCTCCCACCCTTCTTGTCTTCCGACGGGCTAGGGTTTTCACTGCTCTTCTCCTTCATCTTCTACCCTCGTTTCACATTTCATCTTTCACTGCATCTGGTTTGGGTTTGTTGGCACTCAGATAGGTGATCCTGCTAGAATCCTAGTCAGAGAGAAACCCCCTTTTATGGAGCAACACATGCGGTGAAGATCGACGGAGCGACACATGCGTTCAAGAGAGATGGAGTGACAAAATCGTTGTCGATGAACCCTTCGACAGAGAAAGGCTTGCAGTTTCACCTATAGATATCACCACGTTTTGGTCATTTGGCTTCGATGAAGTTGGTATGAGGTAGGGTCATTGTTTCCATTTTCCAGAGCTACTATGTAGATATGGATGTCAGATGGCTTGGTACCAATGATGTACTCTACTCAACGTTCATCCCTTCCAGTTTGTTTCGAGGTTGAAACAATGTAGGGTTATTATCTTCTACCGAAGTAAATATGAGGTCACAGAGGTTGACCATAGGAATGCTTAGGGCTTGAGGAGTTTCCTCATTTTTTCTCCCCTATTCGGAAATGTTTTTCCCTTTGGGGTTCTGATTTTTAGTTCTAGGGTCTAGCTCCACCATTATCTAATTCTCCACTGCTCTTTTCAACTTTCCCTTTGCACACGCCCCCACTATGGGATGGTTTGAAGGATTATTTGTAAAATTGGGATGATGTTGGTGGATTTGATGTTGGAGTATATGATCTTGGAATATTTTGGGTATGATTCATTGGTGGATTTGAGGTGATATGTTTGATCGTGTATGTTTATGGGTGAAGCGGGCGCTTGCGGGGCTGGGTAGTTCTCGACACGTTCCTCTGATTTTACATTATTTTGGTTTGGGTATAATCTACTATTGGGATCCTTGATAGGTATGGTTTTACACTATTTTGGTGTTTGGGGTTGGTTCTATTGCATGTTTACAATGGTGGATGTCAATGGACATGTTTCTTTGTTTGTTGTTCATCTTGTTTTGGTTATCACTTAGCCTCAAAGTGAATTTTGTCAGGTTCTCACTCACGCTTAAAGTGATTTATTTGAAAATAAAAAAAAAATTATTTCCTAATTAATACCTATTTCAATTCATTAATTAATTAACTCACCGAATTAATTAATTAAATTAAGATTCGATATTATGAAATGAATCCTAAAAATTATACATTTCCATAAATGAGATTTAACTCATGACTATGTGATTTTAATAATAGACCACTAACCTTGAATCTTTGAAAATTGATCACCCAATGAACAACCCAAATTGGATGTTGTCAATTAATATTATTAGGAAGGACACAATCTAGACCTCATACACAAATCGACGTTCATATGAAACATGTTATCTTAAATCTTGATCTAGATCCAATAGTCCTATATATAGATTCAAAATATATAGATCAAGATCCCTCAAAATTGAGGATATGTTCTCAAAAAATAATAATATAAGAAGATGAGAGATGTGGGAAATCAATCAGGACGAAACCACATACCTGATGTGGATCAGATATGCTAATTAGGAATTGAATTGCCTCGAAAAGTGCACGAATGACCTTTAAATACCTCATTAAGGCTCTAGAATCAATAGAATTTGATTATGGATCAATCTAGTCCATACATGTTTATAATATGTGGGTTCAATAATTTTTATAATAAATGTATATGGATTAAAATCCTCTATGAAGAGGTATCTACTCGGGGTGCATGGTTTCCCCTAACCTTATTCCTAACCATACACCTCTTCTAAGGGGGTGCACTATTTCCCTTTTAATGGTGAAAAATTTGAAAAATTATGCTCCATACATGCAAAAATCCTTCATCCATGTTTTCAAAGTTTCTTGGGCCATGGTAAACTGTTGGAGAAATTTGTACACCAAACATGCACTACCCTCTTTCAACCAATTTTTCTGAAATTATTCACCCAAACTAAACCCATGGTAAAACCCAAATGAATAGAAATCAATAATAGAAAGAGGTGTACATGTAAATTCAGATCATACATATCTATTATAGGTTGTGGTGTTTCATTAAGGCTCTTATGATTATTAAATATCTCACAATTCTCTCCATATAGACAATGCTTCCAGATTTTCGACATAACGATCCTATCCAGCACCTCTAGAACATCTGTGGGGTAGTTTATATAATTAACATTAAACTATTTTGATATACAGGATATCTAATTATCATTTTTATTAGTTTAAAATATATTCCCATTTATTAATCACCAAAATATTCCACAGAGAGTTTCCCACTTATCGATATTGTAATTAATGGTGTAGTGATAAGCCTTATTTTCAACTCTTTTAAGTAGTCTTCACATTCATTGGTCAAGCGATACATTTTTCATTTCTAGTACTACTCATAGAGTGGTTTTCAAAATCATGAGATTTTCCTCTTAAAATTTCATGAATACCCATCTTGACCATGGATACTAAAAATATCCCTTACATATGTGAGTCTTGGAAACTTCTCAATTTTTGTTTTTTGGAAGGGTCTATAGATATTTTTTTTTTGTTATAATTTTCCCCCATAAGGAAAATTTCTCCCTCTATAACTCACATTTACTATACATTTAATATATTTGAACTCTTCATAGTTCCTTTACCACAACATTCAAATTCTCATCATGTTACTCCATTTTCATGGAGTATATGATAATATCATCTATAATGAAAACCCAAAATTGGTTATTGTGATTTCTAAATACTCTATTCAATAAGTCCTTAAAAATTTCTAGATAATTAATGAGTTTGAAGGTAATAACTATAAACTCATTGTGTTCATACCTCATTCAAATGGTAGACATGAGAATATATTCATTCCTCACCTTTAATTGGTGATATCCCAACTAAAGGTCCACCTAAATGAAATACTTCACCCACATATAGTTGATTAGATTACTTGTCTGCCCATGATAGGGGGTACTTTATATTCTTTGTGATTTTATTGAGCTCATTTTAATCAATGTAGAGGTGAATTGATCAAATATTCTTCAAGATGATGAGGAATGGTGAGCCCCATGGTGATGAACTCTGGACTATAAAACAAATTTCTAGATTCTATTATAATTACTTATTTAGTTCTTCCAAATAAATGTTGTTCATTATATATGGAGTATTTAATATGGTAAAATATACTGGTATATGTTCAATGGATAACACAGCCTCTCACTCAGGAAGAATAACTTGAAATTTTTCTAGGAACACATCACTGTAGTCCCTCTCAGTGGTCATCTCTTAGAGCATGATCAACTCTGTTGCCTCAATCATTTGGTCTAGATATGTTTACACAAAAATAAATATTATCCATAATTAAGATAAATATTTTGAATTAGATTCATCCTCCTCCTAGTGCATGTACATTATTATGGGATTACTTAGTTTGTAATGAGTGATCTCATATTCCTAATTGTCAATGATTGATTTATATAGATATTGCCAATATATTCCCAATATTGAAACAAAATCAATGAAAGGAAGTAACATACAATTTTTTGAGTGGTTTAGTCCATAAATATTAATTAGGGGTGTTATAAAATTTAGATACAATAATTTCCCCATTTTATATTCTCACATGTAACTAAATAATCATATCTTATAGTGGTGTTTTAATAGTTCTAATAAACACACAATATATGAAAAAATTCATAGAAGTCGAATAGAATAGTAAAGTTTGTGTTCTTGAATGAATAATTAGTGTACCCTTCGTGACATCATTATCAGGATCCACCTCAATAGTAGTTATAGAATATTCCCTTCCTTGATTCCATGGAGTTTATTGTTGTTGATTTTCACTAATAACACTTTTATTAGGGCCTTAGATCACATAATGCCTTTTTACAAGAAGTTGAATCATTGAATGTAAATACCCAATGATTTTTCAATGGAAATTCCTTTCTTATAAATATTTCATAATCCCACAAAATCACTAAATAAAAAAAATTGGGTACCACTGCAAAAGCGGCACACGACGCATGGAAGAAAACAGAATTTTATGTGAATTGTAACCTAAGATTATGAATATTAACACACCCTTATGAATAGTGATGTACCCTAATAAATATTAACCTTACATATGATAGTATATAAATAATATTCAGGTGGAAGTAATCTATACCTATGTTTTGGATTAAGTAAATAAATGTTTAAAAACTATATTATAGAATACATTATGACTTTAATTAAATATTAAATTAATCACATTTAGAAAATTAATTTTTAAAAATGGACTTCATTTTCGAATTCTACACATCAAAAAATGGTTAGGGGGGAATGTTTTTATTTTTTTGAAATACTCATATTTTTTTATGAATAGTGAAATACAGTAAAATACCGTATATAAAAATTATCTGTTATATAAACTATTTATGGCCACATAAGTGATGTAATAAAACATGGTTAAATATAAAATTAATTTAATACTATTCTTGGTCATTTAATCATCACTATTTATTATCTTTTGGAAAATTAATAAACTAATGATTAAACAATTATGAGGACCCTCCTCTCCTCCACTATATAACCTCCCCTCACTCCCCCTTCTATTGACTCATATAAGCCATAAATATCCTAACATTTCATCCCAAATACCCCTCTATAGTCACTCCCCATGTCCAATAATATCTTCTTCTTTCCAAAATACCAAAATACGTTCCCTTAAAGAGGTTCTCAAATAGGTTATTTCATGATGGAAAGCACATTTCTTTTTCATTTAGTTTCATTTCAATTTATCTTATTCTGTTATCCTCTCCTAACCTCCTCTGTCCAAATAACCATGATAGATCCATTATCAACTATATAATATAATTATATCATTTTAATGGAATAACCATCATCAATATCCTAACTCTCTCTCTCTCTCTCCATTTTATTTTATAAATGAAATCAACGTCGATGAGGTATAAATTTATAACCTTCATAGATGACGATGATTCATTCCTCGATATATCCGTCATTACTAGTCATGAAAACATTTTTATAGTTTATCCAAACTATAATATATGTATTATAACCTAATTAATATTTATGAACCTGTGTACATACATATTATTAAATTGTATGACCAAAATAGTTCTTAGTAATTAAAATACTGCTAAAGTAATCTATGTGAATGTCATAAATATCTCGTCTAAGGATTTATCCTTTTTCAAGGTAACCAAATGATATAAAGGATGATTAACACATATTTATGTTTAAAAATAAATTTTAATTTCAATTTTGGAGATATACATCCATTCCACATGAACTCCAATACATAATAACAAGTGAACCGATTATGAAAATAAGAAAATGAACACTCTGAAAAGACGAAATTCAATATAATAACATATAATTAAGGGCATAAATAAACTAAAAATAATTATGGTAAAATATATAAAATTATAATAGGTTTTGAAATAATTTATTAATAAGTCGAATTTCATATTCCAAGACCTTAAGTTAATTATTGGAGAACATTCGGACTTACGGTAATGGTTTTCCACCCGAACCTCCATTTTCATTTGTGTTACTTTTATTGTCTAATTACCTCAATGAAATTATTTTGTATTATTATGTAATCCTCATAAATTATGTTTAATTGTTCTAAATATGGTAACCATCAATAATAATTTCTGATTTTATGTGGATTTACATGTTTTAAGAGGAATATTAAAATTATTTCTAAAATACATGCTCAGTTGAAAAGAATTTCTCAAATTCTTACCTATTTTCATGGGCACTATATAATATGTTTTTGGAAACCATTATATTTATAAAATTAAAAATTTTATTTTGAAAATAATATCCTTCTTTACTTATGGTTTCATACATATACTTTTCCCAAATAGCTCAACTTTCCAAAATAAGAGCATTTACCTCAATAATTACTCAATGATTTTATAAGAGTATTTTCATCCATTTCAATGATATTGGTGATTATTATGTATTATTGGGCTTATTGTTTTATTAAATTATCTAAAATATTTAATAGTATGGTTTATGAATTGTTTTATTGAGGATGTTCTATCCGGAAATCATTCACCAATTTACTCTGAATGGTTAGTATTTATTCTTAATGTTTGGGGAATGTTATTAACATTTCATAAATGAGTTTCGTTATGAGTGTATATGATGTTTATTTTTATCCCCGATCTTATGAGGAATGCATTGGAATTATTATGGGATGGTTGTGGCTAGCTATATCCCCTCGATGCATTGGTAGGTCTCATGAGAAAAATATACATGTAATTGGATGAGGCCTTTCCCATTTCGATATATAGTTTTGGCCTAGGCCTTAATCATTTTTAGATGTCACGGCCGAGGCCATGAAAAAATGAATCATAATTTCTCGAATATCCACATACCTCATTATGAATCCAGTAATTGAATTTTCATGTGGTAATTCGACAAGTTTTAAACCCATGATTTTGTTTTATTATGGTATTATTTACACAGCTCGTATTCCTCCCATAATGTGTTCGTGTTTATTTTTTAAGGGCATGTGTTCTCAATTATTCACCATGCCTAATATTTATTTTTATGTTTATGTTATCTTCCGATGTATTTCTTACTCCTATTGAGAATCAGATATCACCCCTCTCTTATGATTCATTTTTAAAAGGATATGAAGAAGTACGTTATGAGTGACTTGCAGGAATAATCTAGGAGGCATGGATGTTTCTAATGGAATTAATTATTGTTTTATTTCCTTTCATGATGTAATGTTGAACTTATATTTGTATATTGTTTAATATGCTACTAAACTACTTGGTCCTTTGGAATACATATAACATGTTTATATTCTAATGTAATAAAATAAACCATTGTCTCTGAGAGAATGGGTTCAGGTACTTACAGATAGTATCATAGAATGTTTAGTAGAATACCAAGAAACTAGATTTAGAAAACATAGATTAGGGAACAGATCCTGAATATAGTCTTCAAGGATTAGAATAAAAGAAAATTCTAGTATTTTTTAAAGGAATATATTATGGGGATATTTCAAGAAAATACATCCCTTTCTAGATAAAAATTGTTAGAGGTGGCACTGGCATAGATGTACCTAGGAGATAAACAACTGACAATGAGTATTAGGAATGACCCAGGGTATCCCAGTACACGATAATGGTCCTTTCTGCACTCTTTGTATTGACACTCTCAAGGGATGTGCTTAGTATAATTTAAATTTTATTTAAAAGACATTACTAAGTATTTAAATGTATTCTTTTCCTCAAAGAAAACATTTTTGTGATTAAGGTATTAGCCATGTGTAAGATTACAATTTATGATAAGTATATTTTTATGTTAGGATTATACATTATTTTTCATTATCTAATATAGTGTGTTTCATTATCTAGAAATGGGTCCTAGTGGAAGAAAAGGAAATAGCATGAACATGCATATCCCATATTGGGATTTCCATCAGACACAAGATAATGATGTTGGCTCTCATGCTATGACTGGTGCAGAGCAGTTTATAACTATATTGGGAACTCTTACTCAGGTTATGAACAATAACCTTACCTATATGGATCATTCGGATCCTCCATGTGGAAGAGATTTTTTAGATCGCATTATTCAAAAAACATCCTCCAACATTCAATAGGACTACAAACCCCTTTGTAGTTGAGCAGTGGATAAGTTTCGTAGAGAAGATATTTCTTACTTTGGGATGTAACAAATGAGAGAAGGGGTTCATGGATGTTTATCACCTATTGAGAGATGTGGATCAGTGGTGGTCATCAATACAAAACTCAAAGGAGGAAGAAGAGATAGAATAGATAGAATAGAGGGACTTTAAGGTGATATTTCTACAGAAATATATTCCCCGTGAACAATGAAAGGATATGGAACGTTAGTTTTTGAATTTGAGGTAAAAGTAAGTTGTTAATGTAGCAATGTATGAAGCTAAAATCACAAGGATAACAAGGCATTTTTTGGACTACATACGATATTCAAGGAGCAAGATTGACCGATTATTTGGTGGCCTAAAGCCATTACTCTAGTGGGAACTGGTCTCCCAAATATTCTTATCATATGATGATATAGTTTCATGTGCTATCAAGAGTAAAAAATAATTCTATATTTATTATAAATTTATGTGAAAGTAAGATAAGAATAGGGCTGCTGAGAACTCTGGAAAAGAAAATAAGGAAACAAGGAAAAAAAGGAAGAGTTGAATTTACACCCTATAAAAATTGTGGAAGGAAACACCCTAGTGCCTTGTTAAAGGGAAATGGAGTATGCTACTAATGTGAAAAGAAAGGCCACATTTCTGGTGATTTTAAGGGAAATAAATAATCTATTAATATTTAGTTCTATAATTTTCGGGAGATACGACACTCTCCTAATGATTTCCGAAAGCATTATAGAAACATGCTAAAGAAAAGGCCAAGGGATCAGGGACAAGCATATACAATCACAAATTCATAAGTTGATGTTTTTAAAGAATTTTTGGTAGGTACATTAATTGTTTAATCCAAATTATCCAATTTTTTATTTGATTCTGGATCATCACATTCATTTATATCTTCCCAGTTTTCCAAGAAATCTAGACAAGTCCAATATAATTTAATCAGGAATTAATCAGTAAAAACTCTTAGTGGATGTATCCTTGAAACAATGGTGTGTCGATCAGTCCCCCACCTGACAAATATACATACTTTAGTTGATAAAATTATCATCATACCAATTATTTACTTTGATATAATTTTCGGTATGAATTTGATATCAAATTATTATTTGAAGATCTATTATAAGAAGAAAGAAGTTAAAAAAATTTAGAATAGTGCAGAATCACTTATCATTAGAGTAGAAGAATATCCTTCTAATTCTCATCTAGATCCACCCTCTATAGATCTACAAAATTCAATTATTGGATAGGAAGGAAATACAATTACTATTTGTGATGAAAATAATGTTAAAATATAATATGTACCTATTGTGCAAGAACATATTGACGTCTTTACGGAGGATTTAACTATACAACCTCCAGAGTGGGAAATTGAGTTTTCTATTGACACAATTCATGGTTCAAACACCATATCAAGGACCCCTTAATGAATGTAAATTGTGGAGTTATAGGAACTAAAGAAAAATCTATAGGAATTGAGTGCTAAAGGATTTATTCACCCTATTTTTTCTCCATGGGGGGACCATGTTCTTTTTGTTAAGAAGAAATATGGGTTTATAACTATTGCAAATATTGCCTTTATTAGTGCTAGAAAAGGGCATTAACAACACTAGAAAAGACCTATTCATCAAGGTGAAGATAAGGGGGTACCTTTAATCAGTGCTCAGTAAAGCGCTGCTAAAGCCCCTTTTATCATCACATAAAGAAAGAGATGATAAAAAGGTCCTTTATCATCGCTTTTTTTAGAGTCAATAAAAGTAACCTTCTATCAGTGCATTTTTTAGCACTGATAAAATTAAAATAAAATTAAATAAAAAGTTAAAAAAATACAATGTTTGGGGAGCTATTAAGAGCATTGAACCCCACCCCACCCCCCCTTTTATCTGCGCTAGGCGGAACCCTCCCACTCTCCTTATGCACTACACTTTCTCATGCATCCCCCACATGCCTACACGCACCCTGCTTTAACATGAACTCCAATGTGAGACCTTCCCCCTTGTGCACTTACACCTTTACCAGAAAGCTATTTCGTTTTTTTCTCTATTTAAGGATATATCTATTCATTAATAATTATATATATAGTCATATTTATTCGTATATTAATATAAATCCATATTAATATAAATTTATTTAATTATATTAATACATATATATTTATTCGTATATTAATATATATATTTATATATTAATTTGTATATTAAAATATTTTCATATTTATTAATATATATAGTTATATTTATTTGTATATTAATATAGATTTATATTAATATAAATATATTTACTTATATTAATACATATAAAACTATTCATATATTAATATATAAATATATATTCATAAATTTATATATATATATATATATATATGTATATATATATATATATTTAGTTGTACTTTTTTATTCGTATATTTATTTTTATATTAATATAAATTTATAAGATTAGTTATAAATACATTTATAAAATATTTTTTATGTGTCTTTACAAATAAATAAATAAATACATACATACATACATATATACAACACACACATATAGACACACAAGGAGACACATACACACACTGTTTCCGACACTTTCGTCGGGGCGGGTGCATCAGTCACGTGGAGGACGCGCAGCTGTTGCCCCGTATTCCCTCTTTCGAAATGCAGGCAGCATCTACTCCTTATTCAGTGATGTATGCTCCTTGATCGAAATGGGATGATTGGATGTTTGTTCCTCCTTCCGTGGATTCCTCCTCGGAGCTCGTCACCTAGTTCGGGTCTCCCTTATAGGTTTAAGTCGTTTGTTCGTGAAACTCTTCCTGGAGACATATCTTCATGGACACCAGTTAATTACGTGGAATCTGTCTGGACAATCCAATGGGTCTGGTCAGGGCAGGAACCTTCGGTTAGGGGATTAGTCATGTTGTGCATCATTGGAATGTCTGGACACTGGGGGATTGGTGTGTATATCTAATGTCCCTTATTATATGGCTTCTCGAGGGCGCAGAAGCCCGAGGCATCCCACAGCAGACGTGGGGAACCATATTCCATTGGCATGTATCTAAGGTTTTCCTTAGCTTCCCATGTTTAACACAGGGTATCCCGCAAGATCAACATCAAGCAGAGATGGATCAGACTGATTGAAACACTGATTAGAGTGGATCAGATGGAATAACACCCTGGATGGAATTCTGATATTGTGTCCAACACGTGGGTGGATTCCTGAATTTTGATTGATGGAATGGGGAGTGGGAGTGGCATGATCCCACCGAGACATGGCAGCGCAGGTAAGAATTAGGATAGATGATGGAGAGTTTGATTGGAGTGGAGGGGGAATGAGATGGGACCGTCGTGAAGGTGAAGGTACTGTTGGACTTGAGCCTTGAAAAGGCTTCATACGTATCCTTGTGGTAGGGAATCAATGTCCACATAGTTCGGTGGGACGATGGGACATCTGTGGAGGTAGCCCGTGTGAATGGACACATGGATGGGAGCCAGAGGAAGTAGAACCTCCAGGTTAGGGAATGACCTTCACGAGACACATACGCCTGATGGAGGGTTTAGGATGAGACATGAGTGATGGGATTGAACCTTGTGGAGGCTACCGACGTACCTTAGCATGGCAAGGATCAAAGGCCACGTAGTTCAGGTGGCGAATATAGTTTAACGTCATGTGGGATGGGGGAGAACCGACGTGAAGAGGGTCGGAACAACTGCGTGTTGGGGATTGAACCTCATGGCAGCTTCCGACGTACCATGCCTTGAATGGATCAAATACCCTGTGGTTTTGGATGGATTGGGGCTTACACAATATGGTGGCCCAAGGTGTTGGGGCTTGAACCTCGAGGAGGCTTCCTACGTACCATGCATTGACATGGATCAATGTCCCCGTAGTTCGGTATACATTGGGGATTTCACTCTGAGGCAGCCTAAGGTGTTTGTGCTTGAACCTCATGGAGGCATCCTATGTACCATGCATTGACATGGATCAAAGTCCCCATAGTTCAGGATGGGTTGGGGCTTACACTCTGAGGTGGCCCAAGGTGTTGGTGCTGGAACCTCGTGGAGGCTTCCTACATACCATGCCTTGACATGGATCAATGTCCCGTAGTTCCGGATGGATTGGGGCTTACACTATGAGGCGGTCCATGGTGTTGGGGCTTGAAACTCGTGGTGGTTTCTTACATACCATGCAATGACATGGATAAAAGTATATGTAGTTTGGGATGGATTGGGCCTTACACTCTTAGACGACCCAAGGTTTTGGGGCTTGAACCTCGTGGAGGCTTCTACATACCATTCCTTGACATGAATCAAATTCCTCATAGTTTGGGATGGGTTGGGACTTACACTCTGTGGCAGCCCAAGGTGTTGGGTCATGAACCTCATGGAGGATTGTTTGTACCATGCCTTGACATGGATCAAAGTCCCCATAGTTCAGGATGGATTGGGCCTTACACTCTGAGGTGGCCCATGGTGTTGGTGCTTGAACCTCATGGAGGCTTCCTACACACTATTCCTTGACATGGATCGAAGTACCTGTAGTTCGGGATGGGTAGGGGATTACACTCTGAGGTGGCCCAGGGTGTTGGGGATTGAACCACATGGAGGCTTCCTACGTACCATTCCTTGACATGGATCAAAGTCCTCGTAGTCTCGAATGGAAAATATAGTTTATTGTCATGCAGGACTGGGGAATCTAGGGCTTTTGCTTTGAGGGGGCCCAAGGTGTTTATAAGGGTCGGTGCTCACACTAAGAACTTGTGTGTCATTCTCGGTGTGAGAAATAAGAGATAGAAGAGACCCAATGATCACGTCTCCAAAGGTTCGTCCATGGGAAATTGAGTGGGGCTTATGTGTTGAGCGGCCAACGAATTCGGGACTTACTCCATGATGGAGGCCCGTGGCGACAAATGGTTGCAGGAGAGGGACCTGGGACTGAAGAAAGGATAAGAACCCTTCCCTACCATGACCTTCGATGGCCCTGGGGACTGAAGATGAAAGGAGGATCAGGGATTCTTCCTCCTACAAGAAAAGCTGGGGGCTTACACCGAGATGGCCGCCCTTGCCTCACAGAAAAACGCCACTCCGATAAAAAGGATATTATCCCCTGTGAGGGATGATCCCATCCTCATGGAGATGAGTGGTGAAAGAGAATTTCCAAGGTGGGGGGCCCTATGTACGAGGCATGGGGCCAGGTCACAGTATAACATCATGTACTGAGGACGATGCTGCATGGCAGTTTAACGTTCTGCATCTCGGATGAGGTGGGTTCACTCCGCACCCCTAGGACATACATAACTGGTACCCTTTTCTTCATAGTATAGAGAGGGTACAAGAAAAGCCGTTTCATGGGGGTGTGTTAGGGCGAACCATCGAGGGGTCAACATTAGCGTGGTTATGTGAAGATGTAATATCCATTAGCATGCCCATGCGAAGATGCATTAGGAAAATCAACGCAACATGTGGTATTGTCTAGGGGACTTTGAAGTTACTTCATACGAGACTAGAAGGTTTTAATAGAACAAAATGTATGATGTGGTTTATTGGGGGTGATAGACTCCCGTGAATGGAATCATTAAGAAGAGCATCAGGAACTCGCGCAAAGGTATGCCCGGGGAGCACCGAGGTGAGGGGTCGCGGGAATTGCGCCCGACCTTTGAGGCTTGCGCTCGAAATAAGTAGCCTTGTGCGAAAATCACCGAGCTGGGTGCTAAATTAGTGATGAGTGCACATAAATGGGAGTCGAGGATTTTCATGAAAATAGAATTTATTTCATGCAAGGAGTGAGAATTTCGCGCAATTGAGAGAGACTGCACGCAATGATCGGGATGCACGCAATTGGAGGGGATTTCGAGCAAAGACTGAGGTGCGCACAATTGAAGGGAATTGCGAGCAATTGGTCAGTCTGCATGCAAGTGGAAGGGATTACACAGAAAGGGCATACCCCAAGGGGATTGGAATTCAGTCTTAATTCAAGGGGATCTCACGCAATGGCAGACCCCGAGGCGACATGGCATGAAAAGAACCATACCTGAAAGCCATATTTGCGCGTGCGGAATGAAAATTTTGCACACGAGAGACGGTTCAGATTCTTCATCCCCAAAGTGGAAGGGGGTCACCTTATATATATAGGCCTTTAGGGTCGTGGAAACCAGGTTGGTGTGAAATAATTGTGTGTCATAGGTGGCGGAGTTAAATGTCGACTGAGCAGTGCGGGGCGTGAAATATTTCGTGCCCACCCAGAAAAACATTCTCGAGTCTCGGAACATTCTATGCGGGGAATAATTTTTTCTCCCACATGTGGATTTTTTCACATGACCCCTACGAGCCCCCGGGATTGGTCCCCAGATCCAAATTTAAATTCACTTTTCCATTTTGATAATTTTTTCAGCCCTTGGGCATTTTTCAGTATCTACAAATGCCCCCCTCAGAATTGGATCGGTGAAGGGTTTCAATGGTTAGATTCTGAGGGAAATTTCAAAATGCAGAACTTCATCGGCTCCATGTGCGCAAAGGACCTGGGCTGCGTGCAAAACTCAAGAAGGCGCAGAATCCTCTTTTCGTGTGGGCGCATAAACCCAGCTTTGCCTATAAAAGCTGTCACGGTTCCCATGGTCTGTATAAATTTCCTCGTGTGACAAGCTTCAAGCTCCCTTACGCGACAATTTCTCTAGTCCCTTGCAAAAACCCACTCCGGTTGTGAGAAATTCCCCTGAGATCTGGCATCGTTTTATGTGAAAAACCATGATTTTTCGCACCGCATCCAGAAATTTCACGATGATTTCTGATTTTTCACACCACCCTCTCACATTCCACACCAGCTACTGAAACACTTTTCATATGTAAATGGCCACAAATCAGGATAATGAGGGAGAATCCTCTACTCAAGGGGATGAAATGGTCACCAACCCCCATTAACCATTCCCTTTTCAATATTCTAACCCCTACCCAAAAGGAGTACGCCTTGTCTAACTACCTGCCATTATGGGATTTAGGTATCTTAGAGGAGTTCCTTTTTCTGGGTTTTGAAGTTGATACACTGCGGTCATGGGTGACCTGTGAGCATGATCTCCCTCGATACAACATCACCAACAACGGTCATCCTTCCTAGGAAACCAGATATATGGACGTTTACATCCGGAATCCGAAGACTAGGACCATTTCGGGGAGTGACCCCATTGCGGGGAGCTCCCCGACCCTCTACGCAAGCACTTTCCATTAGAGCATCACTGAAGAGGCTGAAGGCTGGCTGCAGGATTGGGACCTATAGTTCAAAGGCAACTTCACCAGTGAATGGGCCTGGGAATACTGGGTTAGCAATACATGTGACCAATTTGGGGCCAAGCTGTGGCATATTGGCTTATTTGAAGCGCTATGGAGGTCACAATTTCACATGTACTACCAGAATGATCTTGGGCCAGAGATGTTCACCCAGTGGTCCCCTGATACCAATACCTTCCATCTTCACCATGTGGATGTGGGTATCGGTATTTGGGAAATTCACTGCATAGGGTGTATTAATTTGGAGGGCCACCAATATGATGAATTACTTCCGCCGATGAGCACCTAGGGAGATGGATAAAGAACCCCCATGCTGGAATGGCATTTATTGGAGTTGGCTAAGGAGAGGTTGGGTGGTCAAGGATTTTTTGAAGGAAATTTCTTACAAAGACTGGTTTAGCATGTTCCTGGAAAGGGATCTGGCAGTCAAGATGCTAGGGCGAGGGAAACGGTGTCCAACCGTGGCATAGAGAAACAAGAGCGGATCATAATGGTGGATCCTAGAGGTGGGGAACTATTGGTCATTAGGCTATAGCATAAATGTGATCCGGGACCCAAATGTACAGTACGCCGAATTCCTCGCCACATTCCTGAGTGGTTGTCTCTTGTCGGTGAGGGATGGAAGGATGGATGTTCGTCCCGCCACCCTGGTCATGGCTGGCATCATGGTTGAAATCAAAAGATTCAATCTGGGGGTCCCTATGTTGGCTCGTCTGTATGCCATCTTGGGATACATCTCAAGAGGAGGGTCGCCCATGACGATTTTTGGACCCTTCTAGATCTTCTACAGCCGGATTTCAGCTCATTGCGGTGGATATACCTTCCCGAATTCGATCTGTCCTCCATGTAATGGCACGTGAACTTCCCTAATAAACATTATTGGGGTCATGCCACTGACACTCAATGAGGATGGAGTAAGGATCAGAATTGGTGATCATGCCAACTTCACTTTAAGCCCATTCCCCACCCCACCTGGCCAGATGATAGACAATGGGCTGGGCTCACTGGATCATAGGGAGTACTTCTAGAGCATCAGAGGCAGGGTGCTTGTGGCCCGAATTAATGGGAAGATCTTCTAAGAGCCTTATGTGTCATCCTGGTTCACCAGGCAGTTTGGGTGCCTCCAGTAAATGCCAAAAACCGTATACAAAAATTTCTGGGAAGAAAGGCATCTATGCGTTCTTCGCCAAATGTGGTTGATGTCCACGACCTATGGTTCCGGAGACGTCATCACCTTTCCTCCCACCAGAAAGGACTCTAACATCTCAAATGAGTATCCAAAACATTGGGCCACAACATACCCTGAGGGGATTTTGTGGAAGCGAGTTCAGAAACTCAAGGTCGCCGGTGTGGAACCTGGGTGGCAAGAGAGCAGGCATAGTGCCGTTAGTGGGGGACGACCGGAAGCACGTCAGACAATGGGGACCACACATGCCAGGACATTAGTAATAGGGACGTCACATGGCGTGGCCATGCCATCATTTCCTATGGGAGGAAGGTCCCATGGAGAGACTAGAGAACTTTCCCAGGAAGAAAATAAGATATCTGCTTCAACATTCTCATGACGCAATTTTCCCTGTTCTATGGTCATCCTGGATAACCCTATAGAAGTCAGTGAGTAATTCATCCCTCTAGTAGAAGATAGTGCGTGATGGGGTCCAGCTTCTAGATGTCGGGCTTGTCCGGATTTTCGACAAAGTTAACTTCCATCGGCGGTATGACTATTTGACGGTCATGAACATATACACATTCCAACAAGGTCAGCACAAGGAGCCATATTTATAGGTGACAGTGATGCTCGGCTAAGAGAAGGATCCATAAAGGATGCCGTCAAAGGATGATGACAGAAATGATGAGCCAGAGGACAGTGAGATAGAAGGGGAGGAGGAAGAATGAGAAGGTAAAGGAGAAGAGGACGCTGAAGGTGAAGGGTATCAAGGGGCATCCCACCAAGGGATCCTCCGAGAGACTGGCGAGATTGTCGGCTATGAGGTAGATGTGATTGAGCTACTTGAGTTATGTTTCAACCCTTATATATCCTCATCCTTTTATCCATTATCCTTTTAAATCCTAAATCCACCCTCCTTATCTTACTTAGGAGCATATTGGTTTTGATCAAGAGTCTCAAGTTGATGGAGTATGGGAAGAGACAATGGAAAACGGTGGGGCACTGACGCCCATCATTGAACTATTGATCATTGATGGATCCCCACTATGATAGCCCCTGTTGCGGCCAGAACATTGGAGGCTAGTGCCTTGGGTTCCTATAAGTTCCTTGCTTAGATATCGGTACTTTACTTTAAAGGACTCAATTGATTAGGGTTCTCCTTGTTTGCATAGTGATCATGGCCTTGGAGGATCATCAAGCCGCTGAACCCAGACCATCCACAAGTGAGTTAATGGAATATGTACTGCCCTATCTAGGACATGCATCCCAAATAGAGTCGGCCCTAGAAATTGGTGAGCAGATAAAGGTGGACACCAGTGGTGTTGTTGCTAGGGCAGGGCCGAAAGTTGACGAAGGTGCCACCCGGGTAGAGGCGATAGAGGAAGGTCATTCAGATGTTGAGGAGCTCAACCCCTTCATAGGAATATCCAAGGAGGACTCAGATGCTATCCTGTTGGCTTTTTTTCCTTTCTATCAGCCCGCTAATCTGAAGGAAATTGATGATTCAGACTCCGAAGCGACCTAGGGGAGTCGGATGACGCGATGCAAAGGGTGGATGTGTATCAGGTGTTTTCTCAGTTAGCAACAGACGGAATGGCTGAATCGGATGGGATCACTCCACACCTGGGTCGTTTCATGTGTGCTGGAGGTGCAGATTTTAATGCCTTCACTCGATGGTTCATGACTATATGGCCAAAAAGATGCACGAGAGTAGCTGGCACTCCGACGTCACCCAGTGTCCGGATGAGTCAGGTATTACCCAAGCATTTCTGAAGGCGGATAAGTAGGTACAATGTCTCGAAGAATAGGCAAAAGAAAAGGAGATATTCATCACAAATGTTTCTGATCTCGTCGAGCAGTTGAGGACCCAGCTGGAGGACATCCAAGAACAACTAGTGGAAGTGAGTCAGCAGATGACTGAACTCCAAATTGAACAGGAGTGGGAATGGCCTAGGGCTAGAAAAATATGCTCTGCAGCCACTGTTGATGATAGGGTACATAGAGGGAGAGAAGCAGTCCTAGAGGCCACTAGCCAAAATGTAGTAGGGTTAGAAAAATACATCCAAGAAGCTGACCCTTAAGGGACCTGTTTTGGCCAAACCCATAAACATACAACTTTTTATTTTGAACTATATGTATGGAAAAATTTATTTAAATGTTACCTTAGTTTAACTTATTCAACCATAATCCCTAAAAAATTATAAATACATTCCTAAGATCACGTGGGATGTACCCGATGTGAGAAATAAGGGATTCTCATACTATTTCTTTGTTTGATCGTGTGAGCGTCAACTAAGCATCAGACATTCAAGATTCAAATATTGATTTCCGAAGAGAAGAGGGAGGCCAAATAAAAGGAATTTGACCTCAAACTAATCGATGTATCATCTTCGCAATGTCCTCTAGCGCATGAGTGGGGAAATGACAGGGGCATTAGAGTCAGTCTGAACATAGAAGAATGAAAAATGTGAATCATGTTACCCCAAATTAAGAACACTTTGGGAGGGGCTTGGAAATAAAATACAACTATTGACCATGTTATAAACACAGCATCCTTATTCTGTTAGCCTAAAATGGGGACAATAAATGAGGGTTGACTGCTGACCATGTTTGAAACATGGGACCTAACTCAAAATATTTTCTATAAATCTTCTGAAACGTTGACCCAGGACAACAGGAGGACCATAGGCCAAAAATATATATTGTTAGGGGGGTCCCCTTAGACATGAAAGAGGATGGGGGGGTCTGAATAATGGTCACACAAGGCATGGAAGGTGAAGTGGTGGTTTGTTCGGATAGAATCCAATACTCTTGAAATTACGCCACCGTGGTGAAAACACATTAGGTGGGTGCATTGATCTGATCACAGATCATTCCTACTCTTAGATAGGACCTCTATGGTGAGGGAACTATCACTTCCCAATGTCATTATGGGGCATCCCGAACTTTTTTCGGGCAATTGCTGTAGTTACACAACTCCCTGAGGGGTCAGGCCAAGGGGCCGACGGTGGGAAAGGACGAGATTTGTGATTCTCGGGGTTGGACCCGAGACAAAATGTATGGGTGTTCTTATGTATCCCATAATAATATGAATCAAGCCATACGTAGTCCAGGAAAGGGTCTTACTTTAATTTCTTAGAACTTGGACCAGGGATCAGTAAGGAATACAGGGGACAAATGGTAAGGTGATTATGAAACCCGATGAGAATGAGGACGTAAGTCCATATTACCATGTGTTCCTTGGGGAAGTGTTTAGGTCAAGGGACCGAACACGAAAGGTAGGCTAGACCCATCAGGTAGTTCCTGGGAGTTTCTACGTATCTAATGAAAATGAGAATCAAGACATACGTAGTTATGAGAAGTGTATCATGGTAAGGTACCAGTGCAAAGGATAAAAGGGGTGTGCGGGTCTGGCCCTCACACTAAAAGAAGCAGTATTTGATGTATCTTGTTTTCCTTTTAGATGAATGGTTTTTTTAAGCGACAGACCTAGGGTAGAAATTATCAGCATCACCACAAGAATCAAGTCGTAACATGCATTGAAAAATGGTATGGTGGACGACCGATACACAATGTGATGCCCCCTATGATGAGATCATCACAATGCGGTTCCATTTTTTGTCGTGCGGCCAGGACGATATCATCACAGTTTAGGGTCATGTGATAGGACCAGACATCACCGATTAAAGTCATATGGCTTGGACTTGAATGAATTCACATAACGTGATAAATCACACCTGACGTGAATTAGGATGAGGTCCACATCATCACCGTATGCAACTCCGGGAAAGGAGCCTTGGTCCAAGAGACCAGTGATGGTCAAATGTTTTGGGGTAGGAGAAGCTAGATCCCAGCTGATCTGGACCTGGAAACACAATTTCCAAGATATCCCATGTATCCCATGAGGATGAAGATCATGCCGCACATAACTCTTAGTAATGAGCTCATTTTATGGTCTTACTACTCGGACCGTGGGAGCCCCGACGGATGCCATATTGCAGCTTTTTCCCCTTGACGTGTGGAGGTGCACTAAGGGATAGTGCCAAGAGTGTCAAGATTTCACCTGGTCCTGATGGGGTGGAACATAATGTGAATCATGTAACCAACATTCAAGGCCTGAAGGGGATGGAGTAGCGACAGAGGATTACTACTGACCATGTTTGCAACACAACATCATGTCACGTTAGCCTAAAATGGGGACAAAAAAAATAAGAATTGACCACTGATCATGTTCGAAATGCGGGATTTGTATCAATTTGTTGTCTAAAACCCTCGGGGGGATTGGCCCATAATGGTAGGAGAGCCCTTTGGCCTAGAATCCATGAAGTTTTGAGGGTCCCTTCGGGTGTGAATGATAATGGTGGCCCAAATGAAGGGTAACACGAAGCATAAAAAGTGGAAGGAACTTTCCCATGTTGAATCTGACACTGCACGTCCTAGACCAGAGTAATCTTGGAGAGAGCGGCCAAGAGATTGAGAATCCCCATGAGAAGGGGGGGTATGACATGGTTGCCACAAACCCAATACGAAAGAGGGAATAGCCCTGTACAACACCTACATATCCCACTCATGGAAAGGAACACGTCAAGGGGCCTAGGAGATCGGGAGATCTCGAAGAGATGGGGTTGGACCCAAAATTTAAATGTTTAGGCAGTCCTACATATCCCATGAGGATGGGAATCAAGCCACATGTAGTTCTTGAGCGTGAAAATTAATGTCCTGCAGGATGATGTGACGATTAACGTCGTTTCGGACGATACAGTTTAAAGTCATATTGGACTGGCGTGCTGTTTAAGATCGTACAGGATCAAATGTAGTTTAAGGTCGTGCCGGACCAAATGAAGTTTAAGGTTTTTCAGGTCCAAATGTAGTTTAAGGTTGTGCAGGACAAAATGCAGTTTATGTTCATGCATGACCAAATGCAGTTTAAGGTCCTGTAGGACCAAATGCAGTTTAAGGTCGTGTAGGACCAAATGCAGTTTAAGGTCGTGCAGGACCAACATCTAGTTTAAGGCCTTGTAGGACCAGCATCCAGTTTAAGTTCATGAATTACTAGATAGTTTAGGGTCATTCCAGACCTAAAGTTCTCAAGAAAAGTATTGTTTGAGGATCATGGCGTTGGTGGGAGGAGTTATACGCTCTCCATCCATGGTCACCAGGTAGTATGCTCTATTGGGTTAAACCTTGTGAACAATGAAAGGTCCTTCCCATTTAGGCTCCAACTTTGGTGGTTTTCTACCAGGGATCATTGGTGTTCTCAAAGCCAGTACCAAGTCACCTTGCAGAAAAGAGCAGAGGCGAACCTTCTTATTGAAGGATTGAGCCATAATTCTGTGATGCCTTTCTAGATTGTGCATGGAACGATGCCTATTCTCTTCAAGTGGTTCCAATTCAGCTAGATGGATTTTGGCCACTATATCCAGTGAATTCTGGTCATACAACACTATGCGCAATGAGGGAAACTAGATATCAATGAGCAGGACGGCCTCAGCTCCGTATACTAGGGAATATGGGGTCACCTGGGTGGAATTACGACTCATTGTCTGATAATCCTAGAGGGCGTTGGGGAGCTTGTCTGGCCAACTCTTTTTGTTTTGGACAACCATTTTTTTCAAAATTTTATAGAGGGTTTTATTGAGTGCCTCGATCTACCCATTTTCTGGCATGTGGTAGCGGGAGGTATGGTTCGAACGAATGTTGTAATTGAAGTAAAATTTCTTTAATTCGGCTGCTTGGAAGTTGGTTTAGTTATCGGTGAGGATGGTGTGAGGAACTCCAAACCGATAGATGATAATGGAGCTTATGAATTCAATGATAGAACATGCCTTGACCTCCTTGAGTGAAACCGCCTCTGTCCTCATGGAAAGGAAATATGTAGAGGTCAGGATGAAATGGCATTGGCAAGCCATTACCGGAGGAGATGGTCCTATGACATCTAATCCAAAGACTGCAAAGGGAAAAGAGTACTTGGAAGTGTGGAGAGAATCTGGTGGCCAATGAAAAAGGTTAGAATGATCTTCTCATGCATGGAACCTCTTTGAAAACTAAATGTGGTCGTAGATCATGGAGGGCCAATAGTACCCTAATCTCCAGATCTATTGAGATTGTTTTGGCCTAGCCTGATGGGAACTGCTGGAATCGGCGTGAACCTCTTGAATAACCTGTGGAATCTCTACCCCTGAATTCAAATGAGGAGAACACCATCAAACCCGTGCTTGTAGAGGACCAACTCAAGCCTAGGACCACTCTGGAGGGTAAAATGAAGCATGTGGCATCAGATTCACTCGTGCTTATCCCGGTCACTAGGGAGGTAACCATTTTGGAGTTACTCAACAAAAGGGGCTCTCCAGTCAGGAGTCACTTCAACCACTGCATCTAAAGAACCTAGGGGTCCTAATGTGGAGGCTTCAGCAGTAAGATGGATTACTCATACGCTATCA
This sequence comes from Viscum album, assembly GCA_963277665.1. Lineage (NCBI taxonomy): Eukaryota > Viridiplantae > Streptophyta > Magnoliopsida > Santalales > Viscaceae > Viscum > Viscum album. Next base: position 1,005,650,210 of record OY728158.1, on the reverse strand, counting down.
TCATCATCTGGGGTGATGAGAGTAATGACTCTCTGTTGTGCCTCATGGATAATCAGATCATCCTGTTTGGGCTCTGCAAGCAATGCATCTATGCTAGCCAAAGCGTCTACTTGACGGTTCTGTGACCGAGGAACATGGGTATCCTCTGGCCGAGAAGGGAATTGGGCCATTAGGTGGAAAGTGCATTTCAAAAATTGTATGGGCTCTGGCATCCTAACATCATAGTCATCATTGACCAACTTAATGACTAGCTCAGAGTCCCCATTCACATGAAAATGGGGAAAGTCGATCTTGAGGGCCATCTCGAGGCCAGTAATGAGGGCCTGATACTCCGCCTCATTGTTGGTGCAACCTTCTGACTGTAGGAATGAATATGGAAGAATGTCTTGTGTAGGGGTAATGAAAATGGTACCCAATCCCACTCTATTGAGTCGAGGATCATTGAGACTCCTATCGGTGGGGCTCCGGGAGGCACCATCAATGTGCAGCTGCCAACATGGCATGGCATGATTGACTGATAGGATTTCCTCATCGGGAAAATCCAGGTCCAAGGACAGATCAGCGGGGGTTGGATGGGCATCAAGGAATTCGGCCAACATCTTTCCCTTAATAGCCTTATGAGGCACGGGCCCGATGTCAACTTTCTTGAGGATTACCACCCAGTGTCCTAGACTTCTAGTCAATATGGGACAGACTATGATGTACTTCAAGAGGTCTACTCGAGACACCAGCTGTACCACATGGTGCTGCAGGTAATGTCGCAGTTTCAATATGGAAAACACAAGCTCAAGGCAGCTCTTATCAGTGGGGGAGTATCTGGTCTCCATATCGAGGAGCATGAGGCTGAGGTATTATAGGATATTCTCTATCCCCTAATTGTTCTTCTAGGAGATAAGGGTGCTGGGGGACCATTCTAGGGCGGTGATATAAAGGACCAACGGCTTTCTGGAGATGGGTGGCATTAAGACTGGAGGATGGAGTAGATACTGCATGATTTCTTCAAAGGTGTTCTGGCACTCCTTATCCCACTCATAGGAAGATCCTTTCTTCATGAGAAAAAATGGGCTTACACTTGTCGGCCATATTCACACTGAATCGATGTATGTATGCTATGTGGCCTTGAAAACCTCGAAGCTCCCAAATATTTCATGAGGGGGCATCTGGCTGATTGCCTTGATCTTCTAGGGGTTGATCTCGATATCTTGGTACCTGACAACAATGTCAAGAAACTTCTTAGAGGTGACCTAGAAGGAACACTTCAACAGGTTCATCTTCTAGTGGTGAGAATAGAGGAAGCCGAACAGTTTCTCATGATCCTTGAGATGGTCCTGGAGCTGGCTGGAATAAACCACCAGATCTTCCACATAGAATTCCACCAATTTATCAGGGATTAGCTTGAATATGCGGTGCATGTCCTGCTGATAGGTGGATCCTGCATTCTTCAGGCTGAAAGGCATAACCTGGTAACAAAAAAAACCTTGAGGCACCTTGAAAACGGTGGACTCTTCATCCTTGGGGGCCATCCGTATCTGATTATATACAGAGTAACGATCCATAAAGTATAGGGCTTGGAACCCATCCATAGCATGGATCAACAATTCTATCACTGGAAGGGGAAAATCATCCTTCAGATAGTGACAGTTGAGATATTGGAAGTCGATGAAAACACTGATCTGTCTGTTCTTCTTCCTAATTAGCACGATGATGGCTAGCCACTTTGGGTACTGAACCTCCATAATGAAGTTGACTCTGATGATCTTGTCAACTTCAGCCATGACCATGGCACCGTGAGACAGATGCATTTTTCCGGGAGGTTGTTTAAACCTGCAATGATTTGTCAGGAGACCGTGGTGATGGGCAACTACCTAATAATCTAGTCCTAGAATCTAATCATAACACTAGGAAAACAAATCATGATGCTATTTAAGGAAGTCTATATATCGTTGCTGGTCCTCAGGGGACATAGAGGCATTGATCAATGTGGGTCGTGGGTCTTCCTCGCTTCTGAGGTTCGTCTGTACCAACTCATCGACCATGGTGGAGACGCCTTCCTCAAAGGTAGGGGGAATCCTCTAAATCCTCTTCTTCGATTGCAGAGGATGGATTTCCAGAGGGAGAAGCTTCCTCTAGGTTGGAAGAACCTAAAGGGAGGCTGGTACCATCCTAGACAGCAGTGGATAGCATATCGGGAAATTCACGTGCCGCTTAGACCATAACAATGAAGATAGTCGATCCAATACCATCTGGACATTAGCCCAAGGGGCCATGCATGATGATATCAATGAAATAGTGGCGTGTCAGATTGAGCCATCTTATTCCAGTCTGATGAAACAGTCTCGTATGATGTATTGTCGTTTCCATGAGCCAAACGCCCTGATACCTGATGGGAGTGGGAGGCTCCAGGATCACTAAGGCCTGATTTGTATAAGAATACTAAGTGATCATCCAACGCCACCTGGATATGGGGGAATGGCTCCCTCTTCTCTCATAAATGACAAATTATTTCCCCATATCTAGGTTTGTGGCCGCCAATCGATGGATTTGGAAGACATAAGTGTCAATCAGCCCTTCCCAAGGGTCAGTCGTAGCGGTGATGAGTTCAACTTCAATACCCTCGACTTGCTTATCCTTGCTCTTGTAGTAGTCAGCATCCAAGTAGTGGGCTTCACAAGAGGCTAAATGAGATACATCAGCTTGGAGTATTCCTACTCAATCATTAATGGAGTACTTGAGGCCCTGGTAATACGATGAGGGGACCGCCGCGTGCTGGTGGAACCATGGCCTACCCATCAATTCATTATACGCAGTGCTCTGGGAGACAACCATAAACTCGGTACTGGAAACTCGGCCATCGAACTGGGTCTTCAAACTAATATTTCCAACCGGGGTCTTCTCGGTCCTGTCATATCTATGGATTCCTAAATTGGAGGGAGTCAGGTCATCTTCGGATTACCCTTGCATTTGCAGTGTCCGTGTTGGGATAAGGTTTATCCCATAGTTGATGTCAACGAGACACCGGCGAACCACCATGCCATTAAATTGGATGGTGATATACAGCAGGTGGATGTTCCCTTGTATGGGAGATCCTTCATCCTCACCTAAGAATGAAATGATTTCCTAGAATTAGACATCCTGAACTATTTTAGCATGGAAAGCCTCTACAACTGCTACCTCCGTCTCAAACAGAAGGGGGATCCTTAAAGCCTCAGCGAGGGCCTCGCGCATATCTAGTGATAGGATAATGGATTAAAGGATAGAAATCCTCACTGAGATGCTAGTGAGGTGCTTGAGAACATCATACTTTTTCCCTAGGCATGAACTTCTGCTTACAAGAGGCCGCTCTGCGATTGGAGGCATGGCGGGCCCTGCCGGCTGGACCGACGACTGGCTAGTATTGGTAATATCCCGCTACTCACTAGTCAAAGCCCAGAAAGTAGTTACCAAATGATGATTGGACGGCTGATATTGGCCTGTAGTGGGGAGAAGCTGGTCGCAGTATAACCAAAGTGGTTCTGCCTGATCCAATAGCACAAACAATGGTGGCAGCGGGCCTGTCGACACCAGATGAAGAGGTTGTTCATGCTAGGCTCTACGCTGGGCCTTTTTTCTGGTCACAGTAGCATGCATTTTCTGACTGGAGGTGCCAACTGATGTGCCTCGAAGACCCATATGGTCGCGGCTCTGCCGGTGTTGGCGTCAGCTAGGGACGTTGGGGAGGTTCGTCTGGTGCTTCCCCTCCTCGAGAGTCATATAGGGGTTTACCAGCTCGATTGTGATAACAGAAGTGTGCCCTTAACTATCACTTGATGTGTCATCCATCACTGGGTGGATTCTGGGTGGGATCCCCATCGATGGGGGAATAAAGTCACTGAGAGTGCGGGACGACGATGACATTTTCTGGGTGCATTTATTTTTCTTGCATCGCCGATGCTTGAACTTCTAGGAAGAGGCCATCTAAGATGATGATGTATATGTGGTGGCTATAGTTTTTGAAGGCTCTGGCTGATTCAGGCATGCACGTATAATGCCATGGGAACAGGCGACCGCTTCACGGGCTATCCAGTCATTATACTTTTGTGACCTACAGTCCGAAACATGCTACCACTCGCCTTCGCCATCTCTACTGCTATCTAGCCCTACAAAGACACATGCCACTTATGTCGGGGCTGGGTCCAAACTGATTGTGTTGTTGTCAATCTGTTCTTGGAGCCATTACTTGAACACATAGCATTTATGGACGTTGATCCCCAGGGTCTGGTGATAAGGGAAGTAGTTGGGGTGATTAGTGAGATTCACCTCTTCTGGTTTTCTGTACTCAGGCAAGCGTACAATTCCCTTATCTAAGGAGCTGCAGAAGTAACCAAGGACATGAGCCTCGTTGAACGAGTAGGTCCGATTTCTTCTATCCGGAAAGGGGGCTCTAGGGGCCTGACCCAACAAGGGGCTGGAGGAGCCTGTTGAGGAGGCAAGACTTGATTGTCTCGTCTTGGCGGTGGCGGTGCGTTACGTGGAGGTGCCAACCGATTTTGAGGTTGTCTCTACTAGGCTGGATGTTATGCCCATGGTGGCAGACCTCTATGGGGATACGGATCTTGCTCCATTGGTAGTAACTCCAGTTGTCTGGGGTCCCCTATCTGGGACACCGCGGCGGGCTCAGCTCTGATGTCCCTCCTCGATGGGACTACAGTGGGCAAAGGACATGCCTGATTGTCCTGTTGGAGGGCTTCATCGAGGCCCTGGGCCTTATCTGAGAAGTCTTGGAACCCTCTGGGATAGTTCAGAGTGATCAGGGAGGGAACGAGTTCTATATTGATGTTCCCTATGCACATTGTCAAAAATTGTTCCTGAGTCAGCAGCATGTCAAGGGAGTATGTGAGACCCTTCCACAGGGCGATAATGTCTGTGAATCACTCATCAGGCCTTTATTTTCACTTGAAGAGGTCTGCAATACTTGTCTTCCTAGAGGTAGAGCTGAACTGGTAAAATAATTTCCTGCAATGGTCCTCCTAGCTAGTCAGAGATCCGACGGGAGCAGGTTGTACCAGACAAATGTCGGCCCCTCTAGTGTCTGAACAAAATAATAGATCTTCGTGGCTTACTTCTGCTCTGGAGTTCTTAACATAGGCCCACACATTTAGTTGAAGTGGTCCAGATAATGTCGCGGGTCCCCCATCCCGTTAAAGGGTGAGAAGGTGGGATTCCTAAAACCCGGACGTGCTTGCATATTATCCACCCATGCCGGGTATGTCTTGCCAACTGGTGCGATTTCCACCTGCCGCATTTCCAATTCCTCTAGGCGGGCGATGAGTGCCACCATTAGATCATCTTGACGGGTTTCCTGGTCTTGATGGGGGTCCCTAACCACGAGTGCGTTGCCGATATCTTCTATGTGGTAGACAATCTCAGTGGCTTGTGGAGCTGCTAGTGTACCGACCCTTGGTGCAGCCGGGGGAGCCTGAGAAGGGATCCATGGATTGTTGTTCCATTCAACAGGGTTTGGTGAGACAAATCGTGCCCTCTTATCGTGAGCTCCGGCTTCTGGCCTATCAGCGGGAGAGGCACGATCAGGGTTTCCTGGGGGAAACACGCCAAAGAGTAGTGGTTCCTGTACCTCCTACCCCAGCCTAGGATAACCATAGTTAGGCCATCGCTCTATAGTGAATTCAGCCATGATTTTTTTCACCAACCTTTTTTTCTCAGCAAGATGTTGGCGCAATGTGGCCTTCCCAGGGTCCTCCTCTGTCTTCTGCACTGAAGAGGACGGGTCGGACTGCTTGACACCTCCGACGTGCTCTTTACCCTTAAATTGATTCCGGCATAGAACTAGTGTCTCAGTGGGAACATGGAGGACTAGGAGGTTCCTATAATGATGCATAATCCTCCTCGATGGGTCAATTAGTTGTGGAAAGTCCTCAGGGAGGATATTCCCATCAAGGAGTTCCATCTCATTTTCCCCTCCCGACAAATCGGTCATGTTGACCGCAACTCTTCTCGGGGGCATGTCTTCAATGTCGCCTAGCGAGTCGGGCTACCAGCAAATTTCAATGAAGATAAGGGAAGCGTACATCCCCTATCCATAGACTTGCACATGATGGTATCCTCCTTAATACCCTTACAGAGTACTTGGAAACTATGAACGCATTGTTGTTGGGGGGACCTGTGGTGACCAGGTGACTCAAGGTGCTGGACCATCAGGAGTGTGGCCAGGTCAACCAGATGGAACTATTCACCGATGTCTTCAAGGTGCACTTGGCTCTTGGGATAAGACTTTCCCTGGTGGCATAGATGGAATTGAGTCACCTGGAGGGCCTTGCAGAAACATTTAAACTCCTCCGGGGTGAGCGATTCTGGCGCACAAAAATTTAGTCTTGCGACCAACCAAAAATTCTCAGGGAAGTGGTCCACTGCGAGGATGCTCCAGAAGCTGCTCAACTCAGATTCTGGGTCTGGACCTTGATTTCCCAACTTGACAACTTGGGGTGTCTAAGGAACTGGCAGTGGCACTGAGGCAGACCGCTGGGACGGCAGGCTGGATGGCGGGGAGTATGGCGAGTAGGCTGACTGGCCGCCGATTCTCATGTTGTCCTCTAAGGATTGTAGTGACATGGCTACTATATCATGATAGAATGGACCTATGACCAGAGTTCCTGACAAAGCATCAACGCCTGCAAAAGGTGGGCTACGCCGTGACTCTTCTTCCATTGACCCCAAAAGTAGCTCTCTGTGGACTCTAGCCAAGATAGAGTGCACTTTTAGAGATGATGGTGGAGACTGTGTGGTCGGTAAATAAGGACATGCCAGGTTCTCATCCTCCTAGATATACCTTTGGAGGGAGATAGGTATCCTATAGACCTCACGTTTCGGGAGTACAAGGATGATGGGCCTTGTTCCTGCCCCTACCTTTGACACGGAGGACTGAGGAGAGGGCTCCAGCGCTAAGTCATACTCCACCTCATAGTCTGAAAAGCCGACTATTATAATTCCTAGTTGGCCCTCCTCAGAATTCCTCTTGCGACGGTGACGACCTGCTTTCCTGCCACTGGGTGGCTCCTCGGGACGGGGCTGATCTCCGACATGGGGTCATCTGGTCACACTGGTGCTGGGATAGAGAGATTTTCCACACGAGAAAGCCAGGGTGTAAGGAGCACCAGGACAAATGTTGAAGAGGACAATATGAGGACCTCTGTGCTGGCGGGTGACAAGACATGGAATGTCTCCATACCTGCGGTCTGCAACAGGAGGAGTGACCTCGTACCCAGTGTAGTGAGCACAGGAGAGACCCTCATACAGAGTGTTGCTGTCACGGGGAATAACTATGCATGGGTTGAAGGTGGAATAAGGTAAACATAAAAGATGAGGCTGTAAGCAAGGAGGACATGCACCTTCCATAGTGGCTATATGGAGTGGGCCTTTGAACTGGGTGGCATTACTGTGGATTGGTTCGCAGTGGCCATTGCCTATGTTGGCCACTGAGAGAGTCGACCCAGCCTACCCGTGGGGTGGTTGGGGCCTCGATCTAGGTCGGGCGTATAACTCCCCCTGCTAAACGTATACAGGGAGTTGGGGATATGATTCAGCGGTGGCTTGGACCATAATAGTCGCTGAAGTTGATGCACTATAGCTGGCATCCTCTTCCATTTTCACCTGATGCTAGTGCCGAGTCAGATGAACTGGAGCTGGTGGTGGAGGCGCATGGATTACCTTCTCCTTGGCTCGGGGAACCGGGCGTCGGTGCTGACACAGCCTGGTGGGAGCCCTCACCGGGAGCCCTTGGAGCGGGACTCCGATCGGGCCGACCCGGACATCCCATACCTCGTCAGCGTAGGGCAGGGTGTGGTCAAGGAAATCAGCAGACATGGTCCTAAAACGATTGAATGTTTTGGTGGGGAGAAGTGACTCCCTTCATGGCCCTTGAGGGCGACATTTATGGAAGGCGCAACCACCTCAAGATCTGGGTGGGCCATATCCCTTTTGGGGATGACCGCCTCCTCCTCGTACGTGCATACAAGGTCATTAATTACCATTCACTGGATAATTTCTGATGGGGAGAGGGGACATGGTTGCCCAGTAGTCATGGTGATTGTGGCCATCATGGAAGAGGTTGAACTGCGTGGGGTGGCCGTGTCGATATTACTCTTTCCCCTGCACCGGTGGGCAGGCGAACGATCTCCGGATGCAGCAACATGGTTCCTGAAAGCAGAGATATGAAGTCACTAATACTAATAGGAAAAGAAATTGACTACCAGTTCCCCAATGACGTTCCGTCTTCAGTGGCTGGTAATAGGGATCCATGCTGACAGTTTCACATAATGGAATGCTTAACGTCCTGACTGCCCCATCATCTGGCGAGTTTCACGTCAGGCCCGTAGTCTGCTTGGTGGGACCATGTGCCAGATGATGGGGACTACTGACATGCTAACCCACCAATGCCTCGAACACTACTAGTCTCCATGATGAGAAGAATATCTTCACGTCGGGTTCACCATTTCTGTTTCTGAGGCTTTCGTCGGGGCGTGCACATCCGTTACATGGAGGATGTGCAGTTGTTCCCCTGCAGTCCCGCTTTCCAAAGGCAGAGAGATTTCGATCCTTATTCAAGGACATCTGCTCCTTGATCAAAACGGGGTAATGGGATGTTATTTCTTCCTTATGAGGATTCCTCCTCGGAGCTCGTTACCTATTCCAGGTCTCCCTCATAGATTTAATACATTTGTTCATGAAACTATTCTTGGTGCCATATCTTCATGGACACCAGTTAATTATGCTACTTATGTCAGGACATTCCAAGGGGTTCGGTCAGGGAAGCAACCTTCGATTAGGGGAGTAGTCACGTTGGGCATCATTGGCATGTCTAGACAGTGGGGGATTGGCATGTCTGTCTTCTTTCCCTTATTATAGGGCTTCTCGAGGGAGCGGAAGCCCGAGGCATCCCACATCGAACGTAGGGAACCCTATTCCTTTGGCATGCATCAGAGGTTTTCCTTAGCTTCCCTGGTTTAACACGGGGTATGCCAAAATTTTAACATCCAGCGGAGACTGATCAAAATAATCCGAACACTGATTAGGGGGGATCAGATGGATGTACCCCTTGGAGGGAACACTGATATTAGGGCCAATGCGTGGGTGGATTCTCAAATTTGGTTTGATGTAAGGGGGTGTCGGGGTGGCATGATCCCACTGGGACGTGGTGGCCTAGGTAAGAATCAGGATGGATGATAGAGAGTTAGAATAGAGTGGAGGGGGAATGCAATGGGACCATCATGAAGGTGATGGTATTGTTGGTCTTCAACCTTGAAAAGGATTCCTACATATCCCTGTGGTAGGGAATGAATGTCAGCGTAGTTTAGTGGGATGATGGGACACCTATGGAGGTGGCCCATGTGAATGGATTCATGTATGGGACATAGATGAAGTAGAACCTCCCGGTTAGGGCATGACCCACCTGAGACACATAGGCTCGAGGGAGGGGTCAGGATGGGACATGAGTGATGGGATTGAACCTTATGGAGGCTACCTACATACCTTATCATGGAAAGGATCAAATACCTCATAGTGCACATGGAGAATACAGTTTAACGTCATGTGGGACGGGGGTGAATTGACGTGAAGAGGGTCAGAATGACTAGGTGTTGGTGCTTGAACCTCGTGGAGGCTTCCTACATACCATGCCTGGACATGGATCAATGTCCCCATAGTTTGGATGGATTGGTGCTTACACTCTGAGGCTGCCCAAGGTGTTGGTGCTTAAACCTTGTGGAGGCTTCCTATGTACCATGCCTTGACATGGATCAAAGTCCTTGTAGTTCAGGATGGATTGGGGATTACACATTGAGGTAGCTCAAGGTGTTGGGGATTGAACCTTGTAGAGGCTTCCTACGTACCATGCCTAAACATGGATCAAATTCCATGTAGATCCGAATGGGATGGTGCTTACACTATGAGGCGGCCCAAGGTGTTGGGGCTTGAACCTCTTGGAGGATTCTTAGGTACCATGCCTTGACATGGATCAAATTCCCCATGGTTCAGGATGTATTAGGGCTTACACTCTGAGATAGCCCAAGTTGTTGGGGCTTGAACCTTGTGGAGGCATCCTACATACCATGCCTTGACATGGATCAATGTCCCCATAGTTTGGGATGGATTGGTTCTTACACTCTAAGGCATCCAAAGGTGTTGGGGCTTGAACCTCGTAAGGCTTCCTACGTACCATTTATTTACATGGATCAATGTCCCTGTAGTTTGGGATGGGTTGGGGATTACACTCTGAGGCGGCCAAATGTGTTGGGGCTTGAACCTCGTGGAGGTTTCCTACATACCATGCCTTGATATGGATCAAGGTCCCCATAGCTCGGGAGGGATTGGGGCTTACAATCTGAACTAGCCCAAGGTGTTGGGGATTGAACCTCGTAGAGGATTCCTACATACCATGCCTTGACATGGATCAAAGTCCCTGTAGTTCAGGATGAGATGGGTCATACACTCTGAGGCGGCCCAATGTGTTGGGGATTGACCCTCGTGGAGGCTTCCTACGTAACATGCCTTGACATTGATCAAAGTCCATGTAGTTCAAAATGGAAAATACAGTTTAACATCATGTGGGATGGGGGAAATTGGGGCTTACGCTCTGAGGCGGCCCAAGGTGTTTGTCAGGGTCAGTGCTCATTGTAAGATGACGTGAGTCATTCTCGGTGTGAGAAACAAGAGATATCAGAGACCCGATGATCACATCGCGAAAATTACATCAATGGGAAATGGAGTGGGGCTTATGCGTGGAGCAGCCCGAGAAGTCAGGAATTACTCCAGGATGGAGGCCCGTGGTGACAAAGTGCAGCGGGAGAGGGACTTTGGACCGAAGAAAAGAGAAGAAACATTCCCTACCATGCCCGTCACTAGCCCTAGGGACCAAAGACGAAAGGAGGAGCATGGATGCTTCATGCTACAAGAAAATTTTGGGGCTTACGCCGAGTTGGCCTCCCTTACCCCATGGACAAACGCCACACTGATAAAGAGGATATCTTCCCCTGTGAGGGTTGATCCCATCCCTGTTGATACAGCTTGGCATGGAGAATGTTCAAGGTCGAGGACCCTACATGTGAGGCACGGGTCCAGGTCCCAGTTTAACATCATGTGCTGAGGAATATGGTGCTTGGCAGTTTAACGTCCTCCAGCTCGGATGACGTGGGTTCACTCTGCACCCCTAGGACGTAAATAACCGGTACCCTCTGCTTCTTAGTGTAGAGATGGGATAGGAAAAGTCGTTTCTATGGGGTGTGATAGGTCAAACCATCAACGGGTCCAAGTTAGCATGGATATGTGAAGAATCAATAGCTATTAGCGTGCCTATGCGGTGAAGCAAGAGGCAAAGCAATGCAACAGGTGGTATCATCCAGGGGACTTTGAAGTTACTTCATATCATCCTAGAAGGCCTTACAGGAAAAAGGTGCATGATATGGATCGCTGGGGGTGAGAGAGGCCCGTGAATGGCATCCATAAGAAGAGAATTGGGCACTCACACAAAGGTACGCTCGGGGAGCACCGAGGTGAGGGGTCCCGGGGAATTTCGTGCAACCTTTGAGGTTTTCACGCGAAATAAGTAGCCTTGTGTGAAAATCATCAGGCTGCGTGAGAAATCAGTGATGAGTGCATGTAAATGAGAGTTGAGGCTTTTTGCGCAAATGGAAAGGATTGCACACAAGGAGTACGAATTGTGGGAAATTGGGAGAGACTGCATGCAATGACAGGGTTGCACGCAATTGGAGGGGATTGCGCGCACAGACTGGGGTGTGCACAATTCAAGGGGATTGCGCACAATTGGTCGGTCTGTGCACATCTGGAAGGGATTTTGCGAAAGGGGAAGACCTTGAGGGGATTAGAATTCAGTCTTAAACTAATGGGATATCTGGCGTAGGTGGACCCTGAGGTGATTTGGCGTGAAAATAATCGTACCTGAAAGCCATCTTTGCATGCGTGGAAGGAGAATTACGTACATGGGAGCCGGTTCATATTCTTCATCCCCGAAGTGGATGGTGAATGCCTTCTATTTATAGGAATCCAGGGGCACAAAAACTAGGTCGGCGTGAAATAATTTCACGTCGTAGGTGGCGGTGTGAAATTTCGACCGCGCGGGGCGAGGCGCGAAATATTTCGCACCCACATAAGCGAACATTCACGAATCCCGGAACATTCTATATCGGGCATAATTTTTTCACGCACTTATGGATTTTTTTTACGCTTCCCCTCTTGGTCCCCTGGACTGGGTCCCCAGATACGAATACGACTTCGCTTTGTCGTTTTGAAACCTTCTTCATCCTTTAGGAATTTTTTAACATCTACACAGACATAGAGATATATATATATACAAATAAATACATACATATGTGTATCTGAAAAGACATTGAATGTTAAAACCAACATAACTTCTAATCCAAAAGTCGGTTTCAACTCCACAACCAATCAAATCGAAGAAAATGAAACAATAATAGATATGATATGTCGTACATGCCAAGAAGAAATTCGAATCAGATGTCATACCATTTTGAATGCTACAAAATCGGGGTATCCCGACTAAAAAATCTATTTTGGAGGCCTTATGGGACTTTTGGGCGTTGAAAAATATTACAGAAGGTTCCCTTAAGTAATTTTTAGGTAGAGATCGTCACAAACATCGATTTCATATGTTGTAGAGCTCAAATGGACACACATATCAAATGTTGTGGCAGTTTGAAGTTTGAGTTGCATTTTTATCTTTTTTTAGATCTTTTATTAATTTTGTTTATTTTTTGTGTCTTCAAATTGTTATTAAATTATTATTAATCGATGATAATAAGAATATTATTAATTACTAATATATTTTAATATTTTTTAAAGACATATTGACTAAATGTTTTATATATTAATTATAATAGACTATTTATACTTATGAAAAAAATATTTAAACAATATATATTATTTTTCTATCAATATAAATATACTTATATAAAAATATATTATTTTTCATGATTTTTTATTGAAATATACACTTTATCCGCACTAGGAAAAGTGCTGATAAAGCCACCCCTTTATCAGTGCTCCTAAAAAACGTGCTAATAATGGGGTCCCATTTAACAGCGCTAAAATAAACCTCTATTAAAGGAAAACCCTTTATTAGCTCTCTTTTTAGCACTGATAAGTGGTGGCGCTGTGGAAACCTATTTTTATTATAGTGGTTGTGCATTAACTATAGGTATATCAAAGGTATATAAATAAATAACAAGTATCCCATACCTCGCATTGCCGATTTATTTTATCAACTTCATGGAGACAGTTATTTTTCTAATATTGATCTTCAATCTAGATATAATCAGTTGCTTTTGATGAAGGAATACATTACAAAAATAGTATTTTGGACAAGGTATGGTCATTACGAGTTTACAGTAATTCTTTTTGGACTAACTATTTCACCATCTATTTTCATGGATATAATGAATATATTTTCCAAGTAATATCTTGATGACTTTTTAGTTGTGTATATTGATGATATCCTAGTATACTCTAAAGTCTATGATGACCATGAAAATCACTAGTACACTATTATGAAGGCTCATAATTATATGGGATGTTTATAAAGGGTGATTTTTTGCTACAATAAATTTCTATTATGGCCCATATTGTCTCTAAAGATGGAAAATATATAGATCCTGTGATGAAAACAGTTGTGAAAGAATGGACTACTCCAATGAACATAACTGAGGTACTAAGTTTTATTTGTTTAGTAGGTTATTATTGGTGTTTTGTTCATAACTTCGCCAGTTTTTCCAAACCAGTGACCAAGCTTACTCGAAAAGGGGTTAATTTTATATGGAAAAAGGAATGTGAATAATTTTTTAAATAATTGAAGATAAGTTTAGTGAATGATTCAATGTTGACTCTACCATTTGGGAATGATGGATTAATGATATTTAGTGATTCATCAAAGAAAGGACTTGGATTTTTCCTTATACAGAATGATAGAGTGATTGCATGTGCATATCTGGAGCTAAAAATTCATGAATAAAACTATCCAACTCATTATCTTGAGTTAGAATCAGTAATCATTGCTCTGAATATAGGGAGACATTACCTATATGGTGGGAATATGAGATATATTCATATAATTAGAGTTTGAAATATATCTTCTCACAGAAATAACTCAACACGAGTAAGAAGAGATGGATTGAGATGCTCATGGATTATGATTTCACAATAAACTACCAACCAGTTATAGAAATTAAGGTGAAAGATTCATTGAGTAGAAAAGACCACGTCATTTTGATCAAGATGAGAGTTGAAAGAGATATGTTGTTCATGGAACAAGTAAATATGGATATGGGAATTATCGAGGAAGGTAACACATCAATAATTTTATAAATTTTTCACAAACATTAATTACTAGAAAGGATAAAAATTATATAGCTGATGATGAGGTGTTTCAAAATAAAATAAAAGATTTAAATGATGGGAATTTGATTGACTTCGTATATGAAGGTGGAATTTTGTAATTTGGAAAATTGATTTTTTTCTCGCTATTCCTGATCTAAAGAAGGAACTATTGGATGATGCTCATAACTCTAATTTATTTATACAACCAGCTGGAACAATGATTTATAGAGATCTAAAGGATCATTTTTTGAGGGAATACATGAAGAGGGATATTGTTGATTACATATTGAGATTTTTGGCTTTTCAACAGGTGAAGGCTGGAAGGGAACATCCTAGAGGATTCATGCAACCCTTTCATATAACTATTTGGAAATGGGATGAAATTAAGATGTACATTTTCATGGGTCTAACAAGGAATCAAAGAAATAATGATGCGATATTGGTCTTTATTGATTGTAATACAAAATCGTCACATCTTATGGATATAATGGAAGATTTACCAATTGAAGGTTTAGTAAGACTATATATTAATGAAGTTGTAAGAACTCATGGAATACCCTTATCGATTGTTTCTAATCGTGATCCTCATTTTACATCCCAATTATGGAAAAATATTCAGAAGGCCCTAGATACCAATCTTCGTTTGAGCACTACCTACCACCCACAAACATATAGACAATCAGAACAGACTATTAAATATTTTGAAGACATGTTAAGGTCTTGTTCACTTGACTTTCAAGATATGTGGGATCAATATTTACCTCTCATATAATTTTTCTACAATAATACCATCCATTAAATTGTTCATATGGCACCATATGAAGCATTATATGGAAGGATATTCCATACACCAACATTCTAGGATGTTTTTGGAGAAAGAATGCTCGTAGGCCAAGAAAATGTTGAGGAAACAATAGAAAATGTGAAGATTATCCAAACCCAAATCAAAATATCACAAAGTAGGAAAAAATGATTTGTGATAACTAATGAAAGGATTTAGAATTTCATGAATGAGATCACATTTGGTTAAATCTCTCCCCAGGGAAGGGTATTATACGATTCGGTAAGAAGATAAAATTATGTCCCAGGTACATTGGACCTTTTGAAATTCTGGATCAAATTATAACAGTATCATACTATTTGGAAATTACACAAAGTATATCTAATCTTTACAATGTGTTCCACATATCAATGTTAAATAAATACATGCGAGACCCAACACAAGTACGCACCTATGAAAAAATAGAACTTGAGCCTGATCTGTCTTATTATGAAGAGGATATCGTGATTCTTCATACTATAGAACAAGTATTGAGAAATCGAATGAATCATCTAGTAAAGGTACTTTGGAGGAACCATAAGATTTAGGAAGAAACATGGGAGCATGAGGAGGTTGTATTTAAGATATACCTAAATCATTTTATCTAATATTTTGTAAATTTTTAGGACAAATTTTATTGTAAGGAGGGGAGAATGTAATGACCCAATATTTTTTCGATGGAAATTCATTTCTTATAAATATTTCATAATAACATAAAATAAAAACATAATGAACTACTATGTTCTATGTGACCTATAAACATAAGTTTTCCACATATGTGATGTGAATTACCAAAATTTGACAAACACAGTTGTTATTAGTAAGTTATTCGGAGTTCGACAAGAAAAATATAATTTTTGGTGAATTGTAACCTACCCTAATGAATATTAACATAACCTTATGAATAGTGATATACCCTAGATAATATTAACCTTACCTATGATAGTATATGAATAATATTCAAGTGGAAGTACGATATTCCTATGTTTTAGAATAAGTAAATAAATGTTTTAAATATTATTTTTAGAATAAATTATGGTTTTAAATAAATATTAAATTAATCAAATTTATAATTTTTTTTAAAAAAATGGATATCATTTTTGGATTTTACACATAAAAAAATTATTAGGGGGAATTTTTTTATTTTTATGAAATACTCATATTTTTTATGAATAGTGAAATACTGTAAAATACTTTATATACAATTTATTAGTTTAATACACTATTTATGACATAATAAGTGATTTAAGACAACATGATTCTAACTCAAATGAATTTATTACTATTATTGGTAATTTAATCATCACTAATTCTGGTCTTGAAGGAAATTAATAAATTTATTATTAAATAATTATGAAAACACTCCACTTCTCCACTATAACCCCCTCCCACTCTCCCTCTTCTCTTCACTCCTATAAGACTTGATGGTCCTCAATGTTCTACCAAAATACCCTTATATAGTAACTCCCCACATCCAAGAAGCTCATTCTCTTTCCAAAAGACAAAAATACCTTCCCTTAAGGAGGTTCTCAAAGAGGTTATATCAAGAGGTAAAGCACATTTCTTTTTAATTTATCTTCATTTCAATTTATCTATTTTTTATACTATCCTCACATACTCTATTCAAATGAAAATGAGAGATCCATTATAAAAAATATACTGAAATTATATCATGTTAATGGAATAAACATCATCTATATCCTTATTATCTCTCTATCTATTTTATTTTATAAACGAAATCTACATCCATGAGATTCTTATACCCTTCATGGATGACGGAGTTTCATTCTTCAATTTCTCCTTCATTACTGGTAATGAAACCATTTGAATGGTTTAAAAATACTATAATATATTTATTATAACCTAATTAATAATAATGAACCATTATAAGTACATATTATTAAATCATATGACCAAACTAGTTCCAAATAATAAAAATAAAGAAAAAATAATCAAAGTGAATGTCATAAATATTTCATCTAATGATTCATCATCTTTCTCTGTAAAAAATTCTATAAATTACCAATAAAACATTTTAATGTTCATAAATAATATTAAATTTCCTTTATTGATATTCACATCCATTCCACATGATCTCCATTACTTAAGAAGAAGTGAACTAATTATGAAAATAAAGAAAACGAACACTCCAGAACGACGAAATTCAATATAATAACTTATCAAAAAGAGAATAAATAAACTACAATTAATTATTATAAACTAAATAAATTTCTAATAGTTTTTGAAATAAGTTATTAAAATGTATAATTTTATATTATAGGAACTTACGTTCATGATAGGAACACATTCGGACTTAAGGTAAGGGTTGTACACCCAAAACTGCATTTTCATTCCAGGTACTTTTGTTGCCTAATTGCCTCAATGAAATTATTATGTATTATTATGTACTCCTCATATATTCTATTTTAGTGTTATAAATATGTTTACCAACCATTATAATTTCTTATTTTATGGGTAGTTACATTATTTAAAAGGATCATTCAAATTATTTCTGATATACAAGACAGATTCAATGGAATTTCTCAAATTCATACCTATTTTCAAGGGGACTCTATAATCTATTTTTTGAAACCATTATATATATAAATTCACTAATTTGTATGTGAAAATAATACCCTACTTCAATTATTGTTTCGTACAGATACTTTTCCAAATGAACTCTTCTTTTCAAAATAAAAGATAATTTATCTCATGAATTACTCAATGATTTTATAGGAGTATTTCGGGCTGTTTCAAAACTCTTGTTGATTATTATGTATTATTTGGATTATTATTTTATTATATCATTTTATATTTTTAATTTTATGGTTCGTGAATTGTTTTATTGTGGATGTTCTATCCTAAAATCATTCACTAATTTAATATGAATGGTTAGTGTTTAAACAGAATGTGTGGGGAATGTTATTTACATTTCATATATGAGTTTCAATATTAATGTATATGCTGTTTATGTTGATCCATGCTCATTTGAGGAAATCATTGGGCATATTATGTGATGGTTTGGTCCTACTATATCTCCTAGATACATCAGTAAGTCTCATGAGGCAAATAGAAGTGGAATTGGTCGAGGCCTTTCCCATTTTGATATATGTTTTTGGCAGAGGCCTAAACAATTTTTAAAATTCTTGGCGGATGCCTTGAGAAAATGTTCTAAAATGTCCATAATATGCAATTACATCATTATGAATCTAGTAATTGAAATTTTATGTGGTTTTTCTTAGAGTAAAATACCCTTGATTATGATTTATTATATCATTATTTACTCAGCTCATATTCTTGACATTATGTGAACATGTTTATTATAATTTAAAAGGCTTATGTTATCAATTATTCACCATGCCTAATGTTTATGTTTATGTTATCTTCTATTGTATTTCATAAACTTACCTAGAATTACATCTCACCTCTTTCTTATGTTTCATTTTCCCTAGGATATAAATAAGTTAGTTATGATTGACTTATAGGCAAAATATAGGAGGAATGGAAGATTCTAAGAGAATTAATTAGTGTTTCATTTCCTTTTATGATGTAATTTTGAACTTATATATGTATGTTGTTTCCAAAAGCTACTAAACTACTTTTTCATTTGGGATACTTATTCCTTGTTTATATTCCAATGTAATAACATAAGGCATTGGCTCCGACCAACTATGGTTGGGTCCATACATTTCACCATGCGATGGGTGTTGATATAAACCTCCCTTTATTCTTTCTCATCATTAGGCTTATTCAAATCCCTTCAAGAAAATATTACCTTGATACCCCTCTATTCAAAATTTAATATATTTCTTTGTAACCATTAGTTAGTTCTCAAGATTCTTCTCCCCAGTCATTTGATATATTGGATGTTGGGTTTTCATTATTTAATGTAAATTTTCTTTTGATGCTCCAAAATTAAACTACATTTTACTCTTTTTATCTCTAATCCCACAAGACCTCTATGAGTCACCAATCTACATCCCACCCTTAAGGTATGATTGTGAAATTTCCTCATAGCCATCAATGTATATAATCACCAAGGATATTCATATACTCAACTTTAATTGACTACAAAAGTGATCCACCTTGACTTCAATACTCCTAAGAAAGTCAAAGGAATATATATCATGCCCTATAATATTTTATTAATATTCCCCAAAAGATTAATCTACCTTCTACTTCAGTCTGAGGAAATTTCACAACATCATAAGATATAGATTTTTGTGAAAATATTTAATGAAAAATGTGTTCCTAAACCCATCCCATTCCATGGAATATATGTTATACTTATATAATGTATTTTTTGATTAGTTTCTACTTCTGGTCATTATCCACATCAAAATGATAGTGTAACTACCCAAAAACTGTATTTCTTTTATTTATGGATATCATTTCTTTTAATAAATTTTTAATATGTTTTATAATAGAAGCATATAGAATCACATTTTATGTAATGAGAACATCATACATCATGCATAAATTTGGATTTTTACTGCAATGAATAATAATGGGATATACACATTTAAGAATAGTTTTTCATAATAATATATATGTTAAATGATAAAAATATGATATATAAATTTTTTAAACCCAAATTGTACTATTCAAAAATGATATAATTATGTCAATAAATTATGTTATTATTAATAAATATTTTTTAGTGAATTATTTTAATTAAAATTCTCCTATTTATATTTAAATGATAAAATATTTTTATTTTTTATGTATGAGAAATATCACTATGCAATATCAGTATGAATTTTCAATCCGCTGTTATTTTAAATAACTAATGTTTTTTATACATAAAAGATAAATTTCTCATACTAAAAGAATTTTTAAGTTAAAATAATTGTTTTTTTATAATTTTGAAGGTGAAAATTAATTTACAATAAATTGTAAGTATACATGTAAGAGGTTTTATTTTTTTTATGAAAATTAAAAAAATAGTATATTTAAAACTATGTTTTTTGTTTAAATAATAATTATAATTTAAATTGATTCTTAAATTCACAATAGATCAATTATAAATATATTAATCCATTTTTAATAAATGGAATCGTTTATATATTTGAATTAGATATGAAAATTTATTAATATTTTGAAAATTATTTTAACATGCATTCTTGGAACACCTAAGGGATTAGCATTAAAGATAATTTTTCTGCTTCTGTGAATTGAATTTTCCAAAAACGAACATACATGATTGCAACCATTAACTTATTTATAGTCTTATAAGATAAAATTAAATTTTTACTGAATTGTAACTTGACCCTTTGTAATAGTAATGTCACCCTTATGAATATTAATATGACCAATGGAATTTTATCCTCACCTAAGGATGTATAAATATATTTTAGGCATCTTAAATGGTATTGTGATATTATTATATCAAAGTATATGTAAATAAATGTTTTAGAAATTATTTGTTACGTATTATTATATTTATAAAACATAACTGTTTATTTAAAAATTTATAATTAATATAATGATTTATAAAATTATTTTCATAATGTAGAATAATAAATTATTATGTTGATTTTTATGATTATAAGATAATTTTATGATACCGTAGTTAATTTTACAGAGGGTTATAAAATAAATTATAATTTTAGAGTTGGTATTTTTCAAGTAAATGATAATTATTATTAATAAATAACGTTCTGATTTTGAAAAAATTATTTTCACAAAATGGATACAATCTTTGAATTCAACATGTAGAAAACTATTTAGGGTGAATATTTGGGTTTTTTTCGAAAGAGTTGAATTTTGGGTGAATAGTAAACATATAGTTTTGAGTTTTTGGTATGTTTAATTACATCATAACTAATTAAAAATTAAATTATGATTAATATAAATTTATGGTTGAATTTATAGGATTATAAAAATGCAATAGTTGTCCCAAGTGGCAAATACCAATGGAAAATATGACATGAATTTCCATGGTTTTGCAAATACCATTGTTGAGGTGTCCTCATAAATGAATAAAAAATCCACTAACTTTTCAATAAATACCCACCAATTCGGTTGTATACATTAATTCAAAAAACATTATTGACGATGATATTATAATATTACCTTCCACAAAGTCCATCCATGGTGTCCTTAAGCCCCCAATGTCCAGATCTTTGGGTTTTAGGAGACATTATTCATGGTACGGGAACTCTCAACTTCTCGTTTCATTTCAGGTTTCCTTTTTATGTGGAATGTATTTAAAATTTCCATAAAAATATATTATGTTAATTTAATTATATACGACTACAAAATTAATATTCATTTATGTAAGGGAGATCAATTTTTCATATCTTTCTATTTTCTTCTAAAACCATGTTTAATAGCAATTATGCTGCTGGATATTCATCTCAAAATTTAAATCTTTTTTAGCAAAAAGTTATTTTATATTATTCACATATATTTAAAAATTATATATTTAATTATGTTATTATGTTACATGAAACATTATTTCCTTTTCCATGGGTTCAAAATGACAAATCAATCTTATTTTTAAGAACTTTCTAAAAAACCATTATTTTGAAATGAAACCCATTTATTTTCTTCTCTACAGGTTTTCTATGAGATGTTTTATTAGGATCAATGTGGATCAAATTATTCAACACATGTTAATTATTCTCCATGACAGTGCTCCAATGCATAGGTGAAGAAATTTAATCTCTAGAGATGACAGATTTTACGATGTCTTGGTGAGTAGCCTATGTAATTTTGATTTGTGATTCCATGGGGATATACCATGGAAATATACATATGAATATATAAATTAAATATTTTAGCCGAATTTATATTTTATGATTCATGTGAAATATTTTATGTTATGCCTCATATTCGTATGATCATTCCTAGTTACATGCTTGTTTCTCACTTTCTAGGTGTTTCTTTTTCCATTTTTAGGATTTATGTTCACCCCTTTCTTTTGATATATGTCCCCAAGTTGTGAGATATTGTAATTGTACCTAGTAATAACCTATGATGTATCCTTTCATGTGAAATAAAAGAATTATTGTCTTTTTTCATGTAATTTTTACTTAATTTCCAAGTCACTAAACATTAAAAGATCCTCTATTTATAAAATGTTACATATTGTTATGTAATAAAATAAAGGGATGTAATAGTTAGTTTCAAATGAATATTTAGTTATTTTTAGAAATTAGGATTTGAAAAGATTATAAAGAACCATATATAAATGTTTAAATATAAGAAAACTGCAGTTATTTTTATGAAATATTATGTAAGTGGTTTCTGATAAAAGAAATCCATATTTGGATACGAACAACTAGATTTGGATTTTCAACAGATATATACATGGATAAAACTCAAAAACACCTCTTTGAGATAGAATCTAATGGGAACTGGTGGAAATAAATGGGTATTGATACAGTCATGGTTTGAAAATCACAGGGGATATGTTTGGTTGATCACAATCTTTTTTTAACCATTATAAAGAATTTATAAAAATGTAATTGTTTTTGAAAAATAATATTACTTTTAAGCACGATGTTTAAGACATAAAATTACTTTATAATTATAATATTCTTAATAGTAACACATTTATAATAAAACAAAATTGCAATGATTCAATTTATTTAAGGGGGAAGAATGGAACGACCAGAATAATGTACTTCTTTTTTATGGATCTATTTTCTACCAATAAATTTTTTATTATGTTTTAAAATAAAACCACATAGAGTGACATTTAATTTAATGATAACATCATACATAATGAATAAATTTTGATAAGTATAACTATGAACAATAATGGGATATACACATTTAAGAATACTTTTCCTTAATAATATATATGTATAATTGAGAAAAATATGATATATGGAATTTTGATACAAATTTATAATTTTAATAAATTATATAATAATATAATAAATTATGGTATTATGAATAATGATTATTTTAACATAATAATGTGATCAATAATCCCCTATTTATATTGAAATTATTATATAAATTTATTTTTTTAAGGGTCAAAAATTTCACTATGCATTTTCTAACCGCTATTATCTTTAATAAATAAGGAGTTTTAAATTTAAATGTTAAATTTCTCATAAATATGGAATTTTTATGCTAAAACAAACATCCTTTTTATAATTTGAATTTAAAAATTATTCTATAGTGATTTTTATTATTTTTTGAATAAGATTTGTTTTCTTGACGAATAGTTAAAAACAATGTATTAAAAAATTCTATATTTATTAAAATAATAATTGTACATTAAATTGATTCATAATGTAACAATATATTAACTATACGAAAATTATTTCAATTTAGGTCAATGGATTCATTTTTATATTTGAATTAGATATAAAAACATGTTTTTCCATTTGAATGTTCTTTTATCCACTCTCTCCCCACACATCCAGGATTATCATTAAATGTAATTTTTGTACATCTGTGAATTTAATTTCCATATAAAAACATACACATTTGAGATCAGTAAGATATTTGGAGTCTGATAGGATTAACATAATGTTTTTGTTAATAGTAACTTGACCCTTTGGAATAGTAATATTTACCTTATAAATATTACGATGACAAATGGATTAGTAAACTTGTCAAAGTAAGTATAAATATATTTTCTCCATCTTAAAAGAAAATGTTATATAATTATATCATTGTATAGTTAAATAATTAGTTTATAAATTATTAGTTTTGTTTTGTATTTGTAAGAAACATAAATGTTTATTTAATAATTTATAATTAATGTAATGATTTAAAAAATATTTTTATAAAATTTAGTCATAAATTAATATCTTGTTGTCTTATGATTATAAGTGAATTTTATGAGACATGTCTTTACTTTACAATGTGTTTTAAAATTTATTTTAATTTGAGAAATTTTATTTTTCAAGTAAATGATGATTTTACATAAAAATAAATTTCTTATATTTAAAAAACCATTTTCATAAAATTTAATTTAATTTTTAATTCCACATGTTAGAAATTGTTTACGGTGAATTTTTGGGATTTTTTTAAATAGTTTAATTTTCGGAGAATAGTACACATACAGTTTTGGAAATTCATTATGTTAAATGACATTGTAACTTTTTCATAATCATTTAATGATTAATATAAAATTATGTTCCACACATTTAGAATTATAATAATTTAATTAGTTCCCCTAGTGTAAAATACTATGTAGAAATACCATGGGCAAGCCCATGGTTTGGAAAATACAACTACTGAGGTGTCCTTGGAAATTAATAACAACCCCCCCCCCCCACTTTTTCTATAAATACCCACCCATTCCATTAGTTACATTCATTAAAGTATAATTACAAATGATTATATGATTTTATTACCTCCCAATGAGTCCTTCCAAGGTGTCCTCAAGCCACCAAGGACCCAATATTCGATTTTCATGAGTCACACTTCAAGGTAAGGGCACTGCCATCTTCCCTTTTCCATTCATGTTTCATCTTTATCTGGTATGTATTTCAAATTTACTTACCATGTTCTTATTTTACTTTTATTCTATAAATATATTATACCATGGTTCATTTATGAATGGGAGACCTTTGGATCCTCTCTTTTTAATATATTCTAAAACAATGCTTCATACATGTTATATTGTCATATTTTCATCTCAAATTTTCTCTCTTTTATCAATAAATTTTTTTATTTTATTCTCTGCATCCCAAAAAACATTATTCTTTAGGGGAATTCCCATATATTTCATAATTATCTATTTAATTATAGGATTACCATACATGAAACTCGCCTTACTTTTCCTTTCATATAGAATTAAAAAAGAATATTGTTTTTTGAAAATTCTAAAATACCATGATTTTAAAATGAAAGTCATTTATTTAATTCTACACTAGTTGTTATTGATATGTTATACCAATATCTATTTGGGAAAAATTAATTAATACATATGATGGGTTCTCCATGATAGTGATCCAGTTCATTTGGTATGGAATTTAATATTTATATAGGAAATGTTTTATGATGCATTGGTGAATAACCCCGATAATTATGATTTATAACAACATGGGGATGAACCTTGGTGATATGATTAGGAATGATCAAATTAAATGATGTAGCCACAATTAAATTTAGTGATTCATGTTATATATTGTATGATATGTATCATTTTCTTATGCCCATTCTAGGTTATATGCCTCTTTATCACATTATATGGGTTCCTTTTTCACTTGTTGGGATTTATGCTCACCCCTTTCCATTGATATATGTCCACAGGTTATGATATGTAGTCATTTTTTCAAGATAAAATTTTTATGAAGCCTTTAATTTGAAATAGATGAATTTTTTATGTTTTTATGTAAGATGTACCTAATATCCAAAGCACTAAACATTAAAATATCATTTTTTGCAAACTCTTATGTAATGTTATGTAATAAAAAGGCGAGATGGCATAGATAGACCTCGAGCACATATTTCTCTTCTTTAAACAATGAGAGGACATATACTATATTCTAAATAGAGTTAATCCATTATTCTATGATGATGGGACCAAAAGAACCACTAGATATTAGAGGCTTTTTTTGTACAAAGGATTCGACCACATCTTTTTCTTTCTTAGAAGAATGAGGAAATTCTACATGATTCATGATATTAGTCCTAACTTTTGTCAGTTAAGCTTGTACTATTAAGAAGTTATAGGCACCCATTCCAATCTAGTTTGTCTTCTCATTACAAAAAGCATATCATTACCTATCACATTTATTACTGGCATTGTTTTTCTTATTTGAAGATATTAAATAAAATAAAGTAATAAAATAAAATTAGGGGACTTGAATACCTAGCTAGTGAGTATTTATAAGGGAAACTATGAAAATATATAGAATAATATATAAATAAATATAATATATTTACTGATTATACCTTAAACACCAAATTATTTTATAGTATGTCTCTCTTAAATTTAGTCTCTTTAAGTGATTGCAATGCACACAACACCGAGTTTAAGTACCACATGATCCGGGAAATTAGCCATTTTAAAATAATTTATGAATAGTATTAACCAAAATAATAAATTTATATTTTTCGAAATAGAATTAATTATACAAATTAAAATATTAAAATTAGATTTGGCTGAATTTTTCTTATTTTTCAAAAACTTTTTATTTTTTTATGAATATTGAAAAATAATACATTGTAGTTAAAAAAATAATTTTTCGTTTAACTAATTATTATATATTTGATTTATTTTTAAAGTCATGATATAAAAATAATACATATATTAGTCGATTTTTTTGTAATAATTATTTTTATGTTGAAATTATAGATAAAATCTTATGGAACTTTTGAACGTCTCTTTTCTCTCCTTCTAGCCAAATCTACGGGGATAGCATTAAATGTAATTTTACCACTTCTGTGAATTGAATTTTGAAAAATGGGCATATAAAATTGTATTTATTATGATATTTAGAGTCTAATAAGATCAACTTATTTTCATATTTTTATTTTCGTGATTTATATCTTTGGTAAATTTTTATTTAAGATAGTTTAGGGTGCATTGTGTAATTAAAGGTAAAAATAATATTATAATATTACCACAAAAACTATCTTAATTTCATTGAATAAATGTATTTCGACCAAAACCAACCTTATGCTCAAATTATAAATATTTTTACACCACTTGTGTTAGATTATGACATTTATTATATTTTATTTAAAGATTTGATAAAAATGTCATATTCAAAATTTTAATAACAAAATAAATTTTTATATAGGACTTTACCTAACATAAATTTTACTTTAAAATATTTTTATTAAATATAATAATTTTATCTTCATCATGATATTTTTTTTAATTCTTATATAATAATTAATTTAATTAAATTATTGTATGATAATAATTTTATAATTGGTCAATTAATGAAGATATCCAATAAATGAAATTAATATTATTAGAAAATATAATTTGAAATAATTAATGACATAAAAGAAATTTATAGACAACATAGACATGAAAAAAAATATGGAAGTATTTTTTCAATGTTATCATTTTCTTAGGATAATTTAAATATTTAAAATAATTAATAGTATCAAAATTTAAATAAATGATACTTTAAACTAACTAATATTTTACTATATGTTATAAAATTCATAAAAAAAATATTATTCATCAAAATGACTAGTATAATTTTAAATATTTCATAAATGATCCAAAAGGGGTTCTTTTTTCATTTTATAAGAAATACACTATCGCTATTTTTTTAAAAATACATCTAGTCAGGGTATGAGTAAAATTATTTAACTAAGGGGCGAAGAAAAAATATAAGGTTAATATAGTGAAAATAAATAATAAAATTAATTTTTAGAGGATTTTGACCAATACTCTCTTTTATTTTATAGAATATAACATTGATCTATATTAAATCGAAAATAATTTTATATTAATATGATTTCTAAAAGGATTCCATAAACAACCCTTCGTTCTCTTATAAAAGAAAACATCCCCATCTCTTTTATTTACATATCTAAAACCTTTTTTACCCTCCAAGAAAATCATATTTATCCATAAAAGGTCACTGAATTCATTCAAGAGGCCACACATTGGTCATTAATTCATTCTATGAACACATTTTATGAAAATAAAAAGGAGATAATTGATGAAGAGGCACCTGTTTTACAAATTCAATTCAATTTATTTTCTTATTATACGTACACTTCCTTTTTTGTTTTAATTATAAATAAATAACTCCACTATATTATATATACTGATATTTTATTATGATTATGGGACAACTATATTCCTACTTTTATCCACATTATAAATAAACAATATCACCATGTGTGCGCACGTAAAACTTACCATATCCACATCGTGGTGTAAATTGTTTCCCTCAATACTTATTTTTGATGGGAATAAATATAAATATAATGTAAATAAATTATAAATATTAAATGTTGTTTATTATTTATAATTAGCATACATTAAATTTCATTATCTCATTATCATTAGGTTTATGATATCGTCGCCCAGGCATACGTACGACATACCGTATCCACGATGTGATGAGATTCATCCTCCACATTATCCATCCATGAATGATTACATATATAAATATAATGAATATGTATGAAATATATGACCTAATTATTTTGATAGAATAATATATATATATATGTGTGTGTGTGTGTGTGTGTGTGTAAATATATTTCATTTACATTATTCAATTCAATATGATAAGAAAACAGAAACATCATTTATGCATACATACGACCTAACATCTCCTTGAATGGTGTATTCCATTCCCTATATATTGAATATATATACAGAATATATATAATATATAAATAATTTTTTATTATGTAAGTTATTAAATAATTATCTATGTAATATTAAAATTAAAAACACGTATGATTAACAAAGCGGTTATTACCTGAAATGTCTCTTTGACTTGGAATTGTTTATAAATAAGTAATATAAAGTCACAGATGAATCATATATGATATAATAAATATTATTATACCTCTTCTATAGGAAATTAATATGTCAAAAACAACTATATGTTAATTTTGGACACGTATGGAGGGAATAAAAATTATGGTAAGGGTTAATTTTCTAATCTCGATAATATCTCAGATTGATTATAATTAAGATTTTATTGGGACATTTTTATACTTCATTTCCATATTTCATAAAAAATAAACTCAAAAATATTATTATTATTCCTAAAAAATTGTTTAAATTCAGTTCTACACAAGTTTGATATTTTATTAAATGGTGTTGAAGAATATTTTTTGTCATTTTCCAACGGGATACTTTAGGGATTTTTTTGATGAAATGAATGTTTTTTAATTTATGAGCTGCGAGTGACTTTTTCTTCCATCATAATGTCTTAAAATATTAATTATTCTCTTAATATCATAAATGTTTTTTTTCAAAAGAAATTTTTTATTTTAAAAGTATGTGTCTTTTAAATTATCTCAAATTAAAAAGGGGTATTTCTCTCATGAAATTTTTAATGATTTTATTAGACTATTTTCATCTATTTCTATATCCATTGTTATATTTTATGATTAATTGATGTAGAATTATTGCGATATAATCTATAATGTTTTATTGAAGTGTCTATGATTTTTTTGACTATGGATTTTCAATTTTTCTACCATTCATGGTCTGTAGTTAATATATAAACATTTAAAATTAAAATTTTATTAAAAATGTTTATGTTTAATATGATTCACCCTTTTCATATAAGGAATGAATTTGACATAGTAAGTGACCACTTGTAGATGGTTAATGAAATTCATATGGTTTGGGTTCTAGATAATGATTTTTATATAGGTTGGGGTCTTGTTAATGAAAGCCCCTCGATGAATAGGTAGGTTTCATGAGATGAAATAAGTTGGAAACAAAAATGTGTGTTTCTTTTCTTGTGGTTTAAAATTTGGATGATGATATATCATGACACAAATCAGATGTGTTACTACCCACAAACATAAACTCTCATCAAGATAGATCTTAACACTATCTAAAATGATGATAGATTTTGATTGGGCAGATGTATGCCATCTTTCATTCCCTCATTATGATAGTAGTTATCAATATTACATATGATTATTCACATAATAGAACATTTACGTGAATTTTTATATGAAATTTCATTATTTAATCCTTACATATTATTCTCAAGTTTATTTTTAAAATACTTTTATTTCAGTTTTATTTACTTTCGTAACAGATTATGTTTATTCATGAAATCATCTGTTGTATTATTTACCACTAATAAGCATCTGACGTCACCTCTTTCTTTTGATTTATTATAAATGGGTGACAATATATTTATTATAATTGATATGAATGGTTAATAAAGGATAATAATGGTTTTAAAAAATCATTGTCTAAGTATTTTTTATTTTATGAATTGGGACATAAATTTCATACATGTGATCTATTTTAAAAGAATGATAAATTGATCAGTCCTTTAGGATTTTATTCCTTGTAATCATGAAAATTTATGAAGATATTTCACCATCTTCAAGCTTCTGGGGTCGTGATATTATTTTAGGTATCAGAGAACGTTTATCAATAAACTTTGGTAATTAGATTTATAAAAAATATACAAGGGAACATACACCTAAGAAAGAAATTGAGGATATGAATATAAGAACATTCTAGAATATTGGTAAGGTCAAGATTATATGTGTTTTCCAAGAAATACATACCTATATAGAAACTACAAGAGGACATGGTTTTAGAATAGATGTATCTGACAAGGTGTGTCCGGCTTGACTCGATGTAAACTGGTACAGAACAACTGGCCATACTACTCACATGGATTGACACTCCTTAGGGATATTATTAGAGTAATTCACATTTTAATTAAAAGTTGTTATGAATGAATTATGAGTAAATGTGTACCCAATCTAACCAAGTTCCGGATTCTGATAATATATATGGATAAATTTATTAATTTACATTAATAAATTTTCTAAATCATTATAATACATTTTGATATGATATAAAATATTATATGCCATTGTTTAAAGACGGAACACATTAGAAGGAATGTGAACCCCATCGATGCATGTGATAAAATGAGAAATAATGATCATATATTTCATTTTCATAAGCCTATATTATGAAGGGAATTAGTCTTCTAATCATTCTCATTATATGGGGATGTAACATCAAGGTATAATAAGATAAGTAAAGTGTACTCTATGTATTATGGTATTTGAGGGAAGCATGAGAAGAAAAATAGAGATGAGAAATATTTGCATAAAGGGAAGACATGAATGAATTATTTTACCACATGTGGTATTTATAGAAACAAAAACCATGTTATATGCTTGAATGGAATGGGAGTTTATAATTTGTGATGAGACAAAAGACGCAATGGTCATGATTGTAATAGAATGAAAAAAATTGTAAATGTGAAAATCATCCACTACAAAGAGATGGGAAACTATGAAAATAAATTTCCTAATCATCAGAAAAATATAGCTCAGAAAATTAAAAGGTATCAAGATAAATCATATGTTGTTACTACAAATGAATTGGAATAATTAATGTATTTTTATTTTTGGATAGAAGAATTGTGTTATTATATACTATTTATAAGAATCATGAGATATATAAAGATTGTACTGTATTACTTTTTCATTAAGGATTCTTAGGTATGAGCCATTTCATTAATGTTTTAATGGTGATCAAAAATGATGTATCTATCAATAAGATCTACATTACGTTTTTTGGGGAAAATAGTATTTTAATTTGACTTTGTAAATTTAGTGACGTTCTTTTTATATTTTTTACTGTTAGTTTGGATAGATTTATTTCAACAAGACTTAATCATTGAATGGATTAAGATAATCATTGGGTATTATTTTTTTAGGTTAAAAGATTTCATAAGGTAACTTTTTAATTTTATATTAATATATAGTTTTATTAAAAAATATAACCTGTAATTCGGGTGACAACTTATTGCATCCGGCAAGTCCATGAGACATCAACCCGCAACTGATGGGAATGGAGGGTGCATCACCTACCACTTGCCTATGTGATTTCATGGTTAGTATAACATAGATTTCATTATTTAAACAGCATGATAGATAAAGAATAAGTTCATTTTTGGAAGCCTATCAAATTAATATTAATAGAATATTATAGAATTTCATAATATATTAAAGATAAATAAGAGATTAATTTAGAAATTAGTTAATGTATGAATCTATACTTGTAAGGTATGTATGATTCCTTATGTTCTTATTATATGATGTAAATTAATTCATCAATTATAGGTAAAGGATCATGAAACCGAATTGTTTATCGTAGTATATTTTCTGATGAATCTAATGGTCCCATAGATCATCACATATTTAGAGCTTTTTGGTTGTTAACTTTCTCCTAATCATGTTCTATATCACTCACTATTAGAATAAAATGGTTATATTTTTCATTCATGTCCATTTTTTTCTAAATGGAACCCTTATATATGTTATTTCGATTAACCATCATAACTCCCTTACAATATATATATGTAGGGGTATTAATAATCTTTTTTCTGATGTGGTATTTCATCAAAGATGTTTTTGAGAAGTCAGTCCCCTAGTTTTTTATACTGATCTAAATTTTTGTTGATGAGATAAATTTAAGGATGGGAGGATATAACACCCCATTATTTTATATTATGTTGTTTTTAAATTTAATTAATTCAATAGCTTGCACGACATTCAACACCATGTTTGAGCTCCCCATGATCCATCAAATTACCCATTTGAAAAGAGGTAATAAATTATATTAATCACATTATGAAATTTATATTTTTATAAAAGGCTTGTTTTTGGAATTTTAAATATCATAATTCTCATAGGTTAATTGTTTTTTCCGAAATTCTTATGTTTTCTATGAATACTAAAAATACTACAATGTAGTTAAAAAATTCCTTTTTCATTAAAATATTTTTTATATTTTAAAATCATTTTAAAGTAAAAATATATAAATAATAAATATATTAATCTAATGTAGGTTATTTGAATTATTTTAATTTTTAATTAGATATAAAAACATATTGATATTTTGAATGTCTCTTTTACCCACCTTCTAGCCACATCTGTGGGAGTGGAATGAAATGTACTTAAACCTCTTCTGTGAATTTAATATTGAAAAAGGAATGGAATGTTTTGTAAGTAGAACTATATTTACAGTTTTATAGGATTAAATTATTTTTCATTTGTTTTTGGTGATTAGTAACTTTTGAAAATGTTTATTTACCACGGTTAAGGGTAAATCAGGTAATTAAAAGGAAAAATAATATTATAATGGTTATTAATATATTATCATTTGTATTAATATCATTGGATAATTGTGTTTATACCATAATCAACCATGGACTGAAATTATGATTCTTTTTAATCCCTTTGAGTTAGATTATAACAATATTTATATTTCTTCTATAGATTTGTAAAAAATGTCACAGTCATTATTTTAAAAAATTAATTATGTTCAATATAGGGTTACATATAAGATGAATTTTAATTTATATATTAATATGAATTATAATAAATTTTTATTCATCATGATAATTTATTTTTAATTTTTAGATAATAAAAAATTAATTAAAGGCTTGAATAATAATAATGCAATAATTGATTAATTAATTGGGATGTCAAAAAATAATATTAAAAATGTTAAAATAAATATAATTTGACATCATTAATGGAATCCAAAAATTATATAAACAACATTGACATAATATTGATATGTTAGAAGTATTTTTTCAAAGTTATAATGATGTAAGTATATTTTTAATATTGTAAATAATGAATATTATCAAATTTCACATAAATGAAACATTTAATTATATAATATTTTATTAAATTTAGTAATGTTTATAAAAATATATAATTCATCCAAATAACTAGGATAATGATAAATATTTCTTAAATGATCAAATTTGGGTTTTTTTGAAATTTTATTGTTTCTATATATTCCATATAGCGTAAGAAGACAAGTAGCCACTGTTAGAGTTAAATTATTTTCCTAAGGATTAAAGAAACAAAATCGTTTAATGATTTTGATTATTCAATATTTTATTTTTATAAATTATATAGGAATATTATGAGATAATGTGATGACACAAATTGTAATTATGTGGCATGTTGTTCCCAGTAAAATTGCATAGAGAATATTGAAATATTAAATAGAATGCACGTGCAATTTTATGGAAAAATAGTAATAATTTATAAAAAACAGCCCATATTAGAACTATGTGGTCAATTTTTCATTCAGAGTAGTGACATTTCCATTGGTGGGGCCTAACATTGACTAGGGTGGGTTGATTGTGGAAATTAGTTTTCATATTTGAAATGAAATAAAATAAATTAGGATTATTTTATTTTAAATGTTACATAGAGACGCAGTGATAGTTTTATTTTTTATAATCCTTGTAAAAGAAATCAAGGTTATTTTTCCTAACCCTTGAATTACTCTAAGGTGGAGAGAATAAACTCTAGAAAAAATGTTGGCAAACGATGGTCGATCGACACAACCTCAGATCTGGAAAATCGATGTTCAATAAACAATGACCCAACTTCACTCTTCATCGATGATCATTCTAAACATGAGTTGTGACATTTTATCTCATTGTGGTCTTCTATCCTCTTTTAATATTCAATAAAGAAAAAAAGTACCAAACAAATAACGATTTGATCAATGGTTCAGTCACACTTGCGTGATGGTTAAATTGTGGCATTTGACGGGAGTTAAATCTTTGTGATTATCCTTCTTCGTTATTTAATCAAAAAAGAATTAATCGAGGATGACATGAACAAAGGATGAGATACCTTGATTTTTAATTAATGTGAATTTATTCCCTGCCCTCAATATCTCACATTCTTCTTGTGTTCTTCATATCCTTTAAACACTTTGAAACCCTTATATGAACGATCGATCGTTGCGCTCAAGATTCATGGAGTAACAATTTGAGATGGATGATCTGGCCTTATGTTGATCGGGGCCACATGTTTGGGGAAGACTAATTTTGGTTCAGGAAGCCATCCCTCAGAGAGGAAAAAACTAGGGGAGTCGAGACGTGTTCTAGCAGGCCCTGCGGGCCGGGTCAGACCCGAACCGAACCCGGGTCAGGCATTTTTATAAAAATAGTCATATTATTCAATCAATGTGTCTGTTTGATGAGATATTTGAGGAATTGGGACCCTAGAAATGGGATATTCCTTCTGAGATACTATTTTTGATATTTTGGGATGTTATAATTCATCTAAATGGCATAATAAGTAGCTTATCCCAGAATGAGAGTGCTAGGAGTGGAATCATGTTCTATGCTGTGTCCTAGAAATTTTATGTATTACTTATAGATTGTGTTTCTCATATTAATTTTTTGTCTTAAAATGTATTTTTTTCTTACCAGGATTGTGTGTATTATCGAGACTATGTATCTCAGGGAGACTATTTGTCTCATGGATATTGTGTGTCTCATTGGATTGATTATATCAGGAGATTTATAGAATATATGATCTAGACATATACATGTGTGAAATGATTGAATCAAATGTATTTATTTATGGTATACTTTTTTTATTTATATTTGGAATTCTTCTGTGGTTTTGGGGGGTCCTAATGAGTATTTTTTTACTCACCCCTACACAGGCTTCACCTGTATGTGTAATGTATTGTGTAGACGGTCATTTATTTAAAGGAGTCCTAGGTAGACTAGGACCAGACATCTATTAGCAAGATCATATATTCATGGTGTGATCTTGTATCTTTATAAATTAGTCCATGTACCTACAATTCTTGTAGGGTTTTCTGTGGATGTGTAGGATGAAATTGTGGATTCACTTTACATACTCATTTTGATGGGATCGTATTCTAGGGCTATTAACAATCCAGTTTACTACTATCATACTATATGGTTGGTATCTTAGTGTATGCATGAATATTATACTTAGTGTTATCACATTTCATCATTTTGGTCTTTGAGATATGTGAGTCTGTACATATACATAGGAAAATGCCTCCCCTTTTTGAGATATGCCTATTCAATGCTATTTTATGGCCCCTGGCCTATTAGAGGTTGGATAGGGGAACTCACAACATGGAACCCTCTAGTACATATTATAAAATTGTGGTATCAGAGTGGTTGGTTCTACTTAAGGGCCAAGAGTCTTTGAGGTTGTAATTTGGAAATAGTGTTAAGTGTTTTGAGTTTGGATTTCAGGACAGAGACTCTAGTGTTTATATGGAGGCTGATGTATCTATACCATAGTACTCTGAATTCTATTTTTCATCTCAATACATTAAAAATACTAGTTGTAGGGAAAACAATGGTTCATGAATAATATAAGATTTTAGAGTGTTCTCATGTCCTTATTGAGTAAGATCACCATTATACTCTATTCATTGTCATAAATCTTATTCTATTTTATAATTCATCCTATAGGAAACCATCTAGAAGTTAGTAGTGCGATCATGAAGATGATTCTCTTAGTGATGAGGTGTTAGTACATTGGTATGTATCATAGAAAGAACCTTTGGGTGGTTTACAAGCGGTACATACTCCCGTAGAGACATATTTACTACCATCACTATCGGTTGAGGATTCATGCATGCTGTGTAGCATGAGTTATAGTGGAATAGACATCACATGTTTTTTTGTGAGACATTCCCCTAGGTAGTAGAGGATTGGATGGATGCAGTCACATATGTCTTCCACCTTGTGAGGGCTTCTTCTGGCCAGATGGCAGTCCTAACCGTGAGTCGTCTTAATGGATCGGTGGGTAGATAGTGGAGCTTAGTGACCCAGACACATGGTGAGATGAATCTATCTTAGTTTGAAATTGATAAACTCTTCATAGAGGAGTTCTTTCCTAATACGTTAGTCTCAGTTCATATACATGATATTATGCATCTGCATCCGGGATGTGAGACAATGGAGGATTACTTGATGAGGTTTATGGAACTTTCATGCTACTCCATGTATATGATATGAGACCCATTCTTCATGCATCATACCATTGAGTAGGGAATACTCGGGGAGATTAGGGGAAATATAAAATACCTTAGTATATCATCATCTACTGGGGTACTGGAACGAACTCTAATGGTGGAGATATTTCAAGCGGACGAGACATCAACATTGGGAGCTACCAATATAAACTTGGTATTAGAGACTTTGGAAGTAAGTAGACAACAATAGTCATAGTGACCCATGCAAGGATAGGAAATCCAGGGGATAACCCCAAGACACAAGATTAGCATTGTGTGCCTTCCAGGGCAGAGTGATTATGTTCAAGGAAATTTTTTGTTACACTTACAACAGTTAGGAACATCTGGACCGAGATTTCCTATCTCATTGTACGGATGATCAAGAGATAGCCAAAGGAAAACTGAGGTAGAGGAATATGTAGGAGTTGGGTGTTCTGTAGGGTAGTAGACATGGTAGAAAAGCATGTAGTATAGTAGGAGGAGGGTAAAGATTCATTGTATTACCACCACTACCCATAGGTGGTCCACAAATGTCTCATGGAGTTGGTCGACGGGGACAACTCCAACATTAGGTGATTGAGGCTTTTGAACCCAAGGATCCTTGTATAATTATTGTTATGATATTTTTCATTTCAACCTTAGTTGTAGTTATGATAGAAACAGGTTCCATTCATTATAATATTTCAATGAGACTTGTTTGAGACTTAGTGATTCTGGTTGAACTGTTGACATGAACCTTATTTATAGAGACTCCTATGGGAGGCAATTTTATGATCAAACACTAGTTTGGATAGTTCACCATACTCTTGGAGGTGATAGTTTGGGTTGGGATCTTTTGGTAGTAGCTTCTAGGCCTTACTTCTTCATTCCTAGTAATCCCTGGTTATCCACAGTCAATGCTCACATTATCTATTTTACTAACATAGTACAGTGTATCTGAGATTAGGGGACCAGGTTATCATTATTGGAGAAAAGGAAAAGTATGTAGTGTAGGATGGACTAACACATAAGAGGTTGTAGATGGTAACAAATAGGTTGTCTAGACTGACTCTTGGTGCATTGGATGATATGAATCCCTAGTTTCTTATAGCGGTGGAGTATGAGTAAATAATTCTTAACAATGTTCCAAGATTACCTCCTATTTTTGAAATAGAATTATTCATTGATCTATACCCTAGGATGACACCGATAAAAATGCCTTCATATCAGATGGATTTCACAGAGCTTTGTGAGATGAGGGTGCATTTGGAGGACATGTAGAGGAAAGACATAATGGGTCCCACTGCTTCACCATGGTCAGCCCTAGATTTTTTCCATCAAGGAAAATAATAGGTTGAGGGTATTTGAGAAAATCTGGTGGCTGAACTAGGTGACTGTGAAGAAAAATTATCCAATACCAAGGATCTCTGAGCTCTTTGATTAGCTGATGGGCGAGAAGTTGTTCTCTAAGATTAGCATAAGATCTCTCTGTCACTAGCTTTGTGTACGGGAATAAGAAGTAACAATGGCATTT
The DNA here is from genome assembly GCA_963277665.1 of Viscum album. Lineage (NCBI taxonomy): Eukaryota > Viridiplantae > Streptophyta > Magnoliopsida > Santalales > Viscaceae > Viscum > Viscum album. The sequence goes on along the minus strand of OY728158.1, from coordinate 1,005,612,032 downwards.
TTCATATGTCGATATGGCCACTGTGAGTACATAGTGATGCCATTTGGGTTGATGAAAACCCCATCAGTGTTCATGGGACTCATAAACATGATCATTTATCCTTACTTAGACTGATTTCATGGTGGTCTTCATTGATGAATTCCAAGTGTACATAACGTATGAAGAGGATCACGTAAGACACTTGAGGATGGTCATGGAAATAATCATAGTTCACCAAATTTGTTGGATGATCATTGAGTGTATGTTCTGGATATGAGAGGATCATATTCAAGGACAAGTCATTTCAGACGGGTGGAGTTGTGATAGATCCAATGATGATTGAGGTGGTTTGTAGAGACCCGCTTTTTCCCTGTAAGACGTTGGAATAATTTTAAATATGTTTCTAGAGCCAAGCACAAAGATGACATGCAATTTCGAGGCCTGGCATGCCCAGAATAAATTATACATAAGTATTATGTGTTTTTTGTACTATTCACACAATGGGAATGTGATATCTCTTAAATGGTTGATCCGATTAGAAATCTAAGACCATGTGTCATGACCCGAACCTTAGGGCATGTGCCGTTACTACCCTAAGCCCGCCTTCCATAGGCTAGGGGCTGGGGACTAGAACTGGGAAGGCATATCCATAAAACATGGAATACATTGCCTTTATAACCTATAACCTTACCCAAACCAAACACACAACAAGATACAATCACAAGGTAAAGTAAATAGTAAATATAGTGAGTACAATAAGTAAAGGGGACAAAATACAAGATCAACTAGAATGTACATGAAAAACTAGTAAGAACAAGTAAAACTGGAAATAGGTCCTATGAACACCCGCCAAGGATCCTACTTGAAGGTTAGGTACAGATCTCTAATGGTCTTCTTTGTGGTATCCCTCGTTTAAGGTCCACCTCAGAGCAGTCTCTAGTCATGGTACCCTCGTCCTCAGTCAATGTTTTCTATCATTTTCACAAAACAGAACAAGGTGTGGGCGTAGCCCGTGTAGGGGTGTGTATAACAATACTCAGTAGGGACCTTGAGACCCTCTAAAGTCTCTCAAATCCACAAAAAATAAACCAAAAAACATGTAATCAATAGTCAACCCTACTTAGGTATATGCCCATACAAATACATATATTATCAAGATATACTCATCTCACACAATATGGAATAATACATAAAATCTAACAGAAATAAGGTAGAAATACCACATATTTAACACCACGAACGTAAGAGTACCAGACAGGTAACACCACGAAGATATGGTACCACACAGGTACACCATGAAAATATAAGACTCAACTCACATAGGTATATGTGATGTATAGAAGTACATATGATTATTCATGATGCTAGATCATATTATTCTGTCAAGAGGCACAGCTGTTGATTATATAGAGTCTGATCCACAAAGGATCGATAGGTACTAACCCCCACAATGACCCACATAGGATCTGACCCACACAAGATCGGTATGCACTGACCCACATAGGATGGTTGAGCGCTGACCCACACAGGATCTGACCCACACAGGACCAATATGTGCAGACCCACACAAAATCACTGAGCGCTAACCCACACAAGATTTATAGGTACTAACCCCCGCAATGAAGGAAATAGGATCCGACCCACCAAGATTTAATAGGTAACTAAACACCGTATTATCCATCTCCAAACTCCACCTCACTGCCAGCCACAGGATTCCTCGCACCCGGTATGCTCAAGTTCTGTAGAATATTTCCCTCGAGATATCGGTCATTCCTCAACTTCCACGAATTCTCACAGAGATGTATCCCAAAGGTCGGTCAAGTCATAAGGGACCCAATGCAATAAACAGCGTGTTAATCGAATGCCCGGTCTATAGGTTATCTGTGTTTCGGCTCCGAGGACCCGGTTGGATTCGGGGATCGACCCAACCTGGTCGTACTCAAACATTATCCAAAACTCAAGTGGTGTATACCAAAAGGACCGTCTTGAACCCAATATTCCTATGTCATAGACGGTTCGTTAAACGAATGCATGGTTCTCAAGATATAGCCACAAGGGCGTATCTAAGACTAGAGGGGCCCGAGTCCGGTCCGAATAGGTCAGCCTGACAATGCCTGACCTCGGTCCAGCCCATATGGCCTAGGCCGCGGAGGGCCTGGCCCGCTGGGCCATGGTTTGGCCTAGCCCACAAAGGGGGTAATCAGATGGGCATGGCCCAGAGGCATGGACCATGGGGATGCCCTTAGTGTGACCTGCGGTCTAGTGGACCGCCGTGGTAGGGTCCGCCCTAGCTAACACCCCGGAGGGAGGCGTTCCCAGGTCACTCGAACGGCAAAATGGTAATTTGGTTTTTCGAATCAGGGGCCGACGAAGTGTGTCCTTATCTGTGCACCATGGCCGACCTGTTCTCCGGCCGATCCTCCTTCTAGTGGCGCGATGGTGCCGCTATCCTCCCTGTTCGGTCAGGTGTCGGCCGCCCATCGACCACTGTAGCGACTAAGTGGTCGCGGCCTCCTTCTCCACCGGTGGTGCAGATGCATGCCGCGACACCGTTATGTGCTCGAACGGATGTCTGATTCCACCCTTCTCTGACGCGGTCAACAGGCCAAAGCCTCCTTCTCCACTGGTGGCGCAGACGCACACCACCCTCCTTCCTCACAGTTGGTCGGGTGTCGGCCGCCACCTTCTTCCATGATCCATCGTGACATGATTCCAATCCCAAAAATTATGTCCTTCGAATCTTCACAGTCCTTGAGTCAAGGGATCTGCATCCATACATCATGCTCAAAAAAATTTTGTGTTTTCAGCGTCAATATGTATTTGGCGTCGAAGAACGCATGAATAACGCATGAAGAACGAAAGAAAATGGGTCAAGGTATAAGTGGAAAATGATGGCTATGTTTGTTTGACCATCGTCTTTATGAATCAAGAATATAATGAATAAACACATAGATTTAATCATAATTCAAAATAAAACCCCTACCTTGACATTCTTTGAAGATGTTGCGAGGAAGTAGATGATGTTGGTGACGTCAGTGTTCGTTGCTCCCGCACCACAATCTCGATCCGAGCTCACACATCGTCCTTGTTCTTAATCTGGGGTTATTCTTTGTTGGAAGTTGATTCTCCAAAATCTCTCTCCATGGATCTCATCTTTTTCCAATAATTTTTCCCCGCAAGAGGTGAGGTGCCAAATTAATTAATTAAGTTAATTAAACCGATTAACGTTAGCACATATAATTGGGGGAATTCCAAGGGTTAACTCACATTAAAGGGGGATTTCATCAGTCAGTTGGTCCCCACCAATAAATTCCAATCGGAGGTTTCAAGATCAGGTGGTCCCCACAATTAAATTCACAATGGTTGGTTTTAATTTCAAAAATAATATAATGAATATTTGTTTTATTTTCTCTAACAAAAATTACAAAAACTATTTTCCAACCTTAACCTACTGTGGTCGAGGAGAAGGTCTCTTTAAGCGAATATCGATGTTGTGAGTTCAACGCTGTCCTCATATTTCCATTCCGAGCATCGATTAAAAAGTTACAAAATGCCACTCACGTGTTTAATAAATGTACCCAAAAAAAGTTCATAATTTCATTTCAGGCACACCGGGACTCAGAATCATGCGCTGTCAATTTTCACAGACTCGTAATATTTCCATATAATTTAAAAAAATTACATGTAAAAATATGGGTCTTTGAATTCTCCCCACCTTAGGGATTTGCACCCCCGAAATCCATAACACAAACTAGGGAAACAAGTGGGGGTTCTGAGCACAAATTTGAGCCTCAGTCCCCCATGTGCCCTTTTGGAGTTTCCTGTGCTGCCAATGAATGCGTGCCATACGTATCGACCATCCACGAAAGAATCTATCTTGAAGATCCTCAATCTATACTGGAACCTCTAGAAACATAGCCCCACCATCGATGTCCATCTCACCCCAGTCAATGAAGTGTGAAGTATAATGTATATATCTCCTCAGCTGGGATACGTGGAAAACGTCATGCACTCGGTGAAACTGAGGTGGAAGAGCTAAGCAGTAAGCTACCTCACCAACTGTGCTGAGGACCTGAAAGGGTCCAATGAATCTCTGAGATATTTTTCCGCCTCATCCAAATCTCTGCAAACCACATTGAGGTGAGACCTTTAGAAAGATATGGTCACCACCCTCAAACTCCAGAGGGCCCCATCTTCATTCAGCATAAGAATTTTTTCTACTATGTGCAGTCTTCAACTTCTCCTGGATGATCTGTACCTTCTCTGTGTTATCCCATACCATCTCTGGTACCATGAGTGCTGACTCCCCTGGGTCAGTCCAGTACAGAGATGATCTAAATGTTCGTCCATAGAATGCCTCTAATGGTGCCATATCGATAGTGTAGTGATATTTGTTGTTGTGCACGAACTCCACCAAAGGTAAGTGATCCTTCTAGATGTGACCAAAATCAAGGACTCAAGCACGTTGCACGTCCTCAAGGGTCTGAATGTTATTCTATGTCTGACCATCCATCTGATGATGGAAGGCGGTTCTCAACCGACGATGTGTCCCAAATGCCTCTTGCAACCCCTTCCACAACCGGGAAGTGAAATGTGCATCATGATTGGAGACAATAGTAGATGGTACTCTATGAAGCGGCACAATATCCTGCACGTAGAGGCATCCAAAGTCCTATACTATTCTCTGCCCTCTGATAGGTAGGAAGTGGGCTGACTTGGTGAGTTGGTCAACAATCACCCAGCTGGAATCATGCCCCATGGACGTGCGTGGATGTCCGGTCCCGAATTCCATGGAAATTCCATTCCACTTCCACTCTGGCACCTCTAGTGGTTGAACTAAGCCCGCTAGAAGATGATGCTCTACCTTCACTTGCTAAAAAGTGAGGCACTATGATACAAACTCTACTATTGATTTCCTTATTCTCGGACACCGGTGTTGACGACGAAGGTCATGGTACTTCTTCACCACTCCTAGATGTACTATTAGAGGTGATGTATGTAACTCCCTCAACACTTCCTTTCTAAGCGCCATCGGTTCCATAGTACGTCCTCTAATAAGGATGATGTGCTCCCTACCATCAGAAAATCCTTCATGTGCCTGCCCTATGGATATATGAGAATGTTGAACCTCGTAGTAAGTTTCCCTAAGATGAGCCACCCTAACTCACTAAAGAAGTGGTGGAGTGACTATCAGGGACTCAAGATAAGCTTCTCTATCTCAATCCATGTAGGATATTTGCAATGCAGCAAGCTACTCCGTTGCATCACCCAGAAACTAAATACCAGATCTCCTGCTGAGTGCATCTGCTACTAGGTTCTCATTCCCAGGATTATAAACTATCTCGAAGCCATAGTCTTGTAGGAACTCAATCCAACGCCATTTTCTCAAATTCAGGTCCTTCTGAGAAAAGATATACCTGAGGATCTTGTGATACATGTAGACTATAAAACATTCTCCCATCAAGTAATGTCGCTACATCTTTAAGGCGAAGACCACTGATGATAACACCAGGTCATGAGTAGAGTATTTCTTCTCATGTTTTCTCTGTTGTCAAGAACTATACGCGATCATTTCTCACTCTTGCATCAAGAAAAATTCATGTATGGTCCCTGATGCGTTGTTGTAGACGACATTCCCAACACCCTCCTCCAGTAGCCTCAAGATGGGGGCACTCGTCAGTCTCTGCCTCCGATCCTAGAAACTCGATTGGAATCTATCCGACCCCATGAAGGGTTTCCCCTTCTTCATCAACACTGATAAGCGTGACACAACTTTGGAAAAGTCACGAACAAACCTCTTGTAGTAACCGTCCAAACCCAGGAAACTCTGCACTTCAGTCACACTCTTGGGTGGCTCCCAAGCAAGTACAACCCCAATCTTAATTGGATCCACTGCAAATCCAGCCTCCAAAATGACATGTCCAAAGAAGCTAACCTCTCAGATCTAGAACTAGCACTTCAAGAGCTTACCATACATTCAGTTCTCTAGTAGTGATTCCAGAACTGTCTACAGATTATAGGCATGCTCCTCCTTCATCATTGAGTATATCAAGATGTCATTGATGAAGATTACCACAAAGGGATTGAGGTGTAGCTGGAAGATTCTGTTCATGAGTCCCATGAACACTGTAGGGGCGTTGGTCACCCCAAATGGCATAACCAAAAACACATAGTGGCCATACCAACATCTGAAAGTTGTATTCTACACATCCTCGTCTTTTACCTTAAGCTGGTGACAGTCTGATCTGAGGTATATCTTCAAAAACCATTATGCTCCCTTCAGCTGGTCAAATAGATCATCAATCCTTGGGAGTGGGTACTTGTTCTTCATGGTCACCTATTTTAGGCACTGGTAGTCCACATAGAGTCTCAAACTCCCATCTGCCTTCTTGACGAACAAAATCTGGGCTGCCCAAGGAGAATCGCTAGGCCTAATGAATCCGTTGATCTGCAAGTCCTCTATTTATACCCACAATTCCCAAAGCTCTACAGGATCCATCCAATATGCTGGTGTAGATATCAGTGATGTCCCGGGGTACAAGTCGATGTATAAGTCCACCACTCTATCAGGAGGTAGACCCAGAACATCATCAGGGAAAACACCAATGTACTGGTCCACCACTACAGGATAGCTTGAACTATCAACATCAACTGCTCTGAGGGTTTGGCTCACCAACTAATGTGTGATCGGCTGCACCCTACTCTAGATAAGTCCATCCTATGCTGCAAAGGTTCCATTCTCTCCGGTGAAGGAAAACCTAGTCCCATCCATGCAGACACACCACACATTGCCCCTAATACGGTCGAACTGAGCATGGAGTGTGGATAACCAGTCCATACCCACGATAACGTCATAAGGCCTCGACACAACTACTATAAGATCACAGCTGAAGATCTCGCCTCCTAGAGTAATCTCCCACTTCTGTAACTAGCGTGTAATCATCAAATCTGCTCTCATGGGAGTCTCTATCCACAAGGATCAAGCCAATAGCTCAACTGGTATCTCCGAGCTCCGAACGAGGGTTGTGGAAATGAAAGAGTGATTGGAACCTGTGTCTATAATTACTGAATCTACGGTGGAGTAGACACAGATCATACCTCGTATCATATCCGTAGTTCCATGGTCATTGTCCTCAGCTTCCTGGAATAGATCTCGTCCTTGTACACCTGATCCATGTGGTCGGGGTGGACCACCTGGTGGAGGTGGCCATAGAAACTCGAATTGCCGCACACCACCTACTGCATGGCCTGCTCCTCTACCACGTCCGTCTCCTACCTACATACTTCCTTGATCAAATATTCACCTCTGCCCAGGCGGTCCTTCAACCTTCTATTCATCTTCTATACGGTGGGTCTGGCAGTCACGACCCTTGTGACCCTACCCACCACATGAATAATAATGCTTGTTCCTCACCGGTCATGCTCTGTCTCGAGATCCCCTCACAACCAACCATGTATCCTACAGTCATCCACCTATATATTTGGTCCTCATGGACCTTTGCATCATCTTTCTGTTGTTAGCTGTCGATGACTCTGCTACCTGTCATCCGATGGTGGGTCACTCTATTGGTGACTGCTCAGCAAGGAAGCTCTCCACTAAGAGTGATCGCTCTAATACCCCCTCCTACATCGGGATCCTAAGAGAAACTATTGATGCTCTAATCTGCCATTTGAGCCCCTTATCGAAGTGATGTGACCTGATGAACGGGTCTCGCACCATGTCAGTGGAGTAGTGTGAGAGGTCGGTGAACCTCACTGAATTATGAGCGACAGTCATGCTACCCTGCTACAAGTGGAGAAGCTCTTGTATAGGCACTGAGAGTAATGTCACTGGGATGAACTCTACCCTGAATAAACTCTAAAAATCCACCTCAATGAGAGTCACCTCATTGTGAACTTGGAGTATCAAGCTCCACCATCTGCCTCATGCTTTCTGAAAAAGACTGGCAGCATGGATCACCATGAGATCAGTTGGTGTCCCTACCAGTCGAAAACCTCTAACCACGGTCTCCAGCCAGTCCTCAGCTGCCAGTGGATCTGTCTCACCCTGGAACCACGGGGGCCTCTAGTGCTAAAACTCATGCAATGCGCTCAAGCGGCGTGCACCCTCTACTGTTGGGGCTGGTGGCATCGGCTTCAAAACGGGTCGTGGTGCTGCTGGTATACCACCCGATGGTACAACTACCATAAGGGGGCCTTGCAATGAAGCCTTTTCGCTTGGTGTTCTATCGTCACATACTCTACCAAGAACACTGGCTGGCTGAATATGTGGAGGCATCTTGAAGAGAAAGAAATGTGCCACGATAATTAAGTTTATACCTGGTGATCTGACACAAAGATATCACAAATAAATCATCTCAAAAAAACATACACAATCAATGTTTTCATGTACTGAGTTAGAAATCAGAGGTCAAGATCCTTGAGTATGGATACACCGGTCGTCTCACAAATAATGGACTCCCCAAACTGAAAACCACACTGAAAACACATAACACTATTGCTTCACATAAGAAATATCAAAGTCCTAGTTCTTCTGTTGAACCAAACTCCTCTTATACATATTTTTCACGACCCGGCCCTCGGGGCCCGTTTCGTGACTACCCATGCCCGCCTTCCATAGGCCAGGGACGTGCAAATAGCACCGGGAAGGCATATACCTAAAATTAGGAAGACATTGCCTTTATAATCTGTAAGCTTACCTAAACCAAACAAACAACAAGATACAAGAACAAGGTACACTAAATAGTAAACAGAGTGAGTACAATAAATAAAGGTGGCATAATACAAGCTCAATTGGAATGTACATGAAAAATATAAAGTGTAAGTAAAACTAAAAACAGGTCCTGTGACCACCTGCTAAAGATCCTATTTGATGGGTAGGTACAGCTCTCAAACGGTCGTCTCTGCGGTATGCCTCGTTTATGGTCCACCTATGAGCAGTCTCCAGTTGTCACGAACCAGGCCGGGTCGCCATCCGACCTGGCGCCCGACCCAGTCCGTGACATGGCCCGAAGGGCGTTCCCGATCCCCACAGGCTGGCACAAGTGCCCGGGTATCAAAAATAAACTTGGGAACGATTTACCCAGATAAATAAAAATAAAACAGACAACAAGATGAATAAATTGAAACTGAAAACTAACAACCAAACAGACCCTTATACTAAGTTCAGATTTAAAGATTACAACTTGAACCAAAAACCCAAAGGATACTATATCAAAGGAAACCAAAAATCCAACACAAACCTCTGTGCGATATGAGGAGTCACATTCCCAAGACACCGTCAGCAAACCAACATGAGGATGCCACTGACAACCCGAAACACCAATGCTAAGCCCGACGCCTCAACCTGGAAAAAAACACAATCTACATACACCCAAAGGTGTATGTAGGGTGTGAGCTAAAATCCCAGTAAGATTACACCAAGAAAAGGTTCCATGCCAATTATTTAATGATCAATACATTTGAAACTTTAATTAAATAAAAGAACTAAAATCATAAACAACTTTTAGAGAAAAATAGGTTTTAGAGAAAATAGTTTTAAGAAGGAACAACTAAAATTAAAACACACGCACACACACACACACTTCTAAAAAAATAACCGAGTTTCACACCGATGAGCGTAATGTAACCAATGAGCACTAATATGGGAGGGGCCGCATGGGTGTTATCTAGCATGGGTCCCTAGAACTTCGTGTCTCAGTGAAACGTGGCTTAGAAGGCCACGACCCTCATAAAACATGGCTTAGATGGCCACGACCCTCAGAAAACGTGGCATAGAAGACCACGACCCTCAGAATAGCATATGTTTAGTTAGTGTTGCAATCGTCAGTCTGACTAGTGAAACCGGGTCGAGTCACCTCCAGAGCACTAGCCCACTAGTCCAGTCTACCCTCCTAGCTACCCGGGCTTCCCAGTTTGTGCTCAAACAAAATTCAAGTTCATGTCACACGCAATATTTATGCACCCAAATAAAACAAGACACCACACATGCCAAAAACCACTACTCTTTCTTAGAAATACCATTATGGAAGAATACACACCCTAAAAATATTTCAAAACTAAATTTTCACTAATTACATGACTAATAAAAAAAATATAATGTAGTCAAAGAAACCACTTTTGAAGTCAAACAGACCATTAAAATAATTTATTAAACAATTTCAACCTATGTCGCACTACTTTAAACACCAGAAACCTTTACACCATGCAGTCAAAACAAAATTTTCATCCTTAATAATTATTTAATAAACCAATACAAATTTTCATAAATAAATTTTTAAAGATCAAAACCACTCCTTTACACACCTAGCCAACCCAAACCCCCCCTTACATGACCATACACACATGACGTCTCCTCCGAAACACAACCCACATTACACACGAAATTAAAGAAGACCATCCACTCAGTTAAAAGACCATTTCTATAATTAACTGAACTACAAGAAAAAAATTTCAAACCGTTTTGAAATACGCCACATGACATTAAAAACAATAAACTCATTAAATGTTCATTTATGACAATTTGCCTATAGACACTACACCTGAAACACCATTCGCACCCTTTGCACATACTAACAAAATAAACTGCACAACTTATGAAACACTAGAATATAGTTCAACAGAGATTTTCATCGCAACATACTCATTTAAGACCAAACGCATACCGACGCTACACCAAAATATAAATTACATACCTTGCAGTTCCAACGAAAAGGGACTCAAAATTAACTAGAGATAATATTTCAGCATCAAGTACACGTATTATGACGACACCCTACTAAACAGTTCAAGGCATGTCAAACTTAAATGAAAATAAAATTTGCACCAAAACTTCAATGAAAATAAACTTCGCACCACACGCATTAATTAAATAACACTCTAAACAAATCAACCTTGAAAATTAATTAACCAAATAATAATTAGACGTGAAACCACTTACCTCAACGTAGACCAACTTCCAAAATTTGGTGTGCAATGTCTGATGCACTTCAATCACACCCCAAATAGACTTAGTTGTACACAAACTCAAGAATTAGAACAATTATATCCCTATTTGACCCTAAAAACAGAACATGAGACCATTTATACCGAAAATTGAACCAAAGAAACACAAAAAAACCATATGGAGATCCGATGAAGACTTACCAGCGCGAGCAGAACTAGGGAGAAAAGAGGGTGGGTTTCCGAAGGCGCGCCACGTCAGAAAATAGGGCAGTGCGTGGCTGTGCGAAGTGAGAAAAAAGGGCAGCAGGGATGCCGGTCTGCGGTGCGTGGTGGTTGTACGGTGCGAGGTGACTGAGGGGAGTCCATTCACGAGGGTGAGGAGCATGGAGAGGCACCGCCGTACAGGAGAAGGAGGGGCACAGCTCATCAGGAAATTTTGTTGGGCGGTCCGGAAAAGAGGGAGCCGACACAAGGGAAGTCGTGTGCGTGGTGAAGAGGTCGGCTTGGCTGAGGTGCGCTGGTCCGAAGGGATGGAGTTGAATTGGAGTTGAAGCACCCTAGGGTTTCGGGGGCATGTTCAGCGCGACGGGCCGAAGGGAGGTGGGAAAGAAAACGTGACGGGAAGGGAGAGAAAGGGAGGGAGAGAAGAAAGAAAAAAAAGAGAAAAAAAATGGGGAAAATGAAATGGATTGGGGGGGGGAATATAAAACAAAAGGAAAACAAAAACAAAATGGAAATAAAAATATAGATAAATTAAAGCCTAAAAAACTCTAAATTAACATAAAATAATAACAATATTAGTGGGGGAGAAAAATGTTAAAATTTCCATAATGATAAATTGAAAATAATTATAACCAAATTAAAATCTTAACAATATTAATAGTTGTAATAAAATTAAAATTAACATGCTGATGATTTTATAATTATTATAATAATTTAATATCATATAACTAATTAAAATATTAACTGAAAGAATAACATAAGATAAATAATCCCAATATTATTATTATTATTATTATTATTGAATAACTCTTGAATTATTTAATCATATTTATTATTTCTTTTTTTTGTGCTTAAATTATTATTCAACTTGTTAGTTAGTTAATTACTTATGCGTCGGGCAGGCCGCATGTTGATCAGGCGAAGCCCCATGGCTTCATCTATATCGTGCGCGTGCGCAAACATTACGATGCCAAAACGCTTGGTTATCAGAAAAACGCAGAAGCAATCGTCAAGTCCGAACACCGCGCACTAACATGTACATGGTCGCAACATAGTCGTGCACCAGTGAAATAATAGATTTAATAATCATAAAACGTTTTCTCATTAATGTTTAGCACCACACACAGTCACGCGCGTGGTCACGCACCTGTATAAGATCCCAAATTTCTTTTTTAAAAAGAACCAGTTCACACCACAACTCAAAAGTAAGACCCAAGAATAATTAAATTAAAATAAAGTGTCGGTCGGGGTGTGACAATTCTCCCCACCATGACACTTTCTGCCCCCAGAAAGTCCCAAAAGACCTAACCAGGCGAAGATCCCAAGCAAGACCACGAAGATACCTCCCAAAAAAATAAACTCAACCATGTGAAGATCGGGCATTGAAAACACCCATGACCTAAAACTCCAAATATCTAAAAACCATTATCACCAAGAAAACAACCAATAAATAAGAATTCACCTCAAAACACAAAAATAACATGGAACACCCCGACTCCTAACTTAGGGATCACTAGGGTCATTCGAGATCCCCAAGAACACTTGTCAAGAGACCCATTACCCAAGCTAACCAATTAGCATGGTCGAGATCAGGCGAAGCAGAAGCAGAGGGTTGCTCCGCCAATCGCACTTTGAAACAGAGTCTTCCACAAGAATTTCCTATGGTGGTCTCCCCACCATATTAGGGTTCTCATAAAACATTGGATACTCAAACAAAAACAACTCACCAACCCAGACAGACATCTAACACTAGCTTGACCCTTCAAACACCCTATGGTTAACCAACACAAGAGGGGAGATCGGCAAGACCTGCACTGGGTCTCCCCACCATTTTAAAATATCCTAACATCCCGAAACCCACACGGGCATTCCTGGTTTACTTTAATCAATACTGATTGAACCCTTCATCGTGAACCCACCACACGGGCCGACCTGCACTAATTATTCCTACAGTGGAAAACACTCTGCCACATGAGATAGCTTTGATAGCAGAAACCCCTAACCAGAAGATGAACCAGACAGGCGCACAACAATTTCACAAGAAATGAGCATCTCCGGCCACATGGAGGTTCCCGGAGCACGCCTACTGGCTTTAAAGGAATACGGATTTTTTGACCCTATTTAAGGCCCAAGAGGAACTCCAATAAAATAAGACCATGACAAGTAGAAAAGGGCTTCATTCCCCTCACAACAATAATGACGACTTCAAATAGGGTATCGCAATAGGGAAATTTATGTTGTCCCCATCCAAACATTTCGGACCCAAGTCGGACCAAGCCCGTCCCATGTTCGATGAGTTTTTACTGCTCGCAAGCTTCACCCCGAGACCTATGACTGGAGCCCTGATGTCTGAAGCATCTATAGCCTCGCAGTCATAAGTTGACAACCTCTGACTGAAACTTCCTCTGTTGAAAAAGCAACCTGCATACTTCTCCTTGTGTCCCGAGCGGAAATTCCGTCAACATACCAACTAATAATTACAGCAAATGACTTAGGGTGTCCGACTGACCACACTAGAGGAAGGAGATTGAGCGGTCTGTCAAACGTGGGACACAAACTGCCAAGAGGGGATCTCCAAGAACAAGTCCTATTAGTTCATACTCCTCATTGGACGAAGAGTATCCACTTACCGCAGTATAAACATGACCAACAACTATTACGAGCTTTAAACTGATCGTTCCACACAACCTCTAGGGAACAAGAAACTAGCTCATCAGAAAGGTCAACATACCTCTTTCACCCTCTGTTGACTGGTCAAGCACCTACGAGATCCACCACCTTCCTCCACCATCACTTAGGTAAAACCGCGAAATGAGACTAGTCTTGAGTGTTGCTCACGACATTGCTATTCGCAACGAAAACGAAACTATCACCATTTGTTGGTTTAGTCTCGCTCATCCAAACATACTTGAGAAAACATACGCATATACAACATCTAGAGTTCCTTCAAAATCAGAGACACTTCCAACTTTCCCAAAGCACTCAACGACATCCAACTGACATCGACGTCTACGAACAGTCGACACCACTGAGCGGAACCCAACTATGTCACTCCACTGAGAGTATGGGATGGGCCAAGAACTGAGAGGCTTGCTGGAAACCCATGGGACATTTCTAGGGGGCATATCCCAAACAAGAAACACGAAACAGATTTCCACAAATCCAAACACATCACAATATAAACATCAAAATTCCAGAAACAAATCCAATAATTCCAATTTAAAACATCAATTCATTTTCAAAGAAAAACGCTCACTTGAAAAACCAAGCACTGCACAATAAGCCGAAAATATATTTTAAAAATCCATCTTTACTCTAAACGCAATGTCATTTTTTTATGTTTTCAAAACCATTTTTCCACAAAAACCCATTTAATAAAAAGGCCCACTTTCTAGGAAACAAAAAGAAACCTTAGAAATCAATCAACCACCACTGATATTCCATGGTGCCTCGCAAATATGAATTTTCGTGCCACTCAGGCACCCATCCACATGATTCACCAACTATCCATTAATAAAGTCCACACGCACATGCGAGCACCCATAGGAATACCACTGGAAAGAAACAAGGTTACTCCGCTTTCAAAACAAAACATTCTCAATATATGAAAATACCCTTTTTTTTCAAACCATTTCAAAAATTCAAGAAATTTTAAAAATGATTCCCATTTCAAAAATAACTCACTTCAATTTCAAATAACTCAAAATGTTCTTTTAGAAAATAAACTTCGAAAAATCAACGCCAAATTTCAAAAACAAGGTCCCAGAGAAACGCACCCCAAAATAAAATAAGAGCAGCAACAAAGTCTGCTTCCCTTTTTAAAGGAAAACATTTTCACTTCAATTCAAAAACTGAAGCAAGATATCACAAACATTAAATCACCTGGGTGGAGGACTAGTGGTCATGTATAACCCGACTATATAGTTTAGCAGACCATGCCCTAGGCAAGCACCAGCCACTAGGAGTGTCGAACCGTACTCTCAGGCATCACATGGGTCGCTACTCCATGTGAGACCACACGCAGCACCAGGTTACTCCCATTGTCATACCCCATCCACAAAGACCAAAGCCAAAACATAGATCCCGGACTACCCCGGGTTACTCGAGGATCGGAACGAGCAAGATTTCGCGATGCTCTTCCCGCACCTACCACTCGAGTACCGACAATCATATCTATGATCTACCTGACACCCCAATTAACAAGAACAAAACCTCCCTTTGATACCATTTTGTCACGAACTAGGCCGGGTCGCCATCTGACCCGGTGCCCGACCCAGTCCGCGACATGGCCCGAAGGGCGTTCCCGATCCCCACGGGCTGGAACAAGTGCCCGGGTATCAAAAATAAACTTGGGAACGTTTTACCCGGATAAATAAAAATAAAACAGACAATAAGCTGAATAAATTGAAACTAAAAACTGACAACCAAACAGACCCTTATACCAAGTTCAGATTTAAAGTTTACAACTTTAACCAAAAACCCAAAGGAGACTACATCAAAGGAAACCAAAACTCTAACACAAACCTCTGTGCGACATGAGGAGTCACATTCCCAAGGCACCGTCACCAAACCAACACGAGGATGCCACTGACAACTCGAACCACCAATGCTAAGCCCGACGCCTCAACCTGAAAAAAAACACAATCTACATACAGCCAAAGGTGTATGTAGGGTGTGAGCTAAAAGCCCAGTAAGATGCCACCAAGAAAAGGTTAAACACACAATTATTAAATGATCAATACATTTGCAACTTCAATTAAAGAAAAGAACTAAAATCTTAAACAACTTTTAGAGAAAAATAGGTATTAGAGAAAATAGATTTAAGAAGGAACAACTTAAATTAAAACACTCGCACACACACACACACACTTCTTAAAAAATAACTGAGTTTCACACCGATGAGCGTAATGTAACCAATGAGCACTAATATGGGAGGGGTCGCATGGGTGTTAGCTAGCTTGTGTCCCTAGAACTTCGTGTCTCAGTGAAACATGGCTTAGAAGGCCACGACCCTTGGAATATGTGGATTAGATGGCCACGACCCCCAGAAAACGTGGCTTAGAATACCACGACCCTCAGAATAGCATATGTTTAGTTAGTGTTGAAATCGTCAGTCCTGCTAGTGAAACTAGGTCGAGTCACCTCCAGAGCACTATCCCACTAGTCCAGTCTACCCTCCTAGCTACCCGGGCTTCCCAGTTTGTGCTCAAACCAAATTCAAGTTCATGTCACATGCCATATTTATGCACCCAAATAAAACAAGACACCACACATGCCAAAAACCACTACTCTTACTCAGAAATACCATTATGGAAGAATACACACCCTAAAAATATTTCAAAACTAAATTTTCACTAATTACATGACATATAAAAAAAATATAGTGTGGTCAAAGAAACCAATTTCGAAGTCAAACAGACCATTAAAAGAATTTATTAAACAATTTCAACCTATGTTGCACTACTTTAAACACCAGAAACCTTTACACCATGCAGTCAAAACAAATTTTTCATCTTTAATAATTATTTAATAAACCAATCCAAATTTTCATAAATAAATTTTTAAAGATCGAAACCACTTATTTACACACCTAGCCCACCCAAACCCCCCCTTACATGACCATACACACACGACGTCACCTCCGGAACACAACCCACATTATACACGCAATTAAAGAAGACCATACACTCAGTTAAAAGACCATTGCTATAATTAACTGAACTATAAGAAAAAAATTTCAAACCATTTCAAAATACACCGCATGACATTAAAAACCAAAAACTCATTAATTGTTCATTTATGACAATTTTCATATAGTCACTACACCTGAAACACCATTCTCAACCTTTTCACATACTAACAAAATAAACTGCACAACTTATGAAACACTCGAAAATAGTTCAACAGAGATTTTCATCACAACATACTCATTTAAGACCAAACGCATACCGACACTACACCAAAATATCAATTACATCCTTTGAAATTCCTAAGAAAAGGGACTCACAATTAACCAGAGATAATATTTCAGCATCAAGTACACGTATTATGACGACACCCTACTAAACAGTTCAAGGCATGTCAAACATAAATGAAAATCAAATTTCCACCAAAACAACAATGAAAATAAACTTCACACCACATGCATTAATTAAATAACACTCTAAACAAATCAACCTTGCAAATTAATTAACCAAATAATAATTGGACGTGAAACCACTTACCTCAACATAGAACAACTTCGCAAATTTGGTGTGCAATTTCCGCAGCACTTCAATCGCACTCCAAATAGACTTATTTGTACCCAAACTCAAGAATTAGAACAATTATATCCCTATTTGACCCTACAAACAGAACATGAGACCATTTATACCGAAAATTGAACCAAAGAAACACAAAAAAAACATATGGAGATCGGATGAAGACTTACCAGCGCGAGCAGAACTGGGGAGAAAAGGGGGTGGGTTTCCGAAGGCGCGCCGCGTTAGAAAACAGGGCGGTGCGTGGCTGTGCGAAGTGGGGAAAAAGGGAAGCAAGGATGCTGGTCTCTGGTGCATGGTGGTTGTACGGTGCGAGGTGGCTGAGGGGAGTCTGTTTGTGAGGGTGAGGAGCACAGAGAGGCACCACCGGACAGGAGCAGGAGGGGCATGGCTCATCAGGAAGGTTTTTTGGGCGGTCCGGAAAAGAGGGAGGTAGCACAAGGGAAGTCGTGTGCGTGGTGAGGAGGTCGGCTTGGCTGAGATGCGCTGGTCCGAAGGGATGGCGTTGAATTGGAGCTGCAGCACCCTAGGGTTTCAGGGGCCTGTTCAGCGCGACGGGCCAAAGGGAGGTGGGAAAGAAAACGTGACGGGAAGGGAGAGCAAGGGAGGGAGAGAAGAAAGAAAAAAAACGAAGAGAAAAAAGGGGGGAAATGAAATGGACTGGGGGGAAATATAAAATAAAAGGAAAACCAAAACAAAATGGAAATAAAAATATAGATAAATTAATTCCTAAAAAAACTCTAAATTAACTTAAAATAATAACAATATTGGGGGGAGAAAAATGTTAAAATTTCCCTAATGATAAATTGAAAATAATTATAACCAAATTAAAATCTTAACAAAATTAATAATTGTAATAAAATTAAAATTAACATGATGATGATTTTATAATTATTATAATAATTTAATATCATTTAACTAATTAAAATATTAACTGAAAGAATAACATAAGATAAATAATCCCATTATTATTATTATTATTATTATTGAATAATTATTGAATTATTTAATCATATTTATTATTTTTTTGTGCTTAAATTATTATTCAACTAGTTAGTTAGTTAATTACTTATGCGTCGGGCATGCCGCATGTTGATCAGGTGAAGCCCCATGGCTTCATCTGTATCGTGCGCGTGCGCGAACATTATGATGCCAAAACGCTCGTTTATCAGCAAAACGCAGAAGCAATAGTCGAGTCCGAACACCGCGCACTGACGTGTACATGGTCGCAACATAGTCGGGCACCAGTGAAATAATTGATTTAATAATCATAAAAAGTTTTCTCATTAAAGTTTAGCACCACACACAGTCGCACGCATGGTCACACACCTGTATAAGATCCCAACATTCTTTTTAAAAAAGAACCAGTTCAAACCACATCACAAAAGTAAGACCCAAGAATAATTAAATTAAAATGAAGTGTCGGTCGGGGTGTGACACCAGTCCTGGTACCCTCATCCTTAGTCGGCGTTGTTTGTTGTCTACACAAGACACAACATGGTGCGGGCGTAGCCTGTGTAGGGGTGAGTATAACAATACTCAATAGGGACCCTGAGACCCCCGAAAGTCTCTCAAATCCACAATGAATAACCACAAAACATGGAAACAACAGTCAAATCTACATAGGTATATGCCCATAGATGTAACAAAGTTATCAATATATACTCATCTCATACAAGAGGGACTAATACCACAAAGGTAACACAAAAAAGGTAGAATTACCACATAGGTAACACCACGAATGTAGGAGTACCACACAGGTGACACCACAAAGATATAGTACCACACATGTACACCGTGAAGATATAAGACTCAGCTCACACATGTATATGTGAAGTATAAAAGTACAGATGATTAGTCGCGAAGCAATATCATATTATTCTATCGAGAGGCACTACTACTGATTATACAGAGACTGAACCACACAATATTGTTTGGTACTAACCCCCACAATGACCCATATTGGATCTGACCCACACAGAATCGGTATGCGCTGACCCATACAGGATCGCTGAGCATTGACCCACACAGGATTGCTGAGCGCTGACTCACATAGGATCTCACCCACAGATGATCGGTATGTGTTGACCAAAACAAGATCACTGAGTGCTGACCCACATAGGATTGATAAGTACTAACCCCCTCAATTTACCACACAGGATCTGACTGTCACAACCCGTCCCCTGGGGCCCATGCCATGACAACCCCAAGCCCGCCTTCGATAGAACAGGGGATGGTGACAAGAACCAAAGGTGTAATTCCCTAAAACTGGGAAGGCATTGCCTTTATAAACTGTAAACGCACAAAACAGAGCACAAAAATGGATACCAAACACTATGTAAACTGTATAACAAAAGAGTGATGAAAAGTAAAAGGGGTGGAAAATACAAGCCCAACTGTGAAGTACAAGGAACTAGAAGTACAAGTACAACTGAAGAAAGGAAAAACAACTGCTAGGTCATCCTCTGGGAATCCTACCTGAAGGGTAGGTACATATAGCCTCTTCAGCACTCTACATCCATCAGTTTTCTCTCTATACTGACTCGTCAAGAGGTCCACCTATGGGTACTATCTGGTCTTGATACTCTCAGCCTTAATCATCGTTGTATGTCATCTGCATCCAACACAACAAGGTGGGGGCATAGCCGGCGCACGGGTGAGTATAACGATACTCAGTAGGGACCCCCAGACCCTCAAGGTCTCACAAAATCTTACAAGGATATACCAAAAAGTAAGGAGTCAACAGAAAACCCTACTTAGGTATATTCCCATACATATAGATAAGATATTAAGTAATCCCTCTCAATCACGCGGAGAAGAAAAATGTACTGACTCAGCTGAACCAGGATTTGTATTCACAATATCGAAACCACAGCAGCTAGAGAACTCCTCATATTTCAATTACAGTGGGCCTGCCGCGACACCACACTCGCTTTCCACTAACCTTGGACTACTAAGGTACTCCTCCTATCAAGTACCATGGGTCTGCTACATCACATAGAGGCGCTCCCCATCATGGGTCTACCGCCATACCCAGGCACTCCCCCTCATAACCTTCAGACGTACTCCTCCTATCGAGTACCGTGGGTATGCCGAATCACCATGCACGATCCTACACCCTGGGTCTGCTGCCACAACCAGGAGCTGTTCACTGGGCTAGTAGAGTCACTCTGAGTCAAACGGTCAGTAGTCTTCAGGTCTTATCCAGAT
Source organism: Viscum album (assembly GCA_963277665.1). NCBI lineage: Eukaryota > Viridiplantae > Streptophyta > Magnoliopsida > Santalales > Viscaceae > Viscum > Viscum album. Next base: position 1,005,591,417 of record OY728158.1, on the reverse strand, counting down.
TCTAGGTCTCTGCACTCCGCTCGCTCGCCACTGGAAGGATCTACTCCAAGAGCTATTTGTTGATACTCCAACTATCACGAAGTCCGACGAATAAGTATCTCAAAGTTCCACCATGTCATAGGGGTCTCAACGCAACAGAAGGCATTTCACTCTGATGCTCGTTCTGTGAGTTATTAGACTTTTAGTCCCAGGGGCCCGGTTGGATTCGTGCACGATCCGATCTGACTATATCTCAAGTATACCCAAAAATCTAGGGGGGTATTCTCAAAGGGACCGTAATGATCCAATATTACCAGCACCACTGATGGTTCGTCAAACGGACATCTGGTGCTAATGATATGCCCAAAAGAAATTAAAGGGGTCATAGTGGGCTTGGGTCAGGTCCAAACCACTCGAACCGACCCATTTTGGGTTGACTCGGCCTAACCCATTAGTTCTGGCCTCGCCTGTTGGGCGGGATAGCCCGTTAGATTCGGCCCGCCCGGCTGGGCCCAGCCCAACTCGCCGTGAGGGGCCGTAGTTGGGCAAGAGGGAACGGATCTGCCGTGAGGGCATGGATCGGCCGCGAGGGAATGGACTGTCCATGAGGGCATGGACCGGACACGAGTCAGCATGAGGGTGGTTCAGCCTAGAGGGTTCCACATGGGCGACACGGACCAGAGGGCTCCACGAGGGAGTTGGATGGTTCGGTCGGTGCGTCGCGAGGGGCACGGGAGGCCGATTCGGTCGGGGCACCGTGAGGGGTTCCGGAGGCCGCCTCGGACGGGGCGTCATGAGGGGCGTGAGGAGGCTGGACTGGTCGGCACGCCGCTAGGGTTGCGCATAGGCCGGTTCGGCCGGGGCAACACATGGGCGTAGGTTTGGTTGGTTGCTCAAGAGGATGGCGGACGGCGCGGTCAGGGCGACTCGGAGGCCGGCAGCTGGCGCGACCAGTAGGCGCTGTGCTAGATCAACCTAGAGGGTGCCACTTGGCTGGGATGGCTGGGGCCGGTTTGGCCGGTGGACAGCACGGCCAAGGCATTGTGGCCCAGCCCGGGGCGGCTCGACAGGAATGGGCGGAGACTGCCGGGGCAGTTCGGCCGGGGCGTCGAAGCATTGGGGGTGGCCAGCAAGGCCGGGGTGCTGCAAGGGGCGCGGGATGCCGGTTCGGTTGGGGTGCTGCGAGGGGCATGGCCATTTCGGCTGGGGATGCCACGGAATGCCGCGGGGGAGGTTCTAGTTGCAGAGGCCGTGGGTGGAACAACCATTGCCTTCATCACCTTCATCGTCATTGTTTTCTTCCTCCATTTCTAAGAACACCAGAAAAGAGAACAACGGAGGGTTTGAGCCATGTTGGTTTGGTCTGCACCCTCCACGTTTAGGTTGGTAGCATTTGGCTCACAAGAATGAAGCACAATAAACACTCCCGCAAGATTCTTTCCAACCTGTAAAATAAAATAAAGGAGTACATGGAAAGAATTATGATGCAAATAAACCCCCTTCCTTGTTCGTAGTTCATCAACGTTGGCGTGAAAGGTAGAGCTCGATTCATTGTATAATAACATTTCCTTCATCGGAGGAAGTCCCAAGGAAGAAGGTTGAAGGAGTTTGTTCTTCATTGATGAAGGCGTTCCTCGTCGGCCTTCTTCGTGGGTGGAGCATTCTTCATTTGGATAAAAGAGATCTTCTTTGGCGAGATCTTTTCTCTCAAAAACTCCTTCCTCCATTGCCTACAGATGAATAACTATACCAATGATAATAGAGTATAATATATATTATTTCGATGGCATAACATTCAAAAAGGATAGATTAATCACTTTGTTGGTACATTTAATTGGTGTATTGGTACAATTAATATTGTGTATGTGTCAAGAGGCTCTCCCGTATTAATGAGGGAGTTGAGAGGTTTTCTTCTCAAATAAATGGGGGGTTTAGTCTCAGGTGGTCCCCACCACCATAACCTCTTGTGGGAGATTAGGTTTGGGTAGGCCCCACCACCATAACCTCCCATGGGAGGATATGGTCGGGTGGTCCCCACACTTCAACTCCAACATGGGTGGTTACAACAAAATAAAATAAAATATGAGTTTTTTTTATTATTTCCACAAAAAGCCGAAAAAATAACTTCAACCCTCAACCAACTACTGTCGTGGTGAATGTCTTCTTAAGCGAATATCAGCGCTGCGAGTGCAATGGTGCACTTAGATTTCAATTCTGAGCACCAAATCAAAAGTTAGAAAAAACTCACCTGTACGTTTACTGAACATTCCTGAACAAAGATTGAGAAATTTATTTCAGGCACTCCGGGCCTCCGAATCACACGCCGTCAATTTTTGTGGACTCATAAAAATATCATTTAATTAAAGAAAATTACATGGAAGTTCCATGTCTTTAAATTCTCCGCACCTAAGGTATCTACGTCCCTATAAGCCACAGCTCATACTAAGGGAACAAGTGGGGGTACTGAGCACACATCTGAGCCTCCTGCTCCCATGTTCTCTCCTGGAGGATTCTGTGCTACCAGCGAATATGCACCAGAGGTATTGACCGTCGATGAAGGACCCTCTTCTGTAGATCCTCAATCTCTATGGGAACCTCCATAAATTTCACCCCATCATCGACTTCCAGCTCACCATGGTGGATGACGTGAGAAGGTTCAGGCACATATCTCCTCAACTGGGATACGTGCAAGACATCGTGCACCCGTTTCAACTGAGGTGGAAGAGCTAAGTAGTATGCCACCTCGCCAAATATGTTGAGGACTTAAAAAGGACTGATAAATCTCATAGATAACTTGTGTCCTTGGCCAAATCTCCATAAACCTCATCGAGGTGAGACCCGTAGAAAGACATGGTCACCATCTTCGAACTTTTGAGGACTCCGTATCCTGTCAGCTTATGAATTCAATCTGCTCTTTGCAGTCATTATCCACTCCTGGATGACCTGAATCTTCTCTGTGGTATCTTGTACCATCCATGGTCCCACTAGTGCTGACTCCCTTGGGTCAGTACAACACAAAGGTGATCTAAAAGGTCCCCCTTATAACGCCTCAAAAGGTTTCATACCTATGGTGGAGTGATAACTATTGTTGTATGCAAACTCCACCAAAGGTAAGTGATCCTATCAACTGCGACTGAATTAGAGGACACAAGCACACAACATCTCCTTGAGGGTATGAGTCGTCCGCTCAGTCTGACCATCCATCTGAGGATGGAAGGTGGTTCTCCAATGAATTTGTGTTCTGAAAGCCTCTTGCATCCCCTTTCATAGAGGGGATGTAAAAAGTGTGTCACGATCAGAGACAATCATCAAAGGTACCCCATGTAGGCACACAATCGCTTTTATATAGAGGTGTGCCAAGCTCTATAACATCCCTGCTCTTTGATCGGTAGGAAGTGGGATGACTAGGTGAGTCGGTCAACGATCACCCAAATCGAGTCATGACCTCTACACGTACATGGATGTCCTGTCATGAAGTCTATGGATATCCCATCCCATTTCAACTATGGGTCCTATAAAGGCTGAACCAAGCCTTCTGGTACCTGATGCTCTACCTTCATTTTCTAACAAGTGAGTCACCAAGAAACAAACATTGAAACTGTTTTCATCATTCTCAGTCACCACTACTATCGTTGGAGGTCCTGGTACATCCTCATCACTCCTGGATGTACCGCTAGTGGGGATGTGTTGATATCCATCAACACTTCCTCCTAAAGTGACACTGGTACCATGGTACGTCTTCTAAAGAGGATGACATGCTCCCCACATTTAGAAAATCCATCAGGTGCATGTCCTGTAGATATCAGAGCATGTCATGTCTTGCAGTCTGTGTCCCCACCCTACACCTCCATGACTCACTGAAGGAGTGGGGGAGTAGCTGTAAGAGATAGATGAAAAGTGGCTTCATCTCTATCCACAAAGGATATCTATAAAATAGCCAACTGCTTCGTCGCCTCTCCTAGAAACAGTATACTAGATCTCCTACAGAGTACATCTACAACAAAGTACCTTTTCCTAGGAGTATAGTCTGTCTCAAATTCATAGTCCTAGAGTTACTCAAGGCAACGTCGTTGTCTCGAGTTCAGGTCCTTATGAGAGATGATATAACTGAGACTCTTGTGATCATCGTACATGGAAAAATTCTCACCCATAAGATAGTGTCTCTACATTTTCATGGTGAAGACCACTACTTCTAACTCCAGGTCATGGGTAGCATAGTTCTGTTCATGATGTCTGAGCTGTCGTGAACCATATGTGATCACTGCTCACTCCTACATCAAGAAACAGCCAAGTCTGGTCCCTGATACATCACAATAGACTACATACCATATGACTTCATCTGGAAGCCTCGAGATGGAGGCACTAGTTATCCTCTTCTTCACCTCTTGAAATATATGATGGTATCTCTCCGACCACACAAAGGGTTTCCCCTTCTTTGTCAAGGCTAATAGTGGTGCTAGAACTCTAGAGAATTTTTGTAAAAATATCTGGTAGTAACCAAGAAAACCCAAAAAACTTCGTACCTCCATCACACTCTTGGGTGGCTCCCAAGAAAGTACCACCTCAATCATTGCTGGATCCACTTCAACTACAGCCTTTGAGATGAGATGTCCCTGAAAGTGAACCTCTTGGATCCAGAAATATATCTTCAAGAGCTAACAATAAAGCTGGTTCTCACGGAGTGTGTCCAGTACTACCTGCAAATAACAGGTATTCTCCTCCTCAGTAGTCAAGTAGAGCAGAAATTCTTCAAAGAAGAGTATGAAAATGTGATCGAGGTGTGGCTAAAATATCATATTCATGAGTCCCATGAACACTGATGGAGTATTGGATATTCCGAATGGCATAACCAAGAACATGTAATAGTCGTACCGACATCTTAATTTTGTGTTCTCCACATCCTCATCTTGAACTCTGAGGTGGTTATAGCCTGATCTGGGGTCTATCTTTGAGAACCACCATGCTCCCTTCAACTGATCGAAAAAAATTTCAATCCTCGGGAGTGGGTACATGATCTTCACAGTCACATGGTTCAGGAGACCATAGTCAACAAAATGCCTCAAGATCCCATCCTCCTTCTTGGAGAACAGAATCAGGGATGCCCAGGGAGAAACACTGGGCCAGATGAATCCCTTCCCATGCAAGTCCTCTAGTTGTATCCGCAGCTCATGAAGCTCTGCAGGAGCAATCTGATACGCTGGTGTAGATATTGATTCCATCCTGGGGTATAAGTCATATAAAATTCCACCTCTCTTCGAGGAGGAAGACCTGGGACATCATCAAGGAAAATATTTGTGTACTGGTACACAACTATAGGATAACTCGCACTATTCACATCAATTGCTCCGAGGGCAAGGCTAGCCAACTGACGAGTGATCGGTTGCACTCTCCTCCGTGTAATTCCATCATATACTTTAAAGGATATCTTCGGGACGGTGAAGGTAAACCTAGTCCCATCGGTGTAGACACATCGCACTTTGCACCTCATACATGATATTTGAGCTTGGACTATAGATAACCATTCCATACCCAATATGACATCATAAGACCTTGACGCCACTACTAGGAGATCCCAACCAAAACTATTTCCTCCAAGAGTAAGCTATCACTGCGGGCACTAGTGGGTAATCATCAAATCATCTCTCGTAGGAGTCTCTAGCTGTAAGGATCGAGCCAATGGAACCAACGGAATCTTCGGGCTCTAAATGGGGGCAGTGGAAATAAAATAATAACTGGAACCTGTGTCAATAAGTACAGCAGATAAGGTAGAGTATACACAGATCGTAGCTCGTATCATCTCCAAAGCACCGTGGTCCTAGGCCTTAGCTTCCTGGAGCTTAGCTCTCCCTTGTCCACCTACTCCCTATGGCCAGGGTGTGCCTCTTAGTGGTGGTGGTAATATCTCAAATTTTCTCCCAATGCTAGCTATATGACCAGCTCCTCTTCCACTTCCACCTACTCCTTACAGACCTCCTCGGTCAAACATCTATCTTTGCCGGGGCGGTACATCAAATTGTCTGCCGAATATCTAAACAGTGGGTCGGACAGTCATGAGCCATGTGACCCTACCTGCCGCATGCGTAACACAGCTTACTCCTGGCATGTCTATCTCCACTTTGGGTGCCCCACACAGCTGATCCGAAGTCATGCGGTCAGCTACTTGTAGGTCTTGTTCTCTTGGACCTCTATGACATCTATCTGCTTCCAGCTACAGAAGACTCCGATATGTGTCGACTGGTGGTGGATCTCACTGCTGGATACTGCTCAACAAGGATTCTCTCCACTAGGCAGGATCTCTCTAACACCCTCACCTACGTCGGGATGCTGAGTGAGATCACTGATGCCCTGATCTCCCACCCGAGTCCCTACTCGAATGTCCAGGCCCAGATGAATGGGTCTCTCACTATATCAGTGGAGTAGCGTGAGAGGTCTCTGAACCTCGTTGAGTACTAAGCTACAGTCATGTTGCCCTGCTGCAGACGAAGTAGCTCTTGAATGTGCATTGCGTGAAGAGTATCTTGAACAAACTATGCCCGAAACCAGCTCTCAAAGTCTACCCAGAGAAGCATAACCTTGTCATGAACCTGGAGCATCTAGCTCCACCATATGCACACTACTACCTATAGATGGATGGCAGCAAGAATCACCTTGAGTTCTACTGGTGTCCCTACCAGTCGTAAAAATCTCACCACCGCCTCCAGCCAATCCTCAACTGCTTGTGGGTCCATCTATCCCCTTAACCTGGGTGGCCTCAGGCACTGGAACTTGTGCAACACACTCAAGCGGCATGCACCATCTTCTACTTGGGCTGGGGTCATCGGTGGCCCAACAGGGAGTGGTACTGGTGGTACCTCCTCTGAAAAAGGGCCCTGCACCAAAGCCTCATCGTTCAGTGGGCTATCAGTGCATACAACTCTCGGAACTCTAGCCGGCAGTCTGCATTGAGGCATCTTGAAAAGAAATTGGTGCACTATAGTTAAAAGGATATACCTGGTGAGCTGACCTAGTTGAGATGACATAATGAAAACATTTTGAAACAAACACGCAATCAGTGTTTTCGTGCACCGAGTCGGAATGCAGAAGTCTGGGTCCAGGAGTTTGGATACGTCAGCCCCAGCACCAACACTGGACTCCCTGAACTGAGAACCACCCTCACTACCCTTAACACTATTTCATCATAGAAATGAATGATCAGAGTCATATGTTTTTTGGTAGAAATGACTCCTCTGATAACAATTTTTCACGACACGTCTCTCGGGGCCTGTTCTGTGACTACCCCAAACCCACCTTCCATGGGCCAGGGGCTGGAGACTAGCACCAAATTCATAATTCCCTAAAACTAATAAGTCATTTCCTTTATAACTTATAAACACACACAACAAGGCAAAAATCTAGATATAAAACACGAGGTAAACTGTATAACAAAAGAGTACTGAAAAGTAAAAGGGGTTGGAAATACAATCCCAACTGTAATGTACAATGAACTGGAAGTACATGTAAAACTGAAGAAAGGAAAAAAGAGCTTTTGGGTCATCCTCTGAGATTCCTACCTGAAGGGTAGATACAAATAGTCTCCTCCAAACTCCACGTCCGTCAGCCTCTTCCATGTACCGACTCGTCGTAAGGTCCACCTCCGAGTTTCACCCGGTCCTGATACTCTCAGCCACGATCAGTGTTGTTCGTCATCTCCATCCAACTCAACAGGGTGCTGGCATAGCCCGTGCTGGGGTGAGTATAAAGATACCCAGTATGGACTCCAAGACCATCAAGGTCTCACAAAATCCAACAAAAGATAAACCCCAATGTAAGGAGTCAACAGATAACCCTACATATGTATATTCCCATACATATACCTATGTTATTAATTAAGCCATCTCAATTGTGAGGAAAACACAAAAGTACTGAATCATCTCATCCAGGATTGTAATTCACATTATCGAAACCTCAGGTGCTAGAGAACTCCTCCTCTTTCGAGTACAGTGGGTCTGCCGCAACACACAGCGCGCTTCCCACTGACCTTGGACTACGGAGGTAGTCCACCTATCGAGTATCATGGGTATGTTATGTCACACAAGGACGCTCCCAACCGCAGGTCTGCTACCACACCCAGGCGCTCCCCCTTGTAGCATACAAAGGTGCTTCTCATGTCGAGTATCGTGGGTCTGCCGCGTCACCAAGCGCACTCCTCCATTGTGGGTCTGCCTCCACAACTAGGCCCTCCCCATGGGGCTAGTGTAGTTACTCCGAGTAAAATGGCCAGCAGTCGTCAGGTCTCAGCCTGCTACAAGGTCTCTGAACTCTGCTCGCTCGCCACTGGAAGGATCTGCTCAACGAGCCATAGAACGATACTCCAACTATCATGACGTCCCACGAAAAGTATCTCAAAGTTCTGTCACGTCATAGGGATCTCAATGCAATAGATGGCGCATCATTCAGATGTCTGGTCTGTGAATTATTAGCATTTTAGTCCCAGGGTCCGGGTTGGATTCGTGCACAATCCAACCTGACCGTATCTCAACTATACCCCAAACTCCAGTGGCATATTCTCAAAGAGATCGTCATTATCCAAGATTACCAGTGCTGTTGATGGTTCCTCAAACAGACATTTGGAGCCAATGATATGGCGAAAAGAATGTAAAGGGGTTGTAGTGGGTCGGGGTCCAGTCCGATCCGGCTCGGGTCAACTTGGCCTCTAACACCACGAGATTTTATGAAAAATAATATTTTTAATTTCATTGATGTCTTGTGTTGTACGGTACACCAAATGTATCTTTCACTACACACATCCCAGACATGGCTATCATTACACGCAATCGCGACCTTCCACGATAGCGTGTGTTGTACGTCATATCGAGTTTCACTAAACAATGATATGTTATTAAAATATTATATAAACTAGTCGTTATGAATAGTAATACCCAATTTTTGAAATTATATAAATTTTATCTTTTAAAATGAACATTATTTTTGGATTTGGAATATCAAAATTAGTCTGGGGTGAATTTTTGGTATTTTTCTGAAAACATTCAATTTTTGAGGAATAGTGAAAACACTAGGTTACTATTTAAAAACCGATTTTTATTTGAATAATTATTTATTTTATTTAAATTTATTTTTTGTAAAAATTGATACATAATACCTATATTAGTTCAATGTAATTCATTGGAGTCATTTTATAAAAAAATTAGATATATAAAAATTTTATTGAACTTTTGACCGACTTTTACCCACCTACTAGTAGTATTTGTAATTTTATATAAAACATAATTTTATCTCTTTTGTGAGTTGAATTTTGAAAATCTGAGTGACATGGTTAATATTAAGGAGTAAAATGTGGTTCAATAAGATAAAAATAATTTTTGGTGAATAGTAACTTTTTACTTTTATTTACCACGGTTAAAAGTAAATAGGGCAATTAAGGGTAAAAATGATATTATTATTACCATAACATATGTCCTAATTCTATTGGATAAGTTAAATTAGACCAAAAAATCTTAGGAATAAAATAGTACCCTTTAGGTCCACCTAGAATAGATTAGGAAATTTATTATTATTTTATTTAAAGAAGAGTTAAAAGAGTTAAAATCGAATTTTTATAACTAAAACATTTTTAATATAGGGTTATACATAAGATACATTCGACTATAAATATTCATTAGAAATCTATAAATATTTCCTACATAATGGTATTTCATTTATAATTTTTATACATTAAATAAGTTAATTTGATTATGACATAATAATGATGCAGTAATTACCTTATTAATGAAATACTAACATAATGGATATTATAAATACCCAAATAAATTTAATTTGAGACTTTTTTTAAATTTTACTAATTTTATAGGTTAATATGACATGTTAGTATTGATTTAATTAACTCTTTTCGAACTAATTATGCTGTTATGAGTTTCACAAAAATCAATTACCAAATAGTGTCAAAATTGACATAAAATAGTTTTAAAAACAAATATTCTATTATTAATTGTTATTTTATTCTTAAAAATCTATGGATCGGAAAACTGACTTAGATAAGTTCATATATATTAATAATGAACCACTTGGGGTTAATTTGGCTTGTTATAGTATGTTTATTAACCATATAGTGTAAGAAAAAAAAAGACGCGGTAAAAGTTAAATTATATAATCAGTGTTAAATCTATACGATATGGTTTAAATAGTAGCACAAACATGTCTAAAAAATATTGGTTGAGATTATTTCTACACATACCCACATTAGCTTCAAAATAAGTCACTTTCAAGCCACTATAAACTGAATATGACTTTATTATAAAATAATATTTCAAGTTTTTCCTAAAGTGCCCCTCTCATCCCTTATAAAAAGTTAACCCCTTCCCTCTTCTCTTCACACCCTTTTGAGCCTTGAAGCCTGGCCACACCATTCCAATTACTCTTCTCAACATCTCTAGTTATATCATAGTGGTTATGGTCTTCTCAAAATACCAACTCTAGTGCCCTAAGAAGAAGTTTAAAGGAGGTGTGTCGAAGAAGAGGTAATCTCTTCTACCGACTCTTTAATGTTTCTTTCTTCTTCTACTTTTTCTTATTTAGTTATTTCATTATAAAGTAATAACATAAGTATTACTTATATAATTATATTTTATTATAAATTTTAATCAATCATTTTCACCTTCTATCCATCCTACAAAAAACGAAATCATCACGAGTGTGTACGTACGGAATAACGTCTCCACGCCGTGGTGTAATATGTTTTCCACCACCACCTTACTTGGATGGTTATAATGGTGTAAATAATAACTATATATAGTTATTATAACGTTTTAATGATTCTTTAATATTATATCATCCACTCCAATTCAATTCAATAGTTATGGGAACAATATCATCGCTTGTGCGTACGTATGGATTACCGTCTCCATGATGCGATGAGATTCATTTTCCATGGTAATAATTCAAGAATGATTATAAACTATATATAATAATTAATCATGAAATATATGAAATAATAATGCTAATGGACTTATGTAAATATATATATATATTATCTACTTACTTCCATTCAAGTCAATAAGGAATGGAAAGCATTGTTCATGCGTACGTACGGCCTACAGTCTCCACGAACGGTGACTTTAATTTCATTTATCTATCTATTATATATATATATAATGAATATATATGATATATAAATCATTATTTACATTCTAGAAGTAATTAAATCAGATATAATTAATAATAATATCAAGAACAACAAGTCCAAACATGTACGATTAATAAAACGATTTTACCCAAAACACTGCTCTAACATGGAATTTACAAATGAATGGGTAAATTAGAGTCATAAGTGAACCATATATGGTATCATAACAATGAATATGATTCTTAAATAAGTAATTAAAATTATTTAAATCTTTATACAGGAGGATCGGATACGTACAAAGCATATTAGACCTATGGTAAGGGATAATTTTTCAAATCTCATTTTTATTCAATATTGCTTATACATAAGTATTTACTGGGGTTATATTTATCATCTATGCCCATGTTTAATAAAAATAGTTTCATGTATGTTTAAAGTCATTTTTACCCATTTTTGAATTTTACTACATGGTATGTAAGGAATCATTCTTTTATTTACCATATGAGGTACTTTTTGACATTTCTGGAAAAAGTACGAGAAGAATGTTTTTTAACTTATACGGCATGAATAGATTTTTACGGTTTCATAAAGCCTTATTTACATGGAGATTACTATGCAATATTTCATGACTATTTTCAACAAAATCCTTTTCTTTTAAAATTTCATGGAATTATGTGAAAATAAACTTATTTTGAATAAGAAAGGATATTTTCCTCAGGAATTCATTTCAAGTGTTTTATCAAAACCATTTTCCATTTAAGATGGAATTATTTCATATGTTTATGTTTCAAGTATAATGTCTCTATGATTTACATGGTTTATCTTTTCTTATGATGAAATTATATCCAATTTGTTTTGTATGGATTATGTTATGATGGGATGATGTTTATGAAACCCATTTTATACCTTAGGTAATGATGAATGTTTTATGTTCATGTTGTGGCACAAGTAAGAATGATTTCATTATGAGATGTTTGGGACCTATATATACCTCCAATTAATTGGGTAAAGATTTATATGTCATTAGATAGACATGGCTGGAATTGTATGTTAATCTGGTTCAGTGATACAGGACTAGAATGAGGATTGACCTCGATTCAGAAAGGGACTTTGTCCACTAAGATGGTCTTGGAAGCAATGCGATGGCTACTATGGAAATCATACCATGTTCTTAATGTTTTCCATAATTACATGTTTTCTTCGCATTCTATTTTATCATGATTAATGTTTCTTTATGATCTATGCCTTATGCACTATGAAGATTTATTTCACAACTCATGATTTTGACGTTAAAACTTTATGTTCATGTTTTGAAGTTCAAATGTATAAGTTTTGTTTTATTTTCTCCATGCTTACCCTTACTGGGCATTTGAGAACACCCTTTGATGTTTTATTTTTCCCAGGATATAAAGAAAAATTTTAGGTAAGAAAACAAAAGGGGAAGATCTTTATGGTAGATGTTGAAGATCTTTCACCATGATTAGAAGATTATGTTCCATGTTTCTAAAGACACTAAACTATTATGGTCCTTTGGTGTCTTTTTTGTTATGTATTAGATATTCTACAAAAGTAATGTAATATCTATGTACATCAAGCTTTGGGTATCTAAAGTTAGTATCAGAGGGAGGTTTAGTTAACCTTTGGAGACTAAGATGTGAAAACTTTAGTGAGATCCCTAGAGATATTTCGAATGTATGTCTAGGGATGTCCCTAAGGTTAAGTATACGTATAGGTTAGAGTCCTAGAATTATGTTGACGATCATGAATAAACTATGGTGAAATTAAGGTGTCATGTATTAATGAATTTTTGATAAGTTTGACATCCCATAAGTGACTTTTTATGATTATGTGGTTCCTCGTTATTTTAACTGTTTCTTACACTATGGTTTCTGGTCTTAGACAACGGAGGGAACGAGAAGGAATTCAGTTATCATTGATTCCAATGGAAAAATTAGTGACTATGATCAACAAAATTTTGTAATGCCTTGAGAGAAAGATATTGTGATTATGCCGAATCAGTCATCTCGATATATGATTAACAAGGTGAACTTTAGTTGTATTCCTAAGTCATTAGATAAAAGGAAGATGGAAATTTATGCATGTTCACATGGTGAGGAGCATAGAGAAAGGAAGATTGAGATTTCTAAATAAGGGAAGAAGAACCTTGAGGAATTCCCCAAATGGAGGGGAAGATATTATCTCTGTGGAGAAAAGGGTCATAGAGTGACAGACTGTTATAGAGTCAAATGACATATCTATGGAGAACATGGGCATTACCCAACTCAATGCCCTGGCCTAAGAGGTTACTTCTAAATCAAGGAACAACTTATTCTACGACAATCATTGAAGATGGCGGATTGAAGTGTTTATGTATTTTCATTCAAGAATAATGTTGTTGAGGTAATTTTATTGTATATTAGTATATCAATTTATACGATCATTGTGATTTTTAATAATTTTATGAGACCAGTAACTAGAAAAAGTGATTGAAATATTTTTTTAAAGAAAATGAAATGGACATAATGAAGGGATAAAGATAAAATAATATATATGATAGTATTCATGATCTCCTGAATGATATAAGGACAAATTGATATCATGGTTTGAGTATATAGAAATTTTGGGATGATGGAATGTGGAAAGAGTTAACTTTGACAGCACTCATGTTTTCACTAAGGTTCTATGGTAATAAATTATTAAGGTATTCACATGTTTGTAATGTGACCTACAAGATATATCTTATGATATATTGGAGATAAATTATGGTATTCATGTGCTTGTTATGTGAACATTCAAATAATGGTTTTCTTTATACTATGAGATTGTACATACGTAATTTGGATAATCATAAAGATTGGAATAGATTATTTTGGGCATCAGATAGTATTATTTAAGGATAGAACTTATTTTCGATATTATTTTTGGAATTTTATAATAGTGTAGTTTTAGAAAAAGGGACAACCTGCAGGATGGGTGACAACCTGTCGCGTTGGACAAGGTTGCAGGAATTGGACCCACAACTGAGGTTCAACAGGTCTGTATTTCCTACCACTAGCCTATAGGAAGTCCCTGGTTAGTAGAAACTAAATTTATTAAGCGGTATGATAGATGAATTATACGTCCATTTTTGGAATCATATACGATTAACCTCACTATAGATGGACTTATGTATATTTGATAACTTTTGCTAACCTTTTGTTTGAGACATATGGAATGACCCATCATTCTATCACATGATCTTATAACACTTCACAAATGAAAAATTCAACTTCATTTCTTTAAGATATTAAGTGTAAATTGTTCAAGGCACGAACAACGGTGAGATTATACCGAAATAAAGTAAGTATTTCTTCTAATTAAAATTCTTTAACTTTAGGGAAATGATCATGAAAACAAAAAAATTTGTCCTAGTTCCCTTATATCGGATGAATCATATGGTACCTTAGATCATCACAAATTTATGGATTTGTGATTGTTGGATTTTTTATAGACATGTTCTCTACCACTCTCCATCAGAAGTTGATGGTTAGATTTCTCTTCTATATACATATTTTCACCTATGTTCTCTTATGTGGAAATCCAGTGATTAGTTAATTTGGGTAACCGTTAAGTTTCATACATTACTTTTTAAAGATAAGTTTTGGTATTCCTTTTTACAATGTGGGTTTCTATTAAAACTTTTGAGTAGTAAACCATTTATAAACCTGACGAATTATGAGGGCGAAATTTATTTTAAGGGGGGTAGAATGTAACACCCCGAGATTTTATTAAAAATATTATTTTTAATTTCATTGATGTCTTGTGTTGTACGCTACACCAAATGGATCTTTCAAAACATGCATCCCTAATTTGTCTTGCATTACACGCAATCATGACCTTCCATGATAGCGGGTGTTGTACGCAATACCGAGTTTCACTAAACAATGATATTTTATTAAAATATTATATAAACAAGCCATTATGAATAGTTATACCCACTTTTTTGAAATTTTATCTTTCAAAATGGACTTAATTTTTGGATTCTGAATATCGAAATTAGCCTAGGGTGAATTTTTGGTATTTTTTTGAAAACTTGCAATTTTTGATGAATAGTGAAAACACATGGTTACTATTTATAAACCAACTTTTTATTTAAATAATTATTTATTTTATTTAAATTTATTTTATGAAAAAATTGATACATAATACCTATATAAGTTCAATTTAATTCATTGGAGTCGTTTTATAATAATTTTAGATATATAAAAATTTTATTGAACTTTTGACTATCTTTTAGCCACGTCTTAGGAGCATTTGTAATTGTACATAAAAATAATTTTACCATTTCTATTAGTTGAATTTTGAAAATCTGAGAGATACGGTTAATATCGAGGGGTAAAATATTGTTCAATAAGATAAAAATATTTTTTGGTGAATAGTAACTTTTTACTTTTTTATTGGTTAAAAGTAAATAGGGTAATTAAGGATAAAATGATATTATTATTACCCTAACACATGTCACAATTCTATTGGATAAGTGTAATTCGACAAAAAAAATCTTAGGAATAAAATATTACCCTTTAGGTCTACTTGGATTAGTTTAGGACATTTATTATTATTTTATTTAAAGAAGAGTTAAAAGAGTTAAAATCAATGTTTAATAACTAAAACATTTTTAATAGAGGGATATAAATATGATAAATTAGACTATAAATATTCATTAGAAAGATAAAAATATTTCCTAGATAATAGTATTTTATTTATAATTTTTAGACAATAAATAAGTTAATTCATTTATGACACAATGAGGATTGAGTAATTACCATATTAATTAAATATTAACATAATTGATATTATAAATACCCAAATAAATGTAATTTGAGACTTTTATTGAATTAAAATAATTTTATAGGTTAATATGACATATTAGTATTGATTTAATTGACCTTTTTAGAACTAATAATGCTGTTATTAATTTCACAGAAATCAATTACCAAATAGTGTTAAAATTGACATAAAATAGTTTTTAAAACAAATATTATATTATTAATTATTATTTAATTCTTAAAAATCTAAGGATTGTCCAAATGACTTAGATAAGGTTATATAAATTAATAATGAACCAATTGGGGTTCGTTTTCCTAGTTATAGTATTTTTATTAACCATATAGTGTAAGAAAACAAAAAGACACAGTAAAAGTTAAATTATTTAACATAGAGTTAAATATAAATGATAAGGTTAAAATAGTAACCTAAACTTGTCTAAAAACAATTTATTGAGATGATTTCGACCCTTCCCCACATTATATTTTATATAAGTCACTTTGGAGTCATTATAAACCGAATATGAATTTATTATAAAAAAATATTTTAAGTTTTTCCTAATGTGCCCTTCTCCTTCCTTATAAAATGGGCACTCCTTCCCTCTTCACTTCACACCCTTTTAGGCCATGAAGATCTGCCAAAACTTTCCAATTTCTCTTCTCAACATCTCTAGTTATATCATAGAGGTTCTGATCTTCTCAAAATTCCAACTCTAGTTCCCTAAGAAGAAGTCTAAAGGAGGTGCGTCGAGGAAGAGGTAATCTCTTATACCGACTCTTTAAAGATTCTTTCTTCTTCTACTTTTCCTTATTTAGTTGTTTGATTATAAAGTAATAATATCAGTATTACTTATATAGTGATATGTTATTATTAATATGAATCAATTCTATTTCACCTTCTATCCATCATATGGAAAACGAAATCCGCACGTGTGCGTACGTACGGAATACCGTCTCCACACCGTGGTGTAATCTATTTTTCCACCACAAACATACATGGATGGGTATAATGGTGTGAATAATAACTATATATAATTATAAAAACATCATAATAATTATGTAATACTACATCATCCACTCACTCCAATTCAATAATTATGGGAACGATATCATTTTTCGTGCGTACGTACGGATTACTCTCTCCACGATGCGATGAGATTCATTTTCCTTGTAAATAATTCAATAATCATTATAATATATATATATATATAAATTAATAATGAAATATATGACATAATAATGCTACTGGATATATATATATATATATATATGTCATCTACTTACTTCGATTCAAGTCAATAAGGAAAGGAAAACATCATTAATGCGTACGTACGCCCTACCGTCTCCCTGAACGGTGTATTTCAGTTCATTTATCTATATAATATATATATATACTGAATATATGTGATATATAAATCCTGATTTACATTCTAAAAGTAAGTAAATAATGATATAAGTAATAATAATATCAAGAACAACAAGTCCAAACACGTACGATAAATAAAATGATTTTACCCATAACGCTGCTTTAACATGGAATTTACAAAAGAACGGGTAATATAAAGTACTAAGTGAACCATATATGATATCATAACAATGAATATGATTCCTTAATAATTCAGTGGAATTATTTAAATCATTATACATGAGGTTTGGATACGTACGAAGCATATCAGACCTATGGTAAGGGATAATTTTGCAAATCTCATTTTTATTCGATATTGCTTATACGTAAGTATTTAATGGGGTTATATTTATCATCCATTTACCTGTTTTATAAAAATGATTTCATGTATGTTTAAATTCATTTTTACCCATTTTTGTCTTTTACTACATGGTATGTAAGGAATCTTTCTTTTGTTTACCATACGAGGTACTTTTTGACTTTTCCGGCAAAAGTAAGAGAAGAATGTTTTTTTAACTAATACGACATGAACGGATTTTTATGGTTTCCTAAAGACTTATTTCCATGAAGCATCCTATGAAAGATTTCATGACTATTTTCAATAAAATCCCTTTCTATTAAAATTTCATGGCATTTTGTGAAAATAAAATGATTTTGAATAAGAAAGGATATTTTCCACAAAAATTCATTTCAAGTGTTTTATCAAAACCATTTTCCATATAAGATGGAATTATTTCATATGTTTATGTTTCAAGTATAATGCCTCTATGATTTACAAGGTTTCACTTTTCTTATTATGAAATTATATCCATTTTTTTGTATGGATTATGTTATGATGGTATGTTGTTTATGAAACCCATTTTATACTTTGGGTAATGATGAATGATTTATGTTCATGTTGTGGCACATGTAATAATGATTTCATTATGAGATGGATGGGACCTATATCTCCCTCCAATTAATTGGGTAAAGATTTATATCTCATGAGATAAACATGGCTGGAATGGTAAGTTAATCCGGTTCAGTGATACACGACAGGAACAAGGAGTGAACTCGATTCAGAAAGGGGATTTTTTAACTAAGATAGTCTTGGAAGCAATGCCTTGGATACTATGGAAATCATATAATGTGCTTAATGGTTACCAAAATTACATGTTTTATTCCCATTTTATTTTATTATGATTAATGTTCCTTTATGATCTATGCCTTATGTACTACAAATATTTATTTCACAACTCAATATTTTGACGTTAAAACATTATGTTTATGTTTTGAAGTTCATATGTATATGGTTTGTTTTATTTTATACATGCTTACCCTTAATGCGAATTTGAGCTCACCCTTTGGATGATTTCTTTTCCCCAAGATATAAATAAAGGTTTTAGGTAAGAAAACAAAAGGGGAATATCTTTTTGGGAGATGTTGATGATATTTCACCATGATTAGAAGATTATGTTCCATGTTTTCAAAGACAATAAACTGTTACAGTCATTTGGTGTCTGTTTTTGTTATGTATTAGATATTTTGAAAAAGTAATTTAATGTCTATGTACGTCAAACTTTGGGTCTCTACATGGCCCGTTGGTCAGGCCATCTTGTTGGATTCAGCTCGGCCCGCTTGGCCCATCCCAGCCAACCGCGAGGGGATGCGGTGGGCCGAGAGGGCGCGGACCGGCCGTGGGTTCGCAAGAGGGAGGTTTTTCCTGGAGGGTACTTTGTGGGAGTCCTGGACCAGAAGGTGCTGTGAGGGTGGAGGCCGGTTTGACTGGGGCGTTGCGAGGGGCGCGAGAGGCTTGTTCAGCCAGGGCGCGAGAGTCCGGCTTGGCCGGGGCGCTGCGAGGGGCGCATCGAGTCCGGCTCGGCCAGGGCACTACGAGGGGCGGGCGGAGGCAAGGCTGCCGAGCCCCATGAGGGGAGTGAGTGGCCGGTGCGGCTGAGGCGCCACATGGGGCGTGTGGAGGCCATCCAGGTTGGGGCACTGTGAGGGGCCCATGGAGGTCAGTTCGTCCAGGGTGGCACGTGGGTTCGAGTGCGACTGAGGGATCGGGAGGCCGGTTGGTGGGGCGGCTCAGAGGCTGACAGCGAGCACAACCGACGGGGTTTAGGGCCAAATCGTCCTGGAGGGTGGTGAGAGTCCAGGATGGCTGGGGCCAGTTTGGCCGGCAGAAGGCACGACGAGGGCGGCGCGGCTCGGCCTGAGGCGTCTCTACAGGATGGGCAGAGACAGTTGTGGTGGGTTGGCTGGGCCGCTAGAGCAATGCGGGAGGCCGCATCTGCGAGGGTGCTGCGAGTGGTGTAGGATGCCGGTTCGGCCGGGTTTCCAGGAAGGTTGAGGCCGATTCGTCCAATGGCAACGCGGAACGCCGTGGGGAAGGCATAGGTTGCAGAGGCCATGAGTGGTGCAACCCTTGTCTTCGTCGCCTTCGTCTCTATTGTTGTCTTCCTACGTTTCGAAGAACACTGTAAAAGTGAACAGTGGAGGGGTTGGCCCATGTTTGTTAGGTTCGTACCCTCTGCGTTTATGGTGGTATCATTTGGCTCACAAGAACGAAGCACAAAAAAACCCTCCTGCAAGATTATTCCCAACCCGCAAAAGAAAATAAGGGAGTACATGGATGGAATTATATGAAAACCCCCTACCTTGTTCTTAGTTTGTCGAAGATGGCACGAGAAGGAGGACGTCGATTTATTGTAGACAGACACATCCTTCGTCGGAGGAAGTCCAGAGGAAGAAGGTCGAAGGTGGTTGTTCTTCGTAGTCGAAGGCATTCCTTGTCGGTGTTCTTCGTCGGTGGAGCGTTCTTTGTTTGAGGAAAAAATGTTCTTCGTTGGCGAGAGATTTTCTCTCAAAAGCTCATCAATCAATTGCCAACAAATGAATACCTAGCCCAAATATTATAGATTATAATATCTATTAAGACATAGGCATGACATTCATAAAGGATTGATTAATTACTTGGTTGGAAAATTTAATTGGTGTGTTGGCACAATTAATATTGTAGAGGTTTCAAGAGGCTCACCCTCATTAATGAGGGAGTTGAGAGGTTTTCCTCTCAATTAAATGGGGGGGTTTAGTCTTGGGTGGTCCCCACCACCATAACCTCTCATTGGAGGCTAGGTTCAAGTGGGACCCACCATGATAACCTCCAATGGGAGGTTAAGGCCGGGTGGTCCCCACACTTTAACTCCCACTTGGGTGGTTACTAAAAAATAAAATAAAATATGAGCTTATTTTATTTTATTTTTTCCACAACAAAGCCAAACACTAACTTCCACATTTGACCAACTGTCATGGAGGTGAATGTATTCTTAAGAGAATACCGGTGTTGTGAGTTCAATAGTGCCCTCAGATTTTAATTCCAAGAACATGTTCAAAAGATAGAAAAAACTTGCTCATACGTTTACTGAACGTACCTGAACAAAACTTTATAAATTGATTCCGGGCACTCTGGAACTCAGAATCATGTGCTGTTAATTTTTGTAGACTCGTAAAATTCTCATTTAATTAAAAAAATTACATAGAAATCTCAGGTCTTTAAACCGACCCACCTAGAGTCGATAGGTAACTAAACTTCATATTATCCATCTTCAACCTCCACCTCAATTCCAGCCACTAGATTCCTCGCACCCAGTGCTCTCGAGTTCTGTAGAATCTATCCCTCGAGATATAGGTCATACCTTGACCACCATGAAGTCCCACAGTGATGTATTCCCAATTTCCATCATGCCATAAGGGGCCCAACACAACAGACGGCGCATTAATCAGGCACTCAGTCTGTACGTTATTATTGTTTTCGCTACGAGGGCCCAGTTGGATTCTGGGTTCGATCCACCCCGACCATACTCCAACCTTATCCAAAACTGAAGTGGTGTATACCAAAAGGACCATCTCGATCACAATATTACTTTTTCATATATATTTTATCAAATGGATGTCTCATTCTCAAGATTAGGCCACGAGGGCGTATTTGGGTCTAGAGGGGCCCAAGTTCGGTCGGACCGAACTGGCCCGTCTCGGGTCTAGACCGTATGGCCTTGGCCGTGGTGGGCATGGCCCACTATGCCATGGATTGGCCCAGCCCATGAAGGGGGCGACCCACTGGGCACAGACTGGTGGCGCGGCCCGCTGGGGCGTCCCGCGGTCAGGTAGACCACTGCGCATTAGAGGTAAGTATGACGACACGGTATGTTCGGACCCCTCACGCGTTAGAGGTAATTAAATGGTTGAATTAATTTATTAATTCTTTCATGTAATAGATAAAACAAAAATAACACTCAAACAATATCTCGTATTGGGATTCCATGTCCACTATTGATCTCGTAGCACGTTGTTTACCCTAGGAAGGGTAAAAAAAATTCGATGTAGGGCTACTATGAGAAAAGTCACCTAGGTGAAAAATCGTCATTTTAGTATAACTACTTAGTGATTTTTATACCTGGAATTCATTTTTTATAAAATTCGAACAAAGTCTTGGAATGGAAATAGGCGACTTCTGTTGAGTTCAAAATGTGATATTTTTCCTAGGGGTGACATAAAATGAGAGGGCGCAGAGGGTTCGAAATCTATAACTATCAGTGGAGTTCGGTGATTTTATATAAATTCAATGAAGAGTTGGAAATAGTGGGAAACCCTAATTTTCATTCTCACTCCCCCTATATAATTTCATATGCATTCTTCATCACTCTTAATGAATCAAAGGAATAACCCCTCCGAAGAGGGATCACAGTAGGTATATCTTCAAAAACAAACTGCTGAATTGAGGTAGAATTTCTATTGATTTTTGCATTTTTGGTTGAATTTATCAGTTTTCATCAATTTCATAATTTAAATTCTATAATTTTAAAATTTGGAAGATGGAAAAATGAACACGACCATAGGTCCTTTTCCAGACCACCAGAGTGGTTTTGGCGACCGACAGAAGGCAATTATCTGGCAAGGGCAGCTGCCGGAGTTTGAGGCAGAGGGGAAGTGGAGCATGGTGGTTGCAGGTTAGAGCATGGCAGAGTCGGCCGGTTTAAAGAAGGTCGAGATGAGGCCAATTACCATCGGGGGATCGGGACCCAGCGGAGGACGCTGTTGTGGTCGAGGACGGTGGCAGCAGATATAGACGGTGTGGCGGTTTGCGGAGTTCGGAGGTGGAGTGCAACATTTGGAGGTGGAGCCACATGCTTCAGTGGGTGTGTAGATAGTGAAGGAGTGGTGGGATCCAGGTGTCAGCGGAGCAGGCCAATGAGCATTTGCTGAGTAGGCCGGGAGGTGGAGCCGGTGAGCTCGATATAGGCGGATCCGATGAGTTCTGGTGTCTAACATCAGGTGGGCCAACCGGGGCAGTGACCTCAGTGGCAAGCCCGAGGCGCTATCCTCGGGTGGGGTGCGTAGCATACAAGGACCCACATATTTTGGGTTTTCCTTGTGTGGCATAAAGAAAAAGACCAACAACACACTAGTCTGTGAGGTGTATCAGATAGGCATGCACAAAGGTTTTGGAGTGGGCCACAATGGGATGGGCCGGATCCATAGTGGGGCTGTGGGAGGGTGGATAGGACCTGGCCAGCCGGGGAAGTCCATACTTGTAAAGGAGGGTCCGACCAAGTGGTTTCCAAGTTGGGTACCATTGTAATCAAAGGGCCTTAACTCTTAAATCGTAAGTCCAGTTGACGTGCCATCTATGGCTATGCGTCCACCTCATCAATACGAAAATTTGGAAATGTTTATAAAGAATTTTATTTCCATGCTCGATGCTGGGTGACCTAGAATGATTAAAATAATAATAATAAAATATTTATTATTATTTGTATCAAACCTAACATCGAAATGTGTCATTAGATTGATGCACCATCACCGACAGCGTGATCCTAGTCCTCGAATTGACTTTTTGAGATAATTTTAATAGAGTTTGTGTTGGACAAAATGTGTGGGACCCACAGGGCCCGGTTATCACATTTTATGATGAAATTTCACCTTTTCCCCGATATCCATTTTGGGTGTTTGAGTACTCATTTCGGAGTATTTTTTGAGGGGATTGCAAAGACGCAATCTGTCAATGTAAATTCGGGGTCGAGGAGTGGACCCTAAGAGGCGACATTAGGATGTATTCTAAATTTTTATGACTTATGATTCAGAAGTCTGTTCAGGGAAAATCAATAGGACACATGGTGTGTTTTTAGGCAAGGACCTCAATGGTGCGATCCATTTAGTGGTGCACGACCTTTTTGCGATTGGTAGGGATGAAGCATCATCTAGTCGTTGTAGTGAATATAACCTTTTTCGCCAGTGGTTTGTTTTGTATGAATAATTATCTGATCTTATGAGTTTTCAGTAGAGATCTCAATGTCATGATCTACGTGACCTTTTTCGGGATAGAGGTGTGGGCCCCCTAGGGCACCGTTTGCTTATGACTCTGGGAGATGTGGCTTCTACATCAGGATTCTATTTCAGACGAGTGAGTAGTCAATCATGAGTTCTTTTTCACATGTATCATGAAAATTTGATCTATTTAAATGAGCAGAGACTTATTCACAATCTCTTTTTAAATGTGGAATCATGAAAGTAGTATCAGTTGAGATCCTTTTGATGTGTTTGAATAGAATCCACGACTTATGTTAGCTTCAAATCTTATGAGAGTGGAGAAGATGTATTAATATGTACAATCAATGTTCTGGGACCATTTGAAGAGGCGTGTCAGCTATTCTATGATTCTAACCCTCTGGCTAAGCGATGAGTGTCTTGCGCTCGTCGGCTTTGCAACTAATGTCACACATACTCTGGGAGTTCTTTGACCCGGCTAGAGGAACTTGTTCACCCTTTTGGAACCCATTAATGTTTAGGAATACAACCAAAAGATGAGGAGGGGACACACGTGCTGTGGGCCCCACACGCGACAAGTACCACTACCAATATTCTACCTCTCATATCTCATTCTTCTAAACTCAGATTGTGGCCTACAAGTAACATATCCTTAGTGTTTCTCTATGTATGATGCGATAGTTCCCTTCATAGTTTATTTCAAGATACATTGTGAGATGTTCTATGTGTGGTGCCATTCTGAGGTGATTCTTGAGGATGAAAGTGATGGAAGTGATGTTTTCATAATCACCAGAGCAATCCTGAATTACCCTCCAATGAGGCTGGCCTATGGTGTTTGTCGTTCTCTTTTGGGATAACCCTCCAGCGAGGATGGGAAGTGGTGTTTTCTGTTATATTTCAGTCTTACACTCTAGCGAGGCTGGGCGGTGGCATTCACTAGTTACCCTTTCATGTCTTACCCTTAAATGTCGCTGGGTAGTGGTGTTCACCATTCTTATTCGGCTTACCCTCCAGTGAGGCTGGGTAGTGTCATTCACCAATTACTATTTCTGGGCATACCCTCAAGCTGGTATGGGTAGTGGGTTCACCTATGACTTTTATATTAATATCCTCCCTTATGGA
This sequence comes from Viscum album, assembly GCA_963277665.1. Classification (NCBI taxonomy): domain Eukaryota; kingdom Viridiplantae; phylum Streptophyta; class Magnoliopsida; order Santalales; family Viscaceae; genus Viscum; species Viscum album. The sequence goes on along the minus strand of OY728158.1, from coordinate 1,005,566,684 downwards.
TAGATTGTGGCTTTACAATATTTTTACATGATCTCTCGATTGTGGGACATAGTGATGAGACATGCTTGATGTGACTTTGGACTCTTAAGAAAGATGGGCGCTTTTATCACCAAGATGTGTCCTCATGACGCAATCTAAAACTATGCAGCTGGGGTAGGACTGCTAAATTTGGATAGTATTTTGTTGTAATGATTGAGCCCCTTTGACTTGAATTCCAGGGAGACATGTGGAATGCTGGGTATTAATGTTTTTTACATCTAGAACTACTAGCGACTCATTTCCTAGACTAAGCTAGCGATATGACGATCCCCTTACTCTATCATTTAGGATGATATGGTTGAATATATATATATATATATATATATATATATCCTATTTGTACTACCCATTACTTAGGATTTGGTTACTCTCTTTATAGGAGAGGCGAAGACGCGCGGGGTATGCCACGTGCTTTATGTGCTAGCATCTCGTTGTTGGATGAGTCTAATCTTCTACTATTGGTAGCGAAGACTCGACGAGATGTTTACCTTCTCACCATTTATAGTTACTCATGTTTGGATGATATTAATTCACTTATTTTTTGGGTTTATCTATACAATTTTACATCACCATGTTTTATCTAATTATTCCCTCTTCAGTACCTCACTTTCTGCTGCCTTGAGCCTTCGGGGAATACTATTGAGTATTTTTATACTCAACCCTCCTTGGGATTTTCCTGAACTAAGTGTGCACTTGTAAACAATAGACATTTTGATTGTGACATTAGAGGAGCATAGGGATATGATGTGATTGGACTGCATGCAGTAGACATATCATGGGATATAGGAGTGGGGTTATATTAGTAGTTTTACTTTTCCACCTGTTGTTGGGTTGTGACACTTTTCTGGTTGGGTGTGTATTTTTCCCCATTCCAATTGAAGTTTACTTTTTTGTACTTGTACTATTTAGAGGTGGATGCATATTATTGGTTTATATATAACAGTTTTGTAACTTATTTTCTTTTATTTCTACACTTTTTCATTGATTTGGATGTGTATCTGTGTAGAGGTACTCAGGAAAAGGCCTTACTGAGTTTTTTATACCTTCAGCACAAGTCAACTACCTCAGGCCTATGGAGACAAGAATGGGGTTGTAAAGACTTGGATTTCCATGTAATATGTTTTAATTATATGGAATTATTACGAGTCTGTGAAAATTTACGGCACATGATTCTGAGGATCGGTGTGCTCGGAATGAATTTCTAAACTTTTTTTCGGGTATGTTCAGTAAATTCATGAGCGGTGTTTTCTAACTTTTGAACCATTGCTCAAATTAAAAATAAAAATTCACTGTTGACTTCGCAGCTCTGGGATTCACTTAAGGGAGATTTTACTTTGACAGCAGTAGTTCTGGAGAAAATGATAAGCTTTGAGAAATTTTAAATGAAATGCAATGAAATAATTTTGTTATTTTATTTCATAAAACTCCAACAGACCAATTAAAGTGTGGGGTCGGCAGTTTGTCAAGCCATTAATTTTTTTGACCTGCCTACCTTATGTAACGACGACATTGGGGAAATTAGGAAGCTTCCTAATTACTGAGCCCCAATATTTCCCCATGCAGTTACCGACCCTCCCCCTCTCCTATATATATGAAGGTAGGGAAGGCGTATCAGAGAGATTCACCAAGAAGTGAAGTACTGAAGGAACACCACGACGCTATACCCTTAAAAGACGAAGCTGGCCTAGTGGGAGGTGATGGTCGAAACCGAACCAAAGGGCGGCGTGCGAGTTGCGTCTTTGGAAACTAGTCCCAGAAACTAATAATAGGATCCACCTTCATGTAAGGTCAGTCCTATGGTGTTTCGAGGTAGGGGTTATTTCATTGTGCATTTTTGATCCCCTATTCCCATTCTTGAAATAATATGAAGAACGCGGGTCAACCGGCTAATAGGTTGACCAGTGATTCATTTGTCATTACAGGAGGTCTTTGTGGGGTATCTTGTTGGGTATATCTTCTTGATTAATTCAATTGTTATTAAACCCTTAACCCCCCTCATGTTTATAACCTAATGTAGAGGGGGTGGTCCAAATGAACCTATCCTAAACCCTCCGCTATATTTTCTACATCTTTGCGCCTCCTTGGAAGACCGCAAGCACATCGACGCACTCCACAAGAGGAAAGTCAATGCTCTTCAGCTGCGGAAAACAGAGGGGGTGGTCGACACAACGACCAACTGCAGGAAGGAAGGCGGTGCGACCAACTTTCCATCATTGAATTCTAGCCATGACCGAAGCTGTAGCGGAGGCTAAACCCGCCTACTATGAGTTCCATGGAGACCGAGCGCTGCCCACGCGGCACCACCGACTTGCAAACAAAATGAATATCAGGCCATCCTGGAATCCGGGAGACCGGGGTTAACACCCACCGTGTTGGAATGAATCGGGCACCACCCTGGGACCGAGCCCTCGCCCTCACAGCAGGCCCCCTCCCTTAGACGGTCTGCCGCCCTCGGAGCATGAAGCCACCTTCGGACTGGGTCACTGCCCTCGGAGCAGGCCATTTCCCTCACGCTGGGCTGCAGCCCTCGGACCGGGCCCCCGACCCGAGACTGGGCTCCCGCCCTCGGAGCGGGCCGCCACCCTCAAGTCGGGAAGCCGCGCTCAAACCAGGCTGTCGCCCTCAGATCGAGATACAGTCCTCAGACTGGGTCACCGCTCTCAGACCGGGCCATCGCCCTAGTGGGTCGCCGCCTCCCCACATGGGTCGGTACACCCCTTGCTGGTGACCCTATTTGTGTCGGGCCGCCATTATTTCATGCCATACTATACATCAGCCTAGCAGGCCAATTTCATCTCACCCCAGTCCAGACCCGGTCGGGCCAGGTCTGTCTGACAGGGTCAGACCAGACCGGGGCCCCAATGGAGCCCAGAAACACTCAAAAAACATTAACATGAGAACCAGACGCCCGTTTGACGAACCGTATCTGGTGTTGGGACTCTTGGAGTGAGAAGGTCCTTTTTACTTACACCGTTATACTTTTGAAGAAAATTGGAGTATGGCCAGGTTGGATCACTCCCGAAATCAACCAGGCCCATTGTACTGAAATATCAATAACACACAGACCGGGCGTCCGATTAACGCATTGTTTATTACATTGGAACCCGTACGACATGGATGATCATCGAGTTACTTCTCTATGAGACTTAGTTCTGGTATAGATATTATTGATGTCTTGGGGAGCGGTTCTCCCAAGCACACTACGTACGAAACCCTGCGACTGGTTGTGTCCTAACGACTATTGTATTTTTGACTCGGAGTGACTCAATGGCCACGGTACATGATAGAGAGGAGTACCTTAGCAGGCCACGTTGAGGGAGGGTGGCTCTGTGTGACCAATCAGACCCATGGTATGCGATGGGGTGGAGTACCTTAGCAGTTCAAGGTTAGTGGGAAGCACCTCTGTGTGACATGACATGCCCACTTTACTCGATAGAGGAGGAGTTCTCTAGTAGCTGAGGCGTTCAATGATGTGACTGGGGATGTTACTTGTTACTACATCTAAAATAAATCATGGTGTGATCTGTCTTTACATTGTTCTTGGGATTGAGGTTGTGTTATGTGGTACTTTACCTATGTGGTACTTTACCTTTGTGGTGATACAATATGGTTTTTATTTGTGAAACACTAGGAGGCATTCGGGGTCTAAGGGTCCCTACTAAGTATCAATATACTCAACCTCACACAAGCTTCACCTTCACTTTGTTTTGTCTTGTGAAAATGACAATAAGCTGGACTGAGGCTTTAAGGATCAATGACCAGGCGGTACACAAAAGAGACCGGCAGATGTGGAGTGCTGAGGAGCTGATCTATACCTAACATTCTTGTAGAATCTATAGAGGGAAACTCAGTAGCTATTTACCCTTTTAAGTTGTATTTTTCTTTCAGTTGTACTTGTACTCTTACAGTTGGTCTTGTATTCCCGCCCCTTATACTTTCAGAAGTATTTTACTATAGCAGTTTACTTCACGGTTGCTTCTTGTTGTGTTCTTCAACCATGTTTTTATACATGTTAAATGAAATTACTTCCCATTTTAGGAAATACGCCTTTTGGTTCTAGTTGGAAGCCCCTGGCCTATGGAAGGCGGGCTTTGGGTAGTCACGAGATGGGCCCCGAGGGACGGGTCATGCAAAATGGTATTTGAGGAGTCGGTTCTACCGATGTACTCAGACATTAATAATTTATATGTGGAAATAATGATAAGTGTTTTGAGTGTGGTTTTCATTTTGCGGAGTCCAGTGTTGGTGCGATGACCGACGTATCAATACATCAGGACCCTGAGTTCTTATTTCTGACTCACATCACGAAAACATGGATTGCATGTTTTTTTGAAAAGTCTTTCTTATGTTTTCTCGAGTCATCTCACCAGGTATACCTTTTACCCATGGAACATCTGTTTCTTTTCAGGATTCCACCATGAAGACAACCACCCATATTCCCTGCGAGAGTACGTGATTATGGCCCACTGAGGGATGAGGCCTCGGTGCAGGGCCCCTTATGACATTGGCACATTTGGGTGGTGTACCACCCTCACCACTGCCCGTTGGACAATCGATGCCACCGACCCCACTAGTAGAGGGTTCACACTAACTGAGTGCATTGCACGAGTTCTAGAAGTAGAGCCCTATGAGGTTACGAGGTGAGACTGACTCGCAGGAGGCTTAGGACTGGACGGAGGCTATGGCCATAGTTTCCCACTTAGTTGGAACACCAGCCGATTTTATGGTGATTCAAGAAGCCAACCTTTTTTAGGTGGCAGCAAGGAGATGGTGGAGCCTGATGCTCCAGATATAGGATGAGGTTACCTTCATCTGGTCAGTATTCAAGGTTATTTTTTGGGAGGTGTTCGTCTCAGCAACTTTATGCTCTTTGCGTATATAGGAGTTATTGCACTTACAACTAGGAAACATGAAAGTGGCCTAGTACTCGGTGAGGTTAAATGACCGCTCCTTCTACTCCACCGACATGATATGAGACCCTTTCTTCATGGACCATACCTTTGATCAGGGTCTCTGATGGGAGATCAAAACATCGATGGTATCTCTCAACATTCCAATGCAGGATGATGTGCTTCAGCGAGCACTTTTGGTGCAGAGATTCTAAGCTAAGCAATCACCGATAGAGAGAGTTACAACAAGACAACAGGTAGCGGAGTCGTATATAGAAGGATGTAGGTAGATGACAAACATGTTCAAGAGGACTAGACCCTCTGGTGGACTACCCTGGGATGTAGGGTAAGAGGTGCGAGGCTCACAAGGTAGAGGAAGATGGGCGAGGGACACACAGTGTTACACATGTGGTAGGCCGGGACATATGGCTAGCGACTACCCGACTCGTCATATTGACGACCAACAGAAGGTCGAGGGACCATTGAGGAAGAGGTAAAGGTTTGAGCGAGGAGGACTGCTGGGTGCTAGACGTGGAAGAGGAGCAATCCATGGAGTTGGCGGTGGGAGGCTTTTTGCGATTCTACCGCCCCCACTACCAGGTGGTCCACCCTGACCATGGGTTGCTGGAGGACATGGAAAATCTCATCTCCAGGTAGCTTAGGCCTATGACCATGACACTCTGGAGATGATTAGAGGTATGATCTACATCTAATGCACCTTAGATGTAGTACCTATAGACACAGGAGCCAGTCACTCTTTTATTTCCACATCCCTCGTTCGGATCTCGGAGATTCCAATAGAGCATTTGGCTCGATTCTTACAGCTACAGACTCTTATAGGACCAGATTTGATGATTACACAATAGTTTCAGAAGTGTGAGATTACTCTAGGAGGCAAGCGCATCGGTTGTGATCTCCTAGTAGTGGCATCAAGGCCTTACGACGTCATCTTGGGTATGGATTGGTCATCCATATTTCATGTTCAGATTGACAATATTAAGTGAAAAGTGTGGCGTGTCCGCACAGATGAGACCAGGTTTTCCTTCACTGATGAGAAGAGGACCTTTCCAGCACATGATGGACTTACCCAGAGAAGGGTGCAGCCGATTAATCACCAGTTGGCTAGCCATACCCTTGGAGCAGTTGATGCTGAGAGTCCAAGCTATCCTGTAGTTGTGGACCAGTATGATGATGTAATTTCTAATGATGTTCCAGGACTACCCCCACACAGAGAGACATACTTTTAAATCGACCTGTACCCTGAGACGACACCGATACCTACACCAGAATATTGGATGGCTCTCGTGTAACTTTGTGTGTTATGTGTATAATTGGAGGACTTGTAGAGAAAGGGGTTCATAAGACCTAGTGTTTCTCCAAGGTCGACCCTGATTTTTTTCACCAAGAAGGCAGATGAGAGTTTCAGACTTTATCTGGACTATCGGCTTCTGAACCAGGTGACCATTAAGAACAAGTATCCACTCTCTAAGATTGATGATCTTTTAAATCTGCTAAAGGGAGCTCGTTGGTTTTCAAATATAGAACTCTAATCAGGCTATCATCATCTCAGGATACAAGATGAGGATGTACAGAAGACGACCTTAAAATTTCGGTATAGCCATTATGAGTTCTTGGTTATGCCATTCTGCATGACCAATGCCCCATTAGTGTTCATGGGAATCATGAACTGGATCATTCAACCATACCTCGATTGCTTCATGGTGGTGTTTATCGATGACATCTTGGTATACAAGTTGATTGAGGAGGAACATGCATATCATCTATAGATTGTTCTGGATACACTCTGAGAGCACCACCATTATGGTAAACTCTCAAAGTGCCTGTTCTAGATATAGAGGTCCACTTTCTAGGACACATTATCTTAGATGATGTAGTAGAAATGGATTCAGCAAAGATAGAGGTTGTTCTAGCTTGGGAGCCACCCAAGATCCTGAAAGAGGTGTAGAGTTTCTTAGGGTTGGATGGATACAACCAGAGATTCATGCCTGAATTTTCTAGAGTTTCAGCACCCTTGTCATCTTTGAAAAAGAGGGGACAACCATTACTGTGGATGTAGATATGCTAAAAGAGTTTCTTGAAGCTGAGGACGTGACTGATGAGTTCCCCCATCTTGAGGTAATAGAAGAGGGAGTTGGGTATATAGTCTACTATGACACATCAGGTTCTGGGCATGGATGTGTCCTGATGATGGAGCGATTAGTGATCTCTTGTAGTTTATGATAGCTGAGACATCATGAGAAGAACTACAGTACCCATGACCGGAAGTCAGTAGAAATGGCCTTTTCCTTGAAGATGTGGCAACATTACTTGATGGGTGAATGATTTATATTCTACTCTAATCACAAGACTCTCAGGTATATCTTCTCTCAGAAGAACCTGAACCCAAGACAACTGCAATGGATATAGTTCCTCAAGGACTATGACTTTGAGATAGTCTATACTCCTAGAAAGGGGAACGTGGTAGCAGATGAACTCAGTAGGAGGACTGGTCTGTTGTAGCTGAGTGAGGCAATATACCAGCTAGTCGTGTTGCAAATATCCTTCTTGGATAGAGATGGAGTAGTATACCTCCTATCTATGATAGTCACAACCCCACTCTTTTATCAAGTCTGGGAGGTGTAGCTTGGAGACACTGAATGTGAGGCTCAACGTGCTTAGATATACTCAGGGCAGGCACCTGATGGTCTTTCTGAAGGTGGGGAGCATGTCATCCTCTTCAGATGACATACCATGGTTCTAGTGGCTCTACAAGAGGAGGTGTTTAAGGAGTTAAATACATTCCTTATGGAAATACATCCTGGTGTGGCGAAGATATACTAGAACCTCCAATGTCAACACTAGTGAATAGAGATAAAGAGGTTGTAGTGGAGTTTGTTTCACGATGCCTCACTTGTCAGCATGTAAAGGTCAAGCATCAGTTTCCAATAGGATTAACTCACCCACTAGAGGTGCCTTGGTGGAAGTGGGATGAGATCTCCATGGACTTTGTGATAGGGATTCCACCTATGTCTAGGGGACATGATTCAATATGCGTGATTGTTTACCGACTCACAATGTTGTCCCACTTCCTACCTATCTGAGATTAGGTATCAGTAAAGGGCTTGGGACGCCTCTACATACAAGTGATCAGGTGACTTCATGGGGTGCCATCGACGATCGTCTCTGACTGTGACACACATTTTACATCATGGTTGTATAAGGGATTTCATGAGGCATTCGGGACTCAGTTACATTTGAGAATCACCTTTCATCCTCAAATGGATGGTCAGATGGAGTAGATCATTTAGGCGCTATAGGACATGCTTCGTGAATGCATCCAAGATTTTGGCCTTAGTTGGAATGATAACTTTCCATTGGTGGATTTATCTTACAATAACAATTACCACTCCACCATCAGTATAGCACCATTAAAAGCCCTATATGGATGACCTAGAAGATCACCTATTTTCTAGACAGACAGAGGGGAGTCAGCTCTTATGGGTCCAAAGTTGGTATGAGCTACCACTAAGAAGGTGACAATCATCCAGAACCGGATGAAGATTGCAGAGAGAAGAAAAAAGTCATATACTGATAGAATATGGATACCTTTGGTGTTCTAGGTGGGTGTCCATGTTTTCTTGAGAGTCTCTCGTCGATGGGGAATACGAAGATTTGGCTGAGGAGGTAAATTATCCCTGATGTTTATTGGGCCATTTATGATACATTGGAGGATAGGTGAGGTTTCATACCGCTTGTCACATCCACCACATTTAGAGAAGGTGTACAACATCATCCACATATCCCAACTTTGGAGAAACGTACATGACCCAACTCATTTAATCAACCACAACATGCTAGAATTAGATGATGGGGTGATGTTTATGGAGGTTCTAGTAGAGATTGAGGATCGATAGGAGTGAGTTCTTCATGGGATGTCGATACCACTGGTGCACATTTTCTGGTAGCATGGGAACCTCCAAGAGAGAACATGAGAGTGGAAGGCTCAGATTCATGATCAGTTCCCCCATTTTTTCCTTAGTCTAGGTTGTGGCTTTTGAGGACAAAAATCCCTAAGGTGGGAAGAATGTAAAATACTGTATTTCCATGTATTTTTTTTAATTATATGGAATTATTACATGTCTTTGAAAATTGACGGTTAATGATTCTGAGGCCCGGTGTGCCCAGAATGAATTTCTGAAATTTTTGTAGGTACGTTCTGTAAACGTGTGGGTGATGTTTTATAACATTTGAACCATTGATCGAATTATTAATCCAAGGGCACCATAGAATCCTCAGTGCCAGTATTCTCTTAAATGAGGCTTTAATTTTACCGCAGTAGGTCTGGAGAAAAGGCTATGTTTTGAGACTTTTTAAATTAAAATAAATATAATAATTTTTTTTATTTTATTTCATAAACCTCCAACGGACCAATTAAATGGTGGGGCCGGTGGTGTGTCATGCCATTAAGTGGCTTGAACATCCAACCTTATGTAATGATGACGTTGGGGAAATTAGAAAGCTTCATAATTACAAATCCCCGTTTTTCCCCATGCCATAACCTATCCCCCCCTCTCCTATATAAATGGAGCTAGTGAAGGGATATCAAAGAGAATAACCGAGAATCGAAGTGCTGAGGGAAAACCGCATTTCTATACCCTTAGAGAATGTAGCCGACCCAACGTGAGGTGATGGTTGACACAAAACCAATGGGCGACGTGCGAGTGGCATCATTGGGAACCGGTCGCAGGAATGAAGAACATGACCAACCTTCAAGCACAGAAGTTCCTCCGAAGTTTTGAGGTAGTTGTTATTTTGTTTTTTATTTTTGATCCCCTTTTCCCATTCTTGAAATAATATGAAGAACATGGGTCAACTGACTAATGGGTTGACCTGTGAATTATTTTTATTTGTAGGAGGTTGTTGCAGGGTATCTTGTAGTGTTTATCTAGTTGATTAATTCAATATTTATTAAAACATTAACCCCCTCATGTTTACGAGAAAACGAGAAGTGAAAATGCCTAACGAACCCAGCTCGAACCCTCCACTATCTTTGCTACATCCTTGGGCCTCCTTGGAAAACCACAAGCAAGTCGATGCACGCCATAAGAGGAAGGTCATGTATCATCAGCCATAATGAATGGAAGAGGTGGTTGGCATGCCGGATGGTTGCCGGAAGGGAGGTGTCATGACTATCATGCCACCAGAAAATAGAAGCAGCGACTCAAGCCACGGTGGGTTCCACGGTGACTGAGCGATGCCCACGTGGTGCTGTCACCTTGAAATCCGAATGCCCTCGGGGCTGTTTGGGAGTCTAGGAGACTGATGGGTTACACCCCCCATGTTGGACCGAACTGGGCCACCACCCTCGGAGCAGGCCACCGCCCCTATACAGAGCCGCCACCCTCGGAGCAGGAGGCCGCCCTCAGACCAGGAAGCCACCCACGGAGCAAGCTGCCACCCTCAGAAGGGGCTTCCACCCTCAAAGCAGGCCACCACCCTCATGTCTGGCCACCTTCCTTAGAGAGGGCCCCCGCCCTCGGACCGGGCCCCTGACCTCGTAGCGATCCGCCGCCCTTGATCCGGGACCTCGCCCTCTGACCGGGCCACTGTCCTAAGACCGGGCTGCCACCCCTGGGCCGGGCCGCCCCTTGCGGGCTGCCCTATTCTGGCTAATCCACCCTTGTGGACCACCCCTCTTATAGGCTATACTGGACATTGGTCCAGCGGGCCGAGTTCACTTTGGCCCAACCCAGACTGGGTCTGGCTGGGTTAGACCTGACCCGGGCCCCAACCGGGCACAGAAACACTCAAAGTACATTAACAAGATAACAAGGATGACCATTAGATGAACAGTTTGCAGTGTTGGGACCCTTGGAGTGAGACGATCCTTTTTCCATACTCCATTGTAGTTTCGGTGAAACATGGAGTATGGCCAGGTTGGATCGCACCCGAATCCAAACTGGACCTTGTAAATTAAATGCCAATAATGCACAAACCAAGCATCTGATTGACGCACTATCTATTGCGTTGGAACTAGTTTGACATGGAAGATCATCAAGTTAATTCTTTGTGAGACATCATGCTAGTTGATATACAAATGAATTCATTGGGAGTGGTTCTCCCAAGCACACTATGTATGGAACCCTGCGACTGGATGAGACCTGACGACTGTTGACTTTTCGACTCGGAGTGACTTGATGGCCACATTACTTGATGGGGAGGAGGACCTCAGAAGTCCATAGTTTGTAGAAGCCATGGTACATGTTGGATAGGAGTACCATAGCAGGCCACCTTTGGGGAGGGAAGCCCTGTTGGACCTGGCAGACCCACGGTACGCGATTGGGATAAGTACCTCAACAGTTCAAGGTTGGTGGGAAGTGCCTCTGTGTGACGCGACATGCCCAATCTACACGAGAGAGGAGGATTTCTCCAACATCCAAGGAATTTGAGGATGTGACTCATGATTTTACATGTTACTACCCCTATAATAAATCATCGTATGAGCTGTCATTACTTTGTTCTTGTGATTGCGGTTATGTTATGTGGAACTTTACCTATGTGTTAGTTTACCTTCGTGGTGATACCCTATGTTTTTTTGTGGAACTCTAGCATACCTTCAGGGTCTCGGGGTCCCTACGGACTATCATTATACTCACCCTAGCCTAGGCTTTACACACACCCTTTTGTGTCTTGTGTTGATGATGAGCTGCTGGGTTGAGGCTTGAGGGATGCAAGACTATGTGGTACACATAGGAGACATGCGGATGTGGGGTGTTGGGGAGCCGATCTATACCTACCCTTCAGTTAGAATCCTCAGAGGATAACCTAATAGCTATTTTCCATTTTTCTATTGTATTGTTCTTTCAGTGGTACTTGTAATCTTACCGTTGGGCTTGTATTCCAGCCCCTTTTACCTTCAGTACTCTTTTACTACATCATTTTACTTCACAGTTGCTTATTTTTGTGTTCTCGGACCATGTGTTTGTATAGGTTAATGGAAATGCCTTCAAATTTTAGGGAATACGCCTTTTAGTGAAGTTTCCAGCCCATGGCCTATGGATGGAGGGGTTGGGGTAGTCACGACACGGGCCCCAGGGGACGGGTCATGATAGGGGTAGTTGCGGCTCGAGCCCTGGTATGGGTTGGGTCGTGAAAAAGTGGTATCAAAGGTGGTTTGTTCCTTGCGATGTTTTTTGGAAGATCCATAAAATAGAATTGGTTGGGTTTTAGGGCAAAAATGTCAATATGTATCGAGGGAGGCTATCAGACTAGGGGGTCCAGTGATGGTGTAGATACTGATGTATCCATTCACCAGGACCTTGATTACCTTCTTATCGACTCGGCGTGGTGATACACTTGTTATAAAGAACATTGGTACATGCATTATATATGATTGAGTCTATGAATTTCCTTATTGAGACATATCCCCATAGTTGTTTATATATATATAAGCTCATTTGATCTTGGTACCCCTTGATTAGATTGAGGATGCCTCCGTGATGAAAGATAGTCACGATGCTAGATTCGTTTCGTGATGATGATTCCGTGAGTGATGAGGCCTTAGTTTAGGATCCATCATATGATTTCCCTTTCTCTAAGAGGATAGGTATATGCACCTCTTCCTATGGAGCAACAGATAATACCGACAACAAAGCCTGATGATCAGAACTGGTTGAGCATGCTAGATGCATTCAGCAATAGAGACCATTGAGGTTTCATGGTGCGCCATACCCTTCGGCAGTAAAGTGTTGGTTAGAGTCGGTGGTTCACCTCTTCATAATTTTTCGGACACTAATAGGTTAAATGGTGCTTTTGACAGCTATTAGTTTTCCACAGAGTGGTTTGATATTGGTATAACTGGGTTACTCAGATACAAAATGAATCGGTACTCTCGTGGGATGACTTCTATCATCTATTTCATGAGGATTACTACCCCTCTTACATACGGTCTGTATGGTTTCAGGGGATACTATACCTTGAGTGGAGAGTGATGGAAGTGGCTGAGTACATGACATGGTTCGCAAACCATACTCGGTACTCATTTCATGTAGTCCATGATGGAAATGTTCACGTGATTGGTAGATGTCCCACCAATATATAAGAAGTTTCTTGATTGTGGATCTCATAGGTGTGGACAAGGTAGTTCCAAGGGAGTCTATGTTGGGAGAATAGTAGCATGAACTATGGTTGTTTGATGACATTTTGAGGTCCTTCCACCACCACTAGGTGGCCCATGTCAGGATCAGGGAGCTGGAAATTAGGGTCGTGAGTATTTTTATGATGTGTATGTCTACATTATTATTGTACATGAGATGATAGGAGATTTTCTCTGTATAATTTCTACCATTTTGATTAGAACTTGTTAGAAACTATACAAGGTACTCATTTCTTCCATCTCTATGCTTGAGGAGATACCGAGGGTGAAGTGGGGTGTAAGTGTAACCATGTATCTTTGTTGTTCGATGTAACATTGAATGCAAGAGAAAGAGGGGTTCTTCCACCAATGAGATGTGTTTTTGTGATGGTAGAAAAACCCTGAGGGAGAGTTAGTACCACCCAAATAAAATTGTATCAATGTGTGGTGGATTATTCCCTCTAACTTGTGTGTTCAGGGTTGGGTTGTGCAGTGGAGTGTCAGAGCATGAATTGTCTTGGACAGTGGTGTCTTACTAATTTCCCTACCTTTGCATGAGGTGTTTCTAGTGGGTTTGGAAGAGTGCCTATTTTGGGGATTACTCTCCTTCTAATAGTGTAAAAGATGCTCAGGGTGTTCCATGTGCTTTACGCGTCTATCCACTTGCATTTGGATGACTTTTCTCCCCTTCCTTGTTCATTAATACCATGCGTTCTCAATGTAATCCTTCATGATATTATCAAGTATAGGTCGAGGTGATGTACACATAATAAATAGAACTATGCAAGTCACTATGTGGTGCTTGTAGTAGTAGTATTTTTCCTGAGAAATTGAGGACACTATCTTCTAGAAGAGCACTTTGTGGTTTCCTCACAACACCAGTGTCTCATGTGCATCTTCACCTAGAGAGACTTGAACATGAGATGATGGTATTAGTTTAAAATCTTATAGGACAATGAATTTAATGTAGTCTATGCACTAGAAAGTGGTAACATTCTAGCAGATTCCCATGGAAGGAAATCCCAGTCTCGCCTTGTGTGGGGAGTTTCATAGTAGTTAGCTTCCATGCAGTTGACCATGTTGGAGTAGGAGGGTGAAAATGTTTTTTAGTCAATGGTGTGAAATCATTCTGACCTTGAGTGTGTAAGAGTGTCTCATTTGTGTAACACCAACTGTGAAACCATGCATTATCAGATATCCTTGGGTGTTTCACTAGATTGATATTCTGAAGGAGGGAATCATGAGACCACATTCCAGGAACAAATCATGATTCTGATTGCGACGTGGAATATAGAGTTTCGTTCGGGGAAGTCCCCCCCGAGTATATTTGGGCCATTCAAAATCATGCACAAGATGGTGATGTTGCCTACCGCCTTTCCCTACCCTCCTAATAATAGGAGTGGGTGCACAACGTCTTCCATGTGACTCAGGTGATGAGATAAATGTGTGTTCCTATGAATTTTATCTAATGTAGAAGACCATATGAGGATGGACCAACCCTTTGGCTCAAATTTTGGGGTAGTGTGTTGTTTTACAGGTCTTCTTGGGAATGGGAGGTCCAAATGTGAGCTCACTATCCCTTGTTTTATTCATAATTTTTCTTTTTAGGGATGAAAATCATGAAGGATGGAATGATGTAGAGACACTTTTTCTACCCTTTAAGACTTTGGAATATTTCTACATATATTTCCAGAGCCAGGCACCAAGACGGCGTGAAATTACGAGGCCCAATGTGCCTGGAATAAATTATACGAAAATATTATGTGTTTTTGTACTATTCACACAATGGAAATGTGATATCTCTTAAAAAGTTGATTAGATCATAAATCATAGACCATGGTTGGGTTTGAAATGTAGTTTTTACCCCAGGCGCAACATAAATCATGTCGGAACTGGATGTTCGGACCCCTCGCTCATTAGCAGTAAGTAAATGGATAAATTAATTTAATAATTCATTCATTTAATAGCTCAAACCCAAATAAAAATGAAACAATAACATGGATTGGAAATTTGAGTCAACCTTTTGAGCTCGGAGTGTGATATTTACACTATGAGAGGTATAAAATTTGTCAGTGTAGGGCTGCTATGAGAAATGTCACCCAGGTGAAAAATCATCATTTTGAAAAAACATAGTTATTTATTCCCTATCATTATTTTTTAATAAATTCTGCACGAAGACTTATAATGGAAATATGAGACTAATGATGAGTTCAAAATGGGTAGTTTTTCTATGGGAGACATAAAATGAGAGTGTATAGAAGTTTTGGAATTTGTGACCGTCGGTAGAGTTTCAATGATTTTATATTAATTCAATAAAGATTTGGAAATAATGGAGAAACCCTAATTTCTCTTCTCTCTCCCTCTCCCTCTCTCTCACCATGTTCTTCAAAATTCTTCATCTATATATGTTGAATCAAAGGGAAAACCTCCCCGGATCGAATTGGAAATGCAACGAGTGCATCACCAATGAAAAATAGCTGGATCGTGGTAGGATTTCTATTGATTTTTTTATTTTTAGTTGAATTTATTAGTTTTCATCAATTTTGACATTTAAATTACAATATTTTAGATTTTTGATGCTGGCCAAAAGAACACGGCCATCGTCCAATCCCTATATAGAATTTTCTTCTTGAGAATTCTTCATCCAAATTTGAACACATCAAATTCTCACCAAATCAGTGAGTGAGGGTTAGTTCAGTGAAGATCTAGCCCTGAGAATCATAGAATACGTTTTATTTCCTTTTTTCAACCACCGTAGTAGTTGTGGCGACCGATGGAAGGCCCGACTCTAGCAAGCGAGACAACTGGAGGTCGAGGCGGAGGCGCGATGTCTGTGGTTTGGAGGATGATGGAGTCGGCCAGTTCAACGGTGTTTTATAGGTGGCTGGTTAGAGTTTAATGAATTGGACCTGGTGGAGGAGGCTGGTGTACTCTAGGCCGGTAGTGGTGGATCCAGACGGTGTGGTGGAGTGAGAATTTCATAGGCAGAGTACGAAGATCATTGGCAGTGTAGTGGGCTCCGGTGGTAGCATGGATAGTGGAGGAGCCGCAACCTCTGGGTGTCAGCGGAGTAGGCCAGTTGGGCATCAGCTGAGTAGGCTGAGAGGTGGAAAAGGAGAGCTTAAGTAAGGTGGAGGCAGTCAGCTCTAGCCTCTAACATCAGGAAGGCCAACCAAGGTGGTGACCATAGTGACGAGGACGAGGCACTGACCTCAATCAAGGTGCGTATTAGACAAGGACCTGCATCCGGACGGTCCTCCTTGTGCAGCATGAAGATAGATACCAACCACATGGTCGATCTGTGAAGAGGATCGGGCCAATGGCCCCCGTGGATTTGGAGTGGGCCAAGGTGGGATTGGCTGAAACCGTGGCTAGGACGCGGGATGACATATTAGACCGGGCTGGCCTTGGAGGGTCGACCCCATAGGGGAGAGTCCGACCAAGTGGTCCAGACCGGCCCAATTGGGCCCCTTTGCATTAAAAGGGCCATAACTCTTAAATGGTTTTTCAATTTTACTCACCATTTACAACCATGCATCTGTATCATTGAGATAGAAAATTTGAAATGGTTTTTGGAAGTTGTATTTCCATGCCCATAGGCGGGTGACTCAGAACCATTAAAACAATAATAAAATATTTATTATTATTTGTATTAGACCAAAGTCTTAAATGGGATGTCTGATAAATGACCCATCAATGACAACATGATCCAAGCCCTTGAGCTGTCTTTTTGAGATGTTTTTCGGAATGTTTGGGTTAGTGACAGGGTGCGGATCCCACAAGTCCTGATTCTCATGTTTTTGACGAAATTTCACTTTTTCACTCGACATCCATTTGGGGTGTTTGAGTACTTGTTTCAAAGTGTTTTTCTGAGTGAATTACAACGGTTTAATCCTCCCACATAAATTAAAGCCTGAGGTATGGGCCCTGCGAGGTTTCTTTGGAACGTATGCTGCATTTTTATGCCTTATGCTTCACAGGTTAGTTTGGGGAAAATTAATAGGCCACTTTGCATGTTTTTATACAAGGATCTCAATGGTGTAATCCGTCTAGTGGTTCATGTCATTTTTCCAAGAGGTAGTGATCAATTATTGTCTAGGCGTTGCAGTGGAAAGCACCTTTTTCACCAGTGGACCATTTTGGACGAATGCTTATCCAACCTTATGTGTTTTTTCAGTAGGTATCACAATGGAATGTTTCATGTGGCATGTTTCGGGATTGAGGTGCGGGCCCCATGGGATACAATTTGCATTTGACGCTGGGAGATGCGTATTATACATCAAGAATCCATTTCAGATGAGTGAGTAGTCGACCTTGCATGTTTTTTTCATGGATTGCGACAGTGTGATCCATTTGTATGTGTGAAGCCTTATACAAAATCTCTTTTTAAATATGGAAACATGAAAGAAGTAACAGTGGATTATCATTTTTACATGTTTGATGAGAATACATGGCTTAGAGTGAAGAAGATGAATGAAGAGATAATGTCTATGTTCTAGGACCATTAAAGGATGCGTGTTAGCTAATCATTGATTCTGACCCTCCGGATAAGAGACGAGCATCGTGCACCTGTCAGATATGCAACTAATGCAGTGTGTACTCTGGGAGTACCTTAAACAACCTTGTAGTAATTTTTCACCCATTTGATAACCATAAATGGTTAGGTACATGGTAAGGTGATGAGAATGGGTCACATGTGGTGTGGAACCCACACACTCCGCGTACCACTTTGAATCTTCTACCTCTCATATCTCTTTCTTTTGAGCTCAGATTGTGGCTTGCGTGTAGCCTATCATAATTGTTTCTCTTCGTATGATGCAATAGTGACCTCCGTAGTGGATTTCGAGACATGATGTAAGACTTTCTGAGTGTGGTTCCTGTCTGAGGTGATTCTTGATGATGATAATGATGGAAGTGTTGTTTTCAGAATCAAAAGAGCAATCTCGACATACCCTCTAGTAAGAATAGGTAGTGGTTTTCGCCATTCTCTTATAGGATTACCCTATAACAAAGCTGGGAAGTGGTGTTCACTGTTCCCTTTCAGGCTTACCCTCCTACGAGGCTGGGAAGTGTCGTTCTCTAGTTACTCTTTCAGGGCTTTCCCTCCAGCATAGCTGGGTAGTGGTGTTCACCATTCTCTTTTGGGCCTACCCTCTAGTGAGGATGAGAAATGGTGTTATCCAGTTACCCTTTCAAGCATTACCCTCCAGATGGGCTTGGATGTGGGTTCTCTGATGACTTTTATATGTATATCCTCCAACATGGATGGATATTGGGTTCAAAACATTGTAACACAATATCTCAATTGTGCGGTGTAGTGAGAAGACATGGTTGTTGTGAATTTGGACTCTATTAAAAGATGGGTTCTTTTCCCACCAAGACGCTCCTTGTGACGCAACCTAAAACCATGCGTGTGAGGCAAAACCTCTCATTGTATATAGAATCATGGTGCAATGATTAATCCCCTTTGACTTGCAGTTCAAGGATGACATGAGGGATGATGGGCATTGATGGTGTTTACAAACAGAACTGTTGGTGACTCCTTTCCATGAATGTGATAGTGATATGGAGATCCACTTACTCTCTCATTTGGGCTTCTCCAGATTAGTATATATCTATAAATATATATATATCTCATTTTTAGTACCAACTCCATGGCCTTCGGTTACTCTCCTTCCATGAGAGACGAAGATGCAATGGGTATTCCATGTGATTTCTGTGTCTAGCTTCACATGGATGCATGAGTATACTCTCCTACTATAGGTAGTGAAGACTAAATTAGAAGTTCACCTTCTCACCATTTCTAGATCATCATTTTTAGACGATCTTACTTCTCTACTTTCTGGGTTTGAGCAGTACTCTTTTATTGTACCTTGTTCTATCTACTACTTCACTATTCTGTAACACACTTACTGCTCCCTTGAGCCTTTAGGGAATCCTACTGATTATTTTCATAATCACCACTTCTTGGTCTTTTCCCACACTTGGTGTGCAATTACAATGGACATACATGATTATTATGACATCTGAGGAGAATATATATACGAGGTGCTTGAACAACGTGCGGTGGTCGTAGCTTGTGATCTAGGATCATAGATCTGTCAACTGTATTACTTTTCCACATGTTTCCAGGTTGTTGTATTTTTATGGTTGGGATGGTATTTTTCCCAATTCTCAATTTAGTTTACATTTCTATAATTGAACTATTTAGAGGTTGATGCATATTTTTGGTTTAGATATAGCAGTTTTGTATCTTGTTTTTCTTTCCCTCTGCACTTTTTAATTGAGATGGTTTCATGTGTGTGTAATGGTAATTAAGAAAATTCCTTCCTGGATTTGTTATTCCATTAGTATTGGACATCATCCCATGTCATATAGAGGCTATCATGGGGTAGTTGTTGCTAAAGCCCTAGTACGAGTCATGCTATGACATAGTACATGCCTAGGATCCACCCAAGAGTATTATCAGGGTGAGGAGTTTCCTTGGTTTGGTTCGGTACTATCGAAGGTTTTTATCCATCATTTCTGGAGTATCATGAACCCTTGATGTCTTTTACATTTAAGGGGAATCCTTTTGTGTGGAAAAAGAAGTGACGACAGAGTTTTTAGCAGTTGAGGTAGAGTTTTATGACTTCTCTCATCTTGAGATTTCAAGAGGAGGGTGTCAACTAAGTATTATTTGTTGATGCATCAGAAACCAGTATTTGTAATGTACTCATGTAAGGTAAGGCAATTATTTTTTAAGGATCATGATAGCGCAGACCACATGAGCAGAAACAAACAACCACTGATATTGAGTTAGCTGTGGTAATCTTCACAATAAATATGTGGCGACCTCAACTTATTAGAGGGTGATTTATAATATATTATGATAACAAGAGTCTCATGTATATCTTCACTCTTATGTAGATAAACATGACACATATTAGATGGCTAGAGATTCTCTAGGAATATGATTTTGATATTCTATATAATCATGGGAAAGAAAACATAGTAGAAGATTCCCTCAGTAGGATATCTATCTTGTTGTTCTGAGAAAGGAATCTGAGTAGTTCATCACATTGCAGATATCCATTATGGATGTGTATGGAGAATCACTCCTCTAGTTGATTGTTGTCACCCTTAAACTATTACCATAAGCCAGGGTGCCACATCTTGGAGATATTGAATGTGAGATATTCATGCATAAATTTCCATAGGGCCTTCTCTTAATGGATATTCAAAAGGAGTGGAGAAAATCATTATATTCAAAGGACGCATAATGGTACCAGTGGAGGTATGGGTGGAGGTCTTGAAGGAGTTCCATACATTTCCATTTGAAGTACATCATGGTGTGGAAAAGGTGTAGATGGACCCCTGATGTTAGTTTTGGTGGTCGTGGATAAATGAGGTGGTGTAAGAGTTCGTTTCATGATGCCTCACTTATTATGAGGTGATCGATGAACACAATGTTTTAGTGTTCTTGATGAAAACCCTTGAGGTGACAGAGAGGATGTTATATGGGATATCAGTGGACATCATGACTTTATTACCACACACTTCTAAGGAACACAAAACCACATGGGTGATTGTGGACTGACTTAAAAATTTGGCCCAATTCTTACCAAATCTAAGAATAGAGTTCATTAGAGGGCTTGGGATTCCACCACGTAAAGGAGATAGTAAGTCTTCACGAAGTCTTATCGATGATTTTTTCCGATTGTTAGGTTCGTTTCACATCCCAATTGAGGAATGGATTGTCAGAAATGGTGGGGGCTTAGTAACGCATGAGCACGACATTTCATCCCCAGATGGATGGCCAGACTGAGAGGAACATTTGTGACCTAGAGGTTATACTATCATCGTGTATCCTGGACATCGGTCATAGCTAAGAAGATCATGTACCATTGGTTGATTGTGCATACCAAAAAAATACCACTCCCTCGTTGGTATGTCGCCATTTGAGGCATTGTACAAGTGACAATTTTGGTTACCACTTTGCTGGAATTTCTAAAGAGGTACAGCACTCATGGGTCTATAGTTAGAGTTGAATGACCCTTAGAAGGTGTAAATAATCTAAGATTGATGTGAAATACCCAGAGATGGAAAAATATTTATGATGAAAGGATAATGAGGCTGATAAAATTCAAGGATGGAGAACATGTGTTTTTTCTGGCCTCACCACGAAATAGATAATAGTGATTTGGCCAGGGTTTCAAGTAATCTCAGAGATGCATCTTCCATTTTTGGATTCAACATAGAGTTGGTGAGGTGGTGTTCCACCTAGACCTACCCCCATAACTGAATCATGTACCAGATGTATTCCACATGTAGTAGGTGAGAAGATATGTGCCCAATCCATCACATGTCTTCTATTGCCGAGAGTTGTACATTGATGATGTGGGGACTTCTACGAAGTACTTAGCGATGATCAAGGATCGAAAAGAGAGGATTCTTTGTGGGTGGTCGAGTCCTCTATTATGTATTTGGTGGTAGTAGGAAAATCTCTAATAAGGCACTTGGGAGTGGGAGGCACTTATTTTTGATCTGTACCCTCATCACTTTTTGAGTATCCCTTGTTTTTGATTTAGGTGTCCTAAAGCCATAGGGTGTGGAGAATGTAATGACTTTCATTTTTCAGGTTTTATTTTTTATATACTCTATAGGATTATTAAGAGACTAGGCACTGATAAAAAGTCTGATTCTGAGGCTTGTTGTTCCTGAAACAATTTCTTAATGAATAATAAAATATTAAATAGAACATACACACAATTTTAATAAATAAGAGGAATAAATTATAAATGAGGGAACATATCAGATATCAGAGGGCACCATTACATTCAGAGTAGTGAATTTACCTTAGCTGGGGAATAACATAGACCAACACAGGTCAACTATAGAAAGAATTATTTATTTATTTAAAGAAAGAAAATAAAATAAGATTTTTTTTTTCTTATGTGGTGATGTATTGATAGTTTTATTTTTATTAATCATTGTCAGAGAATTCATGGTTATCTTCATAAACCCGGAATTCCTATGAGGCGGAGAGAAGAACCTCTGGAGAAACCCATTTTAAACAAAATAGAATTGACACAACCTCAGATTTTATGGAACAAGGGTCAATGAACAATGACATATCTTCACTCTTAATTAATGATTATTCTAAATTCATGGTAGTCCATTTGATCTCATGGTGATTTCCTTTCTCATTATTATATTCAATGACGAATGCTGACCAATCAATGAACAAATTGATCTGTGTTTTGGTATATCATGTAGGATGTTGTATAGTTGGGTTTGATAGGATATGTATCTTTGTGATTGTACTTATTAATTATTTATTCTAACAATAAATAATTGAATCCAAAATGAAGAAATCTCAATATTTTTTCTTTCGGACTTCATGTGGATTTATTATCCACCATAAATCTCTCACATTATTTGTGTGTTCTTAATCACCTACATGTTCTTTGAAATCCGTATGTGAATGAATGATCATTTCACTCACGATTCATTGTGCAATGATCCTAGATCAAATATATGAACCCATGACGGCCCAACGGAGGTGTGATGGCAATGGTATGACACAATTTTGATTAGAGAGTAGTGCATGGTGGAATCCAGAGGTGGTGACTCCTGTCGGTCCAGGTGAGCGGCGCCATGGTCTAGGGGGATGGTCTAAGAGTATAAATATTCGACAGGGTGAGGCCTCTGGAAGGAATATCGTCCAAGATAAAATGTTATAGGGGTCCACATTGAAGACTCATCAGTAATGTGGGCCATGGAAGGCAGCCTCATAATTGACCAGGGATGTGGGTTTCATTCCACATAGGGGGGGTCATGGATCCCGTAGTTTAGGAAAGGACTTCAGGGGGTGTGGTGGGCATGTGGTCATGGTGGACCACCTATGGAGTTGGAAGCTGGCCCACAATGTGGAATGGACTGGGGGGATTTGAGCTACTCTAGAAGTTTGGCATACTAAACCGAGCGGCCAAGTGGGCTAGGCCGAGTCGGCCCAGCTGGGACGGGTCGTATCCAACATGGACCAGACCCAGGTTAGAACGTTTTTTAAAATACCTATAACTTCCAAAATATATGTTTGTTTGACGATCTATTTGTGACTTTGAGATCCGTGAGATGATATTGCACTTTTAATATAATCTAAGTGAGTTTTTGGAGAATTTGAAATATGACCAAATGTCTTGAGGAGTTGGTTTATCTAGATTGAGAGTGCTAGAAGCATAATCCTTTGGCTGGATGTGACATGGATGATGTGTGACCAGAAAGATATTTTTATTACATAGAGATTGGGTGTATCAAATTGAATTTGTGTGTCATTGAGACTGTGTGTCAAAAAATGTATTTGTGTCTTACTAAGCCTATGTGTCTTATGGATAATTTGTGTCTTATAGAGATTGTGTGACTCATTGAGACTATGTGTCTTATTAGATTGAGTATATTGGGGATTTCATAGAATATATTTTATAGACATATATAGGTGTGAGATTACTGTACATCATGTATATATTTTTGGTATGCTTCATGTATTGCTTTATTAATTCCTTTACAGTTTAGTGGGTTCCTACTGAGTATAGTCATACTTATTTATGCACGGGTTTTACCCATACATGTCGAGTCTTTTATAAAAAATAGATGCTTTTGTGGAGTCCTTGGTGTACTAGGACCATGCGGTCCTTAGAAAGACTAGACAATCAAGGTGTTCCCCTGTAGATTCCGACAATTGTCCATGTACCTACCCTTCAGGTAGGGTATTTTCAGATGTGTTCCATGAACTTATGCCTTAAATATTACATTTTATTCATTTTAGTGTGCTAGTAATCTATCCCTACTCACTTTCATGTTTCCTACTGTCATACTATGTGTTTGGTATCTTAGTATATACATAAATTGTATACTTAGGGTTTTTACAGTACAAAGCTTTTGTCATGGAGATGTGTGTGTGTTCAGGTACTTAGGAAAATGAAATCTATTTTTTGGGATAGTAATACTTTGTGATAGTTTACATCCCTTGTCCAATTATAGGTGGACATGTGATAGTCATGACATGGTCATCTCTAGGACATATTGTGACAAATAAGGTTAATATTGCGACCTAATCATGTCTAAAATTCATTTTATGAGAGGATTTCTACCCATTATCTTATAAGATACTAAGGAACTCACCTTGGACTTATTTTAAATCTAAAATAAATATATATTAATTTAAAATTTTAAAGGATTCCATGTCTTCCCCTCATCTCTCTTATAAAAGGTTTCATGTCCTATTTTATTCACACTTCTAAAACCCTTTTTCTTGGCTTAACCCATCCCATTTATCCTTCAAATTTCCGTAAATTAATCATATATTCCATACATTCGATATAAATACAACATAATAATTCATTTTGTTCAAATAAAATGGATATACTCAAAGAAGAAGTAATTATTTTTAAAAATCAAGGCAATTTTTTTTCAACCTCTATTATTTCTTCATATGTTAGTTCTATAATAAATCTAATATAATCTATATGACAAGATTTTATAATGATTATTGGGAACCTATATTCCTCTTTTTTCAATCCTATGAAAGAAAATATCATTAAGAGTGCGTATGTATGACTTACCATCTTCACACTATAGAGTAATTTTATTTTCCCTAATAATTTATTTGGATGGGAATAATGTTGAATATAATGGATATAAATTGTAAATATGACATACTATTTATTTTTTATAATTAAAACATCACACATTTCCTCTTCATTTTACCATTAGGGAAATGATATCATTACTCATGCGTACGTACATCTTACCATCTCCAGGACGTGATGATATTTATCCTTTATATTAGAAATTAAAGAATGATTAAAGAAATATATAGAATGAATAAGTGTACAATATATAAAATAATAATTATACTCAAATAATATATATATATATATTACTCTCTTCCATTTAACATAATAAGAAAATGGAAATTACATTCATGAAAACGTATGACCTACCATCTTCATGAACCCTGTATTCAATTCCTTATCAAAATATATATATATATATATATATATATACTGAATATATATGATATTTAAATCATTTTTTATATTATGTATGTAATTAAATAATGGTCTTTGTAATATAAAAATTAAATCTACATACAATTAACAATGTGGTTATTAAATAAATCACTTATATAACATCGAATTATTAATAAATAGGTAATATAAAGTCATAAATGAATCATATATGATATAATAAATTTTATTATTGTATAGTTACAAGTTAAAAATATTTTTAAAACCACTATATTAGAGTTTTAGACATATATGGATGGAATCAAATCGACGGTAAGGGTTAATTTCACAATCTCATTATTAATTGATATAGTTTATATATAAGTATTTATTGGGAAATATTTATCATCCATGTTGATCTATCTAAAAATGTATTTCAAAATATTATTAATATTCCTAAATATTTTTTTTAATATAATTTTTACTTATGATTGTCATTTTATAAAATGGTCTTTAAAGAATCTTTTTTTTATCATTTTCCAAAATATGTACATTATGGCTTTTTTCTATGAATGAATTCTTT
Organism: Viscum album; assembly: GCA_963277665.1. NCBI lineage: Eukaryota > Viridiplantae > Streptophyta > Magnoliopsida > Santalales > Viscaceae > Viscum > Viscum album. The sequence continues at coordinate 1,005,541,049 of OY728158.1, read as the reverse complement.
TAACATATTCATCACTCGTGAATTTTTCAGTTCACATGAAGCCTTAAATTTTAATGCTTCTCAACAATCCAACAAATTTATTTTTAAAGTAAGAAATTGATTTTAAAATTATGTGGCTTTTAATTGATTTCAATGTAAAAAAAGGGTATTTATCTTTATAAATTTTTAATGATTTTCTTAGATTACATTCATCATTGTCAACATCATTTTCTGGGTTTTATGCTTAATTGTGGTTGATTTATTATGATATAGTCATCCACATTGTATTAAATGGTTTATTATATATTTGATTACAGATGTGTTATTTTGACATCATTCATGGTTTAAGGTTAATGTATTAACATTTCATATTCCAGTATTAATATGAATTTTTATGTTTCTTATGTTTCACCATTTTCATATGAGAAATGAATTGGACATAGTATGTGATGGGTTGGGGATCGATTAATGAAATCCATATGGTTTGGGAACTAGTTAATGAATTCCATATGGGTTGGGGACCCACTAATGAAATCCTCTTGATGCATCGATAGGATTCATGAGACGAAATCATTAAGAAAAACACCCTTCTCATTTGATTCCCATAAGTATTACATTATAAGGAGGAAAAATAATGAAACAAATTAGACAGGTTTATACTCATAGAGTAAACTGTCGTGATTATAGATATTGACAGTAGATATCCTGATGACAGATCTTGATTGTGCAATGACTTTCCATTATAAATTTTCTCATTATGAGATTATTTATAGATATTACATCTTATTATTAGACTTTTAGAATATCCATGTGAATGTTGAAATGGAATTATTTGATTAAATAATTCTGTATTATACTCAAGATTATGTTTAAAAGGATTGTGTTTTAGTTTTATAAAATGACTTAGATTTTTTTGTTTCTTTATAAAATCTTATTCTTTGTTATTTTCCATTTTTGAGCATCTCTGCTCACCCTTTTTTATGTTTTATTTTTTCAAGATGCCAATATGTGTATTAAAACTGATATGAAGTATTAATCTATGGAATTCTCCTAGAATTATCTATGTTGTATTTTATGTTATTAATTGTAATGTAAAATTATTGTATGCGACCTATTTTCCATAACCGTTAAACTAGTTGGTACTCTGGGATTTTATACTTTGTAATCATCCAAATGTATTAAAATAATTTAATGGATTTGGGATCCTCGGTTCAAGTGTTACAATATACCATTTTTAAATCTTGTTCACCCATGGTCATTGAATTTTCCCTAAGGTTCTTAATAAATTATTCTAATCACAATACCCATGAACAGTTAGACCGTGCACTGATACCAACTATAGAAACCCTCATCTTTTACTCACACAATTAAAATATTTTAATCATAATTATCCATAAAATACAAACCAAGGATAAAAAATTATATTTTCTTTATAAGAATATGTACATAATTATAAAACAAGAAACAAAAAAACCATAGTATATCCGAATACTATAATATTAACTCCATTTGAGTTCATTTTTCTGCATAGGATAAAATAGGGAATACATTCAAAAAAAAGGATGTCAAAAAATTCACTATAAGTGAATAAACATGGGAATAAGGAATATCACATGACTTAGAATCCATAACATGATAATTAAATTTGTTTGGATCATAAATATATATATATAAGATCAATATAGAAAACATGTAATCATAGAATCATGTAAATTATTGAATGTGTAAAAAACATAACATTACATAAAAATGATTCAAGAATAACTACCATGGTTGTATCACATGGTGGAGACAGTCCCATGCCAGATTAGGTTTACCCCAAAATCAAATACATAATGTCTCATTATGATAAACACTACCAAATTCATTGGCGAACTATATAGTAATAACAATCATTACATGTACATGAATATGAATTCCAAATAAATAAATAAAACATAAAGAATATTTATAACAGATACCCATGGAATGAAATGGTTTTCATAATGATTTCATAAGGCATAACCAAAGGGTGTAGCAAAATAGTATCCTTAAAAGATAGAATTAAATAATTTATGTACAATAATAAATAAAAATTAAGGATATATCATGAATAATGATGTCTAAATGAAGGAATCATGAAATATATTATTTATGAAACATTATAAATGTTCTGTTTTAGTGTGGTTTAAGGATTCATATTAAAGATTTTTCAAAGAGGAAAAATGTATATTTTTTTTAAAACCTATAAATGAAGTAAAATATTTTTCCTAATATAATAAGAGATTTTAGAAAAAAATTGTTTCATAAAACAATTTTTAATTTTACATGGAAATGGGTAAAAAATAAATAATTATATAATAATAATAATTAATTAATAAATTTGGGTAATAAGATATAAAGTGTAATCGAATGGGAAAATGGAGATTATGAGTGATCCTAACATTGTGGATGAAGGTGTTCACCACATGAAATTAATTTAGTTGAAAATAAAGCCAGTTTAATTAATTATTTAATTAATAACCCCATTCACCTTTATTTTATTTATTAAATATTTTGTTATTTTTATTTATGGGAAATTTAATGAGTTATAATGTTCAATTTCATCATTTCTGGAACAGTCATTTTCATCTTTTCATGGTCAGTTTGCTAGTGTATTATTATGAAAGTTATTTTTTTTATTGGAATAAATCTATATAAGTGAAATTATATGGTATTTATGAACTTAAATAGGTTTAAAGGGACCCATAAAACATTTGTTTTTGGTATAAGTATGATTCATTTGTTAAAAAATATATATATAATTTCGTAGTTTATTTTTGCAGTGTTTCCATCATCATAATATAGTTGTATTTTATTTTATATTTGGTCTATATATTAGTTATAGAATATAAGATAATATATTATAAAAATATTAAAATATTTTTAACCATATTAATGGTTTTATGATAACTCTTGAAGGATGTGAACCAACATACCCCTAATGATGAATTATTTTTTACAATACAATGATGAGATAGAGTATTTCATAACATATAGTAGATTAAAAAATAAAATTATAGTGTATATATGATAACATAGCTATCATTTAACATTTGATATTTTTTTAGGATGAGTTATAAGAAATAAAAATTTTAAAAGTGTAATAAGGGTGATTTTACCTCTTGAATATCGTTACATAGAGAACATCCATAATGAAAATGGGTTTGGTATATTGTTTAGACCACAAAATCTTGGGATTTTAAAGGGTATTGGTAAGATAATTGGGTAGAATATTGAAAATATACATGTTTTAGATAGTGTGAGGTAAAGGGGCGGTGGATTTGGTATTTATTAGGGGAGAAGATTATCATTTTCTATTAGAATAATTAGATATTATTTTAGCTCAAGACTATAAATATTTTTGTATCCTACGGATAAATATAGAAAATAGTTCATGATATTTATAACTAATGGGTTCTTACATCATGATTACATCATCCAGGACACAAAAATTTACATATTTACCTTTTATGGTAAATAAAAATTATTCTTATTTTTCAATATTCAAATATTATAAACTATTTTAGTAAAATACAAAAAATTATCCCTAACTATTTTCCATGTAAAAAGTCTTCAGTCGTTAGGAAATTAGTACTTATGGTGAGGGTTTCACCTATATTCCTTCTAAGAGGATACCAATCCAGAATTATTCCATCCTTCCTAGGAACATGTCTATCAGACCATCTTTGAAGCCTAGGAAGGTGGACATAGACATTCATAAGATTTTCAATCAAGATAAATATCAATCTGTGTGGGGGCTGCTGGTGACACTGATTATGGGAATGATATGTCTTACTATGATATGTAGACCTATTCTTAGGTGGATGAGGACATTTCTAGTTGTTTGATCCCGTCCGCCTCTTTTCTGGTCTTTTTATTGTATTTTACTAAATTTTTAGAAGTTTTTATTCAGGATAAACATGTTGATTAAAATACTACATAATATTAATTTATGAATATATAATATGAAACTAAAATTCCTTTTAAAAAATATTTATTATATAATTTTAAACCCTCATTTTTGTTTTTCAAAAAAAACAACACTAAATTTATCATTTTATAAACATTTATTTAGTTATACAATGATATAAATATTTTATATTTTCATATATTATACCCCCATTGTTTATTTATAAATTTATAGGTAAGGTTACAATGCTTAACCCCATTTTACTATTACTAATGATTAGATTAATATTTAAATGGTCATGTTATAATTCCAATGGTGTGGTTACAATTCCAACAATATATGTTCCTTAATTTATATAAATACTTACCATTTTATTAATTATTAATTTACTTATACATTATATTTAGGTTATATATATATTCATGTGTAAAGTGAATGTTATATTATTAACATTGTTTCTTTATTTCTTCATATGTTTTCATGAGTGCGGTCATTCTCGTAGACTGAGAGTATCCATAAAATCTAATTTTTATTATCTTATTATATATTTTTTGTACCTATGTACTATTTGGGATTAATATTATTTTATTTGATAAATATTATTTCATTATTCCTTAAGAATATTTCATTTTTTACTGGGTTCTATATGTAGTGTATTTATTTTATGAAATATGAAGAAAAATTCCATTTATTAAATTTTGGATCATTACATATACCAAAGTCCATTTATCCAAAAAAATATTCTAATGGTATAAAATAAAAATGCAATGATAAATGAATCTATTCATACCCCACTGAGTAATTTTCTAAGGTAGTACTAAATAATAAAGATACAATAGTAGCTGTACATGGAGATGAATATGAGGCTCCAGTATAAACATTATAGCACTAAAAGTGACTCATTCCATGGGATACTCTATCATTAGTGATGTCATGGAAACAAATAGGGTATACACATAATTAAAATTTGAAATTCATTGCGAAATATCCATTATCCATTCATGCCCTTGATGAATTTATATATATTCTTTAATAGAGTGGGACATCTAGATAATGTTTCAATCTTATGATGAGTTATGGATGATACTCCATGATGAGGAGATAAATCAACTCAGGTTCACTTATAAAATTCCTCCAAAAAAATATTTCCATAAAATATAATATTGAATATGTATTTTTTATCTGGAATAATTATAAACATAAATACACTACAACATAGGTAGGATTTATTCATAAGATTGGGTGATAAAAATGTTGACAATAACAGTGGAAACTATTTATTCTTAGGAGGTGTTAAAACATATTTCGATTACTCTTTTCACATAACTATTATTGTGATCCTCATTCATTTATAAATATTGTAATAGGATTGTTGAACCAAATAAAAAATCGACTCTTTACAATATTTCAAGGGGGGGACAGTGTTGGCCAATGAACTTCTTTACAATAAATTAATTATTGAAGAAGCCTCTAATATCATTATTGAGAAAATACATTAAGTAATTTTTAATCTCAATGATCATTATTAAATCCTCAACCACAATATCCTCCTTCAATTAAATTAACATATTGGATGACTATTATATCTATATAGGATAAAAAAATTATGGTATACCATTATTAATGAATGATATGCTAGTATTATACCCTATCAATAACAAACGGATTAGTTTTATGACTTATTAATGAATGATTTATACATTATGATATTGGAATGAGTTCCAAGCTTTCAACATTACCAACCTTAAAAATATTATAACTTCTTTATATGTAGAAATTATTCCCATAGATATAATGATGAGTGAAACTATATGATGTTTGGGATAGACTAAGGACTCAATTTTATTATTTATTAGGCTCTTAAACCCATATCCATGTATTGATAGCATTGCAGCAGTGTGTTAGAGATGGTTAAAACCGGAATAACATATAACTCCTCCCATTACGTGGTGAAAATATATAGTAATGATGATAGAAAAAATTTATTATTGATCAAACATGAATAAGATGAAAATCATCAAAACTGAGATAATGTTTGTAGAAATCCCATAGAGGATCTCAATGTAACACTATTGACATCCCTAAATAAATTACCCTCTATACTCATCAAAGGTATATCTATAGGGGTGGTAAATAGTAATGAAAAATAGGGGTTTAATCCTTTTTTTTGAACCTTACTCAAATCAAGCTAACATTAGTGGGTGATACTATGGGGGATTAAGATCCAATAGTTCCCATCTCCTTGTAAAAAAGATTTTTTATTATGAAAAGTGAATATATAGTAATAGTGTTTTCTAAATAAGTGGTAATGTTCAAAACCAAGGATTACCATAATTAGATTCTAACAAAAAATATTTTTCCATATCCCTTTTATAATGATTATATTAATCATTTTATTAAAATTTTAAACATAGAGTTTATTTTTCAAATTTTTCAAATTTTGTTTTATTTTTTAACATTGATATCTAGTTTAATAGAAAATATCATTTTTGATTTGAATGTTCAAGAATATATAATTCATTTTTAGGGGGATCTTATATTATACCATGAGGTTTAATGATTTATAAACTCACTCTCTATCCCATTTCTATATCATTGGATTACATTATGAATGATTTTTCATTCAAATGTAGAAAATATATTCATGATGTAATATGATAATGGATTCGAAAAAAATTATGAACCATCATGATATTGGGTAAATCATTATATCTCATGATATTTTAATTCATGGGAATGATAAAGTTATCCTTCTCATCTAGTTTATATGATGTCATGTTGATGTTACCATCACATAAATTATGTTTTTAGTTAATGAACGGGTTATAATTTTTCAATAATGTTGTAATTTCATATTGGTGAACATTAACATAAATTTATAATGATGTTGGTTATGTTTGTGTAACATTTTTATGATTCTCATAATTAGCATATATCAACGATATTTTACTAAGAATAAATGTTTTTATGTAGTGGTTTTGGATGATTCATTTATTGTTTCCATGATATTCTTGTGTACTTCCATGATATCTCAAACCATGTTTATTCCATTATCACAATTATAAGGATATGTGTCTCACCCCTATATTCATGTATGTCCATATGTAATATCATCTAGTTTTAATATTATAGTGTGATCTAGGTGAAGGTTATGAAGTTAAAAATAAAATAAAATAATATTATTTTAGAGTTTTTTTATGATATAATTAATTCCCCAAAGAGGATAGACCAGTAAAATTATATTTGTATTATATAGATATTTATTTTAAAAATAATGTAATAATAAATATATGAGATGCGGTTCCCTATATGTATATCATGAAAGTGAACTAGTTGAAGAATAAAACCAATTGTAATATTATTAATAACTTATATTGTATGAGTAAATTTATAAATTCCAGTAGACTCTAAATAAATTTGATCAGGGTGTTGAGATTGAGTGTGAGAAATCAAAATCTAAGATTCCATCCAATTCCCCCTTACCCAAATCTCTCTTCATCTCCTCCGCCTTCAGCTTGAGAAGCACTATCATATCAGGGAACTTAGAGATGTTACTACCCATGAAATGGGAGATTCATGTTATATCATGTACACATGATAGAGAATGAAGTTTTCCACATCCTCCTAGAGCTCCTCATCAAGAATATTGCGAAAGATAGTAGTAGTTGATATATTTTTTTGAAGTATATAAGAAATTATTTTTCATTTTAGTTATAAATGGTTCTTGGTTTCATAAATATATGTTCTTTGGATTTGGTTATCTATTTTATTCCACTTCATTCATAACGTTTTAATTATTCCCTATAAATCCATAAAAACGATATTATAATAAAAACTCGTATAATGAATGATTCGTGGTTTTTTAAAATGTCTTCCACTATCACGTAAAGTAGAATACAAATTGAAATAGAATCTCAAGATCATTGATTGTTTGGAGACCTTTGATTCAAAACAACAAATTGTTATATTAACATCAAAATATGAACTCATTGAACTATATATTAACTTAAAAATGTGTGTGGCCTTATAATGGGTTATTTGATTTGGTAGTCCTGAAAGGGATCATGCATTTATTTTATATTTAGTATCTATTTATATGGTCTTGGTAGAATGTTTCTGATTAAATCCTCTTAAATTGAACATAAACTACAAAAGTAAAATTGAACATATATTAAAAGTTATGTTATGGATATGAACAACTAACATTAAATCCATAAGACTATTATCAATTATACCACTTGTCAAAACATAGGGGACCCCAACATGATCATGATTGATATCCCTCCATATTATTATTTACTACAATATAATATCTATAGAACGCATTAAAATTATCTAACTACATCATCCTTAAGATACTTGAACTCAATGAGTCATGATGGAATACCATGTCTAAAATTTAATTATTCTTTTTCTTTATTACCATGACCAGATCTCAACAACATCATGTAGTGGGGGTGCACATATTCTCAAACCCAAAACAAATATCCAATAATTATTTATACCTCATAAAATGAATTGATGTACCATATATGTTTAATATTTTTCATCATCCTAATATATTAATTGATAACTACATTTGAAAATAATTAACTTAAACAAATTCTATATCATCTATTAAATATATGTGAAGCATAAAAAGTCTACCCACTAAACTTATTCTCATAAGTATTTTCATATAAATTTAAAAGAATAAAAATATCATAAAATAAAAATATTTCAATTTTATTTCTAATAAAAACCTGAGTCTACACTATAAATGAATTACAAGTTTGTATATAACACTATAAATGAAAAATATTTTATAAATATTTCATTTTTTTCTATATTTAATTTAATAAAAAATAATTCATAGATATATGCTATAAATATTTCCATATTTTTTACCACATATCAAAATTAATGTAGCTTGTACTATCACTAACTTATAATATCAAATAATGTTACTCAATTTTAAAATTTTATGGGAATAACAAGGCTACAAACAATGTTATATGGTGTCACCCCAACACATTCTCCATTAAGAAAGGTGTTGGTGAAAATTTATAAGTAGGAAATCATAAATAATTGATGAAATTATTATGAAACATATAGATATATTCAACTAAATAAACATAAATTCACTAAATAATACAAATATCAATTATTAAATAAATTGTGAAAGTATCAATAAAAATTAAATATATATGAATCATTCAAAATCATGAAACAATAAATTATAAACATAAAAAATGTCATGTACAAAATATATATGAATGTAACATAAATTAATAAATTAATGAAATAACTTCTCATACTATGATATAATTTATTGGATATTAATATTAGACACCTAAAATGTGATTGAAATAAATTCCAATTTAGGAAAATATTTTTTTTCATTTTCATGAGCTCGTACTAACATAATCATCCATTAATGGACGAATCTAAGTAATCGTGATTTTCATTTAATATAATAAATAATTTATATTAAAATAATATATATAAATAGTGTTTTTTAGAATATCATAATCGTTACAATCGAGGTCCTAATCACCCTTAGATGTAAGTGAATCATGGTGTAAAATGTTTTAAAAAAATGAATGTATTTTTTTATGTTCTTGTATTAAGAGGAATAAATAATAAATCAAAAATTATATATAGTATCAACTATATAATAATAATTATAGATCATATACATAAATATATTATTTACTTTCCTCAGTGGGATAAGTTTATAGTGAATACACATATTTATGTGTTGGTTTTCCAAATATCGTAAACAGTTTTTTTCAATTATATTATTAAAATGTAATAAATCATCCATACTACACATTAATTAAAACATATACCACTTAAAATATTTATTAATAAACTTTATTATTAATTAAATGATATTTAAAATCAATATTATTCCAACATTGATGTTAGAAAAAATTATTTTTAAAATCAAATACACCTTTTTGTGATAAAAATTACCAAAAAACATTTTAATTTATTTAAATGATCATATAACTCTCTATTCATCCAAATAAGGTTTTTATAAGATTTAATTTCCAAAAAGAAAAATATTCTGAATATATTTAATTAATATAAGTACATTATTTCTCCAATCATAGTCATAAACATTTTTCCAAATAAAAAAAATGTCTCCCCTTATAGATTTCATTGTACAAAGTATCTTAGATACTACATATTACATTAGGCCGTATTTTGTAAGTCAAAATATTATTTTCATGTTTTTTCTAATAAGGCATAATATGTAAAAATAATGTTTTTATTTTAAGGTGTTATGTTGGATGTGATAGAAACTGACATTATATATTATTATCAATATATAAGTCACTATTAATTTTTTGTGATATAGGGTGATTAAGAATAATTGAACAGTGTTATAAGGATTATCATTTGAATTCCAAATGATTGGAAAAAAATAATGTGGGTTTATTTTTTAGGTTCAATTGAAAAAAATATCAATAAAAAAATATTATGTAGTTCAGTAATCCCTGTAACAATTTATGTTGTAAGAAAATGATGGTAATGAAAAGATAGTGAAAGTAGTGTATATGGTCGCTAGAGATGTTCCCTGGCATTCATAGAAATTATTGATATTTAATTATACCATTTTTCAAATAATTTGGTAATGTTCTATAAATAATACTATCATGGATTCCAGACAAAATCATTACTTCTTACTCATGATAAATAATATATGAAGTGTCTTGGGTATCATATTAAAACATTGATAAATAATATAAATTATTTAAAAATCATTTCATAGTGGTCAAATGTAGATTGGTTAAAAGTAGTCTAGTTCACCTATACATTTTGTGGGAAGAACCATGAGATAGTTTTGGTCATGGATCAAATGGAAAATAAAAATAGTGAAGAAAAGTTTAATTGTCAGAATATTGGTGTTATTATTTTCAATATGTATGGGTATTTTTGAATATTTTGGTTAGGATTAAAAAAAAAATTGGTCTTCTCTACAATATCATTGGTTTTAATAGAGTGTATAATTTTATGTACTAGAATAATTATTGATGATTTTTCATGTTGTCTTCCACATAGTAATATACAAACATGACTAATAAAATCCATTTATCCCAAATATGTTAGCCTGAATGTATCATTTGATATAATTGATATATTTAAATAACAATCATTTTGAATTCAAGAAGAACATATGATTTTTAATTTAAATTTCAAAACACTTATATAGTGATTGTGTGAGATACTGATATGAGGAAATTTACTACATAAAGATAGAATGTGTATAAAAAAAATATAATATAGGAAATATAATACACCTAAAAAAATAAAATTATTATTTTCCAGAAAAACCCCTTTTCTTAATGGGATAATTCCTGGAATATGATAAATCAATGATTACTTCAATAAAGATGTATATTTTCTTTGGTTTTTCATTCTCTTAATGAAGTTTTTTATTTTTTTTATTACCAAAGTATCATTGAAACATTGAGAAATCATAGTGGATGTTGATTTAAAATTTCTGGTGATAAAAGAATGATTTATTATATTAATTGTAGAGTATTATTTATTAAATATGAAAACTATAATTAGTATGTTATTAAAAATAAATTTTGGATTCTTATTAGAGATTGACAAACCTATTTATTGTTTCATTGAATAAATGTCATGATATTTTATTGAATCAGAATATACATAAGAGACTAATTATATATCTATATGAGTTCATGGAAAACTATTACTCTTGTGGACACTAGATGGTACTAATGGATTTATTACAAATGGTAATACCATTCCATACTAATGACATAGAAAATAATTTTGAATATAAATACAATTTATCAATTTGATTATGAATTTGATAAGTAAATTATAATATTATAATTGTTTTCGAGTTCTGAATTATTAAATACATCATTGATCATATTAATATTATGACTAAAAAATATGTTCCTTAATTACATATAAATACTTACAATCTCTAATGTTTAAAAATTTAGTAATACTTATTATTATTTTATATGGAAGTTTTATAAATTGTAACAGATGGTTTAACACATGTTGTGGAAGTTATTGTTGTGAATATAGAATATATTTATAATATTATTATGGAAATTAATCCATGAAATTATAATATAGACTCAAATTTATGAATTTAATTCATAAATTATACAGGATTTCAGATAGGGAAATGTATTTGGGACAAGACACATAATCTTTATAAAGGAAATTGTTTAGGGAATGATGTAAAATTTTAAAATTTGGCATGCCCATTTTGATGGAAAACATATTCTTAATTATGAAACTCTAGATTACTACTTTACTATGGTGATTGATATTTTGATATATGTGTTTGTTTTTTGGAGATGATTAGGATGGACAAAATATTTTCATGAAATTACATTATATATTTCCAAAAAATATTCATGAATGTTTTTACCATTTAAGATATCAATTCGAAATCTATTCTTATAGATGAATTTTATAGTGTGTTGATTTCTTGTGGTATGTAAAATGATGATTCTATCAATAAAAAATAACGATGTAAAGGAATATTTTAAAAATCCATTACGAATGATACTATGAAAATTGGTTCAAAGCTTCTAAAAATTAAAACTCAGATAATTATATTGTTATGATCTTTCAAAAGATCATTTTATTCAACTCAAGAATATTTTTAATGTTAAAATGTACATACAATGATATTTTTGGTTTTTATTTTTTTAGTTTAATAGTTATTGAATATTTCCCTAAAAATATTTAATTGATAAAGTGGTAGGTGGACATAGGTATTAATTATCATTGATGTCCTCCAAAAAATATTCATAATTTAGAAAGAAAAAATAAAAATCAAAAGAGATGGAAAAAATATTTCATGATATGAAAATAAATATTTTATTTAGTTATCCTAGATGGTGATTGTGAGGACAATGAAAACAATGATAACTATTCACTGAGTAATATTATTATGAAATTTTTTATTGATATGGAAAATTTATATTAGTTCTCCAAAATATAAGGGTAAAAATAATTACTCCATGAATTCAAAAATATGTGAGAAAAAATTATTTTCAAATAAACATGTCTAAACTATACATGGAGAATAAATTTTATTGATATATAAATCGAATATAAAATGTGGCTATAAAGTGAAAAGAGATGGAGGGTTTTTATTAGAAAAATAATTTTAGAGGATAAATGTATACCATTGAGTGTAAAACATGTTGTATTAAATAATAAAGGAAATAAATAAAAAATAACATTAGTATTATTTGAAACAAATTACCGGATGATGATCATTTAAAGATGATAAAATGTAATTTTCAAAATGTTATTCAAGACATCGGTGGTATTTAAAATAGTAGTACAATTTATTATGAAAAATCTAATAATATAAATTATAAGAATAAATTTCTTGTAAATAATTAATTGGATTCAAAATATTTTGAATTTAATTTTATTATTAATGAATATAATTCAAATAAAAATAAGATAAAGAATGATAATTCAGAAAGACAATTATACATTTTTATAAAATTAGAAATATTTATTTAAATCTATAACCAATAAAAAATGGTAAATTAAAATAGTAATTAAAAGTTTAAAATTTATAGGGTAAAATTTCAATAAGACTATATCAATTTTATCAACAATAGTGATTTGAGATAAAGGGTAACAATTTTACGGGTATTAAGTGTCATAGTTGGAACTAAATGTAATTTTTAGTGAGATTTATATTTTCTTTCTATTTTTAGTTTTTGGGATTTTTTACAATTTATAATGGAAAATATTGTCAAATAAAAGAAATATATATAATTTTAGATGTAATTATAAAATAAATTTAATGGAGGAAAATTCTATAAAAATAGAAAGTTTTGAGGTAACATGAAAAATAATGATTTCAAATAAAGAATATGTTCCAAGTGTTTAATAAATTGTTTTTATATGGGATAATATTTATCACATGGATAAGAATTAAATTTCGATTTTCTATCATATATAATTATAAAAATTACTCTATTTTTTCCTAAGAATATAGAAAATATAAAAGTGGAATTAATTATGGTGTAATTATTTTTTAAGACTTCTCAAAAAGACCATACATTCATACATGATAGAAAATCATAATCACATTTGATTGGATGTATAATATTAAAATGTATTTGTGAAGTGTAAGGGAGATATTATGATATTTCGTATTCATGGATCACTCAAAATTTAAGGGACTAGATAAAATTAGATTGGTTATATGAAGATTCATAAATGAGTAATGTAACAACCCGTTCTTGGGGTCTGTGTCGTGACTACACCAAGCCCGCCTTCCATCAGCCAGGGGCTAGCGACTCGCACCAAAGGCAAAAATCCCTAAGTTGGGAAGGCATTTCCTTTATGAAAGTAAAAAAAACAAAACAGAGAACGCAACAGGAAGTAAACACTAAGTGAAAATTGTATACAAAAAGTAGTGATGGAAGTAAAGGGGCCGAAAATACAAGCCCAATAGTAAATTACAGGTACAATGGAAATCAAGTACAACTGAATAAGGGACAATAGTTAAAAAGGGCAGCTCCTGGATCATCCGCCGAGTATCCTTCCTAATGGGTAGATACAAATGTCCACCTCAGCACTCCATGTCTATTGGTCAGCTCCGTGTACCGTCTGGTCGTGTGGTCCACCTTCAGGTAATGTCATGTCATGGCTCACTCTCAGCCTCCATCATCGTTGTCTTTCATCTGCATCCAACACAACAAGATGTGGGCATAGCCCATGCATGGGTGAGTATAACGATACTCAGTAGGGACCCCGAGACCCCCGAAGGTCTCTTAGAATCCACAAAGGATAATCCAATGAATAAAGATACAACCACAAAGTATCAACCAACCATACTTAGGTATTCTCCCATACATATACCTATGTTATCAATCACAGTTCGACTCCAACTCTCGATCCCAAGAACAATCCATTCCACACAGGAAAGAAGTCAATCACATCGATGATAATGATTGAAACTCAAGACTCAGCTCACACAGGTATACATGTCTTGTATAGCTATAGAGATGATCATTTGTAGCCATTGATTTATGTAAGATGTCGGACCCACATAGGATACAAGACCAGCTAAGCTGTCAGACCCACACAGGATACAAGACCAGAAACTCTGTCAGACCCACACAGGATTTAAGTACAGAGATCAAATTGTCGGACCCACACAAGATACAAGAACAGTAGTCATCGCTATAGAACCCACAGAGGATTCCAGTACGGTAGTCATCACTGTCAAACCCGTGGAGGATTCCAGTACAGTAGTCTTCACTATCGAACCCATGGAGGATTCCAGTACAGTAGTCGTCACAGTCGCAGCTAGCTCTAGGGTCCCTGTACATAGCACGCTCGATTTTGGGAGGTTCCGCTCCTTGTGCAAGGGGGTAAATACATCAACTATCACGAAGTCTATAGTTGATGTATCCTGATGTTATGTCTCATCAAAATGAACCTAACATGACAGACGGCGCGTCAATCAGACGCCCGGTCTGAGAGTTATTGGCTTTTCTGTTTCAAGTGCGTGGTTGGAATTACTCTCGTTCCAAACCCAGTCATTTTCCAATTTTTTCCAAAATTCAATTAGCTTATCGCAAAAGGAACATATCTTCATAAGGGACCAAGTGCCGTAGATGGTGAGTTGTTCGGACGTACGGTCAAGAGGTTATTCGCATTTAAGCGAAACTGTCCTGGCCCGTCAAGCTCGGTGGGCTGGTGGGGTGGCCCATCCTGGCACGGCGGGTCCGACCAGGCTAAGGGGTCGGCCTGGCTCAAATGGGCATGGCCTGACCTATTGGGGCATGGCCAGGCCTGGTGGGGCCTGGCATGGACCGGCGGGCGCGGCCCGGCCCTGTGGGGCACGACCTTTCTCTGCGAGGCGCAGCCCGTCCCGGCGGGGCGCGGCTCCACCAGCGGGCCGAGCGGACCGGGGGGCGTCTCCCCCAATTTTTCCTAAACAGTGGTGTTGACCTCTTATCCGGGCGGCTGAATCCAGATGGCCTTCCTGGCGTGATCATCCCACGGTGGCAAGGAGCGGATCTTTCTCCCGCAGTGCCCATGGGTGCCACGGCTCCTTCCGCCCGTCCGGCCGATGAGCCGACCGGTTCGTCGACCGAAGTGGCCCATGCAGTGCGTGCCACGATTCTCCGTAGCACGGCTCTAAGTGGCGTCGTAGTTCTTCTAGCCCGGCCGGCTAAAGCTGGCCAATTCTTCTTTGGCCGTGCGGCCCGTGGTTTCGGGCCGTGGTCTCCCTTCTGCGTGGCCCCTGGTACCGCAGTCCTCTTCTCTCTAGCGCGTGACCTCCATTTCCACTGTTGCGTTTGGTCGTCACCTCCTCTTCCAACACCACCTCCATCACGAATAAAATCAAGAATCAACAGAGGGTCATCGGACTGTGTTCCATCGGCCCGCACCCTTAGCGTTAGGCGGTAACAAAAGGCCTAAACTGATTAGTTGAATTAAACAAGAACGATGGTATAATTTATTCATTTTAAATTATACGAACCCCCTACCTCGATTTCAAGAACGGTGCATGTCAATGAGCCACGGAAGATGAGCTTCACGGAGGACGGGGTTTGAAGAATATGGTCGTCGATTCCTTTGACGTCGGGGTGAGTTTGAGGGGGAAGCGTAGCCGATGTTCCTTGCAGGTGGCTCCTCCTCTTGTGGCTTGGATAAAGATTGAAGTCAGCTTCGTCATTATTTGGTGCTTCTTTGTTGGAAGGTAGAATATTTCCTCTAATTCTCCAAAGGTTCCCCTGGAAAATATGCCAGGCCAATGTTATATTAAGGCTTTCCCCAGAAATATAAACTTTCCATGTAATTCAAATTAATTCAAACATTCAAATTAACTAATGAAGGCTTTAATTATATGCATTGGCACAATTTATGGGAAGGGAGATGAGGAGACTCCACCAAAATAAATGAGTGGTGCGGTAGCCTCATTAATTCTAAAGGGGATATTAGTGGGATTTGAGAGGAGGTGAAATGTTTGAGTTCATGTTGGTACCACCACTCATCGTCCACTCATGGGAGGTTATGTGTGGTGTGGACCCCTCCTATAACATCCCCTTGTAAGAAATAACCACCACTTCATAAAATTGTACAACAAAAATTTTATTTAATTTGCTACGAATCCCCAAAAATTATCTTCTCCTCCTGCACAAACACAACTATAGTTAATGTCCCCTTTAGTGAACACCGGCTATGCGAGTACATCAGCGCCCTAAGATTTCGATTCCGTGTACCAATTCAAACGATAGAAAAACTTGTACGTATGTTTACTGAAAGTACCAGAACAAAACTTCAGAAATTGATTCAGGGCACACCGGGCCTCAGAATCAGGTGCCTTTAGGAAATACTTACTCATAAAATTCAATGAATTTAAGGAAAAAAAATTCCTTGAAATTTCCGAGTCTTTACATTATCCCCACCTCAAGGCTTTACATCCCTGTAAAGCTACAACACAGAATAGGGAAACAAATGTGGGTACTGAGCATGCATCCGCACCTCCCACTTCCATGTGCTCTCCTGGAGGTTCTCGTGCTGCGAGGGAATGCGCACCTGAGGAATCGACCGTCCATGTAGGACACAGTCCTGTTGATCCTCGATCTACACCGGGACCTCTTTGAAAGTCACCCCGTCATCGATGTCCAGCTTCCCATGGTTGATGGTGTGGGATGGGTCGTGCCTGAATCTCCTCAGCTGAGATATTTGGAAGACATCATGCACCCGGTGCAACTGAGGTGGAAAGGCGAGGCGGTAAGCCACCTCACCTACTCTAATAAGGACCAAAAAGATCCAATGAATCATGGAGAAAACATGCCACCCTGGACAAATCTTCGTAGTCCTCGTCGTGGTGAGACCCATTAAAAAATGTGGTCACCATCCTCAAACTATAGTGGTCTTCGTCTCCTATCGGCATAGAACTTATGTCTGCTCTGTGCAGTCTTCATTCGCTACTGGATGATCTGCACCTTCTCCATCATTGCCTGAACCATCTCTAGTACTAGAGGTGCTGACTCCCCTGGGTCAGTCCATCACATAGGTGATCTATAGGGTCAGTCGTACAATGCCTCATATGGTGCCATCCCGATGGTGGAGTGGTAGCTATTGTTGTACAAAAACACCAACAAGTGTATGTGATCCTCCCAGCTACGTCCAAAGTTAAGGACACATGAACGAATCATGTCCTTGAGAGTCTATATGGTCCTCTCAGTCTGACCATCTTTCTGAGGATGGAAGATAGTTCTCAAGTGAAGATACGTCCCAAATGCCTCATGTGGCCCCTTCTATAGCCGGGAGGTGAAACGAGCATCTCGATCGGAAATGATATTCGATGGTACACCATGAAGTTTTAAAATCTCCTAAATGTATAGGTGTACTATTCTCTCTACTGAGCCCTTCTCTCTGATTGGTTGGAAGTGGGCCGACATGGTGAGTTAGTTTATGATCACCCAGATAGAGTCGTGTCCTCTAGATGTACGTGGAAGCCCCATCACGAAATACATGGATATCCCATCCCACTTCCTCTCTGGGACCTCTACGGATTGTACCAAGCCTGCTGGTACCTAGTGCTCCACCTTCACTTGTTGACAAGTGAGGCATCGTGAGACAAACTCTGCTAAAACCTACTTCATACCCGGCCACTAGTGATGTTGTCTGATGTCCTGATATATCTTTGCCACTACTGGATGTACCGCTAGCGGGGATGTGTGGAACTCTCTCAGCACCTCCTACTGTAGCGCAACTGGTACCATGGTACGTCCCCTGAAGAGGATGATGTGCTCCCTCCTTCAAAAAATCAATCTAGCACATTCCCTGTGGATATCTGAATAGGTCGCGTCTCACAGTCAACGTCCCCACGCTGTGCCTCTCTCACTCGCTAAAGAAGTGGAGGAGTGACTGTGAGAGACTAAATAAAGGCTGCTCCATCTCTATCCACAAAGGATATCTGCAATGCGGCTAGCTGCTCTGTCACCTCTCATAGTAGCTGAAGACTCGATCTCTTAATGAGAGCATATGCTAAAATGTTCCCCTTTCAAGAGTATAGACTATCTCGAAGACATAGTCTTAGAGGAACACGAGCCAATGTCATTGTCATAGGTTCAAGTCCTTCTATGAGAAGATGTACCGGAGACTTCGGTGGTCAGTGTAGACTGTATAGTGCTCGCCCATCAGATAGAGCTGCCACATCTTCAAGGTGAAGACCACTGCTGCTAACTCCAGGTCATGGGTAGCATAGTTCTTCTCATGCTACCTCAAATTTTGTGATCCGTACATGATCACCTCTCGCTCCTGCATCAGGACACACCTGATTCTGGTCCCTAACGCATCGCAGAAAACCACGTACCTTACACCCTCCTTCAGTATCCTCAAGATGGGTGCACTTGTCATCCTATGCCTCAGCTCTTGAAAGCTGTGCTAGCATCTATCTGACCAGACGAAGGGTTTCCCTTTCTTCGTCAAACCTGAAAACGGTGCTGCAACTCTGGAGAAGTCTAGAAAAAATCTCCTATAGTACCGAGCCAGACCCATGAATCTCCGAACCTCAGTCACACTCTTGGGTGGCTCACAAGAAAGTACTTCCTCAATCTTCTCTGGATCAACTACAACTCCAGCCTCTGAGATGATGTGTCCCAAGAAGTGTACCTCTCGAATCCAAAACTGGCACTTTGAGAGATTACCAAAAAGCATGTGCTCTCGGAGTGTGTTCAGTACTACCCGCAAATGGTAGGCGTTCTCCTCAGTAGTCGAGTAAATCAGTATGTCGTTGATGAAGACTATGTCAAATCGATCTAGGTAATGATGTAATATCCTATTAATTAGACTCATGAACACGGCTAGAGCATTGGTTATGCCGAAGGGCATAACCTAGAACTCGTAGTGGACATACTAACTCCTGAAGGTTGTCTTCTACTCATCTTCATCTCAAACTCTGAGTTGGTGATAGCCTAACCTGATGTCTATGTTTGAGAACCATAGTGCACCCTTGAGCTGATCAAAGATGTCATCAATCCTCGGGAGTGGGTACTTGATCCTCATGGTCACCTGATTCCGGAAATGGTAGTCAAAACAAATTCGCAAGATCCCATCTGCCTTTTTGTGGAATAAAATCGGAGATGCCCAGGGCGAAACACTAGGTCGGATAAATCTCTTTTCCTGCAAGTCCTCTAGCTATACCCACAGCTCACAAAGCTCGGCGGGAGCCATCCGATATGCTGGGGTAGATATCAGTGATGTCCCGGGGTACAGATCAATGTAGAAGTCTACCTATCTGTTAAGAGGTAGTCTTGGTATGTTGTCAGGAAAAATTTCTGCGTACTGATCCAACACAATAGGAAAACTTAGACTCCACACATAAACCGCTCCAAGGATGAGACTAGGCAACTGATGTGTGATCGGCTTCCATCTCTTCTGTGTAAGTCCATCCTACACTATAAAGGCTCCCTTCTCACCGATGAAGGTGAACCTAGTCTCATACGTATAGACACACCGCACATTGACCCTAATACAGTCAATCTGAGCATGAACTATAGATAACCTGTCCATACCTAAGATTACGTCATAAGGCCTCGACGCTAGTACAAGAAGATTCCAGTCGAATCTCTCACCTCCTAGAGTAAGCTCACACTGCCAGAACCAGTGTGTAATCATCAAGTCTGCTCTCGTAAGAGTCTCTAGCCATAAAGATCAAGCCAACGGCTTAGTCGGAATCTCCGAGCTCTGAACTAGGGCAGTGGCAATAAAAGAATGACTTGTACCTATATATATAAGTACTGTAGAAAGGGTGGAGTAGACACAGATAGGACCTTAAATCATCTGAGGTGCACTGTGGTCATAAGCCTCGGCTGCCTGGAGCTAAGACTGCCTCTATCCGCCAGCTCCTTGTGGTCGGGGTGGACCTCCTAGTGGTGGTGGTGGTAGAACCTCGAAACCTCATCGACCACACGCTGATCAGCCAACTCCTATGCCTCATCCACCTACTCCTAGAATACCTCCATAGTCGAACCTATGCCTCTTCCTGGGAGGTCCCTCTACTGTCTTCTGATCATCTACATGGTGGTTCGGGCAGTTATGAGCCATGTGGACCTGCCCGACTAATGCATAGACCAGCCTGCTCCTCATAAGGTTGGATCTGTTTCTTGTGCCCTACACAACCGAACATATATCCTGAGGTCTCCCACATGATTGCCTTGTCCGCTTGGACCTCTGCGACATCCTTCTACTACCGGCTGCAGAAGACTCTGCTACATGTCACCTTGTGGTGGTTCTCACCACTGGTGTCTTCTTAGTGAGAAACTCTCCACTAGAAGGGCTCTCTCTATCACCCCCACTTGCGTCGGAATACTGAGGGAAATCATTGAGGCTCTGAAATCGTGCCTGAGTCCCTGCTCGAAGGTTCGGGACCTGAAGAATGTGTCTCATACCATATCCATGGAGTAGAATGAGAGGTCAGTAATCCTCACTAAGTACTAAGCCATAGTCATGCTACCATGCCACAGATGTAGTAACTTCTGAATTCGCACCGCATGAAGGGTGGATGGAACAATCTCTATGTAGAAGAGACTCTCGAAGTCTATCTAAAGTAGTGATGCCTCATCGTGAACCTGGAGCATCAGGCTCCACCATCTACCTACTACTGCATGCAAGAGACTCACGACAAGGATCACAATAAGGTAGGCTAGTTTCCCTACCAATATGAAAACTATTACGATAATATCCAGCCAGTCCTCAACTGCCCGTGGGTCCATCACTCCGTAGAACATGGCCGGCCTCTATCGTTGGAACTCGTGCAACACACTCAAGTGGCGTGCACTCTCTACTACTGGGACTGGTGGCATCAGTGCCCAGTGGGTAGTGGTACCACTGGTGCCTCGCTGTGATGGGGCCCTACACCGAGGCCGGGTCTCACGGAGGGATGCCATCTCGTACATAACTCAGAACCCTACCTGGCTGCCTTTGTGGGGCCATCCTGAAATAGAAACAGGTACGCCACAGTCAAAATAGTATACCTGGTGAGCTGACTCAACATAATCACAAAGAAAACTTTTGAAACACACATGCAATCAGTTTTTTCATGCACTGAGTCAGAAATCAGAGGTCAGGGTCCTAATGTATGGATACGTCGGCCACTACACCAACAGTAGACTCCCTGGACTGAAAACTACACTCAATACTATTAACCATATTGCTTCACAGAAAAGAATGATAAGAGTTATGAGTTCTACGATAGCACCAACTCCTTTGATACTAATTTCTCACGACCCGTCCTCGGGGCCCATACTGTGACTACCCCAAGCCCACCTTCCATAGGCCAGGGGCTAGCAACTAGAACCAAAGGCGTAAATCCCTAAGCTGGGAAGGCATTTCATTTATGAAGATAAACAAGCACAACAGATTATGCAACACGAAGTAAATACTAAGTGAAAACTGTATACAAAATATAGTGATGGAAGTAAAGGGGTTGGAAATACAAGCCCAACAATAATGTACAGGTACAATAGAAAGCAAGTACAACTGAAAAAAGGACAACAAATAAAAAGGGCAGCTCCTAGATAATCCTCTGAGTATCCTTCATGAAGGGTAGGTAAAGATGTCCACCTCAGCACTCCATGTCTATTAGTCCGCTCCATGTACCATCTCGTCGTGTGGTCCACCTACGGGTATCGTCCGGTCCTGGCTCGCTCTGAGCCTCCGTCAACGCTTTCCATCGTCTACATCCAACACAATGAGGAGTGGGTATAGCCTGTGAAGGGGTGAGTATAATGATACCCTGTAGGGACCCTGAGACCCCAGAAGGTCTCCCAGAATCCAAAAAAGGATAAACCATTGAAGAAAGATACAACCATGAAGTATTAAAAAACCCTACCTAGGCATGTTCCCATACATATACCAATGTTATAAATAACAATTCAGCTCCAACTCTCGAGCCCAAGCACAACCCAGTCCACATAGGAAAGAAGTCAATCGCATCGATGATAATGAATGAATGTAAAGACTCATCTCACACGGGTATACATATCTTGTATAACAATAGAGATGATCAGATGTAGTCAATGATTCATCAAAGCTGTCGGACCCACACATGATATAAGAACAGCTAAGCTTTCAGACCCACACAGGATACAAGACTCGCTACTCTGTCGGACCCACACATGATACAAGTACAGAGATCAAACTGCCAGACCCACACAGGATACACGAACAGTAGTCCTCACCGTCGAACCCACGGAGGATTCCAGTATGGTAATCATCACTGTCGAACCCACGGAGGATTCCAGTACCTTAGTGTCACTGTCGAACCCACGAGGGATTCCAGTACAGTATTCATCGTAGTCGCAGCCAGCTCTAGGGTTCCCGCACACACCTCGCTCGATTCCGGGTGGGTCCGCTCCTCAAGCAAAGGGGTCGATATATCAACAATCAATAAGTCTAGATATTATGTATCCCAAAGTTCCATCTAATCAAAACGAACCCAACGTGACAGACCACGCGTCAATCGAACGCCCAGTCTGAGAGTAATTGGCTTTTCCATTATAGGGGCTCGGTTGGAATTACGCTCATTCCAAACTTGGCCATTTTCCAAAGATGACCAAAATTCACATAGATTTTCTCAAAAGGTTCATCTCATTGTAAGGGTCCCAGTTCCATAGATGGTGCGTCGATCGGACACACGGTCAAGAAGTTATTCTCATTTAAGCGAGATGAGCCCGGCCCGTCAAGCCTGGTGGGCTGGCGGGTCGGCCCGTCCTGGCTCGACGGTTCCAACCAGGCTAAGGGGTCGGCCCAGACTAAAGGGTCATGGCCTGGACCAATGGGGCGCGGCCCGGCCCAGCCCAGCTGGGTGCGGCCTAGCCCGGCAGGGCGCGGCACGGGCAGTGGGCCGTGCGGACTAGGGGCGCGGCCCTCAGGTTTTCAAAGAGGGCGACACCGAGCGGCGCCGCCCTGCTGTCCGGCAGGCTGAAGCCGACCGATCTTCCCAGCATGAGTGGTCCACAGTTACGGGCCGCGGATCCTCCGCCCGCGGCTCCCATGGGAACTACAGCTCCTTCTACCCCGTCAGCTGACGAGCCGAGCGGTTTGTCTGCCAAAGCGGCCCTCCCAGCGCGGGCTGCGGTTCTCTGCTATGCGGTGCCGAGTGGCGCCAATGTTCTTCCAGCCCGTCTGGCTACATCCGACCACTTCTTCTTCGGCAGCATGACCCTCATTTGCGGGCCGCGCTCTCCCTTCCGTGCGGCACCCGATGTTGCGGTCTTCTTTGGGCTGGCGTGCAGTCGCCGTTTCCGCTGCCACCTTCGGTTGTTTCCACCTCTTCCAATACTGCCTCCATCTGGAATAAAATCATGAATCAATGGAGGGTCATCAGGCCGTGTTCGTTCGGCCCGCGCCCTCCACTTTAGGTGGTAACAAAAGACCAAAGATGACCTCTTGAATACAACATGAACAAAGGTATAATTTATTCTATTTAAATTATACAGACCCGCTGCCTCGATTTCAATAATGGTGCATGTAAAAGAGCCGTGGAAGACGAGCATCACGGAGGTCGGGCATCGCAGAATATGGACGTCGATTCCGTTGACATTGGGGTGCGTTCGTGGAGGAAGCGTAGCCGACGTTCCTTGCGGGTGGCTCCTCCTCTTGTGGCTTGGATGAATATCGAAGTTGGCTTCGTTATTTTTCTGTGGTTCTTTGTTGGAAGGTAAAAGCTTTCCTCTAATTCTCCAAAGGTTCCCCCAGAAACTTTTCCACACAAATATTATAATAAGGCTTTCACCAAAAATATAAACATTCCATGTAATTTAAATTAATTCAAACAATCAAATTAATTAATGAAGTCATTAATTATATGCATTGACACAATTGATGGGAAGGGAGATGAAGATACTCCACCAAAATAAATGAGGGGTGTGGTGGCCTCATTAATTCTAAAGGAGAGTTTAATGGGAGTTGAGGGGAGGTGGGAAGTTTGAGTTCATTTGGGTCCCACCAAACATCATCCACTCATGGGAGGTTATGTAGGGTGTGGGACCCTCCTCTAACTTCCCCTTGTAGGAAATAATCACCACATCCTAAAATTGTACAACAACAATTTTATTTAATTTTCTACGAATCCCCAAAAATTATCTTCTCCTCCCGCACAAACACAACTATGGTGAAGGTCCCCTTGAGTGAATAATGGTGCTTCGAGTTCATCAGTTCCCTCCAATTTCGATTCTGTGTACCGGTTCAAATGATAGAGAAACCCGTATGTACGTTTACTGAACGTACCTGAAAAAAACATTGGAAATTGATTCCGGTCACACCAGGACTTGGAATTAGGTTCCGTTAGAAACTGCATACTCATAGAATTACAATGAATTTAGTAAAAAAATCCTTGAAATTTCGAGGTCATTACATGTAATAAATTTAATAATGATTTCTAACACAACCTTACTAGTGGTTGATTACAATGTAAGAAATTAAATGAAGTGATCATTTCAAAATACATATTTCTAGGGGTGAATATGAATGATATTTGTGTAATTACAATTGGGAAATGAATACAATGAAATCTATATCCTGTGGGGAGGTATACATTTTTTACAGTAATATAATGAATGTAGAGAATGAGTTATGGAATATATGTTTTGGTAACATTAAAAAAATATAATTAACATGTTATCTCAATGTTAAATGTATGTTACATTCCATTTATAAAATAGGGAGAATGCTTTTGTATTACGGATTACAAAAGAGAATTATTTTTAATTATTCACATAACGAGTAGTTATTCATACAACTCATCACTCATAACTTGTTCATTATGATATTTATGGGTATATGAAGAA
Source organism: Viscum album (assembly GCA_963277665.1). Lineage (NCBI taxonomy): Eukaryota > Viridiplantae > Streptophyta > Magnoliopsida > Santalales > Viscaceae > Viscum > Viscum album. The sequence continues at coordinate 1,005,515,303 of OY728158.1, read as the reverse complement.
ACAAATATGGATCAAAAAATTAATTTTTTATAAATATACTTTGTACGTATACATAGTGTTCTTATGTCCCAAGATTGAGACATTCAAAAAGTGAACTCATTTTAAGAGAACTGATCAAAAAAGAATTTTTCCATAAATTCATTCAATTTACACAACTGGAAATAATATAGAAGTAAATATATTGAAGAATAATTAAATTAAAATGGTTTTCACATGACTACAATGAACAGTTTACCCCAAAAAAATGATTTTTTTCTATGATTATTAATTTAATATTGATTAATATGGATTATACCATATTAACGGGATATAAATCTTCCCATTTCATTTAATGATGTTAGTTAGGAATTTTTTTCTTATTAAAACACATTTATTGTTTCATCCAAACATTGATAATTTAATTTATGATATTAAAAAGAATAATTTATCAAGTATATATTATTTAATTTGGTTTCGTATCCATTTTATAATCAATATTATGGATGAAAATAAGAGTATAATTGGGAAAATACGAGTTGATGGAATATCTAATTGACATTTTTCATATGAATGTAAACATCATAGTTAAAACAAGGAACTAGGATAGATTATTAATTATTCTAATTTGAATGCATTATAAAACAAATTCAATGGCTATGAATAGAAAATTTCATTTCTCGGCGTTGATGAAGATGATGATGAAATAATATGAATGAATTATATACTCTCCAATTTTATGGATGATTCTTATTGAATTAATGAATAATATGATAATTAAACATTTTCTAGTTATTATGAATTAAAATATGCTATTTTTAATGTTTTCTGAAGAAATTGTGTTTCTATAAAATCATTTATGATCATAGAAAAACATTTAAACATATACATTTTTAAGAAAGGATCACATATACAACTAGATTCTAAATAGTAAAAAATATATTTGGAGTGAATAATGTTATTATATATATTTTATTCATGACATGAATAAATATTTTAAATTAAATTACAATAATAAAATTTTTCATCTAGTTTATATGTAAATATAATTCTTGTTATTAGATAAAGTGGGAGGTTTGAATCAAATTGAACTATAAGGTATAAGTAAAAAGAAATAAATGGTAATTTTATTGAAAGGAATACTCTCTTGTTGATGTAATTGACTTCAATTATAACAACCCATGATTTTATAGTACATTATTTCTTCAATGTAATTCTATAGCTTGCAATACATGCAACACCTAGTTCAAGCACACCACGACTTACCAATCTTGCCGTTCAAAAGAGGTTATGAATAATATTAACTAAATTTTGAATTTTATATAATCCATATAATATTAACATCCATATTACATGTTTCTTATACATAATAGAACAACAAATTCAATTATTTTTAGATAAATTTAGTATTTCTATAAAAATAAACTTTTACAGCCTTTTGAGGGAGAACTCTTTTTAAATCTAATATTTGAGACTTTTATATATTCAATTTTACAAAATAAAATTCTTATTTATAATTGGGAGGTAAAAATTTAGTGTTGATAAATTTTTGGTATGTTTCTTGATAACTTTAATAATTTGGTGAATAGTGATAAAATAATAAATTTTAATTAAAAACAATTTTTTATCGAAATAATTTATACTGTTAAATTATGAATTTGATTGGTTTTTAAGTATAATTAGATTATAATTTTATCATTAAATACAATTTAGGTCATTATAATTAATTTCACATTGAAATTGGACATAAAAAAGTGTCTATCTTTTGATAGATATTGTTACTAAAAAGGCAATCCTTGTTTTTACAACGGGAATTAATATTAAATTAACTAATGCAACTTATATGTTTTGAATTTGGTAAAATATATATCATTTCTGAATTCAGAATATCAAATATAGATTAGGCAGAATTTTTGGTATTTTTCTGAGAAACATCAATTTTTGATGATTAGTGAAAAACACTGAGTTATTGGTCAAAACTAAATATTTATTTAAATAATTATTTATTTTATTTAAATTTATTTTAGGTAAAAATAGATAAATAATAACTATATATGTTCAAAATAATTCATTGGAGTCATTTTATAATATGTTTAGATATATATATTTTTTATTGAACTTTTACTGTCTTTTACCCACCTCCTAAGAGTATTTGCAAATTTCCAGAAAACCTAATTTTACCGCTTCTGTGAGTTTAATTTCAATACCCGGAGAGACATGGTTAACCTTTGTATATTCAATATGATGAAAATCATTTTTTAAAAATAGTAACTTTTGAATTTTATTTTCCGCGGTTAGAGGTAAATATGGTAATTCAAGGTAAAAAGAATATTGTAATAATTCAAAATTACATTAACACATGTCCTAACCATATTTGATGAGTAATGGCCGACCATGTTCATCGTTGGGTTGATTTGAGGACCCCATGGAGCCACTTATGAATGATAATGACATTTTAGATTAATTAATTTAATGTAAAGGCAAAATTGACAAAAACAAAAATCTTTTAGAAATTACTTTTTATATGGAGTTATATAAGTAATTTTTTTGAATATAAATATTCATTAGAAAGAGAAAATGATTTCCTAAATCATTTTATTTTTTTTTATTTTTAGGCATCAAATAAATTAAATTATTTATGACACAATAATGATAATGTATTAACTCATTAATAAATGATTTAAATAAATTAGATTATAAATATTTTAATAATATCCAAAACATGTCCAATTATTATTGGATGATTTTATTTAGACCAGTAGTCATCTTATCTTCGACCCTGATGATTTTTGGATCTTTATAAACTGAATATATTATATATTAAAATAATATTTTAACACTTTCCTAAAGAGCCCCTCCTCACCCTTATAAAAGGAGACCACTTCTAACAAATTTCTCACCCCTTTCAAGCCATTAGGCTCGTCCAAACACTAACAAATTAATCTCCCTACATCCCTATAATCCTCTTAGAAACCTTAACTTAGGCAGAAGGCACTTCAAGAAGCCCTTTTGGTTCAAACCAAAGGAAGTTACCCAAATTAAAGGTAACAGTTTCTATTAACTTCTTTCCTTTTATATTACTTCTCCAACCCCTAAACTATTTTCATTCCTTTAGTTTATAACATCACCAGTATCCTCAATATACTAGGATGTTGTTATAATATGGATTCAAACTACACTTACACACACCTTCATCTAATGGGTGAAGACCATAATGCTTCTCTTGATGGAAAACTAACGCCTCACGAAATGATGATTGTCCAATTACCTCCTATCGCCTCTCATGGTGGCCATTATTATGGAACTGTGTTTATCTATGATATATATTATATTTATATTTTATTCATGATTCTTTATTTTTTTTATAGAATACCTTAATGGCTTCCATTATGGGTAAAAACGATAATTTCATTTGAGGAAGTGCGGACTACCACCCCCTCAAAGTGATATCACTCGTTAATACCATATGTGGGATGTATAAAAGATGGAGTTAATGATATTATATATTATATTATATTGGATTTATAATATACCTATGTATCATTATGTTTTAATTCCATTAAAATAATAAATTGAAATGCATGTAGCGTTTATGCGTACGTACGGTTTAATATCTCAATGAACGGTGCATTTCATTTCTTATCCCAAAATGGTTTGTACTATTATAAATACATGTATATAATGGATATATATGATATATATGTTATCTAAATCATGATTATCGTTCTTGATATAATGAAATTTTTTCCATGAGAACAACTTGTAACTATAAGGTGTTCATTTCTGACTCTAGTGCCAAATATCGACAAAGTGAACATTATCAACATAAATGATTACATAATATTTATAACATGGTAATAAGTAATATAAAAGGAATAATAAACATGAAAAAGGTTCTTAAGCAATAATAAATCAACTTTAGTTTATTATTCAAGATATTAAAGAACGAACGGGTCAAGTCAGACATGAGGTAAGGGGTTTCTTATCTCACTTTTAATTCCATGAGATTTCCATTATTCACCACTTATATATTTCATGCCGTTTATTGTGTACTTAAATTTGATATATATTATCATAATTATCTTTATATTCATGATATTCTGTGATTTTTTGGTTGTTATTGACTATTGTTCATACGAATCGATTGATTACGATGAGGTAAGGGTTAATTATACAATCTCTTCATTATCTAAGGTTGTTTTTACGTGAGTATCTACAGGGACCTCTTTATCATCCACATCCATGTTTCATAAAAATATTTTCAAAAGGAATATTTTAAGGGACTCTTTAACTATATCATCATTTTAAATGTTTTAAATATTTTTTCTTCTAAATCATTGACATTAATGTCCATATTTTCAAAATCGTTTTTAAGGACATATTTTATATGGACATGAATGTTTTGAAATTATAATTCTTTTAAAAAGTTTCAAAGTGGTATGGGACACTTTGATTCAAAAATCATTTTTAAATGACTACCTTTGTAAATTGTGATAATTTATCTCAAAGCATTTTACTGATCATTTTCATCCATGTCAACTTCTTTTAATGGACATTAAACTTGTTTAAATTTGATTTATTATGATAAAAATATTCTATATTGTATTGAATGTTTTGTGATATGTTTGATTGTGGATGTGTTATTTGTATACCATTCATTGTTTATGTATATAGTATTGATATTTCGTATGATAGTTTTAATATGAATATTTATGGTATATTTCAACATTTTCTTATGATTAATGAATTATGTTCCGGGTTGGAGACCGGTAAAAGTAAGCCCTCCGGGCTGGGGTCCGGGTACAGTATACCCTCCGGGTTAGAGTCCGGTTACAGAGTCTCTTCGGGATGGGGACCGGTAAAATTAAGCCCTCCGGGTTGGTGTCCGGTTACAGTATACCCTCTGGATTAGAGTCCAGTTACAGAGGCTCTCCGGGATGGAGTCCGGTTACAGAGGCTCTCCGGGTTGGATTCCGGTTACAGAGGCTCTCTGGGTTGGAGTCCGGTTACAGAGGCTCTCCGGGATAGAGCTTGGTTACCGAGGAACTTCGTGTTGGGGTCTGATTACAGTTAGCCCTTAGGTCCTGGCACGAGGCCATGACATAAAAATAATACATCGGGGTTATAAATTCTCTTATTGTGAAAGATAATATTTATGGTTCATGTGGTCATTCGACTAGTAGAATACCCATGATTATATTTTAATGGCATAATTTACTCATCTCATATTCCTGCCATAAAATATTCATGTTTATTACTAGTAAAGGCATGTGGTTTCAATTGTTCACCATGCTTAAAATTTATGTTATCTTCCGCTGTATTTCTTACCCTTACTGAGCATTTGAGCTCACCCATTTCTATTTTTTATTTTCCCAGTATCCTAATAAGTGTTTTATGTTTTAGATGTAGGGTTAAGATAAGCAAACAATGACATTCTCAAAGGATATTTTTTTATTTTATGTTATAATTTGAAATGTTACATTCATGTATGTAATATATTTTCCAAGACTACTAAACAGGTCAATCTTTCGAGACATGATTCCTTGTAATCATGCCAATGTACTAAAATAATGCACCGAATCTGGGTAACTGGGGTCGGGGTGTTACAGTTGTTATTAGAGGAAGTTTAGAAATAACCTTGGAAACTAGATTTAGATAAGCTCTGATTAGAACACATATCCCTAACATATAATTTGGTTATTAGTATAGAATAACTTCCTAAAATTTTGGTAATGTAGAGATTTTGTGAGCTTTCCAAGAAAATACATCCCTGTCTGGATACGAGCAGGTAGTGGCGGTTCTAGAACAGATGAACCTAGGGCTAAAGCCCAAAAACTCAGCTTTGAGATAGACTCAAACAGGAATTGGTGCATGACAATGGGCCTTCCTTCACTCTAGGTTACGACACTCCCGAGGGATATGCTTAGTATAATTATCATTTTCTTTACAAATAATTATGAAGGTTTTATGAGTATATACTTTCTCAAAGAAAATAGTTTTATGATTATGGATTATTTCCATAAACTGTTCAATTTTTGTTAAGTGTTTTACAAGTTTGGAATTATGTATTTCGATTTATAAACTAATCTAGTTTATGCCATTGTATAGAATTGGTTCCCAATAGAAGGAATGTGAACTCCAACAATACGTATGATCCAAAGAGTAATAAGGTTCATATCTTTAATGGTATTAAGCCTAAATTTATAAGGGAAATAGTATTTTATATATTCTCAACATATGAAGAAATAATATCATGTGTTAATAAGATATGTAATGAATTATCTGAGTCTTATTGCTTTGAATAGAAGTAAGAGAAGAAAAGGATGGAAGAGAGAATGATGGAAAAATAGAAGAGGGAAAAGAAGGACTTTCCCATATGTGATAATAGTGGAAAGAATCACCTTGGTAATTTCTTGAAGGAAATGAGAGTTTTTTATAATTGTGGATAAAATGGACACTAAGTACATGATTGCAAGGGTAAGAAAAAAGTTTCCAATGTACAAAGTTTCATCTGCAAGGAGTTGGGACACTACGCGAATCAATGTCCAAATCATCAAAGCATACCCTAGATGCTGCTATTGGATAATAATAAAGTTATGATGAAGAGGAATTGTTATATTTCTTAAGTTGTTATTAAATTATTGTGTCATTTTAGTTTTGTATTAATGATGTAAATGTTATAAGAATTATAGAGTATATAAGGATTGTACTATAGTACTATTTCATTAAGGACTTGAGATTGTGTGGAACCATGAAAAGTGACTCAATTGAAGGCTAATTTTTTTGAAAATATATGGTTTAGAGAATGATAAACCATAATATGGTTCTGATACAGGGGTAGTGATTTTGGAATAAGAGATTGTTGATTTGGGTAAATTATATTTGAGATTCTTGACTTCCTTGGAACTGATTAATAGTTTGATTATTTCATCATTGTTGGAATATTCAATATTTTTAGATATAAGAAATATATCCAGTAATATATAAAGGATAAGTTAGCAGAAATGAAATCAACAAGTATTTATGGTAATTCAGGGTGTTACCATGTTTTAAAATAATACATGATGAAGGTCTTCACATGATATTATGTGGAAAAAATGATCTTCATTTTGTTTACCTTCATTATAAATTTTAGACTATGATTTTGGATATATTTATTATGGATATGTCTAATGGTTGGAATGGATTAAGATACTATTTTTAAGGTTATTTTTCAATTTTTTTAAAAAGGACAACGCACAGACCGTGTGACAACCCGTCACGTCAGACAAAACTATGGGAATCGAACCCACAACGATAGTGCGATTGGGATTTATCGCCTACCACTGGATTATGTGAATTCCTTGGATTTTATAATGTAGTTTCTTTTTTTAAAGGGTCTGATATGGGAATTATAAATTCATATTTTTTAACCCTATACGAATAGGATAAATAGAATATTTTTTAATGTTCTATTATCTTTTAGAGTGAAGGATGATTTTGTGGTAGAAATTAGTTAATGGATGAAACTCTACTTGTCAAGTATACATTTTTTTCTTCTCTTATTCTATGAAGAAATTAATTCTTAAGAAATCATTAAGGGATCTTAAAACTAAAAATTTGTTATCCTAATACCTTATGTTTTGTTGAACCAATGATATTTAAAATCGTCATAGATTGATGGCTTCGAGGCCCTCAATTCTACAACTGTTTATGACAGATGACCTCAATCACTCCTTATAAATATTTAGGTTTTTACTATAATTACGTGTCTCTAATTTTCACCAATGTTCTCTTAATCGAGATCATAAATTGGTGGTGGATTTTTCATTCCCCTTTTCCTCTTATTATGTCTAAATTGTATTAACCCAATTTCCGATGTGGGTTTTCCCACAATGGTATTTTATATTTTCAACCTTCCAGTATCGAAGAACATTTTCAAATTGAGAGAACACAATTTATTGGAGTAGGGAAGAATGTAGCACTGCAAGATTTTATAGCACATTATTTCTTCAATGAAATTCTATAACTTTCACTACACGCAACAACGAGTTCAAGCGCACCACGACTTACAAATGTAGCCGTTCAAAAAAGGTTATGAATAGTATTAACTAAATTTTGAATTTAATATAGTCCATATACTTTTAACATCTATATTATGTGTTTCTTAGACATAATATAAGAACGAATTAAATATTTTTTAGATAAAGGATGTAATTTTAAAAAAAATGCAATTTTACCGCCTTTTGAGGGCGAACCCTTTTTAAATTAAATATTTGACACTATTATATATTTAATTTGACAAAATATAAATTTTCTTTATAATTGGGAGATAATAATATAGTTTTGATAACGTTTTGGTATTTTTCTGATAATTTTATATTTTGGTGAATAGTGAAAAATTATTAAATTTTAATTAAAACCATCTTTTTTAATCGAAATAATTTATAGTGTTAAATTATGCATTTGATTAGTTTTTAAGTATAATTAGATTATATTTTTATCATTTAATATAATTTAGGTCATTATAATTATTTTCATTTTGAAATTGGACATAAACAAGGGTCAATCTTTTGATAGATATTGTTACATAAAAACACGCTATTGGTTTTGACAAGGGGAATTAATTTTAAATTAACTGATGAAACATATATGGTTTTAATTTGAAAAAATAGATTTCATTTTTGAATTCAGAATATCAGATATAGCGTATTCTGAAGTTTTGTTATTTTTCTAAGAAACATCAATTTTTGATGAATAGTGAAAACACTGAGTTATTAGTTAAAACCGACAATTTATATAAATAATTATTTATTTTATTTATATTTATTTCCGGTCAAAATAGATACATAATATCTATATATGTTCAAAATAATTCGTTGGAGTCATTTTTTAATATGTTTAGATATATAAAAATTTTATTGAACCTTTTACCATCTTTTACCCACCTCATAAGAGTTTTTGCAAATTTGCATACAACATAATTTTATCGCTTCTGTGAGTTGAATTTCAAAAATATGAGAGACACAATTAACCTCAGTAAGTAAAATTTGGTTCAATAAGATGAAAATCATTTTTGGTGAATAGTGAATAGTGACTTTTGACTTTTATTTACCTCGGTTAAAGGTAAATAGGGTAATTCAAGATAAAAAAAATATTGTAACAATTCATAATTACCAGATCACATGTCCTAAACATATTTGATGAGAAATGACCGACCATGGGCATCTTTGGGTTGATTTTGGGACCCCATGGAGCCACTTATGAATGATAATGACACTTTAGATTAATTAATTTAAAGTAAAGGCAAAATTGACATAAACAAAAATCATTTAATAATTAATTTTTATATGGAGTTATATAAGTAATATTTTTGACTATATATATTCATTGGAAAGCTAAAAATATTTAATAAATAATGGTATTTTGTTTTATAATTTTTAAACTTTGAATAAATTAAATTATTTATGACACAATAATGATTCAGTATTTACCTAATTAAAAAATGATTTGAAAAAATTAGATTATAAATATTAAAATAATATCCAAAACATGTCCAATTATTATTGGATGATTTTATTTAGACCATGAGTCATATTATTGTATACCCTAATGATTTTTGGACCATTAGAAACTGAATATCATTATATAATAAAATAATATTTTCACGATTTCCTAAAGATCCCCTCTTCCCCCTTATAAAAGGAGACCAATTATAACCAATTTCTCACACATTTCAAGCCTTCAGGATCTTCCAAACTCTTCCAAATTATGCTCCCTATATCCCTCAACTCCTCCTATAAGCCTTACCTTAGAAAAATGGCACTTCAAGAAGCCCTTTTGGTTCAAACCAAAGGAAGTTACACAAATTAAAGGTAACCGTTTCTGTTAAATTCTTTTCTTTTATTTCTCCAACATCTAAAATCATTTTATTCCTTTATTTTATAACAAAAACAGTATCCTCAATATACGAGGATGTTGTTATGATATGGATTCAAACTACACTTATACACACCTCTATCTAATGGGTGATGAACATAATGTTTTTGTGGATGGGAAACTAACACCTCACGAAACGATGATTGATCAATTACCTCCTACCACCTCTCATGGTTGCCATTATGATAGAACTGTATTTATATATGATAAATATTATGTTTATGTTTTCTTCATAATTTTTTTATAGAATTCTTTAATGGTTTCCATTATGGGTAAACGTGATAATTTCATTTGAGGAAGTGCAGACTACCGCCCCCTCAAAGTGACATTACTCATTAATACCATATGTGGGATGTATAAAGGATAGAGTTAATGATATTTTATAGGATATTATACTTTAATTATAATATAAATATGTATCATTATGTTTTAATTCCATTAAAATAAGAAATATAAATGAATGTAGCGTTCATGCATACGTACGACTTACCGTCTCCATGAACGGTGGATTTCATTTCTTACCCCAAAATGGTATAAGTTGTTATAAATACATGTATATACTTGATATATATGATATATATGATATCTAAATCATTAATATAATTCTAGATATAATGAAATTTTGACAATGTGAAAAACATGTAACTATAAGGTGTTCATTTTTGACTCAAGTGCCACATATCGGCAAAACAAACGTTATTAACTTAAATTATTACATATTGTTTATAACATGGTAATAAGTGATATAAAAGGAATAATAAACATGAAAAGGGTTCTTAAGCAAGTAGAAATTAACATTACATTATTATTCAAGATATTAAAGAATGAATGGGTGACGTCAGACACGAGGTAAGGGGTTTCTTATCTAACTTTTAATTCAATGAGATTTCCATTGTTCACCGTCTATTAATTGTATGTGGTGTATTGTGTACTGAAATTTGATGTATATTATCATTATTCTCTTTATATTCATTATATTTTATGATTAATTTGGTTTTTATTGACTATTGTTCATATGACTCGATTGATTACGATGAGGTAAGGGTTAATTCTACAATCTCTTCATTATCTGAGGTTGTTTTTACGTGAGTATCTACTGGGACCACATTATCATCCACATCCATTTTTCATAAAAATACTTTTAAAATGAATATTTTAAGGGACTCTTTAACTATATCATCAATTTAAATGTTTTAAATATTTTTTCTTCTAAATCATTCTCATTAATGTCCATGTTTTCAAAATGGTTTTATAGATTTATTTATATGGACCTGAATGGTTTAAAATAATAATTATTTTTAAAAGATTCAAAGTGGTATGGGACACTTTGATTCAAAAATCCCTTTTAAATTAATACCTTTATAAATTGTGAAAATTTCTCTCAAAGCATTTTACTGATCATTTTCATCCATGTCGACATCTTTTAATGGATTTTAAAATTGTTTAAAGTTGATTTATTATGATAAAAATCTTCCATATTGTGTTGAATGTTTTTTGTGATGTTTGACTATGGATATGTTATTTTTATACAATTCATGGTTTATAGATAAATTATTTACATTTCGTATGATAGTTTTAATAGAAATGTTTATGTTATAATTTAACCTTTTCTTATGATGAATGTATTGGACTAATATGTTCTGGGTTGGGGACTGGTAAAAGTAAGCCTTCCGGGTTGGTGTCTGGTTACAGAAGACCCTCTGGGTTAGAGTCCGGTTACAGATGCTCTCTGGGTAGGATTCTGGCTACCGAGGCTCTCTGGGTTGGAGTCCAGTTATAGAGGCTCTCTGGGTTGGAGTCCAGTTACATAGGCTCTTTGGGTTGGAGTCCAATTACAGAGGCTCTTCGTGATGGAGTCCGGTTACAGAGGCTCTTCGAGTTGGGGTCTGGTTACAGTTAGCCCCTAGGACCTAGAACGAGGCCATGACACAGAAATTAGTCATCGGCATTATACATTCTCTCATTATGAAAATAATATTGATGGATCATGTGGTCATTCGACTTGTAGAACACCCATGATTACGTTTTATTGTGGAATTATTTACTCAGCTCATATTCCTGCCATAAAAGTATTCATGTTTGTTATTGGTAAATGCATGTGGTTTCAATTATTCCCCATGCTTAATATTTATGTTATCTTCCACTATATTTCTTACCCTTACTAAACGTTTGAGGTCACCCATTTCTATGTTTTATTTTCCCAGGATCCCAATTAGTGATTAATGTTTTAGATGTAGGGTTATGCTATGGGAACAATAGCATTCTCAAAAGATAATCTTTTTGTTGTATATTAGAAACTATATTGTACTCTCATGTATGTAATCTATTTTCCAAGAATACTAAACTTATTAGTCTTTCGGGACTTGATTCCTTATAATTATGCCAATGTATTAAAATAATGCACCGACTCTGGGTAACTGGGGTCGGGGCATTACATCAATGTAACATTTTCATTATTTTCTAAACTCAAATATATAACAAGTTTTTTAATTTCGTCAAAAATAAGATACAAGATATTCAAAATAAATTTCATGACATACTTCCTCTTTGATGAACATGATGATAGTTTTCTCTATTTGAAAAAAAAATAATTTTTTATGAGTTATAATGATACATATATTATTATATTTAATGAAATACAATTATGGGTTAAAATAAGATCCAGAATCAGGGTATGTGATCCTAGTCTCAATTTTGGTGTTACGGAATTTACAAAGGTTTTAGTGAATTTTAAGCACTACATCAAAAAATTAGTTATCTTACATTTTATCATATTCTATTATGATATTATCATTAATGGTAGTGAAGATGGTTTTTAAAAATAATTCTTCAATAAAATTAATCCTTTTTTTCAATATGTCGATGATTTTAGAGAAGGTGTACCCCTTTAGACTTCAAATTCCCCATGATAAATGTAAAATCATTCATCCTCCTGAGAAATGTACACATGAAATTTCGATAATGGTTTTAACGAAGGATGTGAATCCTATTTATATTATTATAAGTCTGTGAATAAAAATATCAATGGATGAAGATACAAATTACTTTGTATAAAATGATTATAGGAAGATTATTGTGAGTTTTCACTACTCGATAGCTTAATGTATGGATGATGATTTTTACTAAATTGTGTAAAAGATAACAATTTTTTCTTAAGGGTAAACATTTAATAGTATAAAATTGAATAAATAGGGATATTATAGGAAATATCAACAATGTGATAATTTAAATTGTAAACAATAATTGATATTTTTGGATATTATGATGTTGAATGGGATTGAAGTTATAATGAATTGAATTACACATACAGTGTTGTGTTTTTTTGGTGGAAAATAATTCTCTATGATATCCTAAGAAGAAGTAAAATAATATATCCATTAATTTAGAAGATATAAAATATTCTTTGATCACACATGAAACAAGAAAATTGATATGGATGAAAACACAACAAGAGGACCTCACGATGGAATTGAAGATAACTTTATTTTAAGGATATAATAATAAAATGGATATTATTTTTACTAAAATTATAATTCAACATTATCAATAAAATTACATTTATATCATGTAAAATTTAATAGAAGGTAAGATATAAAAAATGATTTTAGTGATGTATTTTTTTGAATAATAAATAATTGTGTCAATGTGTTTTCCAAACCATCATCTAAACATGCCATATGAAAACTATGGTTTATCATGGGAGTGTAACATCACAATTATTAAGTTTGTGGTCCACTATTTATATCCCCTCATTTAGTTGTTTATTCAATTTTAACTAATATATGGGGAGAATATAATATAAGGAAAAATATTTTTATTTTAATTTATATAGCTTAAATAACATATTATTTGTTTATTTATTTATTTAAGGGGAGTTTTAAAAAGGATAGTCTAGTATTTTAGTATAAACATTGTGTTAGTGTGTTTATGTGTCTACATTTGTGAATTCAATATATTTGTATAATGTTTCTTGATCTTTTTGAAGATGTTTGTTGAGTATTTTTCCAAGGAATTATAGTAAAACTTATATATGAATATTACATAACAAAAAAGAAATATTAGGATATAATTTTAATTTTTCAAGGATATCATTGTGACTTTAATTGATCATTATTATTTCCAATGTCATTTTTACTAAAATAGACAGAAAATTCCGGTAAAAAAACTCATTTCTCTATTTTGGGATATATGGAATTATTGTTTTTTATTAGATGATATGAAATCATAAGTGGTAGATTAGTGTAATTAATATTAAATATTTGGAGTTTTTGGGACTAATATTTTCTTTGATTTAAAGGGGAGATAATATTTTCTAGTCGATTATGTGTATGTTCTTATACATATTCTTTTCTTTTATAGTTAAAAAATAAATAAAATTTATTCTCAACTGATGTAAACTATTTTTGATCATTTTAATAATTTTTTAGGGTTCATAATGGAGTAGTTGGTGTGATTATAAAGAATTATAGTAGTGTTTTTAGTTTATATTTTATGTTATTTAATGTTCAAAAATATATAATCCGGTTCTAAAAAACATGTTACAATTTATGTTTCCAAGAAAATCCAATGTTGTTTTGAGAAAAATTATTGATATGTTTGATATTGTTTTTGAATATATTATATGAAATTATAGGGTATAAAATTATTTGATAAATATATAAGTAATAAAAACATTTTTTCATGAAAATATATCACGGTACATTACTATAAGGACATGAAGATTCCTTATATGATTTATAAAAGTATTTTTTTTATAATGATTATTACTTTTTTCGCACAATAGAAGTTCATAAATATCATATTAAAAAAGAAATAATATGCATCATGTAATTATACTAATCTCTATATGTAAGAATACTATATGAGTATAAAAACTAATTAATATCAGTCATTAAATGGTATAGTCTATATAATTGAAAACTGAAAATATTATTAAACCTTACATTAAAAATATTTAAAGATAAAGAAACACTAAAAATATAAATGAAATTAAATATGGAATTGTAATTCAATTAGAGAAACAATTTGTAAATGTTGATGAATGGTAAATTATATATATGCTATAAATGGAAATGAGACTATTTGGAATTGTCTATTATATGAACATTGACAAAACTATTTTGGGGAAATGATTATTCCAACAAAGTGTGTCTCATTTGGGATAACCTATTCTTTATGTAATGAAGAAGAATAGATCAATATGGCTATGAATTGATTATAAATAACATAATGGTATCCTAGTGGATAAAAAATACCATCTTTTAATGAATAATTATTTATTTTACTGGCTTCATGGGGATCAATTATTTTGCAATTTTGAACTCTAAAACATATAAGGACCCGACCTTAAACATTATTTATTATTGAATTAAATGAATAGTTCACATAGAGGATCTTTTCAGGTTTAGAGTTTTAGAGAATTAGGATGTAACTATTACATCTCAAAAGATTACAAAGTAGACACTTATACTTAGTTTCCATAAGATAAAAAAACTCTTAAAAAGAAACTTTTCTAGTTCCATGTTTTAGATAGCATGGCATTTCCTTGTTCCCATCCTTGACCCTATTCCACATTAAGTCCCATGAAAAACATTTCAAAAAAAACATGGGGTGAGCATGAAAAGCTCAGTAAGCGATACACAAAGAAGGAAAACTATTAGTTTTTGAAAAAAATAAGTAAACCATGAGTACTTTACCAAACTAATACTTTTCTCCTTTATGAAGTAATAAAAACTCTTCACTGAATAAAAGACCACTACTTACCCTTTTGTAACCAAACGATTACCATAAAACCCATATAAAGAACACATAACATATAAAGTTAACTTGGGACATAAAAATACTTAAATGGAATAACCATACGGTCTACTTCCACACATATCACTTAATGGAATAGCCATATGACCGACTTCTATACCCAATGCATTGGAGGTTATAACGTAACCACCCGTCCTGGTATTCATGGCACTACCCGTCATATGGTTTATCACGTAACCACCCGTGAAATGTCCAAGTACCATCATTACACATAAAATATTGAAAACATAAACATTTCAACAACAACATTTCATTTGCAATCAAAATAAGTAATTCCAAGATATTGAATTAATCAATCCATTTTAAAAAATCATTTAAAAGTGATTTTTTAATCAAAGTGTCCCATACCACTTTGAAGATTTTAATGGAATTATAATTTTAAAACATTAATTTCCATATTAATAAATACTGAAAACCATTTTGAAAACATGGACATTAAAGAAAAAGATTTAGAATAATTAATCTTTAAAACATTTAAAATGATATTTTTGTTAAAGAGTTTTCAACAAAATGAGAGACCCTTGAATACAAATAATTGCGGGATAAAATTTAATACTAACTTTATAAAATCATGAGAATAAAGGTATTCATGATATAATATTCCAAAGGACTGTATACACGCCATATAAGAGTGAATTGGTTCATAACAACAATGAAGTCTCAATGGAAATGTAAATTGAGACAAAATCCATTATAAATATGGTATCCTTAAATTAAGGATAAATATATCACATAATTATGTGTGAGAAATATAAATATACCCAATATAAGTTGATATTAAGTGTGAAACAATCAGAGGACATTCACACATAATCTTGGAAAAACAAAACCAATGACATAGATATTTAACACAATGAAATGAGATTGAGTTATGATTTCCCATACAAGTTCGTAAGAATTTATCAATGAGGTGATTATGTGTATAAATAGTATATAAACACAATGGTTTTTGGAAATTACTACATCAAGATTCCACACATAATCTTGGCATAATAAAATCAAGAATTATTGGTTTAACCCAAATAATTGAAAGTGGGTTAAGAAGTTCCTTTACAGAAATCCGACAACCTAACGACGTCACTTTAAAATTCAGAAAATGAGTTGATGAGAGAGAAAATGGTATCTCATCACATGGACATAAAATTTACATAAATAAGGATATATAAGAACATATCCCAACATAATAGTATTATAACTAAAAGATATAACAAAAGAAGTCTTTTAAAAAGAGGAGGGTGAAAGGTCCCCTTACCGAGTTGGGTAACTTTCGAAACGTACACCCCATGGAAGAAGGGTCATAAAATGAAAATGTAAATAGCCATAAATGAAATTATACTACACAAAGTGTATAATAATGGTCAGTACATACACCACTCAATGGAAATATTGTAAAATTTAGCATAAATGACACGAGAATAAAAGTGAGATGAAAAATCCCTTACGAAAACTCGGCAGCCTAACAATGCCACTTAAAACATCCAAAAATGGATTTATGAGATCAAATAGGGTCTCTCATAATATGAAAATAAAAATTACAGTATGAGGAATATAAAATAACATCCCCAAACATAAGAAAGATGATCTTAAAAGAAATGACATTAAAGAGAGTACCTAAAAAGAAAGAGAGAGGTTGGATCCCTTACCTCGTGTCCGACATGACTCAATTGTTCTTTAATCTCCTGAATAATAAAATTTGCTATATTTATAATTTCTTAAGGACCTACATTAAATATTATTATTCATTTCATATCAAATATTATAATGTTATAATAATTGGTTTATAAATTGAGTTCATATCAGACGTTTTTGTCGATGTTCGGTACATGATTAAAAATTGAACTTGTTGGAAAAGAATTTTCCATGTAGTTATAGGTACATCACCTCCAAAATAGTATTAATGTTTTAAATATCATATATATACAGTATAAAATCATTTTTTACTATTCCAAAACATTTGGAGATAAAAAATTAAAAGCATCGTTCATTGAGACGGTAGGCCGTACGTACGCATGAATGCTACTTTTATATTTTGTCATATTAATGGAATTTAAGTTAAAAGAGAGAAGTATATATTATAATTCCAGAATAATATCCATAATTTAGATGTAATATATGAAATATATATCTATTATATATGTGTACTTATAATAGTACATAACATTTGGAGATAAAAAATGAAATGTAACATTCATGGAGACGGTAAGCCGTAGGTACGCATGAACGCTACTTTCGT
This sequence comes from Viscum album, assembly GCA_963277665.1. Lineage (NCBI taxonomy): Eukaryota > Viridiplantae > Streptophyta > Magnoliopsida > Santalales > Viscaceae > Viscum > Viscum album. Next base: position 1,005,497,359 of record OY728158.1, on the reverse strand, counting down.
TTCATTGTCATGTTAATGGAATTAGAAATAAATGAGATATATATATATTATAATTCCAGTATAATATATATGTTATATATGTCACATATTTTCATTAATATCATTTTTTATACATTCAATGTATTGCATGAACGAGTCACATCATTTGAGGGGGCGGTAGTCCACACTTCCTCATATGAAATTATCACATTTGTACAACACGAAAAGAATAAATGTATGTTTTAAATATAAAATACATAAGCATATAGAAAACATAAATACCATATATATCATATATAAAATACAGTGACATCATAATTGCCACCATGAAAGGTGTTAAGAGAATATTGAACAATCATCATTTCGTGAGGCAGTAATTCGCCATCCACAGAAACATTATGTTCTTTAACCATTAGACGGATTTGTGTGTAAGTGTAGTTAGAATTATTCATATAACAACATCTCAGTATGTTTAATATATTGTTTTTGTTACAAAATAAAAGAGTAAAAAAGTTAGGGGGTTGGAGTAGCAAAATAAAACAAAAGAACACTAGGGAAGACTTTACCTTAAATCAGGTAACTCTTTTTGATTTGAGCTCAAAGGATTCCTTGGAAAGACTTATGCCCAATGTGAGGCTTCTAGGAGTAAGAGAGGGATGTGGAGAGACATAATGGGTAGGTTTTGGCCGAGACAAAGGCTTGAGAGGTGTGGTTAAGGAGGTAGAGGTGGTGGCCTTTTATAAGAGGAGAGGAGGGGCACTCTTGGAATGTCTTGGAAAGTAACATTATTATAAAATGATTTTCGGATTTTAAAGGACCCAAAATTATATATTTCGAGGGTAAGGTGATAATAGTTCGAAATATAGTCATAAAATATGTTTTTTACATGTGTAGGTCTTATATTTTACATTATCGTTTCATTTTATTTAAATCATTAAATAATGAGGTAATCGCTGCATCATCACGGTGTCATAAATAAATTAATTTATTTAATGTCTAAAAATAAAAAAAAATACTATGATGTAGGAAATCTTTATATATTTCCAATTACTATTTATAGTAAAAATTATAACTTGTATAACCCCATGTAAAAATTGTTTTAGTAAAACAACACATGTTTGTGTCATTTTTACTTTTACTTTAAATAAAAGGCATTAATGTCATTATCTTACCCAAGTGAATCCATGGGGTCCCAAAAATTGAACCATGGATTTTATTGGTCGTCCATGACTCATAAAATAGGGTTAAGACAAGTGTCAAGATATTTTCATTTTATTATAATATCATTTTTACCTTAAATCACACTAATTACCTTTAATCGCGATTAATAAAACATAAAAGTTACTGTTCACCAAAAAATATTTTAATCTCATTGAACCACATTTTACTTCATAATGGAAACCATGTATGTTGGATCAAATCACAGAAGTGGTAAAGTTTCATTTAAACAAAAAATCAGTTTCTTTATCTACCACTTAGTGGTTTCACTATTCATCAAAAATTGATGTTTTTCAGAAAGATTCCAAAAATTCACCCTAAGATATATTTGTTACTCCGAATTCAAAAATGATGTCCATTTTAAAAAATTAAAAACATATAAGTTTCATTAATTAATTTTATATTTAATTCTCGCTGTCAAGACAAATAGCGTGTTTTTAAGAAACAATATCTATTAAAAGATTAACACTAGTTTAAGTCCAATTTCAAAGTGAAATTAATTACAATGACTACCATTGGATAAAATGGTAACAATATATTCTAAATACACTTTAATATCAATTAAAAATATAATCTATCCATATAAATAAATCATATTAAAAGGAGGTTTTTAATTAAAATGCAACATTTTCACTAAAAATGATCTTTATCGGAAAAATAACAAAAATTTACACAAAGTAAATTTTGATATCTAGATTCTAAAGAAGGATTTTATTTTGTCAAATAAAACATATAATATGTTCAAAATTATATTTAAAAAGGGTTCTCCATCAAAAGGCGGTTAATCGACCTTTTAAAGAATATTAGAAGATTTATGCTTAAACTTGGATTCATTTTCATTTTATGCCTCTAACATTTATTGTAAAAATTAAAAATATTTGATAAACATATATAATCATTTGGTAGTTAGTTCTATTCATTCCCCCCATTACAATGGCTATGTGTTAACTACCATTTAAAATAAAATTATTTTATTATTAGAGTGCAACGTGAGATTTCTAAGGAACTCGTTGTTGCGTATTGGGTAAGCCATTGAGCATAGCGTTCCATTTAACATTAATATTAAACTTTTATTCAAAAATAGGGATAAATATAAAAATTCCATATTCTTTATTTACCTCTGGTGTTACATACTTTCCCCCTTTTGGGAATTGCGTCCTCGCAATTTTAAAATTGGGCTTGGAAACATCATTGAAAGTCCCACATCGGAACAAGATTCGGTAAAACAATAACTTTAAAAGAAAGAAAGAGAAGTAAAAAGGTCACTTGGGTTAACCCATACAAGGATTAAAAGTAGAAAAATATGGATATGGACGAAAAAACAAAGGGTCATGTTCTAAGGTAGAGTGATAGAAAACATGTTTAGGAGAAAGTTAACCACAAGAAAATCACAAACTTGTGGTGGGTTAAACAGTATTCGATTCCCCAGTAGGAAAAGTTAATAGAAAACATTTTTGTTTTAAGTTAATTTTCATTGTGTAATTTATTTTTTATCTTAAGAAAATATACATACTTTTCATGTTGACTTTAAACTTTTACTAGATTTCTTACGCAAACTCATACTTTCCCCAAAAGATGAGTATTTAGGATGACTTGTTTACATTAAGACTGCTATAATTAACTTCTAAAGAATCACCTAATCCACAAAAGAGAACTATATACTTCCCATGTCTTTCGACCATAAGAAAAACTAAAACCAAAAATGTTATTATGAGATTAGAAAATACCCGAAAAAGATAATCCTTTATAAAAACAATCCATTATTAATCTCCAAAATCTGTAAAACAATACCCAAAGTTCAACAAAGGCCATTAAATAAACAATTTGTCCATAAAATTATTCAAAGTAAACCAAACTAAGATTGAAACCCAAATATTTGAAGGATTTATTCACACTGTCTTCTAAGGTAAAAATTAAAATTTATCTCCAAATAACATTAGTTTCTCTGAAAGTCTCAAATTGAAAAGTAATTAGCCAAATCAAATATCCTCCATGATAGGTTAATAATTTCAATGGATAACCCAAAATAATCTTAATCTTGATTCATAAAACCATATAACTAAAAAGAATTATTCAAACTAACCAGGGACTTCATGTAGTCCAGTAGTAGGCGATAAATACCAGTCGCACTTTGGTTGTGGGTTCGATTCCCGTAGCTTTGTCCGACGCGACGGGTTGTCACACAGTCTGCGTGGTGTCAATTTTACAAAACTATACAATCCGTAAAACATTCTTCAAAAAGAGATAAAATCATAAAAAATAATCATAACAAAATTTAACCTCATGTTTATCTCTTGCCTTTCATTTTTCATCATAACATATAGTAACCCATAATTACCTCAAAATTAAGGATCATATAAACCATAATGGTTACCTTTATAATTATTACTGGAACTTCCACATCGAGTTGGTAATCTCGTACATGATGCATTAGAAAACTCAAAAAGGTTCAAGCGGTTGATCATGACTCCTTGATAGTTGGTTTAGAACAACCACGAGATTCCTCATTGAGTCCCCCATTTCAACCAGTCTCTTAATAAGAGAACCACCACAATTTCCTTCAAACCCATTGTCACATTGGTGCCTGCTAGATCCACCCATTTACTAAAAACAGAAATGTCAGAGTGAGTATATCAACAAAACCATCATGTAATAATGAGGAAGATAAAAACAAATATATAATTACTCATTCAATTTATCTAAAACTAGGAGTCTTTCTGAAATCCTAACCATTATGGTAATGTGACTTTTTCTTAGAGAATACCCTAACCTCTAAAGTTATCTAAACTGACCTCTAATACCAACTATAAGGCCCCGGCCTTAAACATTACTTATTATTGAATTAAATGAATAATTCACATAAAGGATCTTGTCAGGTTTATATTTTTAGAGAATTAGGATGTAACTATTACATCTCAAAAGATTACAAAGTAGACAATTCGAGTAAGTTCCCATAAGATAAAAAGACTCTTAAAAAGAAACTTGTCTAGTTCCATGTTTTAGATAGCATGACGTTTCCTTGTTCCCATCCTTGACCCTATTCCACATTAAGTCCTATGAAAAAAATTTAAAAAAAACTTGGGGTGAGCATAAAAAGCTCAGTAAGGGATACGCAAAGAAGTAAAACTATTAGTTTTTCAAAACAACAAGTAAACAATGAGTACTTTACCAAAGTAATACTTTTCACCTTTAGGAAGTAGTAAAAACTCTTCATTGAATAAAAGACCATTACTTACCCTTTTGTAACCAAAATATTACCATAAAACCCATATAAAGAACATATAATAGATAAAGGTAACTTGGTACATAATCATACTTAAATGGAATAACCATATGGTCAACTTCCACACATATCACTTAATGGAATAGCCATACGGCCGACATCCATACCCAATGCATTGGAGGTTATAACGTAACCACCCGTCCTGGAATTCACGGCACCACCCGTCATATGGTTTATCATTTAACCACCCGTAAAATGTCCAAGTATCATCATTACACATAAAATATTGAAAATATAAACATTTCAAAAAGAACATTTCATTTTCAATCCTAAGAAGTAATTCCAAGATATTGAATCAATCAATCCATTTCCAAAAATCCTTTAAAAGATATTTTTGAATCAAAGTGTCCCATACCACTTTGAAGCTTTTAATGGAATTATAATTTTAAAACATTAATGTCTATATAAATAAATACTAAAAACCATTTTGAAAACATGGACATAAAAGGTAAAGATTTAGAATAATGAATCATTAAAACATTTAAAACGATATTTTTGATAAAGAGTTTTTAACAAAATGGGAGACTTTTGAATACAAATAATTGTGGAATAAAATTTAATCTAAACTTTATAATATCATGAGAATAAATGGATTCATGATATAATATTCCAAAGGATAGTATACACACCATATAAGAGTGAATTGGTGCATAACAACAATGAAGTCTCAATGGAAATGTAAATTGAGATAAAATCCATTATAAAGATGGTATCCTTAAATTAAGGATAAATCTATAACATAATTATGTGTGAGAAATATAAATACACCCAATATAATTGGATATTAAGTGTGAAAAAATCAAAGGTCATTCACACATAATATTTGAAAAACAAAACTAATGACATAGATATTTAACTCAATGAAATGAGATTGAGTTATGATTTCCCATACATGTTCATAAAAATTTATCAATGAGATGATTATGGGTAGAAATAGTATATCCACAGAAAGGTTTGTGGAAATTACAACATCGATATTCCACATAGAATCTTGGCATAAAAAAATCAATAAGTAGAGGTTTGACCCAAAGAATTGAAAGTGGGATAAGAAGTTCCCTTACAGAAATCTGACAGCCTAATGACGTCACATTAAATTTCAGAAAATGAGTTGATGAGAAAGAAAATGGTATCTCATCACTTGGATGTCAAATTTACATAAATAAGAATATATAATAACATATCCCAACATAATAGTATGTGAATTAAAAGAAATAACAAAAGAAGTCTTTTAAAAAGAGGAGCGTGAAAGGCCCCCTTACCGAGTTGGGTAACATTCAAAACGTACACCCCATGGAAGAAGGGTCATACAATGAAGATGTAAATACCCATAAATGAAATTATACTATACAAAGAGTATAATAATGGGAAGTACACACACCAATCAAAGTAAATAGTTTCAAATGTAGCATAAATGTCATGGGAATAAAAGTGAGATGAAAGATCCCTTACAAAAACACGGCAGCCTAACAGTGCCACTTAAAACTTCCAAAAATGGATTTATGAGATCAAATAGGGTATCTCATAATATGAAAATAAAAATTACAGTATGAGGAATATAAAATAAAATCCCCAAACATAAGAAAGATGATCTTAAAAGAAATGACATAAAAGAGAGTACTTAAAAAGAAAGAGAGAGGTTGGATCCCGTACCTCATGTCCGACATGACTCGATCGTTCTTTAATCTCCTGAATAATAAAATTTGGTCAATTTATAATTTCTTAAGGTACTCCTTTAAATATTATTATTCAGTTCACACAACATATTATAATGTTATAATAATTGGTTAATAAATTGAGTTCATATCAGACGTTTTTGTCGATGTTCGGTACATGAGTAAAAAATGAACTTGTTGGAAAAGCATTTTCCATGTAGTTTTAGGTACATCACCTCCAAAATAGTATTAATGTTTTAAATATCATATATATCCAGTATATAATCATTTTTTACTATTCCAAAACATTTGGAGATAAAAAATTAAAAGCACCGTTCATGGAGACGGTAGGCCGTACGTACTCATGAACGCTACTTTCATTTTTTTGTCATATTAATGGAATTTAAGTTAAAAGAGAGAGGTATATATTATAATTCCAGAATGATATACATCATTTATATGTAATATATGACATATATATCTATTATATATATGTACTTATAATAGTACATAACATTTGGAGATAAGAAATGAAATGTAACATTCATGGAGACGGTAAGCCGTACGTACGCATGAACGCTACTTTCTTTGCTTTGTTATATTAATGGAATTAGAAATAAATGAGAGATATATATATTATAATTCCAGTAAAATATATATGTTATATATGTCACATATGTTCATTAATATTATTTTTTATACATTCCATGTATTGTATGAACGAGTCACATCACTTGAGGGGGCGATAGTCCACACTTCCTCATATGAAATTATCGCATTTGCACAACACGAAAAGAATAAAGGTATGTTTTAAATATAAAATACAGAAGCATATAGAAAACATAAATACCATATATATCATATATAAAATACAATGACATCATAATGGCCACCATGAATGGTGTTAAGAGAATATTGAACAATCATCGTTTCGTGAGGCAGTAATTTACCTTCCACAGAAATAGTATGTTCTTTAACCATTAGACGGATGTGTGTGTAATTATAGCTCTAATACTTCTTATAACAACATCCAAGTATGTTTAATATACTGGTTTTGTTACAAAATAAAGGAATAAAAATAGTTTAGGGGGTTGGATAAGCAAAATAAAAAAAGAACACTAGGGAAGACTTTACCTTAAGTCGGGTATCTCTTTTTGATTTGAGCTCAAAGGCTTCCTTGGAAAGACTTATGCCCAAAGTGAGGCTTCTAGGAGTAATATAGGGATGTGGAAAGAAAAAAAGTGCCGGGGTTGGCCAAGCCAATGGCTTGAGATGTGTGGGTAAGGAGGTAGAGGTGGGGGGATTTTATAAGAGGAGAGGAGGGGCACTCTTGGAAAGTCTTGAAAAGTAACATTATTATAAAATTATTTTCGGACTTTAAAGGTCCCAAAATTATATATTGCGAGGATAAGGTGATAATAGTTCTAAATACACACATACAATAGGTTTTTGACAAGTGTAGGTCTTAGATTTTACATTATCGTTTCATATTATTTAAATCGTTATATAATGAGGTAATCACTGCATCATCACGGTGTCAAAAATAAATTAATTTATTTAAAGTATAAAAATTATAAAAAATTACTATTATATAGAAAATATTTTTATCTTTCCAAGGACTATTTATAGTCAAAAATCTGACTTGTATAACCCCATATAAAAATTGTTTTAGTAAAACAATACATGTTTGTGTCATTTTTACTTGTACTTTAAATAAAAGGCATTAATGTCATTATCTTTCCCAAGTGGATCCATGGGGTCCCAGAAATTGACCCATGGGTTGTCCTAGTTGAACATGACCCATCCAATAGGGTTAGGACATGTTTCAAGATATATTAATTTTATTATAATATCATTTTTACCTTAACTCACACTAATTACCTTTAATCGCGATTAATAATACTTAAAAGTTACTATTCACCAAAAATTATATTAATCTTATTGAACCACATTTTACTTACTAATGAAAACAACGTATGTCAAATCAAATCAAAGAAGTGTAAAAGTTTCATTTAAATGAAAAATCAGTTTCTTTAACTACCACTTAGTGGTTTCACTATTCATCAAAAATTGAAGTTTTTCAGAAAAATACCAAATTCACCCTAAGCTATATTTGATACTCTGAATTCAAAAATGTTTTCTATTTTACAAAATTAAAAACATATAAGTTTAATTAATTAATTTAATAATTAATTCCTCCTGTCAAAAAAAATATCATGTTTTGAAGAAACAATATCTATTAAATGATTAACACTACTTTAAGTCCAATTTCAAAGTGAAATTAATTGCAATGGCCACCATTGGATTAAATGGTAAAAATATATTCTAAATAAAATTCAATATCAATTAAAAATATAATCTATCCATATAAATAAATCATATTAAAAGGAGGTTTTGAATTAAAATGCAACATTTTCAATAAAAATGATCTTTATCGGAAAAATAACAAAAAATTACACCAAGTAAATTTTGATGTCTAGATTATAAAGAAGGATTTTATTTTGTCAAATACAACATATAAAATTGTCAAAATCATATTTAAAAAGGGTTCTCCATCAAAAGGTAGTTAATCGACCTTTTAAAGAATATTAGAAGATTTATGCTTAAAATTGGATTCATTTTCATTTTACACCTATAACATTTATTGTAAAAATTTAAAATATTTTACAAACATATATAATCATTTGGTAGTTAGTTCTGTTCATTCCCGCCATTACAACGGCTATGTGTTAACTACCATTTAAAATAAAATCATTTTATTATTATAGTGCAACATAAGATTTCAAAGTAACTCGTTGTTATGTATTGGGTAAGCCATTGATGATATCATTCCCTTTAAAATTAATATTAAAGTTTTATTCAAAAATAGGGATAAATATAAAAATGTCATATTATTTATTTACCCGGGGTGTTACAAACACGGTATCCAAAAATTGATTCCAGTGAAATAAGATATACCAAATGAAACCTTCATGATAATATATTGGAACTATAAGTTTGGTGTTACTCAGTTAATATTAACTAAATATCATACAATAATTATGGATTATATGATATAGTATTGAAAGTGTACCTTGAAATTTTTTTTGGTATCTTTTATTTGATGATATATTGATATATTACAAAATCTATGTAGAGAATTAGGATAACATAATGATCATATTGAATCCTATGATTAAGGAGAATATGTTTGAGAAATTAATTATGTGGGAATTTTGGATACAATAGTTTCATTCTTATGGAAAATTTTATCCAATGAAGGAATCTCAGTTTAACCTGATATGAAAATGGTTGTAGATGAGTAGCCTTATCCTAGAAAAATAAACAATACTCATAGTTTACTTGGTGTAACATGATATTATGGGATGTATTTTGATATAAAAGCACAAATTTCTAATCCATAAATTATTATAACTTAAAAAAGAGAAATTTTACCTTGGATAAATGAGTGTGAGTAATTTTTCATGAATTAAATAATAGATTTGTTACTAAATGTAACACCCACCAAACCACATTTTATTTAGAAGGTGGTAGAACATTACCTAGACTTAAGAGACATACACCAGATTCCAAAGCCTACAAATAAATGAAAATGAATTCATTGATAGGTGGGGGATGATCCTCCCATTGAAAATAAAACAACCAACTAAACAAGCTATAAAAAATAAACCACAATATTAGGATTTATAGAAACTATTATACTTCGTACAATGGGATTTTCCATGTTTCACAAACAATTTTTCTATCTAAGAATGATATGTTGTACTCATAGTAAACCAGGTCCCAATAGACTTTTGTAAGGATTTCTAGAAATGAGACACAACCAATTATTCTCTATCTGAAACATCCAATACGATTATAAAATTTCTATTTACAACTTCTTAGATATGGATTTTTGGAAATTCCTCCACCATATGAGTTTCACAAATAGAGATTAAACGAGAAGAACTTTGGATCTGATCCAATATCACCCATATGGAATCATGTGTCTTGAATAATTATCAGAAGACCTATTTCAAAATCCATAACAATATTATCCCATTTCCAACATGTAATTAGTATATTATATAACATATCTACTGGTAGATGATGTTATTCCTTACTTTTATAAAATTTTAAGAATCTCTAAAGAAACAGATCATCTTTCCTTTTCATGAAAACCATCAACAATTTTTTGTTCAAAAAGTTATATAACATGTTTATATGAGGATGAACAACTCATCTTGAATGGTGGTAAACATGAAGAATATGATTCTCAAAATCCATATGTACGACCATCATATTTATGAACCACAACACCAAACTCTCATTCAGCATCAAACCCTCAACGGTCCCACCACCCTTGAGTTTTGACCTTATAGTCACACTGTATGTATTATATGTCTATTTCTATTTATCCCTCTTTACTAAATGAAAAAAACTAGAAATAATGCTACAACTTTGCCTCGGTCTTTGCATTGCATGGTAATTTCAGGTAGGAAAGGCATCGACTGCCACTCATCAAGTGCTTCCTTTCCAACTGAGCTGACAAATTTCTATTTAATGTATCTACCACCTAATATTTGTTACCCATTGTATATATCAAGTCAAATTTAAACATTTTCATATAATTCAAAAATATTTTTTTTCTCATATTCAAATAGTTTTGTGAAAAAATATGTTTTAATAACATGTGATGCATAAAAACAATGAATTTATCACCAAATAGGTAATGATTCCATGTCATCAAACCATGGATTATGATAGCTAACTCTAAATCATATGTTGGGTATATATTCTCATGAAACTATAAATATCATGATCCATAAGAAACATAATTTTCTTTGACATGAGAATTCATCCCAACCATGATCTCAAAACATCACAATACACCATGTATCCTTCTCCCGATTCCGGGAAAATCAAGATTGGAATAGATGTTAGGAAAAATTTCAGTTCATGAAATGACGTATGAAATTTCTCATTTTATTATGAAGAAATACGTTTCCTTTTCAAATATGTCATAGATGATACTAGTCATGAAAAATCAGTACTAAAGAGTCAGTAATAACCAACTATACCACAAAATCTTTTTTATCTCAAATATATTCTTGTGTGGTTTCCAAGAGATAACTACCTCAATATTTTCTAGATCTATAGAAACATGTATTTCAAAGATTACAGATCCATGGAAACAAAAATCCATTATCAAAAAATCACATTTGATAGTTTTGAATATATTTAATAATCTGTCATGATTGTAACCATTGTTTCCATGTGTTTCTCATGATCCACCCATGTCATTGAATACTCCAATAAGTCATCGACAAATACCACCACATAAGAATATATATACTAGTGAAATGTATGATTCGTCAATTCCATAAAGACTAATGGGTCATTTTGATGACAAAAATTCATTACACATTCTCATAAAGGCCATATTTACTTTAAAAAGCTATCTTTCAAATATCCACCTTTTGAACCAACAAATGGTGATATCCAGAACGCATGACAATTTTTCATAGACACTAATGCAACCTCAATTGATCAAACATTACATAAATACATTGAATTGGTTATCTATTATTTATCATAACATGGTCAAACATACGATAATTCACACATAGATGATGACTTACATTCTCCTTTTTGTAAAACAAGACAACTTATTCCCAGAGAGATGTACTCGTCCGATTGAACTCTTTAATTTCAAGAACATCCCACTACAATTTAAGATTTTTTAACTATATTGGGTGCATATTATAATACGAAATTTAAATAGTGATTGTTCTGGTTATGAGATCAATCATAAACTCTACTTCATTCGTAGGTAGAAACCCTATGAAATTTTTAGTGAACACATCTAGAATCTCCCCAACCACTTTTGGAAAAATATTACCCTCGATCACTTACATCAATACCAAATTCCACAGCACCAATTGTTATGAGATCTCTCCAACTAATGGTGTCTAAAAATCCATTTTACCAGTCATTATATTTTCATCTCCTTGAAAAAGATTCTTGATGCCGTCTTCAGTTTTATGACTCATCATTCTAGTATAACTATCGATGTTAGTTTTGAACATTCTAAAACCATCCATCCATAGTATTATATCATATTAATTAATATTAATCATTGAAATTTCCAATTTTATCTCTTATACATTGATTGTTATCGAACATACTCAACGTAGAAATTTTCATCACTCTCTTAGACCAAGAAGAGTTTCATGGGTGAACACATATGGAATCAACTCAATGTTTAAGCTCATAAATTCTAAAACATAAGAATAAATAAAGGAAAATTAATCACCCATATCGAAAAAAATTCATAAGGGTATAATTCAAATGAGTCGTACCTCATACTATATATGGTATGGATTGATCATCCATAATAATGTTCTCACCTCCATACTACTACTTACTTGTTATACTTTGGTCCTTATTACCCTATTGACATTTACCTTTCTATCTAGTTATGGTATTTCTAAAATCACTAGTTCTATAATTATTATATTAAAGAGATTTATTCTACATCCATAATATTGAGGAAGAATATGATATCTACAACACCTAATATGTTTCTAGAGAACCTGAACTCGAAGAACAGTGACAATATCATTGAATATACCCCATATAATATAAGTTATAGAATTATCTTTGTGGTGTGGTACGCTATCACTTCTTGTGATCAAATGAGCCACATTTATAACAACTAGGAAAATAATTTTTTTTAGAAGAAGATTTACCAATCTGGTCATCTAATTTTCAACCATCCCACTACCTTGTAAATTGGTGTCCCTCTTCCTCTTCCTCCTATAATCTGATTTCCCACAGTTTTTTATCTGGTTATGTGTGACCCCAAAAATGGGTGTATTATACTTCTCTAATTGAATGAAATGATCCACTTTCCTTGGTTAATACCAACTTTCCCTCAATTCACAACCTAAAATAGTTAAAAAATGCTCTGAATTATTTGTTGGGACACATGTGGCTAAGGTGTAACCACATTATAACCAAATTCTTCTGATTTGTACCGATGATTCCTATCGTGTTCCATTTTCAAAAAAACCAACAAACACCATGTGTCTCACTCTCTATCAAATTAAATCATATTAAATTCCAATTATACCACATCACTACAATCAAAAAATTTATTTTTATAATAATATATTTCCATGTTGTATAATATTTCAATGATTTCAAATTTTTGTTGACAATGAAACCATTTTTAAAATACCACAACCTTGTTCTTTTTCAAAGTCTTTCATTTGAAAATAATTTAAAAAAAATTCAAAAATCAACACATTGAACCAAATCACAAGTTATTAAAAAAAATTATAATTGAAATCCAACTGGTAAGTCATTTCTATAAGGTAAGAATGTCTCCTATAGTAGGAAAAACCCATGACAATGAGATTACAAATCCTATAAGTGTCTCTAAAACACTTTTGTACCATACTTCACTGTAGAATGAAGTTATTCATAAAAAAAGTTGTGTTTTACTTTTTATGCTCTTGATTTAAATTCTCCACAATCCTACACATTTCTAACAATTTGATATAAGAAATAGTCTAGAAGAATATCATCTCCAAGACACATAGAAATGTTTACCACCTGTTTCAAAAATACATTTAATTGGAGAAAGACTAATACCACTTTTAATATCCTACCCCTCCCTAGTGGATTCAGATGGAAGTGGAATGTTACATGGATTTAAGTGACATCTTCAAGATTCAATAGGATGTAAATAAATGGAATGTACTTCATTTATAGAAGAGGTATTTTTTTAATTATAAAAAAACATAACTAAATAAAAAACTATATGATGCATTATAATAATGAAATACAACTCAAACATTTCATTTATATAAAAAACAACAAGGATTACCACAATAAATTCCTAAAAAATAACTATTTACAGAACTGATGACTAAAAAACCATCAAATCTCAAGGAAATAACATAACTCAAAATATCCGTCATGATCCAAGATAAAACTCCACAAAACATCCCATATATCACCAACCACCTATAGTTAAGTGTTATAATTTACCTTTTCATGTATCCTAATAAAAATAGCTATAATAGAACTAATGTCTCAAAGTATATGTGAGTAATGAAACTCAATGGTCTTTCTATAAATGAATTCCATGCCGACTTCATTAGGATTTTACATGTTAGCACATTGATAAAAAATATTAATTAAAAAAGATTCTATAATAGATTATATATAAATATAAAAAAACTTCAATGATAATGTAATTCTCTCATAACCAAATAATTTCCAAGGTGAGAAACCATACAATACATTAATAGCATATTAACAGTTCCATTTTTGCATAAATAATTTCATCATACATATCCACTCATACAACCATTAATGACACCTGTAATTCCCTTTACTTATGATTGTTGAGTCATCATTTCAATAATTTGTCACCAAATGGACCATTTTATCAAGGAATTATTGACCTCTATCCATCCAACTAACGATGTGGGAGACTTCATACCCTTATACAACACGAATGTAGATGAACACACACATCAATTTTTCCAAAAACCAAATCCCATGAAATTATTCCAACCATTTCAATAAAACTATAAATTTTTTGAAAATATTTTAAAAAACCATTTCAATATAACCAAATATTTATTTAAATTGTTATTACATATATCAAAACCACATAATAATTTTAAAATCAACATTTTAAAATCAAATTACAAATCACTTTCAACGAAAATTCCCAATTTCCACAATTTGATAATCTAACACTAAAGAGGGGTTCCAACGAGAAATTACTATCAATTTAGAATCAATTTCTATTATGAAGAATAATTTGGAATCAAATCATTCATATTATAAATATAGGAGTTGATATTGAGGCCACCTACCTCGAAAAAACGGAAAAAATGATTAATGGGATGAACAAAATCCACAAAATAGGTCAATTATCTAAAAACCACTATAGATATCTTCCTATAACATCATTATAGAAATATATAATCATATTTGTCATAAATTAACATAGATATATCCAAAGTGGAAATAGATCTATGAAATATTGATAGATGTGAATATAGATCTATGGAAAACCAATAAAACTACCACAAATGATTCTTTAACAAAAGAATCCATCTTCAATGCACCAATAAGATCCTATAGATCTTCTCAAGGTTGATTGGAGAAGCCTGTACAACCTTTTTGAGGATGAAATCATGATTATGGGTTGGTTTGGGGATAAAAGAGTGGTTAAAGGATATTACCAATATAGATCAAATTTCAATGGGTCTTGTATTTAAACCATACAAGATTTGTTACATTGTTAGACAAACCATGATCTAACAATGTGTTAGATTATACCTCAATGGGGAACTCACATAGTTAGAAATACCATGTGCTAATCATGAAAACCCCATTGTACCATGTTTCATTGTTTCTCCTTGGCAGGTGCATTGTTTGTACCTTTTTCTATTCACATGTTCCTTTGTGATCAATTTTTGATAGGTGTTACACAATTTAAACAAAATATGGACCAACTATGAACCCCTATACAATATGAAATAAAACTATAATCCTCTTCCACTCCCCCCAAAATTCATGCAAAAACATTATATACATGATCAAAATAAGAAATGGTTACTTACATGAAATCAATAATGCTACACTATGCATGTGTTAACTCTACACTCTACTGGAGATTTATTTTTTTTATACTATGATTAATCAATGAAAGGGATTTGGTGTGTCCTATTGAGAAATTTAATAGTGATCAATTATGAATGTCGATTTCTAAATCCAAATGTGGAAAACAATTATACTCATGAGATAGAAATATCTATAGTCATTTTGTATTTAGAGATATCAAGGAACTATATTAATGGAATGATATGTGATATATATACAAACTACCATATTTTAATGTAGATATTAACATTAAAGTATTTGAACATGATTCAAATGTGATGGTTAAAGCCTCTCAATGAAAATGAAATCTAAATTCATTATCACCTTGTAATAGAAAAAAATCCCATTGATTCATTAAGTATTAAAGAACTAGTTAGGGTAGAAATTTTTAGGATTTTTGGAGATCTATTGCTTAATGGCATATTATGGTTGGAAATGGGAATTATAAGGGAAGGGACATAAAAAATCATATTCCAAATAAATTCTCTACCACTATTACTAGAAGTGACCAAGATATCTCAAATAGATTATCCTTTGATACAAAATATGATAGAGGTCGTGAAGAGTGGGATGATTCCTAGGATAAATTTTTTTGAACAAGGTTAACTGAAATTTTTAGTGTGGTTATGTGTCACATCTATCACATAGATAATGAAAGAGCTCATAGATGAAGCTCATAGCTCTATATTCTTTATTTGGATAGGAAGATTTAAAATCTATAATGATCTCTATGATCATTGTAACACCCTGAACATTGTTACCCCGAGTTGGTGCATTATTACATAACATTTGTATGATCATAAGGGATCAATTCTGGAGAGACCGATCAGTTTAGTAGCATAGGAAGTACTAGATACATACATAATTTTTACATTACATTATGAAATGAAAAAACAAGAACAGTGTGAACCCTTTTAACACACTCATATAATATATTCTATCCCTACATGTCTATCATAATATACCTCTTCGCATCCTAGGGAAAATAAAACATAAGAAAGGGGTGATCTTAGATGCTCATTGAGGATAAAAATATACCAGAAATTATCATATATAATAATAAAAATATAAGGTAATGTATAAGAATAAAACAAATTCATTTTAAACATTATCATCAACACAATATGGAAAAGATAAATAAAAAAATCCCATTTACTTATTTACATGGATATTATAATATTTGAATAATCAAAGTTAATATCAATAACTAATTTCATAATGATGGAATGCTTAATGTTAGGGATCATAACCACATAGTCAAAGCCTTCTGCCAAGACTAAAAATAAGATGATTTCAAGGCCTTGTTCCAAGACACAAGTTTTTTCATGATTCCTACTGATGCATTGAGGAGCTGTAGTGGGATACACCCGTCACATACTATGTTCAATGCATTTCTCATATGAAAAGGTTGAAACATAACATTAACATTTGTACTAAAACTAGCATAGAAAATGTTAATACAATTACCATAAACTAGGAATGGTATAAAAATAATACATCCAAAGTCAAACATATCACAATACATTCAATACAATATGGAACATTGTATCATAATAAATTAACATCAAACAAGTGTAAAATCCATTAAAGGACATTGACATAAATGAAATAAAAACTATTTGAGAGAAATATCTCTTTCTATTTTGAAATCATTTAAACGTCTAAAAAATAAAAAATAAAAAATTTATTTTGAAAATATTCTTATAACCTTGTAAAGGATGCACCAAAGGTGTTATACTAGTGGAGAGTATCTGCAGACTCCATATAACTTAAGGAAAATTCTTTCCTTAATTTGTTGAAAAGGTCATAAAGTACCTTGTTTGGAAAGTGATGAAAATATTCCTTTAAATCCATTTTTTTAAAATTAAAAAGAGTGTATAAATGAATTTAAACCATATTAATATGTTTTGAAATAATTTTTTAAGAAACATAGATGTGGATGATAAATAAGCCCCAGTAGATACTTTTGTAAAATCAACATAAGATAATAAAGAGATTTTAAAATTAACCCTTACCTTGTATGTTTCCTCAGTCGAGGGTATTATAACTTTATGTATAATAGTAAAGACATTTTTATTAATTTATAAAAGAACCAAATAAATATATATGTTATCATATATTATCTTATAATATTTATTTGTTAATAATATTTCAGTAGTACCATTGTTTTAGTTGTTAACTGATTCATTTTACTTTATATGTTTTATTACATAAGTCCTATTTGTTATGGATATGATTCATTTGATTCATATCCAAATTTATTTTAATCTCTTAAACATTATTTTTAACAATAAAATGAAAATTATTCTTGAATGGTTATGATGGGGAATGAATCTCATCGCGTTCATGGAGACGGTAATCCGTACGCACGCACGAGCGACAATATCATTCTATTGATGGTGAAATTTTATGTAATTGGATGGTATATCATATATGAAGAATAATTAACATTTAATATTAATTATTTACATAAAATATAATATTTATTATACCCATCTAAATAATTAAGTGTGAATAACAAACTACACCATGATGTGGAGACGGTTAGTCATACATATGCACATATGGTGAATTTTTCATTCATAGGATGGATAGAATAATGAATATGGTTGAATCATATTTATAATAACATATAAGTATGTATAAGGTACTAGAGTTATTATTTTGGTATGGGAACAACAAATAGAGGGGAAGGGGAAGAAGAAAAAAACATTGAAAGCGGGGATGAAATTATTACCTCTTCTTTGGGTGCTTCTTTTTGATTTGATCAAAAGGACTCCTTAGGTTAGCTTATTATCAATGTAAGGCTTATAAGTTGAAGATAGGGTAGTTGGAAGTATATTGGAGTAGTTTTTGGACAATCCAAATGTGTTTGGATGTGTGAATATAAGAGAAGGGGAAGTGCCCTTTTATATGAGAGGTGAAGGGCACCTTAGGAATCAATTTGAAATATTATTTTATTATAAAGTCATTTTCAGTTTCTAATCATTTAAAAATGATTTATTTAGAGGATAAGGTATGAATAGGACGAAAATTTCAAAGAAAATAGGATTTAGACTATTTAATTTCACCATATTAATCATATAATTTATATTTAACTCTTAGTGAAGTACTTTATCTTTTACCATGCCTTATTGTATTATTATAATAAATGGTTAACAAAACTTACTATAAAAGGCTAAGAAAACACGAAGTGGTCAATTATTGACATATATATCCTTATCTAATTGCTTTTTTCTTTCCTAAATTTCTTATGAATATTATATCATTTAATTATATTGTATTTTTTAAAAACTCATTTATATCGATTTTGACATTATTTAGTATTTGGTTTTTGTGAAAGTCCAAAAATAAAACATTATTAATTCAAAATAAAATACATTAAATCAACCCTAAAAGGACATATTAACTTAAATAATTTTTGTAATGCATCAAAAGTCTCAATTTTCATTTATTTTGATATTTATAATATCAATTATTTTAATCATTCATTAATAAGTTATTTGCTGCATCATAATTGTGTTATAAATAAATTTTATTATGTAATGTCTAAAAATTATAAATAAAATACCATGATGTAGGAATTTGTTTTATATTTATAATGAATATTTATATTTGAACTTATCTTATGTATAAACCTACATTAAAAATGTTTTAGTTTTTAAATGATGAATTTTACACTTTAAACTATTCTTTAAATAAAATAATAATAAATGTCCTAATATAATTCAAGTGGATCAAAGAATAACATATTTTATTTATAAGTTTTATTTAGTTCTAAATAAAATCATCTAGTAGAATTGGGACATTTTTAGGGTAATTATAATATCATTTTTACCTGTAATTACCCTATTTACTTTTAACTGTGGTAAATAAAATTCAAAAGTAACTATTCACAAAAAAGTATCTTCATCCTATTGAAACACATTTTACTTACTGATTTCAACCTTCTCTCTGGGATTTTTTAAAATAAATTAACCAAGATGGAAAAATTACGTTTTATGAAAATTCACTAGCGTGCTTAGAAGGTGGTTAAAAGATGTCAAAATGTTCAATAAAATTTTATACATCTTATCTTATTATAAAATGACACCAAGGCATTACATTGAATTGATATAGGTATTATTTATCCATTTTGATATAATAAAATTTAAATACAATTAAAACTTATTTAAATAAAAAGTTTGTTTGAAACAATAACGCAATGCTTTTCACTATCTATAGAAAATTGAATGTTTTCAGAGAAATAAAAAAATTCACCCTAAGAAAATTTTGATATTCTGAATCCAAAAATGAAGTCCATTTTAAAAAATAAAATGTTTAAAATTTCAAAAAGTGTGTATTACTATTTATAAAGGATGGTTTGATTGGTCTTGGTGTGTGTGGAGTCGATGTTTCATATAATGAAAGCTATTATATAATTTAAAGAGAAGAAACCATGGATGCTTGGGGTGTTACATTATTGCCTCTTTAAAATAATTTAGTCATCTAAATTTCTATAATATTACTACATAAAATGATTTTTGTGGTTCTTAATCATATTTTTCTCAGGTTCCCACATTGCCTCTTCCATCTTATGGTTTCTCTGTAGTCCTTTCACCAGACACGTCATTCGGTTTCTCAACACTTGTCCTCTGGTATCCAAAATCTTGATAGGCTCTTCAAAAAAACAGATCAGGTTCCAGTTATATTTCATCATAGGTGAGTACATGTGATGGTTTAGACATGTATTTTCTCAACAATGATATGTGGAAGACATCATGAACATTTGGGAGACTTGGGGGATTTTCCAAATAGTAAGCTTCAACTCCAATTTGTTCTAGAATTTTGAAAGGTACAATGTACATGGGACTTAATTTACCCTTCTTTCTGAATTATATATTGCCCTCCCATAGAGATACCTTCAAGAAAACATGATCACCAACATGAAATTCCGAATCCTTCCTTTGGTTATCGGCATAGATCTTTTTCCTTCTTTTATTTTCTTTGATGTGGGTTTGGATAATCTTCACATTTTCTATTGTATCCTCAACATGTTCTGGCCATACAAGTTTTCTTCCACTAACATCATCCCATCTTATTGTTGTGCGACATCTATTTCCATTTAACACTCCATATGGTACCATTTGAATACATTAATTGAAAATATTTTTATAAGAAAATTCTACTAGAGGTACGTACTTATACCACATACCTTAAAAGTCAAGTGAGAAAGATATCAACATTCCTTATAAGGATGGAATAGTTCATTCTAATTGTCCATCAGTTTGAGGGTGGTAAGAAGTGTTCAAATGATTTCAGTGTCTAGAACATTATAAATAATTTTCTAGAATCGTGATGTGAAACAGGGATCATGATCAGAAACAATCGATAGTGGTAGTCCATGAAGTTATACAACTACATTAGCATATAGTCTTTCTAAACGTTCAAGTTTTATATATTCTTTTATAGAAATAAAATGTGATGACTTGGTAAGCTGATCAACAATGACCCATATTTCTTCATCACTTGTAAGAGTCTTTGGTATACCCATGATAAAGTCCATCATAATATCATACCATTTCCTATCAGGTATGAAAAGAGGTTGCATGAATCCTCTTGGATGTTATTTTTCCGTATTCAACTGTTGAAAAACTGTACATCTTGACACATAATCATTCATCCACCTCTTCATGTATTACCACAAAAAATGATCCATCAAATAACTATACAACTTTTTTCTGCCAGGGT
Organism: Viscum album; assembly: GCA_963277665.1. Classification (NCBI taxonomy): domain Eukaryota; kingdom Viridiplantae; phylum Streptophyta; class Magnoliopsida; order Santalales; family Viscaceae; genus Viscum; species Viscum album. The sequence continues at coordinate 1,005,475,828 of OY728158.1, read as the reverse complement.
GTATAGGAAAATTAGATATATGAGCATCATCTGACAATTACCTTTTTAGATCATGTATGTAAGGAACACAACGTCTGTTCCCAAATTTCAAAATCCCATCTTCATATTTGTTTTCAATCAATCTCATGTCATTCATAGATTTAGTTTTCTTTTGAAACTCCTCATACATAGTATGAGAACTTTTTATTACTTCTAATAAATATGGGTTGGAAACCTTTTGAAAAAGTATTGACGTTTCACCTTCAATGATTATTTCAATATCTATCTTTACTAGATCCATGAAAAGAATACCCCTTTCAACTCTTATCTTGTTTAAAACTCCGTGATCATTTCTGATCAAAGCCTCTGCCACCTTATTTTCTTTCCTCGGGTGGTAGTGTATAGTGAAATCATAATCCTTGAGTAGTTAGAGCCATCTCCTATGCCACATGTTCAGTTCTTTTTGTGATAAAATATACTTCAAACTCTTGTGATCTATAAAAATCTGTCATTTATCACTATAATGAAATTGTCTCCATTTCATTATAACATATATTAAAGATGCTAACATAAGATCATGAGTGGGATAGTTTTCTTCATGATATTTTATCTACCGTGATGTATAGAAAATAACCTTATCATTCATCATAAGCTCACATCCAAGTCCTTTCATTAAAGCAGCACTATAAATAACAAACCCAACATTCCTCGATGGTAGAGTCAATATAAAAGTAATGACTAATATTCTCTTCATTTCCTCATAACATTCTACACAATATTTTTCCAATCAAATTTAACCCCTTTACGTGTGATCTTGGTTAATGGGTTAGTCAATGAGAAATATTATGTACGAAATGTCAATAATAACTTACTATACCAAAAAACTATATACCTTAGTTATATTTGTCGGTTCTAGCCATTCATGGATTTCCATTGTCCTTGAAGGATCAACAATGATTCTATCATTACATTCAATACGACCAAGAAATGAAACCTCTTGATGCCATAATTCAAACTTTCTAAACATCCCATATAATTCATTTTTTCTAAGAGACTTTAGAATAGTGCGCAAGTAATTTTCATGATCTTAAAAGCTTTATCAGTATAAAAAGATATCATTGATAAATACCACTTCAAGTATTCAAGATATTACTTGAAAACTCAATTCATTATATCCATGAAAAAAGAGGGTGCTTTAGTCAGTCCAAATGGAATTAATATAAAATCATAATTTCCATACCTCGTATGAAATGCTATCTTTGGAATGTATTCTTTATTTATGCACAATAGATGATATCCATATCGAAGGTCAATATTTTACAAATATTGGGCTCCATGAAGTTGATTGAATAAATCATCCAAGTGAGGTAGGGTATAGTTGTTATTTATTGTTATAGCATTGATCTCCCAGTAGGCAATAAAAATCCTTATAGATCCATATTTCTGCTAAACAAAAAGAATAAGGGCTCCCCATAGAGAATATCTAGGGAGAATAAATCCTTTATTACTCAATTCCTCTGCTTGTTTCTTTAGTTCTACTAATTCCACAGTGACCATTCTATGAGGGGTATTCAATATGGGCCTTGAACTAGGAATTAAATCAAAGGAAAACTCAATTTATTGTTCTAGAGTTTGTCCCTGTAAATCTTATGGAAACACATCAACATATTATTGGAAAATAGGTATGTATTCTATTTGAACATTCTTTTCCCAACCCGTAGTTATTTCACTCAATTCCTCCCCAATAAAGGAATTTGTTAGAGCTACTATCGGTGGATATAGATGCGAATCAAATGGTGATGATTCTGCGCCAAAGATAAGGAATTATTTATCATCATAAGAAATTATAACCACCTTCTTCATATAAACGAGTTTCACGTCATGGTCTGAAAGAAAATCCATACCAAAGATTATATAAAATTCAATCATTTGTATGAAAATAAGATCATAAGATAAAGTACGTTTGTATGCCATAACAGGAACTGATTCACAAAGAATTATTGCAATGATACTTCACTTAGGAGTTTTGACTAAATACTCCCATGTCAAATCAAATTGGAAATATCTAATTATCTTAGCGAACTGGGAAGATATGAAACAATGCGATGAAATGAATCAAATAAATAATTGCATAAAATTGAGGAAACCATTAAAATACACGCCAACAGATCATTATGATCTTCAACCATAGTAGTAGTGATCACATAAGCTTGGACATTATACCTTGGAATTTTCTGATATATGTTTCTTTGATGTTTAGGACATTAATTTTCATAATTCCACATTTCACTACAATTTTATCATTCTACTTTGACAGCCTCTTTCTTTCCCTTAGATTCACATGCTTCGTGGTCTTTTCCCCTACACTTGTAACAAACTCCCATACCCTTCAGTCAAGATCCAAGGTGTTTCTTCCCACAATTACTACAAGATAGAAATTCATCTTTTCCCTTCTTCCCCTTATTTCCATTTACAGAGTGTTCAACAGATATGTTTTTCTATTTCTTTTCTTAATGTCATAAGAATTATATAATTCCTTTTCTCTCTATATAGAACAAGAGACTATATCTTCATATGGCGAGAAGGAATGTGAGATTAATTCTCGATGGTGAAATTGTTTTAACCCATCAAAGAATCGATCAATCATACTCCTTGGGTTACATATATAATCTGTAGCATGGCTTGGTAACCTTGTAAACATATCCTCATACAATGCGACATTCTCATCCTCCTTTTTCCTTAGACTTAGAAATTGTCCTTCCATATCCGCTTGATGGTCATGGGGAAAGTATTTTTAGAAAATAATATCTTTAAACTCCATCCATTACATATTTTATTCTTATTCATCTTTTTTGTGTTTTGAATTAATCATCACCATTCATCCGCATCTCTTATGAGTCGATAAACTACCGTGACAACTTTTTCCCTTTCGGTACTCCCTAAAGCATGAAATGTTTTCCCTAAGGAACATATCCCTTGCTCAGCTACAGATGGATTTGTATTACAATTAAATGTTTGTAGTTGTTTCTTTATGAAGAAATATAACATTGATTAACCACGTTATGGATCAGGGTTCTCCATATGGGTAAGGTTATTATGCATCAACTGAGTGAGTGTTCTCATTATGGTTATAAGCTATTCAGCACCAGTTGTATCACCATCTACACTATAATTATCTTGAGTAGGGGGGAAATTGTCACGACCCGTCCTCGGGGCCCGTGCCGTGACTACCCCAAGCCCGCCTTCCATAGGCCAGGGGATGGCAACTAGCCCCAAAGGCGTAAATACCGATAATTGGGAAGGCATTGCCTTTATAATAGTAAACAAAACACCACAGAGTACAAGCGGAAGCAAAACACTAAGTACAAAAGAAAGTGCTGAAAAGTAAATGGGCTAGAATACAAACCCAAATGAAAGTACAACTACAACTGAACAAGTACAATAGCTGAAAGAACAGAAGCAGCTCCTGGGTCGTCCTCCTCGGATCCTACATGAAGGGTCGGTAAAGATGGCACAGCTCCTGGATCGTCCACCACGAATCCTACCTGAAGGGTAGGTACAGATAGCCTCCACAATGCTCTCACCCGTCAACCTCTTCCGAGTGTCGTCTCACCACGAAGTCCACCTCCAGATACTGACTCGTTGTGTAGTCCACCTCAGGGTACCGTCCAGTCTTCGAACACTCGGCCTCCGTCAGCACTGTCCGTCGTCTGCAACCAACACAACAAGGTGCAGGCATAACCCGTGCAGTGGTGAGTAAAGCGATACTCAGTAGGGACCCCGAGACCCTCAAGGTATCACTAAAGCCAACATGGATAACCACAATGAAGATCTCAACAGATAACCTCTACTTAGGTATATGGCCATACATATACCTAAGTTATCAAGTAACCCATCTCAATCATGAGGAAACACAAGGGTTATGAAGTCAATGGATAACCACAACCCAGGTATATGCCCATACATATACCTAAGTTATCAAGTAACCCATCTCAATCATGAGGAAACACAATGGTCATAGACTCAGCTCAAACCAGGATTTTCATTATCGAAACTGTAACTGCTGAAGAGCCCTGTCTCTGGAGTGTACAGTGGTCCTGTCATGACTCTGAGGTACTGCTTACTGACCTAAGACTGCTGAGTTACTCCTCCTGTCGAGTACTGTGGGTCTGCTTCTACAACCAAGAGCTTCCCACCATGGGTCTGCCGCTACAACCAAGCGCTCCCCCTCATAGCCTCAAGAGGTACTCCTTCTGTTGAGTACCACGGGTCTGCCGCTACAACCAAGCGCTCCTCCGCCGTGGGTCTGCCGCTACAACCAAGCGCTCCCCCTCATAGCCTCCAGAGGTATTCCTTCTGTTGAGTACCACGGGTCTGCCACTACAACCAAGCGCTCCACCGCCGTGGGTCTTCTGCTACAACCAAGCGCTCCCCACTAGGCTATCCGAAACACACCGAGTCGATCGGTCAAGCAGTCGTCAGGTCTCAGCCGGCTACACGGTCTCCGTACTCCGCACGCTCATCTCCGGTAGGGTCCGCTACATGAGTTGCTGGTCGATACTACAAGTATCAAAAAGTCCCATGAAGAAGTATCTCAAGGGACCACCTCGTCACAGGGGTCTCAACGCAACAGACGGCGCATCAATCAGACGCCCGGTCTGTGACTTAGTAGCCTTTTCGTCCCAGGGGCCCGGTTGGTTTCATGAGCGAACCAACCAGGCCGTATCGCAATTGTACCCCGAACTCTCGTAGGGTATACTAATAGGGACCGTTTCTCAATGAGATCACCAACGCCACTGACGGTTCGTCAAACGAACGTCTGGTCTGAAAGATAATAGATTTTCCGTTCCAAGGGCCCGGTTGGATTTCGGGTGCAATCCAACCCGGCCACTATCCAACTGCAACCAAAACTCAGGCGAAGTATGCCAAAAGTTCCGTCTCAACAAGAGGAAAACAACGAGAAAGACGGCGCGTCAATCGGACGCCCGGTCTGTGAGTAATTGGCTTTTTTGTTCCAGTGGCCCTGTTGGATTTCGTGAGCGAACCAACCCGACTGCACTCCGACGACATCCAAACCTCGAGCGGAGTAAGCCAAAAGATCCGTCTCACTTAGAGTAATTCAACAAAGTCAATGGCACGTCAATCGGACGTCCGAAACTTAAAATATGAGCATTTCCGCTCTGAGGGCCTGGTTGGTTTCATGTACGAACCAACCCGGCTGAACTCAAAGTATTTCGAAACATTGAGTGTGATATACCGAAACGACCGTCTCGATCCAAGGATCTCATCGCTGCTAACGGTGCGTCGTTCGGAGGCCCGCAGCTCAAGTGATGAGAAAAGGACCAAAAAGGTTTGGAAACAGGGGGTCTGGGGCCGGACCGACCCGGTCCGCCCCCTTGGGTCGGCCCGAACCTGGTCGACCCGACCCTGCCCGGCGGGTCGGCCCGGCTCGGCTCGGCCGAGCGGCCGAGCGAGGGGAAGCCGCGGGGGGCTTGCTGCCCCCACATGAAGAAACACCGCGGCCCCGGCCGGGGCCTCCTCGCCAGCGGACGCAGCGGCCGCGCCGTGTCTCTCCTCCCGGTTCCGCGCAGCCGCGGATTCGGCTCACCGCCGCGGCTTCAGTCACAGTGGGTTTTTTTTTCCGGCGGCGCCCCAGGCGCCGCCACGCTGGCGTGCTGCGCCGGCGGGAGCTTCCGCGGGCCACAGGACACGCTCCGGTGGTCCGTTTTGCGTGGGGTCTTCACCAGTGGTCCTCCCGGGATCCGATCTACACTGCCAGGCCCTCGAATCGCCCTTACGACCCCGTTTGTCGTCGTCCGCCGTTTCGCGCACCAAGAAAGAAAAGGTGCAGTGGGTTCAGACTTGTTTGTTAGTCCGCACCCACCGTGTTAGTGGTCTTAAAAATATTCACCCAACAATATTTAAATGACCAGGAATTTAATAACAAAGATTTAAAGTATCAAACCCCTACCTCGTCGAAGCCGTCGAACGAGCGTTCTTCGCAGGATTGACCATCGCGGTAGGAGGTGATCGTCGCGTCGCAGAAGGATCATCGCGTCGATGATCTCCGAGGGTTAAAGAAACACACAGATTTAATTATAAGAATTGAATCCATGTTGTTTTTATAAACCCAAAGGAATTAAAAAGGTCCGCAATCTCTTACCTCAACGGATGATCGAAGATTTGTCGCATAAGAAGGGACGTCGCAGAAGAACGTCGCAGGAGGAGAATCATTGGCGTCGCGGAACACAGTGTCGCATCGTCGATCTCCGAGGGTTCGGCGTTCTTCGTTGACTTTCGTCGAAGGCCGGTATTCTTCACGTTCTTCGTGTTCTTCGCGTTCTTCGCGAAGGAGGATGAAGGACTTAAGGCTTCTGTCAAAACCTCTCAACGAACAACCTTGAAGAAGAAAAGTGTTGGTCTTATTTTATTATATGCCAACAAATGAAAAACAACCTAAGTAACGACCCATTAAATCATATAATTAATTTCAACGAATAAACCGACCAATTAATAGGAGCGTTTAATTGTTTAAGAAAACGATCCAGTTGACCCTAATTAAAAAGGGTTTTTGAGGGTGTGTTACTTAGCGGAAAAGAAGCGGTGGGGCTCGTGCGGTCCCCACCTCACAAATATCCTACCAATAGGGTATGATATTTTGAATTGTACCCTATCCGCTATAACATAGGTTAAGCAGCTTTAAGTGGCTTTTAAGTGGCTTAAGTGAAATAAAAATAAAGTTGTCGCACCACTTTATTTTATTTCTTAACTTAAAGCCCAAAAATTAAAAGCCACACCCGAGCAAACGCAACTCCGGAAGAGGCGTTTCTAAGCAAGTATCAGCGTTGTGATTCCATCGGTGCCCTCGGAATTCGATTCCGAGCACCGGTTCAAAAGTTAGAAAAGCTCGCTCGTTCTTTCACTGAATGTACCTGAGCCAAACTTTGGAAAATGATTCCGGGCACACCGGGCCTCGGAATCAGGTGCCGTCAGAAACTTCATTCTTGTAAAATTAAGAAAAAAATTTTCTTGAAATTTATAGGACTTTACATCACTCCCACCTCAGAGCATTACGCCCTCGTAAAGCTTTAACACAAACTAGGGTTACAAAAGTGGTACTGAGAACGCATCTGAGCCTTCCGCTCCCATGTGCTCACCTGCAGGTTTCCATGCTGCCAAAGAAAGCACACCCAAGGAATAGACCGTTCTCATAGGATCCACCCCTGTAGATCCTTGATCCCCACTAGAACCTCCATGAAAGTCACCCCATCTCCATCGTCCATCTCCCCATGATCGATGGTATGCGAAGGGTCAAGCACGTATCTCCTCTACTGAGGTGCGTGGAAGTTGTCGTGCACCTGGTGCAACTGAGGTGGATGGGTCAAGCGGTAAACTACCCCACCTACCCATCTGAGCACCTAAGAAGGTCCGCTGAACCTCAGAGATAACCTTCCGCATTGGTCACATCTCCGTAAACCTCGTCGAGGTGAGACCCGTATAAGGACGTGATCGTCATCCTCGAACTCCAGAGGTCTCCAACTCCTGTTTAGAACATGAACTCAAAACGACTGCTACCACGAGGGTAAGGTTGACCGACTCAAGAGTGATCGGTCGCACCCTCCTGTGCATGAGTTACCCTGTGCCACCTGGGGTTTCCTTTTTCCCCGACCAAGGAAAACCCATTCCGACATCGTAGTTAAACCAAAACTTTTTTTTTTGCCTAATACAGTAAATCCGTGTATGAACTGTGGATCCAATCCATATGCCGACCAACATCGTAAGGCCTCGACGCTGCCACCAAGAGATTCCAACCAAAACTCTCTCCTCGAGGGTCTGACCACACCGTCGGCGTAAGTGTGATTATCGAGTCTCCTCCCAATGTATCTCCAGTCGTGAGGGTCAAGTCCACAGCTTACCGGAAACTCTAGGTCTGGAACAAGATTTGTGAAAGCAAGGAATGATTCATATCAACGTCCGTTACTACAACAGCTAGTAGTGGACACAGACTATCCCTTGAATCATTCTTAGAGCAATCAGGTCACACTCCTTGACCGCATGCAGTCGCACTCTTCCTCCTCCCTCCAGCTCCCTGAGCCTGGCGGGGATAAATAAGGCGGGTGGTTGTAGCATGTTAAGATGTACACCACCTCATGCTGCTCTCCTAGCTCTGCCTCCACGTCTTCTGCATCGCAGACTCATCTCTCTTTAAAGCTTCCTCTTCTTAAAACATTCTAACACGCCCGAGTCTCTAAGACTGGCACTGGTTTCCTGTTTCTTACTGCACTGTGCAGTCTTCATCTGCTCCTGGATGATCTGCACCTTCTTTAGTCTCAAAAGAGCTGCTATGACTTCTTCCTTGACGACAAGAGAAATCCGGTCTCATCCCCTGGATGAACCACATTCGTTGCCTAATACAGTAAATCCTGACATGAATGATGCATTCATGCCATGGATGAGGTCGTAAGGCCTCGACGTAACTACCAAGAGATCCAACTGTCACTCTTGCCTCCAAGGGTCGAGTCACACTGTCGGCATCAGTATGAGGTCACTTGGTCTCCTCCAGTAGAAATCTCGAAAGTGAGGGTCAAGTCAACAGTCTTAACTAGGACCACTCAGTATCAAGCAAACAAATAGGACAGGAAAGAAAACATCACAAGATAAGTGCCTTTTTATTATTGCATCTCATAATATAAAGACACGAATACCACAACAACATGGAACTAGAAGTACGAAGGACGTATCCACTAGTTCCTCTCCTGTCCACCTGCTCCCGGAGCTCTACTGCCTTGTCCACTGCTCGGCTATTGTTCAAGCACCCGCCGCTGCTTCTGCCTCGGTGGCTCCTCCAAAGCCTGCGGATCATCTGTTCGAGGAGTCAGATAGTCACGTGCCAGGTGACCCTTCCTGCTGCATTCATAACCCTTCCTACTCCTTGTACGGCTGGCTCTAGTCCTCTTGGACCTATGCATCATCTGTCTACTAGCAATAGATGACTCAGCTACTGATCGAAAACCCTGCGGGAAAGGTAGAAGCTCCTATACACGCTTTGGGTGTAGAGCTACTGGCACAAACTCCACCCTGAAGAAGGTCTCGAAGTCTTCCCATGTGAAGGTAATCCCATCGCAAAACTGGAACAAGTTGCTCCACCATCTGCCTGCTACTGCCTGAAGAAGGCTGGCAGCAAAGATCACCATAAAGTCTGCTGGCGTCCCCACTAGCCTGAAGACTCTCACCACAGCCTCCAGCCAATCCTCAGCCGCCTGCGGGTCCGTCTCTCCCCAGAACCTGGGTGGCCTCTGGCGCTGAAACTCCAGCAGCGCACTCAAGTGGCGTGCATCACCTACTGCTGGGGCTCGTGGCATTGGTGTACCAACGTATGGTAGTACCGCTGGTGCCTCCGCTGGTGCCTCAACTGCAAGAGGGCCCTGTACCGAAGCCTCGTCGCTCGACAGGCTGTCACTACGCACATCCCTCTGGACTCTATCTGGTCGTCTGAGAGAAGGCATCCTGAAAGAAACAACGTGAGACGGTCAAACGATTATACCTGGAGAGCTGACCTGGTTGAGCTAATTTTTAAAAACCTCTGGAAACACACACGCAATCAGTGTTTTCGTGCATTAAGTCGGAAATAAAAAGTTAGGGTCCTGGTGTACGGATACGTCGGCCGCCCGCACCAACACTAGACTCCCTGGACTGTTAACCACACCCAATACACTAAACACTATTGCTTCATATAAAAAGATCAAAGTCCCATGTTCTGCGGTAGAACCGAACTCCTCTGATACCAATTTTTCATGACCCGTCCTCAGGGCCTGTGCCGTGACTACCCCAAGCCCACCTTCCATAGGCCAGGGGATGGAGACTACCACCAATGGTGTAAATCTCGATAACTGGGAAGGCATTGCCTTTATAAAAGTAAACAAAACACCACAGAGTACAAGAGGAAGCAAAACACTAAGTACAAAAAAGAGTGCTGAAAATTAAATGGGCCAGAATACAAACCCAAATGAATGTACAACTACAACTGAACAAGTACAAAAACTGGAAGAACGGAAGTGGCTCCTGGGTCGTCCTCCTCGGATCCTACCTGAAGGGTAGGTACAGATGGCGCAACTCCTGGATCGTCCACCACGGATCCTACGTGAAAGGTAGGTACAGATAGCCTCCACAACGCTCTCGCCCATCAACCTCCTCCGAGTGTCGTCTCACCGTGAAGTCCACCTCCAGATACTGACTCATCGTGTAGTCCACCTCCGGGTATCATCCAGTCTTCGAACACTCGGCCTCCGTCAGCACTGTCCGTCGTCTGCAACCAACACAACAAGGTGAGGGCATAGCCTGTGCAGGGGTGAGTATAACGAAACTCAGTAGGGACCCCGAGACCCTCAAGGTCTCACTAAATACAACATGGATAACCACAAAGAAGATCTCAACAGATAACCTCTACTTAGGTGTATGCCCATACATATACCTAAGTTATCAAGTAACCCATCTCAATCATGAGGAAACACAAGGGTTATGAAATCAACGGATAACCACTACCCAGGTATATGCCCATACATATACCAAAGTTATCAAGTAACCCATCACAATCATGAGGAAACACAAAGGTCATAGACTCAGCTCAAACCGGGATTTTCATTATCGAAACTGTAACTGCGGAAGAGCCCCGTCTCTGGAGTGTACAGTGGTCCTGTCACGACTCCGAGGTATTGCTCACTGACCTAAGATTGCTGAGGTACTCCTCCTGTCGAGTACTGTGGGTCTACTACTAAAACCAAGCACTTCCCACCATGGGTCTTCCGCTACAACCAAGCGCTCCCCCTTATAGCCTCAAGAGGTACTCCTTCTGTTGAGTACCACGGGTCTACCGCTACAACCAAGTGCTCCTCCGCCGTGGGTCTGCCGCTACAACCAAGCGCTCCCCCTCATAGCCTCCAGAGTTACTCCTTCTGTTGAGTACCGCGGGTCTGCCGCTACAACCAAGCGCTCCTCCGCCATGGGTCTGCCGCTACAACCAAGCGCTCCCCATTGGGCTATCCGAAACACACCGAGTCGATCTGTCAAGCAGTCGTTAGGTCTCAGCCAGCTACACGGTCTCCGTACTCCGCACGCTCGTCTCTGGGAGGGTCCGCTCCACGAGCTTCTGGTCGATAATAAAGTATCACAAAGTCCCACGAAGAAGAATCTCAAGGGACCACCTCGTCATAGGGGTCTCAATGCAACAGACGGCGCGTCAATCGGATGCCCGGTCTGTGAGTTATTAGCATTTTCGTCCCAGGGCCCGGTTGGTTTTGTGAGCGAACCAACCCGAACGTATCTCAATTGTATCCCGAACTCTCATAGGGTATACTCATAGGGACCGTTTCTCAACGAGATCACCAACGCCACTGATGGTTCGTCAAACGAACGTCTGTTCTGAAAGATAATAGCTTTTCCGTTACAAGGGCCCGGTTGGATTTCGGGTGCAATCCAACCCGGACACTATCCAAATGCCACAAAAACATGGGCGAAGTATGCCAAAAGTTCCGTTTCAACAAGAGGAAAACAACGAGATAGACGGCGCGTCAATCAGACGCCCAGTCTGTGAGTTATTGGCTTTTTCGTTCAAGGGGCCCGGTTGGATTTCGTGAGCGAACCAACCCGACCGCACTCCGACGACATCCAAACCTCGAGCGGAGTAAGCCAAAAGATCCGTCTCACTTAGAGGAATTCAAAAAAGTCAACACCATGTCAATCGGACGTCTGAATCTCAAAATACGAGGGTTTCTGCTCCGAGGGCCCGGTTGGTTTCGTGTACGAACCAAGCTGGCCGAACTCAATGTATTCTGAAACCTTGAGTGTGATATACCGAAACGACCGTCTCGATCCAAGGATCGCATCGCCGCTGACGGTGTGTCGTTCGGAAGCTCGTAGCTAAAGTTATGAGCAACAGACCCAAAAGGTCCGGAAACGGGGGGTCTGGGGCCGGCCCGTCCCGTCCCGACCCACTAGGTCGGCACGAACTGGGTCGACCCGACCCGGCCCGGCGGGTCGGCCTGGCTCGGCTCGGCTGAGCGGTCGAGCTAGGGGAAGCCGCGGGGGGCTTGCTGCCCCCGCGTGAAGAAATGCTACGGCCCTGGGCAGGGCCTCCTCTCCAGCGGACGCGGCGGGCGGGCCGCGTCCCTCGTCCCGGTTCCGCGCGGCCGCGGAACCGGCTCGCCGCCGCGGCTTCAGCCGCGGCGGGTTTTTTTTCCGGCGGCGTAACGGGCGCCGCCGCCGCCGCCGCGCCGGCGGGAGATTTCGTGGGCCACCTGACGCGCTCCGGTGGTCCGTTTTGCGTGCGTTCTTCGCCAGTGGTCCTCCCAGGATCCGATCTTCACTACCAGGCCCTCGAATCGCCCTTTCGGCCCTGTTTGTCATCGTCCGCCATTTCGCGCACTAAGAACGAAAAGGTGCGGTGGGTTCAGACTTGTTCTTTAGTCCGCACCCACCGCGTTAGCGTTCATAAAGATATCCACCCAACAATATTTAAATGATCGGGAATTTAATCACAAATATTTAAAGAATCAAACCCATACCTTGTCGAAGCAGTCGAACGAGCGTTCTTCGCGAAATTGACCGTCGCGGTAGGAGGTGATTGTCGCGTCGCGGAAGGAGCATCACGTCGACGATCTCCGAGGGTTAAAGAAACACACGGATTTAATTATAACAATTGAATCCATGTTGTTGTTATAAACCACAAGGAATTAAAAAGGTCTGCGATCTCTTACCTCAACGGATGATCGAAGATTTGTCGCAGAAGAACGTCGGAGGAGGAGAATCGTTGGCGTCGCGGAACACGACGTCGTGTCGTCGATCTCCGAGGGTTCGGCGTTCTTCGTCGCCTTTCTTCGACGGCTGGCGTTCTTCGCGTTCTTCTAGTTCTTCGCAAAAGAGGATGAAGTACTTAAGGCTTCTGTCAAAACCTCTCAACGAATAACCTTGAAGAAGAAAAGTGTTGGTCTTATTTTAATATATGCCAACAAATGAAAAACAACCTAAGTAACGACCCATTAATTCATAGAATTAATTTCAACGAATAAACCGCCCAATTAATAAGAGTGTTTAATTTTTTAAGAAAACGCTCCAGTTGACCCTAATTAAAAAGGGTTTTCGCGGGTGCGTTACTTAGCGGAAAAGAAACGGTGGGGCTCATGCGGGCCCCACCTCACAAATATCCTACCAAGAGGGTAGGATATTTTGAATTGTACCCTATCCACTTTAACTTAGCTTAAGCAGCTTTAGGTGGCTTTTAAGTGTCTTAAGTGAAATAAAAATAAAGTTGTCGCACCACTTTATTTTATTTCTTAACTTAAAGCCCAAAAATTAAAAGCCACACCCGAGAAAACACAACTCCGGAAGAGGCGTTTCTAAGAAAGTACTGGCGCTACGATTCCATCGGTGCCCTCGGAATTCGATTCTGACCACCGGTTCAAAAGATAGAAAAACCCGCTCATTCGTTCACTGAACGTACCCGAGCCAAACATCGGAAAATGATTCCGGGCACACCGGGCCTCGGAATCAGGTGCCGTCAGAAACTGCGTTCTTGTAAAATTCCAAAGAAAATTAAGAAAAAAATTTCCTTGAAATTTACAGGTCTTTACAGAAATAACTACATGGATTGTGTGAATTGAAATGGTTTCCATTCATTCTACCTGACTCCACTTCTAAACAATGGCAGACACTAGATTTGTTTATGAATCACAATACCTAATTTCAAAAGAGTAAAATACATAACATATATTGAACAATTTCTTCATATAGTCCATATTCATAAGAAAATGTAATCCATGATGAAGTATTTACTCATAAATCCTTCATAATGGTTTGTAAACAAAATTTGAATTATCGTAAGCATATCTCTTGGGAGAGTCGTATCCAAGAGTGCAGCAAGGCATGTTGTCATCTACTAGGATACCCCGAGTCATGAGAGAAACACCTTTTAGAGTTTTCATGCCTATGTACCTCTATACCAGAGCCGCCTCTACATTTTCATATCAATACATGGATGTATTTCTTGGGGAAATCACAAAATCTCTACATAAAAAAATTAGGAAGTTCTTCTATACTAATCCTCAAAGTTTATCTTAGTTTAATGTTCTCTAATCAGAGATTTTATAAATTTCGTTTCCAAGGTTTGTACGAAAATTACTCTGATATCAACTATAACACCTCGAACCTATTTACCAAGAGTTGGTGCATTATTACATAACATTGGTATGATCAGAAGAGATCATGTCCCGAAAGACCAATCAGTTTAGTATCCTTGAATGTACTAGATACATACATAAGTTTTACATTACATTATGAAATGAAATAACAAAAACATTGTGTCCCCTTTGAACAGACTCATATCCCATAGCCTATTCCTATATATCAAGGATAATATACTTATTTGCATCCTTGGGAAAATAAAACATAAGAAATGGGTGAGCTCAGATGCTCAATAAAGATGACAATATAGTGGAAACTATCATAAATAAGAATAAAAATTTAATGTAATGTTTAAGACTAATACAAATTCCTTTAAAACATAAACATCAGTACAATATTGAAAAGGTAAAGAAAATAAATCTATTTACTTATTTACAAGGATAATATTCTAGTTGAATAATCACATGTAATATCAATAGCTAATATAATAATGATGGAATGTATAATATTGGACATTATTACCATATAGTCAGGGCCTCGTGCGAAGAATACAAATCATATTTTTTCAAGGCCTTGTTCCAAGACAGTAGTTTATCTCATGAGACCTACCGATGATTCAAGAATCTATAGCGGGCTCCACCTGTCATTTACTATGTCCAATGCATTCTTCATATGAAAATAATGAAACATAATATAAACAATTTTATTAAAACATGCATATGAAATGTTAATACATTAACCATAACACATGAATGGTTTAAAAATAAAACATCTATAGTCGAAACAATCACAAAAAATTGAATAAAATATGGATGATTATATTAATATAAATCAACATCAAACAAGTGTAAAATCCATCAAAGGATATTGACATAGATGAAATAAAAACAATTTGAGAGAAATATCTCTTTTAATTTTGAAATCATTTAAAAGTCACATAATTATAGAAGAAAGAATTTATTTTTAAAATATTTTTATCAGATTTTAAGTGAATATTTAATGGTGTTATAATGGCAGAAAATATCCTCCCCCACCGTATATGTTAAAAAAATTGTTTCTTTAATTTTTTGAAAAGGTCATAAAGTACCTTGTTTGGA
The DNA here is from genome assembly GCA_963277665.1 of Viscum album. NCBI lineage: Eukaryota > Viridiplantae > Streptophyta > Magnoliopsida > Santalales > Viscaceae > Viscum > Viscum album. Next base: position 1,005,460,577 of record OY728158.1, on the reverse strand, counting down.
AAGTGACAGAAAGATTCCATTCAAAACAATTTATAAACAGTAAAACAAGGGATTAAATGACTTTAACCCATAGCCTTGTGAATTGTAATAAAATTTTGAACTAAATTTTAAAGAAACATGGATGTGGGTGATAAATAAGTCTTAGTAGATACTTTTGTAAAAAAACATCAGATAATAATGATATTGTAAAATTAACCCTTAAATTGTACTTTTCCTTAGTTTAGGGTAAGATAAACTCATGTATAACAGCTAAACTATTGTTATTAAATTATAAAAGAACCACATAAATAAATATTATATCATATACGATCTTCTAACATTTCTTTGTTAATAATATTTCTGTAGTATCATTGTTTCAGGTGTTAACTGATTCATTTTACTGTATATGTTTTGTTATGTAAGTCATGTTTGTTATGAATATATTGTTTTTGACTCATATAAAGAATTATATTAAGTTATTAAACATTAATTTTAATGATAAAATGAAAATTATACTTGAATGGTTACGAGGGGGAATGAATCTTATTGCGTTCATGGAGACGGTGATCCGTACATACGCACGAGCGATAATATCATTCTATTGTTGGTGAAATCATATGTAATTGGATTTTATATCATATATATATATAATAATTAACATGTTATATTTATTAGTTTTTTATCAATTATACTATTTATTATACCCATCCAAATAATTAATTGTTGAATAAAAACTACACCACAGCGTGGAGATGGTAAGCCGTACGTACAAACGTATGGTGACTTTGTCAGTCAAAGGATGTATAGAATAATGAATATGGTTTTAACATATTTAAAATATCATAAATATATTTAGAAGGTATTATAGTTAATTTTTTGTTTTTGGAACAATAAAAAAAGGAAAAGTGGAAGAAGAAAAGAACTTTGAAAGGGGTGATGAATTATTACCTCTTCTTCAGGTGCTTCATTTTGATTTGATCAGAAGGGATCCTTAGGTTGGATTATTATAACATTAAGGCCTCTAGGATGAATTTAGGGTAGTTGGTAGGATATTTGAGTAGGGTTTGGACGAGAAATATTCCATGGATGTGTGAATTTGAGAGAAGGGGAAGTGACCTTTTATAAGAAAGTTGAGGGGCACCTTAGGAAAAGATTGAAAAATTATTTTATTATAAAGTCATTTTCGGTTTATAATGGCTCTAAAATTATTTATTTAGATGATAAGGTGGGTATAGGTCGAGAAATCATGACCAATATGATTTAGACAAGTTTAGGTCACCATATTAACCATATATTTTAGATTTAACTCTTAGTTAAATACTTTATCTTTTATCATGTAATCTTGTATTATTATAATAAAAGGTTTAATAAAAATACATTAAAACGACAAGATAACCCCAAGTGGTTCTTTATTGACATATGTAACCTTATCTCTGTCTGTTTATAAACCTTAGATCTTTATTAATATTATATAATTTAATAATATAGTATTTATTTTAAAAACACATTTATGTCAATTTTAAGGCTATTCTGTATTTGGTTTTTGTGAAAGTCAAAAAACATGATTACATTGAAGAAAAATATATTAAATAAACCCTAAAATTTCATAGTAAATTTTAAAATTAATCTAATACCTCAAAAGTTTCAATTTACATTTATTTGGATTTTTATATATTAAATTATTTTAATCTTTCCTTAAAAAGGTCATTACTGCATCTTCATTATGTCATAAATAAATTTCAATATTTAATGTATAAAAATTATAAATAAAATACCATGATGTATGAAATATTTATAGCTTTCTATAGATTATTTATAGTTGAATTTATTTATGTATAACCTATATTAAAAATGTTTTAGTTATTAAATGTTGAATTTAAAACTTTTAATTGTTCGTTAAATAAAATAATAATAAATGTCCAAATCTAATCCACGTGGATCAAAGAGGACCATATTTTATTCCTAAGGTTTATTTCGGTAGAAATAAACTTATACAATAAAATTAGGTCATGTGTTAGTGTAATTATAATATAATATTTACCTATAATTACACTAATTATTTTAAATGTGGAAAATAAAATTCAAAAGTCATTATTGACAAAAAAAATTTTCATTCTATTAAACCATATTTTAATAACTGATGTCAACCGAGTCTCTAGTATTTTTTAAATTAAATTCACATAAGCTGTAAAATTACATTTTAGGAAAATTTGCAAACATGCCTAGAGTGTGGGTAAAAGACGATAAAAAAGTCTATAAAAATTTATTCATCTAATCTTATTATAAAATTTCTCGAATGAATTACATTGAACTGATATAGTTATTATGTATCTATTTTTACTTAAAATAAATTTAAATAAAATAAATAAATTTTAAATAAAAATTCTAGTTTAATAAATAACGTAGTGTTTTTCACTATTCATCAAAAATTGAAAGTTTTCAGAAAAATACCAAAAATTAACCCTAAGTTAATTTTTATGTGACGAATAAAAAAATGAAGTCCATTGTAAAAAATATAATTTATAAATGTTCAAAAAGTGGGTATTACTATTTATAATGGCTATTTTGATTGGTCGTGGTGTGCTAGACCTCGAAGTTAATTAGAACGCAAGCTATTGTATTATTCAAAGTGAAGCGTAAAATGAATGCATGCGGTGTTAAATTCATTATTTTTGGAATAATCTGAAAATAAATATTTATGACTACACATAACATTTCTTAGTGTGTCAAAAGAGATGGATTAGTGACAACTTCTTAAAGGTATATTACAACCACTGACCATACGATCTTGGAAGTTGGACAATATCACCACATAATTTATAACTTATATCTAAAGAAAATAAAATGGAATCACGTTTATATGAGTTATACAAGATCATTTCACTATGACTACCCATTTTATCACTCGTTATAAAGACGTATCTATTAACAAACTAACCAATATTTACCTTATGGATGTGGTGATTTTTAATGGGGAACAAATTTGAAATATATTTTATAATTATCCAATGTTCACATAAAAATTATGAGGAAGTCTTCAAAATGATCTGATTACTCAATCATATTTTAGTATGGCCTATCACCACAAATATGATGTCTAATCTGAATAGTGTATTCATAAACATGATGAAATGCTGATAACATCCTTAATAAAATTTAATGGCGAATAGGATCAAATAATCCCCTTTGTTTAGTTCTCATACAACAATAGTTTACAATAAATTAGTCAAATGAAATTATTGGAATCAGTATATGGTAAGTTATATAGAACTCCTACTTCTTGGGATGAAGTTTGTGAGATAAGCCTACTTGGTCTTGACCCTTTGAATGAGTTATGAGAATATTTTCTTGCAATCAAAAAACATATAAAAGATTCTATAAGATGGAAGATGATTTATACCAATAGAAATCATAAAGAATTTGAGTTTGATGTTGGATACAATTTCTTTTCTTCATATGTCAAACTAGAATAGAGTAAAGCAATTGATAATTAAAGGGGTTTTATTCCCAAGGTATGTTGGCCACTTCGAAATACATGATCGCATAAGAGAAGTGGACTATCAGCTAGCACTTCCACAAAATATGTCTCATGTTCATGGTAGATTCCATATATATCTCTAGAGTAAGTAAATACCTGATCTCTTAATTGTACTGAATCATAAAGTGGTATATATGAAACATGACCTATCTTATATGGGGTATCCGACAAAGATGTTGGACTATAAATATAAAATTAATATCAAAATAAAACTCTCCTTGTAAATTTATTGTGAGGGAACCATATGAATGAATAACTAGAATAAGAATCGGACAACACAATGAGATTGAAGTACCCTTACAGATTCTCAACCAATATAATGACTTGAAATGTCTCGGTCAAAATTTCATATGGTGGGAAGAATATATTGTCTTGAATAATCATTTAATGGTTATCAAATAGAAATTTATTTATACTGTATATTTTTTATTTTTCACAAAATGGAAGTAATAAAAATATTATTAAAAATATATATCAATCATCATTTAATGAAACCAATGACTATAGTTAATAATACAATATAAATATAAAAACTAAATAATATAGACCAAACTATAGTATACTCCATATGATAAAACTCTTAAAAGATAATTAAACCATCCATAAAAATATTTATATTTAATAGAATATTTAATAATATATTTGCAATTTTCAAAATAATTTTAATAATTTTTTCAGAAAAAAAGTAACTGATGATGTATGGTGAATTTTATCTTGACAATAAAATGGAAATGTAACTATTGGGATTCAAACATTATATGTCCTTTTTTCAAATATTACATTTGGTAAATATAACCATTAGTCAATTTGAACATTATACCATATATCTTTTGGTTAATTTAAGAAAATGGGACTATACCTATTAGTAATAATGTTAAAATTATAATTAGTGTTTTTAAATATTATTAATAAAGGAAAATTTATGTAAAATGTATAAATGAAGGCCTCAACCATTATAACCAAGTCATTTGAATATATTTCTTCATAGCATGTGAGGGAGATGGCATCATTTTGGTTTAACCTTGACAAATCCCGTGTTGAGAATTTACGTTTGAAGATTGAGAAAACTCTATTAAGGGATTTTTCTTATCAGAAAAGATTACCAATATATCAATGCATTCCGCTCCACCCCATGAAACTAAAACCATCCTACACCTTCCCCTTTGGAATACATAGCCATAACAAGGTGTTACATGTCTAGTCTTTAGTCACATAAAACATAATTTATGTAGTATAAAAAATATTTTTATTAAACAGAACCCATTTTTTGAATAATGTTTATTTGTAATAAAGTATTTCAAAGTAATAATAATGTTACAAATTTATTTTTGAAAAAAAATATAATTATATTTTAAGAAAATATAGAAACTTGAATAAAAAACATAGCTAATCTCAAAAAATAATTTTTTTTATTAATTGTTTTTATAAATAATATAATATAAATCTAAATGATAAAATAATTATATAATTGTAACACCAAAATATTTTTAAAGGGAAATCTTTGCTCAATACCATACAACATACACCACCTCAAGATTAAAAAATAAACATTATTATTTAAATGTAATTGTTATAACCTAGTAATTAGAATGGAATAAATGAATAATATTAAATAAATAATGAAAATATATTTTACACATGTTGATCAAATGAGTTAATTTTTTACCAAATAATTATAAATAAAAACAAAAAACACTGGTATATAAAGTATTTGTTTTAAAAAAAGAACTAGTTTTATGGCCATAATCACATTTAATCTTAATAAATTAAATTAAACACTATTAGTGATTTAAATTAACTATGTTTTTATTTTTTATGTGAAACTAATTTTTTAAATTCATCCAATATTTTTGATTGGATTAATCTAACAATAAATTAAATTTTGAGAACAAAAAGAAATTTTTAGAATTTTTTTTATATTTTTGATCGCTCACCTATTATAAATCTAAAATCTAAAAATATTATAACTTTTCTGTTGAAAATATAAATTCTTTTCTTAAAATTTAATATCAAAATTAAATTATTTAATTTTTTTCAAACATTTTTCATTTTTAATAAATAATGAAAATATAGCTTTTTAATTGAAAACTCTGATTTCATCTAAATACTTCATATAATTAAATTATATAATAAATTCTTTTTAAAGTATAATAAGTTGAATTATACATCAAAAAATGCATTTTTTCATTTAAATCAAGACCACAATATAATTAAATATAAAAAAATTTCAATTATCGAAAAACTTAATTTAAAAATCTGATTTATCATTTTCTGTCTGGGACTAATTTTAAATATTATATTTCCAATTATATAAATTTATCTGATAAAATAGATTCCATATATATAATTATATGCTCTCTATTATTTTTTAAGGTCAATTTAATTTTTATGTATAATAAATTTACCTTATTAAAAAATATATTTATGTCTCTCTGAGTAAAATAGTGGCAATAGATAAGGTAAAAATGGTGAAATTATAACATACCAAAAAATTAAAAAATTAATGGTTGACTGATATATTTATCGACCCTAACCATCCTCCACAAAAATAATTAATAATACAATTCATTGAAATTAATTCCACCTAAATGTGGTTGACTTTAAATATAAAATAATTATTAATTTAATCACAATAACCCACCTCTCCTAAAGTATAAATACCACCACTCACTACCCCATTTAGACTCACAAATCATTTTAAATCCTAAAATATCTACACATACCAATACTAATCAATTATCCCATGTCAAAGTTCATCTTGTATGAATCAAATTATAATGACCCAAGCTAAATGTACATATAAATTACATCATTGTTTTTCAAAATACTTCAAAATAACAAAAACATTCAACTAAATACATTATTAGTTTAGATCCATTGAAAAATTGCAATAAAAATATTCTAAATTAGTAAACTATAATAAATATTTTCCACAGTGATTATCCACTATAGTTATTCTACTAAAAAATAATTCATTATAACCTATGTATTGAAATCATAAAAAAGGGGTGAAATATAATTCCCAATAAGGGTAAATAAAGGAAATGAGTAAGAAGGTCATAATCATTATGATTTGATAAAAAATAATAACATTTTAATATCATACCCTAGATAAAAATAATTATAATAATAATACATGGAAGAAATTTTGATATTTTAGAAGACATGAATCATAATATAATCAATAACATGGACCATTTGGTAATATCGTATGAATAATAAATAGGATTTTGTGACAAAAACAGAAAAAATGTAATATAATTCATTATAATTGAAGGATACATTCCAAAAACATATTAGGGAGTGTCATGGAGATTACACCTACTAATTGGGACACACTAATATCTCTAGTCACATTACCTTCCTTACAAGGGATCGGGTTTCCCCATCTTCCCATAGTTTCTCAGGACTCCCCATCCTGCCATAGTGGATCGAGTTTCCTCATCTTCCAATAGTGGATCAGGTTTCCCAATCATCCCATAGTGGATCAAGCTGATTTAGTTGAATACCAAAATTATATCATGATATATAAATCCACACTAAATGAATATGAGGGAGATATAGGTCCCACACCTCACATAATAATATCATCCATTCATTTTATATATGGTAATGAAACATTTTTCATATAATGGACAAAAAAAGGTTTTTTCATAAACATCAAATAATAATCCATAAATTTAAATGACCATCCAAAACATTTCATCACATCATAAACTATGTAAAATAGATAGATTTCATAATGATTTCATCATATAATAACCAATTTTAAGAAGCATGTTTCAAAAGAATAAAACTCATCGAAGAGAAAATAGAGTCCCAAATATCATGAAAATAAAACATAAACCAATATATAAATAATATGAATGGTATTCATGTATTATTACCCCCATAAATCTCAATCTATAACATATCATAACATCATATATATATATAAGGATTTTGAAAGATCTCTTGAACCATTTATTATGAAAAAATATCCATTATTTTAAAATCCTTTTCATAAAATATTTTTTAAAATAATATTATTATAAAAATGAATTAATATATTATTTAAAGTATTTATTGAGGATAATATATTATTTTCATTGAAAAAATATTTTTAAACATAATGGATTTTGAAAATCATTTACTTCTAAATCAGTGTTGGAAATTTAGAAATAATGATTTATATATTTTGAAATTTTTTTTATTGTAAACATATAAAATTTGCGTGAAAATATTTTTAAATAACTGTTTCTATAAAAACTAATCATGCAAAAAAAGCGAAAACTATTCTCCTAAAAAACATATAAAAGTAGCTTGAAAATATTTTAATAACTAATTAACAATAATGTTGTTAAATAAGTTTTATTTTATTTTGAAAGCCGTCTTCATTAGAAATAATTAAAATACTTATAAAATATATTTTAGGATCATTTAACTCATTTTTTATTAATCCCACAAATTGAAATCATAAAAATGAACACTAAAAATCATATAAAAGAACTTTCAAATAAAGTGTTACTTTTGAAACCCGTTTTACCTTGGAAAAAATATTAAAATAAAAAAATTTCATTAATATTTAGAAAATCATTTTTATATTATAAACCCATGTAATCAAATAAAGTAAACATTAAGGAAATTATGTCCATGATGGAATGTAAGTCCGTATATGTTGAACATTAAATTTTCACCTTAGAAGATTAAAAAAGTTCCTAAATCAAAAAATAAAATAATATTCCTTTTAAATAAGGTAATAAATTGAAAAAAATTTAATTTAATCATCATATGATAATTGTAAAACTTTTTTAAAAACATTTTTAGAAAACACATTTTGAATGAATACAAATTTCTGATCAAATGTAGAAATAAATTTTAATTTTCTTAATTTTTTTATTAATTACCATATCTACCAAAGATTGGAAAAAGTGTACCTTTAATTTTATATAACATTAATAATTAGTGATTATTTAAATTCATGAGATATTATGAGAAATTTATCCTCTGATTTCATCAATGGAAGCACAATCTTAAACAGTCTCGGTAAACGATGAGATTATACTAATAAACTGTTACCACTTTGGTAACATTGAATCATAATAAAATTGAAATAATAAAATTAAATGGAGATTAAGATATCATATAAATAATTATATTCATGATATAAAATGTTAATTTTAGTATATATACATATTTGAAATATTTAGGTGCATGGCATGTGTATCAAAAAATAAAATTGAGATACAATTACATTACCAATTTGGAAACTTTTCAATCATGAACCCTTTGAAATATACATCATCAATGAGATATTTAAATACACAATAATTAAATATAAGAGTCATATAATACATCTATGGGATTTATACATACCACATATTAGAAATAATAGGTGAACATGTATTGTGTCACATAGAAAGTAATAGTGAAATCAACAAACCTATACCTTAAGTATCGATATTCATTGTACAAATTAATAAATATTGTATAATAAATACAAGTTTATTATATGTTTACTAAATAAAAATATTATTAATTATAATACCATATAATTATTTATATTACCCACTTATTAACACTTCCATTTTCAGGCCATGTTTAGGGTAATAACTGCTTTGTTTTTGTCATGTCTCTTAATTTGTTATATTTTTTGTCCTCATACTTATATCGTGATTTATATAATGTAATACATGATATAAATATCATTTATATTAATTGTATATTTATTTATAATAATATTTACAAGATAGAAATATGGAATATAATCCTCCATTCTTGTAGACAGTTTGTCGTACGTACGCATGAATGTTGTTTCCATTTAATTATTGTATTTAAATGAATGAAAATTAATTATATATATATATGTTATAGTAAAATTATTATGTCATATTTATTATATAATTTTACTTATACAATCTTATAAATACTCCATTTAGAGTGTGAAAGAATCACATGTCATTGAGGTGGCAGTAGTCCACACTTCCGAAAAAATATTTTCATATTTACAAAAAATGGAAAGCATTAAATTATGAGTTATATAATTATTAAATAAGAATAAATACATCCTAAATATAATAAATATTATATAAAAATATAATTTTAATCATTTTTATCAACCATGAGAGGTGTTAGATTAAAAATTAATAACATCATTTCGTGAGGTGACTGTTCACCGTACACATGAACACTAAGTTCATTACCCATTAGATGGAATTGTTTATATGTGTAGGTTAAAACATTATAATTAAAAAATATTAGTATACTTAGAGTATGGTGGTTACGATATAATCATTGAATAAAAATATTTTATTTGGTTGAGAATGAAAAGAAACAAAAAGATTTTGAGAAAGGATGTTACCCATTCTTTGGGTAAATAATTTTGGTTTATACAAAAGGTATACCATGGATTGATTAATTCCAAGTGAAAGGATTAGAATATTATGGGATGTATGTTTGGGGACTATTTAGGACTATTTTAGAAGATCCAATGTTGCTTGATATGTGTGATGAAGGGGAATGGTGAATCCATTTTTTAGTGGAGGAGGAGTGGCATTCTTGTAAATACCAAAATGTAAGTAGTAATGGGAGGTCTCCATTTCTTCATGTGACTAAAAAAGGGAAAAATAATGGACTTAGGTGAATTTATTCTTGAACCAAATATCCAACACATAAAAATAATAGTATTTTTATAATTTTTTACAATATAATTTAAAACACTATATATCGTCATTTTTGTTTCTCATTTATGTAACTTGTTTTCCATCATTATAAATTTTAAACATCATAGAAATTTATGGTGTGATTAATTATAAAATATATGTACAATTATTTATAAATATAATAAGTAATTTTAAAAATAAAAAATCTCTTGTTTTTTGGAATTTAATTTTAAATGAAACACATGTAACACACAAAAACACCACTTTAACCCAAACCATGCTAAGAATGTTTTTAAAATTTAGGGGTCTATATTTTAATAATAAATTTTCATTTGATACATTAATATTCCATATTTTATATTTATTAAAAATTAAAAATCACATGGAAGAAGGTATACTTTATAATAATTTAAAATTATTTAATGAAATTTAATTAATTAAAAAATAAAATTAATTTCAATTTCCACATTATTTATTTAATATTAATTTAAAAATATCTAAAATGTATTTAAATTAATATATATTAGTTTCACACATATATAACATGTTATATTAATCTAAAAATTGGAACAAAATTATTTGTTATGTTTTTATACAACTATTTCATTTCAAAAAATTAAAGATAAATAATTAGTATAAAATCAACTCATTTATATTTCAAAATTATACATATAACAATAAATATGTTGACTTTCCTTATATGAATTTTTATAAGTTTTAAAGCTAAGGAATGTTCCTTTTTTGTGGTTTTCTATAATTAACATATGATATTGTGAAATTCTATTAAATATCATCCTATTATCATATAATATATAAACCCTGACTGGATATAATCAAAATATTGGAATAAAAGGTATTTTGGACAATTTTATTGGTCATTTCAAGCCTTATCATTATAGTTTAGTGACTTGTTAATCAAAATTTTATCTTAATAAATGTAATTAATTTTTATTCCCTTTAGTTATATTATTTAGTCAAAAAATATGTTGACATTATTGGACTATAAATGTCATACATATTACAAACACATATTTATGTTGTCTAATATTCAATTCGTATATTTTAAAATGTTAAATTTAAAGCTAATTTTACAGAAGGGGCGAGAAAGAATTTTTTTAAAGTAAAAATGTTCAAAATAAAAAAAAATTATATGTAATGTCAATAGAAAAATGATTCCAATGACCATCATTGGATTAATATATATATAATTGATATATTTAAAATATAAAAACAAAACAAAACATTATTTAACATTAATAATTACATAAAATATTAGGAATTTAGTAACTAAAATGTATTATTTTTAACTATATATCATGTAAATGAAACATTGTAGAAAAATTAAAAAAATTAAACATAATATACTTTTGAAATTATTAATGTAAAAATCATATTTATTTTAAAAACAATATTTTTTAATGTTTTAAAATATAGGTTTAAAGATGTTTGCCTTTTAAGATGTGGTAAGACTCCGTAATACATGTAATGTAAGGAATTGAAAGGATTTTCATTATATGTTATACAATTTTAACATAGTTTTGTGTGTACCATATGATAATATATATGTTTCATATAATTAAATAAAATCTTTGTTTAGTGTACAAATAAATAATAACATGGTGCTTTTAAATAACAAAAGTTATTTTATTTGTTGTAAGAAATGAAAAAAATATGAAAAAGATTAAATTAATTAGAAAAAAATTCACAAAATATCAAGGGTCACATTCTCCCCCCCATTAAAATGAATTTCACCTTAAAGATATTTCTTAGTTAAAAATAGTTTAGTACATAAATGTTCCTTTAATAGAACCAAATCATTAGAATAAATACTAAAACATCCATTAAAAATGAAATTTGGAACCATAAATGTTACCCAATGCAACCCATAAATAGTTTACCACAAAAGAATTGTTTCTGAATGTGAATACATGGAAATAAAAGAGTAATATAACCTATATGTTATATTTTATTGTTATAGGGAAAAGTATTAGGTTAAAGTTAATAATCACATGGCCATAAATGTTTAATGATCTATGGGGCCATTTGAATCATCAGTAAAGAAGGTACTAGGATAACCTTTTCGATTTCAAGATCATTTACCTATTATTGATAAATTTTCATGAGAATATACAATTCCTTGATTTAGTTGAATGTCACTTATTACAATTCCTTGATCAGTTTCCACTTCACCAATTTATCCAAAATTTAATGTGTGTTTTTCGTTCTTGAAGCACTAGTAGATCATAAAATATATGATAATATATCCCATCTATCATAAGTAACCATAAAAATATTGTTTTTAGAATAGGTTTTATAATATGAATAAATCCTCATGATTTGAGATAATACTTCAATCTAAGAAACTTCATCCAAATTATAACTTAGAATATTCATATATTGTTAATCTTATAACCCTTCTAAAAGATGAATATAGAAAAAATTAGAAATAATGTCATGAAATGAGTTTATTATTTATCCCCCATATACAATGTATCTCTTGGTTGTCACATTCTGATCTTCGAAATACCCTTATCATATAATCTATATAAACATGGTAATAACCTAAATTACCAAAAATCATTTTTAAAACATAAATGATTAATTATTAAAAATATTAATGTATATGTGACTTAAAACAAAGATGTTTTAAACTTCTTCTATGATTTCATAGAACACATTTAAAAAAATACATTATCATTTCTAAGGTTTTAAATACTATTCAATTTACTATAATTAAATAAATCATATATTAATCCATGATAAAAATAATTGAATCAAAATAATGAACATATTAAGAGTTACCTTACGTTATTTCAAAATATAACCATTCCATTAAATCAAATTTCTATGTCTTCATAACCATTAATTATACCTTTTCAATCTTTATTTAAAAACATATACTGAAAATAATTATATATTTCATGATTCAAAAAAAATAATAATTGAATTCCGAAATATATATTATTCAATCATGATTCTTTACACTTAACCCATTACATGACCTTCATAATTTTATTCCTTGATAACCCTTATCCTAGAATATGAAATTAGAATCATGTTATAGGGTTACTAAACCTCAATCTAATCATTCTTTTTATGTTTAATGTAGATAATACTATTAGAACATCCCATACTATTCATAAGTCATTTGTAGTATCCTTATCTTCTAAATTATAACCAATACATATACCACCATCTTGATTCTATTAATCGAATAATATGAAATTGATTTGTATAATTCCTTTAATTTAAACATTTAAAAAATTAAATGTTAAAAATGTACCTAATAGTTTCCACCTTTAACTAAATCCAGAAATTATAGAGTGGGAAATATTTATCATAATGGAAATCAAAGTAATCATAAGAAAATTACTTAAACAATGCCTAAAAAATGGAACATACTTCATTAATCTAGGTCACCTTATATTTAACTAATTTTTTCATATTAATCTTCTACATACATCTTTTATGGTGGTTCATAATGGTTTTTTTATTTCCCAAGTCATATTACCCAGTTGTTTCAAACCATGGGTGCACAAAGCCCCATTTTCCGATACATGGTTATGCTCAAGTCAATACTGACACAAATTTTTGGAGTTGTTAAACCTAGTTAGAGCTGTGCCTAAGTCACAGACATGTATTGTAACTATAAATGGATATATTTCTAAAAATAAATATATCAATCCTTTACCTAAATTCCACGTCATATTCCTACAATTGTCTTTATCCTTATACTTATCCATAGATACATCCCTATACATTCCATTATAAATATTCTTAGGGATCTCGCAAATGTTTTTTATCCATGCATAAAATAGATTAAAAAAATTTCTCTGAAACCACCAATCATGACCCATGATTAATGTACGTATAAATTACATATTTTTTTGTGTAATTCTAAATATATTACAGAAATAGAACCCCAAAGACAGTATCATTTTATAGCCTTTTGAAACATGGAAAAAAATCTATTTAATTGAATGGACTTAAATGGTTCTTTAAAATATATCCCCCTTGGTAATTATACATAAAAATCTTTCTTAATAACGTAGGTAACAAAATGATAGAAAATGGGTGTTCTCAAATGATCTGTAACGGAAAATAAAGTTACTATGTAATAATATCAAGAATATTAGGTACTAAGAACACGATCATAACATTTGAAAATGATACCATACATATAAAATATTCTAATAATGAGAAAATAAATAGATATTAACAATACATAAGTCCCAAATCATTATATTTTCAATAATATATACCATGTGATCATATCATAGTCCTAATGCAAAGAATTAATGGGAAACAAAAAAACATGAAATATAATTCCCTATCATTCAAGGCTCGTTACCAATAAATTTTTAGGGCACTTTAGGGGAAGAAACTATAGTAGAGACACAAGTATTCATTTCCTTGTAAGGGATTGGGTATCCCCATCTTCCCATTGTGGGTCTAGTTTCCCATCTTCCCATATTGGGTTAGGTTTCCCCATATTCCCATATTAGATCAATACCGTTGAATTGAATCACATCATTATATCATGAGATATAAATCATTACCCATTTCATCAGAAGTGAGTTATTGGTCCCACTAGTTATATAATAAAAACATTCATACATGTGCCATAATATAACAAATATTTCAGCATATCATGACCAATAAAAAGATATGGGTTTCGTAAACACCCTATGATGACATGCGAAATGAAATGGGTGTCATAAAAATTTCATCACCTCATAAGATATAGAAAATATATTGGATTCATTATTATTTAATCAATGAATAACCCATGAAAGGTATCATGTCTCAAAATCAAATAAATCAAGGAAGTGAAAAAGGAGTCATAAACATCATTATATTAGAAAAAATATTAAATAAATAATATGAATGGTATTATTTATCATGTACCCAATAAATATTAAACTATAAAAATGGTGAAATATTATGTGGATAAGTATTTTGAAATATCACTTCAAACATTTCTTATGGAAAATAGCCATTATTTTCATAAAACAATTTCCAAAATCCATTTTTTGAATGATTGGTTTATAATTTAATTTAAAACATTTCTTAAGGAAAATATCATTTATCCTTTGAAAAAACAATTTGAAATCATAATGAATTTTGAAAATGTTTTTCTTTTAATATAGCATTGAAAACATAATATTAAATCTCAAAATATTTTAAAACCATTTTCCATGAAAACATATAAAATAATATTAAAAACTTTCCGAAAAAATTTTATCATTAAAACTCATAAATTAATCCTCAAAATATTTCTAATTTTTCTCTTTGAATATAAATTGTCAAATTATAGTAAAAAATATTTCAGATCATTGAAGTTATTTTTATTGAAAAAATATTTTTTAAAACACCTAAATTATGCATTGAAAATAATTTAAAACACATGGAAATCATTATATTTTTAAAACCATTTTTCTTTAGAAACCATTTTAATGACATAATATTTTTGAGAGATTATGAAAAAAAATATTTTAAAAAAATAACCTTGGAAGCGTACAATATTAGTAACAAAGAAATGAATTTCATGATGACAGGTAAGTCTATACAAGCCGAATATTCCTTTTTCACAATAAAAGATAATAATAATAATCCTTTTTTGGAAAAATATAAAATTATTTCTTTTAAAAAAGGTAATAAATGGTTAATAATTCATTTAATCATCATAGGATAATAGTATCACAATTTTTAAATTTTATTTCTAAAACAGTGTTTTCAAATAAAATCTATTTTGGACTAAAAGGATAAATGATGTCAGATCATCATAAAAATAGCTTATTAATTATATTAGTTACCAATTAGTGTGAAAATGGTAACATTACCATAATATAAGATGAATAATAAAATTTAAGGAATTTCATTAGAGTTCAGGAGATATGGAAAATGATATATCATCATTGTAAAAAAATCTTAAATAATATTGATAAATTATCAGAATGTATTAACAAACTGTTACCACTATGGTGACATTGAACTACAAAAAAATTGGAAAAATAAAATTAAAAGTTTCATTAAATTTCATGAAATAATTATATTCATTATATAACAAGTAAAATGTAGTATACAAACCTCATATAACATATAGGTTTATAACATGGTATGTGTCTGAAAGAAGAAAAATTGAGACACAATTACATTACCAATTTGGTTACTTTTGAAACATAAAACCATTGAATGAAATGTCATCAAAAGGATATCTAAATACCTAAAATTTTAATATAATAATATTATATTAAATTAAAGTAAATTATACACACCATAAATTGGAAATACATGGTTAAAATGTCTTGTGACTCATGGAAAAAAAAGCTGGATGAGAAAAATCGCACCTTATGTCTTGAATTTCTTCATACACGTCCAAACATCTTGTATAATACAAATTTTATAAATTGTATTAAAGGAAAATATAATTATTTCTAAAACCATTTATTTATTTATATTAACATCTAATTAACACTTACATGATAAGGTCATGTTTTGGGTAATATCCGCTATGTTTTTTGCATCAGACTTAATTTGTTATATTTTGGTTCCTCAATATTATATCATGATTTATAGAATAGAAAAATTATATAAATATCATCAATATTAAGTATTTATTTGTTTATAATATTTTATGAATGATACAAATATTCAATGGAACACATCATTCATGGAGATGGTAAGTTACACGTACACATGAAAATTGTTTTTGTTTAATTATTTTATTTGAATGAAAGTACATAAATGAAATATATGTATATATACACATTTATTATAGTTTAATTATTATTTCATATATATCATATATCTTTTAACCCATCCTTCAAACATTCAATGTAGAGTTTTAACCAATCATACCGCCTTCACCAAGAGGTAGTCCACAATTCACTAAATGAACAACAGTGTTTCAAGAGGTGATGCAGTATCATTCACATAAACCATATATTTTTCATGAATTATATTGAAGTGTCTGTAAGTATATGTCAAAAACTTATATTAAAAAAATATTTGTATACATATGATACATATGTTATTATATATGTATGGAATAAATTTTTTTGGATTACTGATAATGATAATCAAATAGAAAACCTTAAGGAAGGATGTTGCCTCTACCATTGATAACTCCTTTTGGATTGCACAGAGGGATTCCTTGGATGGATTTATGCAAAATTTAAGAGTTATATGATGATGATAGATATGTTTTGTGACTATTTTGAATGATATTTTATTAGTAACAGTGTGTTGAGATTTGTGTGGATAGAGAAGTGTGGATGTCTTTTTATATGGGTGGAGGAGTGGAATTCTAGTAAATACCAAAAGGTAAGAGCTAATGAGATGTATCTATTAACTTTTGTGCTTAGAAATTGTACATATAATGAATTAATTTGAATTTTTTCTCAAACCAAATCTCCTAAAAAATGTCATTTTTTAATTTGATTATTATATTTCTCGTTTTGGTTTTTCATTTAGATAACTAGTTTTCCAACACTCTTAATTTATACATATAACTAAAATAAGTTTTGAATTAATATAAAATAATTTCCACTGAATAATAAATATTATATATAAATTTAAGAATAAAAATTTCATGTTTTATGGAATTTAAATTTAAAATAAGATCATATAACGCGCAAAAAACTAATCTAACCCAAACAGTGCAAAAAATGTTTTTACTATTTATTGGTATATATATTCCTTATAAAAGGTCATTTGTTCCATTAACATATAATATTATGTATTTATTAACACATAAATGAATCTCTTCATAAGGTGTGATGTTTATTAATTTTAAAACATTTTAAAAAGTATAATTTATTGTAAAATAATTTTAATTTCTATTTGGACATTATTTATTTAAATAAAATATGAATATTTTAAAAAATTATTTAAATTTGAATAAATTATTTCATAAATTGGGTAAAATTGTATATTATTATGAAAAATAATATAAAAATAATTCAGTAAATTTATTTTACATTTAATATTTTTCTAGCAATTTATTATATTTATTTATTTTTAAAATAATCCATTTGTGAGAGTTTTTTAAGTGATTAATTTTAATAATTCATCTATAGAAATTAATTATAAATCATTAAGGAAAAAATAAATCATTTATATTTTAAAAGTATATGTAAAATAGGAATTTTTTTTCATATCTTATTTTTTATAAATGTTAAAGGTTAAGAATGTTCAATTTTGTATTTTTATTTACATAACTAATGGAATAATGAACTTTAATTTTATAGTATCCCAATAACTCAAAATATTCAAATCATAAATGGATATAGTTGAAATAAGGGCATAAAATGAACTTTGAACAAGTTTTTAGGTCATTATGTCCCTTATCTTTAATGATTAGTCCCTAGTTATGGTTAATTTTTCTTAATTATTTTAATTAATTTTAATAACATTACCTAATATTTTTTATGAAATTTATGTTGATATTAGTATGCTATAAATATCTTAAATATTAAAAACTTGAATGTAATTTATTCGATACTAAATTAGTAGAAGTGGGTAAATTAAATTAATATCTAATCCCATTAAAGTGATGGGGAACCGAGTTTTTAATATTAAAATGTTCAAAAGATCAATATAATATATAAATGAATTCTATATAAAAATAATTCTTATGATATTAATTGTATTAGATTATTTATAAATGATCTATTTAAACTTTTAAAACCAATTGAAAATATCATTTATCATTAATAATTATTTAAAATAATAGGGAGTTTTTTATAAAATGCACCATTTCTCAAAAATCAACAAAAAATAAAAATTCACTAATAAATACCAAAATTCACCCTAAGATATTTTTGATTTTCTAAATTAAAAAATGACGTTTATTTTGGTAGATAATGTTTATAGAACTGTAAAATTTTAGTTTTAATGTAGGTTCTTTATTAAAAGGTATTAAAACACCAACTTATGTGTAATTAAAGCTATCAAGATAATAAATCATTGTGGAAAACAGTATCCAAACATATTGTTTAATGTACCACAAGAAAATATAAGTACTGAGTGTAGTTATATATTAACAAGATGTAGTTTACAATGAAAGAATAACTTGGGGAATTCATATAGAAAAATATTTATTCAATCTTGCGTGAAATGAAAAATTATCAAAAGTTTAAAACATATTTAAAAATATTGATAGAATATCATCATGTTTCATAAATACCAAATCCAATGTCCTCAGGGGTCTCTCAAGGAGTTTATATTTAAGAGGTAATCTTTTCAGTGTACCTCACTTAATTTATTGTATAATTCTACTTTATCCTCACCTCATTCATCTATAAATACATAATAACTCAAAAATAATTTATATATCAGAGTTTTATGTTTCTAATAGAATATATCATATACATTACATTTATCAACTAACCTTATCAGAATATATGAAACTATTCTCCATGTTATGTTGATTAATCACCACTATGAATAATGATTTTTTTGTTTCCCGTTATTAAATTTATTGATGTTCATAAAACTATAACTCTTATTAAATAATTGTGATATAGGTATTTTATACCCTATGTCATATTCTATAACCAATATATTGACATAATTTTAAAAATATGAAATTAGTTGGTGATGCTCAGAAAAAATCCATAATAAACTAATCCAGTTATCATTAATTTTTTAACTAATGACTTGTCCTCTATAAGATATAAAAATGATATATGTGACAATTTATACTTCTAGATGATTAATAATAATCTTTTATCCCAATTCTATAGTTGTAATTGTATTTTACATGAACATGCATAATTAATCACAAATGAACTAACCATGAAACCATAAATCAATACACCCAAAACCACGAAAATAATGAAATATTATTAATGAATTTGTCATATAATGTTACAAAGTCTTCACATACGGTATTATAAATATTAATATAATCCATTAAATATTTTATAACATTACTCAAACCATTATAATTTAGTTTTGAATACATTTTATGGAAGTCAAACGTGAGGTAAGATATTTCTTAAACCAATTTCCATACATTGTGTTAAATTCACACTTTATGATATTGTCATGTTATGATTTGTGTGAAATTACTTTTGAATATATTATAATATATATAAAATTGTTTTATATGGATTTATATAAAATTCATAAAATTTATTAATTTTATTGATGCTCACTCTAATGTAATGATATCTAAAAGAAAATTCATTTAAGAATATGTCTTATAAAATCCTCCTTAAAAATTATTTTTATTCCATATCTGTGTTTTAATAAATTTAGTAAAATTTGTTTTTACTGTATTATTGTTATTTTTTATGTCATTTTGAATAATGTTTTACTTTTGGAAAACCATTTGATATTAAAATCTTTTAATTTTCTAAAAGGGATTCTCTATGAATTTTTTGAAAAATAATATATAAAAGGAATGGTTTCTAAGATATAAAGAATTATATTATTTTACTTCCATCATGATATCATTATTATTTTTATCTTACATTACCATATTAAAATTTTATTTTGAAATAAATTTCTTTTCATTTGTACATGCACACTTTTTTGAATAATAAAAAATATTAAAATTAAAGGGTTATTTTCCATATGAATATTTATATAATAAAAGAATAAATGTTTTATGATTTCGATATAGTAATTGGGAATTAATTAAAATTATAGGGTTATTACTTAATAATCCAATGATGGGTGGTTACGTGATAAACCAATGACATGTGGTTATGTGATAAACCAATGACCGGTGGTTCCATTATAAAATAAGGACAATTAGTTATGTGATAACATCCATTGCATAGTGTACTCCATTGTTAGAGGTTGGATATGTTTTTTACTATATTTACGTGATGGATATTCCCCATTATATCTCATTTGTGAGCCCGATATTGCATATAAAAATTTTGATCCCCGTTATAGCTCATGAAAAATGCATAAGTCTGTTATGGATTATTTTTATAATTGAGCCTCATGTTTTTTCACGAGTGATCACAATATACCTTATATCATGGTTAAACCCCCATTATATCTCCCTATTTAATTATTTGGTGATTATACTATAATTATATTATATGGTTAATCCATAAAGAAACTATTTTGAAAGGGTTTTATGAATGTGTTTCTCTATGCTTCCAAATGGATTTTATTTTTCATTCTATGGGTTTTACTGATCTATTTGAACAAAATAACTTGCATTTTCTTTCTAAGAAAATGATTCATTTCAATAGGCCTGTTGAATTTTTGATAATTATAAATATTACATGGTTTTTGTTCACATGAAAAACATTCTACCTTCTTGTATGTCCATTATTGATATTTCATGTTTTAAAATGTTTTTTATTGGGTTTAAAGAACTTTAAGGAAAAGGATGAGATAAATGGGAAAATTGTGAGGATTGTTCATAATGAAAACACATGTTTTATTTTATATTTTTTATTATGAAAAATAGATATTGTGTTTATGTGTATATTAGTAATGTATGTGTTTAATTTTTAAGATTATGTACTAAAATTGTGTAAATAAAAACTAAATGATCCTCAAGTGAGAGTTATATTTAATAAACACTAGAATAAGTAATGTTTAATGTCATATCCTTATTGTTAGTATGAAATTATTGTTTATAAAACTATGGATAATATGATGTATTATTAAGTGTAAGTAATATCATCATGGTATTATAATTTTTTGGTTTACCAAAAGTCTAACATCTTTGATAAAATTTTTATGCCTTATGTTATAAAATATTATACTGACTAATGGTATTTTTGGTGACATTTATTTTTGTGGTAATTGTGGGTTATTAATTTGTGTGATACAAAATGAACGGTTTGAGATAACCCTTGATGTTAAATCTTATTGAGGTTTTTTTAGGATTTTGTCATATTTTTGTAATTTTATAACAATTAGATATTTTTAGAAAAAGGATAGCCTATAGACTAAGTAAAAACCTATTTCATCAGGCATGGCCATGAGTTTTGAACCCACAACAGAAAGGAGACTATGGTGAATCTTCTATCACTAAATGATGTTAATACCCATTTAGTATGAATTTTTTTTTTATTAAATACATTGATGCATAGGGAATACTTTAATTTATTAAAATATGATTCATCAATATATTTCTAGGGGATTGGAAAATTATTTGGTGATAAAGACATTAATGTAATTTTAGAAGATGTTCACAATTTTAGAAATCCTATATCAACATGGTAAGAAGGATTTTATAGGATTTTGATTAATGAATATAGTATGGAATGAATTTTAAAAATATATATTATTTTATACTTGATATATGGTGATTTATAGAAATGAATATCTTATCATGAAGTTTAAATGATTTGGGGATGTGCAGTATGGAGTGATATTTTAAGAGTCCTTAATGTAATTTGGAGATAAACGTAAAAATATATCTTGGAAGAATATGTGATCAAATACTTTTTAATTTTTGGTTTCAATAATAGTATAGAATATTCTGTATAATTTTAAGGATAATAATTTGTTAAATGATCTTTGTTGAACTTTTAGTTTCACTATTAATACTCAAATTCTAATGTATTTTTTCATCATTTAAGAGTTAAAAATTTATGGTGAATTATCCTATCTTGTACCAAAAACTTTGTTTCTGGTAAATTTATAATTAATATAGGAATAAATACTTATATGTTTATGGATTTTGTGATCTATATGAGTTGATTCTATTGCTATGGGTATAAATATTCATATTTAATACTCATCTATTAGATAAAGTATGAGATTGTGGTTGAGATTTATTAAAGGATGAAATAATAATATTCATGTATGTATGTTTCCATATGTTCACAATCTAGGATGTAATGGAATTTTCCAACTATAGGAAGAGTACTTTGAATGAAAAACATTATATGTATTGTTTTCTTTCTATGAAATCAAGATCCATTTAACCCATCACAAATTTATGGTTTTTTAATTTTTAAATGTCTCATGAAAAAAATCTCTATCTATCTCCATTAGAACATGATTATATGTTTTCTATTACATGTCGATGTTTTTCTACATAGATTCATAGTATTTCTTATCTTCTGGGACCATTTACTTTCCTTTCTCTCTAATTATGTGGTTTTTTATTGACCACTTTTCTGATGTAAGGTTTCGAAAAAGATTTTTTAAAAAGTAAAAAACATAGTTTATCATTAGTAAATTCAAATTTCGAGGAAATAGTTTTTTAAATGGTGGGAGAATTTAACACCCCAATATTTTAAAAGGGGACACTATGTTTAATACCATAGAACATAAACGACATCAATCTCAAACAAAAAAACTATACAATATTATTCAAATGTGATAGTTATCTCTTATCCGTTGGAATGACGAGAATGAATGAAATTAACTAATTTCTGAAAATATATCTTAAAATTTATTATCAATTGAATTCATTGGGTACATATTAATTATAAATGAAAATTTAACCAATTTAATATAATAGATTTGTTCTTATTAATAATATACTTTTTATGCCCATGTTGACATATTATCTTAATAAATTAAATTATTTAATATTAGTTATATATATTAATAATATTTTAATGTTCTATATCCAATAAAAAGTTTTTTGAAAATCATGAAATATTTTTTACAGGATTAGGATAAGAATGAATTCATTTTTATCCTAAAAAACTATATTTTTTTGAAAAAAATATTATTTCTCCATTTGATAGATAACCAATTTGAAATCGAAATTTTGATAATTTTATAATTTTTTTATAAAATAATTAACACCATTTTTGAAATTGAATATTCAATGTTACATCCTGGTGATTTTTGTAAAATTTTTCTAACATGTTTCATTTTTGATGAATAATAAAAAATAATGATTTTTAATTGAAATTGCATCTTTATATAGATAATTCATATAGATAGATTATTTTCAAACTGGTTTTAAATTATAATTAGTTAAATTATAATTCAATAAAACCAATTTAGGTCATTATAATTAATTTCACATTGAAATTGGATATAAAAACATTTCAATCATTGGAACATTTCAATTTAAAAACCTGCTTAATAATTTTGTCTTCTAGATTAATTGTAAATACAATTACTCTAATTCTTTTAATTGACTTGTTAAAATATATTCAATGTTTGGAATTATAATTTCAAAATTATTTTGTAAGTTCAAATTAATTTTTTTTATAAAAATGTTATCAGGGAAAAAATACATCTACCACTATATAAGTAAAATTGTGACACAGATTAATGTTATGAGTTAAGGCTTAATATACCTAAAAATTAAAAAATTCAATGGATGGTTGAGGTATTTATAGAACCTATATATGAGAGAACAAAAACTAATTTATATTCTAATTTAGTGTGTTAATACCACAAAATGTGGTTGAATTTAAATATAAAATAAAAATTATATTAATCAGTTAGACTCACCTATCCACAATTATAAATTCCATAACTCACCACCCCATATTGAGTGAAAATGCCCTACATCACCTATAATATCTGATAAACCTACCCCAAATAACTTTTCAAATTTCCAATTTCTTATGTTCTCACCCAATGACCAAATATAAGGTCCTCAAATGTCTTTCAAGGAGGTGACATCCAGGTCGTAGTTTAATCAAAAGTACCTCCCTTAATTCCTTTTTTCCTAATTTCCCATCCCATCCTTCAACAATAAGTCAATAAAACTAAAAAATCCTGTATATATGGAGCTTTGTATTTATAATTCAATATATCATAACAATTTCATTTCTGATTGCCTATAAATAAAACAAACAAAACTGTTTTCCAATTTATGTCGGTTAATCATCTCCATGATTAATGATTTTTTTCTTGTAAAATGTTGCCTTCGTGGATGGTTATAAAACCATAATTATGGTTAAATCATATTTTAATAGTTATATTATAACCTATATAGTTTTCTTGAATGGTGTAGTTAAAAACACCTTGATCAATATATTTTTATAGCTCTGCCGCTACTTGGCTGATCTTGGATCCATGCCCTAGGTAGCGATGATCACCACTATGGCCCCTCCCCCCTTAGTGGTGGAGGGAACTCCATCACCTCTTAAGGGATGTTTACTAACTCCTTACTCCCCTTTTTCTAAACATGATTTTATACACTCCTTGCCTTAAATTCACCTTTCCTCAAAAGTCATGGAGTACTTTAATGGATTTCGGCAACTATAAACATTGAATTTGGAGTTCACTGAGGCATACTCACTAAGAAATATAATGATTATTTCCTGATTGAAAGAATAAAATCCATTATTTTATGAATTTTATCACTTCATATTTTGATCATGGGTTTATAGGATTTAGTGATTGTTGGTCTTCTCAATTCTAAACATATCATGATAAGATTCTACCCTAAATTAGATTTTGAAAATGTATGGTAAAGTACACCATATATCAAAATTGGATTTCATTTTCATCTCTTAAAATTGTCATATGACTTATATATGAGGTCCAATTATCTATCTCTAGATATTTTGGTCATATTAACAAAACATTTGATTCATTTCTAGAATCCCTCCTTTATTCATATGTTATGAAATCTCATAGTGTGTTATCATTATTCTGATAGTAAAAATAGAGTTATTTTCTACACAATTTTACCATGATTTATTGTTAATGTTGAAATCTCTAAGACGCATATTTATTCAATTTTGGTTACATTTATTTAATGAATTTTTATATAATAATTAGATTGATTTATGTTTGATGCGTAGGAAAATGGGGCATTGGTTGGAGGTCTATAGAAGTATGAAACTACTGAAAAGGTCTATTGGATTGTATTAGGTGAAACCCGCCACATGTGATGGTTATTGGACAAGGATATTGTTCACATGATCTCATACTAAGTAGTTTATGAGTTGTAGAAGCATGCCAAGGCTCTACCTCTTTTCTTGATAGTTAAAACTATTTATACTAAGATGAAAGGTGATATATTATGGGTATGTTACACAGGTGAATCCTTCAATTAGAGTAATGATGTGTCTTTGGGTAATAATATTGAAAATGTTTTAGAACCTCATACATGTGCAAGGAATCTATCGCACAATTAGGAAACATGATATGAATATATTTATGCAATGGGAAATATTTCATCATAGGATTAATATGTCATAACAAGAGAGGGAGAGACTTCCTTAGTTGTTAATATAGACATGCACTTATAGTTTATTAATCATGGTACAGATGTTAAAATTATTCAGTAAGTTTATTCTAGTTACAATACCTGTATGGTCACTAAATGGGTGTACATGGTGGAAAAAATACAAAATCTCAACTTATGGGTTGAGGTTTTATATAGCTAAGAAATTCAGATACAGGGAAGGATCTAAAAGATGTTATCTTTGTTAAATCATCCACAATTAATAAAATGTGGGAAGATGTTTCTACTAATTAATGGGTGGAGGATAAAAACCCGTAAAAAGTATTGTACTATGATAAATCAACATACAAGGGAATTGTTACATTTGGTAAGAAGAAGATGATTGATAATGAGAGGTTTACCTCAACCCACCAAGATAAAACCAAGGAAAGATAACTCTAATATACCAAAGATCATGTCTACCATGTCCTTCTCTAAGGTGTTAAGAATTAAAAATCTAGATATACTCAATATATTATATCATGGTAATTCTCAATATGAATGGAAAATATATTATGAGTCTGGTTGTGGGGATTACCTTCCATATTGCTTATGACGAATGTGGGAAACTATTGAATTCTTCATATATTATCCTCGTTATGTTTTTATTTATCTTAATAAATGCTCACTGGTTTTTTATTTTGAATGGAAAAGTCTGATAATATTATTGAACTAATATATACACATAATATTAAATAAAACAAAACTATTTTGTGATGCTTGGGAAAATAAAAAAAAAACAAAACCATTTACCATAAATGGTTAATCTAATAAATAGTCCTCGTATAGGAAATAAGTATAATATATGGGAAATTTTTTATGTGTATGTTATTTAATACTGTTGTATTTTACTTATGTAGTTGTAATCCTATTTTAAAAGAACATCCATGATTATTCATGGATTAACCTACCATGAAACCAAGATTCATACACACCCAAAACAAGGATAATAATGAAATATTTCTAGTGAACGTGGCATTAAATGTTATAAAATCATAAAATATGTTATTATAAATATTAATATAGTTATTTAAAGATTTTATAACATTATTCAATCAAATATAAATCAATTTTTAAATCATTTAAATGAAGTCAAATGTGAGGTATCTGATTTCCACACCTAATTTTCAGTCTTAGGGATAAAATTTTACTTCATGATTATGTCATGAAAAAATACTATAAAATTAGTATTGAAGATATTTTATTGTATTTGGTCATTTTTGTGTCTATTTAATGAAACAATATATAATCAATTCATTTTTTGATGCTCACTATAATGTAATGAAACTTATATGAGATATTTTAAAAAATATCTTTGTATTCCTTCCTTAAAACTCACTTTTCCTTCTAGGTCTATGTATTCAAAAATAGATTCCAATTTTTTTACTATTGTAAAATGAATTTTAAACTCATTTTCAGTCATGTAAAACTTTTTACAATAATGTTTTAAAATTATTCATTTTTTTCATTTTGTCAAAGTGGTTATATGTGACTTTTCCAAAAAAAATATGTAAGGAATGGTTCGAAACATATATGGAAAGATTGAATTTTAAATACATCATGATATCTTAATTATTTATATCTTACATAACAATATTATAATTTTATTTTCAAATAATTTTTTTCTATTGAACACGCTCAATTTTTATAAAAATATAATATTTCTAAATTAAAGGGTTATTTTACTTCTCAATATCTACATAATGCAACTATTAATGTTTTCTAATTATGATACGATTCTTGGGAATTTTTTATAATTATAGATTTTTACATGATAACCCAAAAACTGGTGGTTACATAAAAAATAATTGAGGGTGGTTAGGTGATAAACCAAGGATGGGTGGTTCCTTGATAAACCAAGGATGAGTGATTATGTTATAACCTCCAATTCATTGATTACTTTAGAGTTTGATGTCATTCAAATTGGATAATATATTTATGTTATGGCTTGATCACCATTATAGCTCACGGGTGTGCTCGATATAACTTATATTATGGTTGATTCCTATTATTTCTCATGAAAAACATGTGATATTGTTATATCATATATGGAGGGTTGACCCCCCTTTATTATCACAGGTGATCCCGATATGACTTTTGTGAATGGTGATACCCTCAATAAGACTATATTACATTATATAGTTATTATATTCTATGTCAAACATATGGTTATTCAATATAATTTTTTTTTTGGTAATGGATTTATGAATGTGATTTTATATGTTTCAAAAAATGATTTTATTTTTTAATTATATGGGTTTTAATGATTTTATTTGAGCTAGAAGTTTGTGTTATTTCCTAAGAAATTTATTTATTTCAATATAACAATGGTATTTTTGATAATGGTAAATATTATATGGGTTTTAATGTTTTCACTAGATTAATTTTTTCCTTTCATTTAGGCCTCTTACTTAGCCTTTGTGCTCTTTCCATGTTTGATTTTTTTACTAGGTGTAATGAATAGTAAAGAAAATGATAGGATATAGGAAAAAATTATGATGAATTTTCAAAAGGTTAAACCATGATTTATTTAAAATCTTTTTTATGAGAAAATGGTTACATTTAATATGTTTACACTTTTAATGCATGGGTTTACATTGTAAGAGATTGTCGATATTATCTAAAACACTAAACAAAAATATCCTCAAATGGAAATAATATTATAAAAAGTAAAATAAGAAATGATCAAGGCCATATCAATACAATAATGAAATAGGGTATATTATAAGTGCTAGAAATTAGAATGTGTCAAAAAAATTATTTTCATTAAATAGAAATATTTATACGTAAAAGTTAAATTTATCATATTTAAATATTTTTTTGCAAAAATAGATATTATATATGAAATTACGGGGTCTAAATTAGGTTATGGTGATTTTTTAAAATTTATCTGAAATACATTATTTTTTAATTTATATTTAAAATATAGTTTTGGTTTTTGATATTTTTATGACCTCATGTTAATTTTAGAATTATTTAATAATTAATAAACCAAAATACATGAGCTAAATATTTTATCTTATTAATATTATGTATTTTATAAAATTTTAATCAATTGTGAATCATATAAGTGACTTTTTAATGAATAAAATTGAATTTTTTTTAAGAAATTATTTTGTTTAAAGTTTTATTTTTAATGAAAAATAGCTTTCAAAAATCTTTTTACATCTATTGGATTAAAATATCATAAAATATGACTAATATTTTCAAATACATGAGAAAACCTCATGGTGAAGACATTGTTTTTTCATTTTCCACAACCTAAATTACTAAGACCTATGTTTGAAAATAATTAAACAATTCTATAATGTTTCCTACAAATACCCACAACTTTCCCACTTCTTCTTAACAAAAAATTAACCATCTAGGATGTTCTGTTAATATATTTCCCCAATAGTACACCAAGGTTTTCTTAATCCCCCATGATTTCATCCTTATGTTTTAGGAACAACTCTTCAAGGTAAATGAATCCTACACATATATTTTTCATTAATCTCTCCTTATTTGTGGTATGTTTTTAAAATATTTATATACTATCTATTCATATAATTTTTATTATCCCATTCAGGAAAAAATCTACATTTATTAATTGGATACATTATTTTCTCCCTCGTTTATTACTTCCCTTATACAACATTCTATAATTGTTATTCTATCAAATTTGTTTCAGAAATTTATCCTTATTATGAGATATTATAATATAATGAACACCCAATACTCTTCATTTCCATTTTTATTCACCTTGATGAAAATAAAATTTATTTATATGGAGATTTATATATATGGATCTGTTATTCAAGTTCAATTTTCTAAAAATTATGTTATGGTCATGTATGTATGCATTTATAAATGCAATGATTTTATATTAAACATGTACCTTATTCTCGTTGGGATATTGATGAAATTATTTATTATGATATATATGGATCACATTAATTAATACATATGAGGGTGGTCCCTGATAGTTCTCTAATTCATTGGGTAAATAATTTAATCTCTAAACATGACATGTTTTATGATTCTTTAGTGAATAAAATTGGTAATTTTCATTTACGAGACCTTGGTGAGAATCCAGTATGATATACTTGTGAATTCTGAATTATTATATAGTAGATATGTTTCCATGATATGATTCGAGTAATTTATATTAAGAAAATATTAATTTTATCTTGATCATGCTATATTGATATGCCTTATGTTATTTTTGATATGCCTCATTATAACATGATATATTTGTACCTTATTTATTATTTTAATTAGATTCATGATCACCCATTTCCTTTGATGTATGTCCCGTGAATATGAGATAATATAAATGTAAATTAGGGTGATCCCATGAATAATAAATTCATGTGGATTTAGATAATGTTTTATGTTCTCTTATATTATGTTCCTAATTTTCAATTAACAAATCATTAAATTATCTTGTGTGTTTGTTCCATGAAATGAATAGATTATGTAATAAAATGAGTGATTTCATAGTGTGTATTAGAAAGAGTTTAGTTTCTTGTATAAATTATATCTTTACTTATTTACTAAATACACTATGGATATCTTTAAATATAAGAAAAAATCCATAATTTTGTTTAAGTATTTAGTGAGTGGTTTATATGGTGATTAAGATTAGTTTTGGGGACTATATTTCAATAAATATTTTCCAAATTTGATGTAATGAAAAATTGCTAATTAATTCATTGATTTGAAGTAGGAGAAAAATTAATTAGCTAGATGAAATGAAATTAAAAAATAATAATTTATTTATACACCTCTAGCTTTGTTAAGGATCTGATGGGAATGGTTAAAAGATTATATAGCGGACTAAGACCCCATATGCAGAGGAATGTTGAAAGTAGTGACAATGAATTCTTTGAGGAGATACCGTGTATTATTATGAAGGCTGAATTGGAGTTCAGAGAGACATAGTGGTAACATAGGCCAAATAACAATAATTGATTAATCGTTCTGATCTTAGGGAATAATTTTAATATTGGATGATGAGGAATGAATATTAAACTCCCGACAAAAAAATGGAAAATCTTTCAGGGAACTTATTTATTGGGAGTGGGAAGTGATAAATGTATTGAAGATATGTCCACATATCTCAGAACTGTGGTAGTGAGGTGAATCCTTAAATTCACAATACTAGAAACATCAGGAAGCTGGTGCACATCCATAATGAATTTCAATGGTTTATGTTTTTACATTTCATAACCATTCCAACTAATACCTAAATCAAAATAAATTGGAGGGACATCACCATCAAGCTTGAGGTAGGACAATGGACAAAGGTGAGACATTCTTAGTCATTAGGGAGGAATTTTGGGCTCTAGGTTATTTGGATATAGGTGCAATTATATTCAACAAAAATCTATATAATAATATTTTTTATTCTATTTGTATGCATTACTTTATCTCACCCATGTTTTAGAAGAATATTAAATAAGTCATTTTGTTTCTAGAAACAGAATTATCAACCATGAATTAAGAAGGGACTACCCTAGCATAAAAAATCATAAAATTTATTACATTAACATTATAATGTATAATGTCATCGATAATATAATATTCATTCCCTTCGTGGAATTTAAAACTATAATAGTGATGAACTGGATCTCTATGTTTAATTAAAAGGTCAACTGAAGAAGAATGTAAAATTCATTAGTCATGAATGGAAACCTGTAGTTTATTTTAAAGGAGTAAAATCCCGCATAATCATTTTCTATAATCATCCCACATAGAATTACTTATATATATGATTGGTGAATAAGGATAAATAAATGAAATTATAGTATTAGAAAATTTACCCATATTTTATGAATACATTTATGTATTTTTTAAATAGTTAATTAGACCACCCAAAGAAAGAGAGGTAAATTTTTACATTGAACTCATACCTAGACCTAATATTATATAAATGAACACATATAGAATGGAAATTTTGTATTTATAGGAATCAATGACACAACATCACATTCATTTTGTGAAGGGGTTTATCTTACAATGTGTGTCTATTTTGGGAGATCCTTTTATCATTTAACAAATATGTTTGGATCATTTTGGATATTGATTATTTATATAAAACATAACATGATTATAGTACAGAACGAATACCATATCTGAGTAATTTATTATTTATTTTACCAAAATTATCACCCTCAAATTTTCTCCATGATTCAATTCCGATATTGGTATAATCAATTGAGACTTGTAAAATTAGATAATCCAAATACTAACATCCAAAGAAGATATGTGTTTTTTGTGTTTCTTGTTATGGGTTTTGGTATTTATAATACTCCTTTTATTTTATGTATTTGATGAATATATTTTTTTAAGAAAAAAAGAAATTTTTTCAATTTTTAATGATGAAATTTTGATATAACCCAAAAGTCACAAGGATCATAAGGATTACACAATACTTATATTGAAAACTCTATTGTTGGAAAAGATTCCTGGAAAATCGAGAAAATGTGAATTTTATTTAAAACATGTTACATTCTTTGTGAACATTGTATACAATGACGAAATATCAGTTGACCCTATAAAGGAAATGGTTATAGGGGACTATACTCATTCTAAATAAATAATTTTGATTTATATCTTCCTTAGTTTGGAATGATGTTATTGAATTGTTTTGAAAAAAATTTCAAAATGTTTTATCCACTAACAATGTTTACTCAAAAGGATTTAATTTTATATAGATAGAAGAGTGTGACTAATGTTTCCCCAAATGAATAAAGTGATTTTTATTTCACATATGCTTACTCTACCCTCTATTAGGGAGGGGTTTTTATGTATATTGATTCATCACTGAATTGGAATGAGTGCGTCCTCATGAAAAATATCATTGGGATTTCTTATTAATATAATAATTTAATTTCTATTGATAAAAACTATATTACTCCGGAAATTGAGATTACTATTGAATTTGTTTCTTTAATGATATGGAGTGTGTAAATTTATGGAGGGGGATGTGATATATACATTGACCACCAATATTTGTAATATGTATTCATCTAAAAATTGTTTTACATGAGATAAAGAATATATTTGGATTTTCAAAAAGTCTATTAATGATCAATTCATTATCACCCAAGAAGTGAAAATAAAATCACTTAATAACTATGTAGGAAATACAATGTTTTACTATAAATGATGAGGATTTAGAAAGATCCATTGATTAATGAACTAGTACAGTTTGACATGGGAATCATAAGGTATGTGAGATCACTAATCCTATTAGAAATTATTTTTCAACAACTATTACTATATAATATGAATACATATCGAAGATATTATCCTTGGATAAAAAATAAGATATATAATTTGATTAATGGGATTAATCTTGTGTTTAATAATTATCGATAATGTGTACAAATATTTTTGCAATCTATATATTCCCTATCAATCCTGAGACAAATAATGAGCTAATGGGTGATTCCCATAGATCTTCATTCTCTACACATCCCTAAGGGTATAAAATATATATGGTCCTTTATGATTATTATTATGGGTATAACATGAGAATGGATATTTTTTAATATAAAACAAGGTTTATCATATGTCAACATGTGAAGTAATATTGATAACATTCTATAGGGGTATTATAACCACTCCCTATACCAACATGGAAGTGGGAAAATATAATCATGGAATTAATCACTAGTCCACCAAGGTTATCCAATAGAAAAAATTCTATATGTCTTATAGTGTATCAAACCCCAATAAATTCCCATATTAGCACTATTTGGGATGATTTATCTCTTGAACAACCTTCTATGATAAACATAAATAATGTGATGGGGCTACATAGGGAACCACATTAAATATTTTATGATCATGAACCACGGTCCACATTAAAATTAAGAGGGAATATTGAACATGATCTGAATACTGAATTGATTTTTTATATGGCATGTAACCCCCAGAAAATGGCTAGTATGAATAGATTATTCATATAGTTGAGGACATGCTGAGGAAATACTTAAGGAAATTTAATGGTGGATGATATTATCACCACCCAGTAGTTATGGTATAATATAAAAGAGATTCCTATAATGTATTCTAATGATCCTTATAATTCTATATTTTTTAAGTGATGCTAAACTCTAACGTATTGGGATGAAGTTGGTGAGGGATTTTTAGTTTAGAATAATCTTGTGCGAATGTAGTCATAAAATTTTCTTGTCATCTCATAATATATAAAATATTATGATATTCGTTAGAAGATATATACTGAAAAAATTCAATGGGACATGTATTTTTATGTTAGACACAATGTTTTCTTTCAAATATCCCTATAGAATAGTGCATTATGATTTTTAATGAAATATAATTTTAGACCTAGGTATATTATCCCCTTTGAAATCCTTGATTTCATTGGATCAGTACCCTATAAGGTTGAACATCCACCAAATCTAGATCTTGTTCTTAATGTATTCCATGTATCACTATTGATTATATATATACATGATTCCTAAAAATAATTGAATTCAGAGGTGGTACACATTATACATGACCATTATTTTAAGGAGGATCTGATGAAGATCACAAACCATAGAGAAAACTATCTAGTTTCAAGACAACAAACATTGTGAATATTATTTTCATGAAACCATAAATATGAATAAAATACTTGGAAATTAGAGAAAAAAATTAGACTGAACTACTATAAAATTTTCTCAATTTGGATAATGAATTGAAATTTCAAGGAAAATATTATTTAATAGAGTAGGAATATAATGGTATTAAAATTCCATTTATGATTAATAGAATAACATTTATACATAATGACTATTTCTTTTTCATATAAAAGAATTAAATATAAATATCAATACTAATGAATTAATAATAATAATATAATTATATAAACTATAGTACTAAAGAATATTATAGGAAGAAAAAACTAATGAATATCGACCAGTGAACGATATACTAAATATGACCCAACTATATAAAAATTATTCAAAAAGTCATGAAACTATATGAAGATGAATAAAAACTAAGAATATAATTGATATTATTGAAAGATTTTTAATACCCATTGGGAATGATTTTTTAAATGTTGATGAATTGTGATGTATATATAGGGAAAAAATGGAAATGTTCCTTTTTGGATTTGAATTTTATATGAGTATTATTCAGTAAAACCATTTTATATTTTGTCTGTTTGTAACCGTTACAATTATTATAAATTTTACCACTATAACTACTGTTTATATTTTGTAATGAGATATGATAATTGATGTATAAATATGGAAGGATGACCTAAAATAGTGTATTCATGCTATTACAATTCCATTTTATCTTAACATGGGAGGTTCGTTGCAATACAAGGATTTTCCCTTGACGAAGACCATATTGAGCATCCACTTGTGAGGTTAGAATTATATATTCTATATGTGATGTTCAAGTTATTGATGATCATCAGTTGGAAAATTTTAGTCAATCCACCCCATAATACCCACACCATTACAAACCTTATACTTAGGGTAAACACAATAGTAATAAGTGGTTATGTGTCTAGGACATCGTTCTTAAAGAGTAATTTTTATTTTATAAATGAATTGTTTTATTTCACCATTCCCTTATTTTAGAAATTTTTTATATAATAATGTTTATTTATAATTAATACTAATATGATATAATTATTACTGAACACAAATAAACATAGTTTTATATTTTAAAAATATATACACTTTAATACTAATTTTTGGTGTCCTACATAATATTTATTTCAATAAAATATTATTTTAAAACATTATTATTTAAATTAAAATTTTAAAATAATTTTATAATTTAGAATATAATTTTAATTAGTAATAAGTATTTTATTTTCTTGTCAAATTAAATTTTTTTCAATAAATAACAAGGTTTATATTAAAATTTCAAAAATTATCATATTGAAGGATTTACTTTGATAAAAATATAATATATTTCAAATCAACACACTGAAATTTGATTTGGGTGATCTTTTTTGAATTCCATAATATATTTTATATTTCATTGAAGTGTAAAATTTTAGTTATGGTGTTTTAGTTTGTTTTTAACCTCATATGTATGTGGTAATGATGGAATAAATAGTTAACCAAAATATAAATACTAAAATATATAATTAAATTATTATTATTTATTCTAATATATTTTATTCAATCTGAAAACCTACAAGTAACCAACTATGTCATAAAAAGTAAAAATGTATCTTAAAACATTATATTGTTTAAAATTTAATTGTAAATGTCTAATGAAGAGTGAAAAATATTGTTCGGTTATAATAGATTACAATATCATCAAATATGACTCAAATGCTAAAAAATATGAGGATAAACATTGAGTATGATAATGGTGTTTTCCCACAATATAGATTTCAAAGAACTAGATTTGTAAATAATTATATAATTCCTCCAATATTAATATAAACATCCACCCATTTCCACATCATGTTCAATCTAAATTCATCCCCCAATTTTTTTCATTACTCCCCCAAAATATTCCTCAAATTTTAATGTAATACCTCATGGTTTCTATCTCGTGTTTTGGGATCAACACTCCACTAAAAGAAAATCCACTAATTTTTTTACATTAATGTATAATACCTTCTAGAATGTTTTGAAATAGTTAATCTATGCTATTTTCATCTAATTAATATTATCTCTTTTTTAAATAATATTCTTTTACTAATGAGAAATCCCCCCCCCCCTAATTTTTCACATTCCACAAACCACACTTTATACCTGTCATGCTTCCTAATTTGATTCTTGAATTTTTTTATTTTTCATAAGGAATTAAATTTTTTCTAATACCCAATCTAAATGACTAGTTTTAAAATTATGTAGTGAATAAATTTATTAATATTGAATTGTGAAACATTGGTGACAAAACAGAGTAATTTGTTGATGAATTTCATATTTTTATATGGCATCCACATTTCCATTTTAAAATTTATGTTCATTTTATTTTGATATTCCTCATGATATAATGATAATTATATATATTTAGACCTCATGTTATTATATATATAGGTTATTATTACATCATAAATGTCTCTCTTACTTATTACATTACTTTTATTTTTATCACTCATTTTTTTTTGTTTTATGTCACTAAGGTATACTGATCAATAAAAGTATGTTAGAGTGAATCCATTAATAATCATTTTATGGGGATTAAAATAATATTTTATGTTTTCATATAATATGTTCATAATTTCAATGACAGTAAGCATTAAAATATCCTATGTTTTATTCTATTTAATAAAATTTTTATGTAACTTAAATGTGGGATTCTATATTTATCTTAGTTAATACTATAATAAATTTAAATTCTTTGTAGTAAAATATTGAATAAAAGAACTCTAAAAAATGATTTTGTATTCATCAATAATTGTATTTCTTTAAGGATTCAATTTAACTTATACTCCATGGGTATGAAAACAAAAATATTTAAATTTTTTGTTCCACTAGAATAGAAATATTTGTAGAAAACATCATGTTTTGACAATTGGTGACATAATTTTCAAGATGTTAAGATAATTTAAAAAAATGTAGTGGGGTCTAGGAAAAATGAATCTTGGCATTCCCCACTGCATCGTGGTTTACTATGGAATAAATATATTAATTTTTAGATAACATTATGATTATATTTATTAACGAGTTCTATATGGTATTATCAGAATTCATCCACCAAAGTCTTTCAATATCATCTAGGGTGACGTGAGGTTTTTAGTTTTTCCAATCAAAAAATTTTTATGTAGGAATTGAATAAATTAGTGATAAAATATAAGTATTTAAATTTGACTTTTAAAACTGATGGGATATTTTTTTGATATAATGTTGTGACCTAAAACATTATATAAATATTTAAAGTTTTGAAATATATAGTATATAGTAATGATAGAACCCTAATTATGTTAAGAATAAATATTTTTTTCTTTAATTTTTTTGAAAAAGTATGAGTACTGGGAAAGTAATTGTTCACGTTCTCCTATGAATTAGGAAATTTTTTTCTACATAGTTTGAAATTATTAATTGATAATAAATGATTTAATTAAATGTTATGATAACATTGTGAATGTTTAAGGAATATTTTTGGCGATCAATGTGTTTATTTTGTTCAAAAAATTACAATGTTCTACTGAATGAAGATGATGAAAAAGGGAAACATTATCGATAGTAACATAGATATTATTATTGGTAATTGAATAATTAATTTGATATATAAAAAATCTATAGGCTCTAGGAAAACCTTCTCCCAAAAATAATAATTAAAAAATTAATGTAAAGAGTCCATTATAAAGAAGTTTTACAAAGGAAAGAATGTAAAACACCCTGATAATCTGAATCCACATGATTAGAGGAGTAATTTAGCATAACAAAAAACCAGCTAGAACATACCTCCAGAAATGCTCACATAGAATGTACACAAGAAACCTAATTACCCTCCCAATAAACATGATTCACCATTTTATTTTTACTATTCATGATATTTTTTAAATTAAATTGATTAACATTATAATATTTTATTTTTAAGAAGAGTGTTTTTGGAATATCTTGGATGAATTTCATCATATCTAGTGATGAATTTCACCATTTTTGGTGAACCTATAAATGATATATATTAACAAATTAACTAATCCCTTATTTATTATTTGTGAAAACTAACATAGTATGTTCACAATAAACACTAATTTCATATATCACATACATTAAAACATATAATTAATAGTTCCTTCTTAAATACATAAAAATTATTTTTATTATAATAATATGTTCATATATTCCATTATATTTAGATACTTTTACTAAAAATTTTACATTTAAAATATTCATCCATTTATCCATTAATTAAATCAAATATCTAATATTTTTCTAAAATAATTATAAATCAATAAATTTTATATTATATGTTTTTTCTATTTTTAATCATTAATGAAAAGAATATTTAAACAATAATGTATTTTAAAAAAATATAACCCATTCACATATAAGAGACATTATATAAGCCAATATTTTCACTATTAATTTATTTTTAGCTCCAAAAAATGTCATTTCTACAATAACTGACATTTTGAACTATCTTCATATCAATCATGCTTTATAGGAAAATTATTTCATATTAAATCTATCAAAAAATATATCTTCAAATACAGATGTACATTTAGTCTTGATTTATTTATCATATACAGATATAATTCTCATTTAACCCACCATTATTTAATTTTAGTTTCTTCACATATCCTATCATTTATAATAATATCATGGTGATTACATTAATATATAAACATTTATATCAAAATGGAATACATTTATATCAAATTTATCATGTAGAAACTTTATTGATTTTTTAATGTAAAAATTATACTTGATCAATGAAATCTATAATGAAATATTTACATTAAGTTTTTTATTTTTAATCTCTTGTATTTTTATACCACCGTGAATTATTTAATTTGTTAGTGTATATTCAATAATAATAAAGATTCTTTAAAATTATTACCTTCAATTTTTACACATCCATAGAAAATATTTCAATAATAAATCAAATTTCATTTTTAGGTCGAAAATATTTATTCTTAAAAACCTATTTTCCAATTACATTGGGATCATTTAGCATATTTAGAACATCTCATATTTGTTTCTTTATAATTTTAACATTCACAATGTTCATCGATTTAAAATATGATTCATATTTAAAAAAAAATCATGTAATATAGCCTCAATAAAAAAAATAATGTTTTATACTCAATTTTTTCATTATTTATGATCATATATTTATTTCATTATCACCTATAATATTTTATTCTCCATCATAATTTCTTCTCTAAATTTTACCATATTTAGTTGGCAGGTAATTCACTTCAACTCCAAATTCACCATTGATTCAATTTTAATATCTTATTCATGATAAGTATAATGGGGTTTTTCCAAAACATTTTCAATATTTCCTTATTCATTATAAATATCATACATATTTCATTAACATAATATGTTTTCATATTTAATTAAATAATATTCAAATTAACACCATCTTGATATAATATTTTAATATATTGTGTTATTTATAATAAATTACATTAGTTGAATAAAGATAAAATATTATTTTTTCATGTGAGTTTTTATACATTCCTTTATAGATTAATTTATATTTGACAAATTTAATACTTTTAATTACTCAATAATTATTTAGAGTCGGATTAATTATTTAAAATATTCAGAAGGTTGTAACATTATCTCCTAAACTATATGAATCCAAATTTTAAATATACAACACATAATGCACCATTTATTTACAATATTTCATTAATAGATCAATCTATATGGGTAATTTATTTATATTTTTCTCATTAATATATTTATTATTTAAGCCAATATAGTTTTTAGATATTTCTAACAAATTAAAATTTATATTTTATTTCTTGTCTTTTAGTAATTATAATATTAAATAAATGTAAAATATCTTTTATTGTGTACCTAAAATGGTGTGAGCATACTAACATAATGATTATTATCTATCCAAGGATGTATAATTTTGTTCCTTCTTTGAGTACAACAATATGATATGATCCATCCCATGATAGTAATAATCAAATAAGATTAAATACCTTCCACAATAATTCCATTTATGTATCATCGGACAAAAACCATTGTTATTAACCAAACAAATTATGTGAGACGCTATTTTAGTCTATAGATTATAATTATTACAAATCGTATTTACATTTATGAAATAATCACATGTATTATCATATTTTTTTTAAATTAAGTATGCTAATCACTAAATTGTGTATTTATAATTTCTTCTTGATTTTTTAGGTATATGAATAATTTTTAATTTCACGAATTTTGTTAATTATTAACTAGTGAGAAGCATTTGTATTCCTTTTGGTCTAATTGATGGTGATTCCCATTGTTTATTACTCCTTGAAATAAAAAATCACTTTTAAAACCACTAATTAAGAAACCAATCGTGTTAAATAGAACATAAAACTCAGATCACAATCATAATATTTAGTTTTTTAATCGCTTATAATGTTATCTTCATCATATTGAATATTTTTTTATTAAATAAACCCAAATATTAAATATGAACCATTTAATCCAAAAGATTCATTAATATTTTTTACTAAATTTTATTTCATGTAATAAGATTAAATCATCCACTGTTAAGGATACATGTTCTACTGTTTATCCATTCATTTAATGCTCCTTTTAAAAATAATTCCTTTTTCATGAATAATTCTTTTTTCATGAAATTAATTTTTTTAGTTGTATCATTTTTTATCCCAAATCATTGATCAATGTATGTTTATAACCATATTTTTCAACTTTATGAATAAATAATTTATTATTCAAAAAACTTGACTTCATGACCTCTCTCTAAACATTTACCAAGCCATTTAAGATTGTATTTTAACTCTTGTTACCTGGTAATAAAATTAGATATTATCATGATTATAAAATTAAAAATACAAATTAATGTGTCATTTTTCCTGTCTGAATCATGATAATTTTTATAATGTATTTATTTTAATTGATTCATCTCATAGAAAATACCTTTCCACTATGATAATTTTCATTATGTGAACATTTTTTCCACAAAAATAAAATATCAATAATATAAAAGGAAGACACCTCCTTTTTTGGTTTTGTTTTAATATATTTATATTTGGGGGGGTACTCTTAATGAGTTTTGGAGAATCACCATTTATATTCTCTTAACCATTATTTTCTAGACCATCTTAAAGAACCTATACTATTTGAAACATTTATGATTCTCATTAATTTTCAATTGCACTATTTTCTATAGAAAATGAAATTTGGTATAACTATACACATGTTCTCACAAGAATTATTTCAAACCATATTTTCCAAAACATACATTGAGGATTATAAATATTAAATTCATCATGATATTTAAATATTTGGATTTAGATTCAAATGTATCCATTTAATGTGACCATTAATTCTTAAAGGTATTCAATAATTCTTCCTCATCAATAAATACAAGTATTATTTTAATAATAGAATTTTGATAGAACATTAATATTTAACCTCAATGTAAATAAACATTAATTATTTTTTTATTTAGAAAAATTCCCATAAATATTTTTTTTCATGTCATGTGATTTTAGTTTATATCTCATCAAAATAAACTGATGTATCCTTTCAAATCCTTGAATTTATAGTTTCTCAAGGGAATATTAAATATATATATTATGTCTGAAAAATCCTTGTTGGTCTTAATTCATGATTTCAGTTTTATCCTCATCAATTATTGTAATCAATACATATTTTAAATAATATTTCAACTTATTTTATTATTAATTATAAATAATTCTTCATTAACCTTTTCATTTCTCATATAAATTCATATTTTATGTTTTTAGCACAATTCTATTAAAATAATGAGTTTTATTTTTTAAAATGGGTATCTTATTTTTTATTTTTTAATAGAATTAAATTTCAATCAATTATTCTAATCCTTATTAGTCACTCACTATTGTATGGACAACATTACCACTCATACAATATGCATAATTTAGTTTAATTTTAATCTATCTCATCCCATATTCGAATATTATTTTTACTGGTAATTATAATAAATTGCATACATCTCAATTGAATTCTTAATTATTAATCAACAAAATTTGGATATATTTAAAATATATCACTATAGATTAATGAAAATACGGATTTCACTTCCATTTGATATACCACCATAATGGTCAACCAATCATCAATTAATACATTCTATAGAACACATTTATCATGTTTTCAAACCCTTCCATTATATAGTGGTGGATGTTTATTATTGATTTTATTCAGGACTTTTTTGGTGTAAATAGTATGTTTATGTACTTCTATAAATATATATACTCCAATGATTTATCCGAAGACATTATTGATGACTCTATTTGAGTTTATCCTTGTTCCATAAAATTTGATGATTAAGATGGGAATTTTAGACTATTAAAACATTATACGAAATGTATTTTTATTATAATATTAACCCATATCACTTTAAACCTTGTGAAACAAATTTCAATTAAATATATTTTATTGGGTAGGTATTTATATATAGAACACCTAAACATTATATTTGTATACATAAGATTCTTATCTTATTCTATAATTTACGTCTTTATCAAATCACTGATTTGGAAAACATATAATATAGTAATGAATATCATTTTAACAATATTATTACATTAATTTATTTAAAATCCATATATAATAATGAAAATCCAAATATCAATACATTTAAATTTTATGGAAAATAAGTCCAATATGACATGAATATGTATAATGCATTAAACCTTATCTAAATTGATATTAATAGTGAACCGATATTATTACACGATCATTTTATAATAAGTAATATTGTGGGGACATAAATTAATGATTTTGTGTGCAAAAATACTGGTAAGGGGACTGATAATATAGAGTTTAATATTGTAGGATCTAGTAAAACACTCTCAATGGGGGTGAATTACGATGATGGGTGAATTATTTTTATTTAATTCAAATTAGGCATATATTTTATTTGGAAAGTATATTTTGAATTTTAATTTTAATATCAACCAAATGAATAAATAAAAAACTATACAATCACTAATATAGTTGGGTCACCAATAAAAGGCTACCCCAATGAACCTGAATCACTTTGGTGTTCATATTTTGACTCACTTATTCTTTATTAGAATGTGTTTAAATCATTTTGAAGACATCACAACTAATTAAAGCATCAAAACATTTTCAAATCATTCAAAATAAAATATTCAAAGAGGGATACCAACATGGAATCAATAAGGAGTTTGATCTTAAAATATTTTATTTCCAATGAAATCATCAACATATAACAAGGGTGTTCTCATGATTCTATATTACACTATTCCATATTTTTATGGCTATAATTATATCAAATGATTTCATCATATTTACCTTTTTTTATTCCTATTGAAAAAATATTTTCATGTCTATGTTTTTATCCTTTAAGGATTTAATCTCCCATTGAAACATGATTTTAAGGGTTCCTTAAAACATATTCAAACCATTTTATTAAAATAATTTTTTTATATAGATCCCAATCTATGTAAAAAAGAATACATTTAATCGTTAAGTATATTTGAGGATGTATTATTGTAATAAACAAGTAAAATAATAAATTGAAAAGTTGTTTTCCAATAAAAAGTGATAGAATCTTCACTAATATAAAGTATATATTGATTGATTTTTATCATTTCATTTTGAATTTAATAAAATATATTTCTCAAAAAAAAATTAAAATATGAAATTGATTTCAATGCCGAGAGATGTAATTTGAATATTATTAGTTTTAATATATTGTTTTAACATCATATTTCAACCATTAACCTTAATATATATAGGACAAAAATGTTTTTTGATAATTTCTAAACCTTATATTGAGTTCTATTGAATTCCAACCACAATTTAATATTCTATATTACCCACTGTTAAAATGGTATAGATATCATTATTCTGCTTGAAATAGTATTGATCCAGTTTTGTAGATAACATTTAATTGATCTTTATGTCCCCATGAATCATCAAATGTTGATTCACCTCTTTCATTAT
Source organism: Viscum album (assembly GCA_963277665.1). Classification (NCBI taxonomy): domain Eukaryota; kingdom Viridiplantae; phylum Streptophyta; class Magnoliopsida; order Santalales; family Viscaceae; genus Viscum; species Viscum album. The sequence continues at coordinate 1,005,415,694 of OY728158.1, read as the reverse complement.
ATCTTTCTCAGATTATTTTATAAAGATTATTTGGGTTTATAATTTTTTTCACTCAGATGTATATTACGAATGTTGTTATAAACTAAAAACTAGATATTTTTTTACCAAGAAAGTCAACATAATTAATTTAGATATAAAAATATGCTACACTTGTTTATTTATTACCAATTAATTTATAAGTCCAATCATCATATGAGTATTAAGATAAATCCATTTTTTCCAATATTTGATAAAGAAAGGATTATTTAAAGTTCATTGAACATATCTTATTATTCTAATAAATGTATGGAAATTATTATTATTCAGAAATCTCTAGAAATGTGAATCATAACACAGGGTATATAATTTGTTTTTCAGTAAAAAAATTAATTTCAAAATAAAAATAAAATTCACTTTAATTAAATGAAAAATAATTAGAATAGCCTAAATTGTGACTATTTTCATTAATATTTATTAAAAAAATAAAATATGTCAATGGTAATATCCATGGAAAAGTCATCTCACTAGCTATCACCCCTTTTATTTACATTCTATAAACAAAAAACTTTCTTCTTAAAATACATGTTTAATGATAAAATTCATGGAAGAAATTGATTAAACGAAACACATATACCTATAAGTATGTTTACTGGATAAATGAATAACTAATTCACTGTTTCATACACCATAGTAGTCGAGTCACATTCATGAAATATATTTTACCATATTTAACTATGATCTACTTCAACTGCATTATCAATTCCATGAATTTGTATATATAGTGAAGTGGGGGTACCAAACGGTCTATAGAAAAAACCTCATTCATTTATTGTGTGATATTTAAAAGAATAACCATGTCCATCAAGAATTGGATTAACCCTCAAAGAACCTACTGTTTTGCACAAAATCTATCTATGAAAATGAGAGACCCACACAACATCTACAATTCTATAAGTATTATTATAATTACCCATGATACCAAAGCATTTAAGAAAAAAATTCCTATAAATAATTTTAACAAATACTATAATGAAATGAATTATAACCTTTTATACGAGTAATAGTATAATCATGAGCAGTTTAAAGGGTGAATTTAAATCCTTCAGGAATGTATTTTTCTCAAATGATCCAAATGATATGATGAAATTCAATACAAGACACATGCAACACAATCTTAATTTTGTGTGAGATATTAAAGATAAATCAGGATTCCATGTGATCATATATAATATTACATTATGGGATCCAGAACTGGAAATGGTTATCTATGACCAACCATAAGGCCAAAGATATTACACAGCTTAAAAGAAGATTCTCAATGTAGTACTGATATTGATTTAACAAAAAATAACATCGGAAAACTGACGATCTCAATAGATTTTTGGAAATTAAATGTAGGAAGCATTGTGAGAAAAAATATCCATAGAAGAGTGAAACCAAATGGAAGAATAGATGGTTTGATGAGATTATTTATCCCGCTATTATTATGTTCAAAAATAATCTTTCGATAGAATGATTTTGAAGATAAAATTGCATGGGTAGTGAGTTCACTTATATGAATGTCATCACCAAAAATAAAACTATAGTTCATTCAAATTTCATTAATCTTAGTAGGAATATTGTTAGGTGGAATTTTTAGTTTTTCATTAATTAAATCACTAGTGTCAAATGATGTGCCATGGGAGGGAAGGATGGTAAGGAGAGTGTGTCTAGTCTATTTATCCATATGAAAATTTTGAGAATAGTGAGTTTTGACAATCCAATTAGATTAAATCTCTATAGAATAAAATGAAATCATTATGTCAGACCTAATGGAGGATTCCATTGAATTGACACTTCAATATTTATTTTTATCAAGAAAATCTTCTCATAATAAATCAAGACATTTAAACATCCCGATAATATGTCTCAACATAAATTATTCGTGTAAATCATGAGTGAGGTATTTAATATGTAAGGATTGGGTGAAGTATGACAAAATTGAAATTATTATTCTATATAATATAGGATCAACTATATCTCTATTTAAATTATTTCCCATATTTATTCTCACTTAATTTGGTGATGAATCTTTTTTTAACTTTTTCATAGTAAACATATAGAAAATTGTATTCAATAATTCATCGATGTGAAAGAAAATTCCCTTCATCTTGATTTATATGTTGACTGAGAAAATATGTAAAATCTATAATCAATGAAATTCCAAAAGAAACAATCATCAATTTTTTGAAACATATCAAAAACAATTATCTCTTTTCCTCTAAAAATGAGTTCATTAATATTCACAATTACCCGAAACATATCATTTTCTAAAATTATCAATAATTCTATGTTAAATCCCACAAATTTTAACTCTATGTTCTATAAAGAATAATCTAATCATAAAATCTAACCATAGATTGCATGATTTTTTCCATATAATTTTTTATCCAAACTATACACTTTAATTATCATTTCTAATGAAAAAAGAAATTGATGTTCGATACATACCTCATTATGAATGACTCTATCGATAAAAATGTTTTTTTTCATCCACATAAATTTTTCAAATTTTTATTTGATTTCATAAAATAGTATAAAAATTAATAGAATCCACTCATGACACCAGTATAAATAAATCCACATACAATTATTCATTTGTTTATTTCACCCATAAATCAGATTTAAATATTATTCAAACAATTTTTGTTAAATATAAAATAGTTTTGGAGTGTACTCAAATATGCACATCCTTCAAAAATGAGTTAGAAAATAGAATTTTTCAAATGATATTACATTAGTAAAACTTTTCTCATTTAATTACTGACAACGTAATAGGTATAATAACTTATTTAATATGTTATTAAATATATTTAATCATATTTCATAATCCAAATGAAAATTTAGATGGTCTCTAAAATCATTATTTTTTACCTAACATTAAATTTAAGCATTATCATAAAAATAAACTCTTGATTAGGTTTTTCATAAAATTATAAAAAAATTACATCACTACTATAAAAATAATTATCGATCCACTAATTAAAACATGTATATGCCTTACACTTGTATTTACTTCCTAGGAATATTCAGGTATCCACTAAATGACTATATTTTCATTAATTTCATTAATTCTTGATATAAAACACTTTGTTCAAAAAACACTGAATGCATAAATATGGGTTTCCATTCACTCCGAATTATATATATAATACTCAATAACGTGAGACTATGTAGTACTATATTTTGATTATAGATATAAACATTAACTACATATTTGTAACTATGTTGTGAGATACAACTATCTACAATAAATGACTTTTCCTTATTACTCAATGTGTTATTTTTTCCATCCAAAATAATAGTATAATTTGGTGTCCTTATTGAAGTCACATAATGTTTATTACCATATTTTTCAAAATAATTTCCATCATCATAAGAGGTGTACAATTTTTAATTTTACAAGGTTTGAAAATTTCATTGTCTACTGGTTTCATTTTCCTCCCTTCTTTAAAATATCATTATATAAAATAGAACATAAATTTTTGAATGCATCGACTTGGAAAACAACATCCTAAAAAATAAAAAAATTATCGGTTGAAAAATATCTTACCAGGAGTTCAAAACTATCCAATTACATAACACATATCCGGGTGAACCATGTTCAATTATACTAGTGCTATTTAATTCATTAGAGAACATTGATTTCTTTCCATCTATCCTTATATATATGCTTTACAAAACTATTGTGACCACACATCATTTTATACATTATCCTTAAATGTCTGAATTCTGAATAATTTTCATTAAAAAATTTATTATTTTTACATTACCTATTGTGATAATATCAATTTCCACATTTTTATATTAAAAAAAATACACTTATATAAATATGATATTGATTATATTTTTATCAAACCCCTAATCATGAAATTAAACTAATTGACATTCATGTTAAAAAACATATGACCTATTGTGAAATAAATACTAGAGTCACAAATCCATTTAACACTTATAATATTTTTATGATTCACATCAACATAAAGTACATAAGTTTTATATAATTATTTTAAAATGTTTCATGTATTTATAAATTTTATAAACTTTTAATAATAATTATTTACCATGTACACTTTTACTTCATATATTATCCATAAATTCTTAAAAAATCTATAATACCTATCATTGGAGATAAACAGCCACATCATTTATTTCAGGTAGTTTAATTTTTTATTGTTTTAATGGATTTTTTTTCATTCAATATTTTCTTCTTATCCTTCTTAAATACACTTTATGATTATTTCAAATAAGTTATGACATATTTAGTATCTTCCAAAACAGAATTTACAATCCATTTGGTCAAATTGTTATTATTCAATATGATAGAACATCATCATCAAATATATATTAATTATATTATTTTGAATTTATTTACACTTATCTCTGATAAACATATATTCATCTTCTCTTCCTATTATAAATTACATTACATAAAGAATTTGTAAAATTAAATTAGTAAAAAAAATTATTTTTTACTTAATATAAATAATATGATACAACACTTCATTAACAACTTATAAGATCATCCACTCTAAAATATATTTTTTATTTACCACAATGAGATATAATATTGACATGAAATCCAAAAAATTGACTATTCATTAAATGAATATTATTTTTTTCATCACCCCTCTTAAAATAATTTATATTTTAAGAACTCATTGATTATAAAAACATCCTTAATAGTTGACAACAATTTCCCTTTAACTACATCCATGTTCTCATTACATTGTATTTTTTTATGTTTTTCAATCTAAACCAACTGCATCTTATCGATTTACTTTTTTATTTTGACAACTAAATAGTTTTTGATTATTATTAGTGAGTAATTATGTCCCATATTTTCTTTTATCATCCTAAAACATTCAAAATACCAGATTATTATCCACATCATCTACTATAATTTTTTTTCAATTCTATTTCTCAAAGAAATAAATAAATTTTAATGTGATTCAATATTCAGCACTTTATCAATGATAGAGGTATAAATATCATGATATAACTCTATCCATTCATAATAAAATAATTATTTAATTCAATATTACTTCATATTTCACATGATTCTTTAAATAATATTCAAAAACATTATCAAAATGATAAAAAATATATTAAAGATCTCTAAAATTACATTAATATTCCACTAATAGAACTATTATATTTATGTTCTTCTTTCATTTTTAATCAGGCCCTTTATGATCCCCTTAAAATTAAAGTGGATGATTTGTAGCTCCATCTAAATATTAATTATATTCTCCATTAATTTTTGTGATCTAAATTAAATCCATTATAAAATACTATATATCTTATTTTAACTCAAATTTAATTCCTTTTAATGAATATTCCTCAACATCCTACTCTTATTTTCAATTAACATATTTTCTATTATACTTTTCCATTTGTATTTAAAAAAATTGATAATATTTTTAGATGGGAAAAAAATTCTATTTTTGTGATTGAATTCATATTAATTTTTATGTTGATCAAACTAATTTGGAAATCTAGTGTGTGTATGTGTAACCTTACCATAATAAAAAAGCTACTAAATTTATATTACATTGATTTTTTCATTGTCATCATTTAAATTTTGTTCTACAAAGTGATATTAAATCATCACATAAATCATAATCATTTTCAGAATTCTAAAATTCATACTTCTTAATATCCTTTAATGTTATCTCATTAGATATATATTCTAAATATCTCTATAATTTCACCCATATCTGATACACAACCAACATCATATAAAATTCATTATGATACCTCTGAACAATATTCATATCCTCTTGTGAAAAACATTTTGATTTTATATAGTTAATATTCATTTAATGATTTCGATCAGAATATCGAAATTATTGACCTCGTGTGTAGAGACCCAAAGCTTTACATAAATGTATATTACATTACTTTAGCGGAATACTTAATACATAACAATAACAGACCCACAAGGATCGTAATAGTTTACTGTCTTTGGAAACTTGGAACGTAATCTTCTAATCGTGGTGAACGATCTTCAACATCTCCCATAAAGATCTTCCCCCTTTTTTTCTTACCTAAAACCTTTATTTATATCCTGAAGAAAAGAAAACATAAAAAGGGTGAGCTCAAATTCTCAGTAAGGGTAAGCATGGATAAAATAAAGCATACCATATACATTTGAACTTAAAACATGAACATAATGTTTAAACATCAAAAGCATGAGCAATGACATAAAACATGGAAGTACGTAAGGACTAGATCATAAAGAAACATTAAGAATGATAAAATACATTGTAAATAAAACATGTAATTGTGTCAACCATTAAGCACATGATATGATTTCCATAGTAGCCAAGGCATTGCTGCCAAGAACATCTTAGTGGACAAAGTCCCTTTCTGAATCGAGTTCACTCCTTGTTCCAGTCCTATATTACTGAACCAGTTTAACTTTCCGTTCCAGCCATGTCTATCTCATGAGATATAAATCTTTACCCAATTCATTGGAGGGAGATATAGGTCCCACCCATCTCATACTGAAATCATTCTTTTGTGTTCCACAAAATCATAAATCATACATCATAGCATAACCCATGAAATAAAATGGGATTCTTAAACATCATGCCATCATAACTTAATCCATAAACAATTGATATCATTTCATCATAAGAAAATTGAAACCATTTAAATCATAGAGATATTTTACTTGAAACATACACATATGAAATAATGTCATCTTAGATGGAAAATAGTTTTGACAAAACACTTGAAATGAATTCTTGAGAAAAATATCCTTTCTTCTTTAAAATCATTTTCTTTTCAAAAAATTCCATGAAATTTTAAAAGATAAGGGTTTTGTTGAAAATAATCATGCAATCATGTAGAAGAAGCTTCTTGAAAATGAGGCATTTGAAACCGTAAAAATCCGTTCACGCTGTATAATTTAAAAATAACATTCTCCTCATTCTTTTGTCGGAAAAGTCAAAAAGTACCTTATATGGTAACCAAAGGAATGATTTCACTCATAAAATGTGGTAAAAAGTAAATAAAGGGTAAAAATGACTTTAAACATCCATGGAATAATGGTAAACATTTTATGAAAGCATTTTTAGAAAACATGGTCATGGATGATAAATGTGACCCTAGTAAATACTTACATATAAGCAATCTCGGATAAAAATGAGATTGAAAATTTATCCCTTAACTTTGGTCCGATATGCTTGGTACGTATCCAAACCTCCTGTATAATGATTTAAATAATGTCATTGACTATTTACAGAATCATATTTATTGTTATGATATCATATATGTTTCACTTATGACTTTATATTACCCGTTCTTTTGTAAATTCCATGTTAAAGTAGCATTTTGGGTAAAATCATTTCATTTATCATATGTGTTTCGACTTTTAGTTCTTGATATTATTACTTATATCCTGATTTACATAATTTCAGAATCTAAAAAATGATTTACATATATTAATCATATATATATATATTATAGGTCGATAAAAGGAATGAAATACACCGTTCATGGAGATGGTAGACCGTACTACGCATGAACGCTGTTTTCATTTCCATATTGAATTGAATGAAACTAAATAGACGACATACATATATATAAATAAATAAATCCAGTAGCATTATTATTTCATATATTTCAGTATTATTCATTAAATAAACTTTATGATCATTCATGTATGGTAAACATGGATAATGAATCTCATCGCGTCGTGGAGACGGTAACGGACATTACCTCTTCTTTGAAGCGCCTCTTTGAGACCTCCTTTTAGGGAACTGAAATTTGACTTTGAAGAAGACCAGGACCTCTAGGATGTTTCTAGGGATGTGGAGAAAAAGATTTAGCATGGGTTGGCCAAGCTTGAAGGCTCAAAGTGGTGTGAGGAAGAGAGAGAGGAGGTGCCCTTTTATAAGGGAGGAGAGGGGCACCTTTGGAATAACTAAAACTATTATTTTATTATAATGCCAAATTCGGTTTTAAATAGCTCCAAATTGATTTATTTCAGGATAAGGTGGGGATGGGTCGAAATCATCTCATCCAATAGAATTTAGAGAAGTTTAGGTTTGTATTTTAACCTTATCATTTAGATTTAACATTAAGATAGATAATTTTACTTTTACCGTGTCTTTTTGTGTTCTTACAATAGAAGGTTAGTAAACTTTCTATAAGAATCCAAAAGAACCCTAAGTTGTTTATTATTAAAATATATAACCTTATCTAAGTCATTTGGCAAAACCTTAGATTTTTATGAATAAAATAACAATTACTAATATAATATTTGTTTTAAAAACTATTTTATGTCAATTTTGACACTATTTAGTAATTGATTTTTGTGAAAATCATAACAGAATGATTAGTTCAAAAAAAATTAATTAAATCCATAATAACATGTCATGTTAACCTATAAAAGTATTGGAATTCATAAAAAGTATAAAATTTTATTTATTTGGGTATTTATAACATCAATTATGTCAATATTTCATTAATAAGATAATTACTGCATCATATTTGTGTCATATCTAAATTAACGTTTTTAATGTCTAAAAATTAAAAATAAAATACCATTATGTAGTAAATCGTATTAGATTTCTAATGAATATTTATAGTTGATTTTATCTTATGTATAACCATATATTAAAAATGATATACTTATTAAACTTTGATTTTAACTATTTTAACCCTTCTTTAAATAAATTAATAATAAATGTCATAATCTAATCCAAGTGGGCCTAAATGGTAATATTTTATTTCTAAGGTTGTTTTTGGTCAAATTAAACTTATCAAATAGTATTATGACATGTGTTAGGGTAATAATAATATCATTTTGACCCTTAATTACTATATTTACTTTTAACCGTGGTAAAAAAAAGTAAAAAGTTACTATTCACCAAAAATTATTTTCATCTCATTGAACCACATTTTACTTACTGACATCAACCATGTCTCTCGGATTTCTGAAATTCAACTCACAGAAGCGGTAAAATTATGTTTTATGAAAAATTAATTTTTTTAACTACCACTTAGTGGTTTCACTATTTATCAAAAAAAATGAAAGTTTCCAGAAAAATACCAAAAATTAGGCCTAAGATAAATTTGATATTATGAACTGTAAAATGATGTCTATTTTACCAAATTAAAAACATATTAGTTGCATTACTTAATTTAAAAATTAATTCCCATCCTCAAAATAAATAGCGTGTTCTTAAGAGATAATAACTATCAAAAGATTGACATTTGTTTATGTCTGGTTTAAATGTAAAATTACATCCAATGACCAACATTGTATTAAATTGTAAAAATATATTCTAAATATACTTTAAAATCACTCAAATTAATAATTTATCACAATTAATTAATTCGATTAAAAAGGTTGTTTTTAATTAAAATTTAGTAATTTTCACTATTCATCAGAAAATGAAAGTTATCCGAAAAGTACCAAAATTTTACCCTAAGCTAATTTCGATATTCCGGATCCAAAAATGAAGTACATATTGAAAAATAAAATTTTTAAAATTTCAAAAATTGGTTATTAATATTTATAACGGCTAGTTTTAATAATATTTTAATAGTATATCATTGTTTAGCGAAACTCGGTATTGCGTACAACACACGCTATAGCGGAAGGTCACGCTTGTGTGTAATGAAAGCCAAGTCAGGGTTGTGTGTTGTGCAAGAATCCTTCGTTGTTTCGTATAACATAATCCAACCATATTTCATTTATACATTGAATATATATATATATATATACTCAATGTTGCGTAGAATAACTATTATCAAAATTATGTGTAACACGATCCAAGAATAGTGTTGTGTATTCTGCAAGCTAATACGGTGTTGCGTATAGCGCAAGGTAATCTTGGTGTAGCATAAAACACATGAAATTAGTGAAATTAAAAGAATATTTTTCGAAAAATCTCGGGGTGTTACATTCTACCCCCTTTAAAATGAATTTCGCCCTCGAAATTCATCGGGGTTATAAATGGTTTACTACTCGAATGTTTGTTTAATAGAAACTCATATCATAAAAAGGAATACTTAAACTTGGCTTTAAAAACTAAAGTATGAAATGCAACGGTTATCCAAATTAACTCATCACTGGGTTTCCACGTAGGAGAACATAGGTGAAAATATGGATATGGAAGAAAAATCTAACCATCAAGTTCTAATGGAGAGTGGTAGAGAACATGGCTATGATATAGCCAACAATCACAAAGCCATAGATTTTCGATGATCTAAGGTACCATCTGATTCATCAGATATAAGGGCACTAGGAAAACATTTTTGGTTTTCAAGATCATTTCCCTAAAGTTGGTGAATTAAAAGAAATACTTACATGAATTTGTTACAATTTCACTGTTGTTCGTGAATTGAACAAATTCCCCTTCATCCCTTAAATAAATGAAGTTGAATTTGTTATTCGTGATGTGTTAGCAGATCATGTGATTGAATGATGGGTCATTTAATCTGTTTCAAACAAAAGGTTAGAAAAAGTTATAAGTCCATCTTATGGTTAGATTAGTCGTATATGGTTCCAAAAATTAACTTATATTTCATATATCATACCGATTAATAAAATAAATCTTGTTTCTACTTACCAGGGACTTCCTGTAGGCCAGTGGTAGGCGATAAAGGCTAGTCGCACTTCAGTTGTGGGTTCAATTCCCACATTCTTGTCCGACGCGATTGGCTGTCACCCGTCCTGCAGGTTGTCCTTTTTTCTAAAACTACATTACTATAACATCCCATCAATAATATCGAAAAAAACTTCTATCCTTAAACAATACTAACTTATGTCCAACATAATCCATTCCAATCTTTAGGCTTATCCATAATACTGCAGTCCACTCTCATAATATAGTGAAAATGATTTCCATAGATTTCATATAACAAGCATGTTAATACCATCGTTGATCCCAATATATCATAAGATATATCTTGTTGATCACATTCCAAATATTCTACGAACTTAATCATGTATTCTCTTGAAAAATTAATACCCATTGAATCATAGTAAAAACATGAGTGCTGTCAAAAGATAACTCATTCCACATACCAAAAACCCAAAATTTTATATACTCAAACCATGATATAACTCTTTCCTTATATCAGTCATGAGCTCATGAATACTATCAAAAATTTAATTTTCTCCTTATCCCTTCATTATGCGCATATCATCTACATTCCAAAAATATCTGAATAATCTTTCATGGATACTGGTACCATTAATCATACACTTTCAAAAATCATGGAATGACAATAGTGTAACAATCCTTAGATGTCTCTTTATTCCATAGTACCATGAGATTACTTATTCAACATTACACATGATAAACATGTAATCATTCCACTACATTCTTAAACAATTGACCGGGCTTCAAAAATTCTTTCATCTCACATATCATTTGTAGTCTCTTCATCATCATCAACATAAATACTACCCATACGACCATACTGATTCTCTTCATGAGACTTTCCCTTTGGGCATTGGATTGCATAATTCCCGTACATTCCACATTTAAAACATTTAACCATTGTTGATGTCGTAGTAATACCATTATCCTCATCCCTGGTGTTAACTGAACCTTTTCATTTGCACTTACCGGCTTTGTGTCCTTCTTTTCCACACCCAAAACATCTTCTAGTTCCTTTGAAACATTCTCCTTGATGCCTCTTCCCACATGATTTACATAGGGGAAATTGATCTTTGTTTCCTCTATGATCATCATGAAACCCCATCTTTCTCTTATTAGGCGAGTCAGGAACCTTACCAAATTTTACTTTATTGATCATATTATGAGCTTTCTGATTTGGCATAATAATGATTTTTGGACTTCCAAATCCCATTTCATTTGGTTGCTCATGAAGAATATCATTCCATTGTCCATAATATCCTCCATTATCGTGAATCATCTTGTTTCCAGCCATTTTCTAAAACCCAAAAAGAATACTGTGAGATGCAAATATCATAATAAAGGGGGAGTAACATAAATATCTGACATCTTTGGTTTAATCTAATATCGTTACCATAGTTCTAGTACTATATCCTATACGTATACTTATCCTTAGGGAAATCCCTAGACATACCTTAGAAATTTCTCTAGGGATCTCACTAATGTTTTCACATCCTAGTTTCCAAAGGATGACTAAACATTTCCTCTGATACCAACTGTAGAGACCCAAAGCTTGACATACATGGATATTACATTACTTTAGCGGAATACTTAATACATAACAATAACAAACACACAAGGATTGTAATAGTTTAGTGGCTTTGGAAACATGGAACGTAATCTTCTAATCGTGGTGAAAGATCTTCAACATCTCCCATAAAGATCTTCCCCCTTTTTTTTCTTACCTAAAACCTTTATTTATATCGTGGGGAAAGGAAAACATAAAAAGGGTGAGCTTAAATGCTTAGTAAGGGTAAGCATGGATAAAATAAAACATACCATATACAATTGAACTTAAAACATGAACACAGTGTTTAAACATCAAAAGCTTGAGCATTGACATTAAACATGGAAGTACGTAAGGAATAGATCAAAAAGAAAAATTAAGAATGATAAAATAGCAAGGAAATAAAACATGTAATTGTGGCAACCACTAAGCACATGATATTATTTCCATAGTAGCCAAGGCATTGCTGCCAAGACCATCTTAGTGGACAAAGTCCCTTTGTGAATCGAGTTCACTCCTCGTTCCAGTCCTATATTACTGAACCGGTTTAACTTTCCGTTCCAGTCATGTCTATATCATGAGATATAAATCTTTACCCAATTCATTGGAAGGAGATATATGTCCCACCCATCTCATAATGAAATCATTCTTTTGTGTGACAAAAAATCATAAATCTTAAATCATAGAATAACCCATGAAATAAAATGGGATTCTTAAACATCATGCCATCATAACATAATACATAAACAATTGATATTATTTCATCATAATAAAATTGAAACCATTTAAATCATAGATACATTTTACTTGAAACATATACATATGAAAAAAATTCAATCTTAGATGGAAAATAGTTTTGACAATACACTTGAAATGAATTCTTGAGGAAAATATCCTTTATTCTTTAAAATCATTTTCTTCTAACAAAATTCCATGCAATTTTAAAAGATAAGGGTTTTGTTGAAAATAATCATGAAATCATGTAGAGGAATCTTTTTGAAAATGAGGCGTTATGAAACAGTAAAAATCCGTACACACCGTATAAGTTAAAAATAACATTTTCCTCGTACTTTTGTCGGAAAAGTCAAAAATTACCTTATATGGTAACCAAAGGAAAGATTTCATTCATACAATGTAGTAAAAAGTCAATAAAGGGTAAAAATGACTTTAAACATCCATGGAAGAATGGTAATAATTTTATGAAAGCATTTTTAGAAAACATGGTCATGGATGATAAATGTAACCCCAGTAAATACTTACGTATAAGCAAATCTCAGATAAAAATGAGATTGAAAATTTATCCCTTACCTTAGGTCTGATATGCTTCGTACGTCTCCGAACCTCCTGTATAATGATTTAAATAATGTCATTGACTTATTACAGAATCATATTAATTGTTATGATATCATATATGTTTCACTTATGATTTTATATTACCCGTTCTTTTGTAAATTCCATGTTAAAGCAGCGTTTTGGGTAAAATCATTTCATTTATCGTATGTGTTTCGACTTGTCGTTCATGATATTATTACTTATATCAAGATTTACATAATTTCAGAATGTAAAACATGATTTACATATATTAATCATATACATATATATATTATAGGTCGATAAAAGAAATGAAATACACCATTCATGGAGACGATAGACCGTACGTACGCATGAACATTGTTTTCGTTTCCTTATTGAATTGAATGAAACTAAATAGACGACATAAATATATATATATATATAAATCCAGTAGCATTATTATTTCATATATTTCATTATTACTCATTAAATAAACTTTATGATCATTCATGTATGGTTAACATGGAGAATGAATCTCATCGCGTCGTGGAGACGGTAGTCCGTCCGTACGCACGAGCGATGATATCATTTCCATAATCATTGAATTGAATCGGAGTGGATGATACAATATATCAGAATCAGTATGATGTTATAATAACTATGTATAGTTTTTATTTACACCATTATACCCATCCAAGTAAGGTGGTGTTGGAAAAACAGATTATACCACGGCGTGGAGACGGTATTCCGTACGTACGCACGTGCGGTGATTTCGTTTTCCGTAGGATGGATAGATGATGAAATAGTGTTTTTTAATACTTATAATAACATATCAGTATATTTTTGATACTAATGTTATTACTTCATAATGAAACAACTAAATAAGAAGAAGTGGAAGAAGAAATATAGTTGAAAGAATCGGTAACAGACATTACCTCTTCTTTGAAGCGACTCTTTGAGATCTCCTTTTAGGGCACTGAAATTGGTCTTTGAAGAATTCCAGGGCCTCTAGGATGTTTCTAGGGAAGTGGAGAAGAGAATTTGGTAGGGGTTGGCCGAGCATGAAGGCTCAAAGTGGTGTGAGGAAGAGAGGGAGGAGGTGCCCTTTTATAAGGGAGGAGAGGGGCACCTTTGGAATAACTAAAACTATTATTTTATTATAAAGCCAAATTCGGTTTTAAATAGCTCCAAATTGATTTATTTCGAAGCTAAGGTGGTGATGGGTCGAAATCCTCTCATCCAATAGAATTTAGACATGTTTAGGTTCCTATTTTAACCTTATCATTTAGATTTAACATTAAGTTAGATAATTTTACTTTTACCGTGTCTTTTTGTGTTCTTACACTATAAGGTTAATAAACAAACAATAATAAGCCAAAAGAACCCCAAGTTGTTTATTATTAATATATATAACCTTATCTAAGTCATTTGGCCGATCCTTATATTTTTAGGAATAAAATAACAATTAATAATATAATATTTGTTTTAAAAACTATTTTATGTCAATTTTGACACTATTTAGTAATTCATTTTTGTGAAACTCATAACAGAATGATTAGTTCGAAAAAAATTAATTAAATCAATAATAACATGTCATATTATCCTATTAAATTAGTGTAATTCATAAAAAGTCTAAAATTATATTTATTTGGGTATTTATAACATCAATTATGTCAATATTTCATTAATAAAATAATTCCTGCATCATCATTGTGTCATAAATAAATTAAATTATTTAATGTCTAAAAATTAAAGATTAAATATCATTATTTAGGAAATCGTTTTATCTTTCTAATGAATATTTATAGTAGAATTTATCTTATGTATATCCTTATATAAAAAATTATTTACTTGTTAAACATTGATTTTAACTATTTTAACCCTTCTTTAAATAAATTAATAATAAATGTCCTAATCTAATACATGTGGGCCTAAATGGTCATATTTTATTCCTAAGGCTGTTTTTGGTCGAATTACACTTATCCAATAGAATTAGGACATGTGTTAGGGTAATAATAATATCATTTTTCACTTAATTACTCTATTTACTTTTAACTGTGGTAAAAAAAAAGTAAAAAGTTACTATTCACCAAAAATTATTTTCATCTCATTGAACCATATTTTACTTACTGACATCAACCGTGCCTCTCGGATTTTTGAAATTCCACTCACAGAAGCGGTAAAATTATGTTTTATGAAAAATTCATTTTTTTAACTACCACTTAGTGGTTTCACTATTCATCAAAAAAATGAAAGTTTCCAGAAAAATACCAAAAATTAGGCCTAAGCTATATTTGATATTATGAACTAAAAAATGATGTCTATTTTACCGATTCAAAACATATCAGTTGCATTACTTAATTTAAAAATTAATTCTCGTCGTCAAAACAAATAGCGTGTTCTTAAGAGATAATAACTATCAAAAGATTGACATTTGTTTATGTCTGGTTTAAATGTGAAATTACATCCAATGACCAACATTGTATTTAATTGTAAAAATATTTTCTAAATATAATTTGAAACCCCTCAAATTAATAATTTATCACAATTAATTATTTCGATTAAAAAGGTTTTTTTAATTAAAATTTAGTAATTTTCACTATTAATCAGAAAATGAATGTTATCCGAAAAGTACCAAAATTTCACCCTAAGCTAATTTCGATATTCCGGATACAAAAATGAAGTCCATTTTGAAAAATAAAATTTACAAAATTTCAAAAAGTGGTTATTACTATTCATAACGGATAGTTTTAATAATATTTTAATAGCATATTATTGTTTAGCGAAACTCAGTATTGCGTACGACACACGCTATAGCGGAAGTTCGCGCTTGCATGTAATGCAAGCCAAGTTAGGGTTTCGTGTTGTGCAAGAATCCTTCATTGTTTCGTATAACATAATCCAACCATATTTCATTTATACATTGAATATATATATATATACTCAATGTTGCGTAGAATAACTATTATCAAAATTGTGTGTAACACGATCCAAAAATAGTGTTGCGTATACTGCAAGCTAATACGGTGTTGTGTATAGCACAAGGTAATCTTGGTGTAGCATACAAGACAAGGCATTAATGAAATTAAAAGAATATTTTTCATAAAATCTCGGGGTGTTACATCGTGACCATGCCCACAAATATTATAAAAAATTTAAAACGAAATTTAAATATAAGATAAATATTATAATTTTAGTTCATATTCAGATTATAAAATATATATTTTAAAAAATTTATTTTGGCCTTATTAATTTTGGATCTGCCTTCTATCTAATGAGCATGGTTATCCCAAACATAAATTTTTCATTGAATATTCCATAATCTTTATTTAAATTTGATTACACTGTGCTCCTAATAAATAATTTTGAGCCTCAAGATAATCTTTCAAAAACTGTTTGTCACCTTTCTTCATTGATCAATATATAGGATAATATACTTTCTTATCATATAATACTGTAGAATATAAATATATTCTATGAGAATGTATATGAGATATCATCCTATAATAACATGAAATGTTATAAATAAATTTAATTCTGATTTAATTAATTTTATTATTAAGTATTATGGTTATAAAAAAACACATGACCTTATCGAGTTTTATTATATACTATCAGAATTAAAGGATCATTAATAATATTTTCTATTGATAGTATATCTATTTAATATTTATATTATTAATATTATAAATACAATGTTTTACTAATTCCAATATACAATGAAAAAGGAAGTGATGGACTCAACCAATAAGAACACACCCTTTGAAGGAAAAATATTAAGCTTATGCAGAAGAAATAATAATAAAGAATTGACCCTGATGAAGCCCAAGAGGAAATCCAACAACAAAAGAATAAGGAAAACCAATTGTTGGAGAATATCAAGAATATTTAGATCGTTCCCCAAAAAAATATTCTGATCTACCCCACCAAAGTGTCAGCATCTCACACCTTTCCCTTAGAGAATCTGTTGGTGTATTAACGATATATTGATTGAGACCATAATAATATGAATATTTATACTTTTTTAATAGAATAATGTTTATTCATTCTTATTATAGTTTCTTTATAAATTGTAATTATTTTAATATAATAATAAATGTTATTTTTAATTATTATTCTTTTTCAATAAGAAATTTATTCTGATTAATTAAAGTATTTTTTTAAATAAATGATATTTTAATCAAATATTTTTATGAAATAAATATTCATTATATATTAGTGAACATAAATTTCTTAAAAAATCAAATTTAATGTTTGTAATGGTTGAAAATTCTAATTCTAAAAAACCCACCTTTATAAAAAAATTACAATTCTTATTTAAAAGAAAAAATTAAAACATTTTTAAAATTAATAATATGTTTGGAAGGAAAATGTCTAAATTATCTAATGGGGAATTTTTCAGAATTTAAGTAGATAGTCAATTGTTTTTGAAATAATAAATATTATATAAATATATAGTGTGTATTAAGGCAACATAATGACCCAAAAGTGATGTAATAATTACTATAAATGATATTTATGAAAAAAATATATGTTATACCTTTAAAATATTATGATTTTATTACTATGTCATTAATTTTATAAAGCCTTTTATGATTCCACAAAAAAATAACAAATTTTACGATTTTAAAATCATTTCGTTAACAGTGTGATTCACATCCACATCAACAAGTGTGTTATTACAATAATTTCATCCATTTTCATTAAAAATATTGAAAACAACTCACCTTTTTTAAACATGGGTAAAAATCATGTTTTGTTTTTTGGTTTTCATTATATTATTTTGTAGAGTTCAAAACCTATGTTTTATAAATGATATTAAATGTCCCACTCATTTCCTAAATAAACCCATCCAAATACAATTTTATCTTCAGTAAAATACCATGAAAAAAATACTTAATATGACCTCCCCAATCTAGATCCATCCGAAGGTTCCCCTAATCTCTCATTAATCTCCTACCATGAATTTGAGTCACATTATCATGGAAATAGATCATTCCTTCTCTCTATTTTAATGATTATTAATTTTCTTATGCATTATATTTATAATTCCCAATGATGGGAGTTGTTTTTCATGTCCTAGTTATTTTCCATTTTCATTATAAATAATTAAAGATATTTATATCTCTCATGAAACCATTATATTTATTTCTATTTGATGTTGTTAAGCTATTGAAATTAGACCATGATTTTCCATGACATACAATTATGCAGTGAATATCTATACCAATATCATATCAACGGTTTTCACCATTATGAACATGTACTTAGTGATTGGGGAATTAATTTTTTTTTATCCCACACTCTATTATCATTGAATAAAATTTAATTATAAATAATTCCATATTTTTTGATCTATTTGGAACACTTAATATTGAGAATAAAATGATTATGATGGGTGAACCCTGAATTATATAGCGCTTCAATGCATTGGGTAATGTTTAGGATCATGTGATGTCGTGTTGGGACATGGACTAAACTAAATTCATTGACATGACTTTTTATATCATTATATCTTGGAATTTATCCATAACAAATGTTTATGATGCACTATTTTACGTTGTTTCCATATTTTATTTGTTTCATGTATAATATCATGCTATATCATGCCTCATTGTCCATGTTTATGATTCTCACTCAATTTATGTCCATTTAATATGCCTATTGTCCAACAAGTATTAGTTTATTCATGTCATGGCATATATATTTCGTTACTAAGATTTCTATATCACCATTATCATATGTTTTTCATTAGGTTATTCAATTCAGTTTTAAGTACGATCATGTTAATGATGCTTTCAATAAAAATAATGTGTTCCTTGCATTATGTTGTTATCTGATTCAATTAATAACCATATACACAAGTCTTATCAATCATTAAACTTAAATTATAATCCCTTTGTATAAAAAAACAAGAATTACTTTTTAATAAAGTTTATGGTTCTCAAGGATGATATTAAATTAAGTGTTTATTTATATGTAGGGTAAGTATTCAAAAACATTAAAAAATGACTTTGTGATAGTATAATGCATGAGAAAACATGCTTAAATTTTCTAAAGAATATAGTAACTATTTTTAAATAAACATCCATGTTCGGATACTATATTTTGATCTGGCTTTATATGAGATATACATAGGAGTATAACCTGAAAACTCCACATCAATATTGACTTGACCTGGAACTAGTGCATGAAAGATGGACTTTTATATATACTTTTTTTACACTCCCAGGGGTTATAAATTGGTAAATTCATAAAATACTTATGATACATCGTTAAATGAAATAATACTAATTGGAATATATGTTTGTAAATAGTCTGTGGATAATATATATTGAAACATATAAAATAATAAGTTATTAAAATAAATGTAATTTATATATTACTTATTTAATGACATCGGATACCCATTTATGTGTTTAATATTCTAGAAATACTAATCCCAAATTTTCCCTTTATTCTATCCAATGTCCAGGAATATGGGGAATTATGTAAAAAAACCAATGTTACAAGAAATTCGATGACTACCCCAACGAGATTCCAAAACTGATTAGAGTGTGAACAGAAAAATTTATGTTGATAATCTCTCAGCTGACTCAGGGTATGAATAGAATCCAAGTCTAGGAGGAGAAAACATATCCTAATAATAAAGAACAAGATACAATTTATGTATTTCTATATCACTGGCCTTTAACAATCAATGAAGTATTTGATCCTTTTATCATGGAATAATGCATCAACTACATTGAGAATATCCTCTCAATCCATCAATTTTCCATATACCACAATTTTATACCAGCTTTTAATCGTATAGAGGGATAAACTAATTAGGGTAATACAATGATATATAATTTGATGTATGAGGACGATATAAATGTGATAGGGTGGATGGAATTCCCAAAAATAATTTTCAATATATATTTTCCTTGAAATCCATACCTTAAAATAGAAAATAATTTCCTTTACCACTATTAAAAATATTATGGATAAATTAGAGAGTATAAAAAACATCACAACCATTGTGTGTTATGCCTTTAATATTTTCATTATCCTTGAATACAGTGATGACTACATCAGTGGTTGGATAAAACATTATCTATAAAAATCCATTGTGATCTGAGAATTTTCTAGATATTAATATATTGTCGATGTTCCCTCAAATATGAAATGGATATAAGAGAATCTCAAGGTTATCTTGAGGATAAAAAGAAAAAAGTATAGTTTATTTCTTGTGGTCCGATGGAGAAACCATATAGTGACCTGAAATTACAAAATCCCTCTTGTCAATGGTGTGGATAGTAGAACCCATGGAATTTCCTAAGGGTAGAGAGGAAATTATTTAGGTATGGGATGGAAGGGAAACAAATTAATGATTTAGAATAGGGGAAAACCACTAATTAGATCTAGGAATGTAATGTTTGGCTCAACCATTATTGCATTTATCTTTTTTTAATTACATGGAATCATTGAACCTTTCAAACCAATTCACTAAGAAAAGTTTTTTCTGTGAAAAACAACAGCCTCTGAGGTTGTAAGGGTGTGATTTTTCCATCCCAACTGGTATGTAGGATCCTGAATACAATGCGGTGATAATTATGGTAGTTATTTATTCAATAATAACAAGGATTCATTTTTTTCTATTTCTACACATTACTACATATCACAGATTATTTTTATAACTAGTTAAACACCACCACAATTCATGGAGGTAGATCAATTAGAGAAAATAGAAATTTGGAAAATTATTTCATCACTGGTATATAACTCATCCCATATCAAAATTTGCGAGATTATCTTCCCAAATAACCATATCATACTCCCTTTGGTTTAAATTTAAGCAATTATGGGTATAGATTTTCTATACCGATATAAATCCAACATTAAATTCTGATAATAGTATATCACTATATGTATTATGAATTTTCCAATGATTCATAAAAAATTTAGAGCCAACATCTCAAGTATGGATAAATTTTTTCTACAAAAATCATATCATGATCAAATGATTGTGACAAAAGAAATTAATCATCCTTCCAGACATTCCCATAATTTGGATTGCACTGAAGTATTCCTAATGAATTTCCTTATCTTACCCCTACCCTAGGGGTTTAATTTTCAATCAATATTATACCTAAGGGATTTAAATTTTCCCAGAATATTTAGTGAATAGATATTTATGATCATGTGGAGCAGAATAAAAAATATAGGAGAATCAAGATAAAGGGTTCATACACCCATGTGCTTCACTATTGGGTACACCAGTCCTTATCATCATGAAAAAGTATGGGTCCATGTACAATTTCATTCATTATAATGAGATCAAAATGATCATGATAATGAAAATGCATCATCTTCTATGAATTGATAACTTTTCCAAACTGGTACATGGAAAAAACAATTCTCCGTGGTATATCTGTTACTAGTACATTACCATGATTGTGTGAAGAAGGAGGATATCACATAGACTAGTTTTATTAAATGGTACATGACATAAGTATTTAGTGTGTTTCCATTTGGACTCACTAATTCTTGATCAATCCTCATAGAAGAAATTAATAGAGTCCTTTGGGGTTATATCAATAAATTAGTAGTATAATTTATATATGATATTCTATTACACTTCGAATTCATGGGGGAGCGTGAGAAAAATTCAGGATCTATGATAAAGTCATTGAGAAAGGAGAATCATTATGAAATTTACATAAAATGTTAGTTATTATTGATGGAAGTCTCATTCCTGAGGAATATTATCACAAGAAATGGGATATCTATGGACCCCGTAATGAAGTATGAAATTGAAGGATGGATGAGGTTGAAATTTGTGAAATATATTTTTTACATTATCTGGATTATATAAGTACTACCATCAGTTTTTTCATAAATTTGTATGGATTATCAAACCCTCTAACCAAGATTACTCGAAAGGGATTCATGGTTTCATGGAATATTGAATTTGAAGTGAGATTCAATGTTTTCAAACGAAGACATATCCCTTCACATGTAATCACACTACCCATAGGTGAAGATATTTTCATGTTATTCTATAATGAATTGATGAAGGGATTATGTTGTGTGTTAATTAAAAATTAAAAAGTAGTATACTATGATTCATGGAATTTTAAATTTCATGAACAAAACCACACAATGCATGATCTAGAGTTGGATGTAATGGTCTCCTCTTTAAATAAATGGTGGAATTATCCTTATTTGTAGAATTATGAAATATAAATGGATCATAAAATCCTCAGTAATATATTCATATATAAAGAGATGAATATACACCAATGAATATGGTTTGAGTTGATTAATTGCTATGATCACTAAACAGACTACCATTTTGGGAAATAGAATAAAGTGGGACATAATATATGAACAAGTGATCCATAAATTCTATCATTGATGATAAATGAGAGGGTTCTAATCTTTAATGATTTTAAAAGGATGGGCATGTAAATTATAATCGAAGTAACATCCCCATTACTTTCACTAATGATTGATCAAACATCTCATATATAGAATATAAGGAATTTTAAATGGGATGATTTTCGTGTTTATGAGAAAGTAGAAAATAGATGAATGGATAAATCCCTAGAGTTCAATGTTAATAAAGAAGGAGTTCTAATATTTGACTCATGGAAATGAGTACAATCAAATACTAAGTTAATAAAAGACATAAGGGATGATTCATATAGTTTTACCTTATCCATCCATCCAAGAAGCAAAAATATGCAGCGACATCTATGAGAGAACTATTTGGGTGAAATATGAATAAGGGGATCCTAAAATACACATCAAGATGTCCTGTATGTCATCATGTGAAGGCAGAAAAGAAAAAATACAAGGGGATGATGTAACCATTACCCATAACAGCCTGGAAATGGGAAAAATCA
The DNA here is from genome assembly GCA_963277665.1 of Viscum album. Classification (NCBI taxonomy): domain Eukaryota; kingdom Viridiplantae; phylum Streptophyta; class Magnoliopsida; order Santalales; family Viscaceae; genus Viscum; species Viscum album. Next base: position 1,005,392,322 of record OY728158.1, on the reverse strand, counting down.
CTATGGTATATATCACCAATATTTTGAATATAGTGAGTGAAAATAATTATTTTTGGGTTGTGAGGTTATTATTATAAATACTAAACACATAATTGTGTTTCGAGAAGATTTATCACTAGATAACCATATAACGATATATAATATAAAAGTGGTTAGGGGGAATGGAAGACCAGTTTGGATTATATCCTATGAGATTTAATATTTACCTTCTTGTTCCGGAATATTATCCCACACACTCTAAATTTTGAGGTTAACTTCATCAGAACTTATCACTCTTAAAAAGATGATCTATATGAGAATAATATCCATATATATGAGGTCATTTTTAGAGCATTTTCAATTTTCATTAGAGGAGGATGTTAGAAACATATTTCTTTCATCGAGTTCTCAAACAGTAATACCTTCCAAGAAACCATCCAAATGGCTCACTATGAATCCCATTGTGAGAAGTGGTGCATAACACATGCATTTTGGGATAATGTTTGAAAAAAAAACTAATAGCTCATGAAATAGACAAGGAAATGGTGGAAAAGGTTATAACCACTCAATAGTGAATCATCATTTCTTAGAGTTGAAATAAGAGCTATGATGAGAATTATTGACAAGATATAGAGTTTGATGTTCGAGACATTTTATTTCTCTGCATATCTCTAGGTAATAAATTCATGATATTTGGAATTAGGTTAAATGTTATCCCAAGATACATTGGACCCTTTGATATACTTGATTGCATCAGAGTGGTGGGAATTCAACTAGTCCTCCCATATAAATTACCTCATGTACATGATGTATTACATGTATCTTACTTGATAAAGTACATACCAAACCCAAAATATTTTCTAAATCCAGAGGCTGTTACCTTAGAGAAATATCTCTCATATAAGGATAAGCGAGTGAAGATCTTAGATCGTAGAGACAATGTTATACCAAATAGGACAATACACATTGTTAAAGTATTATGTAGAAACCCAATGTTTTAAGAAGTAACGTAGGAACTGGAATATGTGATGAAATAGAATTTCCCTAATCTATTTTAGTGTGAGAAATATAAAATTTCTATAATGAATACTATAAAGGGGGAAAATAAAATGAACAAAACTCTTATAATTAATATCCCACTTAGGATTTAATAAAATATCTTATTATGTATTATGGTTATTGTAAAAACATGTAATGATATGGGTTTATTATACCTGGTTAGTTTTAAAATAGCACTAAAAATGTTAACCATTGATAATATATCCTTTGAATATTGATCTTATGACTTGTATAAATATAGTATTTTAACATTCCAATTTACACAGATAGAGTAAGTGGGGGACAAAGATAATATGATTGTACCCTAAAATTCATTTTTATCATAGAATATAATGCTGGTTAAATAAATTATCATTTCCCTTTACCAATACAATGATGGGATTACACAACTTAACCAAGAGAGAAAATGATTATGAGAGCAGTGTAGGCTCATCAAGATCACCACCTGTTGGGAAAAATCCCTCAAGGTATCATTGAATCATTTTTGAGGTGATTGTGTTTGTTGACAAAGTGGGCCTCTGTGTTGTGTTTGTTGAAAAAGAAAACCATGATGTACAAATTTTTTGACAAATGGGATTTCATGGGGGCATGTCAAGTTCAAGGGATCCGGATAATTATCCATATTTGACTCAAGAATGTCGACAATGGAATGGATGATCTAAAGGTAGTAAAAAAGAGCAGATACAAGGTGGCGTCATTTTCTAGTGTTTGCCAAATTTTTGGGCCTGAAAATCGACAAATTGAGAAATGTGGTTTTGGAAAAGGGGATTGCACGTCGTTGTCTTTAAAGAGATGAAACATGAAAGTCATATTTTTTTTTCAAGATCAGAACATCAAAATATGGAAAAGGAAAAAGGGGATCCCATGTTTTATGTTTGGTCACACAAGTGACTTGGGCGACAGAGACTAGGGCGGTGAGACTTGCGCGCCGAGAGGAGACTTGTGTGCCATCACGCAGGGCGTCCAAATGCCTATAAATAGAGGTATAAACCTCCTTATTCTATAAGATTTCATCACATGGAGAAAATCAAAGTTACCATCACGCAGTTGTGGTGGTCGCACATGTGGTGGTGTTGTCGCAGAAGTAGAAGTTGTGTGCCAGTTGATGGTTGCACATCTTGAGTGGTTTGGGCAAGAAAAGAAGGGATTCTCCCATGTTTTCAGTTGAAGAAGGTGGTTTCACTCAAGTGGTTTTGGTGACAGTTGCTCGCCAGGTTTTGAAGAAGCGCGACAGTTGGTGGTTGCGGGCCAATATTGGTTTGGGCATAAAAGGGTGTGAGACGTGAAAGTTTGGTGTTGTTGAAGCTAGTGTCGCAGAAGTGGTTGAGGTAAATTTTCACAGCAGTTTTATCTTGCGCGCCGTCTTGGGGAAGGGCTCTAGGTATGGTTGAATCAAGGAAGTGATTCAGGGATGTGTGAAAGCATTATTATTTCCCGATTCCTTTGATGCAAAGTGAGATTCATCTATGGGTGAAAGTTGGATTTTAGCATAGCATCTACATACAACAAAGGATGTATTCATTAGTGATAATGAAGATACAAATAGGTCTATAAACTTTGAGGGGATTCTTTCTTGAGCAGTGAGCAAATGAAGAGGAATAATGGGATCCTCTCCACCGGCAGTGAGCCAGAGAGAGAGAAATAGGGAGTGACCCTTGGGAAATTAGTGAGCTAACCCTAAACATTGTAAAGGCAGTGAGCCTGAAAAAAAAAGTGATCTATCCTGAACTTTTTAAACAGCAGTGTGCTTATAGTGGATTTGGTACATCGGCACATTGTCGGTGTATTCTCCTTGAACGTAGCCCAGTGAGGGTGAACCATGTAAAAATCTCTATGTCTGCATGTTTGCTTCCCAACATTGCATCCAAAGAATCATTATCAGATTAATGAAGAAAGAACAAGATAAACATTATAATCATAAGAGAAAACATAGTGACCCTTATAATAAAAAGGTCAAGATCTAGTGGGGCAAGAAGAATTTGGAATATAATATCAATACCCTAACTCACCCCCCCCCCCCCTCAGGGTATCTAGGCCCCTTTTGGTCTTAACACCACCCAAACCGTTTATGCTAAACCACCCAATACAAGTCTCAAAATAGTACACTATACCCATAGGGTGTTCACATATGATTTAATGAGATATGAATCAATACCATAATAATAATAATAAGTTTTTTTTATTTGAGATATAATAATGGTCATATTTTCTTATAATCGTTACGTTATAAATGATTTTGATTTTTAAACAATAAAACATAAATTGTATTTTTAATTACTATTAAATTTAATTTATGGGATTTATTTTGATAAAGTAAATGGATTTTTTAAATAAATAGTTATTTTGTTATAAAAATTATTAAATAATTTTTATTAAATATAAATGATCAAATAATTTTTGTCATGTTAATTGTAATTTTTATTGGGGGTTTAAAACTATTATCATCAAGAAGCCCATAAATATTCAATATATGTATATTATTACATTAATTAATATAATTCACATATTTGTAATATTATTTTGATAAAATTAATATTATTTTTTGGAATCATACTGTCAAAATTATCAAATTGTGAATGTTCTATAATTTTCGGAGATATTCAAATTTTTGAGTAAAAATTGAATATTGAATAAATATAGGTTGTGTACTATAGCATAATAATGACCAAAGTGTGATTTAATAAATACAATTAAGGTTACCCATGAAAATTTATTATTTCTTCCTTAAAAATAATGTAATTTTATGTTTATTTAATTAATTATATAAATTCTTTTTGAGTTCTCCAAAACCATTAATAAATTTTCTGTTTTAAATATCATTTATTTAAATGTAGGAATCACTACTAAAAAAAGGTATTATTTTAAAATTTTCTGATTTTTTTCTTATAAAAAATGAAAAATCCTCCCCTTTGGTTGAAACCATGGGAAAAGCAATGGTAATTTTTTGGTTTTGGCTAGATTATTATATAGAGTCCAGAACTAATTTTTGTGAAATGTTAAATAATTCCCCACTAATTTTCGAGATAAAACCACTAAAACTCAATTTATATTCCTTAAAAATATATGGATAACATTGTTACTCTTCCACCCCCTCTCTATAGTCTTTTAATAGTTACCCTAATCTATAAAGAATCTCTTCCGTTGCATTTAGAGTCACACACTGAATGTAAGGGGTCCTTTCATTCTCTCCTTTATTAATGTTTCTTCATTTTATTGTTCCTTCTATTTACAATTCAAATTTTTGGGATAATTTTATCCATTTACCTATTGCATTCAATTTTTTGTAAAAATTATGGGATACCCATTTCCCTTGCGTCATACCATTTTATTAATTTTTATGTGATTCTCTTAAGTAGCCTAAATTTCATCTTGATTGTCCATGAAAAACAATTGTTTACTGAATAATCGTACCTATTTCCTATCAAGCGTGATCACCTTTATGAACATATAATAGTTTATTTGGTACATAAATTTATTTATTACACAATCCATAATCGTGTAATAATATGTAATTTAAAAGTAATCCATGTTTTTTTATCTATGTGCCACACTTAATCATGAGAATAAAATGAATGTGACTAGCGTGCCTATAATTATATAGTGCTTAAAGGAATTGGGTAATTTTTAATAACATGACATACCATATTGGGACATGGAGTAATCATTATCCCATTATATGACTTTTTCCACAATAATGTCCTTGTAGTCATCAACGAATTATGTTTATGATGTAGTGTTATATGATGCTTCCATATTTCCCATGATTCCTTTATGTTATAATGATATATCATTCTACATTGTTCATATCGATGATTATCACTCATTTAATGAACCCTTGATATTAATATCTTTATAATATGTATTACTTTAATCATGTTAATTTTTTTTTCCCTTACCATACTTTATGGACCACCCATTTCTTATGTATATCCTTAAGTTATACAAGGAAATTTTATGTAAGAGATTGTGGAGAATGTTATCAATAAATATGATATATTAAATGTTTTATGTATTTATGTAATGTACTTCATTATCAATTATGCCTGACCTATTAATCATATGAGTTGTGTTATTTTTTATTTTATGTAATAAATCATGATTTCATTTTAAATAAATATTATAGTTTTCATAAATATGGTTCATCCACATGTTATAATTACATCATTTAAATAAGTTTACATACTCATGTGGTAAATATTTTCTCCATGAATTAAATAATATGTCAGAAAATTTTAGAAACATAAAATGTGTCTAATACAACTCGTATTACATGAGATACTACTAAACACTCTAATTGGGTGCGAATTATTATGATAATTATTTTCCCCTTAAAATAGAACTATATATTCTTATTTTGATTGAAAAGATATCATTACTCTTATTTATAATCACAACCAAATGAAGATATATAAATATAATGAACACATTTATTACATGGATCACCTATAATATCCTACTCCAAGGATAATTTATAAATAATGTATTGATATACCAATTAACGACAGCATAATTAGTGTACTATTATAGAATTTGGATGATATTGCAGCTCATCTGAGGATTTTGGAATATTACTCTGTTTCATGCACTACATTAAATAGGGGTTAAAGGATAAAATTGAAACAAATTTCCGTCATAAAATATTATTGAAAGTGAAATAAATGAAAAAGAGTATCATTATTCCTTATGAAGTTTTGTTCATATATTATATATCTTTAATGGTATATACAATAAAAACATTTTTCTAAGCATGTTTTTTCTAATTAAGCCTAAAAAAATTATTTACTAATATAGATATTCAATGATACCATATTAATCTCTAACCATTATTGATCACCCCTTATATCCTTTGTGTGTTCTATTTTGCATTCTACTTTGAAAAAACTGAAAAAAATGGTTATTTGAATAAAAAATTTTATTTTATAATTAGGACTAACTGAATTTATTTAACATCCAATGATCTTATTTTTTCTCAAATTATCCCCACCATGTAATCTTCAATGGGAATTAACTATTTGATTAAATATATACCAAACCATTACTTGAAATTCAATCATCTATATAGTTCTAGTCCTAAAAAACTCATGGTGTAATATTATTCTTCCTAGAATGACAAAGTGATTTCCCTATAAATTTACTCAATTTATAGGTTGGTCGCAATTCAACAGTTTTTATCATGGTGTGAAATTTTTGTGCTTCAAAATACATGTTTATATAGAAGATAAAATTACATCTATTATGGTGCGAGTAATTCAACAACTAAAAGACTTGAATTTACCAAGATACATTTATTATATAAATTTTATTTTATTTTATAGTATTATATTACTTAGATTTAATAAACACCCTTATTATTATTTTTTTGTGGTGAATCATTGAAATTGTAGTCCATATACTCAATTGGTATAACTGTTTTTAATTTCAAAAAATCTATTGATAGCATGTATTTTTCTGTCCAAATGTGTAATACTACACAATAAGATACCATCATTTTCCTAATGTACCTCTCAATAGGATTTTGTTAATTTTTATTTTGGTAATTCATACCCCTTAATTAATACATAGTGGTAATATTTTGTTGTTGATACCTTTTATTTTTGTAAAATCAGTCTTAGGTTGAACGGGATATTCAGATAATTGGATAGGATCCATCTAGAGAAACATTGTTTTGGAAAATGACCTATAATCAGAAGTTGTATTTTTTTGTCTAAGATAAAACTATTTTGTAAAATGGTTTTTGTTTTTCTAGAGTTATTTTCATTTTGAGAATATTTAATGGAGTTTCATGTTGTTTATAATGAAAATGGGATTAAAACCCATCTACATAAAATTTTTATTCCATGTAAATGTATTATAAGTCTTATAATGTTTCTATTTTTAAATAAAATATTCTGAGGTGGTGGGTTTTTTCGGAATATTCCATTAACAATATTTACATGAAGAGTAACTAAATTACACAAAACGTTAGGTGATTTCTCAATATGAATCCTTAGTTTGTGGCCTATTTCTTTTTTTTACTATTGTTCAATTGTTAATAAATGAATGTAGAATATAACAGAGAAATGGTAATTCAAATAATTAACCATTGTGGTTTTTTATGTAATATTGTCAAATCCATGTTGTATGGTTGGTATTTTAATATATGTTGAAATGATTATATATTGGGAATGGCCCAAGAACGTTGATAATCATATGAAGTAATGTTGATATTGAATGGGCTCATCCCAGTTCCATGCTATATTTCTTGTAGTGAGTGGTTTTAGCATGGTTCCATTATATAATTCATAATGGAATATAACCCATATATTCAAAGTTATATAGGGATATGTTCTATATTCTGGGGATTATTAACTCTTTATAGTTGTGGTTTGTATAGTTGTAATTCATGATCATAAATATTTTGGAATAATGTCAAAGTAGGTCATTTCACCATGGTTATATGAATATAGTTTTAATGGTTTTAAATAATTATCAGAGATATCCCTGAATTGATCTAAATCAGGTTTTTATTGTGTTTTATTAGTTATTGTTTTAACTAATAAATGTGTTTATCTCTTTGCTACATACACTTCTTATCAGATGGGATTTTTTATTCAATGTCTTTTAAACCTGCATATATTAATTGACACTTCATTTGGCTAGTTGTTTTTTCTCTTGTTAGATTATGTGGATGCAGGTTAGGATATTACGATTAGACCATGAAATTGATTTTTTTTTTCATTTTGGATGGCCATGATTTTGGAGGTTTTATCGACATGGTGTATGTGACTGTGGATTGTTGAGTCATTATTTGAGCCCTCTAGTATTTTACTTATATTTTTTCTAACATGATGTTTAGTTACATTTAAAAAATACATTACCTTATTCTTATTATTATTCAATGGATTACTTAGTTGTATTTTATTATTATTAATTATTTTGTCTATAATCATAATAGTTTTATCATATAGATTATTTCTATTATGAATATGTGATTCCATGCTTTAAGTCTTGTAACAAACCCTTTTTATCCATGTGTGTGTGAGAGAGACATATTGGGGATGTTATAAATTGGTATCAAAGGAGAAGGATTTATTTTATTCTATTTTACTATTTGGGAATGCTATAAAGAAGACAATGATGTGTCGATACATTGTAATGAGATTTTCCAGGAGATTATCTTACCTATGTATGCGGAAAATCCATCTTCCCAGGGATGGTATTATTGTGGGAACATTTTTTCCATTACAGTTGATGTTATTCCACCATGGGTGATTCACATGTTGTGTGATGTTATTGTTTTATGATCTTAGTTTTTATTCAGAATTATTCTCAGGGCTTATTATATTTATATATGAGGATACATACATCATATAAGATACATATGGATATATGGACTTGATTTTTTCATGATATGGAAATATCTATTTTTCATGTGTTATATACCTTCCAATTGAATATTTATATGAGATATCTTTTTTTTCTGGATAAATGAAAATAATATGATAGGTCATGCTAAATCACTTCTAAGTAATGTTTAGAGATACTCGGATTCATTGGTTCCCTATTGTAGTACCTATTGAGGTTGAACTATTTTCTATTAAGTGTACTATGGTATTCAGTTTTCATATAGAGAAAATTCATTATCATCATCATCATCAACATGAGTGTTCGAAGAGTGATAGACATATTTCTTCTAACATAGTTAAACCATAAAATCATATAGTATTTGAGGATTATAGGGATGTTCATATTCGTGATAGATTCTTGTGGGTAATTCAATCCATGGATATGTATTATTTTAGTATGGAAGCATCGATTTTATTGTTGAAAAAATATCTTTAGCTATAGCATCAACCTATATTCACTAGAGAAAGAGGGACGTAGGCAGAGGATTTCAAGATTGATTTAGTCCATAAAATCATCCAGAATCTGGAGATAGCCATAGATAAGAGGTTTTCAATGAAGTTTGAAGCATTGGTGGGATATTATGTAGGAATCTACGTAGCATGATGAGATATTATAGAAGGACTAAGACACAAAGTGCCCAATACATTTCAATGTAGATACATTGAGGGATGAAAAATATCATGACTTTTATAATCATAGACATGAAAGAATGTCAATAATAGATTTTGTTCGACATTTCACCAGTATGTATCACATTTCACCATCATTAGATGCTAATGAGATCTCCAAGGAGAGACATTTTTTGAATGGTAATTATTTTGAGATCAAGTCATAGGTTAACTATTTTCATCTAACCAGTTTTGAGGATGTGTTGTACAAGTCACTCATCAGGGATGGGAATCTAAGAGAGTCCATGATAAACATCTAATCAATTTCTGTTGGAAAAAATAGTATCACTTCTTTTGGAAATATGTAGTGTTCATATTAGAATTTCTACCAAGGTAGTTATTGGAAGAGCAGTATCGTTAGTTGATATTTGTCTCAGGTACATGTTCCATTCCAGTGCTATTAGTGTGGATATTTCAACAACAACTACCCATAGTGTCCCTACCCCATAGATATATATAGTTATTTGTGGAATATTTGTTCATATTTTTTAGGTTCTCTTTGAATGTTTTTCAATCTTCTGAGTGTGGTAAAAAAATATCAAATATTGCAAGGCATTTTCTATAGAGACTGGTGGTTACCCTTTATTTTGGGATTTGTTCATGATGAAAATAAAGGGACTTGACTTTATTATTTTTAATGAATATCTAGTTCTATACCAGTATCATATCAGTTATTAAAGGAGAAGAGCTAGCTTTTTTTTTCTTCATAAGGTGGAATCTATTATCAACAATGTGAGTGGGATTTTCAAGCTGGTTGTGCATGACCAATTCATTGAAAATTGAAAAATATCATTTATGAAATATCCTATCATACTCTAAATTATGGTGGTATGAAACAAGGTTCTTTTCCTCATGTGTAGAATGTTTCTAGAATGTTTTTCTAAATGAGTCCTATAGATGACCGTCTGAGTTAGAGATCATGTTCGTAATCAAGATTGTACTGAGATAAGAGATATTTTTTTCCGCACATAATAAATTGAAGTAGTAGGGATTTGGGAGTTGAATGATAAATTGGATTACTAGAAACATATACTCTTTATATAGTATCATACATCCCCATGTGGTTCTTCAGTTATCTTAACAAAGAATACTAATTAGTTTTTGTGATTATGTATGTATCATTGGAAGATGAACCCAATTATAGTCAAGAACCGATTTCATATTCCATGGATTGATGACTATTATGATTAGATGAGATGTTATAAGATATTACAAAATATTTATTTGAGATCGTCTTACCACCAATTAAAGGTGATACCAAAAGACATGACTTGCAATACTTTTAGAATTAGTAAATGCATGTATGAATTCAAAGTGATTCCATTTGGTTTTTCTAACTTATCGGCAGTATTCATGGCCTTGATGAAAAGGATCATACATTTTTGGGGCTAGTTTTTTCAATTATATATTATTATAATTCATTTCAGTAGATAACCATTCCAGACATCTTCACATAATCTATAGTATCATGAGAGAGCACCGACTATACAAAAATCTATTCAAATTTTGTTTATATATTAATTTTTTTCTATTCTTGGTCAATGTATCATAGATATTGGAATTTTAGTAGACCCATATAATGTTTATACTATGGTATCTTGGGAAAAAAATAACAATATCTTTAAGATTTAGATATTTCTAGGTTTATAAAGTTATTATTAGCTCTTTATGTAGGATTTATAACACATGGTAGAACTAATGTCCCAGATTACAAAGAAAATGGTGAATTTTGTTTGTATTTTTGTTTAGAAGAGAGATTTCCTAAATATGAATTTTAGGCTGACCTCAAAACCAATACCCACATTTCATGTTTTGAGTAAAGAATATACCATGTACTATGACACAATCAGAATTAGATTCAGAGTAATTTTGAAGAAGGGGAATCAATTATTCACTTATGGCTTTTGGAAGCTAAGGCCACCTGATATGTGTTACCTACAAATGATATGTAATTCATAGAAGCGTCAAATTCCATGAGTCGTTGGATACATTATTTCATGTGTGAGAGTTTTTTTACACTAACCATAGGAGCCTCTGGTATATCATTTCTCAGTTGGACCTAAACATTATATTGAAGAGGTTTTTCGAGTATCAAATTTCTTTTGACTTCATGTTGGCTTATACATTGTTAAATATATACATTACTCCTAATTATTTGAGCCAAAATAAACAAACATAGGAAGTAAATGTGTCTTGTGATGAGGGGTGGATGATATCCCTCTTTGGAAACATGCATCTAGATGACATGAGGTCTTATGATCAAGTACCTATTACTTAGAAACCTATTATAACAATTATATTAGACTAGAATAAGATCGATAAGTTATATAATCAGGAGTGAATATTTCTGAGAGACAACCTTATTGGTTCTGAGACACCATCATGATGGTCTCTTAGTAGAGTAATATTTTTCAGTGGCCAAGTATGGATTCCTACTAGTTTATCAAATGATATGTTGAAGAAGTTTTGTTCTTATAGATAGGTGGTGAATCCTAGTTTGAAAATTATGAATCATGATCTCTATAGAAATTACTGGTGATCAAGAATAATGAACTAGTTAGAAGATTTTTGGATATATGGTGTACATAACAACAGGTGAAAATCAAGCATTAGAGGCAAGATGAGATTTTGAAGCATTTTCCCAATACTGAGTGGAGAAGGTATGATGTCCCTCAAGATTTTTGACGAGATTACCTTGTATAATCCATAACAATTATGTCATATGAGTGATTTTATATTTATCAATTATATCATACCACTTCATACCCTCCATGGATACCTTCATTATTAATGATCTAGGTAGTATTTATATGTTCGATGTGGTTATATCTCATGGGGTTCCAAAAACTATCATTTGATATAGATATCCTAGTTTCATGTAGGGTTTTAATCACTATATTCATAAGGAACTGGGATCGTGGGGTATTTTGATCACTACATGTCATCCCCAAATGGTTGGTCAATCTGATAAAATTATTTAGGTTATAAAAGAAATTTTATGAGCTTGTGTTTCAGATTTTAGTGCTTCATTGGAGTAATATATGGCACTCGTGGAGTTTTCATATAATAACAACTTCTAAGAATCAATAAAAATTGATAATTTCAATTATTTATATTATATTTTATACCATTCATGTCATTTTTTATATGATAAAGGTGAGTTCACACTTGTTAGGTATAATCACATGCAAGATACATTTGAGCTGGTTCTGTTGATCTGAAAGTGGTTGGTTTCCATTACGATCTGGAAAAAATGTTTTCTATCATTTTGAAATGGCATTTAGAATTTGACGTTGGTCATATTGTATTCATTCAAGTGTCTCATTGAATTGTTCAAAAAAAGATCATGAAATAGGGAAATATATCACCCTTGTTTTTAGGCCATTCATAGTTTTTGAACGGGTCAGTCCGGTGGCCTATCGTTATGCACTTCCACATCATTATAGTGACATGCATGATGTTTTCCATTTTCATACCTATAGATATGGCATCTAATCTATTATGATTTTATTTATGTATAATATGTCAGGCATTGGGCTTAAGCATTTTTTAGGTGAATCTGCTATAGGTTATAGACTGTAGTGATAAATAAATTTGGTGTAGTTAAATACTGTTGGTTTGATTGTAGTAGAAAAATCAGAGAGTTGATGATTAGAATTGGGAGAGGGAGTATGATATGTAAACTATGTGGCTGTAATTGTTTTCTAATACATCCTAGTGATTCATGGAGTATCTTGTTGATGAGCTATTTAATGTTGGGGAGGGTTCCAGATCATGTATTTTTCTATATATATTTATCTTTTACATTTTAATTATTTTTTCTTTACAGTGATATTTTTTTGATCTTTAAAACCTGGTGGACATTTTTCATCCTGGATACCTATCTTTTAATGAAAATTAGTCATAGAATGTGTGGAAACATGAGAAAATTGAAGAGGATCCACTTGGATATCATTTTTTGGGGGACAAGACTGACAATCCAAGGATATATGTTTATCTGAATTAATGGAGTTTGGGTAAATGGTTCAAGTATTTCATAATTTCTTGGTATGTTTAGAATATTTAAAGGGGGTTCAGGGTTTTTATGTAATAGATGGGGAGATAACCAATCTACAGAATAATAACATTGTCTGTAAATGGATAAACTATTATGTAATGTTCTGGTGTTTTTAATAAAATAATCTGTGGTGATGGGTTATTCATTTTATTCCATTAAAAACATATAAATGATGTGTAACTAAATTACATTCTATGAAATTTCATAACTAGCTATTTTAATTTAAGTTTTCTGGTTGATTTTTTATTCTAACTCACCGTTACCTTCTCCTATCAGCCATATGGAACCATTCATGCAACTTTGGGGTTCATACCTCCATTCAGAACGTACTGATAATGCCTTTGGCCATGGTATGTATGTTTGGTATAGTTTTTTCCTTTATTTCCATTGTTCTTCTAACCATGTAAGTGTAATATCTTGACATTATGTGTTGTTGTTTTTTATCATAATTAGTTTTGATCTAAGAACCTCATTACAATCATCCCCACATTCTAACTTTTAGGAATTTTCCATTGAAAGCATTTCTTGATCATCAGTTATAGTTTTGTTTCTAAATCATAACACTATGGTATGATAATTGCAATGTATATTCGATATAGATATTTCTATAATATAAAATGAACATGAACCAAATAAATAATTAATGGTATTATTCATTAAAGTCGTTTTGTTTTGATTTTCTTTTAACCTAGAATAAGGATACCCATTGGTGGAGTGAACCTTGAACATGATTGAAATGGATTATGTGTTAAAGAATGTTTTTCATGAAATGATACCTTAGGTGATGGATTGATATATAATATATATACTATGTATTACTACTTATTATTTTTATTTTTTAAAAAGTTGTGATATAAATTAATGTTATATATAAAATACATTTCTTAATTAACATTAATAACTATTGAGGTTTATGATGTGATATTGTGATATCGATGTTGTATGACAGGATGTTTTCTCCATGATGAAATGATTATATATCATTCATGGGCTTGGAACATGTACATTCAAATGTTGTAATGCTAATATTTAGTGGGATCGTCCCAATACCATATTTTAATGCTTATATTGAGTGGGCTTAGCCAGTCCCACACTGTAATACATATAGGTAATTAACTCAAATATTTTAATTATTGTAGGAATTTGACCTAGATTGTTGTTATTATTTCATGTTTATAGTTATGGTTGGAATAAATGTGTGGGATTCTAAGAGATAATATGGCATTATTTTGATGAAAATTATTATACAAAAATTATATGGTTTCATATGTCTTGGTTGTATGATATTTTTAGAGACATTTCAGCATGGATCCAAATCCTATTTTTATTGAATTTTATTAATTATATAATTAATTAATATGCACGATTCTTGATTTATTGCATACAATTTTTATAGAACATGTATTTTTAGACACATTGGTGTCCACATACTGAGTAATACTCACACCATATTTGGGATGACGTTTTATACCTGAGAAGATTACATGGATTCATGTTTTGGCAAGGGAAAAGGCACTTATAAATGATATTTTACATGATGTATGGTCTAGAGTTTAGTGGTTTGATCAACAGGGGGTTTAGGACCTAGAAATTATGAATCCTTGTTTCAGTATTATTGTCTGTTACGTTTGTTGTTTATATCATAACATTAGTTTACATTCCAATATTTCATTACATTACTCCTATGATTATTTTCTAGATTATTCAATTTTATTTTATTATTTGGTTCCATGTTGCATGTACAATGAATTTTTTATATTTCTTATTTATATGGAAATGAAACATTATACCAGGGGTATAGTCTCACAACTACACATTTCATAGCCCCAATACTAGTATGCATCCCAATAGAATACATGGAGTCTTACATTAGGTCTCATAACCAACAATTTTTGGCCATGTTAGAGAGAATCAGATTGTGGGATGCTACACACACTATAGATCGCCTTTGACTGATATATAGAACCCATTTGATTCCTATAGAAAATTACACTACAATTTATATTTCCAATCCCATTGACAGTGTAAATAAGTTTTCCCTTATATGTCCTCTATATTTTTTAAAATTCTTGAAACCAATCTCCAAACTTGTTCGAAAATAACAATGGTACATCTTGTTACTTCCACCCAATGTTACATATACAACAATCCCAAAAACCATTACCTTGACCTGAAATCTTACCAAAAATATTGTGGTTATTATAAAAAAGTCCATGAGAAATGAATCAATATTGTGAATGTGTGAGAACAATAATCATCCTCATCTAATAACAATTCGATCATAATTATAAGCATAAGAAATAAAATCATGACTATCATGTACTCGGAACCCCTTCATACATAGGTAGTGAATATTAGAGTGGACTCTAAAAATACCTCTAATAAGATATAGGACTGAAACTGGCACTAATTATATAATAAAATAAATGATATGTATTTCACATATAATCTAAGAACATATTTTATGGTGTCATGAATTTATAAAATAAAAAAAATTAAAAACCACACAATGAAAGAAAATTTCATTCATATAACAAATTTATAAAAACAAAATACCAAAATAAATATTTTTTTAAACAAATGCAATATCTACCCTAGTATATATTCTATTAATTTATATCATGGTCACAAAATCTTGATATTAAATCTAAAAAATGTAGTAGTATAAATTTACATGTTATTATATTTGTATTATTATTTGGATCTTCCTTAATACCACTCATGAAAATGTAAAAGAATCATACTAATTATACAATGAATAAATAAAAACCCAAAATGATACTAGATGGTTCTTCTATCACCCAACCACACTGTGTCTCATACCCATTATATCCTATCAAAATATTATAACACTATCATGAATCGCCTTCACCAAAAAGAGGGAAGGGATAGCAGATTTCCAGGCCCTTCCTTCTTTAAGTTGAAGGAGAGATAATGGCCCCTGAAACCCCCCTTCAATAGGTCCCAGAGTGGCGACCAGCACCAAGGGTATAAAGTCACACACTAAATGGAAGGCATTACCCATTTTCTTTTAATAGGATCGGGAGATAAGATACAAAATCTTACAACACCAAAACTAATGTGCAAGTACGGATGAAAGTAAACCATTCCCATATACATGTTCAAAGTTAAAATATACAAGTCACAAATTTCCAAAGACAAAGAATACCAAGAAAAGGAAAACAACAACAACAATTGTCCCAATGGTCCAAGCTAGTACGATCCAGCACGATCCCCGATGTTCTCCTGGAAACCTGGAAACAATTTTACACATGTAGGGTGAGAATACAAGTATACTCAGTAGGGAGAAACCAAGGGCTCTCATGCACAAGTGGGTTAGCATACTAATTCTCTCTTAGAAAAGAGATAACCAAGCACCTAACAAGAAAACTAACCACTCACTCACCGGAAACACTCACCAAATAATGCAACCAGTAATGTATAATCGAAGCACATCGATGTTTGGTACCCCGGACCACTTTCCCACTGGTTATTGAATACATCCTACGCATCGAACCAATCTCGCCATTCTCACTGCAGTCCCACTACCACACCCCACCCGCACACACCTGGGCCATATCCCCACGCATTCCCACTGCCAAACCACGCCCGCAAACACCTGGGCCACAACCGTCACACGTAACCACGCCTGCAAACACCAAGGCCAAAACAACCACTGTCATTCCCGAAGACACCTGGGCTAGAAGATCTACCGCCACGCCCGAAGACACCTGGGCCTCATCCCGAAGACACTGGGGAAACCACCTTCCCGCGCACACCTGGGCCAACCACCATACTACCATGACTGAAGATTATTGGGCTAATAATGGACTTCAGGCCATCACAGCCTACCCGTATAGTCATGGGCTACTCGGGAAAGGGAGTAGAAAAGGAGCTAATAACCATCCACTCATGGAAGTGTTGGGAAAAAAACCCTCCCCCATGAAATGGGGGTGTTCGGAACTAAGTGGTCAACTTGGGTGGGGCATGAACAAGAAACACACAACTACAAGTATATGTATAGATAATAATCACTCACCCAAATCTAGGTTTTTCTTCAGCTATCCTAAAGAACACAATCAGAAACCATGACCAAGTCACAACTCACATCAGACAAAAACACATTTTTCCCATCCTTGTTTCATGTTCAACGATAATGTTTAAATAAGTTTAAATAAGTTTAAATATGTTTATGCACCTACTTAGGCATCTAGAAAGCATAAGAACAAGCCAAGGAAAGAGTAAAGTCAAACATTAACTTAAACATTCACACCTGGTTCCCATGTAAGGTCACAACCATAAAAAGGGATAAGTGAGATCCCTCATGTACTGGAATCAGGGAAAACCCAATATACTACCCCGTGTTCCCAAAACCCCAGAGCCAATGGTTCCTCAACAGCATAGGATTCCACCCCAATTCGTGATAGAAGCAAAGTAACCACACGACCTTAAATTCACAACCAGCGAAGCCATTACAACAGGGGATCCCATCCCCACCCACATCACCCAGCAATCGGCTAACACAAAATAAGCCCATGCTGGTATTTACAGATCTAAAATATTTAACATGCTCCATGATTCCAATTCTGCTGAAGTTTGTCCGGGGTTATCAGAGAAAAGGTTTGATCCTGGTGCTTTCAATTTATTTAGCCGAATGTAAGTAATTATCCAATTTCATTTACATGACCAACACAATAAGTAAGGGTTTATTAGTGCATAAAGAAAGACCACCAACGACCATGCCTTTCAGTTGTATTAAGCCCGCACAAATCAGAAATCATTAATCAGAAAATAGGAGAAAAATATAGCAGCATAATCGATCACACTGCTCCCCTTCATTCTTTAGAATCCATTTATTATCTTCGTTAAAGTTTGGTTCATCTAATTCTATAGAACCAGTAGCATACCCACCCCCAAGATACACATAAAGAAGAGACGATGGTGAAACCCTACTTGATTGATCAACGATCAAATATTCTCTTCACGCGTGAGGAACAACGAATGTGAAAATTGCAGGGTTGTGACCTTGGGAAGAAGAGCAGATGAATCGATGGTAGGGTGGCCGATAAAAAGGAACCCAGGGAGAACACTTTAGTTTATAAGGGTCGGCGACGGTTGAGATATGGTGATAAGAAAGCAAAACCACGTAAGGAGTGGGGGTTGTGGGTTGACCACAGGGCCACACACGTCATTAAAGGGTCCCCGCCTTTAGGGGTGGTTTAAACTGACACACAACAGGGTACCTCAATTAATTAAACTCCATTAATTGGCATTATGGGCTTTAAAACAGGCATAAAGAGGTAACAATAGGGTTTAAAACACAATTTTCATAAAATGGAGGCAATACTGTCTAACTCGTGGGGGTTAGGCTAGGTCCACCGGTTAGCCGAGCTACCGGTAGGTTGCATATACCAGTAGACTGAGCTACCAGTAGGATAAGCTACCGGTAGGCCGAGCTATCGGTAGGCTGCGGCTACCGGTAGACCGAGCTACCGGTAGGTCGAGCTACCGATGGGCCAAGCTACGGGTAGGCCGAGCCACCGGTGGCAGTGACCACCGGTAGCCCCAGCCACCAGTAGGCTGAGCCACCGGTAGGATGTGGCTACCAATAGGCCCAGCTAAGTGTAGGCTACGACCACCGGTAGACCGAGCTACCGGTAGGTCTTCTACAGGTAGGCTAAGGCTACAAGTTGGCCTACCGTGGGTCAAACTTCACTGAGAAGTTGGGATGGCCTCCCAGACCACCCATAACACCTCAAACATCAGATTTTTACTAAGTAATGGACCTCCAACAACCCGGGACATTACATCAGATACCTCTCAAACTATTATCTCCCTCGATAATAGAAACAACCCACAAGGAACGAGAGGGTCCAAACAACCACCTCGAAAGATACCCCTCAATATTGAACCTCATGTTGACTAAAAACAACCCCCTCTTATGAACCAAGAAACATACCATGTCAAAACTACCCAGCCATGTGGGTTGGGGAGTCCCTTCCCCATGTCAGGATACAATCCACTTTGGGCGGCACTGACTCGCCGGCACGGGTTTAATCGCATCAAACTAAATGCGTCTTAATTAGGGGTCGGGTCCTCACCTCCCCATAGCCAAGACTTTCCACACGCATACAGAGGAAAGAAAAACCTCATTTTTCATAGCCAACAAGGCAATCCACTCTACCAAAACAATTATAAATAGAACAGTACAAAACTCAAAACAACTCTGGGTACTCAGCACACATCTGTGCTTCCATATCCCACATACTTTCCTCAATCCAACCATGTCTCTATAACACACGAACCAAGGGAATGGTTCGTCCATGAAGCACCTTCTCCTCACGATCCTTGATCATCACATGTCTTTCCACAAATGTCATGTCGTCCTCGATGTCTAGTTCTCTCCAGCTGAGGACATGTGAAACATTGTGCATATACCGACAGAGCTGGGACACATGGAAGACGTCATGTATCCTTAGTAGCGGCGGTGGTAACGCTAGATGATAATCCACTTCGCCAACCTTCCACAACACTTCGAAGGGTCCGATGAACCTGGGAGAAAGCTTACTCCCCTTACTGAACCTCTGTTGTCCATGCCGAGGGGAGACCTTCAAGAACACATCCTCTCTAGCCTCGAACTCCAAGGGACTTCTCCTGCTATCAGTGTATGACTTATGTCGATCTCGGGCCGCCTTCATCCTTTCCCTAATAAGCGGAAACATCTCTATCATGCTCTTCCCCACCTCCGGGCCATGGATGCCCGGTTCTCTGACTTCGGTCTGACACACAGGTGAGCGACATGGCCTCCCGTACAATGATTCAAATAGATACATACCAATGGTAGAGTGATAGATATTATTTTAAGCAAAATATACCAGAGGAATATTTCTCACCCACGATCCTCCTGAGTCCAGAACACATGCCTGCAGCATATCCTCCAAGGTCTGGATGGTGCGCTCTATCTGTCCATCTGTCCGGGGATAGAAAGCAGTGCTAAGACATAGCTAGGTGCCAAAAGCATGCTGCAATCCTCTAGAGACTTGTGAGGTAAACCGTGCATCCATATCTAAGACTATGGACCTTGGAACTCCATGAAACCGCACCACCTCATCCACGTACCTTCGTGCCAAAGCATCCACTGCACTCGACTCCTTGATCGCCAGAAAGTGATCCGATTTCGTTAACCGGTCCACTAATACCTAGATGGAATCGTACCCCCTGAACCTTGGGTAGTCCCATGACCAAATCCATATAGATTTCCTCCCACTTCCACTCAGGGACATCCAGAGACTGCAACAGACCACCTGGAACTTGATGTTCAGCCATTACCTGCTGACAAACTAGGCACTTGGCCAAAAACTCTGCCACTCCTCGCACTACTCTAGGCCACCAGAACTGTCTCTTCAGACCCTATTACATATTGGAAACTCTTGGGTGTACCGCTATGGGTGAGTTGTGGAACTCACTAAGAAACTTTCCGTGCATCACCTCTGGAACAAACAGTCTTTCCTGAAAAAGAATCTGGTTTGGACCATCCTCCTTCCATCCTTCCTGAGCATTGCTCTGGTCAACTCGGTCTCGCATCACTTCACCCTCTGGGTCTCCCCACTGATCCTCCTCCACTTGCTGAAACAAAGAAGACTGCACTGTCATCTGATACAGATAACCTCTACCATTATCCATCCTCATATCCAAGTACAAGGTAGCCAACTCCTCCATTGCCTTCCAGGCATCTGCTAACTCTCAGACTACATCCTTCGGGGACCTCCTGCTCAAGGCATCAGCCACTACATTCCCTTTCCCTGATGTATAGGAAATCCAATGTTTTAATCCTAATGGAACTCCATCCACCTCCCCCGCTGCAAGTTTAGGTCCCACTAGGAGAAGATATACCTCAAACTTTTGTGATCTTTGAAGACCGTAAATCATTCTCTGATGAGGTAATGCCGCCACAACTTTAGCGCAAAAACGACTGCTGCAAGCTCCAGGTCATGGGTGGCATAGTTACGCTCATGAGGGCATAGCTTCCTAAACCCATAAGAGATCACCCCTTGTCACTGCATAATCATACATCCGAGCCTTTCCCTGAAGCATCATAGAACACCTCATATGCCGCCACTTCTTCTGGTAGTCTCAGCACTGGGGAACTTACCAACTTCTCCTTTAGATAGCTGAAGGCTGTCTCGTACTGCTCACTCCACACGAGAACCTGGTCTTTCTTTTTCATGGCTGCCAAAGGGGCTACAACTCTAGAGAAGTTGGGTAAGAACCTTTGATAGTAACCCTCCATCCCAAAGAAGCTGTGAACCTCTTCCACATTCTTGGGTGTTGTCCAAGAAAAATCTACCTCAGCCATTGATGGGTCCACCGCTACCACCTGCTCGGACACTAAGTTACCAAGGAAGTGCACTTCTCGCGTCCATAACATCCATTTCGACAACTTCCCATAGATGTGGTGCTGTCGGCGGACCTCCAAAACCATCCTCATGTGTTCTGCGTGGTCCTCGTCTGACCTTGAATAGATCACGATGTCGTTGATGTACACAACTAAGAATAGATCCAATTAATCCCGGAAGACAGAGTTCATAAGCCCCATGAACACAGTCGGGGCGTTCGTAACGCCAAAGGGCATGACCAAAAACTCGAAGTGCCCATATCTACACCTGAAGTCCGTCTTCAAGATGTCGACCTCCTTCACCCTCAACTGGTGATATCCAGACCATAGGTCGATCTTCAAGAACCATCATGCCCCTTTCAGCTGTCCAAAGAGATCGTCTATCCTTGGAAGAGTGTAGCGATTCTTGATCCTTACCTGATTCAGCCTTCTGTAGTCTATGCACAACCTGAGACCACCATATTCTTTCTTTGAGAACAAGACTAGAGCACCCCGTGGTGATGCACTTGGCCGAGCATAACACCTTGTTTCAGATCATCGATCTGAATCTGCAACACCCGTTGCTCTGAAGGTGCCATCCGGTAAGGAGCCATCGAAATCAGACGAGCACTGGGCTACAAGTCTATCCCAAACTCAATATCACGTCGAGGGGGTAGAGTCGTTACCTCCTTAGAAAAGACATTCATAAACTCTCGGATGATTCCTGGAACCTCTTCAATCTCAGCATCTACTGGCTCTACTGACAGCTCGGTTAACAAGGAGAGGAGGGGTTCCTATTTCCTACTGCCCTTCTGACTGCTTTGCTCACCGGTGAAAGTAACTCGCTGGCCACCCTAATTGAAAAAAAAACCCTTCCTCATAAGTAGTCGATGACAGCACCCACAGAGAACTGCCAGACGATGCCTAGAATGACATCGTATGGCTGCATCTGTAGCATTAGTAAATCCCTGACCGACTGATGTGGCCCTATCATCATTATACATCCTCGTAAAACATATAACAAGTCGGTCTAACCTCAGACTGGTGTTCTCAACACCAGGGGCACTGGATGTAGCACGGAATCTAGGCCCATAGTATGGGCCACACCGGGTGCTACAAAGGAGTGTGAAGCTCCGGTATCGAACAAGGCGTAAGCAGGGGTACTGAACAAAATGATCGTACCTCAAACAACCTCTGGTCCCACTGGAAATAATGCCTATGTGGCATGCAACTATCCCCGCCCAGCTCCTCTTCCCATCGGCTGTCAGCCGGCTCCGCGAGCATGCCGTGTTCGGGGTCCCTAGGGAGCACAGTGAGGTCGGTCTCCCTCTGCAACGTCTGCCCTCGGAGGAGTGGGAGCTAGCTGCCCCTGTTGTTGCTGTTGTAAGGGCCTAGATGGAAGCTGTTGCTGAGGTGGGTGCTAGGACTGTCCGCCACTATCGTAATGTACTCAGTCCGGGTACTGATTTCGGAGATTTATATGGCTCCCACAACTGATACACCTTAGTCCTGGGCCCGAAGGGAAAGGTAGAGGACTGGGGGACCAGAACTGGAACTGTTTCGGCCTGCTCCCTACTGGTCGAAACTGAGACGGTCCTGATGTTGGTGGTCTAGTGTTGACTGCCTTCCCCTTCGATGATCCCAACTGTATCCCCTCTCATGACACACCTCATAGAGCATGCATCTTCTCCACCACTTTGGACTTCTTCTGGACCTCCCCAGTATGTCGGCAAGGTGAAGTGGGTAACAACGTACTAGAGGGAGGGTCGGAGCGCCTCCTATAAATGTCTCACCCGAGACTCCTCATCTATAAAGAGGTCCCGAGAAAAGTGGAGGAGGTCCTTGAACTTGATCACCATCTCCCTTACTGACATACTCCCCTGCTGGAGGGATAATATCTCCTACCTCTTCTCTACCTTCATCATAGAAGAGAAGAATTCTGCTCGAAACTCCTCGAAATTATCCCATGCCACCTCAGCCTCTCTCATCTCCACCAGGTAGAGCGTACACCACTAACACGTTGCTCCCTACATCTGGCTGACAGCCAGAGGAACCCAGTACTCATTCGGTGCCCGGATCAAGCTAAAGGCTATCACCAACTCCTCTAACCAACCATCCTTCTTCATGTCAGAGGTGCTGCCCTCGTACTTCTCTAGGGTCTGTCACTTGAAGGCTCAAAGTATCCTCTGCCACTGATCTCCTTCCTCCTCTCAGTTATCCCTCTATCAATCAGCAAGGTCGACCTCCTCGGCCTCGATCACTCGTACAACTCATGGTCATCTCCCAGGTGCCATAGCTACATGGTAAACAAAGAATGCCTAAGCCCAAGTAGTGTAGAATATTGTTCTTAAAACATCTTGAACTTCTTATTTATTCTTAATTCCCAAGACACCCTAGAAATACAAGAACACAAGTTATTATGATGCATGTACCTTTCCTAGGGTCTCTACCCTACAATCAGCGTGGTCTCACTTGGTCGTTCGGTAGGTCTAGAGTCCTTGCATTAGATCATGGGGGGCCCTAAAATCTCGTGTCCAAGCCAATCATCCCTGGCATAATTCACGCACCAAGGTCACCCAACACTGTCACCCTACCATCCCATGCAATCCTCACTATGCCTAACTCCAGACTCCATCATATATCTCAACCTACCTCTGATACCATTCTGTCATAACCCCCCTTTACCAAAAGGAGGGAAGGGTCAGTAGATTTCCAGGAACATCCTTCTTTAAGTTGAAGGATAGCTAATGACCCCCAAAACCTACCTTCAATAGGTCCTGGAGTGGTGACCAGCACTAAGGGTATAAAGTCACACACTAAATGGAAGGAATTACCCTTTTATTTTAATAGGATCAAGAGATAATATAGAAAATCCCACAACACCAAAACTAAGTGCAAGTATGGCTGAAAGTAAACCATTCCCATATGCATGTTCAAAGGTAAAAGATACAAGTCACAAATTTCCAAAGACAAAGAATACCAAGAAAATGAAAACAACAACAGCAACTGTCCCAAAGGTCCAAGCTAGTATGGTCCAACACGATCCCTGATGTTCTCCTGGAAGCAAGAAAATAATTTTACACATGTAGGGTTGACATACCAGTATACTCAGTTGGGAGAAACCAAGGGCTCTCGTGCACAAGTGGGGAAGCATAATAATACCCTGTGAGAAAATAGATAACCAAGCACCTAGCAAGAAAACTAACCACCCACTCACCGTCCACACTCATAAAATATCGCAAGAAGTAATGTATAATAGAAGCAAATTGAAGTTTGGGTACCCCGTGCCACTTTCCCACTAGTTATTGAAGACATCCTATGCATCGAACCAATCCCGCCATTCTCACCGCAGTCCCACTGCAGCACCCCGCCCGCACACACCTGGGCCATATCCCCATGCAATCCCACTGCCAAACCCCGCCCGTAAACACCTTGGCCACAACCATCACACGTAACCATGCCTACAAACACCTAGGCTAGAAAAACCACCATCATACCCGAAGACACCTGGGCTAGAAGATCTATTGCCATGCCCGAAGACACCTGGGCCTCATCCCGAAGACACTGGGGAAACCACCTGCTCACACACACATGGGCCAACCACCATACTACCCTTCATGAAGATTCTTGGGCTAATAATGGACTTCAGACCATCACAGCCAACCCGTAGTGTCTTGGGCAACTCAAGAAAGGGAGCAGAAAAGTAATTAATAACCAACCACTCATGGATGTGTTGTAAAAAAACCATCCCCCATGAAATGGTGGTGCTCGGCCTTAGGTGATCTACTTGGGTGGGTCGTGAACAAGAAACAAAAAACTACAAGTATATGTATAGAAAACAATCACTCACCCAAATCTATGTTTTTCTTCAGCCAGCCTAAAAAACACAATCAACACCCATGACCAAGTCACAACTCACATCAGACCAAAACCCCTTTGTCCCATCCTTGTTTCATGTTCAGTGATATTGTTAAAATATGTTTAAATAATTTTAAATAAGTTTCTGCACCTACCTAGGCATCTAGAATGCATAAGCACAAGACAAGGAAAGAGTACAATCAAACATAAACTTAAACATTCACACATGGTTCCATTGTAAGGTCACAGCCACAAAAAGGGATAAGTGATATCCCTCAAGTACTGGAACCAGGGAAAACCCGAAGATACTACCCCATGTTCCCAAAACCCCAGAGCCAACGGTTCCTCAACAACATAGGATTCCACCCCAATTCATGATATAAGAAAAGTAACAACACAACCTTAAATTCAGAACCATCGAAACTATAATAACAGGGGATCCCATCCCCACCCACATCACCCATCAATCAGCTAACACAAAACAGGACCATGCCAGTATTTTCAGATTTAAAAGATTTAACACACTCCATGATTCCAATTCTGTTGTACTTTATTCGGGGTTATCACATAAAAGGTTTGATCCTGGTGCTTCCAATTTATTTAGCCGAATATAAGTAACTAACCAATTTCCATTACATGACCAACACAAGAAGTAAGGGTTTATTATTGCAGAGAGAAATACCACCAACGGCCATGAATTTCAGTAGTATTAAGCCCGCACAAATTAGAAATCATTAATCAGAAAAGAGGAGAAAAACATGGAAGCATCATTGATCACACCCCTCCCCTTCATTCTTTAGAATCCATTTATTATCTTCGTTAAAGTTTGGTTCATACAATTCTAGAGAAGCAGTAGCATACCCAACCTCCTAGATACACATAAAGGAGAGACGAATGTGAAACCCTACTTGATTGATCAACAATAGAAGATTCTCTACATGCGCGATGAACAAAAGATGTTCATATTGCAGGGGTGGGACCTTAGGAAGACGAGCAGATGAATCGATGGCAGGGTGGCCGAGAAAAAAGAACCCAGGGAGAACCCTTTGGTATATAAGGTTCGGGGACGGTTGAGATACAGAGATAAGAACACAAAAATTTATAAGGAGAGGGGGTAATTGGTTGAACATGCTGCCCCACACGTCATTAAAGGGTCCCCGCCTTTAGGGGCGGTTTAAACAGACACACACTAGGGAACCTCACTTAATTAAATGCCATTAATTGGGGTTTATGGGCTTTAAAATAAAACTAAAGTGGTAAAAATAGGGTTTAAAACTCATTTTTCACAAAAAGGAGGTGATATTGGCTAACCCGTGGAGGTTAGGCTAGGTCTACCTGTTAGCCGAGCTACCGGTAGGCTGCGGCTATCGGTAGACCGAGCTACCGGTAGGTTGAGCTACCGGTAGGCCAAGCTACCGGTAGGCCGAGCTATAGGTAGGTTGTGGCTACTGGTAGACCGAGCTATGGGTTGGCCAGGCTAACGGTAGGCAGCAGCTACCAGTAGACCGAGCGACCGGTAGCTGAGCTACCAGTAGGCCATGGCAACCGGTAGACTGAGCTACCAGTAGGTCTGCTACCGGTAGGCTTAGGCTACCGGTAAACCTACCGTGGGTCAAACTTCACCGATAAGTTGGGATTGCCTCCCATAACACCCAGAACACCTCAAACATTATATTTTTAATAATTAATAGACCTCAAACTACCCAGGCCATTACAAACACAATATTAAAGGAATATAACACAAAGCTACCATGCTACAACTATACGAGTAGTTTTTGTCTATCACTCAACAACATCCATTATATTGTGCATCCATACCATCAACTGAAATGTATTGTCATAATATATCCAATATAAAATTCATATACTACATACAAAAACTAAAGAAAAATCAATTTTGATGTAGATTATATTATTTTTAGCGTTTGTTTTTTATACAACACGAACAAAATTGAACTTTTATGTATTTCTTAATGATAGTTATATAAAATTATGTAAAAAATATTTATTTCTATCAAATGTCAATAATTTTTTACATGTGTTTTTATCTTATCTTTCATAACAAGAAACCATTCTTATCAGATAATTTCATAACACATGTTATAATTAGCTTTCTATAATGAACCAAATTTTTTTGAAAGGAATTTGTCCTTTATTATATTAATGTATTATAATATAAATCCCAAAAAATCACTTGGAGTCTATAATAAAAACATTATAAATGTATAATTAGTTGAATAAGTAACATTTCTTGATTTTAAGGAACCTATACTGATGAAATAGTAACTTGACCTTAAGAATAGTAACATGAACATTATGAACAATAAAATAGCCATATGAACAGTAACCCCAGCCATGAACGTATTAAAAAATTAATCAACATATAAATGAAATTATGGTATATTAATTTCATAGATGATGTAATTAAATGTATTAAAATTTATTTATTAATTTTTATAATTTTTATAAGTCATAAATATTTAATTATAAATTTATAATTAACATAAATTTTTAAAAGAAAATAAAGTTTCACAAAATTAATTAATAAATTAATATGTTGATATCATATAATTTTAATATAATTATATGAGACATGAATCAAGTTTTCCAATTCTTAAGAAAATAGTTACAATTATAAATTATGTATTTTCCATGTAAAAGATGATTTTAATTAAAAATTAATTTAATAAAATTTATAAAATTATTTCAATAAAAGGGAGTTCATATTTGAATTCTAAATTTCCACAAATTTCGTGGGAATTTTTTTTTTGTTTTTCTAAAAAACATGAATTTTTATGAATGGTAAAATACAAAAAATTTCAATAAATTCTAAATACATGAATTTTTGAGTCATTGTTAATGCAATGAAGATTTAAGAAAACCAATCTCTAATGATCCATATTTATTTTAATATAATTATAGGTAATGATAAAATTATTCATATTCTTCAACCAAAATAATAAACCAATGGATATAATAAATGGAAAACACCCCTCTCCCCCACTATAAATACCACCCAACACCCCCCTCTTCCTCTCACACCTCTCATTCGTTAATCCTTGTCAAAATATTTCCAATATTATACATAATCCACAATCCAATTCCAATGAGAACTTGGTCTCACCAAAATCTGAAAACCATTCCATAGGGTGGCTCTCATGGAGTACAAATCAAATAATTAAAATCAACTTCGTTTGTATTTTAATTTCTTTATAATTTCATTCATATTATTCTCTTCTCCCCACCTAAAATTTTACAAATTTCAAGAAAAATATAGTATATTTGATATAATAACATTATATCATTCATATCAAAGATCCATCTTTAATCTCCAAACTCCCTCCCCCCTCTCTCTATCTCCTATTCTAAAAATGAAATTGTCGGTTGTGATGGGTCAATTTATCAATATCAAGGGCCATGAACATTCATATTTCTTTAACAAGTTCATTGATGTTAATAAAATAATTATAATTGTTGAAATAGATTATAAAGTGTTTGTTACAACCCTATACGTGTTCTAGAACTAACTCATAAACATAATACTAAATGATAAATCAGAATAAATTCGTTGTGTTAGGAATAAATTATATTAAAACAATAATCATTACCATTAATATAAGGATTAATCCACATAAAATATAAAAAATTTAATTATAATATAATTTAAACCTCTATAAAATCATTAGTATCATATAATAAATAATCTGGATATTTATAAAAAGTTTACACAAGCTTCTATTCATCCATACAAGGAAACCCGTCATGAAAGTCATGAAACCGAATGCTCCCAAACGATTAAATTAAACTAAATAACTCATCCAAAGGCCCATAAATTAAATTAATAAAAATATAATGAATAAAATTAATGAATAAAATATTATTTATTTGTAATTAATTATTCTAATGTGATTATATTTTATATTAAAGGGAAGAAAGCACTTAGACACAAGGTAAGGTGTTTTCTCGAACCCAACTCTCTGTATTTTAGTTTTACATGTTTCACACCATTTTTAGTATGGATATTCATTAAATATAATTTATTCATAGATATATTACCTTTTCTAGGACATACATGTTTTCTAAATTAGTTTATGAGAAACAAAATGTTTTCTAAAATAAATATTCTTTCAAAAAAACACCTTTTACTTCTCTAGATTGTTTCATCTTCACTAAAGGTTGATTATTCTTTCATCATGTATGTCATTACATCCTTCATTTGGAAACAGAATTCTTTTGAATTATGATTTATTAAATGAAACACATTCCCTTCCATGGGTCATTTTATGTACAATATTGATATACATGGAATTCATGATCATGTAATTGTTATAATGTGATGGGTGCCACAAGAATTATATAGATCAATGTAAATGTTATGTTCTGAAGGGGGATCCCAGAATTATATAGATATCAAATTAATTTGGGTGATTTAGCTCATTTTAAAAGTGAAATATTCATGAACATGATCCTAGCTTTGTTCATGAATATGTCTGGTAGTTTTCCACTAAGACATGACATTTCACATTCATATATTGCAACATTCCATGATTTTCTTAATAATTCATCTATTGATGATGACAATATTAATATGTTATGATGATAATGATTATGCTAACCACATGATATATTTTATCATGTTCTTATTTATCCTCTTACTATAATTTTAGCTCACCCATTTTTTATGTGTGTCCCTAGTTGAATACATATACTAATTATATTTTAGGGGCTACTAACAAGATATAGAAGAAGGAATTAAATAAATTTTTATTTTTGGTTTTGTAAATGTTCTGTATTGTCCTTGTTTTACCAAGATACTAAATATTTATATTTTGGTCCATAAATTATTTTATTTTAAATATCATTAAAATACTTTAATAGTAATGTTTGAAAAAACATGGTCACTATAGTCAGTATCATATGAATGTTTAGTTAATTTAGGAAATAGGATTATAGAACCTTAGTAAAAGAATATAGTATCAGAATATGTATAAATAATATCCTAATATGATGTGTTTTCAAGCATTCTAAACAGAAGTATCTCATATGATATGCTTTTAAAGTGAATTTTAAAAGGTATAAATTATTGATTACTTTTTGACTTATGTTTTTTCTAAAAATTTATTTTCTAGAATATGGTGGGAACATAAAGAATCAAGGACAATAACCCATGTGAGGGATAATAAATTGTTTTCATGAACAACATTATCAATTAATTAGGATCTATAGTTCATAATTTTATGGCGATTCATACCCAACTATATCAGGTTATGAACAATAACATGAATATTGTAGGGCATTAGAATTCACGTAAGAGGGATAAAATGGTTATCGAGTATTTTATGTGGTAATGAAAAATGATGTTTAGCATATCTCTTGATCAACTAGTTGTGGAGTACTGGTCCATATAAAAGGGTATGATCTTTTCTATACTCCGCTCATTCGAGATATAGGAAGTTACTCTGGCCATTTTTCGTCTAGTTAGAGAGGTAGATCAATGGTGGTGCATGACTATGAAAACGAGTACAAAGGAATAAATTAAAGATATGGAGTGGGAATACATTAAGATAATGTTTCATATCATGTTAATCCTATGAACTATCTGTGAAAATATATATATAATTCAAAGAGTGGATAAAAAAAGAATGAGAATCTGTTAGGGCCTATAAAAAATGTCACAAGGATTGTATGGTATGCTTCTGTGTATTTATAAAAAATAATATTAAAATTGATAGAATATTTAGTGGTATTAACAAAAGCTTAAAAGGGATCCTAAAATTACACACATTGGGAGTTATGAAGATTATTTTTTCTGTGCTATCAATGTGGGTATGGTATTTAGAGGATGTTCTCGTGGCTATGGTGAGAAAACAAGAATCATGGAGTTTTATGTCATAGGATCTAATGAGAAAGGTGGAAAGAAAAAACAACCACCCACATATCAAAAATTTGGGAAGAGGCATCATGGGAACAACTTGATAGGGTTGGGGAAATATTTCATGCATGGGCGAGAAGTCCACTATTCACTTGAATGTCAAAAATACATTAGGATGCCAGAAAATGTGGTGGACAAAAAGAGAGAACCACCCATGGTCAAATGATAAAAATTTATATATAAAGGAAAATATGTATTCAAATTAACAAAACCACAAGTTATCAATAGTATTCAATGTCATCATCCACCAAAGACAAAGAAGCAAGGGAATGATTATTCCATTACTACTATAAAAGTGGAGAAAAAAATGAAATTATACAAGGTACACTTCCTATTCACTCATAAATAGAAAAATTATTATTTGATTATGGTTCTACCCATTCTTAGATATCATTAATGTTTTCTAGAAATTTTAAATAGAATCCCCAAAACCTTGAAGTAGTGGTATCTTTAAAAAATCCAAGTGTTAAAATCATCACTACCTAGGTTTTGGACTCTTCTCTTATAGTGTATGTGGGATGATTCATCATATAAATTTCATGACACTAACATTGGTGGGATTCGATTATATAATGAGAATGGATTATCTCTCCTTATATAAATAAAATATCAACTATTGGGAAATGGTAATATTATTTCATAATTTTAGACCATCCCATGCTCCATTAAAATATAGGCGATGATCATGAACCACCTTATAAAAATCCATCAATAGTGTGGTTGTTTATTCCCTATAAGGATGAATACCCTTCTCAAATGGTTGAGTCAAAGGAATGTTTAAACCTAGAATAAATTCACATCGTGATGGAATACAATGATGTATTCATAAATGATTTACCTAGAATCCCCCCCAGATCATGAGGTAGAGTTATCAATAGAACTCATATCCTAAGATACTTTTATCTCAATGTGTCACTATAGAATAGAACCTATAGAACAGAGGAGATAAATAAATAGTTGTAAAATAATTTAAAGAAATGGTTCATATTCATTAGTGCATCAAATTGGGGTGTTCCATTTATCAATTTTAAAAAAAGGAATTGATTAACAGGGATTTGTATTGATTATTAGTAACTCAACAAGATCACTATAAAGAAAAATTATCATATTCCAAGGATCATGTACTTGTTCTATCAGCAAAGAGGATCTCAGAACTTCCCAATGGTGGATCATCATTTTGTATAACACAAACAAAAGGTGAAAAATGAATATATTCAAAAGTCTACCTTCCATAAAAGGTATGTGCATTACGATATTCTTGTGATTCCCTTCAGACTTACTAATTCTCCTAAAACATTCATGTATTTGATGAATAAAGAAATATAAATTACATTAAATTTTTTTAGTGTTTATCGATGATATTATCATCTACTCTAAGTGAAAAGTGAAACATGAAGAACATATAAGGCTCGCGTTGGAAACACTAAGGAATGAGAAGTTTTATTCCATGTTCGTCAACTGTAAATTTTTTATGCAAGAATTCATATTATTTTCGCAAGTGATCACAAGTAAGAGAATTTATATTGGCCCTTTAAAAACTAAGGCAATTTATAAATGTCCTAGTCCCTACTGTGTCATGAAAATTCTTAGTTTTCTTGGATTATCTTGGTACTATAAATTTTTTGTGATGAATTTATGATGATTTTCAGGACCTTATCTATGTTAATTAATAAAGGGGTATGGTGTGTATGGAGAAAATAATGTGAGGAAAGCTTCAATGAGATAAATAATAGACTGGTTGTTGTATATATACACACATTAATGAAGAGTTTGTAATGTTTTGTGATATTCATTGATGATTACAAGAAATGATTAGGTTATGTAATCATGAAAAATAATAATTTGATATCCTAAGGCTCATGGAAGATGAAACTTTATGAGAAGAACTACCCTACACATGATCTAGAGATAGATGCTATGATTTTTTACTTGAAAATATAGTGGTCCTCCCACTATGATTAGAAGTGAGAAATATATACCAATCAAAAGATCCTAATGTATATATTCATATAAAATTATCTCAACACGAATAAAAAGTGATGGTTAGAGAATATCAAATACTATGATTCCTATATTTACTATCATATTGTAAAGAAAAAAATGTAGCTGATTATCTAAGAATAAAATAACCTACTACTCTATCCCTATTGGAGAATGAGAAAGGCCCTATTATAATGGATATGAAATGAATAGATTTAGAAGTCATAATGGTTCAGAATACATAATAACTACCATTGATGATTTTTTTACCATCTATGCAATATTAGATTAAGGAGGCACAATGGGACGATCTAGAGTAACAAAATAAGGTGAATGAAATAAAGGAAGGGAATCTGTAAGTGTTCCATATCAATGATAATGGTAGAATTTGGTTTGGTATGAGGAATTGTGTGACCTCATCACTTGGGATAGATAAGGAGCTACTGGAGAATTAACATAGCTTAAATTTCTCTATCCTTCCTGATAGTACCGAGATGCATCGTGATCTCCAAGAACAATTCTTGTAGGACAACATGAACATGGAGATTACA
The DNA here is from genome assembly GCA_963277665.1 of Viscum album. Classification (NCBI taxonomy): domain Eukaryota; kingdom Viridiplantae; phylum Streptophyta; class Magnoliopsida; order Santalales; family Viscaceae; genus Viscum; species Viscum album. The sequence continues at coordinate 1,005,358,478 of OY728158.1, read as the reverse complement.
GAGTATATCTTGAGGTTTTGGAAATGATAGTAAATTAATGTATAATTTCATATGTCCAATGGGATGATGAAGCCATTTACCATACCCATATGGAAATGGAAGAATGTCACTATGGACGTCGTCACAGGTCTATCAAAGACAATAAAAGGAAATAATTCAATCTTTCTTGTGGTGGACCGAATAACTAATAATTCCCACATTATCAATATTATGGAATATGTCTCACTTGAACAACGTACTATGTTATATGTTAATTAAGTAGTCAGAATTCATGGAGTTGTACTCTAAATTCTCTTTGATCATGATCCTAGGTTAACATCTCATTTATGGAGGAGTATTGAACGTTATGTGAGTAAAAAATTAAATTTTATTATGTATTATCATCCCCAAACTGATATACTATCTCAAAGGACTATTTAGATTCTTGATGATATGCTAAGAACCTACTATGTTAAATTCATTGGAGGATGGGTTCAATATCCCCCATTGGTTGAGTTCTCATTCGACAATATATTTCACTTGAGTTATCAGATGACTCCATATGAAGATCTATATGGAAAATGATTTACTGCTCTAACCAATAAAGATGATATAGTAAAAAGGAATCTACATAGACATGATCTTGTGAAAGAAATGATAGAAATAGTCCAGTCCATCCATCCATATATCTAAGCTTCTTATAGTCAGAAAAATAGATATGATGAAAATCACAGAAGGGAAATGGAGTTCGATGTGGGAGATAAATTATTCCTTCGAATAACTCCATGGTAGAGAGTTATGAATTTTGGAAATAAAGTCAAGTTGAGACCAAGAAAAATTGGCCCCTTTGAGATCCTTGATCACATTGGAGTCATTTACTATTATCTTGAACATATACCAAACATTGATCAAGTTCATGATATTTTCCAAGAATCACTCATATGGATTTATATACCAGATCCCTTACATGTACTGCGATCATTGGTGATATAGCTGGATGATGATTTCTCTTATGAGGAGAATCTAGAAAATATTCTAGACTAGATAGATAGAGTTCTATGCAAGATGAAAAACAACCTTTTCAATGTGTTGTGGAGGAACCATAAGTATGAAGAAGCAACTTTGGAACAATATGAGGTAACGAAGGATAAGTACCCTAACCTTTTTATGAAAAATGAAATTTCAAGGGAAATCTTTCATGGGGTGGGGAGGGGGGGCTGTAATGACCCTACATATTATGAATGGAATTTCTACACTCTTAAAACAATTTCATATAATATAAATCTCATAAAATTATATACATGACAAAATATAAACTTTATAAATTAATAATTATTGAAATAAGAATTAATTATTATAGTTAAGGAACTTATACGGATGAAATAGTAACATGACCTTACAAATAGTTATATGACCCTTATGAATTTTCAAGCAACCAAATGAATAGTAATCGCACCTGTGAAAGTATATAGAAAGTGAAAGAATATTATAAATTTATTTATTGTATAATTATATCATAGAATATATAATTAAATATTTTCTAAGTTAGTCATGAAGTTTTGGACTTTTGTAAGTCATAAATATTTAATTACAATAGTATAAATAATCTATAAATTTAAAAGAAAATTTATTTTCAAAAATTGAATCCAAAAATTAATATTTTTATGCTTTATGATTTTATAATAATATTATGATACCTTAAATATTTTTTCAAAGAGTTACATAATCAATAATAATTTTAAAATTAGTATTTTCTAATTAAATGATGACTGTAATTAAAAAATTACTTAATATTTTTCTAAGAAATTATTTTCTTAGAATAGAGTTATTTTTTGAATACTATATTTCAAAAAATGGTCAAGGTTAATTTTTGGGATATGTCTAAAATATGTGGAATTGTTATGTATAGAAAAATATGATGATTTTTGAAAAATTCTAAATACATAAATTATTGAGTCATTGTTGATGTACAGATGATGTAGAAACCTTAATCTTGAGCCACCATTCATTATTTTTATGTAATTATAGATAATTCTCAAACTAGTAAAAGTCATGAAAAAATGTGATAATCTAATGGATATAATAATGAGGAAACAACCCACTCTTCCTCTATTAATACCACCCTCACCCCTCTTCTCCTCCCATCTATCAAGCTTTGAGCATTTTAAATATTCTTCTGAAACCTATCATCAAGACCATATCCCACATAATGATGATCCTGGTGTCACCAATATACTAAAATGTTTCCCTAATTATATTCGCAAGGAGGATAAATCCAAGAAGAAAAATCCTCATCCTATTTCGTTTAATTTCATGTCTATTTCATTTCTATTCTTCTCTTATAATCACCTCCACATATACATATGGAATGATAAATCCAAAATTTTTGATATACCAGAATGATATCATCTAAATTTAATATCAATCATTAATGTCCTTCTTCTCCCTCCCTTATTATTAAAGTGAAAACATCACCCATGATGTGTCAATTTTCAGATGTCATGGTTGATGCACTTTTATTTTCCATTTATACCTTAAAGGGTGTTAATAAAACAATTATAATAGTTGAAACAAGTTATAATATTTATTTTAGAACCCTCTTTTTCTTATAGAACTAATTTGTACTTATAATACTAAATGATGAGATAAAAAGAGTATTTAGTGACCTCCAAAAATTAACCTAAAGCGATCATCATTAACTTGTATTTAATGATTCATCCAAATACTATATAAATTTTTTTATAAGATCATTTAATCTTCTTTAATATTATTAATAAAGTTTTATAACAATTATGGATATTTAACCATAACATACACTAACTTTTATTCATCCATATAATAAACAAATCATGAAAACCACATAGTTAATTCCTAATGTATATACCATACTAATAAAATAATCAATCATAGGGCGCATGATTATGACAATATTGATCCATCATTTCCGAAAAAACATATAAGGGAGAGTGGTAGGGGGAGAGAGTGTTAGGGAGTAGAAACCCATATTTTCTATCACCAGCAAGGTCATTGGAAATCATTCAACCATTACTTTGGTCATCGAACTCAAGTGGGGTTTATATGAAATCATGAAGAAGACATACCATATTTTAATATCATCACAAAATAAGATATTAAGGATTATAGAATAAACCCACCCATTTTCAATTAATGTCATCAATATATCACTACCATTCACAAGTAACCACTTCTAAATCTAAGGTGAAACTATTCCCACCATTCCCCAAAAAAAATAGAATAACTATATATAATTTAGTCACCTCAGATAAGAATTTTTTGAATAATAATATTAACAACCATATTAAATTCATCATTAAATTATTTTTTATATTTGTCATCCAATAAATCATTAGTTAACAACTATGTTCATACTACTGAGTACCAATTTATTCAATTAATTTGAAATTCCTTAATAGAAAAAACATATTTGTTTATATCTCTTATTGATTACCAGAATTAATAATATTGACCATATTACATACAATATGAAAACATTAAAAAATCCATATAACACGAAAGAAATTACCATACAAACCTCATTACCATAAAAACTAAAACTATATCTTTTCCTGGTAACATACCATAAAACTATTCCAAATAACATAATATTCTATTTATCTATAACACATCAATAGTCATATCTAATTTACTATCCATGTAAAAAAGAAACGATTATTCCTACTGAATATCATTCTAATCACATTATGGGAAACATAATAAATGATAACTAACAATAGAAAAATCACTAGAAAAAATCATCAAATAATAAATTTTAATCATTAACATTAATTGAATAAATTAGGGAAATAATAATTCTCATTGAAACATCTTCATAAATTAAAAAATATACTTTATTATACTCCTTTAAATTATCATTTTACGGTGATTCCAAAAACCCGGACATTGAAACAATCACGTAAAAAATTAATAGTAACATATTTAGCAGTAACATAAAAAAACCATCAAACACATGTAATAAAATAGAAGATATAAGGAATATGAGATTCACCATATTACCTTAAATTTCATTCATTTTTAATTTTTCTATTTATAATGTAATTCTACATCATTAACCAAAATTAATAAATCATAGTACATATATAATTTACATAAATAAAATTTTCTGATGTCTTGAACTCTATCCAAGATTAATGATTTCATGAACATAGTACTTGAATGGAGGATATATGGGTCAAGAAGTACTATACTAAATGAGAGCCACATCATTATGTGACCAAAATTGACCATACTCAAAAAAAACACGAAGACCATTCATAATCATAAGAAATATCATTCCTTAAACATTTAAGAATGAAAACTAAAAATTAAACATGGAATTAGGATAAGTAAGAAAAATTAGATTGGGATATATTAATACTGGTGAATCAAGATAATTTAACCTCTGAGAGATATATTTTTGAAGTAATATGAAAGCACTAGTGTTGGCCATGGATTAAAAGACAAAAGATAAATGTTTAACTAATTAAAAAATCGTCCCCATTAATGGTGAAAACCCAATGGTCATTAAATATGGCATAGAGACCTTCAAAATAGTCATGAAGTAATTAGTTAAATTTTTTTTTAAAATATCATTTCAAAAATATGGCTGATGTACAATACTTTCTATACTCATCATTCCAATTATAAAATAGTTATGACAACTGCTAGTTAATTATGGTATCTGAAAAACAATGATGACCTCAACCATTGATTTTATAAGAAACCCCACTATGGATTGAAGAAACAACTATCATTATTTCAAATTTATATAAAATAATCAACCACAATATCAAAGAACCATATCGATAGCAAATAATTATAATGTACCCTCAAAATCAGTGTTCTACTATCCCAGATTCTAATAGGGAAAATTTTCAGGGACCATGATCACCAAAATAATTATATACACAATGTGATGATCCTTTCATATATGGAATCATCATAATTAATGATCTAGGTTTAGTTATGAATTAAATATCATCGTATGTTTTGTTTAATCAGAACACATTGAAATAGAATTCCTATTAAATTTTTTTACTGATCTACTCAGTATAAATAATGACTTTAGAGATATATCCAAGGTACAATTCCCATAAAAATAAATAGTAATAATTGAATAAGGAATCAATACAATAATGAAACTAGTTAAAATTTGTTTTTACACACTCATATCACTGTTCATAATAAACTAACTACCCATGGATAAAACCAGTATAAAAAATGAACACTGATCTATAACATGGGTTTATTATTCCACATAATTCCAAAAACTCATCTATCATCCTAGTTGTAAAACCCCTTATAGTCAAATGGTTAAAATAAAAAACATTATTATCCATATCAATAACGTAAACATTTAATTTCACGATCCTATGTAATTATAACTGTATTGTGAATGAGGTCTTATGTAGATTAGTTATAAGGATGATTGAATGCCTAGGATGTGTACTATGATGTCTTTTAATAAAAAAACACACAGACAAACATATTTTGGCCAGCGTGGACTATTATTTGTTTGATGACACATTTATGAATTTATGTGGGCCATATATAGTGGAATATTTTTTTGGAGAAATAGGATATCAAAATAGACTAGTTGTTAAATTTTTATTATTTGATGTTCAAAGTAGGAAGTGTGGTAGCACTACCTTGGATAAAATATAGGGTCCACAACAAGGATGATTTGATATAAGGGTGGGTAGTAAATTTAACACCCTAAAATGTAAAATAGATAAAATTCCAAAAATTTCTACCCATGTTAATTAGGTACACCTTATTTTTTGAGTTTCTATCTCATTAAAACTCTATAATTAAATTAGATTACACAAAATTAGTGATCATGATGGGTGATTTCCTCGGAAGTATCCTAATGAATATGTGATTAAATAACTGAAACACTAAAATAAATCATGTTTTCTATAGTGTTAGTCATTACTTCGATGAACCATTCGAGCATGTGGTGGCCCTCCATGAAGTAAAAACACATGCCTATATGGACATTTGGGTAAATGTTAGGAAAATTGTTATATTTTCATGAACCAACCTCAATAACCTGGTATAATGACACCTTAGATGACATTGACAAGACTGATAGGGTGTTATAGATCTCCAAAATTATGAAATAGGTGAATAATCATAAAAAAGGTAACATGTGAATATTTATCAACAATAATTATCAATCAATATATAATAATGAAATATATATTTTTGAATAGTCACTATTCGAAAATCTAATTAAGGTGAAAAATATATAGATAATGATCACAGAATAATTCATATCCTAATAAATGATACAATATCCATCAAGTAAAAGTCCTAGAATATCTATGTAATGAGTGGATAACAGCTCCACCGGTCACTACCATCACCAAGGGACTCACTATTGATGCACTCCCACTACATCCCATAGACGCATTCCGTATTCCTAGACATTTCATAATATATTCTAAAAACACCCAAAGGTAATGGTTTGGTGTCAACAAAATAACACAATATAATTCAATAAATTTACAATAAGTAACTTCATAAAAAATAAACAACTCATATATAAATTTAAATACAACCAATTCCTGGAAAATTATTTTCATATTTTATGTCAAACAATCATTCAAGTCATGTAGATGGAATTTATAAAAACACATTCTAAAATTAATATTTTTATAACATAGAAGGACATGATTAAATTAGTTTAATTAACACTATTGTGTTATAATGAAATCAAATAATAACACCAGGTTCATATATCCCTTATTCTGTTAGTTCCTAGACCTATGATCCTCACACAACATAGTCAACTAACTACAGATCATGCTGTTTACATTTACCTAATGATCATATTATTTGGAAATAATCAATCAAAATCCCACCAAGGAAAACTAGGATAAATTAAGACTAGTTCGCAAGGCTTTGGCCTAAATCGATGTATTATCTCGGGTGAAGTCCTTACTTTAAATTTAGTCAAATTTATATTATTTTTGTGTTAATATATTTAGTGAATTATTATATATCACATACATACAACATTTAATATTACAATGTAGATGATTATACTCAGTATCAGTTTTTTTCAAATAACAAAAACTATTTAAAAAAAGCTATCTTTTCTTGGTCAATAGTAATTTTTTTTACCTTGAACGCATAATTTTATATGTTACCCCTCAAATATTGTGAAAAAAATTAAAATACATGAAATGAGAAAAAAAATCTCATTAAGGAATATACAGAAAGAAAACTGTTAGCCTTGTAAAAACATGCAAATCATGAATACTTAATCATAATGGAGAACTTATAACCTTAAATTTGTAGTAAAGAAACATCACTAAATATAACCTCGTTTATTTCCCGTTTTACAATTGAATTATTACCATAAGACCCATATAATGAACATATTCAATATAAAGATAACTATGGACATAAAAATACATAAATAGAAATAACCATATGGTCAACATCCATACATATCACTCTTAATAATAAAATAGCAATACAGTCAACTTCAATACCCATTTTATTTTAGGTTTTAACGTAACCACCCATCATTGATTTATCACAAAACCACCCATTTTTTATCATGTGACCACCCATGAAAAGTCCCAATACAACAATCACAACACATGAAGGATTATAATTATCAAAATTGAACTCATAAAAATTCATTTGAAATCATAATAAATGATTTTATGTTATTGAAATAATAATTTCTTTTAAAAAACATTTTTGATTCCAAATTACCCATAATTGGGAATAATTGATTTTTTTTACATTTTAAAAAAGTTTAGTCTTGTAATGGATTCCAAATAGTAAATAATGGTCATGATGGAATAATATTTGTTCTCATCACATACGTTAAAAATATCATTCCTATTGTCATTCATTATAATTTTCCCTTATAAAAATTAAGATATATTACTTTTAAAAAAATTATAATTAAATTAAATATATATATATAATGTTCTTTAAAATCATTTTGTATCCATATAATATATCATTAAATTAATATAATGAAGAATGAATTTAATAATTAAATCATTAAATGTTCAAGGTGTCCCACACAACATTGACCATTTACATATTAATATACATGAATTAATAAATTTACCAAAAAATAAAATAACATTAGTATAGAAAAATTATGGATATGAACTTTTATAGGGGTTGTATATACATCTTATAAAAGTATAAAGAAACATATTTTCATGAAATGCCTCAAAGAAAGGAGATTGAGATGAAGCCCCTTACCTTGAGTTTGATTAATCATGTATGATCATTCTTTTTTAGTTATTAATGAACATAGGTCACTTTTTACATTTTTCAGAACCTTTTAATTTTTATTATTATTTTTATATCCTTAATTACCATTTTATAATAATTAGTTAGTTATTTGTCTTCATGTTAAATGTTTTATAAATATTCGGTACTTTAGTCAAAATTGAACATGTTATGATGTCAATATTCCATGTGGTCATAAGTCCATCATCCCCATTTTATATTTATGAAAGTATTATCATTTTTATACAGAAATTATAATTTTAAATCAATCTATTATTCATGGTTTGGAAAAATTAACAATGTTATAATCATAGAGATAGTAGGTCGTACGTACGCATGAGTAACATTTTCTATTTTTCATTGATCGTTATGGAAATAAGTTAAGAATAATTTTAACTTTACATAATTATTATAAATTAATTAATATTATATTAATCATTTAAATATACTTATATATAACAAACAAGTGATGTAATGAATATAAATGATTCATATCACTTCGTGTAGGTGAAAGTTGACACGTACACATGATCAATTTAAACATATTTATGTGAATAAAAAGTAAAATTGTAATTGTTATATTAATATATTATAATGATTAATATTTCATTAATACCAAATATTATGTCTAATTTCATTATAATAAAAATTCATGAATCATGATTATAGGAAATGAATAAGATCGGTTTGTGGATGTCGTAGTTCACACGTAGACACGAATGATTAATTAAAACCCCATTTAATGGAAGTAGAGATTGATTTAGGTGATGATATTAACATAATAATATATAATCATATTTATTTTAATTTATATATTATTTTATCTTCGATGAATAAAATATTAATGATGTTGAAGAATAAATAAAAAAACACTTAAATAAAAACAATACCTTTTCTTCAAATGATAACATGTATTACCTCTTTAACATCGTTAAAAGAGGGTGTTCTACCTAAACTAAGGCTTCAAAAATATGATTAGGTATTCTAGGAAAGGTATTAGTAAGATTTTGGTTGAAAAAATGGGGTTTTATGTGTGAGTGACAGAGAGGAATGGCTGGATTTTTATTTGAGAGGGGAGATTCACCATTGAAAACCCTTAAAATAAAAAAACTAAAATTAATTAATTTTTAAATCCAAATGACTCCCAATTTTGTTAGTTAAAATATAAAATTAATATTGTTTGAAATCCCATTAGAATTTTTTTTGACATTTTTTGACTTAATTTTAAACCTTATCATTTTTAACCCATATTTATCATTTTTTAATTATTGTGGTTTTATAATTTAATTTACACTATGAAGGTTAAAATGATTACCATAACATGGAAAAATACCCATAAATGACTCATTAATGAGATTATATGCATTATGATAACTATTTTTCAAAAACATGAATTTTTAAAAAATTAATATCATTTAGTAAAATATAAATTATTTTAATGTATCATAAGTATCAATTTTGAAACTATTAATTAATCGATTTTTTTGGAAATATCATAACAACTTGATTCCCTCAGAAAAACTAAATTAACTAATCCCTAACATGTAAAAGAAATCTAGAAAATTCAGGCATGGAATAAAATATTCAAAATTATATTTATGTTACTATTATCAATATCATTTATTTAATTATTTTTTAATAAATCAATTACTGCATCACAATTTTTCCACAATATGATTTATTTATATATTTCATAAAAAATATAAATTAATTACAATGATATTGGTAATCAATTTAGATTTATAATGACTATTTATAGTCTAATATAACACTTATATAACCCTTATTAAAATGGTTTTAGGATTAAGAGTCATGTTTATGATATCTTTGTCATCACTTAGAATAATATGTATAAATATCAAATTAACACCAAATTGTCTTCTAAAAGACTATAAATTAGAGAATGGATTTTATTCATCTAATATAACTCACCCAATAATACTAGAACATGTGTTAGGTTAGTTTTATACTATTATAATATTTTTTTACGTTTAATTACATTATTAACCTTTAACAATGATAAATAAAATACAAAAGTTATTATCCACCATAAATTAAATTGATCCTTTTATATCTAATTTTTTATAAAAGATAAAAAAAAATTGTAATTTTTTTAAAATTAAATTCATAGACTGGTAAAAAATAATTTAATGGTAATCTTGTTGACGGATTGAGAAAATAGGGTTCTTATGTAAAAAATTTCAAAAGATAAAAATGTTTTTATATCCAATTTCAATGAGAAATCTAAGTCATTGACATAAATTATATTTAATGATAAAATATTAATCTAATTGAATGTTAAAACTGATTATAATTATAACCATACTATATAAATTACATAGATGAAGAAGAATTTGGAATTAAAATGCAATATTTTTCACTATTAAGTAAAATATGAAATTTATCATAAAATTTAAAAAATTAACACAACATAAATTTATAAATCCTTATTCTAATGAAAAAGTTTATTGTTTGAAATATAATTTATAAAATTGAGAAAAATTATATTTAAAATTTTTTTCCATCAAAAGGCAGAAAAAATGCCTTTTTCAAAAATACTCTATTTATACATAAATTAGAATTTATTCTTATATAATTTTTAGAAAACAAAAAATATTAATATCGAAAATAAATTTGAATATATATATCATTAATATAATTCAATAATAGTGATTTTAATATTTTATAAACACAATTATTTTTAATTAAATATTTTTTCATAAAAATATGTTATTATTTTCATTTATAATTAATTTTCTAACCAATGAACCATTATATAATTATTTGTATACCTCATTTCATAATTTAGATAATATCATTAATTTTCTTCTTGTTAAAAACTTTTTAATAAATAAAACATAAAATACTAGTATTAATAACAAATTATTTCTTTGATATAACTCAGTCGTATGCACAACATTATGTTTTAGAGAAATCCATTGTTGCATGTCAGGTATGATATCAGATATAGATTCCCTTTTAAAGATAAATTAAAATCTAATTAATTAATATTAATAAATATGTCATATTCATATTCTATAATTACCTGTGTTGTTTCATTGTTAGAGTTGAAGTCATTAATACATGTTATGGGTAAAGGATCCAAACAAGATTTTCCTAGTCAGCCACTAAATACTAGGTTAAATTTATTTCAATAAATCAATAACGGTCAAGTAAATATATTAAATAAAATTCATAATTCCTCATTAAAATTCTATATTTAATGTTTCAACATTACATGTCAACATTATATTCAAATAATTGGGTTTTATGAAGTTTATTACATTCAAATTCATTATTCATATATGGCCAATTTTTAAGGAATAAATTTCAAATCTTTTCATTAAATTAAACATCATTTCAAACCATAATTTCTCAAAATACACTAAATATTTTTGTAATATTTAAAAAACTATAATCTACCAATATTCTATAAAATTTTAAATAAATCATTACATTTTATAAATTTATGTTTAAATGATCAATGTAATATTAATTTTAAATCAAGCATCTATTCAGTGTTTCTATGGTAAGGAATATCCTCAGGGAATGACCTACTAGAAATCATGAAAATGTCACCACACTAACATAGGATCCACCAAACAAGTGTCAATGGATAAAAAAGAAAAGAGAGAATCCTATATCAATATATAAATATATAATGATCTAGATCAATCAAAATAAAAATGATATATCACTCAGAAATGAGGATATAAATAATAGAATACTATTTCCTGGTCAAAGTGATTATTCTTATAGGAAGATTTACAATGAATCCAACATCAATTGGATAAATTAATAAAGGGGTTATATGATCCAAAATACTCCATAAAGAACCTCCAAATGAAAAAGTATATTGTTAGGATGGAATTGGAAGAGACTAGAATACAAAATGGTGATATTCAAAATTTATATATGAATTTCCAATAATTAGAATCTAATAAAATGGTTTTACTGGGAAGACAACATAGTTAGTGAAATAATTACACAAAACCATGCACACATATAGTAAAACTGAGGATATTTTCAATGTTTTTACACACTATTTTAAAAATCATATTACAATCTTAAACTTCCACACATTCTTCTGGAAAATGATTCATGATTTGGATGCACAGTTTGGACAACCATGCATAATATGTTATCTCCTCACTATAATATGCTTCAAATGTTAGGTGGGAGGCCCCATGTTTGGAATATACAAAAATCCACCCATAGAAACTCAAAATATGATAGACCGTTCTTGGGACAACAATCATGGTTTTCCCTAAATACATTCTATTCAAACATTGGCCTAGAAACTTCCAAAAGTCATTAAAAACATCAGAAATAACACAAAACTAAATCCAAACAAAAGATGATATAAAGAATGGGGTAAAAGTATCTAATTTTTTAAATAATATATAAAATATTGTCACTATAAAGACATTATACCAATATAAATACATTCAAGGAGACTCCATATCATATAAATGTAGCAACTAGCATCCCATCAGTTCCTCATTCCCCCATGTCTCATGTGAATTAGTACCATACTGTAGAAGCATAAGAAATAGGGGAATGGAATTTATAAGATAAAGTATAATAAAAGAATTAATAATTTGAACTGGACACTATGTCATGGATAAATCTTCATCCATATCATGTAATTCCCTGATATTGACATGAGATGGGTCAGAGGAAAAAAAATTTAACATATGAAATTATAAACATGTTTTGAATCGAGGTCAAAAGAGGTTAAAAATCAAAATGGTAATTCACCATGAAAATATTTTAAATAACTGAAAAATGGTCACTTGTTTCATGATACTAAAATCCAATATTTTCCAAGTCACAGTGATCCATTTAAGGTGAAACTCTCCATAACACATAGTCAATAACTAAGAACCCCTTAGCGTTTCAATGAAAATTAGCAGACTGTTTTTACTATTTTGATATTATTACCATTATATAATGTATAAAATTAATATTATCCTTCCTATATTGAAAAAATACTAAATAGGTATTATTAACCAATATCAAACAAATAAAATATATATTTTCATCTTTTTCCATACTTGGCCTCAAATAATTTGATCTTGAATGAAAACATTATACTATTATTTTTTATAAAACTCAACTAGTACCATGTGGGTATCCCAGTATTTACCATATACAAGAATGAAAAAACAAATCAAGTGTCATATAATCAGAATAGATTGTTCTATCTATCCAACCATCTACAAAAGATATGTCATTATCAAACTAATGGGAGATCCCCTCAACCATTGGAGGCTAATACAAAAAATATCAATAAATTTAGGATATATTTTAGAGACTAGTAGATGGATTTTGGAGAAATAAGATAATATATATTATATTCATACATCCCAATTCCACAACATTGGATTTATCATGAATGGGAATCATTTTATCTAATTTGGTCTACTGATCACTTGCAAAATATTAATTATTTCTTTAATGGATTTTTTGAGACTTGAAAGAGATGTCCACAGAAATATCATAACACATCCATATAAGTATAAAAAGGGGATGAGGAAAATATGAAGGACTATAGATATTATAATTGACTTTATAATATTTCTAATAATGTGAAATATTTTCTATGATATCTCTTCTCTTAAGAAAATAATAATAAGGACATAATAGACCATTCTCCGTCTTTAATTTGAGGTGTGTAGTAATATGAATTATATAAGGAATAATATTTATAGTATGGATTAATATATTCATAGTGTGACAAGATAAAAATGAAAGAGATTAATGAATTTGAAATGGATTAGTCACTAAAGATATATATACAGTGATAGTGCCTCTCACAAAATCTAGAACCACATCGTGTTCCTCTAGAGAACCACCCAATATTTGATGAAGAATTAGTGTAAATGTATGTGGATAAAATCCCAAATCAGTTGATGAATACAGATATATTATATTGCCTTATTATACTAACTATCCATTTCCACTGTGTGGGGTAGGAAAAAAATGGATTATGTTTTATTCATGTCCTGAGTGACCGTATTCACAAAAAAAGTTGTTTCTCCATTGAAACCTGCTTAAAATACCCAAAAAACCAGATTGAAAGGAAGTAATTGTGTTATTTCCATACATTACAGAAGTTATGGTTGACGTATGATATCGAGATACAACATGAAGCTCATTTGATTTCTATTTTTCCTATAACTTAACAAATAGATCATTCATTAATAGCAGGAGGAACTCCGATCAACCATGGGATACCATCCTTATCAAGCTTAGTCATTAAATATCTATCTAAAAAACCATATAATAAGTGATAATTATCCTAAATAGTATATATTGAATACTATAATGAAGTCCCATTTCATATCTTTGGACCTTTATCATCTCATTTAATACTACTTTGGGGGAAAACTGAATTCTTTAATTAAAGTTCTTTTCATACTGAGTCACTGTTCAATGAACTTGTTTGAGATTAATGAATTTTATATACATTAACAACAAAACCAATTCTAGATAGAAATCTAAGTAAAAAATATATTTAAATTATTCCCACTAAAATAGTTTATGATTCAACATTTTAACCATCAATACCACTCACTCATGTTGGACCCTTAATGTATAAGGTACCATATTTGACCATTATAGAATTTTTCATTTCCAAAAAACTGAAAAAGTATACCAATATTTTATTAAAAAACTCTATCTATTATGGTTCATTCGATCCTTTTAATGTTAATTTTTTTCACATAATAAATTTATATGAATGGTCTATAGTTCAATTCATCCATGATAAAACAACTTGATATTGAATTAAAATGGGTGTGGAAACCTGACCTAGATCATGAACTACACACACCATAGTATCTATAATTCTATTTTCAAATATATTTTTTTTCTTTCTATAGTCCCAAAACGAATCCTCCAATATCATATTCAAACATATTATTTGGGGTATAGTACTAAAAAATATCAATTTCCAACTGAAAATGTCTGAAAGGAATCTTTGATCCTCAACTCATTCCAAATATATTAGAATATAAATTTAATAAGAAAGAAATCATTTTTTGGGATTTATAATTTCTCAGATCATGTTTCCAAAAAGACTATAATCATCTCAATTTATTCCTTAATAAATATTTTCCAAAATTTTTTTTTTGACTTAGGTATTTATACGATGAGATATGGTCAAGAAAAAAATAATAAGAGACACCTTATGTATAAATATCACTAAATCATATATACAATGGAATCCCCAAAAAAACTACATTATGTAGTGACATGAAACCTTGATAATAAATAAAATTGTCATGAACCAAATTAAATACCATTTTAGACCAGTTCCTAAGCTAACATCGGCATGTCCTTAATTGAATTTAAAATTCATAGAAGGCCATCAACTAGTCATTAGAATCAACAAATGGTTAAAGATAATGATTATTCGAAAATAATTATCCACAAATACTGACAATCAAAAGTTAAATTAGTGAAAATTTGGTATAATAAAACTTCTTAAATAGATAATGATTATAAGTTTATTGATAAAGATCAAAATATTCTATATTATCTAATAAAAAAACAATATACAACTAGGTAATGTCCATGAATCTCTATATATGGATATTATCATAGATCTACCTTTCACATCCATCACCGAGATTCAAACTAATCAAGAACACCCACTACCATAAAGAAAAAATTTCCCTTTCCTTGGACATGACATAACTTACTCTACAAATTCATGTATTTATTGGTTAGGTGAGGGAAAAATTTCCCATTAGAATATCACAAAATGTTAAATAAGTAATTTATATCAAGTAAAAAATCTGTGCTTCATTTAAAGTAAAAAATGATGTATTCCAAATAATTATCTCATTTCATATAAAACAATGCCTCATATATAGTATATTGAAAATAGATCGATAAAATGATTAAACATTCATTTTCCTAAAAAATAGAAATAAATAAATCTTTTATATAATCAAATGGATATAATAATAAAATAAAAATACGGAACTATGTTCATATTACCTAATAATAATTAGTTCTCAGCTTTACGATCATATAAAAAATGATTCAATGAACCATGTATTGAGGAATTCAAACATCCATGATTATTAGGCCATAAATATTGAATCAATTACAATAACTTTTGGTAATTTAATTTTAATTTTGGTTAAATGGAGATGTACCAATACATCAATTATTAGGGGTTATAGTCATATAATGGATGTATTAGTCATCCACTAACTGACCAAGATAACTTGTTCTTTAAGTTAGTCTGTTAATAAAATGAAAAACATTCTTTTTAATTCTATTCATCAGTAAAAGTCAAAATTACCAATTTTATACTTCAAAAAATGCATTTATCCTAAAAAAAGAACCCATAATTTTTCATTATGTTCATTCCTTTGAAAATCATCTTCCAATTTAATTAATTTTTCTCAATAATAAAAATAAAATAATTTCATAAAATACCCCTTAATTTCAAATAATATTTTCAAAAAATCGACCCAATACATTATAAGAGTTATAAAAATGATTTTATTTCACCAATCTAGTCCTTTTGGAATAATTCAAAAGATATTATCAATTCAACAATAGAAGATCAATTAACAATTCATTTTAAATCAGGAATTTAATCAAGTTTTCAACTATAGAGGAAATCCATATGGAACAAACTACCAGAAATAAAAAAATTATTCCACCCAAAAATAGTATCCACTATTGAATTGTTGAATTCAATAAGAATCAAGGTAGATTCCTAGTTCCATAAATCAATAAATTATGATATATATGTATCAAATAATGATGATATATCACTCCTAAATTATTCTAAATCAATGATATTATAAATACCTAATGGGATCTAACACACCCACCAACACATTTATCTATGAATTGAGTGGGATATAAGAGGAAAATTACACTCTAGAGAGCCTCCAAAATACAAATTACTATATTAGGTTCGAATAAGAGTACATTAGAATATAAAATCGTAGTATTGGTATATTAATTAATAATTTATAAGAATTAATTTCTCATTTAATGGTTTCTTAGTGTATCTCACATGTTAGTTATATCTACGTTCCATCATTTGTTCCATTACAATGCTACATTAGTGATTTTCCCAGTTTTGTTGCAATTTTTTTTCAAATGATGCACCTAGTTGGTGTTTCAACATATAATAATTGAAAAAGGGAAAATAGTTTATAAATATGTTTTGACAAACTATACAAAAACCATTCTCTAAATGCTATCCGAAGACATGTCGTTTGAGGGGGAGGACACACTATTTGAATTAATCATGTTCATTATATATAATGTCAATAGAAGACACATGATTTCCTAGGTTGAGAATCATTGTTTTAGTTATCCATGATCTAACTATGAATATTTCTAAAAACAAAATCTAATTTAAAAAGTGTTAACAAATTCCCAAAATGATATCCAAATAATTATGATCAAAACGAAATGATAAATGTACCTAACATCCAAAAAAATAATGTTACAGTTAGTTTACCAAAAAACTACACCTCAACACCCCTTATATGTGATGAAATCATAATTTAATCATCTAGGGAATTACATTATGTTACATTATTAGAATATCAAATGATTCACATAATTATGAATAAAAAGCATAGAGTTTGAAAAAAACAACAAACCCAACACTCTTTGGGATTAACCCCTAAAAAATAATGTATCTCAAACCTATAACATACTTCATCATATTAAATAACAAAATTTAATTATTTAATAAATAATTAATCATCATAATTATTTAAAAATTTAATCAAGTATCCCACCATAAATTCCAAAATATGGTTCAAAATATATCGGGGTATTGGGCAAAAATTTTGGACTCATTTTCCTTTATATATTCCTTGAAAACACTACACAAATATAAAATAAAAACCATTTAATTAAAATTACCATGAAAAACCTTCACATGATGATCCAAAATCATAGTAGGGCACTCTATAAGCATCATATCATCCTCTATATCAAACTATCCTTAATAGAAGACATGATAGTCATTTTAAATTTACGAAATAATCTATGAAGTGTTAAAAAAATCATAGATCATATCTAACATCAATGGAAGTGTTAACAGAAATTTAAAATTAAAAAACCCCATCAATATCAACCAAGATAATGTTAAGTGAAATCATTGAAATATATTAATAATATTAATTAAATATTTTTTACAGATTTATAGTCATTATAAGAAATCTATGTAATTTTTTTATTAAAAATAAAATTTTAGTATTCATACAAAATTGGTTATCATGAATTAAATA
This sequence comes from Viscum album, assembly GCA_963277665.1. Classification (NCBI taxonomy): domain Eukaryota; kingdom Viridiplantae; phylum Streptophyta; class Magnoliopsida; order Santalales; family Viscaceae; genus Viscum; species Viscum album. The sequence continues at coordinate 1,005,339,930 of OY728158.1, read as the reverse complement.
ATTATAATGAAATTTTTTATTTATAATTTTTGTATTATAATTTTATAATATGAATATAATTCCTCAAATCAGAAAATTAATATAATGTTGGTGTCAAATTTTTCTAATTTGTAGATGAATTTTTATAATGAATACAGACAAAAAAGGATTTCTGTAAGACAATAATTTCTTTTCATTAGAAAATTTAATTTTGATGAATTATTTAGTATTCAAATTTCATATTGATCATTAATAACAAATAATATTCTGAATTACATATAATTTATTATTTTGTCTTGTATTTATTTGATTATTTTGGGTCCCAATATATATTTTTTGTAAAAACAATTTTTCATTGTAATTAGAAAATTAAATATATGATTTAATTTATATCACATAAAAATTATAATATTTATAAATAGATTATATATTTAGAATATTGAGATATAAATTTGGAATATAAATCTCATAAATTTTTTATATGAATTTTATCCTTAGGAAATTTTGGTTTCCCCTGTAAAGGTCAAATCAATTAATTAGGATTAAAACTTATGTGATGTGGATTAAAATCCATTAAATATTATCAATTATTTAACTAGATGATTATGTTTCATCAATAATCATAAAATATTTTATAATATGGAAATTTATTTCCATATTCCATTTATTATGAGATTTATATTATTTAATGAAACTATAATTTAAAATATTTATGTCTCTTGTGTTTAAATATCCTTAATATTTTTTAGTGGAGAGAAAAAATATCTTTATTAAAAAATAATAATCTAAAATATAAATTATTATTATTTATAATAATTAATTTCTAATATTTAGTGATGAAATAACTACATTAAAATCTTACACATATCCAATATAGTGCTGGTGTGAGTTTTAGAAAAACCAGGTAAACATTTTCAAAACCCAAAAAGTAATTTTTTATGATTCTTAGTGACTTAAAAATATTATGGAAAACATAACATATTGTGTATGATATAATTTTTTTTATTTAAATTTTATTTCTATAGTGATTCCACTAAGGTCAATGTTAATGAATAACTCAAAAAATCACCATAATGATATTTTAAACCAAATAATATTTTCTTATATGAATTTAAATTAATAAAAAAATATCATTATCCTAGTGAATATTATATATATAAAATATTAATCATGGTCCATATATATGTTATTTAAACTTTTATTTTATCTTTCCTAAACACGTATGATTGAAAAACAATGATATTTTTATAATTATCGAATCAGTTAAAATAGGATTATAAAAAGTGATAAGGATAAAAAGATAATGTAAACATGTTGAGAAACTAGATTAGAATGATTCAAGCCATACTATGTTTATCTATAAATTATATCAATTTGGACCCATTTTTCATGAGAATTAATTTATATTAATTTATTCCTATATTTAATAATAAGAGTACAGTTCCACTAATTATAAAATAGAACATATATTACTCTCTTAATCCCACTTCTCAATAAATATAGTTTATACAATACCTAACCAACTAAAATAATATATCATAATTGTCTTGATTGCACTAAAAGTTTAAAAATTATAATATTATGTTGAAAGTGATTGAGGTTTTATGATGCCATGAAATAAGTCTGTACTGACATATTTCATGTTTATTTCATCTTCCACCTCAATCAATTATTCATTAAACAAGAAAAAATAAAAAATTTATCTTAAATATACTATGATATATTTATTATTATCTTAAAACAAATTTCCTTATCCTTTTCCACCAAATGGAAAATGAAAATATAATCCATGTATACATGTGGATTACAACCTTCATATTGCATTCTGTTTTATTTTCAATCAACACCTCTCATGGCTATTTATTATGAATGATTTCATTCAAATATTTAAAATTGAAAAACTATTAATCATTTTTTAAATTTACTATATCACTTACCTTCTTACATTCCCATATATTAAAAAATCACACCATCTTTGGTGTGTGCATGTGAACTACCACCTCAAAAATGGGTTGTGATTCACTTTTCATTACCAAATCACACAATATATATATGTGTATTTTGAGATTGATTTTATGATATTATTTTAATAATATTAATTATATAAATATTAAATAATAATTACCATATTTCCATCAATATCATTAAAATTTTTATCAGTTAGTGATGTGAACATACAATCTACCATCTTCGTGATTGTAACATAGTTCATTTTTCATAACCATTTTTCATAATTATTTTTATTATATAATTGAGGTATATAAAAAAAATTATTTAATGATTATTATTTAGATGATTATGGAAAAATTACGTATTGGAAACAGTCAACATACCATATCCAGTTTGGGAATATGTTCCCAATATCATCACAATATCTAGTGTGAATTTAACTGATTATGTAATTATAATTAATATGGTAATAAATATAATAAAATGAATAATAAAGTATAAAAGTTTTATTTATAACAAAAACAATAAATATAAGTTTATCATTAAAGAAGATAATGAGTGTATGTAACATGTCATACTCGATTAAAGGGGAACTTTACCTTAAAAACCACATTTTATTGGTTTTAATTATATATTTTCTAAAATTATTTTCTGATATCCATATTATTAAAATTATTTTATTTTAAATTTATTATTCATAAATTGTTTTAAAATAATATTTCTTATTTTATTTTAATTTATATCATATTTTTAAAAAAATAATATTTTTTGTGTGGTTTATACAAAACATTGTGACTATATTTACAAATGTTAAAAAATAATGTTCTATTATAACCTATACAACATCAACTAAATTTCACACCAAAAATAATATAATGTCATATATTTATTTTTCATTAGAATCAATTTTTTTAAATAAAAAATCCTTAATTTTTTTTCAAATTTGTAAATATATTTTCAAATGGAAAAGGTATTTGAATATCTAAAAACGGGTTTTACATGATTTCAAAATAGATTTTCATTTTTTCAAGACTAAAAAGTTTAGTCATTAAATTAATTTGTAAGTTAATGTTACCTGTGAATTATATATGATTGTCGGTGCCTTGAAATATATTATATGAATTAGTGATAACAATACAAATTATATGAAGTTGTTATCGTGATATACCTAATAAGAATGGGCGTGCCTAATAAATCATATTTGAATGAATGATACTGATACAACATATATTAATGGGTGTTCCAAATATATATTTCCATTTCATTGGATAATATTCCTTGATTTATAAGGAAATATGGATGGATTTAACTAGGCTGTTTTCTCCTATACATTTAAATAGGGTCCAATTATTTCAGATATGATTGAACACAAGTTATAAATTTGATGATCTATATTTCTTAAAAGGATTTTTAATTTATTAATATTATATTTAAAGGATTTATTTAAAGATAAAGTATTTTATTCTTGGTAAATATGGATTATTTCATTCTCTCTAATAATAACAATGAAAATGATTCAATTTTATGATTTTCAGGTTTTCACTTGAATTATAGATTTCATTATTTAATATCCCTCAGTATGATTTTATTAAATCATCCAAATTTTTTTTGAAAAATAAAAGTGTTTAAGGATGTCTACCAACAAATCTATTATTATGATTAATTTAAGTAAAATAAAATTTTAATTATTTTAAAAGTTATTTACTATTGTAAAATTGTAACTTTGTTTATGTGGAATCTTTTTCATTTATGTATTAGTTATTTATGTGTGATAAACTAATTCTATAAAAATATAAACCTAACATATAATTAGTAATATAATATAGTCATTTAGTGTATAATCAAACTAGAATATATAATACTTATGTTCAAACCCATAAATTTTGTATAAGAGAAAATGAATAGATGTAATTAAAGGATCTGATAATGTTAATAGAATACACTTGATAGATTATAAATTATCATTAAACTAATATGATGTATTATTTGAATATTATGATGTCTCTTCATCTAATATATGATTGTTCAATATATAATTCAATAGATTTAATAGTTAATATAATGTAGAATATCATTAGCTGATTATATCCTTCCGAATCGGTAACTAGAAATGGTTCTAATTGGAATTGATCAGTTTTTATGTAGTTATCAGTCAATTGATACATGATATAAATGGGTGTGGTATCAATTTTATATAGAAACCATATTAACCAAAAGATATTATTTCAAAACATAAAAAATTTATGATGTAACATCCTTTAAATTGGGTGGAACATCAAACCCAGTGATTGGTGAAAGATTAATCAATACTCTTGAAAAGATATTCTATGTCATGGGATGTCCAAAAAACAATAAGAAACTCAATTAATTAATGATTATAAATTTTAATTTGAATGAATTGTATCTTTAGATAAGAATAAAAAAATTATGCATATATTAATTCATTTCATAGAATGCAATACATTTAAGTATATTTTCCATTAAAATTTTTTCCATATGTTTGTTCGATGTTGAATGGAGAAATAATTCATCAATTTTAGTACAAACCATAAATATTCATTTTAAACATATAAAATAAATTTTACAATATTTTCTAGGTACATACTGAATAAAATTGAAGTCGTTGAAAAAATATTAGATTTTAATCAGGATTGATACAATGTTTATAAAGAGAATGCACCTCATGACAATTTAAATTTCATGTGAATGTTTTTTGTTGTGATGAAAATGTTGAGATAGATTTTGTTACATGTATATTACTCGAGATGACATGTGTAATAAGTTTTCATGGTGGAATGAAATTGAGATGTGCTCAACAGGATAATATAAATTTATGACCCCAATATTTTCATAATTTGGCATAAAACACATCAAGGAATATTTGGAGGGATCTGAATAGTGTTACACATGTTATATTTTCTGCCATATGGCATATGATTAAAAATAATAGGGTCGTCAAAAATCCAAAAGTGAGGTAATATATTTCTATAAAATTATTATATTTTTTTAATTGTAATGACACTATATATTATGATAACATGTGACCACTTTTAGTTAGGGTAGAAATCATCCTGATCAAAGGAAAACATGGTTTTGAAAATAATTTTCTACTATAAATGTTATATTTAGGTAATTGAAAGAAGTGGTGATGCCTCTAAGGATAAAAAAATTCAATTAATATTGATCTTAGGTAAAGGTATAATCAGATGATGGTGAATGAGGATTAAATTATTAACATGTTATTTTTAATTATATATGTAAATTATCTATTTATTGTAATTACAATTGGGTTGTCCATTGCACTAGTTGTGTTAATTGATTTTATGAATTGATTTTTTCAAGACTATTTAGTTATGTTTGTTGTTGTGTTTCTTAATAATAATTTTATATATTCTAAATTGAATAAGGATCATAAAAGAAAAATAATTATTTTTTAGAAAACAGTCATGGAATAATACAATTTAGAATATATTGCATATTTGAATTTTGGTTGACATTTTATATTTCCCAATTCATAATTTTTATGAATATAGAATACATACAACCCCATCAAACAAAATATTTTATTATTTTACAAGACCTAAAAATATTTATGATATTCATACATTTGTTGTAATTTTATCTTACAAAAAGAATATTTTTTAAAACATTTGTTGGTTGCCTATCCTATGATATAAGCTAACTTGAAAATGTGTTAAATTCATCTAGATGAAAGTGTGTGGGGATTGTTTCGAATAAAAAAATTTGGGAAATATACCATTATGGACTTAACAATAAGAAATTATAAATTCAACATCTTTAGTGATGCATCCTCGAATGGATTTATTCGTTTTACCATAAAAATGATCATGAAATTAAGTATGCTATATGTGAACTGAAACCACATGTTTTAAATTATCTTTCACATTCTATAGAATTGTCTCTTTTTTTACTTAAAAATTTTAGATGCATCATTTATGTCCAGTAATGTGTGAAATATATATTATTTATATATGTTTTAATTATACATTTTACTTAACTGAATTTTAAATTTATAAAAAGAATATGGATATGACCAATTATAGATTATGATTGCACAATTCGTTACCATCTTGAAAAAAAAGTTGTTGGTGATTTTATTTGAAAAGATAATGCATCATAAATCATTATATATATTGAACATGATCTATTGGTAAATTATTTTTGAATGATAGAATATAAATCATGTATGTAGGATGTTTCTATGTCTTTTTTGAGGTTTTAATGTAGTAGAAATTGTCATACTAAATTATGCACACTTAGAATAATACTATGATTTAGAAGTAAATTATGATATGGTAAATAAATATATGATACCTAAATTTTACATTGAAAAGTAACAAGTTTTGATATTTAGGAAAGGACTATTTGGTTCAGTTTTCTCCCAGATCAAAATATAATTATTGATCAATTCTCACATCATTACCTTTTCTATTCATCCTATATTAACTAAAATGTATAGAGACCAGCAAGGTTATTAACAGTGGTATGCAATGAAGAATGTTGTTACACTGATTACAAAAATATATTTGACTTTTCAATATGTAAAAACTTCATGTACAAAAATTAATGGTATTATTTATCCTTTTCTGGTTGTGGAGTTTAAAAGGAGAAATAAATGAATAGATTTTTTTATGGTATTACAAAAGTAGTCTCAAGGAAGAATCACATTTTTTGCTACTATTGAACAAAAAATTAAATATTATAATATCTGTACAATTCAAGAATCTATAACCATATATTTTCTTTTTTGATTATACCTTAAATATATATCCATGTAAAATGTATTTCCAATATCCAATGTATCAGACCATGATCATAGGTTTACATTTAATTTTTTGAAACCCATAAAAACTATTTGGGCGATGAATTAAATTTCATTACAACTTTTCATCCCAAAATCTAGTGGAAAACCCTATATAATGGTTCACATCATAAAATAAATTTTTTATTATTTTGAAATGGATTAATAGGTATATATTAATAAAAATATTCTATTTTTTGATATTCTTAAAATACTAGTTTTATTCATAGTATATGGATTGCATCTTTTGTGGAATTATATGGAATGTATTTTCACACACCAATTTAATAGAGTGAATTTTGTGTAAGGATTTTGTTTTGACTAGAGTTGGTAGAATAACATGTTAAGAAAAATAAAATTATTCAGTACGATATAAGGATTTCATAGAGTATGAAAAACATTTATGAGGATAACGGGGGGAATGTTATTTCTTTGAGGTTTTTGATCACATTTTTTTATCTCTATGGAAGAGTGTGAATAATTTCTATAAAATAATGAACTTAATCCTATGTTTTATTAAAAACTATGAAGTAATATATCATGTTATATTATATTTCTATTATGATTCCTCAATTATATGTTACTCTGAGGTAAATGATGCATTTCATATTTCGTTTAAATAATATATCATGCATATGTATCTCATGTTTTGGTCCCTAAATAGGTTCAGTTCGAAGATAACATTTCTTATGAGTAAATGAAATATATATATTTAGGAATTTTGATATATTGTGTTATAGAATAAGATAATTTAATAATTTACGGTTTTTTGGACAATTTCAGGGCTATTGTAAAAACATGGTAATCTGGAATAGCCATGATGAAAAAATATCCTCAATTGTTTATGCAATGAATATTTTTATGATTAAACCATTTTAAAAATATGGTTGAATGTATAAATTATAGATGATGTTATGATAAAACATTTTCTTACCATATTTATATTTATTAGTTCTATTTTAAATCTTTATATTTTCAAATAAAAACAATTTCACAAATACTACTTTAAAGTGGATGGGAAAATAAATAAATGAACACTCACATACTCAAGTGGTCCTCCATATAATGACAGAAGGCACCACATCAAGAATAGTAGAGAACTATGGGTAAATCTTCTACGGTATCCCGTAATCATGGGATACTAGAGACATCTTACCTCGGTGTAAATGTATCATAGGAACCATAATAATCTATTTTTTTGTGATCAAATCACTAGTAGGGAATCACATCCACAATCTTGTGGTCTCAAATCATCACAAAAGATTCATTAGTGTTATAACTTCAGTCCTACTATATGAATCCAAGAAAAACCACTTATGTTTCATCTAGTTTACTAATCATAATCCACCCACCATTGAACCTGGGGTTCTCCCTTATGCTCAATCAAGTTCCATATTTTCATAACATATCACTTTCACATATAAAAAATGTAACAATACATTACACACAAAAGACACCACTTGAAAAAAATTAAATGTATTATTTTAACCACTTATAAAACACCACTTACTGATGAAAAGAGGGTTTACACTGAATACATGTTTCATATTATAGAACCAAACTACACTAAAAATAGAATAATATTCAACTCATCCAAAATTCTACTTTATCACAATCTAAGTAAATAAATAATTCATTTGAAATATTTATGATAACATTTCACGAAAAACCAAGAACACATTACACCAAAAATAGCCCTATGATTCCATATAGAGATGTCATTCTAAAACCAAATACAAAATGTGTTCAAATAAAACCATGTTTTCCATTACTCAAACTATTTTCAATTCAATTAAACCAGTAAAAACAAATAAAACACACCCAAAGTGATTTATTATTCATTTTAAAATATATGGTTAAATACAGACACCTCAATGACCTAGAAAACACATTTTTCATTGAAATGATAACCCAAAAACCCTTTCCAACCAGGTTCTGAATCCAAAATAAAACTCAAATAAACAGTTTATTAGTTTATAACACATATCACAAGTACACCATAAGACCTAACATCCATACACACAAATACATACATGTAAAAACCATTTTATAATCAATTGTACACTTTACTCATCTCAAAAATCATTTTCACCCCATAAACAATTGATTAAACACTTTTAGAATTTACTACAATAAGGCCAGTGTTGAAGACATGAACCTTTCTAACAGAAAATTCAATTTTCATCATTCAAACATGTCAAAAACATTATAATGCACATTTTGTACAACCTATAAATTTCTACCAGACATTTATACAATTAAACACATGTAATAAACAAGACTATATTATTCTGAAAATCCAATTTCATCAAATGAGAATTACAAAAAATTCTAAACATAGTTTTCACTATGAAATTAAATCATAGAACATATTAAAATTAACTATGAAAAAAATTAAATTATCTAATAGATGAAAAGGAATGAAACTACCAACCTTGAACCATTAATCTTCGGAAAAGATGACAGAAAATTTATCTGCACCTTAAATAATCAATATGGAACCCTAATCATCAAAATTGAACAAAAACACTCGAGAATATGACCCTAATCAAGACAAAACCGCTACGAATAATGGAAAAAATCCTTATAAAGGAAGGAGGATGGTTTACAAAGAGGTGAAACCGTGGGAGGAAAACTAGTAAGTAGGGGTGTGATGCTAAAGAATTTCCATAATGGGGGAAGGAGGTCGGCTAGTGTGGGTCACGGTTCAATAGAGCTGCTAATCAGGAGGGTGGGTTGGTGAGATTCTTAATCAAAGGGGAGGAAACGAGTAAAAAACGTGGAGAGGGAATGTCTAGTGCATGGCTGTTTCATGATGATAATATAGGGTGGTGGGAGAGAGAAACTAAGGGTAGTGAAAGGCTGTGGCGGTGACGATCTTGATGGGAGTGACAGGTCGTCGTGATGGGAGGTGGGGAGGCCAGCCCAAGGTAGTGTTTGATGGGAGACTCGAGAAAACAACATGGAAGATGTGGCTAAATGGAAGTGTGGGGCAGAAGCACGATGGGCTGGGTAGGGAGCAGGGTGCAACACACATGGTGCCACAACAGAAGAGGAGTTGCAACTCGAAATAATGAGGGGGGTGGTGCTGGATATCCCTATGAAAAAAAGAAATACAAACAAAAAAAGAAAAAAATTAAAAAAAATTATAACAACAACAACAATAATAATAATAACACTAAATTGATTTTAATAAAATAAAATAAAATTTTGTAACAATTATGATAATAATAATAATATGTGAATAACAATATTATTATTATTATCATTAATAACTCTTATTTTATATAATTTTTTTAATTCATCACACTTTTAATTTAGTTTCTTTATTATGAATCAATTATATTTAATTAACAGAACCAAGCCAGGTCATCCAGGGTCCCAGCCTATGCCACATGACTTCAATCAAAGGTTACTAGACTCAGCCAAGAGAAAACATTGATTTTTTGTAAAATAATTAAAATTTTTAGGATGAGCTTCATCCCAAACTACGCAAAGACCAGAAAAATTAATAAAATAAATAATTTAAAAATGGATGGTGTGAAAATTCTCCCTATCATAGTGCTTTCTACCCCCAGGAAGCCACAACTAAATATGATCCCGGAATTGGCAACTGATACTCTCTTTAGGTTCAAAAAGGATCCCTAATAAAATAAAGTGAATAGAGGAAAGCATATCATGATCAGAGAAGTTAACTTTATTGAAATCCTCGTGAAACTCGTAAATATACATTCTGATATGTGTCTCCCTTCACCAAGAGCATGAACACCTCAAATTTCTTAATCATGGAATGAAACTATTGAACCCATGGGAACCAACATCACAAATAGAAACACCTCAAGAACCAATGAATGAGAACCACTCCATTTGATCTGAATGAAAAAAACAAAACAAAGAATGTCCTAGGAATACTCTGATCAACTACCACTAAATTATCTCTAGGAACTTAAATAAAAGTACAACATAGGAACAGCCAAAGGGGTTCTATACAATTAGATACCAACAAATGCATAATACAAGACTGGAAAACTGACACAGGGAAGCCCAGGTGGACTCCACACCATTATGAAAAAGACAAAACCTATTCATTCCAAACATATCTAAGCAAGACCCATCGTGGGTCTCCCCACCATTAGAACTACCATTAGGTACACAACTTTTAAATATTATATCAATGACCAAACATCCCACAATAATGGAGGGGAGGGAGGGGCCCAACTATCAGGGCAACAATACCCCAACCCTAGACAAACCAACATCTCCATATCAGTAGATGAGAACTATCTAAATTTGAGACTGATTTACCCAATAAACCCCATAAAGAAAAAATGGATTACATTCAGTTGGAATCAACCCCTGTGACTTTTTGAAAAAGAGGCGACCATGCCTCCTTTAACCACGAAAAACATTACGCACCCAAATGGTTTTTTCAGAATGTAACAACCACATAAAAAAATTTGAACCACCAGTACCTTCAATAACGACGACATAAATAATGTTGGGATCCCATACACCCATGTGGTTCTTGACCACATACCAATATCACTCTAATGCCTATGACTGGAGAAATGATGTTTGAATCATCTTCTGCCTTGAGTTCAGGAATTAGAGACACCCGAAAAGTGATTCTCCTTTTTCAATTACACGCAACCACACCGCAATTGAGATAACACCAATAAACACAACACACCAAAACATCCAACTACTCCCTCATGCCACTAAAAACTAAATAGGGGTTTAGATGATGAAAATGTATCTCCTCTTCATCTTATCCAAGAAACATATTACGGGAAGGATTCACAAAAAACTTACCCCTTTTAACAGAAAATTTATATCTCCCTAAGAGGAAGAGACACTCCTATGAGAACTGGGATTCTCGAAGGATTCTACGAAATCTACTCTTATCTTCAAATAGGACTCATGCTGAAAGATCTCACCCAACATTACCCGTGCAGCTGATGAAATCACTACAAGCCTGAAAAGACATCGGACAACACTAATAACTCATTACCTCCATAACCCTTCCTCACTAGAATTCCATTCACCATTTCTAGGGGACCTTCAGACACAACGATGTCAAACTTCATACCCTATGACTCGGAAAACTTTAGGAGACAAAAACACCCTTCAACTCCACACGAATCTTACATCCCACTATGAGAGAACGCGTTTAACAAAATTAGAAAAGGGATAAACAGAAAACTATCACTAAAAAGGTAGAGTTCTTGATTTAGTCCAATGGAGGTCTTTCAAATGGTGAATATTCAATGGCCACACTTTAATCTCATGTTAACGCTTTTTTGGGGGAGTACAATTTTCAGGAATGAAAACCATGGACCTAATAAAAATGTTCCAATGACCAAGAAAAACCACAAGATAATAGAAAATGTATAGGGGAAACAAATACAAGGGCTTGACAAAGAACTTTCCAAATGAATCCACTAACCACACACTTTCACACTATCTTAATAATAAAAATTCAAACTCAAGACACATATCTGTCAACACAGACTACCAGTTCGGAATGCCTCACATCCAACATTTCCAAAACACTATGACACACAATCACTTTTTATTAAAACACAAAATTTTCTTTTAATGAAACTTCATAAAAATATATAAAGATGATAGGTTACAAAAACAAAAATGGTGTCATGTGGGCCTTACACATGCATGTTCCCATGCCATACTGGCACCCACCCCATTCTTTTCCACAAACTCATCTGGTCGTACCATTGAAAATTGATCCTTCCACATAGACCCATTCATGTGGTTTCCCATGAGAAAACTAAGGATCCAAAATAGAAATTTCCATTGTTCAAAAGCAAAACATTCATCCCACATTTTTCAAACCATAAACATAATTTTATTTTTAAATTGATTCATTTAAAAACATTTTCCAATAAAAAATTATTATTTCTTAAAATACAGATTTCTACAAATTCAAAAAAAGGTCAAATAATGATGCAAGAGAAAACTAGTGTTAGCGGTTGACTGGGACATATGGTTTGCAACCATAATCCAACCACACCACCACCACCGAGAGTATTCTAGGACAATGTCCCTACCTCCAAATTTCATTACAGACCAATCTATCTCACTAGGACCACTAACCCTACTCCCTTTTCATTTCCTCTAAACAATATTAACCACAAGGACTAATGACTCGGGCAAACCTCAACATACCCTAGAAAATTGAGTCCTTCAATGAGGTGTGATGTCCAAGAACCTTAGTCATATCTAGGGTGTCTAGTATTGATAACCATAACTCTAGTATGCCATGAAACTATAAAAAACATAACTGAATAGAGAAAACATTCCTCTAATACCATTTTCTCACAAACCAGGCTGGGTCGCCTTCTGACTGGGCACCAAACTCGGTTCATGAGATTGTCCAAAGGGAATTCTCAATCCCTATAGGATGAGATAAGTTCATAGGTATCAAAATAGTAAAAGGGAATGATTTACCCAAAATAAGATACATAAAAACTACTAACTAATTTAATAGAATGAAATTAATTTTTTATACAGACAAATAGATCCTTAACACATTTCATATTTAGTGATCTAAAATTGGATGCAACAACCAAAGAGGAACAACTATAATGGAAAAATAAAAATATAAATCATAACTACATGAAACAAGAGAGTTGCAACATCCATAATCTACCAACACCAAATTTCATGAGAAGATCATCAACAACCCTAACCACCATCGCTGATCACGATGCATCAACCTATAATACACAAGGAATAAGGTTTACATATACACAAAGGTGTATATTGGGTTTGAGCCAAAATCCCAGTAGAATGCCACCGAATAAAAAGTTTACACTCTATAACATCTATGAGATAATTTTATGTGCTTATTCAAAAATAAAGACATGATTTTAAAAATAATTTTAAAGAAATCATTTACAAGATGAATGTAAAAAAGGAAAATAATGTTAGAAGATAACCCATTTCACAAATACTAATTTAAATTGGATGGGAAAATATATAAATAACATGAACATACTCAAGTGTTCCTTTGTATACCGATGGAATGCACCACATCATGAATAATATATCACTATGGGAAATCCAAAAATGTTGATGGTATGTGTAGGATGCTAGAGACATCATACACTTATCTAAACGTGGCATGGGAAGCACAATAATCCATGTTCTCATGCCTGATCCACTATTAGAGATACACATCCATAACCTATTTGTCTCCAATCATCATAAAATTTTAGTATGTCTTGTAATGTGAATCCTACTAGATGAAACTCATATAAACCAGTTACATGTCATCTAGATTACTAGTATGAATCCACCCACCTTATTACCCAGTGGTTTTCCCTTATGCTCAATCATGTTACACATTCGCATAACATATCACTTTCACATATCAAAAACCAAAAAAGACATTACAAAAAAAATCCAACACTTGAAAATAATTAAATGAATCATTTGCACCACCTATAAAACACCACCAAGTGATACAAAGAGGGTTTACCTAAAATACAAGATTCATTTTATATAACCATATTACTTCAAAAAAACACATTTTCAACTCTTCCAAAATAATACTTTAACAACATCTAAATAAATCAATGAATCATTTGACCTATTTATGAATACATTGCATAAAAAATGAAGAATTTACACCAAAAAAACACATGATACCATACAAGGATTTCATTTTAAAAAATATATACAAAAAGTAACCATTTAAAAAATTGTTTTCCAATATTCAAACAATTTTCAATTGAATTTTAAAAGTACACAACACGTAAAACACAACAAAAATAATTCATTCTTCCTTTACAAATATTCATTTAAATACACACAACTCAAATACCATGAAAACAAATTTGTCACTATCCAGACAACACAAAAACCCATTTCCACCATGATATGCATCCCAAATACCACTCAAATAATACATTTCTCAATTTATAAAACATATCACATTCATACCATAAGAACTCACTTCAAAACACACAATTTTTTACATTAAACCCATATTTTAAAACTAATTTCACACTAAATTATTCTAAAACCTCAGTTATACCACATAAACAATTGATTAAACACTTCTAGAATATACCACAATAAGGAAAAAATGAGAGACAAGACCATTTCTAAGATAAAATTCAATTTTCATCCCACAGACATGTCAAAACATTTATAATGGACATTTCAAACAACCTATAAAGTACTACCAAGAATTTATACAACAACACACATCTAAGAAGAAAGACTATATTATTTCAAAAATCTAATTTCATCAAATGAGAATGCCAAAACATTCTAAACAGAGTTTGTGACCTGAAATTGAATTATAGAACATATTAAAATTAACTAAGAAACAAATAAAATTATATAAAAGATGAGAATACATTAAACCACCTAAATTTATCTAATAATCTTCCAAAAATATGGTAAAAATCCGTCATCACCTCAGACAATCAGTAATTAACCATAATCAACAATAAAAGAATAAAGACTATGACCCTAATCAAAATGAATCCCCTATAAGAAAAGAAAAAATCTTTATCAAGGAAGAAGGATGATTTACCTAGAGGGGCTGTCATTGGAGGGAAACAAATTAGAAAGGGATCGATGCCAGATCCTCATTGGAATAGAGAAAGGAGGTTGACTACGGTGGGTCACAATATAAAGGAGCAGTCGGCCGAGAGGGAGGTGGGGCCCTAGTCTGTTCAAGGCGGGAGGTGGTGACTTCGCAATGAGGAGAGGGGGAAGCTGGTACATGGATTTCACTAGATGGGAGGAGAGGGAGGCGGTCTATCCGGGCTAAGGTAGGTGGAAGTCCGTAGCTACAGTAGTCTTGATGGGAGGGACAGGTCATTACAATGGGAGGTGGGGATGCCGGTGAAAGGCGACATAAGACGGTAGTATTGGGACGACTACATGTGGGAGGTGGATGGACGAAAGTGCAATGTGGTGACATGATGGGATAGTTGGGGTGAAGGGTGCGGTGCCTATGGGGGATATAGGAGAGGAGAAGATGCAACCTAAATGAATTGGGGGCAATGGCCATCCTTATGGAAAAAAACAAATAAAAAAATAAATAATCATAATCATAACAATAACAACAACAACAAAAATAATAATAAAAGTCAATTGATAATAATAAAATAAAATAAAAAGTTTTAACAATTATGATAATAATAATATTAATAATATATAAATAACATTATTATAATTATCATTAAAA
Source organism: Viscum album (assembly GCA_963277665.1). Taxonomy (NCBI): domain Eukaryota; kingdom Viridiplantae; phylum Streptophyta; class Magnoliopsida; order Santalales; family Viscaceae; genus Viscum; species Viscum album. The sequence continues at coordinate 1,005,323,953 of OY728158.1, read as the reverse complement.
ACTCTTATTTTATTTTATTTTTCTTATTTCATCACACATTTAATTTCATTTATCACAAATCCATTTTATTTAATTATTTGAACCGAGCAAGGATGAACGGTGACCTAGGTGTGGCCACATAGCTTCGATCGTGGGGCACTGGATGAACCCATGATCAAAACATTCATATAAAAAAACCCTTTTTCAGTCGAGCTTCAACCCGAACTACATGAATACCAGCGAAATTAAGAAAATAAATAATTTTAAAATACTTATGACTGTGAAAATTTTTATGTCTCCAATTATTGTTTTGGGGACCATCAATGTTATATTCATGTATATATGCCTTTCAAGAACATTAATAATCTCATTATTTGTCAAAGGTTTTATTTCTTTCTTCTGATTAAAATAACATCCATTTCAACGAGGAATGAATGTTTATGAAAATTTAATTATGAGAGTAGTGTTTTTGGAATTATATATCCATCCAATGTAGGAGGTAAGTTGATATATCTCATGGGGTTATTTGTATTATTTGTGTACCTATTTTATGATGATTCTAATTTTCTTATGATATGATGATCACATCCCGAAAACATTGATGTTGAGATATTTATGAAAATTTTTTGTAGTACAATAATTGCAACAAGAGAATTGGATTATTCCCCTGTATGAATCTACTAAAAAAATTTCTAATAAACCACGTCTTCTATTAGTTGGGAAAATATTTGGCTATACTATGCTTGTATTGGAACATATTGTTTAGATTTCCCATCAATTTACAAAAATAAAATTTCATTCATTAACTATAACTATCTCATAATCTGTTATAAATTAATTGATGATATTGAATCCCCTTTATGAAACACCTCAAAATTATTGGTGATGATACCGAATGAAGAAGAATACATTTACAAGATATTTCAATTGAGTAAAGTATAAACCTAGAAGAAAAACATATTATAAGTTAATATATTGATTTATAACCCTATTAACATCATGGACTACTGTAACACCTCAATATATTATGATAAATATGTTTTAAATTATTTTTAAAATCCTATATATTTTACATCAATGAAATATTATGATACGATTTTATTATATATAAAAAATAATTTATCTTTTTTTACATAGAACTTTATGTTGGTATTTCATTAAAGGTAACACCATTTTTAGTATGTGTTACAAGAAAAACATTGTTTATCTTGAGTTGTATAGAACACTTAGTTTTAACAAACAACAAAAAAAAATTAATATTGTAATGGCCCCAACCTCTCCAATCCATTCCTTTATTGATTTATGGGTTTTGAGGTGTTCTGGAGGTCAAGGTGACTTATCCCCAAAGCTTTCCCAATTTCTTGTTCATTGAATACTTCCAATAGTAGACAGTTGTGAACAGTGCAACAGTAACCACTAACAGTAACCTCTATAGGTAACCTCTAACGGTAATCTCTACTGGTAACCTCTGACGGTAACCTGTAACAGTAACCTTTAATGGTAACCTCTATAGGTAACCTCTAATGGTAACCTCTATTGGTAACCTCTAACGGTAAACTCTATTGATATCCTCGAATGGTGACCTTTTCTTTCCTTTTCCAAATTTTGAGTTCTTTGAATAGTGTTTCCAGAACGGTGATCTCTATGTGGAACCTTTTCTTTTTTTCCCAAATTTTGAGTTTGTGAACAGTGTTTCCAGAATGGTGACCTTCAAAGTGTCACATTTTCTTTCCTTTTCCAAATTTCATGTTGTGAATAATGTTTCTAGAATGGTGACCTTCTAAGTGTCCCCTTTTCTTTATTTTTCCAAATTTCGAGTTGTGAACAGTGTTTCCAGAACGGTGACCATCTAACTTTCACCTCTTCTTTCCTTTGCCATTTTTTGGGTTCGTGAATAGTGTATACAGCTTCTCACAAGTTTCGCCACATTATCATTTTCCATTGACATAAACTAAATTTAAAGCCTTCTCTAAAGGACTCTATGGCCAATTCAAAGGCCATAACTCCTATATTAATTATTCTTATAGCTTGGGATGTTTTTACTTGGTCAAACATCGTGGGTTAATGCGATCCACTTTTAATGGGAAATTATGTGTATCTTAAATTTTTTCCCCATTAAATCTTCAAAAAGGTATAAGATATCACCCACCCTAGTTCTTTATCTTTTTTCTAGACTATGAGATGCTAGAACCTTTCAATCCTTCCTGTAGGAGTTGCACAATCAAATATTACTCCTCAGATCGGTTCTGCTCTGTTTTGATGCAACCAAGATGTATCGATCAATCTTCAATATAAGGTATGTTTTATCATCATTCCTTCGGGGATCATCTTCTCATGTTTCTCATTTTCACCTTATAACATGTAATATCCATGCTTCTAATGAGTTTTTTCTTGGGGTTTGGTTGGTACGGTCGTACCGTGGCATCCTCGGGTGGATGTAGTTGTCGCAAGAGGAGGATCGTGACCCGTTGTGTGGATAAAGAACATCATGAAATCTTTATGGTTGGGGATTTCTTGCTTCTCTTTATTTTACATGAAACTGTATTGTTAGCATGTTTAATCCCACTTTATGACAATTTAATTGACACAATAAGTATTTTAACTGGATAAATAAATTGATATCAATCAAATGTTATTGCCTTTTGTTTTGCTAGATAGTGTGACATCTATTCTTGCTTTGCTTAGCTGTTTGTTCTTGATGGAAATCGGTAAAGAATGTAAATTGGGTTTAATTATTAATTTTTTGGCTAATGATAAAGTGGAAAAAAATGAATCTGGTTCTTGTTGTAATTTTATGTTAATCAAATTTTCATAGTAACCATGTTAAATTAATTGGGATAGCTTACTGACCAGGTTTCCTAAATTTGGAACCTACAAATAATAAACCTATTATTTAAAGATGGATTAAAGAACTAATTGTTTGATAATTTCATACAAGGTTCTAAGTTACCCTCTTTATTGTTAAAGGACTAAGAGCCCATTGATGTGATGTTTTGTTTTCCTGCTGCTTGTGTTGTGATGTGAGCCTGGATGGCTATTGTGATATGTGGAGGCATGGAGACTTTTGGTTCTGGATGAAAATGATGCCTTCAGTGGAAAGATGCATTAGTTTATGTTTGTGGGTGTCGGGGAGGACACCAGGGATGATGTAGTTGGATGAATGTGTTTGTTTGATGCTTTCTGGTTCTTTAGTTGTTTATCTTCTTTACTATTCCCCACTGCTCAAGGCAGCTCATCTTGCTTACCCTTCTTCCAAAAGAGGCAAAGATGTGTGAGGTATGTCACGTGCTTTCCATGTTTATCTTATCTAGGGAGGATGGGTCTACACTCATTCTATAGGAGGCAAATACTTGATTGGTAGTACATCTACTCACCGTGTTTATCCCCTTGTATTTTTAGCATAGGATGCTTTTCTAGAATGCCTAGGAATATGGGAAAGTAATTCTGTAATGAATATTAAAATAAATGGTGTTAACTCATGGGGTTGGATTTCACTGGAACATAATGATGAGGTTGTAATTTTTAAAGGGGCAGTTGACTTTGGGTGTGATGATAATGGAACTTAATGTGGAATTGTTCATGGTTAATGTTTAAAGAATTAATTAACGTATAATGGAACTGATAAAAATAGAATGAATTAATCTAATAAATCTCTTTAAATGGTTGTGTTCTTATATAATACCTAGTCTTAGAAGTAGAAGCCTGAAGTCTGAGAGACCTTAGGTGTAGTTGTTCCTAAGACTAGGTAATGCACATAGTGTGGTTGTGATATCTAATATATTCTGTGCTTTTTATGTTTCTATATGATTCTGCACTCTTTCTGTAAGGGCAACTAACACCCTGGGGATTCTGAACCCTGGGGGTGTTTTCCCTAATATTTTGGTGGGAGGAATAATGGATGACTATCCCCCTTTACCCTGCTCTCTTCTCTTGGTAGATACTTGTGCTAGTGGGAACAATTGTTAGTTTTCCCCATGTATGTGTGTAGAGGGATGTAATGTCTTGTGGTTATTCTCACACATATATTCTGGATATAGTATCCTATGGCCAATTATAGGTGTAACATGTATAGGTTGTGATGGATTGAGGATATTAATTCGATGTATAGGCTGTAATGGATTGAGGTATAATACCTGACATATGATACATGTTATGAGAGCTGTGGTGACTTCTGGAAACTACCTGGTTACTTTTGGTTGTGAGGATGGTGTGGTACTTCGCCCAGGTGTCTGCGGGCATGTGTTTGTATTTCATGAGGTGCATATTTTGGTGTTTTGCCCTTTGTCTATGGGAAAGCCTTTTTGGAGAGAGATGATCAGGACGTGCGACGTTTGAGAAAAGTAGAAAACTAGTGGGGAATTAGTAGCAAGGTACCCAAGAAATTGTTTACTATATGATATATTCTTGTATGCATTACTTGTAGAGAGTATCCTCGGTGAGGTTGAGAACTAGTTATACATGTTTAGGTGACAAGTTTGATTCACTTGTTGTTCATTGTGCTTTAGCATCCATTCTTTACTTTTGCAGGAGAGGCTTCAGGGAAGATCATTCTGAGTTTACTATTATACTCACCCTATGTATATATAACTATTTTTCAGGTCACTTAGAGCAGGTTGGAGATCAAGATGGTTTCTACTAGCTTGGGGTGGAGGAGCTGTTCGGGCTTGTGGTTGCTGCTGTTTTTACTTTCTTTTGAGTACATGAAATTTTTTCATCCCAGTTGTAGTACTTCTACATGAAATTTCATATGTGTGCTTGGGTTTTCGTTTATATTCCAGTCTGAGTTGGAGATAATTGGTGACTATCTTATCTCTCTATTCTGCAGGTGTTCTCTTAGATGGTAATGCCTCCCATTTTTATGTGTCACTATACCCTCGGTGCTAGTCGCCAACCCGGGGCCTATTGGAGGCGGGACTCGGCGGTCATTATCTCCCTTCTCACATTTCCATCCCTGGAGGGGTACACTTTGTGGAGAGGTGGTCATGACATAGTGGTATCAGAGGTCTTTATGAGGGATAGGATATAGATTGGAGTTAGGAATAGGTGAGGTTTCATGGGTTGGTAGGGAAACAATGTCATTCATGTTTAGAAAGTGAGGTAAACACTGGAGACCGGCTGAGACATAGTCATTTAGGTCCCCATATGATCTGATGTATGGAACTTTAAGTTTACAATGGCTACAAAACCAGGTGATACTAGTTACAGGGTAGAGACCTAGGAATAGATCATGCATCATTCTTCGTTGTTCCTGTGTTTTAATGGGTAGTCCTTAGGATAGGTTAACCTAAAATTAATAAAAAAATACATAAATAAATAATTAATTAATGTTGAGTACTCTATATTCCCGGTTTAGGAGCTCTAAGTGTCTGTAATTTTGCAGGTATGGCTCCAGGTCTATGTCTACATCACACTCGCATAGAAAATGTCCAATAGGTTGTGCCAGCAGATCACCATCGGGTATAGGTTGACGATGACGAAACTGGGAGGAAGAAACTCCGAGAGTTTCAACACGAGAGTCTACAGAAGTATGGGGGCTCCGTTTCAAATGCAGTCACGGAAGACTGGTTAGAGGGGGTCGATATCGGCTTCAATATGATTCATGCTCGTAAAGAGCATTGGGTGTCCTTGGTTGTGGTGATGCTTCAGGGAGCAACAAGGAAGTGGTGGTTCTTGTTCCCCGAGGATCGTGAGGAGTCAGCGATCTCATGGGAGGATTTCTGAGACAGGTTTAGAGTTGAGTTTCTTTCATCCACTGTGAAGGAGTCCAGTCACTAGGAGCATCTTTCCCTTTGACACGGGAGCTCTAGTGTTTGAGATTTTGGAATTTGTTTCTGGAACCTTTTACGATATGCTTTAGACCTTGTATGGACCCGTAAATTTCAAGGAAATTTTTTTCTTAATTTTCGTTGAAATTTTTCAAGAGCGCAGTCTCTGACGGCACCTGATTCCGAGGCCCGGTGTGCCCGGAATCATTTGCCGAAGTTTTGGCTCGGGTTCGTTCAGTGAACGGACGAGCGGGTTTTTCTAACTTTGGAACCGGTGCCAGGAATCGAATTCTGAGGGCTCCGATGAAATCGCAGCGCCAGTATTCGCTTAGAAACCCCTCTTTCGGAGTTGCGTTTGCTCGGGGGTGGTTTTTAATTTTCGGGCTTAAAGTTAAGAAATAAAATAATTTTGCGACAACTTTATTTTATTTCACTTAAGGCACTTGGATTCCACTTGATGCCACTTAAAGGCGGCTTGAACTGAGTTAAACCGGATAGGATGCTATCCAGAAATATCCTACCCCCTTGGTAGGATATTTGTGAGGTGGGGCCGACACGAGCCCCGCCGTTTCTTTCCTCTAAGAAATGCACCCGCGAAAACCCGTCTTTATGAAAGTCAACTGACGCGTTTCTTAAAATATTAACAGACCATTTAATTGGGCGGTTTATTTCGTGAATTAAATGAGCTGTTTCTTTCGTTGAATTAATTCAACGAATTGATGGGTCGTTTCTTACCCGTTTTCGTGTGTTGGCATAATAATAAATTAAGACCAACCAAAAATCTTTTGAGGGATTACTCGTTGAGACAGAATCCTTGTTTCTTCTTCCTCCTTCGCGAAGAACGCGAAGAACGGGAAGAACGCGAAGAACGCGAAGAACACGAAGAACGCGAAGAACGTCGAACCCAGAAATCGACGATGCGACACCGTGATCCGCAACGCCAACAACATTCTTCTGCGACGTCTCTTCCTCCGCGACGGATCTTCGATCGGCTGCTTGAGGTAAGAGTCTCGGACCTTCCTTTTTATCTCCTTTGTGGTTCTTAACCAAAACACGGATTTAATTAATTAAATTAAATCTGCTGTTTCATGGTGCATTGAGTTCACCAACTCAACGCCGCGTTCCGCGACGACGCGACGCCATTCCGCGACGACGCGACGATCTCCACCTTCCGCGACGAGCAATTCCGCGAAGAACGCTCGCGCGCGACGACCAACGAGGTAGGGATTTTATATTTTGGAATACCCCTCTTTATATTCCCGTGAACGTTATTTAAAAATTAAAGAACCAGTTTCAAATGAACAATTTTATTTTATTAAAATTGTCGGTTCATGTGTTTTACAAAATTCTCCCGTTTGGTTACCTCTAACGCGGAGGGTGCGGGACAAACGAACACGGCCCGACGACACTCCGCCGTTCTTCTTTTTGTGCGGATTTGACGGGCGACGACGGAACGTGCCGAAACGGAAGTTTGATGATCCCGCAGTGAAGAACGAGTCCCGGGAGGAGCAGCGGCGCAGACGAGAACAAAATAGGACCACCGGAGTGATCCCGATGGCCCGCGGAACTCGCCGGCGGCGCCGGCAGCCGGGAGCGGCGGCGCCCCGGCGCGCCCCTAGACAGGCCGCCGCGGCTGAAGCCGTAGCGGCAGCGGCAGCCGCGGACCCGCGGCCGCACGGGTCCGGTGCCCTCGGATGCGGCTGAAGCCGCGTCCTCGACTCAGCGCGGCCCCATGCGGGGGGCCGCAGCACCACCAAGCCGCGGGGGCAGCGCCCCGCGGCGCCAGGCCGTTCGGCCGAACCGGGCCAGGCCGGTCTGACCGGTCGGGCCGCGCCCGGGCAGGACCGGACCGGTTAGGACCGGGTCGGGTCGACCCGGTTTGGGTGGACCCGGTTTGGCGACTCCCCGGGGGGGGTCGGGCCGGGTCGGCCCGGGCCCGTACCCCCCCGTCTTCAGACGTTTTCGTTCAAACGCCAGTAACTTGATCTACGGGCCTCCAAACGACTCGCCGTCAGCGGCAACGCGATCCTTGGATCGAGACGGTCGTTTCGGTATATCGCACTGAAGGTTACGGAATACTTTGAGTTCGGCCAGATTGGTTCGTACACGAAACCAACCGGGCCATCGGAGCGGAAACGCTCATATCTTGAGCCACGGACGTCCGATTGACGTGCTGTCAGCTTTGTTGAGTTCTTCTTTGTGAGACGGATCTTTTGGCATACTCCGCCCGAGGTTTGGACGCAGGTGGAGTACGGTCGGGTTGGTTTTTCCTTAAAAACCAACCGGGCCCCTGGGACGAAAAAGCCAATAACTCTCAGACCGAGCATCCGATTGATGCGCCGTCTGCGACGTCGAGTTCCTGTTGACGATACGGAACTTTTGGATACATCAAATTCGGAATTTGTGTCAGTTGATGTATCGGCCTCTCGGCTCATGGAGCGGACCCTCCCGAACGAGCTTGCTGTGTGCGGGAACCCTAGAGTTGGCTGCGACTGCTTCTTCGACAGCGACGACCGTGTTGAGATCCTTAGTGGACTGCAGCGACGACTGTGCAGAGATCCTCAGTGGACTGCGACGACGACTGCCCTCAGCGATCCTACGTGGATCAGTGCTATAGGTCCTGTGTGGTCCCGGTTCGGTGTGGGCCCGGTCCTGTGTGGGCCCGATCCTGTGTGGGTCCGATCCTGTGTGGGTCCGCGCTCAGCGGTTCTGTGTGAGCCATCGCCTACAGGTCCTGTGTGGGCCCGATCCTGTGTGGGTTATTGCGGGGGTTAGTTACCTATCGATCCTTCGTGGGTCCGACGACATAGATGGATCAGTGATCGTCTTTATCGTCATCCGAAGAAGTATACCTGTGTGAGATGAATCTTGTGTTACTCTCTTTTGTGGATTGTGTTGAGCTATCCTGTGTGGATTTACTGTTTACTCTCCTTTGTGGATTGTGTTTAGCTATCCTGTGTGGATTTACTGTTTGCTCTCCTTTGTGGATTGTGTTGAGCTATCCTGTGTGGGTATACGTTTTTCTTTCCTGTGTGGACTGGGTTGTGCTTGGGCTCGGACGTTGGAGCCGAACGGGAATTGATGACTTGGGTATATGTATGGGCATATACCTAAGCCGTGTAAGATGTTACTTCGTGATTGTATCTTTCCTTTGTGGAATATCGTTTGTGGATTTCGGGAGACCTTCGGGGGTCTCGGGGTACCTACTGAGTAGCTTATACTCACCTCTGCACGGGCATTGCCTGCACTACGTTGTGTTGGTTGCAGACGACAGATAGCGCTGATCGTGGTGGAGGCGTGTGGAGCAGGACGGTACCTGGAGGTGGACCACTGGGCGGGATGTACTCTGAGCGGTCAGGTGGACCGAGGAGCAGTGGAGGCTATCCGTACCCACCCTTTAGGTGGGACTTCCAGAGGACGGTTCGAAGCTGCGGCTTTTCCTTTCAGTTGCTGTTTTTCCTTTCAGTTGTACTTTACAGTTGGGCTTGTATTTCCGGCCCCTTTTACTTTCAGCACAGCTTGTACAGTTTTTACTTAGTGTTTACTTTTCCGCTTGCTTACTCTGTGGTGCTTGTTTACTTTTCAAATTCAATGCCTTCCCTTTTTGTTGGGATTTACGCCTTGGTGCTAGTCGCTAGCCCCTGGCCTATGGAAGGCGGGCTTGGGGTAGTCACGGCACGGGCCCGAGGACGGGTCGTGATAAATTGGTATCAGAGGTGGTCGGTTCTACCGCAGACTCTGATCTTTCTTCTATATGAAGCAATAGTGTTTAGCGTATTGAGTGTGGTTATCAGTCCAGGGAGTCCAGTGTTGGTGCGGCGGCCGACGTATCCATACACCAGGACCCTGACTTCTAATTTCCGACTTAATGCACGAAAACATTGATTGCATGTGTGTTTCAAGTTTTCTTAATGATTACTTGTGTCAGCTCACCAGGTATACTGTTCTGACCGTGGCGCACTTATTTCCTTTTTAGGATGGCACGACGACAGCAGCCGGCTAGGGTTCCTAGAGTAGAGCGCGACGATAGCCCGCCGAGCGACGAGGCCTCGGTACAGGGCCCGTTGATAGCAGAGGCACCAGCAGTACCTTTACCCGCCGAGCCCCCGATGCTTCCAGCACTGGTTGCTGACGACGCACGACGCCTCAGATCTCTGCACGAGTTCCAGCGCCAGCGACCACCCAGGTTCTGTGGGGAGTCGGACCCCCAGGCAGCCGAGGACTGGCTGGAGGCGGTCGTCCGAGTTTTCAGGCTAGTGAGGACACCAGCAGACCTCATGGTGATCCTCGCGGCGAGCCTACTGCACGCAGCAGCAGGGTGATGGTGGAGCCTGATGCTCTAGGTACACTATGAGGCCTCCCTCATTTGGACGGAATTCGAGAGCCTCTTCTGCTCAGAGTTCGTCCCGGCCACCCTCCGTGTGGTGAGCATCCAGGAGCTTCTTCAGCTGCGGTAGGGCAGCTTGACGGTCGCCCAGTACGCGGTGAGGTTCACCGACCTTTCTCGCTACTCGACAGACATGGTACGGGACCCCTTCTTTCGGGCCCAGACCTTCGAGCAGGGATTGAGACACGAGATCAGGGCATCACTGATCTCCCTCAGCATCCCGACCCAGGCAGGAGTACTGGAGCGAGCCCTCCTGATCGAGAGCTTCCTGGCTGAGACCACAACGAGACCTACCGCAGGGCGGCAGATAGTGGAGTCTTCGGAAGCAGGTAGCCGACGGATGACTCAGGGTTCCAGGTGGACCAGACCTTCCGGCAGACGACCTCGGGACACTGGCTCAGCAGTGCAGGGCACTCAGCGCGAAGCCAGTCTTCCGAGAGGTAGGCAGTGCTACGAGTGCGGCGGGCAGGGCCACATGGCTCGTGACTGCCCGACCCGCCTTACCGAGGGGCAGCAGACGGTGGAGGGGCCACCCAGGCCGAGGCAGAGGTTTGACTGTGGCGGTCCGCAGGGAGGAGGCGGACGAGGCAGAGGAGCTGGCCGAGCAGTAGGTGGTGGGCGACGCTTTGAGGCTCTGCCACCACCACCACCTGGAGGCCCGCCCCGACCATAGGGAGCTGGCGGGCAGAGACAGGCGCAGCTCCAGGCAGCAGAGGCCTACGACCATGGCACGCCAGAGATGATTCTAGGTACGATCTGTGTCTATTCCACCCTTGCTGCAGTTCTGATAGACACAGGAGCGAGTCACTCTTTCATAGCCGCTGCCCTTGTTCGGAGCTTGGATATTCCGACAGAGCCGTTGGCTCGATCCTTACGGCTAGAGACTCCTACGGGAGCAGACTCAACGATTACACACTGGTGCCGGCAGTGTGAGCTTACTCTTGGAGGCGAGAGCTTCGGCTGAGATCTTCTTTGTAGCGGCGTTGAGGCCTTACGACGTCATCTTGGGCATGGATTGGTTATCTACGGTCCATGCTCAGATTGACTGCATTAGGCGCAAGGTGCGATGTGTGCGCACCGACGGGAGAAGGTTCACCTTCACCGGCGAGAAGGGAGCCTTAGCAGCACAGGATGGACTCACGTAGAGGAGAGGTCAGCCCATCACTCATCAGTTGGCTAGCCTCATCCTGGGAGCATTTGACGTGCGGAGTCCCAGTTTTCCTGCAGTGGTGGATCAGTACGCGGACGTCTTTCCCAACGAAATTCCAGGGCTACCTCCTCACAGAGAGGTAGACTTTTATATTGATTTGTACCCCGGGATAGCCCCGATATCTACTCCTGCATATCGGATGGCCCCCGCTGAGCTTCGAGAGTTGCGGGTACATTTGGAGGACTTGCAGGGCAAGGGGTTCATCCGACCCAGTGTTTCACCCTGGGCTTCCCCAATATTTTTCACCAAGAAGGCGGACAGGAGCTTGCGACTGTGTGTCGATTATCGTCGCCTGAACCAGGTGATAGTGAGGAACAAGTGTCCGCTACCCAGGATTGATGACCTCTTCGATCAGCTCAAGGGAGCATGGTGGTTCTCGAAGATAGACCTCAGGTCAGGCTATCATCAGCTCAGAGTTTGAGATGAGGATGTGCAGAAGACGGCCTTCAGGTGTCGGTATGGCCACTAAGAGTTCTTGGTTATGCCTTTCGGCGTGACCAACGCTCCAGCAGTGTTCATGAGCCTCATGAATAGGATCTTCCAACCATACCGCGATCGATTTGTCGTAGTCTTCATCGACGACATCTTGGTGTACTCGACCACGGAGGAGGAGCACGCCTACCACTTGCGTGTTTTACTACACACACTCCGAGAGAACCATCTTTATGGAAAGATATCGAAGTTCCAGTTCTGGTTACGTGAGGTCCACTTCTTAGGGCACGTCATTTCTGAAACGGGAGTTGCAGTGGATCTCGTGAAGATCGAGGCAATGTTAGCTTGGGAGCCACCCAAGAACGTGACAGAGGTGCGGAGTTTCTTGGGCCTAGCCGGATACTATCGGAGATTTGTGCCGGACTTCTCCAGAGTTGCGGCCCCACTCTCAGCGTTGAAGAAGAAGGGGAAACCCTTCGTGTGGTCAGACAGATGTCAGCAGAGCTTCCAGGAGCTGAGGCAGAGGTTGACCAGCGCACCTATCTTAAGGTTGCCGGAGGAGGGAGTTGGATACGTAGTCTACTGTGATGCATCAGGGACTGGACTCGGGTGTGTCCTGATGCAGGAGCGGGCCATGATTGCCTACGGATCACGACATTTGAGGCCGCATGAGCAGAACTACGCTACCCATGACTTGGAGTTGGCAGTAGTGGTCTTCTCCCTGAAGACATGGCGGCACTATCTGATGGGCGAGCGCTTTACAGTCTTTTCTGACCACCAGAGTCTCAGGTACATCTTCTCTCAGAAGGACCTAAACCTAAGACAGCGGCGATGGCTCGAGTTCCTTCAGGACTATGTCTTTGAGATAGTCTATACTCTTGGGAAGGGGAACGTGGTAGCCGATGCCCTCAGTAGGAGGACGGGCATCCAGCTGCTTGAGGAGGAGACAGAGCAGCTAGCCGCCTTGCAGATATCCTTCGTGGATAGAGACGGAGCAGCCTTCCTTTAGTCTCTCACAGTCTCTCCTCCACTTCTACAGCGGGTCCGAGAGGCACAGCGTGGGGACGCTGACTGTGAGACACGGCGTGCACAGATATCCTCGGGACAGGCACCTAATGGTTTCTCCCTTGGAGCAGAGCACGATGTCCTTTTCAGAGGACGTACCTTGGTACCAGTCACTTACGAGAGGAGGTGCTGAGAGAGTTCCACACTTCTCCTTTGGCGGTACATCCTGGAGTGGCGAAGATATACCAGGATCTCAGACATCAGCACTGGTGGCCGGGCATGAAGAAGGTTGTGGCAGAGTTCGTTTCGCGGTGCCTCACCTGCCAGCAGGTGAAGGCAGAGCACTAGGTACCAGCAGGCTTTGTACAGCCCTTGGAGGTCCCGGAGTGGAAGTGGGATGGCATATCTATGGACTTCGTGACTGGACTTCCACGCACTTCCAGAGGTCACGACTCCATTTGGGTGATTGTTGACCGACTCACCAAGTCGGCACACTTCTTACCCATTCGAGAGCAGGGCTCGGTGGAGAGCTTTGGGTGTCTCTACGTTCAGAATATTGTACGGATTCACGGTGTGCCATCGACTATCGTCTATGATCGGGACGTTGGCTTTACTTCCCGGCTTTGGAAGGGATTGCAGGAGGTGTTCGGGACGCGGCTACGTCTGAGCACCGCCTTTCACCCTCAGACGAATGCTCAGACGGAGAGGACTATTCAGACTCTCGAGGACATGCTCTGTACATGTGTCCTTGACTTTGGTCGCAGCTGGGAGGACCACCTACCCTTGTTGGAGTTCGCGTACAACAACAGCTACCACTCCACCATCGGGATGGCACCCTACGAGGCGTTGTACGGAAGGCCATGCAAATCTCCTTTGTGCTGGATAGACCCTGGGGAGTCAGCACTTGTGGGACCAGAGATGGTCCGGGCCACGACAGAGAAGGTCCAGGTCATCCAAGAGCGGATGAGGACAACACAGAGCCGGCAGAAGTCATATGCTGACAGGAGGTGGAGGCCACTAGAGTTCGAGGATGGTGACCACGTCTTCTTGCGTGTCTCACCTCGACGTGGTTTGCGGAGATTTGGACGAGGCGGCAAGTTGTCTCCACGCTTCATCAGGCCTTTCCAAGTCCTCAGCAGGATTGGTGAGGTGGCTTATCGCCTGGCTCTACCACCTCATTTGCACCGAGTGCACGACGTCTTCCACATATCCCAGCTGAGGAGATACGTGCACGACCCGACGCACATCATTGACTATGGGGAGCTAGACGTGGATGATGGGGCGACTTTTGCGGAGGTCCCAGTGGAGATAGAGGATCGACAGGAGCGGGTCCTACGTGGGCGATCGATTCCTCTTGTACGCATCAGATGGCAGCACGGGAACCTCCAGGAGAGCATTTGGGAGCGGGAGACTCAGATGCGTGCTCAGTACCCACATTTGTTTCCCTAGTTTTTGATGTATCTTTACGGGGACGTAAAGTCCTGAGGTGGTAGTAATTTAAAGACCCGTAAATTTCAAGGAAATTTTTTTTCTTAATTTTCTTTGGAATTTTTCAAGAGCGCAGTCTCTGACGGCACTTGATTCCGAGGCCCGGTGTGCCCGAAATCATTTGCCGAAGTTTTGGCTTGGGTACGTTCTGTGAACTGACGAGCGGGTTTTTCTAACTTTTGAACCGGTGCCCGGAATCGAATTCTGAGGGCTCCGATGAAATCGAAGCACCGGTATTCGCTTAGAAACGCCTCTTCCGGAGTTGCGTTTTCTCGGGTGTGGTTTTTAATTTTTGGGCTTAAAGTTAAGAAATAAAATAATTTTGCGACAACTTTATTTTATTTCACTTAAGCCACTTGGAAGCCACTTGAAGCCATTTAAAGTTGGCTTGAACTGAGTTAAACTGGATAGGATGCTATCCAGAAATATCCTACCCCCTTGGTAGGATATTTGTGAGGTGGGGCCCGCACGAGCCCTGTCGTTTCTTTCCGCTAAGAAACGCACCCGCGAAAACCCGTCTTTATGAAAGTCAACTGACGCGTTTCTTAAAATCTTAACAGACCATTTAATTGGGCGGTTTATTTCGTGAATTAAATGAGCTGTTTCTTTCGTTGAATTAATTCAACGAATTGATGGGTCGTTTCTTACCCGTTTTCGTGTCTTGGCATAATAATAAAATAAGACCAACCAAAAATCTTTTGAGGGATTACTCGTTGAGACAGAATCCTTGTTTCTTTTTCCTCCTTCGCGAAGAACGCGAAGAACGTGAAGAATGCGAAGAACGCGAAGAACGCCGAACCCGGAAATCGATGACGCGACGCCGTGATCCGCAACGCCGACAACGTTCTTCTGCGACGTCTCTTCCTCCGGGACGGATCTTCGATCGGCTGCTTGAGGTAAGAGTCTCGGACCTTCCTTTTTATCTCCTTCGTGGTTCTTACCAAAACACGGATTTAATTAATTAAATTAAATCTGCTGTTTCATGGTGCGTTGAGTTCGCCGACTCAACGCCGTGTTCGGCGACGACGCGACCCCCTTCCGCGGCGACGCGACGATCTCCACCTTCCGCGACGAGCAATTCCGCGAAGAACGCCCGCGCGCGACGACCAACGAGGTAGGGATTTTATATTTTGGAATACCCCTCTTTATATTCCCGTGAACGTTCTTTAAAAATTAATGAACCGGTTTCAAATGAACAATTTTATTTTATTAAAATTGTCGGTTCATGTGTTGAACAAAATTCTCCCGTTTGGTTACCTCTAACGCGGAGGGCACGGGCCAAACGAACACGGCCCAACGACCCTCCGCCGTTCTTCTTTTTGTGAGAATTTGACGGGTGATGACGGAACGTGCCACAATGGAAATTTGATGATCCCACAGTGAAGAACGAGTCCCGGGAGGAGCAGCGGCGCAGACTGGAACAAAATTGAACCACCGAAGTGATCCCGGTGGCCCGCGGAACTCGCCGGCGGCTCGGGTCGCCGGGAGCGGCGGCGCCCCGGCGCGCCGCCGGACAGGCCGCCGCGGCTGAAGCCGCGGCGGCGGCGGCTCCCGCGAACCCGCGGCTGCGCGGGTCCGGTGCCCTCGGACACGGCTGAAGCCGCGTCCTCGACTCAGCGCGGCCCCACGCGGGGGGCCGCGACACAACCAGGCCGCGGGGGCAGCGCCCCGCGGCGCCAGGCCGTTCGACCGCTCGGCTGAACCGGACCAGGCCGGTCCGACCAGCCGGGCCGCGCCCTGGCCAGACCGGACCGGGTCGGACCGGGTCGGGTCGACCCGGTTCGGGTTGACCCGGTTCGGCCCGGGCCCGTACCCCCCGTCTTCGGACGTTTTCGTTCAAATGCCCGTAACATGAGCTACGGGCCTCCAAACAACTCACCGTCAGCGGCAACACAATCCTTGGATCGAGATGGTCGTTTCGGTATATCGCACTCAAGGTTCCGGAATACTTTGAGTTCGGTCAGGTTGGTTCGTACACGAAACCAACCGGGCCTTCGAAGCGGAAACGCTCATATCTTGAGCCACAGACGTCCGATTGAAATGCTGTCAGCTTTGTTGAGTTCCTCTTTGTGAGACAGATCTTTTGGCATACTCTGCCCTAGGTTTGGACGTAGGTGGAGTACGGTCAGGTTGGTTTTGCCTTAAAAACCAAACGGGCCCTTGGGACGAAAAAGCCAATAACTCTCCGACCGGGCGTCCGATTGACGCGCCGTCTACGACGTTGAGTTCCTGTTGACGATACGGAAATTTTGGATACATCAACTTTGGACTTTGTGTCAGTTGATGTATCAGCCTCTCGGCTCATGGAGCGGACCCTCCCAAACGAGCTTGCTGTGTGCGGGAACCCTAGAGCTGGCTGCGACTGCTTCTTCGACAGCGACGACCGTGCAGAGATCCTCAGTGGACTGCGGCGAAGACGGTGCAGAGATCCTCAGTGGACTCCAATGACGACCGTGCAGAGATCCTCAGTGGACTGCGGCGACGACTATATAGAGATCCTCAGTGGACTGCGACGACTACTACACTCAGCGATCCTACGTGGATCAATGCTATAGGTCTTGTGTGGGTCCGGTCCTGTGTGGGCCCGATCCTGTGTGGGTCCGATCCTGTGTGGGTCCGCGCTCAGCGGTTCTGTGTGAGCCAGGGCCTACAGGTCCTGTGTGGGCCCGATCCTGTGTGGGTCATTGCGGGGGTTAGTTACCTATCGATCCTTCATGGGTCCGATGACTTAGATGGATCAGTGATCGTCTTTATCGTCATCCGAAGAAGTATACCTGTGTGAGATGAATCTTGTGTTACTCTCCTTTGTGGATTGTGTTGAGCTATCCTGTGTGGATTTACTGTTTACTCTCCTTTGTGGATTGTGTTGAGCTATCCTGTGTGGATTTACTGTTTGCTCTCCATTGTGGATTGTGTTGATCTATCCTGTGTGGGTATACGTTTTGCTTTCCTGTGTGGACTGGGTTGTTCTTGGGCTCGGACGTTGGAGCCGAATGGGAATTGATGACTTGGGTATATGTATGGGAATATACCTAAGTCGTGTCAGATGTTACTTCGTGATTGTATCTTTCCTTTGTGGAATATCCTTTGTGGATTTCGGGAGACCTTCGGGGGTCTCGGGGTCCCTACTGAGTAGCTTATACTCACCCCTGCACGGGCTTTGCCTACACTACGTTGTGTTGGTTGCAGACGACGGACAGCACTGATCGTGGTGGAGGCGTGTGGAGCAGGACGGTACCTAGAGGTGGACCACTGGGCGGGACGTACTCGGAGGAGTCAGGTGGACCGAGGAGCAGTGGAGGATATCCGTACCCACCCTTCAGGTGGGACTTCCAGAGGACGGCTCGACGCTGTGGCTTTTCCTTTCAGTTGCTATTTTTCCTTTCAGTTGTACTTTACAGTTGGGCTTGTATTTCCAGCCCCTTTTATTTTCAGCACAGCTTGTACAGTTTTTACTTAGTGTTTACTTTTCCGCTTGCTTACTCTGTGGTTCTTGTTTACTTTTCAAAGGCAATGCCTTCCCTTTTTGTTGGGATTTACGCCTTGGTGCTAGTCGCCAGCCCCTGGCCTATGGAAGGCGGGCTTAGGATAGTCACGACATGGGCCCGAGGACGGGTCGTGACAGACCTACTGCTAGATAAGGAGGCCAGGGCAAGGCATTTTGAGGAGGCATTTCATCCAGGGATCTAGCGCCAGGTCACCCCATTTATGCTAAAAACATATCACGAGGTACTGGCGAGGGAAGAGGTTGTTGAGAGGACTCTATCCTGGACCGGATCATCATGAGAGGGGAATTAGCGTGATTCTTCACGAAGTAGAGCAATGGTCCGAGGTTTCCAGTTTTCAGGGAAGAAGTGTTTCCGTTCAATTGGGGGTAGGTCCCAGCCCTTCACTTCTCGTTTCTCGAGAGGTAGCAACTGGCAGGCCAATTCCAAGGGATCATGCACTTTTTTTCTTGTGATGATTGTGGCCATCAGCAGCGGGAGTGCCCGACCATTCAAAGCAGTCATCGTGCACCAGGAACTATGCTCCAGGTTCCTCCGTTGAGGCAGTTCTAGCTGAGGCAGCAGCAGCCAGTTGCACCAGCTTTAGATCTGTAGAGGGTAGATGGGGCAGGCAGAGGAAAGCCCCAGGATGCTCCCCGTCCATAGAGAGCATAACACGATCGTGGTGGTGGTCGTCATCTGGGTCATAGAGGCCTTGGAGGAGGTCGTGGTCAGCTTCATACTGTAGTGTTACCAGCTCTATGCGAGCCAGATGTTGTTTGAGGTACCCTTTTCTTGTTTTATACTTTGGTGTATGCCTTGTTTGATTGAAGAGAGACACACTACTTCATATCACCTACCCTTGTCCATGCTTTGGGACTTGAGGTAGAGAGGCTTCTAGTTCCCTTAGCATTGACTACACTAGTTGAAGGTCGAGATGACTTGTTTGAAGTCTGTAGAGTCTGTGAGCTATTGTTGGGGAAACACTACCCTTGGGGAGATTTCATATGGTTACGAATACAACCATATGATTTCATCCTAGACATGGATTGGTTGTTTTTGGTGCAGGTTATCGTGGATTGCTTCAGGAAGAAGGTCATATTCATTAGTACATGTGGAGAGCCGGGGGTGTTTGTTAGTGAGCAAGATCCTCAGATGGGTCACCGGTGTGTTCCATCCTTATCATCCATGATGGCTGAAATGATGCTGAGTTCTTCAGAGGTTCAACAGCAGGCGTTTCCTAGGGTTGTAGAGGAGTACCCTTATGTCTTTCCAGAAGTGGTTGTTGAATTACCCCCTCGATGAGAGATCGATTTTGGGATCGAGCTACAACCATGAGCATATTTTATCGCAATGTCTCCATATAGGATGACCCATTCTAAATTACCAGAGTTATGTATAAATCTTGATGATCTATTGCAGTGCAGTTTTGTTCGGCCAAGTGTGTCACCATGGGGTGCACCGATATTTTTTGTGAAGAAGGTTGATGACAGTTTGCGATTGTGTGTCGATTATTGTCGCCTAAAATAAGTGAAAATAAAGAATCGTTATCCTCTTCTATGAATTGATGATTTATTCGATCAACTGATGTGTTCAAGTTGGTTCTCAAAGGTTGACTTGTGGTCAGGATATCATCAAATGCGTGTGACGGATGTGGATATCCCGAACACTTCTTTTCATTGTTGTTGTAACACCCCAAGCTTCCATGGTACGCTTCTCTTTGAATAATAGAGCAGCGTGTGTTATACGCAACCTCGAGTTCTAACACACTGCGACCAATAAAAGTAGCTATTATGAATAGTAATACCCACCTTTTTAAAATATATAAATTTTATATTTCAAAATAAACTCAATTTCTGTATTCAGAATATCGAAATTATCCTAAGTTGAATTTTATATAATTTTCTGAGAACTTCCAATTTTTTATGAATAATGAAAAATACTTATAAACAACTTTTTATATAAAAAATTTTATAGTGATAAATTATACTATTTAATGGTTTTAAAGTACAATTAGAATATATTTTTACCATTTTATCGAATGGTGGTCATTAGAATTAATTTTACTTTGAAATCAGACATAAACAATTGTCAATATTTTGATATATATTGTTTCTTAAAAACACGCTATTTGTTATGACAGCTGGAATTAATTATAAAATTAATTAATGCAACATATATGTTTGGAATTTTGTAAAATAGACATCATTTTTCAATTCATAATATCAATTATATCTTAGGGTGAATTTTTGGTATTTTTTTGAAAAACATCAACTTTTGATGAATAGTGAAATCACTAAGTGGTATTTAAAAAACTGATATTTCGTTTAAATGAAAATTTACCACTTCTGTGATTTGACTTTCGGAAATCCGACATACATGGTTGTCATTAGAATGTAAAATTTGGTCCAATGGGATTAAAATAATTTTTTGGCGAATAGTATCTTTTCAGTTTTATTAATCGTGATTAAAGGTAATTAGTGAAATTTAAGTAAAAAATGATATTATAAAAATATGAAAATACCTTTACACTTGTCCTGCCCTTATTGGATGAGTAATGGCCGACCAAGAAAATCCATGGGTCAACTTGGGGACCCCATGGAGCCACGTGGGTATGAAAATGACATTAATAACTTTTAATCTAAAGTAAAAATAAAATTGTCACAAACATGTGTTGTTTTACTAAAACAATTATTGCATAGGGTTATATAAGTTAGGTTTTTGACTATAAATATTCATTGGAAAGCTAAAAAGTCTTCCTACATCATGGTAATTTTTTTATAATTTTTATACATTAAATAAATTAAATTTCTTATGACACCATGATGATGCAACGATTACCTCATTAATTAATTATTTAAATAAAATGAAAAGATAATGTAAAATATAAGACTTACACTTGTGTAAAACCTATTGGATGGGTATATATGGAACCCTTATCACCTTAGCCTCTAAATATATAATTTTAGGACCTTTGAAATCCGAAAAGAACTTCATAATAATGTAACATTTCATTACCTTATATGAGTGCCCCTCCTCTCCTCTTATAAAAGGCCCCCAACTATACCACCTTATTCTCACCTTCAAGCCATTTATCTCGGCCAATATCTGCCCAACTACTCTCCAAAAATCCCTATATTACTCTTAGAAGCCTCACATTGGGCAGAAGTCTCCCCAAAGAAGCCTTTGGCTCAAATCAAAAAGAGTTACCCGATTTTAAGGTAATGTATTCTCTTGTGTTCTTTTGTTTTATTTTGCTTCTCGAACCCCCTAAAATATTTTTAGTAATTTCTTTTGTAACAAAACCAGTATATAAAATATAATAGGATGTTGTTATGATATGTATTTGATTTACACTTACACACACCTCCGTCTAATGGTTAAAGAACACACTGTTTCTGTGGGTGGGGAAATACTGCCTCACGAAACGATGATTGATCAATATTCTTTTAAAACCTCTCATGGTGGCCATTATGATGACAATATTTTTATATATGATATCTATTATGTTTTTTTACATATTATTCTATATTTTTCATTTATGGTATACATTTATGATTTCCATTATGGGTAAACGCGATAATTTCTTTTTAGCAAATGCGGACTACCGCCCCTCAAAGTGATTTGAATCGTTAATGCCATATGTGGGATGTATAATGGATGGAGTAAATTTTACTATAAATTATATTGTACTATGATTATAGTATAGCTTTATATAATTATAATTTTATTCCATTAAATACGAAATAGAAATGAAAGTAGCTTTCATGCGTATGTACGGCTTACCGTCTCCATGAACGGTGCATTTCATTTCTTACCTCTAAATGTTACATAATATTATGAATGAATGTATATACTAGATATATATGATATATATTATATCTACATCATGAATATAATTCTGTATATAATGGATATTTTACCACATGAACAACTTGTAATTATAAGAAGTTTATATTTGACTCAAGTACCAATGATCGACAAAACGACCGTTATTAACATAAATAATTACATAATGTTCATAACATGGTAATAAGTGATATAAAAGGAATAATGAACATGAAAAGGTTCTTAAGAAAGAATAAATTAACTCTAGTTTATTATTCATGAGGTTAAAGAACGGTCGAGTCATGTCAGACACGAGGAAAGGGAACTTCTTAGCCCAATTTCCGTTCTTTAGGTTAATCTCTTACTTTCAAATTATGTCACTATATTATTTTGTCATATCTTGTATTTATACTTTCATTATGTGTACCTATAGTGAATAAACATAATAGATCTACTTTATTTAAAAAAAATTATCTTTGTAAGGGACTTCGTCTCAATCTCCATTCATTGAGGCATATTTTGTTTTATACACAAATTTCTTCTATACGGTGTATAAACCCCCATTGACTTCTACGTTTATTCAAAAGAAATATTTTTATACATTTTATTTTACAAAATGAAGAAAGGAATGTTTTTCTTATCATACGTATGCAGCGACAATTAATTCTCCGCTACCATGACCATTATTTGAGTTCCAGCTTCCTCTACAAGCCATAACATTTTTTAAATGAAAAATAAATACCAAGTTTTAATTTTCTTTTGTTTTGGTATTGAAAATGGTATTGATAATGTTTTTATTATATCAATGTGTTGTATTGATATATTGTGATTGAAATGTGGAAATGTTATGTTTACTTTATGCATGTTTTATGTGATACGATTATGTTATGGTTTATCATATGTTTAAACCTGTTCATATGAGGAATGTATTGGACTTAACAAGTGACGGGTGGAGCCCGCTATATCTCCTCGATGCATCGGTAGGTCTCATGAGTGAAACTAGTGTCTTGGCACAAGGCCTTGGCTATGTGGTTATGATAGTATGACATTATGCATTCAATCATTATGAATGTTTTTATTGATATTGAATGTGATTATTTGACTAGTAGAATATACAATTGAATAAGTAAATGGAATTATTTCATTTTATTTTTGCCATATTATGATGAAGTTCAAGTTTAAATGGTTCTTGATTTAGTTATACATTGCCTTAAATATTAATACTTATTTCTGAAAGCTTCCGCTATATTGTTATCCTTACTGAGCATCTGAGCTCCCCCTTCCAATGTTTTAATTTTTCCCAAGATGTGAAGAAATATTTTGTAACTGACCTACATGGATAGTCTAAAGGGGATAAAAATATAGACTATGGAGACTATGTTATTGTGATTTCTAACTTTATGATGTAATGAAACATTTATGAATGTATCTAGTGTTTCCAAGGCTACTAAACTAATCGGTCTTTCGAGACTTGATCTTTTGTGATCATGACAATGTTATGTAATAATGCACCGACTCTGGGTAACTGTGGTTGGGGTGTTATAGTTGGTATCAGAGGCAGTTTAGTACTAACATTGGAAGCTAGATTTAGATAAACTCTGATTAGAGAACATAGCCCAAAGATATACATTGAATATTAGTATAGAACAATTTCCTAGAATTTTGGTATTATAGAGATTTTGTGAGTTTTCCGAGAAATACATCCCTGTCTGGATATGAGCTGGTAGAGGTGGCTCTAGCACAGATGTACCTAGGGGTAAAACCTGAAAACACCGCTTTGAGCTAGACTCAAACGGGAACTGGTGCACGACAATGGGCCTTGCTGCACTCTTGGTTACGACACTCCCATGGGATATGCTTAGGGTAATTATCATTTTCTTTACAAACCATTATGAAGGGTTTATGAGTATATACTTCCTCAATGAAATTTTTTTTATGATTATGGATTATATCCATAAATTGTTCAATTTATGTTAAGTGCTTTACAAGTATGGAATTATGTATTTTGATTCATAAACTGATCTAGTTTATGCCATTGTTTAGAAATGGAACCTAGTGGAAGGAATGGAAAATGTATCAATGCACACACTCCATGTAGGGATTTCCCTCCTACTCAAGATAATTATAGTGTAGATTGTGATACAACTGGTGATGATCAGCTTATCACCATACTAGGGCAACTCAGTTAGGTTATGAATAATAACCTTACCCATATGAAGCACCCTGATCTGCAACGTGGAGGATCAATGTTAGATCGCTTCATGAGGCAGAAACCACCAACATTCAATGGGAGTACTAATCCCTGAGTACCTGAGCAATGGATAAATTCCTTAGAGAAAATGTACCATGCCTTGGGGTGTAGTGAAAGGGAACAAGTTATCTTGGCAGTTTACCGCCTTACTGGAGATGTTGATCAATGGTGGATGTTGATTCAAAATGCAATGGAAGATGATGAAGTATCGAATATGGAATGGAGGGAGTTCAAAGAGATTTTATGAGAAAAATACCTTCTTCATGATCATTGAGCAGATATGGAAAGGTAATTTCTGAGTCTGAGATAAAAGGAGGATAAGAATGTCGCAAAGTATGAGGCCAACTTTACAAGGTTATCAAGACATGCTGTTGATTATATACGTAACCCAAGAAGTAATATTGATCGTTTTTTGATGGGTTAAAACAATTTCTCCATCGAGCTTTAGTATCAGAATCATTCACGACATACGAAGATATAGTATCGTGTGCTATCAAGACAGAAAAGGAATTCTCTAAATCTTATGACAATAAAGTAAAGAAAGAGAAGAAGAGAACAGTGGAACAAGAGACAGATAAATGGAAAAAGGGAAAGAAGGATTTTCCATTATGCGATAATTATGGGAAGAATCACCCCGGTACTTGCCTAAAAGGAATGAGAGTTTTTTATAAATGTGTAGAAAAAGGTCACCAGGCTCGTGATTGCAAGGGAAAGAAAAAGTCTATAAATGTTAAATGCTATAATTGTAGGGAAATGAGGCATTATGCAAATGAATGTCATAAGCGTTAGGGAAACTTACCTCAGAAAAGGCCAATGGATCAAGGCCAATCTTATGCTGTTACTACAGTTGAAGTGGAATAAATAATGTATTGGTGCTTTTGGAATCAAGGATTATATTCTGGTTATAAGAATAATGTGATATATATAAGGATTGTACTACAGTACTTGTTGTTATCATTAAGGTTTTAATATGATGAAGGTAATCTTATTTTTTATATGTGACAATAAGAGAATCTTTACATTGTTTGGGGAATCTGATGTTACAATTGATTTTTGAATTTAGAGACCTTTTAGAGAAAGTCTGGACATAGGTATTTTGGATAACAATAAAGGTTGTAATGGATTAAGTTTAACTTTATATAGTATTGTTTAAGGTTAAATAATTTCTGAAGATTATTTTTGGAATATTATTAGGAAAAGGACAACCTGCAGGTCGGAGGATAACCCGTCACATTGGAAAAAGCTGCAGGAATCGATCCCACAACCACAGTGCGATAGGACTTTATTACCTACCACTAGCCTATAAGAAGTCCCTGGTTATTACAAAATAGTTTTCCTAATCTAAATGGTATGTGTTAATATTTGGAACCTTGTACGATTAGGATAAATTTAATATTTTTGAGTTTTGTTACCATTTTGAGTGAAATATTGGATTGTTGTAAAAATTTATTAAAGAATGAATGTCTACATGACAATAAGTATATTTCCTTACGTTCTTAGTAAATCTCTTAAATAAATTTCACAAAATTATTAAAGGTAACTTAAAACAAAAACACTGTCGGGGATTCAATGACCGTTTAACCAATCACAAGTTTGTGATTTTCTTGTGGTTAACTTTATCCTAATCTTGTTTTCTACAACTCTCCCTCAGACCATGATGGTTTCTTTCTCCTCCATATCCATATTTTCATAGAATCCTTGTATGGGCTATCTCGGGTGACCTTTGTACTTCTCTCTCTTTCTTTTAAAGTTATATTTTTTTAACCTTATTTCTGATGTGGCTTTTCCACAAAGGTATTTCCTATTTTCAACCTTTTATTTTCAAAAAAAAAAATTCAAATTGCGAGGATGCAATTTATTGAAGGAGGGGAGAATGTAACACCCCAAGATTCCATGGTACACTTCTCTTTGAATAATAGAGCAGCAGGTGTTGTACGCAATCTCGAGTTCTAACACACCGCGTCCAATAAATGTAGCCGTTATGAATAGTAATACCAACTTTTTGAAATTATATAAATTTTATATTTCAAAATGGACTTCATTTTTGTATTCATAATATTGAAATTATCCTAAGTTTAATTTTTTGTAATTTTCTGTGAACTTCCAATTTTTTATGAATAGTGAAAAATACTAAATTTTTTTTAATAAAAATAATTTATAGGGATAAATTATACTATTGACTGGATTTAAAGTATAATTAGAATATATTTTTACCATTTTATCCAATGGTGGTCATTAGAATTAATTTCACTTTGAAATTGGACATAAACAATTGTCAATATTTTGATATATATTGTCTCTTAAAAACATGCTATTTGTTGTGACAGTGGAAATTAATTATAAAATTAATTAATGAAACTTATATTTTTGGAATTTTGTAAAATAGGCATCATTTTTGAATTCAAAATATCAATTATAGCTTTGGGTGAATTTTTGGTATTTTATTTGAAAAACATCAATTTTTGATGAATAGTGAAACCACAAAGTGGTAGTTAAAAAAATGATTTTTCATTTAAATGAAAATTTACCACTTTTGTGATTTGATTTTAAAAAAACCGACATAAATGGTTTTCATTAGCAAGTAAAATCTGGTTCAATGTGATTAAAATAATTTTTTTGGTGAATAGTAACTTTTATGTTTTATTAATCGCGATTAAAGGTAATTAGTGAAATTTAAGGTAAAAAAGATATTATAAAAATATGAAAATAACTTTACACTTTTCCTACCCTTATTGGATGAGTCATGGCCAACCAATACAATCCATGGGTCAACTTGGGGACCCCATGGAGCCACATGGGTAAAAAATGAGAATAATAACTTTTAATTTAAAGTAAAAATAAAATTGTCACAAACATGTGTTGTTTTACCAAAACAATTATTACATAGGGTTATATAAGTTATGTTTTTGAATATAAATATTAATTGTAAATATAAAAATATTTCCTACATCATGGTCATTTTTTAATAATTTTTAGACATTAAATAAATTATGTTTTTTATGACACCATAATGATGCATCAATTACCTCATTAATTACTGATTTAAATAAAATGAAAAGATAATGTAAAATCTAAGACATAAACTTTTGTAAAACCTATTTTATGGGTATATTTCGAACCCTTATGACCATATACTCTAAATATATAATTGTGGGACCTTTTAAATTTGAAAACCACTTCATAATAATGTAACATTTCACGACCTTCCAAGAGTGCCCCTCCTCTCCTCTTATAAAAGGCCCCCACCTCTGCCACCTTATTCACACCATCAAGAAATTTGGCTAGGCAAACCTCTGCCCAAATACTCTCTGGAATTCCCTCTCTTACACCTAGAATCCTCACTTTGGACAGAAGTCTTCCCAATGTAGCCTTTGGCTCAAATCATAAAATAGTTACCCGATTTTAATGTAATGTCTTCTCTTGTGTTCTATTGTTTTATTTTGCTTCTCCAACCCCCTAAAATATTTTTATTACTTTCTTTTGTAACAAAACCAGTATCTAAAATATAGTAGGATATTGTTATAATAATTATTTTATTTACACTTACACACACCTCCGTCTAATGGTTAAAGAACATACTGTTTTTGTGGGTGGTGAAATACTATCTCACGAAATGATGATTGTTCAATATTCTTTTAACACCTCTCATGGTGGCCATTATGATGAAACTATTCTTATATATGATATATATTATGTTTTTTTCCTTATGATTCTTTATTTTTCATTTATGGCATACCTTTATGATTTCCATTATGGTTAAACACGATAATTTCTTTTTAGGAAGTGCGGACTACCGCCCCCTCAAAGTGAATTGAATCGTTAATTCCATATGTGGGATGTATAAAGGATGGAGTAAATGGTATTATAAATTATATTATTCTGGAATTATATTATACCATTATATAATTATAATTTCATTTCATTAAATATGAAATAGAAATGAAAGTACCGTTCATGCATACGTACGGCTTACCATCTCCATGAACGGTGCATTTCATTTCTTACCAATAAATGTTATGTAATATTTTGAATAAATTTATATACTGGATATATATGATATATATGATATATACATAATGAATATAATTCTGGATATAGTGGATATTTTACCACATGAACAACTTGTAATTATAAGAAGTTTATTTTTGACTCAAGTACCAATGATCGACAAAACGACTGTTATTGACATAAATAATTAAATAATATTCATAACATGGTAATAATTGATATAAAAGGAATAATGAACATGAAAAAGGTTCTTAAGAAAGTAGAAATTAACTCTAGTTTATTATTCAAGAGGCTAAAGAACGGTCGAGTCAAGTCGGACATGAGGTAAGGGAACTTCTTTACCCAATTTCTGTTCATTGGGTTAATCTACCACTTTCAAATTATGTCATTATATTATTATGTACTATATTGTATTTGTACTTTCATTATGTGTAATTATAGTGAATACACATAATAGATCTATTATATTTAAAAAAATTATCTTTGTAAGGGACTTCGTCTCAATCTCCATTCATTGAGGCATATTTTGTTTTATACACAAATTTCTTCTATACAGTGTATAAACCACTTGGACATTTATGTTTATTCAAAAGGAGTCTTTTTATATGATGCGTTTTACAAAACGACAAAAAGGAATGTTTTTCTTGTCATACGTATGCGGCGACAAGGACTTCTCTACTGCCGTGACCATTATATGAGTTTCAGCTTCCTCTACAAGCCATAACGTTTTTTAAATGAAAAATAAGTACTAAGTTTTAATTTTATTTTATTTTGGTATTGAAAATGGGTTTGATAATGTTTCTATTATATCAATATGGTGTATTGATATCTTGTGATTGAAATGTGGAAATTTTATGTTTCCTTTATGCATGTTTTATGTGATACGATTATGTTATGGTTTATGATATGTTTAAACCTGTTCATATGAGGAATGCATTGGACTTAATAAATGACGGGTGGAGCCCGCTATAGCTCCTCGATGCATCGGTAGGTCTCACGAGACAAAATAGTGTCTTGTCACGAGGCCTTGAAAAAATCTTATTTGTAGTCTTGGTATGACGCCTTGGCTACATGGTTATGATAGTCTGGAATTATGCATTCCATCATTATGAAAGTGGTTATTGATATTGAATGTGATTATTCGACTAGTAGAATATCCATGTGAATAAGTAAATGACATTATTTCATTTTATTCTTTCCATATTATGCTGAAGTTCATGTTTAAAATTCTTTTGATTTAGTTATACATTGCCTTAAATGTTAATGATTATTTATGAAAGCTTCCGCTATATTGTTATCCTTACAGAGAATCTGAGCTCGCCCCATCCAATGTTTTAATTTTTCCCAGGATGTGAATAATTATTTTATGACTGACCTACAGGGATAGTCTGAAGGGGATAGAAGTGTGGAAAATGGAGACTAGGTTATTGTGATTTTCACTTTATGATGTAATGTAACATTTATGAATGTATTTAGTGTTTCAATGGATACTAAACTAATCAGTCTTTCGAGACTTGATATTTTGTGATCATGCCAATGTTACGTAATAATGCATCGACTCTGGGTAACTGGGGTCGGGGCTTTACAGTCATCATGGGCATTATGTATTTTTTGTAATGTCATTTTCCATGATGAATGATCCATCTGTAATCATGGGATTAATGAATGCGGTGTTCTATGAGTTCCTGGACAAGTTCGTGGTAGTTTTTACCAACGACATCCTTGTGTAATCCACATCTGAATTGGAGCATGCATAGCATCTACAAGCCGTTTTGGGAGTTCTTCATTCAGTTGTTTGGGATGTTGTCTAAGTGTGAGTTTTGGTCTCTAGAAGTCCATTTCTTGGGGCATGTTTTGTCCCAACGGGGAGTAGCTATGGATCCATCAATGATAGATGGAGTTGTATCTTGGGTAGCCCCCAAGAGAGTGTTAGAGGTGCGAAGTTTCCTTGCTCTCGCAGGCTACTACAGGAGGTTCATAGCCAATTTATACCAAGTTGAAAGTCCTATAACAGCTTTGACTATGAAGGATCAAGCGTTCTTATGGACTGATCAGGGTCAAGCAGGTTTCGTGTATATAAAGGAGATGTTAGTAAGTGCTCTAGTCATTTGTCTTCTAGCTGAGGGAGTTCAGTTTGATTTTTTTGCGATGCTTCATATCTAAGGTTGGGCTATGTTCTCATGCAGTTGAGGTTAGTTGTTTCTTATGGTTCGCGGAAGTTGCTTCCCCATGAACACAACCATGCCACCAATGATCTTGAGTTTGCCACTGTGGTGTTTGCTATGATGTTTTGGAGACATTACCTCATTGGTGAACGCTTTGTGGTTTTTACTGATCATTAGAGTTTGAGGTATGTTTTATCCCAGCGCGACTTGAACTTATGCCAGTGTTGGCGGATGGAGTTCTTATAGGAATACGACTTCGAAATATCATATACACTTGGAAAAAGGGAATGTTGTAGTTGATGCACCAAGCCTAATGTCATGTAGTAATGATGTGCGTGAATCCAGTGATTTCTGGAGAGTAATGGAATAACTATCAGCATTGAATCTTGATATGGGAGAAGCTGGGGTAGAGGTAGTCCTTTTTAGATGATGGTACAGTCATCCCTGGTGTAGAAGGTGGAAGATTCCCAGTTGGGGGATCTTGAGGTGGATGTCTGGAGATACTAAGTTGTTTGTTGTGAGGCCCCTGATGGTTGGACTGAAGATGAAAAACATCAAGTGTTATATCATGGTTGGAATTTTGTTCCCTTGATGATGTACGAGACAGTTCTATGAGAGTTCCATAGTTCACCATTAGCAGTACATCCTGGTGTGACAAAGATGTACCGAGCCTTAAGGAGTCAGTGTTGGTGGTCTGGGCT
Organism: Viscum album; assembly: GCA_963277665.1. Classification (NCBI taxonomy): domain Eukaryota; kingdom Viridiplantae; phylum Streptophyta; class Magnoliopsida; order Santalales; family Viscaceae; genus Viscum; species Viscum album. Next base: position 1,005,293,249 of record OY728158.1, on the reverse strand, counting down.
AAAGCATGTGGTTGGAGAGTCTGTTTCTTGATGTTCGGTCTTCCAGAAGGTGAAGGGCAAACACTATGTTCCTGGTGGTCTACTCCAGCCATTAGAGATTCCTCAGTGGAAGTGGGAGGACATATCAATTGACTTTATTACTGGTTTTCCTCAAGCTCTAGGAGGACATGATGCTATTTGGGTGGTAGTAGATCGTTTAACAAAACCGACCCACATTATAGCGATCAAGTAGTCAACTTCAGTGGAAGTTTTGTCGAGGCAGTATCTGGAGGAAGTGGTGAGACTTCATGGAGTCCATAGGACGATCATTTTTTATAGAGTTCCTTATTTTACCTCATGGGCGTGGAGAGTTCTCCAACATGTTTTCAGTTCTCAAATATGCCTTAGCACTACTTTTCATCCTCAAAAGGATAGTCAGACGGAGCGAACCATCCAGACTCTTGAAGACATGTTACACTCTTGTGTTCTTGATTTTAGAGGTTTATGGATGAGGCACTAACCCATGGTGGAGTTCGCTTAAAATATTAGTTTTTACTCCACCATCAGTATGGCGCCGTTTAAAGCCTTGTATGTCCGGCCTTGCTGTTCTCCGTTGTGCTGGACTGGGGTCGGAGAGTCACCAATTCTCAGACCGGAACTTGTGTAGAATACAACATAGATGGTTGAGGTGATTCATTAGAGGATGAAGATATCAATCGATCATCAGAAATCATATGCTAATAAATGAAAGAGTCCCTTAGAGTTTAATGTTGGGGATCATGTGTTTTTGAATGTGACTCCCCATTGTGGGAAGCGAAGGTTTGGTCATGGATGTAAGCTTTCTCCCCGGTTTGTTGGGCCTTTCGAGGTGTTAGCTCATGTTGGATCTGTGACATATCAAGTAGCACTTCCCCCATAGATGAGTTGGATACATGATGTCTTATATGTATCATAGATCCATCATTATCTTCATAATGACTCTCACACCATCAATTGGGGAGAGATCGATGTTGATGATGATTCAACCTTTGAGGAGCGACCTATGGAAATCCAAGACAGCAAGGAGAAGGTGTTGTGTGGGTGTTTTATCCCTATAGGTCATGTCTTTTGGTGACACAGTGGCATGGAGGAGAGTACCTAGGAACTTGAGTTCCAAATATGTGCTCAGTACCAAGAGTTGTTTGTTGTTTAACTCTTTTCATGTAATGTTGTTCCCTTTGTAGTTAGACCATTCATGTTTTATTTATGAATTTTCTTTCATTGATTTTGTGGCTTGCTCCCTTTTGAGTGGTATCTCGATGGCTGGTTGTTCGGACCATGTTTCGTTTTTTTCACTTTAAGTGGGTTTTGAATTCTCGAGGATGATAATGTTTTGAGAGGTATCTAATGTAATGGCTCGGACCTCTCCAATCCATTCATTTGTTTAATTATGGGTTTTGAGGTGTTCTTGGAGGTTAAGGTGACTTATCCCCAACACTTTTCCCAATTTCCAGTTCAGTGAACAGTTCCAATGGTACACAGTTGTGAATAGTGCAACTGTAACCTCTAATGGTAACCTCTATCGGAAACCTATAACTGTAACCTCTACCGGTAACCTCTAATGGTAACTTGTAATGGTAACCTCTAACAGTAACCTCTAATGGTAACCTCTAACGGTAACCTCTACTAGTAACATCTATCGGTAACCTCTAATAGTAACCTCTATCGGTAACCTCTAATGGTGTCCTTTTCTTTCATTTTCTAAAGTTTGATTTCTATGAATAGTGTTTCCAGAATGGCGAGCTCTATGTGTCACCTTTTCTTTCCTTTTCCAAATTTTGAGTTTTGTGAACAGTGTTTCCAGAACAGTGGGCTCTAAGTATCACCTTTTCCTTCCTTTTCCAAATTTCAATTTGTGAACAGTGTTTCCAAAACGGTGACCTTCTAAATATCACCTCATATTTTCTTTTCCATATTTTGGGTTCGTGAATAGTGTTTTTAGCTTCCCACATGTTTCGCCACTTTAACATTTTCCATTGATGTAAAATGAATTTAAAGCCTTGTTTTAAGGACTCTAAGGCCAAATCAAATACAATAAGTCCTAAATTAATTATTCCTATTGCTCGTGATGTTTTTACTTGGTCAAACCACGTGGGTTTATGCGATCCGCTTTTAATGGGGAATTAAGCGTATCTTAAACCATCGCCCCATTAAATCTTCAAAAAGGGAAAAGATATCATCCTACCTTGTTCCTCCTCTTTTTTCTCGGTTATAAGATGCAAGAAACTTTCAATCCTTCCTGTAGGAGTTATACAATCAAACTTTACTCCTCGGATCAGTTCCGCTCTGTTTTGATGCAACCAAGCTATATCGAACATTCTTTGATATAAGGTATGTTTTATCAACATTAATTCCGGTATCATCTTATCATGTTTATCCTTTTCATCTTATAGAATGTAATCTCCATGCTTCTAATGGGGGTTTTCTTGGGGTTTGGTTAGTATGGTCATACCGTGTCATCCTCAGGTGGATTCAGTTGTCACAAGAGGAGGATCGTGACTTGTTGTGTAGATAAATAATGTCAAGAACTCTTCCAGGCAGGGGATTCGTTTCTTATCTTTCTTTTACGTGAAACTATATTTTTCGCATGTTTAATTCCACTAGATGTCAATGGAATTGACATAATAAATACATTAACTGGATAAATAAATTGATATCGATCATATGTTATGGCCTCTTGTTTTTATAGATAGTGTTATATATATTCTTTCTTTGCTTAGCTGTTTGTTCTTGATGAAAATTGGTAAATATTATAAATTGGGTTTAATTAATAATTTTTAGCTAAAGATAAAGAGGCATGAAAACGATTCTGGTACTTGTTGTAATTTGATGTTAATGAAATTTGAATAGTAATCATGTTTAATTAATTGTGACAGCTAGCTGGATAGGTTTCCCAAATTTTGAACCTCCGAATAATAAACTTGTTAATTCGAGATGGATTAATGAACTGATTGTTTGATAATTTTTTAAAGGGTTCTGAGTTACCCTCTTAATTGTTAATGGGCCAAGATCCCATTGATGTGATGTTTTTTTTCCTACTTCTTTTGCTGTGATGTGAGCCTGGTTGGTTGTTGTTATGACAACCCTGCTTTCTATTACTACTTAAACATGCTTTATTACATATAACTTCACTTGATACAACAAAGAATATTGATAAGTTTAGTGTCTTTGGGGATTATGATCATTACATAAAAACATTAAACTTGAAATACAACATCTTTATTGAAAAATTCCTTTACATGACCACTACATTCCTTCGTACTTAGCATTGCATGGGATAACCTGAGGACATGCATAAGAAAAGGGTGAGCTATAAAGCCCAGTAAGGGAGTACACAATGAATAACATGAAGAGTTCAATACATGTTAGGAAATATTAATATCAATAGAGCATAAGAGTAACATAAAAATAAAGGCAAGATAAATAATGATAATCATAACATGGAAATGTGGCAACAACACTTAACATTGAATTAGCATGAGCCAAGGATCATTGCACATGGAGCATTAGTAAACCCTCATTACACTTGAAGAATGAGTAAAACCTTGTTTAACTTGAATTAGCATGAGTAAACACTCATTTCACATGACTTATCATGATACTATACTTTACCCAATGCATCGGAGCGCTATAAGGGCGCACCCTTCTTAAACATTTCATTTCATGCATAAGTGTGCCACATGGATCATAAAACATGGATTCATAAAACACAATCATTTATTCCACGATAAAGGGATGTGGAATTCATACATGAAACATTATAATCAATAAGAAAATGTGCATAAAGGTGAATACCCTTGATGGAGAAATGGGCATGGTATTCACTACACAATGATATTGGCTTAGAAAATCGGTGTGGTTTCGGCAGCGTAACGGCGTGACATAAGAATTCATAAAAATGGTTGATGAGAGAGAAATGGGTTCCTCATCATATTTACATGTAATGGAAAGTAAGTAGGTCATATAGATACATGTCCCAACAATTGAAAACTAATTTAGATTCATGATACAAAATTATTTCTTGAATATAAAAGAGGAGAAACAAGTTCCTTTCGGAATTTCGGCATAGTAAGGGGTGTACATGGAAGGCATTTAATGAGAGAGAAAGGGGTCTCCCATCATTCAAAAAATAAGAGGGAAGTATGGGGGAGGTGCAAAACCATACCCCAACATTCATAATTGAAATTAAAAGGGCAATACAACTTAAAGAAAATTGACAAAAAATGAGAAAGGAAGAAAAAACCCTTACTTGGAAGTGTGCTTCCAAAGGCTAGAGAGAGGCCTGTGAGAGGCTTCTTGGGATCTTGGGGTACCTTGAGAGGATTCTAGAGAGAGTAGGGCAGAGGTTGGATGAACTCCAAGGGCTTTGAGTGAGGAGGAAGTGGGAGCTTGGGTGGGTTTATATAGGAAAGGTGAGAGAATTCTTTATTATTTAGGTTTGGGACCCCTTATATTAAAATAATCCAAACCACAAACCATCCCATGGTATTTGCCCATGGTTTCTGTAAAAGGAAAGAGGAAAAAAGTATTTTACAAGGCCAAGGTCCGAACATATTAAAACAATTAGGGTTGCTTATGTGGAGGTGAGTCACACTCCCATGGAAATTAATTTAAAAAGGAAAAGTGTTGAATAAGTATTTAGGGCTCCATTAATGCTTTTAAAAGTAAGTCAAACAAACCCAAAACCTCATTATTTTAATTATAAAACACATATTGGCCGAAAATAAGGATTATGGTATTTTATTACATCACCATTGGGTCATTATGATGTCATAAAACACATTATATATTTAAATGGTATTTAATTTTTACCCAAAAATTTGACTGTCTCAGAAAATTATGAAAAATTCACCATTGGATAATTTCAACGTCCTGATTCCAAAAATAATATTTATTTTATATAAATAATTTTATAAATATGTGAATTTTCACTTTTAAAATAAAACTGACATTTATAAAAAATTCACAGGTTTTGACAGAAATGGCTTTCAAACCTTAATAAAAATTTTAATTGCATTCATAAAATTATAAGATCATTTATATTCAATAAAAATTAATTTAATATTAATAATAATATTTTATTAAAATATTATTTAATTCAAAAATCCTTTAATTTATTAAAATATAATTCTTAAATAAATAATAACTAAAAACACCATTTGTACTTTAAAAACTAATTACAATGTATCAAAAATGACTAGAAATTATATTCATTATTATATAAAAAAATAATGTACATGAACATGGTGCTACTTATTTGTTACATAACCCCTTAAAATAGCCGCATAAGACCTAAGGGTAAGGTGTGCGATGGTGACCGACTCTTGGGGAGGCTCAGATAACATCGCTCGAGTGGTAATCTCTATCAACTTCCACTTTTCCCGCAGACGGTCCCGTTCAAGCTTGACATAATGAAGCTCAGCTTGGGCTTTGTCAAGGGCGAAGCCCAAAGACGCCACCTCTTTTCTGAGCTCTGAAAAATGGGCTTCGTAAGGGGCAATTCTACTGGATGAGGCCATCGCTTCCTTTGTCTGAGTAGAAATGGGTTCGTTAAAGCCTTATATTTATACTACTCAGATTATCACTGTTCAACGGCTATAAATGTAACAGTCACAAATCTTAACTTAAAACTAAAGAAGTTGACATCTTATAAAAACTTTTTTCATAAAGATACATTTAACTGGATCAAGAGGGATTTTCCATTAATGAAACTTTGGGACGTTACAATATTCGCCCCTTAAGAAATTTCGCCCTCGAAATTTTCCTTTTCCCACACTAAAACAATAGTGGGTAACACAGCTTCATCATATCCTCTGACTCCCAATTTGCTTCTACAAACTTGTGGTTTCTCCACAACACCTTGACGAGGGGCATTGTCTTATTTCGTAGAACTTTTTCTCTACGATCTATGATCTTCACTGGTTGCTCCTCATAAGAAAGATCATCTTCCAATTGTACCACCTCGGAAGAGAGTACATGTGAAGTGTCCGATATGTACTTCCTTAAGAGGGATACATGAAAGACATCATGCACCTTGGCCATAGTAGGTGGAAGTGCTAGTCGATAGGCCACAGCCCCAACACGATCAAGAATCTCGAAGGGACCGATGTACCTTGGACTTAACTTTCCTTTCTTTCCAAACCTCATGACCTTCTTCCACGGAGATATGCGTAAAAACACCATGTCCCCGACTTTAAACTCAAGGCCTCGTCAATGATTATCTGCATAACTCTTCTGTCGAATTTGGGCTTCCTTGATATGCTGCTGAATGGTTTTCACCTTCTCCACCATTTCTTCGACCATTTCTGGTCCAAGCAGCTTACGTTCACCGACCTCATCCCAACATGCCGGTGTTCTACACCTTTTCCCATACAGGGCTTCATATGGTGCCATTTGGATACTCGAGTGGAAACTATTATTATAAGAGAACTCAACCAGAGGAAGATGTTGATCCCATCCTCCTTTAAAGTCCATTGATCACGCTCTCAACATATCCTCAAGTGTTTGGATAGTCCGCTTGGATTGGCCATCAGTTTGAGGATGATAGGCCGTACTAAAGTTCAGTTCAGTATTCAGAGCTTGTTGAAGCCTCTTCCAAAGCATAGAGGTGAATCATGGATCTCGGTCAGAAAAAATAGATAGTGGTACTCCATGCAACCGTACCACATCCCTGATATATATCCATGCCAGTTGATCCAAAGTGAAATCCTCTCAAATAGCAATGAAGTGTGCAGTCTTTGTAAGATGATCCACAACAACCCAGATTGCATTGTTTCCTTTGGATGTCCTTGGAAGTCCAGTGACAAAGTCAAAGGTGATGTTCTCCCATTTCCATTCTGGTATGGGCAATGGTTGAATCATCCCCTTAGACTTCTGCCTCTCTGCCTTCACTTGCTGACACACCAGGCACTTTGATGTATATTCAACGATCTCCTTCTTCATATTATCCCACCAAAAGTTTTCTCGGAGATCTCGATACATCTTTGTGCTCCCTAGGTGAATAGAGAAATTTGAACTATGTGCATCATCCAAAAGTTCCTTCTTCAGCTTCGAACTTGATGGAACACATAGTATTTTCCCAAACCGCACAATTCCTTCTTCATTAACATTAAACTCTGAGGATTTTCCATTTTTGATAGCTTCCACTTTTTCTTGGATTCCCGCATCATCCTTTTGAGAATCCTTTATCCTTTCCAAAAGAGATGGTTGAGGAATCATTTGTGAAAGGATTGATGATGTTCCCTTCTTTATGATTCCCACATCTATCTTCATTAAGTCTAAGAAGATTAGATCCTTCTCAACTCTCATCATTGATAGAATCGCTGGATCCTTTCTACTTAGGGCATCTTCCACCTTGTTCGCTTTACCAGGGTGGTAATGTATTGAACAATAATAATCCTTGATGAGATCTATACATCTTCTCTGTCGCATATTAAGCTCTTTCTGTGTGAATATATATTTAAGACTCTTGTGGTCAGTATATATCTCAAATTTCACTCCATAGAGATAATGCCGCCAGATTTTCAAGGAAAAGATCACCGCCATCAACTCCAGATCATGCGTTGGATAGTTTCGCTCATGGATTTTCAACTGCCCTGAGGCATAGGATATCACTTTATCATTCTGCATCAGCACACATCCTAATCCCTTCTTCGGAGCATCACTGAATACCACAAAAAGCTCCCCACTTGTGGGTAAAGTGATCACGGCTGCAGTGATAAGCCTCCTTTTCAACTCCTTGAAGCTTTCTTTGCATTCATCACTCCAAGAAAACTTTACTCCCTTTCGAGTTAGCTTGGTAAGAGGGTTGGAAAATTGTGAGAAATTTCTCACAAATCGTCAATAATATCCAGCTAACCCCAAAAAGCTACGGATATCAGTTACGGATGTTGGCCTCGGGCATCCCTCAATTGCATCTGTTTTGGAGGGTTCCACAGATATCCCATTGCTTGTGATGATATGGCCCATGAATGAGACCTCCTTCAACCAGAACTCACACTTGCTGTACTTGGCATAGAGCTTCTCCTTGCGCAAAGTCTCCAGTACAGTTCTTAAATGCTCCTCACGGTCCTCCTTGGTTTTGGAGTATATTAGAATATCATCTATAAACACTACCAAAAATTTGTATAGGTAATCTCTAAAGACTCTATTCATCAAGTCCATGAATATTGCTGGAGCATTGGTGAGTCCGAAAGGCATTACTATGAATTCATAGTGCCTGTACCTTGTACAAAAAGCTGTCTTGGGGATATCTTCCTTCTTCACCCTTACTTGATAATATCCCGACCGCAAGTCCACCTTGGAGAAATATTGTGCTCCACGCAGCTGATCAAACAAGTCATAGATTCTTGGGAGAGGATACATGTTCTTTATCGTGATTTTGTTAAGTTCATGATAATCGATGCAAAGCCGCATTGACCCATCCTTCTTATTGACGAAGAGGACTGGTGCACCCCATGGTGATGCACTTGGGCGTATAAACCCTTTATCTAGATTCTCCTGTAGTTGTTTCTTCAGCTCTTCAATCTCAACAACAGCCATTCTATATGGAGTCTTGGATATTGGTAGCGCCACAGGTATAAGTTCAATTGAGAACTCAACATCTCTTCTTGGAGGAAGACCAGGAGGTTCCTTGGGAAATACTTCAGCGAATTCCCTCACAATAAGCATTTCTTCAAGGGTGGTTTCTTCCTTGGACTCAATCATCTGAGCCAGATATGCGTGCTCATAAGGCAATAATATCCATGCTTGAGATGATGGAGCTAAAGGAGATTCATCTTCCTCCTAACACTTGTAAAGAATCGGGGGTTGATTCTCCATATGGAGTGTGATTTCCCTCTCCCGGCAATTTATGTTGGATCTATATAAGTAAAGCCAATCAATGCCAAGAATTGCATCAAATTCCACAAAAGGGAGTATGATGAGGTTCGCCGGGAAATTCAATCCACAGATTATAACATGGGAGGACTTATACTCATGGGATGCAATGATTGCCCCATTTTCCGTACTCACCGACATATTTACTTCCATGATTTGTGGTTGTGCAGGGATTGTTCTACTAAACTTTTGAGATATAAAAGAATGCATAGAACCTGAATAAAAAAGTAAGTTCGCAATTCTTGAATGAATAACTAGCGTACCTATCACCACTTTGTTGTCGGGGTTCACTTCGGCAGAAGTGATGGCAAAAGTCCTTCCTTGCTGTCTTGGAGGTTGCTGGTTGCCTCCGATAACCCTTGGATTAGGGCACTGAATTGCAAAATGACCTGGTTCTTTGCATTTATAGCATTGAGCAACGCGTTGAGGTTAGAACGGAGCGTTCCTCTCCTCTGTCGTAGCCGCGGGTCCTTCTTGCTGACAGTTAACAGCTAGGTGCCCTTCTCTTCCACACCTGAAGCATTTTCTTGTCCCCCTAAGGCAATTTCCAGGGTTCTTCTTTCCACACTTTTGGAAAGTGGGGTGCTAGAACTTCTTAGCACCGTTGGATTTATCCATCGGACCACCAGCATTGAATTCCACCTTATACTTCTTGTCCCCATGATACCCCTGTGATTCTCCGATCTCCATTTCAACCTTGAGGGCACATTGGACAATTTCCTCATAGCTGTCGAAGTCACGGATCACTATTGCTTTCCGAAAGCTAGGCTTCAGCCCACCAAAGAAGCAGTCAACCTTGCATTCGGGGGTAACGAAAAAGCTAGAAGTGTATCGTCCAAGCCTTGTGAAGTTTGCCTCGTACGCTCCCACAGATTCTTCATCTTTCTGCTTGAGGGAAAGGAAGTCCCTTTCCATCTTAAGACGGAGGGTGCGCAGAAAATATTTGTCAAAAAACATCTTCTGGAATTCCTTCCATTCCAAAGCCTCGATCTCGTCCTCAGGCTTCGTATTTTTGATCAACGTCCACCATTGAGCAGCTTCACCCTCCATACGATAAGCCGCCAGGAGAACCTTCTCTTGTTCATAACATTGAAGGATAGAGAAGATCTTTTCAATGGAGTTGATCCATTGCTCAGCGATCGTGGGATCAGATGATCCACTAAAAGTAAGAGGCCTTTGTCTCATGAAGCTCTCGATAGTGACTTGTTCTTTCTTAGTGGGGGTTGAACGTTCTTATTGACCTGTGTTTCTATTCAAAACTTGAGTTAGGTGAGAGGGAAGCGTGACAAAGTTCGCGATTCCCGCTCCCATGGGATCGGGCATCTCATTAGTACAATCATCACACCGATATTCTGAACGGTTTTTAGCCTGAGTTATCCTATTACCGGCCATTGGCTGGAATAAAAGGAAAGTTAGGGGTAACACATAAAGGGTAATCCAAAGACAAAATTCGATGACTTATAAATAAACTTTAATCTCTTTAACTCATGAGTCTATAAGATTCAATATAGGCTTTTCATGATCTTCCTTCTAACATATATTCTTAGGGGCATTTTTCCCTTAATAAGGGTTCATACTAAGATTGTGAATTTATCAAAACATATCCCCCGGCAGTGTCGTAACCAAGAGTGTAGCAAGGCCCATTGTCGTGCACTAGTTCCTGTTCGAGTCTAGCTCAAAGCGGGTTTTTTGGGTTTTACCCCTAGGATACATCTGTGCCAGAGCCGCCTCTACCTACTCGTATCCAGACAGGGATGTATTTGTTTGATAAACCACTTACTTAGTATTTACCAAAACTTAGGGATGTTTTTATTATACTTAGTCTTGTATCTAAGGATTTACTAGGGTTTCCTAATCCCAAAAATAACTAAACCTATCCTTTGATACCAACTATGACAACCCTACTTTCTATTACAACTTAAACATGCTTTATTACATATAACTTCACTTGATAAAACAAAGATGATCGAGATGTTTAGTGTATTTGGGGCTTAGGATCATTACATAAAATCTTTAAACTTGAAATACAACTTCTTTATTGAAAACTTCCTTTATAAGACCACTACATTCCTTCGTACTTAGCATTGCATGGGATGACCCGAGGACATGCATAAGAAAAGGGTGAGCTATAATGCCCAGTAAGGGAGTACACAATGAATAACATGAGGAGTTCAATACATGTTAGGCAATAGGAATATCAATAGATCATAAGAGTAACATGAACATAACGGCATGATAAAGCATGATAATCATAACATGGAAATGTGGCAACAACACTTAACATTGAATTAGCATGAGCCAAGGCTCATTGCAAATGGAGCATGAGTAAACCCTCATTGAACTTGAAGAACGAGTAAACCCTCATTGAACTTGAATTAGCATGTGTCAACACTCATTGCACATGACATATCATGATACTATACTTTACCCAATGCATTGGAGCGCTATAAGGGCGCACCCTTCTTAAACATTTCATTTCATGCATAAGTGTGCCACATGAATCATAAAACATGGATTCATAAAACATAATCATTTATTCCATGATAAAGGAATTTAGAATTCATACATGAAACTTTATAATCAATAAGTAAATGTGCATAAAGTTGAATACCCTTGATGGAGAAATGGGCATGGTATTCACTACACAATGATATTGGCTTAGAAAATCGGTGTGATTTCGGCAGCGTAACGGCGTGACATAAGAATTCATAAAAATGGTTGATGAGAGAGAAAGGGGTTCCTCATCATATTTACATGTAATGGACAGTAATGAGGTCATATAGATACATGTCCCAAAAATTGAAATGGAATTTAGATTCATGATACAAAAGTATTGCTTGAATATAAAAGAGGAGAAAAAAGTTCCTTTCGGAATTTCAGCATAGTAACGGGTGTACATGGGAGGCATTTAATGAGAGAGAAAGGGGTCTCCCATCATTAAAACAATAAGAGGGCAATATGGGGGAGGTGAAAAACCATACCCCAACATTCATAATTGAAATTAAAAGGGCAATAAAACTTATAGAAAATTGACAAAAAATGAGAAAGGAAGAAAAAACCCTTACTTGGAAGTGTTCTTCCAATGGCTAGAGAGAGGCTTGTGAGAGGCTTCTTGGAAGCTTGGGGAAACTTGAGAGGATTCTAGAGATAGTAGGGCAGAGGTTGGACGAACTCCAAGGGCTTTGAGTGAGGAGGAAGTGGGACCTTGGGTGGGTTTATATAGGAAAGGTGAGGGAATTCTTTATTATTTAGGTTTGGGACCCCTTATAATAAAATAATCCAAACCACAAACCATCCCATGGTATTTTCCCATGGTTTCTGGAAAAGGAAAGAGGAAAACAATATTTTACAAGGCCATAGTCCTAACATATTATAAAAATTAGGGTTTCTTATGTAGAGGTGAGTCACACTCCCATGGAAATTAATTTAAAAAGGCAAAGTGTTGAATAAGTCTTGAGGGCTCCATTAATGCTTTGAAAAGTAAGTCAAACAAACCCAAAACCTCATTATTTTAATGATAAAACACATATTGGCCGAACATAAGGATTCTGGTATTTTATTACATCCCCATTGGGTCATTATGATGTCATAAAACACATTATATATTTAAATGGTATTTAATTTTTACACAAACATTTGACTCTCTCAGAAAATTATGAAAAATTCAATGTTGGATAATTTCGACGTCCTGATTCCAAAAATAATATTTATTTTATCTAAATAATTTTCTAAATATGTGAATTTTCACTTTTAAAATAAAAACCGACATTTATAAAAAATTCACGGGTTTTGACAGAAATGGCTTTCAAACATTAATAAAAATTTTAATTGCATTCATAAAATTTTAAGATCATTTATATTTAATAAATATTAATTTAATATTAATAATAATATTTTATTAAAATGTTATTTAATTCAAAAATCCTTTAATTTAATAAACTATAATTCTTAATTAAATAATAGCTAAAAACACCATTTGTACTTTAAAAACTAATTACAATGTATCAAAAATGACTAGAAATTATATTCATTATTATATACAAAAATAATGTACATGAAAATGGTGCTACTTATTTGTTACATAACTCCTTAAAATAGCCGCATAAGACCTAAAGGTAAGGTGTGCGATGGTGACAGACTCTTGGGGCGGCTCGGATAACATCGCTCGAGTGGTAATCTCTATCAACTTCCACTTTTCCCATAGACGGTCCCGTTCAAGCTTGACATAATGAAGCTTAGCTTGGGCTTGGTCAAGGGCGAAGCCCAAAGATGCCACCTCTTTTCCAAGATCTGACAAATGGGCTTCGTAAGGGTCAATTCTACTGGATGAGGCCATCGCTTCCTTTGTTTGAGTAGAAATGGGTTCGTTAAAGCCTTATATTTATACTACTCAGATGATCACTGTTCAATGGCTATAAAAGTAACTGTCACAAATCTTAACGTAAAACTAAGGAAGTTGACATCTTAAAAAAACATTTTTCATAAAGAAACATTTAACTGGATCAAGAGGGATTTTCCATTAATGAAACTTTGGGTCGTTACAGTTGTGATATGTAGAGGCATGGATAATTTTGGTTGTTGTAGCAGATGATTACTAGATTGCTGAGATGTATCGGTTTATGTATGTGGGTGTTGAGGAGGACACTAGGGATGATGGAGTGCGATGAATGTGTTTGTTTTATGTTTGCTGGTTCTTTGGTTATTTATCTGCTTTAATTTTCCCCACTTCTCAAGGAAGAAGGTCTCGCTTATGATTCTTCCGAAAGAGGTAATGATGCGTGGGGTATGCCACGTACTTTCCGTGTTTATCTTCTCAAGGGAGGATGGGTCTACATTCTTGCTATAGGCAGCTAAGACTCGACGGGTAGTACATCTACTCACCATGATGATCCCCTTGTGTTAGTAGCATATGATTCTTTTCAATAAAGCATGGGAATATGGGAAAGAAATTCTGTAATGATTATTTGAATAAATGTTGTTAACTCATGGGGTTGGAGTTCGCTGGAACATAATGATGAGGTTGTAATTTTTAAAGGGATAGTTGAATTTGGGTGTGATGCTAATGGAACATAATGTGGAACTATTCATGGTTTATGTTTAAAGAATTAATTAACATACAGTGGAACTGATAAAAAAAGAATTATGTAATCTAATAAAGCTCTTTAAATGGTTGTGTGCTTATAGGATACATAGTCTTATAAGTAGTAGCCTGGAGTCTGAGAGACGTTAGCTACAGCTGTTTCTAAGACTATGTAATTCCCATAGTGTGGTTGTGAGATATAATATATTATGTGCTTTTTATGTTTCTATATGATAATCTATACTGTCAGTAAGGGAAACTGACACCCTGGGGATTCTGAGCCCTGGGGGCGTATTTTCCTCATCATTCTGGTGGGAGGAAGAATGGACGACTACCCCCTTTTGACCCATCTTTCTTCTCTTGGTAGATACTTGTGCTAGTGGGAACAACGGTTAGTTTTACCCATGTATGTGTGTAGAGGGATATAATGGATTGTGGTTATTCACACACATATATTCTGGATATAGTATCCTATGGACTACTATAGATGTAACATGTATAGGCTGTGATGGCTTGAGGATCCTTACTCGGTGTATGGGCTGTAATGTCTTGAGGTATAATACCTGATGTATGATACACATTATGATAGATGTGGTGGATCCCAAAAACTACATGGTTACTTTTTATTGTGAGGATGATGTGGTGCTTCACCTAGGTGTTTGCGAGCAAGCCTTTTTATTGCACGAGGTGCATATTGTGGTGCTTCGGCCAAGTGTCTACGGGCAAGCCATTTTGGAGAGACATGCTCAAGACGTGCGACATTGGGGCAATGCGGAAAACCAGTGGGGAAGTAGCAGCAGGGTACCCATGATATTCTTTACTATAAGCTATATTCTTGTATTCATTATATGGTGAGAGTATCCAAGGTGAGGTGGGGAACTTAGTAAACGTGTTTAGGTGACGAGTTAGTTTCTCTAGTTGTTCACTTTGCTTTATCCTGATTTCTTTAATTTTTTCACGAGAGGATTCAGGGAGGATCCTTCTATGTATACCGTCACACTCACCCTATATATATAACTGTTTTTCAGGTCACTTGGAGCAGGTTGGAGATCAAGATGGTTTCTACTAGCTTGGGGTGCATGAGCTGTTCAGGCTTGTGGTAGCTACTATTTTTACTTTCTTTTGGGTACTTATAGATTTTCTCTTCCAGTTGTAGTATGTCTTCATGAAATTTCATATGTGCACTTGGGTTTTCATTTATATTGCAGTCTGAGATGGACTTGATCAGTGTCTATCTTATCTCTCTCTTCCGCGTGTCTTCGCTTAGTCGGTAATGCCTCCCATTATTGTGTGTTATTATACCCTCGGTTTTAGTCACTATTCCGGGGCCTACTGGAGGTGGTACTCGGGGGGTCATTATCTCCATTATAACATTGTCGGCCCATGAGTGGTAAATATTGTGGGGAGGGGTCGTGAGAAATATTATTATTTAAAAAGAGTTATTTATTACCTAGAAATTAAATATGAAAACTAATTAGGAATAAATAAAATAGAAATATTATTTATAATGGTTTTATGTGATGAAAACATATTTATAAAACACAATTAATTTTTAAATATTCATTAAATGGCTCAAAAATACTATTTTGTCACAAACAGAACATTTTTTTTATTTTTGTCAACAATAATAAAATTTATTTTTTACAATTTTATAAAATGAATTGAAAAAATTAAAATCAATTTTTATGTCAACGTATCATAATTATAATATGGTGAAACATTTATTTTTTCTGAAATGTATCATTATTTACTAATAGTGAAAAATATATAATTTTAATTGAAATCTGACTTTTCAATTAATTTATTTTTAAAGTCAAATTATTATATATATATTTTAAAAATTATAATTAATTAAAATATATATCCATAAAAATGATTTAGGTCATTCTAATAAATTTCATATTGAATTTTGATATACAAACAACGTAAAATTCGGTGTGTTTTCTCTTTAAAATCCAGATTTCCCATTGCATATGTGGGATTAATGTTAAATTAAAATTATCCAATTATATGAGTGTAACTCTGAAAAATGGACTTAATATTTTTAATACATTTAATTTATATTATCAAATATGTTCAAAAATATTTTTGGGCAGATTTAATAGTAAAAAAAAATATTTTATGTTGTTAAGATAAAATTGGATTTATCGTGGGTTAAACTAAAACGATAACTGTAAAAATGATCCAAAATATTTCTAAAAACCCATTTTATACTCTTATATCAACCATATACCTTATATAATCTAGAAATATTTATTTTTTATACTTTTATCATCATAAAAACTTGGTTTCTTTTTTTGTTTACAAATAAATAAAAGTGTGCGACTCACCATCCTTTTAAAATATCTCCCATCCACCTATCCTCTTAAAAAATAAAACCCTTTTGGACTATAGAATCCCTGACTAAATTACTTACCATATTCCCTTATATCATACTATAAACCTTATTTTTATCATAAATCAATCATTAGACCGATATTGATGCTAACCTAAGGAGGATACCTGAAGAGCAAACAATGTTCATCAACAAGTGTTTTTTCATTTATTCCTTCACCTCCTTAAACTATCATTATAACTAGAGGATATAATAAAATTAGTATATTCCATAAAATAAGACTTCTTAATTTTTTCACAATCAACTAAAACCATATACACTATCATGAAATGTGTCAAAAAGTCATTATTCATGTGTACAACAGACTACCTCCTAGAGAACATATGCTATTATTTTTTCACATTACAACCAATCAAGGATAAAAATAATGATTTATTCATTTTTGTATACATATTTTTTTATTATAATTTTGGAATTATTCTATCATAACTACATTCATAAACACTATTTTGTGGGTATATGATAATGTTGGTTGTGTGTGTTACAGATTACCACCTCACAAAGCGATGTTATTCAATCACACAATACATATAAGGAGATAAATATGAATTAAATGAAAATATGTGATACATATATGAAATAAAAATTATTATGGAATTATTTTCCACCATTTAAATTTAAATCTTTAAATTTGGAAAGAAGATGGAAATATCATTCATGAGTACGTATCACTTATGCTCTCCATTAATAGTGTATTTAATTTTCTACGACTAAATTTCATAGATTATGATAAATAAATATATACAAAATAAATATGATATTTATATAAGGTTTATATTTTTTTGACATAATGGAACAATGATCAATGTAACAGTTCTAAAAATAACATGTTAAGACAAACATGAAAGAATCAACACATTTATTATTTGAACTGTTACATTATCATTGAATTCTTAATAGAATTTTAATAAATGGTCATAATATAATAATATAATGTATGAAAAATATAATATATTTATTAAATATATTTATAATAAATATAAAATAAAATCTGTAGTATTTCTGATTGTTTACGACAGAATTGAAGGCATAAGGAAAGGTCTTGAAGTCTATTTTTTTTTTCTATAAGAAAAAATTCTATATTTGATACTTGATTACTTTAGGTGGAGTAAAAACTATAGAAGAATGATTTTAATGATTATTATAATTAAAATTAATGCTTATTACAATTTAATTTTATAATATCTTTTTATAAGGAATATTATTAGAGTGTTACCAAATCACAAAGGAATTTTGTCTCAATTTTTCTTCTTATAGGAATAAGATAATGTTACACATCAATATTATTGAATGAGAAGTATATAAATCCCATTTTAAATGAAATATGATGAATTTATTTATATTAATTATATTCTATGTTTTAATAAATGAAAATAATTTATGGGGCTTACGCTTGAATGTTACAAAAGTGGACAATATTATATGTTAGAATCTCATCATTTATCTTGATTGTTTGACATTATATTTCAAAAGATAGAATAATATGTCAAATATCTCAATAAACTCATGACTTATATTATCCACTAGTAATATCATTATAATACAGTTTTTTCTTCATCTTTCATTCCTTATGTTCACATGAGTTTGAGCAGCTTTTTTTTCATAAATATGATATTTTCGATTGAAAACGATTTTCCTTCCAAATCCATGTCTTATATAAATGAATTAAAAAATATCATAACATTACTAAAATATTTATTATTTTTTTAGCATCATTTTATTTTTTACAAAATATATAAATAGGAATATTCTTTTCAATTTAAAAGACAATTTCCCATGGAAGTTACTGATAATTTAAAAAACATATTTATTTTAACTTGCTCACCATGAATTAAATTTACCATGGTTGTTACCAATATTGGAATTGAATAATTATTTATATTTTTGGAGTTTATTTTAAAAATAAATTGATTCCAATAGGTGTTATCTTTTTGAATGTTTTTTTGAAAGGGGAAATTTTATATTTCTAAACAAATGGCATATGTAATCATTGAAAATAATTTCCCATCTAGTACGAAATCCATTAATGTTAATTATAATTTAATAGGGATGTGATCAAAGGATAAAATTATCATTATTTATTGAAATTATTTTTTTATGATAACATATTGTTTTTGAAATATGTTTTCTTTCCATCAGTTATTCTATTATAAAATGTACAAAAAACCCACTTTTTTTCCCACATCTCTATTTTTATGGAATGCATATATGATTATGAAAAATATTTCTTATTTAAAATTTTATGTTATGGTGAAATGTTTATAAAACAAATTTCATATCATGTTTTCTAATATGATTAATTTTTTTATGATCTTAAGGAATACATATGTATCAATTTAATTACCTAAAAGTGGTCACATTGTATCAAAGGATTGTTATTATGTTATAACCAAAAACTGGATAGAACAATATCTCCCAAAATTTAATTGGATAATGATTTATTAATCATGGGATATAATGGAATATAGTGATGATTTAACCAAATTTAGTAATTAATTTTTTCCACTAGGATGTTCTTTGGAGTGATCATTGAGTACAATAATGATTTGGGAAGTTAATTAATTTAACTACATGGAAATGGATATCAATAGGGATGTTGGTGTGTCCAAACCCATAGGTATATCATCCAATGATGTTATATAATATATTTTTGTAATGGGATTAGGTATGTAATTAAATTATTTTCTATTCATACATTTATGTTATATTTTATGACTTAATCCAATATTACTCATGATTGATTGATTGTCATTGATTTAATTATGATTCAGGTATTTTGAACTACCAATAATTATTCCAGGACTATAGATTATTATCATTGATATGAAGGGCATGGTTTCCAAATGTTATGAATACATATCTCCCTATTTTACACTTATTGTGCATCTACATTCTCCATTTCTTATGTATTCTTTTACATATGTTATGAAAAAAATTATAATAGGTATGTTTTTAGCGATTAATTAAGGGGATGGACACTATGGAATTCATTTATAATAATTCTTGAATTATGAATATTCTATGACATGTTTACAACAGCTCTAATCTATTATGATCCTCAGGCATGTGACTATGTATTGTATTGAATATTCATCTAAATAAATCTAATATATTTTCATAAATATACTGGGTCACAATAGTTTTTATCATAAGAATGGACTAGTTAACATTTGGTATATATGACGAAATTTTTTTATTGAGATATATAGGTACATTTTTATGGATATGTAAAGGGATGTCTCTAATGATAAGTCTAAGGATGAGTCAATATTTGAAAAAATGACCTTAAATTTTGAAAAATGATAGAGAGAGTGGATTGCATAAAATTTCATCCTTATTAAGAGAATACATGTTGATATGGATCTAGAATATAGGTATATGTGGGTAATAAATCATAAAATAGTGCATTTAGGTAGACTCAATCGTCACCTAGTTCTTGAGAATGGTCCATACTACACAACTGTTTGGCACTCCTGGGTAATGTTGGTTAGAAATAAAAAATTAATTTATAGAAAATCATAGAGGATTTGAAAATTTGGTTACAATTAATAT
Organism: Viscum album; assembly: GCA_963277665.1. Lineage (NCBI taxonomy): Eukaryota > Viridiplantae > Streptophyta > Magnoliopsida > Santalales > Viscaceae > Viscum > Viscum album. Next base: position 1,005,273,327 of record OY728158.1, on the reverse strand, counting down.
AATATTTTAAGCCAAACATGTCATTGATTTGAAATAAATGGTCATCATTTACAATTCTCATGAGTGATTATTCATGATTATGTGGTTTGTGTAGGTTCTGGGTGTAGTAAAAGAGTGCGATTATTTTTGCCCAACATTGATTTTTAACATGAGAGATTATCAATCTGATATTTAAAAAAAATATCATGATATATGGAATTGAATCAAAGAGTATATACAATGTATATAATGCCAAAACTAGTGAGGGTATAATCACAAGCTATTTATAATAAATTTAATTAATTAAATAAATACCTTGTTGTAATTTTTTTATTGATGGATATGTCGATAGAACTAAATTATAATGTCGTTAAACTCTAAAAATATAGATAATATTACATCTATATTTGATCAACACGTGTCCCAAAAATTTTTAAACCATGTTGTTGGAATCATTGCCCGATATCATGATAGATTGTATAACTGTCAACGTCCTCATTTGATCACATTGATAATTGCTTCCAAATAATTATCCTTCATATCTCTTAACATGATAGTAGGAGGTGGAGAAAAAACACTCTCTATTCTTGGATGCATTCTTAAAGATGAGAGCTCTCTAGGTATTGAGAGGATTATTCAAATCCATTGCGTGCAACCAATAAAATGAATTTTCTCTCTTATAAAATAATATAAATGTGTTTATATACATCTAAGGTAATGATAAAAAAATTTCACAAGTTCCCTTTATTATGTATTTAATCCTTATATAGCCCTAGTTTAAATAATAATAATAATATTTTCATTATTTCTCGATATTCACTATACTGTAGAAATAAATTACATATTATTTAATCAAATAATATCAATTTTTTATTATTTTTCATCGGACCATTAAACTTGGTTTTTTATTATTAAACAATATTTATCAAACCATTAATAAGGAAAATTTATGTTATAAATAAATATCAGTACATTACAAATCAATAAATAAATATAAATTATTTTAAACAAATATAAAATAAACATTTATTAGATATTTTTTACACATTTTATTCATTCGAATATCTAGAGAATGAATATCAGCTATCAATTAAACATGAATACATATTATAAAATGGAGGGATTATTATTTATTTAAAATGTTAAATAATAATAAAAAATATTATTATTATTTAATAGCTATTCTGGATACAATTGGTTTATGATCCTATTAACCTTTTTTTCATTGGAATTAATAAAGAAGCCTAATGTCCTGAGTTAGTATCTACGAACATGCCATTTCACCCATAGAAGAAAAATATAATTATATAATTATATAATATATAAGTATTATGGATATTGTGTAATATAATCCCTTTATCATTATATATATTATCAAGTAGGTTGAATATCAGTGCAATCAACTTATTTTCTCGATGAATCTTTCCTTAACATCCAGGAAAATGACCCTTCTTATAGAACAAAATGTCCATGGATTTATTTTGGCTATATCATTTCAATCAATGTCCATGATATTTCAACATCCATTAATGTACATAAGGGAAAAATTATTTCTCACATTATTCAATAATTAAATATTACTCCTAATTCCATCGACGTATCATACCTCACAGCAAACATATGTCTCATAGTTTTTACAATACATTAACTTACATGACTCAAAATACCCATTAATAATGATAAACAATAATGATCAATAAACACATCTAAATATATGATCATCTAATGAAATATATAAATGTGGATTTCCGATTGGTGGTTATTGTTTTCATAATATCATATACTAGATATTACTAAGGGCGTACACCATTAAATTTTTTCTCAAATTCTTACACGTGTAACACCCGGATACTTGGGGAAATATTTCTTTTCGAATTAATTTAATCTGTTTGATTTTTTTTATTTCACTCCACACTAAAAAAAATTATTTTATATTAAACCACTTTATATGGCATACATTATACACAACATCATGTTTATTGTTCACTTTATTCTATATAAATTTTATCTTTCTCGAAATAGGATACTTTAGTTATCTTACGTTACATGAAACATAGATATTCCTCAATGTCTTGCGTAACATGCAATAAAGAGTGTTATGAAAAAATAATTCATTATTAATATATTATTTTTTAATGGGATATAATATTTAAATTACATTATAATTATCAGATGAACTATTTTATGAATATATATATAGTTTAATAATTTGTTTACATATAATTAGGAAAGATTATTGAAACCAAATTAATATAAATATACTGATTTTATAAAAGTATATTTTTGTGTGAAAAAGATGATTTAAATTAATAAGTAAAGATAAATTATTATAGTAAACAATATTAATTAAATTTATTTGTCATAAATTCGTACAAATATTTATGATATTCATCTGATACATTTTATTGATATAAGATAAGAACAAACCAAATCTAATGCTCAAAAACTATATTTTTATAAAGGTTTTTTTGCCACCATTTAATAGAGAACCAATAAAAAATATTTTTTTCACAATTATAGATATAATATCTCAAAATAAAAATTATATTTTAAATAGAATTATAGAAATTATTATAGGATAATATTTTGTTATTTTTCTAGATGTTTTTAATTTTTTTGAATTGTTAAAAATACTTAATTTTAATTGAAAATTTATTTTAATATAATTAATTTATAAGGTTAAATTATATTTTATATTTTTTGTAATTATTAAATTGGAAATGAATTTATATATTAATCCAATTTTTTGTATTCATTTCAATTTCACATTGAAATTGGTTCTAAAAACATTTAAAATATTTGGATGTTTTACATAAGAAACATGCAGTGTCATCCCATCAGCGGGATTAATTTTAAACTAATTTACCCCACTTAAATAATTATATGTGGAAAAATAGATTCCATATGTTCAATATGAATTATTTTTTATTTATATGAAGGTAGAATTTGTTTTTTACCAAAACATTTATTGAATGTGATTAATGTTTTCTACAATGATTAAAATAAAAATTCTGATATGAAAGTACTAATACTTATATTTATGACCCCATTAAAATCCATGAAAATTTCAAAAAAAGAATTGTGTTCCTTGTTTCATACATAATACTTAAATTAATGAGGTTTTTCAATATTTAATGAATTATTTTTAGGTAAATATATGGGTAAACCTATCTTTTATTCAAATAATGACAAGTGTGTCATTTCCCTTCCTTATAAATGGCCACCGCCAATCCCTCTTCTTGAAATCTCTAAACCACATAGGTTTATAAATTCTCTGCCCAACTAAAATACCAAAATCATTCCCTTCCTCATTCAATCCTCCCATTAGGTAGACACAATCCAAGGAATCTTTTTTCAATAAACCAAAATGAGTTACCCAATTAAGAGGTAACATCTTCTCTCCACCTCCTTTATTTTATGATCTTTATCCACCCCTCCACTAAATTTATCCAATTATTTTATAAAATTTTTATCATCACCTTGCTATTATGTTTTTTCTAAGGTTTTTTCGTAGACTTACACTACTGTCCAACTAATGGGTGATTAACCTATTTTTTCGGTGTACAATAAACTACCACCTCTTAAAATAATGATTATTCATTTTTCATCTATTACCTCTCATGGTGAAAATTTTGAAAGAAAATATTTTTTATATGATATGTATTATATTTTTTAGTTATTTGGTATTTTATAATCCTTTTACAAAAAATATTTTTATACTTTCTATTTTATCTAAATACAATAATTTTCTTTGAAGAAGTATGGACTAATGCCCACTCAATGGAATGCGACTCATTCACACACTATAAGGAATATATTATGGATGAATTTATTGAAATTATATGATATATATAAATAATAATTAAACTATAATTATAATATATTTATTTATACATATATTTTATTTTATTTCTTTCTTTTTTTACGACACAAAAAATGCAAAGAATATTCATGTGTATGTACGTCTTACTGTGTCCATGAACAGTGTATTCTATTTCATAATTCTATAATCCGAAGACTATTACAATAAAACTATAATTAATATAATGGATATTTATATCATTTTTATTCATTAATCATAATATATATGTAATGACCGAAGATAAAACAAATTAAGACACATGATAAGAACAAAGAGAATATTACCAGAAGTGAAACCATAACATAGAAATTTTAATATGTAACTAACGTAAAGTAAAAATAAAACCATATATGGTACAAGATAAAATAATATGTGTTTTTATATATTTATAAAAATATTATATATATTTTATATGAGTTTCTAATTAGAAGGATGAGAGCCAATAAACAATGTAAGGGGATTTCATCTCACTTTTTATTAATGTAAGATACATGCCATAATTATCACTCATTTCGATTGTGTGGTGTATATACTACAAATGGATGTATTATATGATTCTTATAATGTAATTTATGGTTATTTACATATCAATTTAGTTAAAATTCTATAATGGGGTTTATTTTTTAAAAGTTATTAAGTTAATAAATAGATTTTTTTTCAATTTTACATCTTTGAGTCATAGTCCATATTATGCACCTATATTATTCAATAAGGTGTATATACAGTCTTTAACATGTTGCACCATAAAAAAACATATTTTACATAAATTTTATGATTCATTTCATTTTATTGTTTCTATTTTTTATGATCTATGATTACCAAAATGGTAACAGTTTGCGGTTACAATCTCACCGTTTATCAAGAATGAGAATAATTATTTTCTCATTGATGAAATATTATGATCCATTTCTCAAGAACTCTTATTATTTTATTACGCTATTGTTATTAATATTATATACAAATAATGGTACCGTTTTCCCACTATTTGGAAAATAAAATGGTTAAGAAATTGTTTTTATGAAAATATGACATTATCTCTCCCTTTGGTTGGAAATATGTCTTCCATGAAAACGATGATTTAAAAGCGATTTCCAAGAATATTATAGTATTCTATAATCATTTCAATAAATTTTTAAGCTTTTTTTACTTTACAAATGTTTTTAAGGGAATCATCATGACTATTTATGATCAATTAATTTTTGAAGACTTTTTATTATGAAAAAGGAATGTTCTTTTTGACAATGTGTAACATTTACGGATTTAACCACCATCATTTATGTAATGCTTCTATTGCATGTTTTAAAAGAATAATTATGTAGAATATTTTATCTATATTAATTATCGAATAGATGTTTTTCATAAAAATTCCAAGTGTCTTTCACATGTTTTCATGTAAAATGTGTTTTGAAATGTTTTTAAGTATCATTATATATTTTCAAAGAATTATCATGGAAAATGGATTTCAAAAAGGTTTCAAAAAATTATTATATGTTCGTAATGTATTTGTAATGAAATTTTCTTCTTAATATTCTCAATATTATTTTATTAGATTTCTAGGGAAATGGTTTTCAAAAATTTTCATGATTATTTTATCTGTTTTAGAAGGAATTTTTTTAAAAATTATAGAAAGCCTTTATTTTAGTTTTTTAACTAAATTTTAGGATAATATGGGTTTTTGATGGTTTTATGGATTAAAAATACTTTTCAAATATTTTCAATAATAATATGTTTCAACATTTATTCCTAAATTATTTTCGATTTAATATGACATCTATTGAATTTACTAGTTCCCTTATAGAAAATGATCCAATGGTTCCATTCATAACCTTTCTTGAATGGATTGCGTTTTGATGGAATGATTCTTATAAAACATATTTATTTAATGTATGTTATATTCTTTTGAAACAATCTTCTTTAAACAGGATATAATTTGATGAAATGACTATGAAACCTATCTCTTTTCCACATTTTATGATCTGATGAATTGTTAGTGACACCATGTCCTTTCATGGGTTATTATGGGATTTTTATAAAACTCATCTCTTTTTATGTCTCATTATATGATGAATGTTTTAATTACCCGATGGAACATGTATGAAATATTTTAGGGTGACATGGGAGGGACATATATATTCCACCAAAGAATTGGGAAATTATTGATGACTCATGAGTATAAATGTTCTACACGAAACTGATTACATGTTCGCAGTGTTATACATGGACCTAGTTTCATGTAAATAAGTTTATGCATGATCCTGATTACATGTTCATAATGTTATGCATGGACCTAGTTGTATATTTATATGTTTATTAATGAATGTGATTACATGTTCACAATTTTAGGAGTGATCTGTATTATGAGTTCATAATGTTATGTATGAACCTGATTACATGATCACAATGTCATTCATGGACCTTGTTTCGATCAATAAGTTCACCAGTAAACCTAATTAAATGTTCAAAATGTTATGCAGGAATCTTATATCAGGGTCAAAAATTTATGTGTGGACTATGATGCATGTCCATTAGTATATGATATGGAAAACTTTCATATCCATAACATAATTTTTGAACTAGTATCAACTTATATATGTTCACAATGTTATATGTTGGTTTGTATTCCACAATTAACTTATTTATTAATATGTTACACTTCCATGGATTATGGTACTAATTTCAAAATGATTATTGTCTTATGAACTACCAATATTTATTACATGACTCATGATAATGACTTTTGATATGTGGGTTATTACCTTCAAATGTTATGCTCTTGTTGTCATACCCATCATTTTATGCATACACATTTTTCTTAGTTAGTGTTATGCATAATTTGAGGTCACCCCTATCATATGTTTCCTTTAACTAGGTTATGAAAGATGTTTTTATATATTAGTACTAGAGGGGAAGATATTTGCTGGATTCATTGAAGATTATTCAATAAGTAAGATAATTTTCCCATATTTCCAAATACAATAAGATATTATAGTCCTTAGACATGTACTTTTATAATATTCTGAATATTAATAAAAAATGATGTAATATTCATGTAGTTTAATCCATTTTCACCGTAGTTGTTATATAAGTAGTTTTTTGGTCTGACATTAGAATCCATAATGAAAATGTTTTTGTGATAACCCTAAGGAAATATCTAGGGATAAGTCTAAGGATTAAGAAAAGTATAAGAAAAACTCAAAGAATTTTTGTAAATGATTGAGTAAGTGGTATCTTAGAAATTAACCATGTCTGAATACTATATTTCAATGTGGCTCTTTTACAAATGTAACTATGAATAAAAACTCTAACAAGTAGTTCTGGGCATGACATAGGGTAATTTGGTACACAATAAGGGACCTTGGTACCCACCTGTTTTGACTCTTCTGGGGGATTTGATTAGGAACATAAGAATCTCCTTACAAAATATCATAATGGATTGAATTTTTATATGTCTATGAATAACCTATGATAAATCTAATGTTTGATTTATTAAATTGGTAGGAGCAATAATTTGGACACCGTATACGTTATATTTACTAATTATATGGTATCCCAATATTATAAATGTTTCTTAAAAAACATTTCTTGTATTATTAAATTCAGATAACTATAATAAGCATGGTTAAAATTAATTTTTTTAGATTTGGAATTTAGCAGAATTATGTTAATTGATTTCCCATGAATAATTTTCAAAAATTGAATTAGGAAGGTGGTTGAATTATTGGTTATTATTATAAGGATAATGAGACACCAACCATAATGTGATATTAATGTGATGTTCTATAAGTATTATCTACACAAAACATAAGAATCATGATTAGATTGTGGTTGGGGAAACATTATAAATATTTATATTTCATATGATAATAAATAGTTATTAAGGAATAAGTTGATGAATCTCATGTAATGTTTTCTGAATAATGTTATATTAATAAGTTATTGATGTCATGTAATTAGAATATTATCTTATACGAATCATGAAATATTTATTTATATTTACTATAATTTTTCATTGGGGATTTAAAAGGACATGTTGATTGGCGATGAAGAAATAAAAATACGATTTCATGAAAAGTTGATATTTGGAAGGGGAAGGTAACCCTTAATTCATCTCTTGATGTGAGATAATGATGTTTGGATAAATATATTTTAGATAATAATATTAAAATTGGATGGTATTTATTACATTTGAGAAAATTAATATCTTTTTGACAACTAGTTCATGTTATCATGGTTGTTTTTTAAAAAATCTTGTATTTTTGAAATAGATCCAATTATCTAGGGAATAATGAAAAATTCGTGATTTCAATAATGGTTTATGGTAATTCAGGCCATTAACATGTTTCAAGAGAAAATATGATGAGGATATTCTGATTTTTTGAATGTAATAGACCAGAGATATTATGTCATATATAGGAATCAATTTTGAACTAATTATTATTCATTCCTTCTAATGTTTTGGATTTTAATTATTCAAAAGGGTAATATTGATTACAATTTATGTGGATGTTTATGTTAATCTTCAGATTATGTTTGTGTGATTAAATTATTAGAAGGTCTAGTAGGTCATCAAATTTTTTTGTCATTTTTATTTGTATCTTTATACTGAACATGTTTTCTATCACTATCATTTAGAACATGATGGTATGATTTATCTCCCATGTCCATGTTTTCACTATCAACGTATGTTATACTATGTGAGAATCTTTTTATGTGTTACCTTTGGTAACTGTTATGGTTCAATCATTCCCTTCCTAAGGTATTTTTTAGTATTAATGTTTATGATGTGGGATTCTATGAATGAAACATTCAAGTATTAAAGCTTTGATAACCATGATGAAATCGGAGGGTGAAATTCATTTTAAGGTGGGTAGAATGCAACACCCAGAGATTTTGTGAAATATTTTTTTCATATTAATTTAATCTATTTGATATTTATCATTTCACACCACACTAAAAAATAGATAAATTTATATTATAGAACACTGTCATGATTGAATTATTTCCAACTTAAAATTAATAATGTAATACACACAACAAAAAATTAGCATTTTATACACAGAATACCAAGGTTTTCTGATGTGACATGCATGATTATAAAGTGATTTTCTATCAATATACATTCATTAAGAAACCTTAATTGTTAGGCACCAATATTTGTATATGCAGTGTATATACTACCTTTGACATGATACATCATGAATCTCTTAATTTTAATGATAAGGTAATCTTCATTTAATTTTATTCTTTCCATTTTCAATGATATAATGTTTACAAATTGGATATAATTTGTGGTTATAACCCTACCATTTATAGAGATTATTTATGATTATTCACCCATTTATGAAATCATATGATACATATCTCAAGAAAATTTATGATTTTATTACCCTATATTTATTCTTGTTATATCTAGATAGTGGTATAAATTTTCCACTATTTGGTACATAATACAATATAAAATGTTTTTTTTAGAAATTCTGACATTAACCCTCCATTCAGTCAAAAATCTATATTCCTTAAAAACCATTTTTTTAAAAAGGATATACAATAATATTCTAATATTATATAATCCTTAAAATAACCTTTTAACGTTTTTACTTTTACTAATGTTTTAAAAGGAATTTTTTATCACTTTTCAATCAAGGAAATCTTTTAACATTTTCGATGTGAAAAAATGAATGTTATATTTACCTAATTCAACTTGTACGGATTATGAAACAATTATTTTGAAAATAATTGAATTGGTTTTTTTAAAAAATAATTAATAAGAATATTATTTTAACCTTATTTTAAAAATAAATGTTTTTAAAAATGTTTTCAATGATATTTTACCAATTTTCAAGGAAAAGGATTCTTAAAACATGTTCAATTCACTTATATAAGTTCTCAATGTATTTTCAAGGAAATTGGATATCATAATAATTTCATGATTTTTTAAAAAGCATTCAATTTATTTGCAATGAAATGATATTCAATAAAATTTAAATAAAACATTATATGTTTTCATGGAAAACATTTTAATAAATTATTTCATGATTCTTTTATAAGTCTTCATGTGAGATTATTTTCAAAATGATTGAAATCTTTCATTCTAATATTTCAATTCATTTTGAACGAAAATGGGTTTTTATGATTTTATGTGTTAATAAAACATTTCAAAGATGAAATGAAATTTTAATCAAGAAATTATTTCAATATTTCATTATAAGTTATTTTACATCCATGAATTCATCCCTTGATAAAACTCATTCCCTTTTAAGAAATGATATAAGGGTTTTATTAATATCATTTCTTGAATTGGTTTTGCTTTGATTCAATGATTCTTATGACACCCATTATTAGTCCATGTGTTATTTTTTTGAAACATACTTTTTTTCATGGGTTATGCTTTGATGAAATGATTATGAAACCTATCTATTCTCTAAAGGTTATTATGTGATGAAATTTTAATGAAAAAATTTCATTTCATGGGTAATGATTGGATGTTTGTAAAACCCATCTATTTTTAGGGGGCATTATATGATGAATATTTTAATTATATTTGGGAACATGTATGAATGATTTTATTATTAGATTGTTGTGACCTGTATGTCACTAAAATTCCTTGGGAAATGAAGGATGAAAAATTAGTATAAATTTTATGTGTAAACCTGAATATATATACAAAATATTATACATGGATCTAGTTTCATTTCCATAAGTTGATGTGTGAACCTTATTACATGTTTACAATGCTATCAGTGTACCTTATATTGTGTTCACAATGTTATGCACAAACCTGATTATATATTCAAATTGTTATGAATGTTCATAGTTTCATGTCCATATGTTTATGGGAGAAGATTATTACATGTTAACAATGTAATTATTGAACCTTATTATGTTTCTATATGTTATGTGTGATCCTGATTACATTTTCACAGTGTTATGCGTGGACCTGGTTTCGTGTCCATAGGTTTATGCATAAACCTCATTACATGTTCAAAATGTCATCCATGAACCTAATTGAAAGTTTATAATATTATATGTGTACCTGGATTCATGTTCATAAGTCTATGAAAGAGACTGATTCAATTTCCTTAACATAATGTGTGATCCTTTTTGTAGTTATATATTTTCATAACTTTTTAAGGTGATGTTTTCTCTACAATTCCATATCCTATTAATATGTTATAGTTCTAAGTTGTAATCTCTTGATTTACTTATGATTCATATCTTGTGGAATGAATATATTTATTACATGTATCACACATACTATTTCTGAAATGCAAGGCATGATCTTTAAATGCTATAATCATGTTATTATACCCTTACATTCATGTTACGCTTACAAATTTCCCATAGTTATTGTTTATGTGGATTTGAGCTCACCCATTTCTTATTTTTCCTTTCTAATGGTTTTAAAGTATTTTTTATGTAGCATTACTAGAGGGGTGATCATTACTAGATAAATTGATGATTTTTCACACTGATATATGATTTTGTTCAATTTTTTTAAATACACTAAACTATTTGTGTCCTCAGGCATGTACTTTTGTAATAGGATGAATATTCATAAAAATGATGTACTATCCAAGTATATTAATACTTTAATTCTATAGTTGGTATTGAAGGAATTTTTTAAACATACTTTGGATTTTGGGATGTGAAAACCTTAATTGGAACCCTGATGAAATGTCTATGTATTAGTCTAAGGACAAGGAAACATATAGGAAAATGGCTTGGAATTTTGTTGAAAAATTTATTACGTGGTTTCCTATAAATACACCCCTGTCTGGATTCTACAAGTGGATGTGGCTCTAGATCATATGTTCATAGGGGTATCAACTCCGAAAATATGTTTCAGGCCGAGCTCTGGGTAATCTGGTACACAATGATGGGCCTTACTCCATACCTCGATTGACACTCCTGGGGGATATGTTTTGGAATTGTAAAACTCATTAAAAACTATTATAATGAATTTAAATAAATGATGAATATCAGTAATCTAGGATATACCAATGTATTCATAGATTAAATAAGTAATAATAAGGATTTAGGCACCCAATAAGTAATATTCTATGATTATATCATATCCCCATATGAGAAATGTTTCTCACACTATGATTTATTATATTAGTCAATTGAGATAACTAGAATGAACTTGGATAAAAATTATTGTTGAAGATTTGGAATTTATAGGAATTATGAGAATTAATTTCCCAATTGGAAATATCATATATATAATTAGGAAGGTGGTCTGAGTATTGGTTATACTTCTGAAGATAATAAGATCTGAAATGACATTTAAAATGTATGTGACATTCTTAATGTATTATTTACATTGATCAAAAGAATCATTTTAATATTTTTTTTATGAAACATTTGAATGATTCATATATAATTTTCTAGGGAAATTTTTTATGAAAAAGTTTATAAAAACAGTACAAGGTCTTAAGGATAATGTTTGATTAATGAAGTATTTATGTTTTGGAATTCAAATGTTATGGTATTTGAATCATGAAATATAAAAGTACGGTCAATATAAGTTTTCATTAACTATTGTAATGGAAATATTAAATAATGTGGAAGACATATAAATGTGCTTCTATGGAATGATGATAATATTATTAGTAGAAGACAATCCTTAATTAATACATGACATTGAGATACTGTTTTTTGGATAATGATATGATAGATATGAATAAGTAAATTTGATGGTTTTGATTATCTTCAAACTAATTAAGGACATGCTGACAACAAGTTCATGATATCATGGTTGAAGATGAAAACTTTTTATTTTATATAATATATCTATTACTATATAGAATAATAATCTTTCATGTTTTTAATAAGGATTTATGGTAATTCCATTCATTACCATGTTTCGAGAGAATATACAATGAGGATATTGTGATTTTTGTAATATGACAACCAAGAGCTACCTTGTGATATATAGGGATTAATGATATACTGATATAGTTTTACTGTATCTATTTTTCGGTATTTTCATCATTCATATGGTATATAAGGATAACAGTTTATGGGGAATATTATGTTAAAAAACAGATGATGTTTATGAGACTAAAGTATTATCCCACCACATAGGGATTTATAGGCATCAGATAACCTTATATAACAATTTTTTTATGATGGTATCAGAATAAATATGTGATTACATATTATAGATCTCATGATCTATTAGTTCTTCAGTAATGAAAAATTCACATTCCTTTTTGGAGGAAAAGGTAAAGTAGAAATTGGTAAAGACATGAAAAAAGGGTGGTATTTTAATTATAATTGGGAATGAAATCAAGTAAAAATGACTTCTCATAAAAATTATTAATCTTTAGGAAAATTTACCTTGAAACCCAAAGTGTAGACTATGTGCCTTCAATTATAATGAATCCGAAGGTACATTAGGTCATCATAGATTTGTTACATTGTGATTGTTAACATTATATATTAATTATTCTCTATCCCCATCTATTAGAACATGATGGTATTAGTTCTCATCCATGTCCATGTTTTCACTTACCACCTATATTATCCTATGTAGGAATCTCGTTATGTGTTACTTTTGGTAATGATTATGTTTCCTAATTTCCCTTTATAAGTAATATTTTAGTATTCATTTTATATCAGTTTCTATAAATGAATCATTGATGTATTATACCATTGATAACCTAGATTAATATGAAGGGAGAAGTTTATATTAAGGTAAGTTAGAATTTAACACCTAGATATTTTGTTAAATATTGTTTTCCATGTGAATTTAATCTCTTTAATATTTTTCATTTCATGCCACACTAAAAATTAATTGATTTAATTTAATGAAATATGTTTGGATTGTGTTATAGGAAACATCAAGGAAATCATGCACTATACAAAATATAAGTTTTAGCTTTCTCTACACATAACATTGAAGTTACCTTACATTACATGAAAGACTGAAATTCCTCAATGGGTTACGTAAAAAGTGGGTCTCAGTGTTACCAAAAATAAATAGTTATTAAAATATTATTGTTTTATATTATATAACATGGCCACTATATTGAATAACATATTATTGAATAACTTAAGAATATATATATTAAAATTCATTGGATACCTAATGCTTTTAAAAGTATATAGAAAAAAATAAATGTAAAGGGGTTGATTTTATAAAAGCATGATTTTATATGAGAAAGATGATTTGTATTAATAAGTTAAATTAATTTATAATAGTAAAGGATATTAATTAAATTTATATTTTATATATTCAAACAAATATTTTTGATAATCATCTAATATATTTGATATATATATGTTATGAAGGACACCAATTTTATACTTCAAAACTATTATTTTTATCAATGTACAATAAATAATTTTTAATTTATATTAAATTTTAAATCCAACTTTTGGAACATCAATAAATTTATTATGTAATTATATACTTTATAGTTTAATGGGAAAAATAAATTTTAGGATGGGATAAATTTTTTGTATTTTTCTATAAGGTTTCTTTTTTTATTCAATACTCAAAACTACTGAATTTTAATTTAAAACATCTTTTTCATCTAAATATTTTTTATTGTGAACGTATATTTTAAATTGTTTATAATGTTCTAAACGGAAATAATTTCTTATATGAATACTGTTTAATTCATTGAAATCAATTTCACTTTGAAATTGGGTTTAAAAACCTAGCATAACTTTTGGATGTTTTTACTTTAAATACCTAAAATGTCGACACTTTAGCACGATTATTTTAAAATTAATTTCTGTCACATATTTTTTTTTGAAATTTATAGAAATTGATTAAAATTTTCATTATAATAATTTATAATTTCTAATAAGTTAATTTTTACTGTAAATATTATTGAATGTTATTAAAATTAATTACAAGGATTAAGAGAAAAATTATGTTAAATAAGTAATACACCTTCAATTAAAGAACAAAAATGAACTAGAAACTAGTCCATCACAAGCTATATTTATATTATTCGTCAATTATACTTACATTATTGAGTGTTTATGATTTTTTATTAGTTTTTGGTAACAAAATTGGTACACCTAACTAATTTTCAAAATTTCCATGTGTTTCCTTTCACTTCCCTATAAAAAGCCACCACCTCTCACTCTTCTTCAATCCTCTCAAAACACATAGTATCTAACATTTTAATACTAATATAATTCCCTAAATCCATAAATTATTCCTAGAAGCCTCCCCTTGGGATTAATGGAATCCATGTAATCCTTTTGGCATGGACCAAAACGAGTTACCTGAATAAGAGGTAACGTCTTCTCTCAAGATCTTTTATTTTATTTTCTTTGTCTACACCCTCAACTATCATTATTACCATCGTATATAAATAAACATTATCATCAATATAACATAATTTTTTTTATATTAATTCTAACTACATATTCACACACCTCTAACTAATGGGTAACGAACATACTATTTATATGTACGGCGAACAACCGCCTCACAAAATGATGATTGTTCGTTTTTCCTTTGCTACCTCTTATAGTGGAAATTATGATTAAAATATATATTTTTAAATGTTATATAATATATATAATATTTTTTAAATCATTTTTATTACTTTTTCAACAAATATAATTATACTATACATTTTTGGTAAATATGAAAAGTTCGTTTGAGGAGATGTGCACTACCGACCCTCAAAGCGATGCGATCCATTCACACACTACAAAGAATGTATTAAGGACTGTTTAGTAAATTTATCTGATATATATGAAAAAATAATGATACTATAATTAATATATATATATATACATATGTTTCATTTTCATTATTTGTTTTATTACGATAAAAAAATGGAAACATCGTTCATGCGTACATACGACATATCATCTCCATATATGGTGAATTTCATTACAAACATCTATATTATATAGATTATTAAATACTAATATAATTAATATAAATGATATTAATTTAATTTATTACATTATATAATAATGAAAAAATTATAAGTACATAATATTATAGAAAAATTAAGCCACACGCAATGAACAAAATGAATATTACCCGAAGTGAAACCTTAACATAGAATAGTTAAAAGGTGGGTTATATATAGAAATAATAAAACCATATATGGTATTATATATAAGAATATGGTTATGTTATATGTATTGTAAAAATATATTTATTATAAGTGAGGATAGAATGAATATGAATAATGTTAATTTACAAGGTAAAAGGGATTTCATGTCACTTTTTATTTCCATGAGATAAATTCTTTAATAATCATTCGTTTTGTCTTTATGGTGTTTGTAAGGTACATGGATTTATAAGGGGATTATTATAGATTAATTTATGGGTATTTAAATAACCAAAAAATTATAAATATATCACAGGGTCTATGTTTTAGAAGTTAGTAAATCATTAAATTGATTTTATGTAAATTTTTTCATTCGGACACATACTAAGTTATGAACATATATTTTTCAATGAGGTGTATATAATTCCTTTGACATGATAGATAATATATATATATATATTCATGATATTTTATACTTCAATTAATGTTATTATTTCTATTTTTTTATGACATAAGGTTAAAAAATTGGGGTTGATTTATGGACACAATCTGACCATTTATTGAGATTATTTATCATTACACTCTAATTGACAAAATAGTATGATCCATATCTCTATAACTCTTATTATTTTCATACCCTTTGTTTATTCATGTTATACCAAATTAATGGTAATAATTTTAAATTTTTTGGTACATAATATGGCCAAGTATGAGTTTTTAAGAAATTCTGACATGACGTCTCCCTTCAGTCAGAAATATATGTTCCTATAGTAACATGTTTTCAAAAAGGATTTGAATAATTTTAGACTACTCTATAATAAATAAAAGGTAGTTTTACCCTTATTTTTTTACCATTTTTTTAAAAGGAATATTTTAATTGCATTTAGATCATCAAAATTTCAAACCATTTTACCATGGGAAATGAATTTTTTTACCACATACAACATGTACATATTTTCCCATATTCATTTATGAAAAGCTGTATATGAATGTTTTAAAATATTAATATTAATAAACTATTTTTTAAAATTAATTACCAAATAAATGTTTTTCAAAAAAATTCAAGTATCTTTTAAATGTTTTCATGAAAAATGGACTTCAAATTATTTTAAAAGATATTTATAAATTTTCAAATTATTTAAAAAGAAAATGGTTTTCAAAAAATTTTCATTAATTTTCAATAGGTTTGAAATGTATTTTTAATGAAATGGTTTTCATGACATTTTTATGCATATTTTAATTTTTTTCATGGATTTTTTTTCAAATTGCTTTCATGATTTATTTATATGTTTTTAAGGGAGAATGGTTTCAAAATAATTTAATGACATTATTATAATTTATCAATGAATTTTAGAATACAATGGTTTTATAAATGTTTTATGTTTTAAAAATACTTTTCAAAGAAGAATAGATTTTTTAAACATGAATTGTTTTTAAAATATCTTTCTAGGTTATTTTACATATAAGATGGCATCCCTTGATTTCAGTCATTATATTATTAGAAATGATCTAATGGTTTCAAACATATCCCCATATGAATGGTTTGTGTATTTATGAAATGATGATTATGAAACCCATTTATATTTCATGATTTATATGATTCTGAAACCAGCTTCATTTCTGGTTTTATGATTTGATTATACTAAAATGAAACCTATATCTTTTCCTTAGGATATGTTGTAATAAAATATTAATGATACCAATTTAATTTCATGTGTTATGATAGTAGGTTTATAAAAACCATATCTTTTTATGGGTCATGATATCATGAACATATTATATATCTTTTGTCACATGTGAGTGTAATTTTATTATAAGGTGGGTGGGACCTATATATACCTCTAATGAATTGGGTAATGATGGATTACTCATTAGTATAAATGGTATGAAAGAACCTAATTACATGTTCACAATGTTATGCATTGAACTGGTAACTTGTGCATTAGTTTAT
This sequence comes from Viscum album, assembly GCA_963277665.1. NCBI lineage: Eukaryota > Viridiplantae > Streptophyta > Magnoliopsida > Santalales > Viscaceae > Viscum > Viscum album. The sequence goes on along the minus strand of OY728158.1, from coordinate 1,005,255,500 downwards.
TCATCAACATTGTTACATATTCAAAATGTTATGAGTAAACCATATTATATGTTCATAAAGTTATTCATGCACCTAGATACATGTTCTCAATGTTATTAATAGAACTGTTATCATTTAAATTAGTTTATGTGTGAACCTGATTACATGTTCACAATGTTATGATTGAACCTTATTATGTGGTCATATTGTAACGTGTGAACTTGATTAAAGGTAAAAAAAATAATGCATAGATGTTGTTTCATATCCATAAGATTACATATGAACCTAATTTCATGTTCACAATGTTATGGGTGAACCTGATTTCATGTTCACAACCTTATGTTTGGTTTCTATTCCATGTCCCTAAGTCTATCAGTGGGAATGATTTCATCTAATTAATTTAATATGTGAACATGTATCTACATAATTATGATCACATTGTTTTAGGTTGAAATGTATGCCAAAATTCCTTGTTTTAATCTTTTGTTTTTTCCTCCATTGATTTTATTATTGGTTTTCTTATGATTCTTATCTTATGAACTACTAAAATTTATGCCATGTCACATGATTATGATTTTTTATATGAATGGTATGACCTTAAAGCTTTATGTTATTGTTCTCATACCCTTATGTTCATGCTATGATTACTAATTTCCCTTAATAACACTTAATGAAGATTTGAGATCACACATTTTTTATGATTCCTTTCACCAAGATATGAATAATATTTTTAGGTAGACATCCTAGAGGAGAAATAATTTACTAGATACATTGAGGATCTTTCACCAAGATAGAATATTTTATTCAATGATTAAAAAGACACTAAAATATTATAGTCCTTGGGAATGTACTTTTGTAACATGATGATTATTCAAAAATAATAATATAATTTCTATGTGTGTTAATCTAGTGTTTCTATAATGAGTCTTCACCATTTATAGTCTGTATATCTTGTTTCTCTCAAATTATATCATCTGGATAAAAAACATATATTTAATAATACTTTCATCAAACATCCGGGTTTTTATTGTAATAGGGAACTACAATGAACTTTTAGGATGAAAACTACTCTTAAGACATGATTACATAATATATTACACATGAGATCAAAAATGATGTCATAAGTAGTTTATTAGTATTCAAAACTATGAATATAGGTCAACGCAAAGTATAAAGAAGTTCATTCATGAGAACCAACTCCAACATTTTCCCATAGTAATTTGTTTCAATATCACTATGTTTTATAGTTTTAGTCAATGGTGGTAAACTTAATGATTATGGATAACATTGTTTGTAGACGAAAATATTTTGATGAGAAAATTATTGGGATGATTAATAGAGTTAATTATATTTTTTATGATGCCTAATCAGTTATCATGGAACATTATTAACAATGTGAAAGCTATCCAACTCTCAAAGTAATAAAAGAATATATGCTTAGAGTTTTCTAAGATTTAGAGTAGTGGAGACCATGTGAAAATAAGAATCAGTTTTTTCATGTCACAAATTTGGGAAGAATCAATCAAGGGATGTGTTGTAGTAATGAAATGATTTTTTCGTTGTTTAAAATAAATATAAAAAATTGTAATGTTTTAGAAAAATTAAAAAATTGGTTCACATAATCGTTTAAAATAATTTCCACCGTTAGTTATCATCAACTATTAAATGGGTTAAATATGAAATGCAATGTCATTATACAAATCAATTTCTTAAGGAGAACCCTAATGAAGAGAATAAAAAAATATCACTATTAAATATTTTTCTATTTATCAAAAATATAATACAAATTATATGTAAAAGGAATGAGGTATTATGGAATAAGATAACGGAGCCTAGTAAAATTATTGTAAAGGAAGTGGGATTAAGGATGTACATATATATTAAAATTCAATAATTATGTTATATGAATCATGAAATATATACAGATTGGTCTGTATAAATTTGTCATTATGGATTTTAAAAAATATTATGGATCATGAAGATATCCTAGAAATGTGATTTAATGGAAAGGTGATGTTTTAATTTAAAAAATGTAACTCTTAGTATGTTCTAGATTCATTCAAAATTCTGTTTAGTTTAAATGATGAGATTATTGATATGGATATTTTAAATTCGATAGTACTGATGTCTCTAGATCCGATTATTAATTTTTTTAAAAAAAGTTCACTATGATATCATTAATGGAGTTTACAAATGTTAGTATCTAATTAATATATCCAATAATCTATTTTTATATAGGGAATACAAAACATGTATTTCTTATGTATGATTTTATTGTAATTATGGTTCTTATAATGATTGAAAATAATACATGATGGTCATATTCAAGTGTTTGGTTTATGGTAAATAAGATATGGGTTATGATATATGGGTGACCAATGTTAGAATTATTTTTTAAAATTTAGTGACCCTTTTTAAAATTTATAAATTTTGGATGGTCTATAAGGTTAACGTTTTATGTTGAGGTTTTTTGTGGAACATTGTTTCTTGTTTTTTTTGATTAATTTATTATTTCACCATATAAATATTTATGCATGTAGTATAACTTGTTCTAATAATAATTTTGTGATGGTAACTAATGATAGATGGAAAGACTTATCATTTTATTAATTAATTTAACGATCTGTTATATCACCATGAAAACAATTCACATTCAATTCTAGGAGTTTGAAATGAATATGAAAATGATCAAGGAATAATCAATGGGTGAAAAATGTGATTATAAAATGGAATAAAACCATATAATTATATCATCTAATTAAAACTCATAAACATTAGTAAAAGGTCCTTGAAAAAAACTCTTCTCACGATTCATTATTTTTTAGGATATCAATAAACATTTTCACACCTACTTGGTTAATGTTTTTTTGGTTGTAAAAATGTATGGAAAAATTAATTTATTTTTTTCAATAATCTCTATCACCATCTATAATTAATTGTGTTTATCTTACTTTTCAAAATCATAACATCCCACCTATATTTCCTTATGTGGGAACCTTGTTAAGAGTTATTTTAGGATGTTTTGTTAATCATTCGTAAAATTTATATGTCAATGGAATAAATTTTCAATAATAATCAATTGATAAAAAAAGATGAACTTTGAGGGTGGAATTTAATTTATGGGGAATAGAACAGAACATCATATGATTTTGTGAAATATTTAATTTCAAGTAATTAAAATAACTTTGATATTCTGTGTTATACACAACACAATGTTAATATCGATATGTATAAAAAATAGGTTTTTCATTAGTTACGTCAAAAATTAAATTGTTATTTTATTACATGTAACACCTATTTTATCTTGTGTTATATATAATACCATATATATATTTCACTACACACAACACCACGTTTTATCATACTGAGAAAAATAATTAATAATATATTTTTAGAAAATATATTCTTATTACGAAGACATTAAAATTGAGTCATAAATAGGAATAATATTTTGTAAAATTTTATATATAATGATTTTATATAATGAAAAAAATAAAAAAATAAATATCTTTTCAATACATAAAATATATGTCTTGAAAATACTAATTTTCAAAAAACATATTCTAATTATTTATTTATTGTGAACTATAATGAATTAACTTTTATAAAATAAAGGAAAATGAATGTGATAAAAAATTCAATTTATGAAATCATCATATCAAAATTATATTAGTCTTAATTTTTTTTCTATTTCTGAAGAGTTTCATTTTGTGATGAATAGTGAAAAATAATTAATCTTAATTGAAAACTATATTTTAGTTTCATTTATTTATATAGATATTTTTTATTTTAAATTGATTTTAAATTAAAATTAGTTCAATTAGAAATAAATTAATCTATTTTAGGTCATTGGAATAAATTTTATATTGAATTTTGATATAAAACATTAGTAAATTTTTTAAAATGTTATGGCTAAAAACCCTATTTATCATCGCGTCTACATGTTTAAATTTAAATAAATATTTTCCAAGAATATTAATATAATTTCTAAAAGTTTATAACCAATTTTGAATCCAAATAATTTATATTATATTATATGATCAAGTTAATTTTTTTTCCAAATGAGTAATAATAAGAGTTAAAATTATTTACCACAGTCAAGTAAAAAAAGATTTTTATTTGGGGGGTGGTGTTAAACTAGAAATTTTAGTGTCAAATATGGCCCAAAACATCTCTAAATCCATTTATAAAAAAATATTTCAACCATAACCTTCATATTATGAGGAGTACCAAGATTTGATGAATTTTATAATATTTAATATATATATAAGACTTCTTCTTTCAAAAACATTATAATTGTGAAACTCACCTTAGTTGGACATGAGACCAATTACCCTATACTATTAACATGATGAATACAATTTATATTGGTAAATACACACAAAAATAATTTCACAACATCTATCTTCTCATCCTATGAGACTTAGTCATGACAGTAACCCTACATAAGAAGAATTTTGTTTCCGACCTAATAACTGAAGAAGAAGTAATATTTGTCGATTACCATTTTTGTATTATTTCAACTTCAAAATACATTAATTATTATAATACCATTATTATATAATAATTTAATTATCATCCTTATACTATTTTATAATGTTATTGGAGGTAGTTACAATCATATCCACTTCCATCAAAAGGGTTACGAAATCAACGTTTTTGTATACGGTGGACTTCCGCCTTGTGAACAGAAGTAATTATTTTTTCCATTACCACCTCTCATGTGTGGAAAATATTATGGATGTTTTAATTATATATTATATTAATTATATTAATACAATTTTTTAATTATTATATGACATAGACATCCATACTCCAGATTTTTTCAAATATGAAAATGTCTCTCGTGTATACCGAATCCTACCTCCTTGTGACGGGATATAATTCATTCAGGCTATCATAGAACATAATAAATATGGTATTAATTAGTATATGAAATATATAATAAAGAAACGAATATTTGTTTTAAAATAAATCACTAAACATTCTTTATTTTAGTCCAAAAATAAAATGGAAACATCATTACTAAATACATACAACATACTGTATCCATTAACAATGCATTTTATTTTATATCACTAAATTTTATGTGTTAATCTAAAAACATATATAATGAATATATTTAATATAAATATCTTCCTTAAAATTATAGAGAAGTTGATATCATAACCAAATTGAAATGACCAAAAATTATGAGTCAAAACATATATGAAAGAACAATGTTATTACCAAAAACGTAACATTAACAATCGAATTATTTATAAACGGGTAATAAAAGGTAATAATAAAATCATGTATTGTATGATATATATAAATATTATTATTTAATTTATTTTTAATTATATTATATTTAGTATACTACATGATTTATCATGTAACACTAAACTAAAGACTTAACATAATTGATTTCAATGTAACATTCATTTTCTGTGAGAAAAATGTAATATCCACCACTAGTTTCATTTATATCATATATATAATGAACATGAATATTTTTACTGATTATTTTAATTAAAATTATTTTTATTTTCATCTACAATTTATTTTTTCTCTTTCATGGGGTTTATGGTCAAAAGTTACCAACTTCCTAAGGTATTTTTCTCTTATTCTTAATTATTTGAGACATATTATTGTTTATTTCCACATCATCATTTATTGGGTTTCTATAAATCCCCATAGAAAAGTTATATAATGAATTTATTTATCCAAAATATATTTTATAATTGTTTTAATGATACTACATCGTGGGTATTATGTATCAATGTTAATAATGTGGTATTGATTTTAGATTACTATCTAACCATTTATTGAGATAGTGTTTTACTGTGTTTCTTATAATAAAATATCATGATGTATCTCTCAATAAATATATTAATTTTTTTCTCCTTTTATTTTTACATTACATCACATGGTTTCCCTAAATTTACCACTCTTTATGTACTCAATATTTTAATAATAATGTTATGAAATCAATTTTATTTTTGTTTGAAAATAAGCTTTTCATCCAAAACCATGTTTTCTATACATGTTTTCAAATTTTTTTACCTTATTTAATTAATATAAATAATATATAATTACTCATTTATTAATTTTTTAAAATTTATATAATTGGAAACCTCATGTAATTTCCAAAAGTAATTCTAAATTCTCTATTACCAAATATTTAAAAGTAATATTTGTTTTATCAAGTATTACATGAATAGTTTTCCAACTATTGTGAGCAATATTTTAATTAATTATTCATTCACAAGTTTCAAATTTATATTTAAATAAATTTACTTTCATAAGTTTTAAATTTTTAAAATGAATTTTTCTAATTGAGAGGTTTTTTTTCTCCATTAAATTTACAAATTAATCATTAATGATCTGTTTTATTCCTTGATGAAATGCTTTAATGTTAATTATGAATTACTAGGGATATAATCATATGATAACTAGAACATTTTTTATATAAATGGATTATTTTTATGGTGAAAATATTTTTATGATTCATTTTCTCTTCTATGGGTAATACCATACTAAAATTATTAAGATATGCACTTCTTTTCCATGAGTTATGTTTTGATTAAATAAAGATATGATTGTGAAACGTATTTATTTAACTTTTGATATAGTATGATGAAACTTTTTTGTTACCCATTTCAATTGAATGGATATGATATAAATAATTTTTTATTATCTAATGGAACACATATGTATGATTTTCATTATCATATAGTTTTTATGTTATAACCTGGAATAGAGGATGAGTTATAACCACAGATGGTTGGGACATATATCCCCAATGAATCCATTGGGTAAATATTTATCTCACATGAGATAGATAAAATTGGAACAAGGATTTATCCTAGTTTAGTAAGGTTCCTTATACACTATAATAGACATGGTGTAGAACCTTCCCTAATATAATGGTTCAAGATTAAACACATTACACTATGAGGAAATGGATTCCACTATTAATTTTGTTGTGTCCTATCAAAGTTTTGTATTTAATCTTTATGTGACCTAATAATATTTAGGAATTATCATTGACTACTATGTAAATGATTTTCAATACTTATTCATATTCCAAAATTCAATATCTTATGCCAATGTTTTACTCTCGTGACACATGTTCTTTGATTACCTTATGTTTCATTTCTTATGAACAACCCATAATTATGTCAGGAGTCTAAATTATTGTCATTTATATATAGGTCATGGTTTTTGTAACGACCCAATATTTTATTAATGGAAATTCCTCTTGAGAAAATTAAATGTTTTTTTATGGTTATATAAAATATGAGCCTCATTGGATTTATGATTTTGGATTTTAAAATACTGTTATTAATTGTGACCGTTGTTAATATAGGAGTTGGACAGTGATCACATGATTAGTATAAATTTTGGACTTTACCAAATCCGATTTACTCAGACAATGGAAGTGATGGCCTCATCCAGTAGAATTTCCCCGTAGGAAGCCCATTTTCCTGAGATCGATAATAAGGGGCGTCATTGCGCTTCACTCTTGACCAAGCCCAATACGAGCTTAAGATTTAACGGAACTGACTGTGGGAGAAGTGGATGTTAATAGAGATTACCACCCGAGCGATGTTATCCAAGCCACCCCAATATTCTGTCACCATCGCACACCTTACCCTTTGGTCTTATGCAGGTATTATAAGGGGTTATATAAGAAGACCCTTACATTATTACTATGTACATTATTTTTATATAAAGAATGTGCAATAGGTTTATTATAGTTACTTTTTAAATAGTTTTTTAAAGACCAAACTGTATTTTAATTTAATTTTCATCTAAGAGATATATTTTGATTAATTAATGGATTTTTGAATTAAGTAATATTTTAATAAAATATTATTATTATTAATTTACTTTTTATAAAATATAAATTATTGTATAATTTTATGAATGCAATTGTAATTGTTATTACGGTTTGAAAGCTGTTTTTGTTAAAACCCATGAATTTTTGATAAATGTCGGTTTTTATTTTAAATGAAAAGATTCCAATATTTAAAGAATTATTTAGATAAAATGAATATTATTTTTGGAATGAGGACGTCAAAATTATCCAATGGTTAATTTTTTATAATTTTCTAAGATAGTCGAATTTTTTGGGTAAAAATTAAATACCTTTTAAATATATAATGTGTTTTATGAAATCATAATGACCCAATAGTGATGTATTGAATAAATATAAACATTATGTTTGGCCAATATATGTTTTTCAAAAAAATAATGCGATTCTGGGTTTGTTTGATTTATTTTACAAAGCTTTAGTAGAACCTTCAAGACTTATAAAACATTTTTTCTTTTTAAATTGTTTTCCTTGAGAGTGTAACCCAGTACCACATAACCTACCCTATTATATTAATATGTTTGTCCATTTAAAATATAATATATTGTTTTCCACTCCTATTTAGAAAACCTATGGGCAAAAACCATGGGCATGTTTGTGATATTGATTAGTTTAATGTGTGGTGACCGAAACCTAAATAATAAAGAATTTCCTATCCTTTGCAATATAAACCCACCCATGCTCCCACTTATTATTTATGCAAAGTGGTTGGAGTTTTTCCAACTCCATCACTCCTCTCCCTAAAATCCTACCATGGTTTTCCAAGATCCCATGAAGCCTCTATCAAGCCTCTCCCAAGCTTTTGGGATCACACTTCCAAGTAAGGAATTTCTTTCTTTCTCATTTTTCCAATTTTCTTTAAGTTGTTATGCCCTTTTGTTTTCAATTACAAATAACGGGGTATGATTTCTCACGTCACCATAATTTACTATTTATTTTGGTATTATTGAAGACCCCTTTCTCTCTCATTAATGCCTCCCATGTACACCTTTTACCATGCTGAAATTCATAGAGGGATTTCTCTCATCTCTTTCACGTCAAAGTAATTATTTTGTATTATCCATATAAATTCCATTACATTTTTTAGGATATGTATCTAAATGACCCCCTTACTATAAATTTCATTTAAATATTTTGAGAAAAACATTTTATCTCATCAACCAATTTCTTGAATCCTTATGTCACGCTGTTATGTTGTCAAAATTACGACACATTTTTCCAATCCAAGATCATTGTGTACTGAATATCATACCCATGTCTCTATAAAGTGTATTCAACTTTATGCACATATACATATTGAATATAAATTTCATGTATTTTTTAACTCATTACTTAATTTTAGGATAACTTATTATTTTTATTGATTCCATGATATATGATCCATGTGGAACACTTATGCATGAAATGAAATCTTTAAGAAGGGTGCGCCTTGATAGCATTACAATGCATTGGTAAAGTATTGTATCATGATATGTCATGTGAAATGGGTTTTCAATCATGCTTATTCAATTGCAATGAGGTTTTACTCATGCTTCATGTTCAATGATGGTTTACTCATGCTCCATGTGCAATGACCCTTGGATCATCTTAATTCCATGTTACTTGTTGTTGCCACATTTCCATGTTATGATTATCATAATTTATCAGGACTTTATGTTTATTTTTCTCTTATAATCCATTTATATTCCTATTGACTAACATTTATTGTATTCCTTATGTTATTCCATGTTTATTCCCTTACTGGGCTTTATTGCTCACCCTTTTCTTATGCATGTCCTCATATTATCCCATGCAGTGCTAAGTACGAGGGAATATAGTGGTCATGTAAAGGATGTTTTCAATAAATATGTTGTATGTTTTATGTTCTATGATATTAGAAAATGTTCTTAAGCCCCATATACACTAGACCTCTTGATCTTTTATGTTGTATCAAGTGAAGAGTTTAGGTAATAAATCAGGTATAAGTTTGTAATAAAAAAGAAGGGTTATTATAGTTGGTATTAGAGGATTTGTTTAGTTATTTTTGGGATTAAGATTTTAAAACACTACTTAATCCTTATAGACAAAAATATGTATAATAAAATCACCTATAAGATTAGGTGAGTAATGATTAATATATTTATCAAGAAAATATATCCATGTCTGGATATGAGAAGGTAGAGGCAGCTCTTGCATAGATGTACCTAAGGGTGAAAACCCTGAAAAGGATTTTCAGGCTTGAACCAAGGTATCCTGGTATATGACAATGGGCGTTGTTACACTCTTGGTTATGAAACATTTGGGGGATATTCATTGTTTAATTCACAATCTGAGTATGAACCCTTATTAAGGGAATTAAAAAAACCCCTATAATATATGTTTGAATGTAGATCATGTATAGCCTAAATTAAAGCCTCTAGACACATAAGTCAAGCAATAAAAGTAATTTATAAGTCATCTATTTTTGTCTATGGATTACACCACATGTGTTACCCTTAATTTTCCATTCATTAAGGAATAATAAATCATCAGACATCAAGTAGTTTAATATCTCAATTTTATAATGTCTAGAGGGTAACTCAAAATTTGATATGTTTTGTTAGCAGGATAAAGGATAGTTTTGATATGGAAGGGGAAGAACCTAATACAAAAATATTGTCCCTTACTGAGGACTTACTATCTATAATTATTTTGAAGTTATGCTCACAGAGTATCGAAACCTTTTCCAATGTCCAACATTCTTGCAAGACACTCTACGACATATCATACACCTCTTCCATACCACAGATTCATCCAGGATCATGGATCACTTGTGGTCAAAACATAAGATCCCAAATCTCTCAACTATCTCGGAAAGGGAGGTACTATCAGAGTATTTTAAAATACTTTACCCTGCCCAGAGACTGTGATGCACTTATTGATTTTAGGATAGCTGCCGAAGTGGGACACCTCCGAGCAGCCTATATGTATATAGTCTCGGAATCCAGTGTTTTTGGAAACATTTCCAATATATTAGAAGAACCATATTTTTGAAATTTAAAAGATGACCCTTTCAGACTATTTTACAAAAACATGGTACATGTTGATGTTTTTAAAATTTATGTTAAAAACAATTATTTTCGAAAAGCACATAATATTTTATACTAGTATAATCCAAGTTGAATGGACTGTGTCTGAACTAAGGAACTGGAAGTCATTGTATGTGAATTGAGGTATTTTTGAACAAGGTGGACACTATCTATCCATGATCGACATTATAATGAGGGTTAGGGAATACTTAATGGTGGTGGGTAAGAAACTCTGAAGTTGTGTTTAAATTTCAGAGTTCTTTTTGTATGTAATAAAATTGCGAGGACACAATTTCTTAAGGGGGAAAGACTGTAACAGCCAAACATTTCTTTAATGTAAACTTATCTTGATATAATTAAATGTTTATTATGGTTATATAAAATGTGAACATCATATGCTTTATCTTTCTATATTTTGAAATACCATTATGAATTGTGATCGTTGCTAATATAGTCATTGAATAGTTACCACATGATTAGTATAAATATAATTCTTTAAAAAATCAAATTTACTCAGATAAAATAAGTGACGAACCCATCTAGTATACTTTCCCAATAATAAGCCCATTTTTTGGTTCTTAGAAAGGAGGTGGCATCATTGGGCTTCACTCTTGACCAATCCCAATCTGAGCTTAACCTTGAGCGGAACCAATTATGGGAGAAGTGGAAGTTAATTGAGATTACAACCCGAGCGATGTTATCGGAGCCACCCCAAGAGTCTATCACCATCGAACACCTTACCCTTCAGCCTTATGAGGGTGTTATAAGAGGTGATGTAACAAGACCCTAGCACCATTATTATGTACATTATTTTTATAATAGGAATTCACATTCAATTTATTACTGTTACTTTGTAAATAGTTTTTAAAGAGAAAATATTATTCTTATTTAATATTCGAATAAGAAATATATTTTTATTAATTAATAAATATTTGAATTAAAAAATATTTTAGTAGAATATTGTAATTAATAAATATAAATGATCTTATAATTTTATGAATGAAATTGTAATTTTTATAATGTTTTTGAAAGTTGATTTTCTAAAAACCCACGAATTTTATATAAATATTGGTTTATATAATAAAAGTAAAAATCACATATTTATAAAATTATTTCGATTAAATGAACATTAATTTTGGAATTAGAGAGTCGAAATTATCCACCTGTGAATGTTTCATAATTTTCTGAGACATTCGACTTTTTCTATAAATATCAAATACCGTTTAATATATAATGTGTTTTATTACATCATAATAACTCAATAATGATGTAATAAAATAATATAAAAATTATTTTCGGTAAATATATGTTTCAAAATTAAAATAATGTGATTTTGGGTTTGTTTGATTTGTTTTACAAAGCTTTAGTAGACCCTTCAAGGTTTATAAAACATTTTTTCTTTTTAAATTGTTTTCCTTGAAAGTGTGACTCACCTCCACATAAGCAACCCTATTATTTTAATAAGTTAGTAAATTGGACTTATATAATATTTTTTTCACTCCCCATTGTAAAAAACCTTCTAAAAAAAATAAAGGCTGGTTTGTGCTATATATTAGTTTAATGTGTGGTGACCTAAACATAAATAATAAATAATTCCCTATCCTTTGCTATATAAACCCACCCAATATATCACTTCATCTTCCCTAGAAGCCTTTTGAGTTTGACCAAACCCTACCCTCATCTCTCTATAATCCTGCCATGGTTCCCCAAACTCTAAATAATCCTCTCTCGGGCCCCTCTCAATCTTTTGGGATCACACTTCCATGTAAGGGATTTATTCCTTTCTCATTTTTGTCTAATTTTATTCAAGTTGTTACTCCCTTTCGTTTCAATTAAAAATGTTTAGGTATTATTTAGCACCTCCCCATACAGTCCTATTTATTTTTGGATGATGGGAGACCGCTTTCTCTATCATTAATGCCTCCCATGTACACCCATTACCATGTCAAAAATCCCTGAGGGATTTCTCCCTTCTCTTTTACGTCCATGTAATTCTTTTGTATTATGCATCTAAATTTCAATACATTTGTTGGGAAATGTATCTATGTGAACCCTTATTATCTATTTCATGTACATATTATGATACCCCCTTTTTATCTCATCAACTATTTTCAGAAATCCTTATGTCATATTGTTATGCTGTCGAAATTGCATCGTGTTTTTCTATGCCAAGATCATTGTGTAGTGAATACCATACCCATTAATATATTAAGGATATTCAACTTTATGAACATATACATATTTAATGGTACATTCATTTATTTTTTCCATATTACATAATTGTGGTATAACTTATGATGTTGATTGATTCCATGTTATTTGATCTGTGAGGCACACTTATGCAAGAAATGAAATGTTTAAGAAAGGTGCGCCCTGATAGCGATCCAATGCATTGGGTAAAGTATAGAATCATGATAAGTCATGTTAAATGGGTTTTAACTCATTATAATTCAAGTGAAACTATTTTTTACTCATGCTTCATGTGCAATGCGGGTTTATACATGTTCCATGTGTAATGAGCCTTGGCTCATGCTAATTCCATGTTAAGCGTTGTTGCCACATTTCCATGTTATGATTATCATGATTTATCATGCCTTTATATTTATGTTTCTCTTATGCTCCATTTATTTTCCTATTGACTAACATGTATTGTATTTATCATTTTATTCCATGTTTATTCCTTTAATGGGATTTATAGCTCAGTTTTTTCTTATACATGTCTTCAGGATATTCCTTGCAATGCTAAGTACGAGGGAATGTCATGGTCATGTAAATTTTTTTTTCAATAAAGATGTTATGTGTTTTATGTTCTATGATATTATTTAATGTTCCTATGCCCTAAAGACACTAGACCTCTTGATCTTCCATGTTTTATCAAGTGAAGAGTTTTTGTAATAAATCATGTTTATGTTTGTAATAAAAAATTTGAGTTGTCATAGTTTTAATATGTTATTTCCATGGTCTCACACCATTATGTTCACATTATGCTTTCTGGACTCCCTTTTTTCTATTATTGAGCATTTTAGGTCACACATTTTTATGTTTTATTTAAAAATGTTAGAAAAAATGGGTTTCTGTATTGTATGTTTCTAAAGTGCACTAAAGGGGAATATCATGATTGGTGAAATTAATTATCTTTCATGAATTATTAATATTATTTCCATATTTATAAATGCACTAGACTATTGTTGCCCTCAACTGTGTTCTTGTGTAATGTATTGAATTTTCCTTTAAAAATATGAGATATATTTGTATGAAAATCCAACGATTTTATTTCTACCCTAGGATTGTAATGTATATCTCTCAATAGAGGCCAATCATAGATACAATACCATATCCAAGAGACCTTATAATATATACCAAATGTAATTATATATGTTAAAGAGGAAAATATATGTTGATTTTTGAAAAGGATTCACACACAATATGAAGTCACATTAAACATCACTAATATTTTTTAAAAAAAATGGGATGTCGATGCAGCCTTGCATAAGATTATGTGAACTCAATAAGATCTATATAAATACTAATTACGTCCATAATATGATCGATGACTTATTTGAATGACATTGAGGATCAAAATAATCCTCAAAATTGAACATTCATTCTAGATATTAAAAGCTGAATGTGGAGGGAAATCATACGAAAAACATATCGATTATTTCAATATATAAACTATGAGTTCATAATGTTTGATATTTGGCATAAAATTTAATTTTCAATAATTATTCCCATAAATTATAGATTCTTTATATAAAAACATGATGAATTATTTGTTGCCTTTATTAAAAATATTTTTATAAACTGTTTGATCAAGGAAGAAAAAGAGAAATATCTAAAGGCTCTATATGAAATTTTAATAACTTAAATGTTATATCAAAATATCACAAAGTATTTTATATAGACTTATTAGGTCATGTTGTTTTTTAATAAGACCGAAATTTAGAGAAATTCTATAGATTCACAAAAAGAGATTGGAAATTAGGGAATTTCTCAAACCAAATAATTCAAAGTGATGTATAGTATTATTGATATTTTTGATACTACCTACTCTTTTTTTGAAAATTTTGATGATTTCAAGTAACAATAAATATGTTACCACTAAAGGGGGTAATGTATCTCAAGATAGAACAATGTTATGTAATATTTACGAATAAAGATTACAATTTATTCAATATACTTGTACTCACAATTTTTCATATAGAGAATGAATTTTTATAAAAAATGATTTGTTAAAAGAATTCCTCAGTTGAAGAATAACAATAAATAATGATGTGAAGGTATTTGTGTCTTGATATTTTAATATCAATAAAAAAACTAGCTGGATCATAAATTAGATTTATCATATATAGAGAGACGTCTAACTTAAATACCGATCATATGAGATTAAAGTATATATTGACACAAAAAGATCTTCACTTGTTTCAATGAAGTTGATTTGAGTTGATCAAATACTTTGATTTTATAATTAAATACCATTATGACAGAATAATATGGTAATATATTCTCATGATATAAATGAATCTAATACCCTATCAATTATCAATATATTGAAATAACTTTTACATTTTTATGTGAAATGAATGAATTATGAAATTAAAAAAAAATGGAACACATACCTTTCCCATTGGATTTAAAAATAATTTATCAATGAGAAATTCTTTGATACCTAACGGTATATTTTTGTGCATCCAAATAATGTTAGAGAAATAAAATAATTTCATATTCTTGATCACAATAATGATAATGATGATGTAAATAATTTTCTCAAAACACTATATTTTTCAACGTCATCAGTGATAAAAAATTATGTATTTAATAATGCATATAGGTCATATATCCTCATTAATATTGAATGAAAAAATATGTTATAAGTTATTTTAGAGAACTTATCATTGAAAAATATTAATATAGAGAGTAATGAGTACATCAAAAAGTTATTAGTTTGCATGAAATGAAATGAATAGTGTCTTATTCATAATGATTCAATATAACATTTCTTGTACCAAATTATGCATTGGATAACATCAGTATTGACTTTTTAGTGGGCCTTCTGAATACATATTATGAAAACAATTTAAAATAGGTTATTGAAGATGAACTCAATTATATTATCCACTTCATCACTATTTGTGAAAACTTATTATTCAATAAACATTACAATGTATACATAATTGTTCTATTGAGTAGAAATGAGAAACAACATTCAATAATTTTATATTGACATCTAGGGATCACCTATTTGTTTGAGAGTATTCATAAAAAACAATTGATATCTGATTTTTTTCTTCTACAAAGACTATCAATCACAAACTAAAGGAAAATCTGATCAAACTATTCAGTCACACAATGAAATTATATCAAATTTATTTATCTATTTAAAAGGAGGCCTTGATCAATATAATACATTGGTATATTTTATATACATCAACAAATTATACTAAAGTATTTAGATTTATCAAAATGAATATTTAAATTGCATAGGTGTACAACTCATGTATGTTGGGATGAATTTTGTGAATGGAAGTAGATTGTACATTAACTATTATAAGATATGATATAAATGTTCAACGTCGTTCACCAACAAAATAATACTTTTTAGAGATAAATAATTTCTATGCTGTAAATCATCAAGGATACCTGGTGTATGATGTTAGAGACCATGTTAATCATTAAATATATCCCTAAAATAGAGTCATGTGGTTTATAATTTAACTTATTTTTAGACCCATATAAATTCCTCCCTTTTAGATCCTTTATAGCATATGATTTATGGAAAGTATACTAGAACATAAACTAAAACCAGTTTGTGTTCAAGATGTGATCCATATATATTTTTTAAATAAGTACATACTAATTCCCCCAATTGTATTCAATCAATTAGTGTTATAAAATTTTCACAATATGACTTATGATGAGTAGTTTTTGAAGATGTTGGACCATAGAGACATTATATTATGCAACAAGTCAACTCACAGTGTAATAATACATTAGATAATCCGTATGTATGATATGGAAACATCGGAACGAATGGTTTAAATGACAAATAAGTACAATTATCTATTCTAAAATGGGTATATGTGCTGAAATCTTGTGGATGACATTTTTAGTGGGGGAATTATATTTAAAAAAATTATATTTGGATTTTTATTTCTATATAAACATGTTCATCACATTAGGAATATATTACAGTATTAAACAAGGTCCACACATAATAAAAAATAAATTTTTTTTATTTTATTAATTAAGAAACCTTTATTTATAGAATAAATTTAACCAATAGAACATAAAATTTTATATTGTGAAAATAATTACAACAGAAATAGAAATTGAATTTTATGATCTTTATGATCTTCTAGAAATATCAATTTAGAAAACAATACTAAAAAATAAATAAAAAATTTTAATTCTAATATATATTTCTTCTTTGGGAACTCTCATACTATATGTTGGCTCAAAATTAACGAAGAAGTTTATGAAAATAGAAACCCTATTCTAGATTGTTATAGAGTACTGTTACATGATACTACTTGAACCATGGTAAAATTATTTTACAAAAGTTTTGGAAGCGAGGTGCCACTAGAAGAAAATTACTAGGGATTCATTTTGAATATTCTAATGTAAATGTTGTAATATTGGAGGTATATGTGGATAGATTTTGGATTAACTTCATGGGATTACATGATTGTAGTTAGAATCCTAAGCCCTTCATGGTGATTCATAGTGATCTAGGAATAATATTGATTTTATCTTTTTAGTATAAATGGGATAACTTTATAGGTTTATTGAGAGTCTAATCACGCATATTATAACAAATATGGGAGTTTATGATATTGGTTGGGTCAATCGTGGTGATATTCTTACAGAGTTCTTCATTTTTTCTCGTTTTGATAAAATTACAAACCATGTTCCTTAACCATAGTAAATTTAATTTAGATATCTTAGAACATAGAGATTCCTTCACCAATGGTTACCTTTCATGATAAAAAATAATTATTAATGTATTAATCATTATATTAGATTTTATATCAATGATATTTTTAATAAATTTCTATCAATCCTGAATTATTAGTTCCATGGTCACAATTTTTTTTGATAATACTAATGTTTTATGATATAATATTGGTGTAAAAATAGAATAATTATCCCCAATTTTTTTATTTCATCAGAATATTTTTTCTATAAGATAAATTATTTATTTATAAAAATAATAATAATTACTAAAAATAAATTTTAATTTTCAAAGGCTAAAATGATGATTAATTAAATTATCTTCTTTCGTTTTTTAGATTTTATATTCTATAAACTAATAAATTAATAGGTGGATTAATATAATAGTATGAATGGAATTAATTTATAATCAAATATAATTCAATTTTTTTGAATACTATTATTTCATGATTTAATTTGTAAAAAATAATTTATTCAATATTTTAACTGAAAAAACACCTCACATCATGTTACACAATCTCCCTTCCTATGGAAAAAAATTTATCATTTCCAAATAACTACCTAATAAACATCTCATATTTCTCTATGTGATGTTATCAGAAATTAGCGGCCATCCAATCCAAATCACTCAAGGATTTAATCACATAACAAATGAGTAGATATCCAATGAAGAGGTAACACCAATCGTCTTCTTCTAATAAATTTTAATCGTCTATCCCAAGAAACATTAGTTTCTAACATAAAAAAATATTTTATTCCTATGTATATAAACAATTTATTTATTTATTTCTATTGTAATTATATAAATATATTTAATTTATATATACTCTCCGGTAATCATTTTGAAAAACCCTATTGATGTTCAATTTCAAAAAATGATGATGGAATTATCAATTCCTTACTTATCACCAAATATAATAATTGTAATTGTAGAATATATATTATATTCAAATTTGAATTATTTTATTCTATTATTTTTAATGTAATTTGTTCAAAAAAATTAAAATGAATATAATTAAGAAAACTAAAATGAAAAAGGATAATGCACTGAAAACCTGACATTAAACCATTTTATCTATTACCAAAGAACAATACTAAATAATATATATGGGTTATAATTGCTATAGAATTATATAAATTAATATGATAACCATATGGGGTTTTTATCAAATAAATATATATTTACTATATAGGAGTGTAATTGTGATGAAATAGAATACGACATATTGTAAGTGGAATATATCTCACTCATCAAAAGGATTGAATTTATTTATTTAATATTAATTAAAAAACATTATATATATTTTATAAACAAATTTTCATATTAATTTTTTTATAAAAAATTTTTAAGGACCCATATAAGTCTAAAGTATTGATCTCAAACATCTAGTATGAATACATTTTTTTAAATTCTCTAATGAGATTCTATCTAGAACATAACCTTTGGATTATATATTTTTAGATGACATTTAATCAAATTTTTTCAATATATTTTCTTTCCAAATTCTCATAATAATTTTCTTTTTGTCATCTCCAGGGTACATACTGACATATTTATCAATTATTATCTACTTAATCCTTATAATATTCATAAATAGACTCTTTCTCCTAACACATTAATTTTTGGGTTTATCCCATATATCTCTTTTTTTTTAGCATGATTCTTCCAAATTCCTATTTATTTAATTCCCATTATTCACTAAGGGTTATTATTGATAATAATTTATTGGTATAAATACTAAGATACCTTTCTATTTTTTTCTGAAATACTTTTTCCAAAAAATTTATTCAATTATTCTTATGTTTATTCTAATCATATATGTGAAATGTGATATTTCAATAATAAATTATATATTTAATTGTCCAAAATTATGTATTACAATACATTTTTTGGAAGGTAAATGTTTTATTCATTATTATATTCTATTTGATACATTTTAAAAAAATTATTTTATCATGCTTTTATTTCATTTCAATATTGATATAGTTTTTTTATGTAAAAGCATGATAATGAATATTTAATGATGTGATGGGTGGAACTTGTAATATATACCTCACCAATGAATTGGTTAATGAAATAGATCTCATGATATTATTTCTATTAACAATTAAATTGAACATAACTTTTTTCACATTTTAGAAAGTAATGATTGGTACAAATATGTTATTTGTGGACATGTTCCTATATTCATTAAAATATTTTTTGTTGGTTTTTACCAAAAATTCATGATGGTTCATTATTATTTATATAAATCATTCCATGCCACATTCAACTGACCCTCGTATGATTTTGATGATGATACTTTTGTAATGAAAAGACGATGATGATTAGGATCACCCAAAAATTATATTACATCATATATAGGATTCTAATCTATTATACCTCCCATAAATATTGATTTATCTCAGAGTATTATTAATTTATTTACACTGTTCATTATCTTTAAAAATAGTATTGTGAAATTTTTTATGGTGACTTTGTGTTTGTTTTAATATAATGTTTAAAATATATTTTGTAATAATATTTAGTGAACCAAATTTTCTAAATACCCTCTAAAATTATACAAAAGATTATATTATTTTGATATAGATTATATTTAATTTGATTGCATAATAAATTATAATTTTTTTTGTTTTTTTTTTCATATTATATGCATGTGATAACATTATTCCACACTAAGAAAATTCTATTGTACAAGGAATACCATCACTACTACTGGTTCAATTTTCAAACTTGAACCTACCCATGCATGAAGATCTTACGATGGATAAAATCACATATAACATTGGAAATAAATATACACCACATACCATATACTTTTGAATATATTCTCATTAAGTGTTATATCATGATTCCATTTGTGTAGGGATAAATAATAAAACTACAGAAAAGTAACTAAAATAGGAGTCTCAGCTCAAACTCAAAAAAATGACAACAAAATTATAAAAATATGGAAATGAATATTTGAATAATATAAGACTCACTTGGTTAGAACTCATGTAATATATGAAATTAATAATAGAAAACTAATAGGGGATATTTTCTCTTATGAAGGAGAGAAATATGAGAGTGGGTATGTTGTTATGTTCTTGGCCATAGGGAACCCTATCTTAAATAATAAACCTAATTAATTACTGAAAAATAAAAATTAAAACACCCTAGGCCATGCTAGAACTTAAATTGGTTAGACTGTGGAACTCGACCTATATCAAGGTCAATATAACAAAACAAATAGTTCTTTTTTTCCACAAAACCAACATTAATGACCTTTTTTCCCAAAAACGTATCACAACCAAAAACATTTTACTCATACCATCCATGATTTAATTATTACACATATTTATGCCAATATTATACTATAATTATCATGTACCAAAAAATAATCCATTACATATTTTGTAATGCTAGGACTTTAGAATGTGAATTTTCAATAGGAGTGAGGGTATTGTTTATTTTTTAAGGGAGAGGTATTTTTTGTAAAAAATAAATAAAATATAATTTATTAATTAAAAAATTACATAGTTATATTATTTGACATTATAGATTACATTTTATTAAAATTAAATTATTTTATGACATTTACATCGAGAAAGAATTGAATTTATTAATTTAACCAAAAAATAGAAATAATTTAGTATTTTAATTGTATATATTGTATTTCTAGACATTAAAAAATATATTATAAGTTTTAAAGTATAGTTTACTGGTAAGAATATTTTTATATTATTACATAAGTTTATGAATATGATAACAAATTTATGATTAATTATATAATTGTTTAATCAATATTAAAAAAATATTAATATTTCAATAGATATATTTTTATTATTATTCAATGAAGTAATGTTATTCATAAAATTACAAAAACAATAAACTTAGTGTGATAGACCTAATTAGTTAATTTTTAACCCTTGTGTGTTTCCATGGAACCTTCTACTCATA
Organism: Viscum album; assembly: GCA_963277665.1. Lineage (NCBI taxonomy): Eukaryota > Viridiplantae > Streptophyta > Magnoliopsida > Santalales > Viscaceae > Viscum > Viscum album. The sequence goes on along the minus strand of OY728158.1, from coordinate 1,005,233,722 downwards.
GAAGGCCTAATGTGAGTCTAGAGGGGTTTTCCATGTAAAAGACGGAATCCAAGAGAATACACAATGTTGAAGGTGTGTTGAACTCATGTTTTTTTTAGTTCATGACTTTTTTAAGAATGGTTAATGGAATGATTCATGATTTCTATAAATTTTATAATAATGTATTGAGGTAATGTATTTTTCAGTGATATTTCAAATTTGATGATTACCTGTTTTTTAAGTATTATACACTGGGTAAATCCCCCATGAAATATATTAATAAAAGGAATACTAATTTTTATTTTCTTAAAAACCATATTGTAAATTAGGTTTATGTAAACCACATGAATAGTTTCATAAGATTTTCATTTTTCTTTCAATTGGTATCAATCGACAGATTCAATTTTTGATTTTTGGTTATATAAGATGGGTTTTACCACTGTTACTTTTCTGTTATTATCATTAAGATTTAGTTACCTACCATTCTTTATTACATATATTGTAGGATAATATCTTATGTTTCTAACGTGGTTTTCATTTCTATATGATAGTTTGGTTTTGTTGAGGAATTTGTGGTGTGTTTTTATTTTTATGGTATAGGTTTTTGGAGATCTACAATGATTGTATGTTCTTGTGGAATGAACATTGATACCATGGAGCTAGGAGATTCATTGCTTCTCTATATATTTACATGCAATTGTAAATTGATCTTTCATAAAAAATTTGGATCAAAATGGAATTTTTAATGACACACAGTTTTTATACATCAATGCTAAATCTAAGTAGATTAATATTCATATTACAAAAAAACTATTCTAGAATCATACATGTTTAGTATCTCTAGAAACATTGAATAAAAAAAGTTTTCATTAAACTTCTACATTATCTCCCACTTATTCATTTATAACTTCAACCATTTTTTGACATATTAAACCTAATTATTTTCCTAGAATCCCAAGGAAAGTAAACATAAGAAAAGCATGATCTCATACACTTAGTAAGGTTAAATAATGGTAGTACTTCATAACATCAAAACAATGCAATAATAATATGAATATAATAGTTAAAAATCATAACCCTCATATCAAATATATAAATCCCAATCCATCAATACAATTTATAAAAAGTGAATCAAAAGAGGATATCATGTCATTATACATCGAATTGTGGGAAGTACATAAGAATAGAAAATAATTTCATTATTAGAAATGAATATTTTTATGACTATATTAGTGGAGTGGATTCACTCCCAAAACATTCATATTATTCAAGGTTTATTCCCAATACTATTAAGGAGGACAAAGTCTTATACTAAACCAATTTCACATCTTGTTCCAATATGTCCAGAACTGAGTACAATACCAATTCCATTAATGTCTATCTCATGATACATACTATCATTACCCTATTCATTTGAGGTAGATATAGTTCACACCTATCACGTAATAAAAAAAATATATATTTGTGCAACAATAACATAAATAATTCATCATATAAGAACCCTATAAAAAATAGGTTTCGAAATCATTTCATCAAAGCGTAGCCCATTGAAATGAAATGGGATAATAACTATCAACCAATAATTAAAAAACAGGAAAGGAAAAATGATTATTAACATGAATAATATCCCCATAAATGAATACGTAACATCAAAAAATGTTATCTTAAATTCAAAAAAATTTAGATATCACTTGAAATAAATCTTGATGAAAAAATTATTTATATTGTTAAAAAATAAATTAAAACAAGAAAAATAATTAGAAAACCTTTTACAAAGAAAATAAATTTAAATTTATTGAAAATAATATTTTGAAACCCATTTCAAAATAATATTGATATCATTTTCTGTGAATATGGATAAAAAATAATCTAAAAATACTTTTGAAAGTACTTTAAAAAAATCTCTTGAATAAAAAAATGCTGATCGATGTGATAATAAAATTACATGAGACACATAATATAATAAAAATAATTACATTCATGATAAACCATGAAATTGGTATGTATATACAACTCATAAATGAATATAGTTATATAACACCACATGTGTCTCAAAGAAGAAAATTGTTTAAAAAATTATCTTACTGATTTGGTAACATTAAAAACATAACACCCATGAAAGAGTTATCATAAAATGGATATTTAGATACCCTTTAATTAAATTTGAAGAATAATATATTACTACCACAAGACATATATGCACCACACAATTTAAATAAGTGGTGAATAAGGTATATATCTCGCAAAACAAAAAGAGAGATGAGAAACCCTTACCTCTTGCTTCCCAATAATTTTTCATACTTTAATCTCATGGTATGATAGCCTCAACTGAGTTGGCGAGGAGTCGACAAGTGAATCTAAGAGACTAGAGTTCAAATTGGGATATAGAAATAATGTTCGTGTGCTGTAGAAGTACTGTAGAAGGAAATGCAGCAGTATTATATTAGAAACTATTTAGTATTGTAGGAGGAAGAACCATTCATCCATATTGAATTTTGGGCCACCCAATGCCTTCGGGCCAGCAAGGGTTTCAGGCCACCTCTTGGCCTTTGAGCCACCTCAAGGCCGTTGGGCCACCTCTAGGCCATCAAGACACCTCAAGGCTTTCAGGGCACCTGAAATTGTGATTAATAGACCGAGATGACTCTAAAAAGAGCATACCTTAGAAGAGGAATCAGAGCAAGAACCTTCACCATAATAGAAGCTAATGGATTTGGAATAAATAGAGGGTATGAAATTGCTATTGGGACCATCCTGTGCATGCATAGGAATCCTAGATGAACATCAATGTAATGGTGAAGAGTTGACATCACGATGTAGAAGCTAATGAGGAACAGTTAAAACTAGTTATAGTGTAGATATATTCTCTATGACCTACAGGTCATGTAATATCTATGATTAATTTTATTTTAAGGGTTCCCCTTAATCCCTAGAAATAGGGATTATCAAAAATCAATAAAAAGAAGGCCTTCACGCCATTCAGGTTTTATATGAACCGCATGTAGAATAGTTTAATGAAAGATATTAATTAATTAAAGAACCATATCTATATTTAAATTATATTTATATGATATTTTATGACATCTTAAAAACCATTAATTTATAATATTTATTGATTATAATTGTTTCTGGGGATTTTGTTTCTCAGTTTTCATGTTTGGTACATTTGGGTATACATATGGATAATGAAGTATAATGTAACTAAAACATCAAAGGATTATTTAAATGGTGTTAATTCCATTATGCAGTTTTAATGGTCCAATTTATCAAATTTATTTCATAAATATGGATTTTTCATTTGATAATATGTTAATGATAAATGTTAAGTTTATTTTGGTGGTTTTTTTGAATACAGTGATCCAATTTCAATTTATTTATTTTTATGAGTATATATTAAGTATATTATATAAAATTTGTTATAATAAACCTATTAATTTTTTAACTAGTATAATATTTATATTACCATCCCTGAAAGAGGAAATGTATACCGAACAACATTATTTAAGGAGGTGATTAACAGACATAATTTGAATAATAGATTAATTTCATTGAATAGGAGGGGTTAAAAAAGAGAAGGATATAAGATATTTCTTTAACAACATAAAATTATTGTATGTAAATGATTCTATAAATATTAATCCACTTTGGAAGAATTATATCAGGATTAATTAGAGGATGATATGAAATTAAGAGAGGTAGATTGAGAAATTTACCTTTTGAATATGGCCATCTTGAGAGACCCATGAGGATCATTGACATGGTTTTTTGGTGAGATCAGAATCACATGGAAATTATGAGAGTGATTATGAGATGTTTTGGTGTATAATGTATTATATATTTTTATTATGGGTCTAAATGGTGTTGTGAGATTTGGTATTTATTCTTTGGGAGATGTGTGTGTATGTAATTAAAATAATGAATATTTTTTTAAAGTTAGTGACATTGATGTGGAGTTAAATTCCACGACATTAGCTGTAAATTTGTATTTCAAAGGATGGATAGGGTATATAAACACCTATAAAAACCATTAAATGTTTTAGTTTATATGTATTTTAATCGTTTACCATTTTAAAATTAATGTGTTCTCTTTTTTACCTTTACCACTGTAAATAATGTTCTTACAACAGTACCGATTTTCAATAAAAATGAAATTGAACATACATTTTTTTTGTAAATAATGATTCCAATTATGGAAAAAATTTTAAACCATTAATTTCACACAATATGAAATATTTTATTTAATCCTATTCCTATCGAAACAATGAAAATATTGTTTTAATTAGAACTATTCAAATGTTTGTATTGTTTTGATAACCAATTTCATTGTAAAATTAATTACAATGACTTAAATTGGGTATTATTATTTATAATTTATTTAATTAATCTTTAATACCAAATTAAAACTTAGTTATACTATATAAATAAATTTCTTGAAAAATAAAATTCCAATTAAAATATAGTATTTTTCACTATTAATCAATAAATAATGATTTTTAGAAAAACACCAACAATTCACCAAAAGATAATTTTCATATACTCATTTAGAAAATAACATTTATTTCTTCATATAGAACTTATTAATGTTTCAATATTTATTTTTTAAATAAGTTTCCCAATGAAGGTAGCACTACTACCCTTTAGAAAACATATTCCTTTTTATGCATAAAATTAAACATATTATTATATTATTCCTATCACACATATTGAATTAAATTTAAAAAAATCATTTAGTGAATATATAAAATATAAATATTTTTTATATAGGTCATAAATATTTATTAATTCATGTTATTATGATAAAATATCATTCTGGGAAGAAAATAGTTTTTTTTATAAAAACACATCCTTTAACATCAATTGGCTTTCAATTATATTTAAAATTAATTGGTATCCAAATTATTTATTTTATGATAATGTGTGAAATATATTATTATAATTTAGTCATTATCATTCATTACTACTATACCAATGGATAAGTGATGATGATTATATTAAAATAAAAAAGTTTTAGTGTTCCTTTAAGCTTGATGTTTTCTACAAAGTATTTTGTAAAATTGATTATTTGTTTTAAAAAAATAGAATAAAATATTGGGGGTGTAAAATTTTACTCCCCTAAAAATTAATTTCGTCTTCAAATTTTGTTACTCGAATATAAACATATGAGGATACCTTTTCCTCATCAAACCCTCATGTTCCCATACAGATTCTTCAAATTAGTGATTTTTTTCCAAAAAACATTAACCAAGTCTGTGATATTGTTTTGTTGAATATTATATATATGATACATAACATCTAATAATAATTAATCATAAAAAATATCTTTCTCTAGTAGAATAACAATATATTTGTGTACATGTGAAGGTAAATTATGTACATACTCAGTTGAGATACATGGAACACAAAATGAATGTTAGAGAGATATCGTTGAACCATCACATGATAAGATAGTATCCTAATATCGTATTTATTTTCATGAAATCATATCCTAAAAATTTGAAATATCAATAATTAAATAAAATAGGGGTGTATGAAATTTCTCTTTGGTTAAAACCCACATTAAAAAAGGGTTAATAAAACATCCCCATGAATGAGGGAACGAAATCAGAAATGATCACCACATAAATATGATTTATATTAGAAGAACATTAATTGAAAGTGGAAACATAGAAATGGAATAAAATTATAATTTTCATGTTTTTATGGGGAATTATATAGAATATGGTCATTATAAGGTTAATGAACACATTACCACAGACTAGATAGGTCTGAAAATCTCATTAATATCATAAAAATGATTTTAATTGGATATATTTTTATTTCATAATCAGTGAAGAATATATACTTAAATTATTTCCTATCGAAAGTTCAATATGACTCTTTGTTTATGCATTTATCAATTTTTACATCATTTATTTCTCTAAGGAATGTATATGAATCTGTAGTTACTTTTGAACAAGTAGATCATAATATCAATTATAGGGTGAAAATTCAATCTTTCTCACTCTAGTTATGATAATAAAATATGGTTATCATGGGCTATCCAATATGAATGAATATTCATATAGCTATATAATAGATTAATATGTAAAATTTCATCCAATATGTTTTTAAAAAAATTTGTACATAGTTACCCTTATGAACCTTATAAAATATTAAAATCCAATACATTAGAATGAAGGGTACTAATTTCCCAAAACCCTCATATCATTAATCCCCCACCAATATAATCAAATATCATAATTTTTACATAGAGAAAAATTTAATACCATAAAAAATTATTCTCTATTAACATGGTAATAACCTATATTATCATAATACCTTGGTGAAAAAATTCATTTATTTAAAAATGAACTCCTCCAACATAAGAGAAACAAAAACATTTTATAATATAAATCCAAAATATCAAAAACACTTTATCAACCTATTTCTAATCACTTCAAATGTCATAAATAATATCTCATTTATTTCATCATTAAAAAACTCTTTATCTCATTATTAACCCCTCACTATGAACATATTAAGGGTTATATTTCCCGTAATAATGTGTTCTAAAAAATCACCCTACTAGTAAATTTATTTTACCCTCTATAATCATTTTTCAATATATCTTTCCAAATCCTTAAGGATACCCCAGAGTAGAGAAAACCATATATGTATCATTATTTTATAGTAACAAAAATATACTTCCACAATATTATGGTGTTTTTTAATACATAAACACTCAATCATTCCACTACATTGTTTTTGTACTCTACAATTCCAATAGTTATCATAGTTGAATTACATATATCATTATCCTTAAGAGATTGTTGATATTAATTATCATCATTAATCCTAGGATTTAGTATTGAATAGAATAATTCTTATTTTCCTTACACAAGAATCTTTGATGTGAGGGGGTCCATTCCATTCAGCTTTCCCAATATTAGCATCACTATATAGATTATTCTCATCATGTCCACACCCAAATGTATGAGGACCTTATTTTTATCAAAAAAATATTTTACCAGTACCCTTGAGAAAAATCCCTCCATGCTTCTTTCCAGATTTTCAGTAAAGTAAATCTAGCATTTTTTCCTCCATAGTTTTTAGAGGTTCCATTCAATTATATCATCGTTTTTTTAACATAACTATGATATTTATAGAAATCATCAATATCCCTTTTTATAGAAGAATATGGGAAACATACTAATTAAAAAATAAGTACTTGAACTGCTCCCAATCCATTTTTTAATTACTTTTTTCTCATCATATACTTCATAAATATCAAAAAGTAATCATATTATCCTTATTAGTGATAAGTTACCAATATAAATTTGAAACATTATGAACAATTTAAAATGAGATGTATCTTTTCAATGGTATAGATCCATTTCTAAAAAACTATTGGATCAGTCATTCCACTATAACAAGAGAAACTTTACTGAATCATTATTCTAGGAAATGTTATTCAGTCTATTAGTAATTTTGAAGATCATCACGATTAATTTTCTGATAAGGTTGTGGGGTCATAACTATTATGTTTATCATTCCATAATCCATAACATAATTTTTTCACAAGGACTATCATTGTGTTTTATATTTAATTATCCATTAACATGGTTCTATTGTGTTCCATCCATTTACAAAAATCATAAAGTAGAACGTGAGAACCTGTAATAATATTTGTAAAAATACGTTATTGTTGAGTCAATAAGGTTTTCCTTATGACAATTCCATTCTTTCTTGTTTTGAAAATCATAAACACCTTATACATAAACAAATCTATATTTTACTTCTCTATGAAAAATTTCCCTCCTTAATGAAATTCACCCTAACCTAGATTTATGTATACATAACAATAATTTTCTTAAGTATAAAAATCGGATTCATATCAAAAACCTCAGAATCATATAATACTTAGATATGAAGAATTTTGTTTTAGGATCCGAATTCTGGATACAAACATTAATGATGTTCCACTCTGAATTCTAGATATGAACTGTAATGATGTTCCACTCCAACTCTAGATATGAACTCTAATAAAGTTCCACTCCGAATTCAGGATACGAACTCTAATAAAGTTCCATTATGAGTTCTGGATACGAACTCTAATGAAGTTCCATTCCGAATTTTGGAAACAAACAATCATACAATTTGACTCCAAATTCTTGATACGAACTCTCATATAGTTCCACTCCGAATTATGGACTCCTAAATTCTATGAGTTCGACTCCGAACTTTTATGAGTTCGACTTCGAACATCTATGAGTTAGACTCCAAACTTCTACGAGTTCGACTCCGAACATCTAGAAGTTTTACTCCGAATTTTATATGTTCAGATTCTGAACTCTAGTGAAACCAGACTCCAAATTTCCTTAGAAATTCAGACTCTGGATTTTTACAGAATTCATGTTCTGAATTCCTATAAAACAAAATCCAAATATCTCTTTATTACATAATATGAATTTCCATTTTGGTTAGACTCCGAACTTTTATTTTCTTACATTCTGGTATACAGTGTCTCTTATGCTTACACTTGTTTCATTATAAAACTATTTCTCTCTTTCAGTTACACATGTTTTGTTACAAAACTATGTCATCCATTCTGTTTCTAACTTACCGTTTGTTTTTTGGCACATGTACTGGTCTCTCTGAAATTTAAGTAAAATATGACCGTTGGAGGAGGACACCGACCATTCCTACCGAGCCTATAAATAAGAGCTCATTTGAAAGAGCTCATCACTGAAGTTAATCACTCTAGAAACCACAGTCTGTTAAGGTGATTTCCAGAGAGAGAATCTTTTCATGTCGTGTGCGTACTGAACTGCTCATTCAGATTGCTTCGTGCGACTCCAAATGTTGGTGATTAATTTTTAAGGGATTCCGGGGATTGGAAGATATAGGTTTAAACTACCTTTAAGTTGAGGGATTCTGGGGATAGGATGACATTACTGCCAACTTCTACGAAGTTCGAGGGCTTCCTTTCTGAGGAAGACAGATGTTCCAACTACCTTGAAGCTGAGGGCTTGCGGGGATAACAAGACAGAGACTCCGATCATTGTATCACAGGCTTACCCTGGTGTGGGTAAGACATACTTTCTTGAATGTATAAATCAAGGGAAATTTATCCAAGGTTGTTGGATACACTTTTCTTTGGGTTAAAAGATTTATATCTTCTTACTTGTAGTTTTATTACTTGTTTTTCCGCTGTATTGTGTATTGTAAGGAAAGTATAATCTTCTTATATTTCCATACACTTGTACTCTGTTTAATTTAGATTATATATGCTATAAGGTAGAATCTCAAATTGTAAACTTTGGTTATGTTTCAATTTCCAGATCCATATTTCCAGAACCTATTTTCAAAATCACTTTCCAGATTTAAGCAAGTACATAGAACTAAAAGTTTGTAACTTCATACTTTGTCCCAATCATTCATTGGTGATTAGAGTTGTTGTGAATTTTCTTAGTTTATCTTTGTTATGCTTAGATATTTCCTTGTTTATGTAAATTTTTAATGTGTACAATTCACCCCCCTCTTGTATATTGAGCATCTACATTGTTATTTCGATCCTATAATTGGTATAAGAGGTTGGAAACCTCATACTCTTTTCCAATATTACATTTGGTATCAGAGCAGGTCTCAGAAATACTTATACTCACATATAAGTTTTCCTTGCTCAGTTTTTCATTTTTCTATATTTTCCCTTCTTAGGAATATTTTCCTCGAATCCAAACTTTTGTTATTAAAAAGTTTTTGTGTAGAATGATTTTTAAAGTTGGCATGTTTAAATATTGGTTCCATCAACAACCTAAATTCTACAAGACCACTGATTTTTGATGGCAATGATTATGAGTATTGGAGAGATCGAATGAAGACTTTCGTTATCAATACTGGGGTAGATAAATTTTTTATGCTTACAGGAGGTTATAATATACATGATAAGGAATTAGTGCTTTCACAAACCAAGAGAAGCATAATTATCAACTAAATTCTAAGGTACACAATACTATACTATGTTCAATGACTATGAACATATATAGCCAAATTTCTTCACGTGAAACATCTAACTGTATGTGGAAGAAACTAGAAGTTAAACATTTTGGTACATCTAAATTGATTGAGACTAGAAGAGCTATGTTGAGAGAAAAATGTCGTGGTTTTAATTTTCCTTATGGAGAACCTATAAGCAAAGTACTATAAAGGTTTATGATTATCATGAACAGCTTACAATCTATGGGAGAGAAAGGTCAAGATGATGAAGCTATTGTACATAAGATTATTGATATTATTCCCAATGATCGGGAATCAAAGAGAACAACTATTGATGAGAACAAGAAGGTTACTCAAATTTTCTTTGATGAACTATTTGGAACTCTTCTACAACATGAAACAAGGATGAAGTGAGATTCTGACAACATAAAAAAGGATAATGGGAATGGTACTATTGATTTTACTACAACATCAAACAACATGAAAGCTAAAACTCCGGAGAGAGTTACTAGATCAAAGTCTAAGAAAATTACTATCTAATCCGAATCTAGGGAGAGTGAAGTCTTAGAGAATGAGTTAGTTAATATTTCACGAAGAATGAATAGGATAGCAGGTCAAAGAAATTTCCAATCTAGGTATAAGAAAAAGGAAAGGAAAGATAAGAAAGATTCATAGGTCACATGCTATGAAAGCAAGAGAAGTGGACATATATACATGATTTCCCTATTCTTAAAAATAAAGAAAGGAAATATAGGCATTCTAAAAGGAACATGAAGAAGTTTTACAAAGATAAAGCTACGAAAAGTCTGAAAGTTAATACTACTTGGAGTGCAAGCTTTGGAGACTCTTCAGAATGTGAATCTACAGAATGTGAGTCATCATCTCAGAATAATATGGGATTCATTGCTAATAATTCTTTTCCACATACATGTTTTATGGCCAAGATATGCTCTGCCGAGGCTTTAACAAATTTATCTATTGATATGAATTACTATTCTGAAAATAGTACATCTAATGAAGATACTTAATCCTTAGAAAATGAATAATATTAATATGAAGAAGTATCTAGATTTTCTAAGTTACATGATGCAAGAAATTGTAAAATTTATACGAAATTAGACATAGGAAATACTAGGGAAGAATTTGTTACAAAAATAGATTTTAGATCATTCTTCATATCTTAAAGATAAAGAAGATATTTTAGATAAACTTTCTAAAGACCTTGAGAAAGAAAATTTAGATAAGGAAGAACTTTCTAAAGATCATAAAAATACTATTTCAAAAATGAAAATTCTTGAGGAAAAACCTAACTCTAACGAAATGATTCCTGAGGATAGGAATTTAGTCATTAGACTAAAATCTGAAATATTTTCTCTAAAAAATCTTCTTGAAAAATTTATGTCTGGGAAAGAAAATTTTTACAAGATATATTCTCAAATTAAACCTCATTGAAATAATACTGGAGTAAGTTATACTCACCAAAAACCAGTTTTCAGAAACAACTATTTAATTTCTTCTAGAGCCCATTTTTGCACTAAGTGTCAAAGTTGTGTGCATTAGATGAAAACCTATTATTTGAATAGAGTTCAATCACTTGGGATTAATAAAGAATATTTTTATAAACAAATGCGGACACCCAAAATTTTGTTATCTAAAAATATCAGATCCAAACTAATTTGGATTCAAAAATTCTAAATCTTTTCTCATTTTTAGGAAAATTGGGAAAGTACCAACAACAATACATGGTACATGGAAAATGGATGTTCTCGGAATATGACTGGTAACAAAAACTATTTTGAAAATATTATCAACATTAAAAGAGGAAAAGTAACTTTCGGAGATAATGCTCAGGGAGAAATTGGTGGTATAGGTAATATTGTTCTTCTTGGTAATCCCAACATAAGTATATTAATAATATTATTAAAAGTATGGTTCTGACAACAATAAAAGTATAAGTAATAGTATTGGTACCTCAAACACACTTGATCTTAATGAATATGGGAAACCAGTAGATCAAAAATCCTTTAGAGTTATGATAGGAAGCCTACATTACATGACAACTAGTTGACCAGACTTGATGTTTTCTATATGCTTATGTGCAAGATATCAATCCAATCATATGGAATCTTATTTAAATGCAGTGAAAATAATTTTTCGCTACTTAAAGGGAACCATGGATCTAGGATTATTTTATACTTCTGGATAAGATTTAATCATAAGAATATTTTCAGATGCTGAATTTGGAGGAGGTAGAATGGATAGAAAAAGTACATCTAGAACTTGTCATTTCTTAGGAGATTCATAAGTTTCTTGGTCCTGCAAGAAGCAACATTCTATAGCACTCTCCACTGCTGAATCTGAATATGTAGCAGCCAGAAGTTATTGTGCTCAAGTGTTGTGGATGCAACACACACTCACAGATTATGGCTTGAGTTTTACTAAGACTCAAATTTTGTGTGATAACACAAGTTCCATTTCCCTTTGTAAAAACCCTGCACATCACTCTCGTGTAAATCACATAGATATTAGGAATAACTTTATTAGGGATCACACACTAAAAGGAGATATCATCATTCAATTTATCGGAACACATGATCATCATGCTGACATTTTCACAAAATCTTTACCCTCTGATAGATATAATACATTAAACAAAAGTTAGGATTGATAACCATGAGGTAGTCCTTCTTTATTAACTTCTTGTTGAACAATTCTCCTTACATTAATAAACTCCTTTTCATAGGGGGAGTACATTTGCTTCTTAGAATAATCAAAATTTTCCATAGTCAGTTTTTTTAAACTTTCATAATCATTTTTTTTGTAGTCAGTTTTAAAACATTTGTAACTATAATTTTTGTAATGACGTTTTCAGAACTGATATTTCCGTAATGGAAATTTTCGGAACTGAAATTTTCGTAATGGAAATTTTCGGAACTGAAACTTTCATAATGGGAATTTTCGTAATGAAATTTTCAAACTAAAGCTTTCGTAATGAAATTTTCATACTGAATCTTTCATAATGAAAATTTCGTACTGGAATTTTCTTAATGAAATTTTCTTACTGAAGCTTTCGTAATGAAATTTTCATACTGAAATTTTTGTAATGAAATTTTCGTACTCAAACTTTTCGTAATGTAATTTTTCATACTCATATTTTTCGTAATGAAATTTCTCGTACTCAATTTTTCGTAAGGAGAATTTTCATAATGAAAATTTTCGTAATGAAAATTTTCGTAATAAGAATTTTCGTATTTGTATTTTTTGTAGCGAGTTTTTCATAGTTAGTTTTTCATAGTCAACTTTTTATTCAAGAAGAATATTACCTATTACGAATAAAATGTCTGGCCAATCCGAAAGGTATGATTTACTTACTTATGTTTTCTTAGTCATTTTTTTCTTGCTGCTATTTTCCTATGAGTTTTAAAATTTTTCAGATTATAGTTTTCTTAAATCCGATTGTTTTTCTTAAAAACATAAAAAGATCAGATTCAAGATTTACTTGCGAATATATTTTCAACGGTCAAATCAGATAAAATGTTTTTTCATCCATTAGATTGTTTTGGATATTCAAAGGTTAACTCTATTGGCTATATAAAGGGGACCCCCGAGGGTCATCCCATGCCGGTTTTTCAAATCTATCGTGTCTCGAAGCTCTGCCTCTCTTCTTAAGTCCATTCTGATCATTGTTAAGACCGTTCTGAATCCTTTAGAGCTCCTCCATTTTGAATTTCTATTGAAGCTACTTCCTAAGATGTGTCTACCTCAAAGACAATTTCAAAATGGAAAGTGTACAGAGAATGATTTTTCCATCTGAACATTTACATGTACGAATCTATCATCTCCAAGAACATCAAGCTAAATGGTTGGGAAGATGTACGTGTATTCAAGATGGGTGACCAATAGGATTTCTATCCAAAGATACATGTAGAATTCTATGAATCAACTAGTTTTTATGAGGACGATGGAAGAGAAAAGTTTTCATTCAAGTCTTATGGAAAGACTTACAAACATACTTACACAAAGGTGGCAAGCTTGGTGGGGTAAGCATATGAAAGAGAAGCTGAATTTTGATCACAAAAAATTCTCGGATGCTCAAGTTAGTTTTGTTATGCTTAAGGCCTTACAATGTCTTTGACTTGCTGATGTCAAGACAAAAAATATTGATCACCAATCACTTAATATTCGAGTTCTTCAGCCTTGGGTACAAGAATTATTGGTTCCGAGAAAGGGTAATAAAGATACCCTGAAGAAAAGTGACATATATTTATTAGATTTCTTGGTGAATCTAAGAAAAATAAATCTGATGAGGCATGTCCTTGTGACGATCAATAATATCAAGGAAGGAATCTTGAGAGCTCAAATCATCATGTACGCTTCCTTACTATCAAAGATGATAGTTCGGTGCTTAGATTCTTTCATGGTTGCATGTAAGTCTAATGTTTGGAATTTCAAGCTTATGCTTGTTAGTGATGATATGTTGAAATGAATGAATATGGATTTTTCTAATGAAACAGGAGAGTTTTATAGTTTTCCAGAGGAAAAGGCTGAAACCATTCCAAAAAATGTGTAGAAGGCTAAACCGGTGAAGAACGTTACTAAGAAGAGGAAGCTTAAGGAAGTGGTTACTGAAGCCAAAACCCCCAAAGCTAAGGAAACCATGTATGAACCTCCGAATCCAAAAGAACAGAAAGCATATGTAGATGAGGTAGCTACTAAATAGAGAGTAGACAAGGAGAAGAGGAAAGAAGGGGATCCACAGTTCAGATTAGACCCGAATATAGCTAAGGCCTTAAGATAAAAAGTTGTGGATGAGTTAGAAAAACAAGAAAAAAATAAAATAAATTGAAGAAGAAGATGTCAGAAGAAGAGATTGTTCAGTATCATTTGAAAGCAACAGAGATGGCTTCTAAAAAGAATCCCATTCCAGAAAATTCTGAGGTCCAACCTTTAACAGAGACCCCTGGGAAGAAATACTCCACTCCAAAAATGACCAAAGGAGAATAGATTGTTGAAAAAGTAGATAAAACAGCTGGTGAAGATGTATACGAAGAGGTTATTGAAGAAGGAGAAAAGAAGAAGTAAGGAACTGATGATCTGGATGACTTGATCAAACAAGTATAAGATTATCAAGAAAAGGCTGAATCCGCAAAATTAGTTACTCTGGGAAAGGGAGCTGAGAAAGAAGTTCATAGAGATGAAGTCGAGGAAGAAGGGAATGATAATGATTTATCTGATGAGGAAGTATGCTATGTGAAGCATTATCTTTTTGAAGGAACAGAGAAGGAGAAAATTGATGAAGACAATATTGTTCAAGTATCAGAATCCGAGGAAGAATCTCCTAATGAGGAACCCATTCCGAAAACTGATAAAGGAAAGAAAGTGCTCATGGATACACCAAAAAAAGATATCATCAGGATGAATGATGTAGGAGGTTCTTCTAAAAGAAAGTTGGTACAAACTGAAGAAGAACAATCCCCAATAAAATTATCAGATTTAGAGTCATTATCACACAGTTATGAATTTGTTTTCGAGTCTTTAAAAAAATTGGTGGACACCATTTCGATTTTTCCCACCATAGACTCTAGATTCTAGATACTGCAACATAGATTGAATCAGAAATCGGAATCCTTATCCATGGTGATGGATAAGTGTGTGAAAATTGAAGCTGACCATAGAAATTTCCCTATCAATTATGATCTACACAAGAAATCATGCAGCAAAATCACTTTGTGTTCTATGAAAGTTGAAGAAGACATGGATGAGTTTGATCGTTTTCATAATGATGTTAAAGATGCCTTTAACACCGAGGACTCCAAGATTAAGAATCTTCAGGATGTGCTAATCATTGAGAATAGTTCTCGAAGTCAACAAGTGAAGGACTTGAATGATATAGTTAAATATCTTTCTCAAAATATTAAAAGGGATATAGTTCTCTGGATTGAGCTCCATGAAAAACATGTAAAGCAAGATGAGTTAGTGAAGATGCAAGAGGAGCCCATGAAGGCTCAGGAAGATGTTTTGAAAGCTCAAGATAAAAGAATAAAAGATTTGGAGAAGCCAGCTGAGGAGGATCAATAAGATTTTAAGAAGCTGAAAACCTTGCTGAAGAAGCTAATTCCAAAGGAAAAGTAAGACAAATAGACTTAATCTGATCTTTTTTGTATTTTCCTTTCCTTGTAAAATTTTTGTTTCAATTATAATGAAATTTTGGTTGGTTGTATCTTGTGTTACTATATACTAATGTTTCAGAAACCATAATTCTTACCCATTCCCTTAAATTCTTTTTGAAAATCACAATGGGGGAGAAGGAAAAAGAACTACTCAAAAGAGGAGAAGAAAAATTTAAAATGGAGAAGAAAAATTTTCTAAGTAAAATATCTTTAATGTAAGGGGGAGTTCCTCATTATGATGATTTTCATTCCCATGACAATGAAAAATCCATTCTGGAAATTCATAATACAATTCATAGAGTTTTAATTCCTAAGGGAGAGTTAGTTGTATTCAATATCATTCATGAAAAAAGGGAGATATGTTTTAATTTCATGGTCTAATGAAAATTTTCAATGTCCTTAAATTCTTTTTCGTAAGGTTTTTTGTGCTTTCCAAAAAGGGGGAGATTGTTGAGTCAATAAGGTTTTCCTTATGACTTTTCCATTCCTTCTTGTTTTGAAAATCACAAGCACCTTATACTTAAGAAAATATAAATTTTACATGAAGTGACCCAAAGCTTGACATACATTGACATTACATTACATTTGCAGAATTCTTAATACATAACAAAAACAGACACACAAGGACCGTAATAGTTTAGTGTCTTTGGAAACTCAGAAAAATAATCTTCTAATCTTAGTTAAAGGTCTTCAACTTCTCCCATAAAAATCATACACTTTTGTTTTCTTACCTAAAACCTTTATATAAATCTTGGGGAAAAGAAAAAATATAAAGGGTGAGCTCAAATGCTTAGTAAGGGTAAGAATAGAGAACATAAAACAATCCATATACATTTGAATGCAAAAACTTGAACATAAAATCTAAACATCAAAATCATGAGCAACGACATAAATCCTGGAAGTACACAAGGCATATATGATAAAGGAACATTATTCAGGATAAAATATCATGGCAATAAAACATGTAATTGTGGCATCCATTAAGCACATGTTTTGATTTCCATAGTAGCCAATGCATTGCTACCAAGACCATCTTAGTGGAGAAAATCCCATTCTGAATCGAGTTCACTCCTCGTTCCAGTCCTGTAACACTGAACTTGATTAACTTACCATTCCAGCCATGTCTATCTCATGAGATATAAATCTTTACCCAATGCATTGGAGGGAGGTATAGGTCCTACCCATCTCATAATGAAACCATTTTTATGTGTGCCACAAAATCATAAATCATACATCACAGCATAACCCATGTAATAAAAATGGGATTCATAAACATCGTGACATCATAAAACAATTCATATAAGATAAAGGACTTCATAAAAATAATTCCATCAACAACACAATCAAATAATATGCAATAATATAGATATAAAAAAGTGCTATATTTTCTTAGATGGAAAATAATTTTGATAAAACACTTGAACTCCATTCTTGAGGAAAATATCTTTTCTACTTCAAAAAAAAACATTGTTTCCTTTCTTAGCACGTCATACAATTTTAAAAGAAGTTAATAAACTTAAAAACTTGTAAAGGAAGATTCATGGAAATAATGTTCTATGAAATCATAAAAATCCATTCATGCCGTATAAGTTAAAACAAACAGTCTTCTATTATTTGGCCGAAAAAGTCAAAAAGTACCTCATACTGCAAACAACAAAAGATTCTGTTCATATCTTTAACTAAAAATTAACCACTAGGTAAAATTTGATTTAAACCATTTTAGGAGGATAAAAATAATATTATATATTGAGGAAACATTGATTAGGATGATAAATGAGCCCCAGTAAATACCGAAGTATAAACAATCTCGGATAAAAATTGAGATTACGAGATTTTCCCTTACCTTATGTCTGATATGCTTCGTATGTATCTGAACGGCCTGTATAATGATTTAATTAATTTCATTGACTTATTACAGAATAATATTCATTTTAATGATATCATATATGGTTTACTTATGACTTTATATTACCCGTTATTTTGTAAATTCGATGTAAAAGCAGCGATTTGGGTAAAATCGTTTCATCTATTGTACGTGTTTCGACTTTTTGTTCTTGATATTATTACTTATATCCTGATTTACTTAATTCAAGAATTTAAAACTTTATTTATATATAATATATATTCAGAATATAAATATATATATATATATGATATATCGATAAATGTAATGAAATCCACCGTTCATGGAGACAGTAGGTCGTACGTACGCATGAACGTTGTTTTCACTTCCTTATTGAATTGAATGGAATTAAGTAGATGAAATACATATATATACACATAAATATAGTATCATTTTTGTGTCATAAATTTCATTATTATTCACTATATATACTTTATAATCATTCATGAATGGTTAACATGGAGAATGAATCTCATCGCGTCGTGTAGACGGTAGTCCGTACGTACGCATGTGCGATGATATGATTCCCATGATCATGATATTGTATTGAAGTATATGTATAATATTTCAGAATAAATATCAAATTACATTTATCATATATAGTTATTTATTTACACCATTATACCCATCCAAGTAAGGTGGTGGTCGAAAATGAATTACAGCACGGTGTGGAGATGATATTCCGTACGTATGCACGCGTAGTGATTTCATTTTTCGTAGGATGGATAGAAGGTGAAATAGGGTTTTTTCATATTTATAATAACATATAATTATAAATTAATACTGATGTTATTACTTTATAATGAGATAACTAAATAAGAAGAAGTAGAATATGAAAGGAACTTGAGAGAATCGGAAGAAGAGATTACCTCTTCTTCGACGCACCTCCTTTAAGATTCCTCTTATAGAAGTAGATTTGGTCTTTTGAGAAGACCAGAACCTCCATAATGTTGCTAGGGAAGTGTAGAAGAGAAATGGTCAGGGTTTGGCCGAGCTTCAAGGCTCAAAAGGGTGTGAAGAGAAGAGGGAAGGGGTGCCCTTTTTATAAAGGAGGAGAGGGGAACCTTTGGAAAAAATTAAAATATTATTTTATAATAAAGTCATATTCGGTTTATAATAGCTCCAAATTGATTTATTTCAAATATATGGTGTGGATGGGTCCAAATCCTCTCATCCAATAGAATTTAGACAAGTTTAGGATTCTATTTTAACCGTATCATTTTGATTTAACTTTAAGTTAAATAATATTACTTTTACAGTGTCTTCTTGTTTTCTTACACTATTTGGTTAATAAACATACAATAATAAGACAAACGAACCCCAAGTTGTTTATTATTAATATATATAACATTATCAAAGTCATTTTTCTGAACCTTATATTTTTAGGAATAAAATAAAAATTAATAATATAATATTGGTTTTAAAAACTATTTTATGTCAATTTTGACACTATTTGGTTATTTATTTTTGTGAAACTCATAAAAGAATGATTAGTTCGAAACAAGTTACTTAAATCAATAAAAAAAATTTCATATTAACATAAAAAATTAGTGTAATTCATAAAAAGTCTCAAATTAAATTTAGTTGGGTATTTATAACATCAATTATGTCAATATTTCATTAATAAGATAATTACTGCATCATCATTGTGTCATAAATAAAATAAACTATTTAATGTCTAAAATTTATAAATAAAATAACATTATGTAGGAAATAGTTTTATCTTTATAATTAATATTTATAGTCTAATTTATCTTATGTATAAAGCTATTTAAGATATGTTTTAGTTATTAAACTTTGATTTTAACTGTTTTAACCCTTCTTTAAATGAATTAATAATAAATGTCCTTATCTAATCCAAGTGGACCTAAATGGTCATATTTTATTCTTAAGGTTGTTTTCGGTCGAATTACACTTATCTAATATAATTAGTACATCTGTTAGGGTAATAATAATATCATTTTTACCCTTAATTACCCTACTTACTTTTAACCGTGGTAAATAAAAGTAAAAAGTTACAATTCACCAAAAAATATTTTAATCTCATTGAACCACATTTTAGTCCTTGATATTAACCATGTCTCTCGAATTTTCAAAATTTCACTGATAGAAGTAGTAAAATTAAGTTTTATGTGAATTTCTAATTTTTCCTAGGAGGTGGGTAAGAGACAGTGAAAAGTTCAATAAAATTTTTTTATATCTAAATTTATTATAAAATTACTCCAATTAATTAAATTGAACTCATATAGGAATTATGTATCAATTTTGACCTAAAATAAATTTAAATAAAATAATAATAATTATTTAAATAAAATGTCGGTTTTTAAATAGTAACACATTGTTTTCACTATTCATAAAAAATTGAATGTTTTCAGAAAAATACCAAAAATTCACCCTAGGATAATTTCGATATTCCGAATCCAAAAATGATGTTCACTTCAAAAGATAAAAATTATAAAATTTTAAAAAGTGGGAATTACTATTCATAATGGCTAGTTTATATAACATATCGTTGTTTAGTGAAACTCGGTATTGCGTACAACACACGCTATCGTGGAAGGTCGTGATTGCGTGTATTGAAAGACATGTTAAGGATGTGTGTAATGAAAGATCCTTTTGGTGTAGCATTCAATACAAGAAATCAATAAAAATAAAAAGTATATTTTTCATAAAATCTTGCGGTGTTACATCCTACCCCCCTTAAAATGAATTTTGCCCTCGAAATTCGTTGGGGTTATAAATGGTTTACTACTCGAAAATTTATTTAATAGAAACCCACATCGTAAAAAGGAACACCAAAACCAATATTTGAAAACTAAAGTATGAAACGTAACTGTTACCCAAATTAACTAATCACTGGATTTTCCACATAGAAGAACTTAGGTGAAAATATGGATATGTAAGAGAAATCTAACCATCATGTTCTAATGGAGAGTGGTAGGGAACATTTCTATGAATAAACCAAGAATCACAAAGCCATAGATTTGTGATGATCTAAGGTACCATATAATTCATCAGATATAAGGGCACTAGGAAAACATTTTTAGTTTTCAAGATCATTTCCCTAAAGTTGATGAAATTGGAATCAGATGAAATACTTTCTTGATTTTGGTACAATCTCACCGTTGGTCGTTCCGTGGACAATTTCCACTTCATCTCATAAAGAAATAAAGTTTAATTTTTCATTCGTGAAGTGCTATAATATAATGTGATAGAATGATGGGTCATTACATCTGTCTCAAACAAAAGGATAACAAAAGTTATAAAAAATTCATAAGTTTATATATATTGAGATTAATCATATATGGTTCCTAAAATGGACTTATACTTCATATATCATACTTCTTAATATAATAAAACTATTTTTTACTAAACAGGGACGTCCTGTAGGCCAGTGGTAGGCGATAAAGGCATGTCACACATCAATTGTGGGTTCGATTCCCATAGCCTTGTCCGATGCAACGGGTTGTTGCCTGCCTTGCAGGTCGTCCTTTTTCTAAAACTACATTAATACAACATTCCATAAATAATATCAAAAAAAATTCTACCCTTAAACAATTCTATCTGATGTCCAAATTAATCCATTCCAACCTTTAAGATTATCGAAAATACTTCTGTCCAATCTCATAGTGTAATGAAAATGATTACTTTAGAGGTCACATAACAAGTACGTAAATACCATCATTTATCCCCCATATATCGTACGATATATCTTGCTGGTCACATTACAAATACTCAAAGGCCTTAATCATGTATTCTGTTGAAAAATGAATACCCATTGAACCTTAGTGAAAACATGAATGCAGTTAAAAGTTAACACTTTCCACATACCAAAATCCTCAAAATTATATATACTCAAACCATGATATCACTTATTCCTTATATCAATCATGAGCTCATGAATACTATCAAACACTTTATTTTCTCGTTATCCCATCATTATGTTCATATCATCTGCTTTCCAAAATATTTGAATCAATTTTCATGGTTACCGGTACCATATTCTTATAGAAAGCCACAATGGACCAATAAAAAGATATTTCAAAATTCCACGATACTATAAATTAGATTCCATGATACTATTTTGAAATCCCATTACATAAACACTTAATCATTACCCAACATCATTGTTATTCTCAACATCACAAATAGTGATCGCATGTGACTTCCCTTTATCCTTTTCCTTAAGAGGTTTCTCACGTTGATTATCATTTACCCTTGGATTAGGGCATTGATTAACATAATGCCCCATTTCCTTGCACTTGAAGCATTAAAGTGTTGGTGGTGCGTTCTCTGTAGTATTTTCTTTATTCACATCATTAGCAACCCTTTTCCATTACTTCGAGACTCAGCTACTCGATGAATTTCTTTTCCACACTTAAAACATTTTCTAGTCCCTTTACGACAATCTCCACCATGCATATTTCCACACTTTGAGCATAAAGAAACATTCATCTTCTTTCCACCATTATTCTGAGATTTCTCCTTGAACTCCATCTTTAGTTTCTTGTCAAAACTATGAGATGGATATGTTACACCAACTTCCAGTTCTACCTTGATAGCACAATGCAAAATTTCATCATAGATACTGAAATATCTTATAGCTAATTCTCTTCTAAGACTTGGTTTTAAGCCACTAAGAAATAGATCAACTTTACATTCAGGTTGGATGATAAAGCCAGATGCATACCTTGTAAGTCTTGTAAAATTTGCTTCGTATATACCAACATATTTGTCATCCTTCTACATAAGCTCAAGAAAATCCTTGTCCATCTTTATTTGAAGAATATGAGGGAAGTACTTACTGAAAAACAAGTTCTTGAACTCATCCCATTCTATGGATTCAATATCATCTTGGGGCCTCGTATTCTTAATTAGAGTCCACCACTGGTCTGCTTCACCTTCTAAACGGTAAATAGCTAAAATGAATTTTTCATGTTCTGAATAGCAATGTATGGAAAATATCTTTTCAATGGTACTGATCTATTGTCCAGCAACAAGTGGATCAGAAGACCCATTGAAATACGGTGGATGTTGCCTCATGAAGGACTCAATAGAATATTTTTCCATTCTATGATCATTTCGAAATCCATAATGATTCAAAGCTTGTGTAAGTATTGCAATAATATTTTTCACTCCATATCCTATCACATTTAGTTTCTCGGGAGGTCAATCATTTCATTGTCCATTACATTGATCAACATGGTTCCTTTGGGTTCCAGCCATTGTCTAAAACCCAAAAAAAACAGTGTGAGAGGCAAAAATCATTCTAGTAAAACAACATAATAAAGTGGGAGTACCGTCAATATCTAACATATTAGGTTTAATTATAATATCATTACCATAATTCTAGGACTATAACATATACTTATACTTAACCTTAGGGACATCCCTAGACATACCTTAGAAATATCTCTAGGGATCTCATTAACGTTTTTGCATCCTAGTTTCCAAAGGTTAACAAAACCATTCCTCTAAAACCAACTGTAGATACCCAATACTTGACGTACATGGACATCACATTAATTTTGCGTAATAATTAATACATAACGAAAATATGCACACAAGGACCGGAATAGTTTAGTGTCTTTGGAAACTCAGAAAAATAATCTTCTAATAGTGGTGAAAGATCTTCAACATCTCCCATAATGATCTTCCCCTTTTGTTTTCTTACCTAAAAACTTTCTTTAAATCCTGGGGAAAAGAAAACATATTCAGGGAGAGCTCAAATTCTTAGTAAGGGTAAGCATAGGGAACATAAAACAATCCATAAACATTTCAATGCAAAAACTTGAACATAAAATCTAAACATCAAAATCATGAGCAACAACATAAATCTTGGAAGTACACAAGGCATAGATCATGAAGGAACATAAGTCAAGATAATCTACCATGGTAATAAAACATGTAATTGTGGCATCCATTAAGCACAAGTTATGATTTCTATAGTAGCCAAGGCATTGCTGCAAAGACCATCTTAGTGGACAAAGTCCCATTCTGAATCGAGTTCACTCATCGTTCCAGTCCTGTAACACTGAACCAGATAAACTTACCATTCCAGCCATGTCTATCTCATGATATATTAATCTTTACCCAATGAATTTGTGGGAGATATAGGTCCCACCCATCTCATAATTAAATCATTCTTATGTGTGCCACAAAATCAAAAATCATACATCATAGCATAACCCATGTAATAAAAATGGGATTATTAAACATCGTGACATCATAAAACAATTAATATAAGATAAAGGACTTCATAAAAATAATTATATCACAACATAATCAAATCAATGTAAAAATATGGATATAAAAAACCCCTATATTTTCTTAGATGGAAAATGGTTTTGATAAAACACTTGAACTCCATTCTTGAGGAAATTATCTTTTCTACTTCAAAAAAACATTTTTTCCTTTCTTAACATGTCATAAAATTTTAAAAGAAGTTAATAAACATGAAAAATTTTAAAGGAAGCTTCATGGAAATAATGTTCTATAAAATAATAAAAATCCATTCATGCAGTATAAGTTAAAAAAAATTCTTCTCTTATTTGGCCAAAAAAGTCAAAAAAGTACCTCGAACTGCAAACAAGAAAAGATACCGTTCATATCTTTTACTAAATATTCACCAATAGGTAAAATTTGATTTAAACCATTTTAGGAGGATAAAAATAATATTACATATTGAGGAAACATGAATGTGGATGATAAATGTTCCCCAGTAAATACCGAAGTATAAACAATCTCGGATAAAAATTGAGATTGCGAGATTTTCCATTACCTTATGTCTGATATTCTTCGTATTTATCCAAACCTCCTGTATGATGATTTAAATAATGTAATTGACTTATTAAAGAATCATTTTCATTCTTATGAGACCCGTTCTTTTGTATATTCGATGTAAAAGCAGCGATTTGGGTAAAATCGATTCATTTATTGTATGTGTTTCGACTTGTTGTTCTTGATTTTATTACTAATATCCTGATTTAATTAATTAATGAATGTAAAAAATGATTTATATATACTCTATATTCATAATATACATATATATATATTATAGATTGATAAATGGAATGAAATACACCATTCATGGAGACGGTAGGCCGTACGTACGCAAGAACACTGTTTTCGCTTCCTTATTGAATTGAATGGAATTAAGTAGATGAAATATATATATATATATATATATATATACATAAATATAGTATCATTATTATGAAATATATTTCATTATTATTCATCATATATACTTTATAATCATTCATGAATGGTTAACATGGAGAATGAATCTCATCGCGTCTTGGAGACAGTAGTCCGTACGTATGCACGAGCGATGATATCATTCCCATGATCGTGGAATTGTATTGAAGCGTATGAATAATATTTCAGAATCAATATCACTTTACAATAATTATATATAGTTATTTATTTACACCATTATACCCATCCAAGTAAGGTGGTGGTCGAAAACAGATTACACCACGACGTGGAGATAGTATTCCGTACGTACGCACATGCGGTGATTTCATTTTATGTAGGATTCATAGAAGGTGAAATAGGGTTGTTTCATATTTTTAATAACATATAAGTATATAATTAATACTGAGGTTATTACTATATAATGAGACAACTAATGAAGAAGAAGTAGAATAAGATAGAAACATGAGAGAATCGGAAGAAGAGATTTCCTCTTCTTCGAAACACCTCCTTTAAGATTCCTCTTATGGAAGTAGAGTTGTTCCTTTGAGAAGACCAGAACCCCAAGATTGTTTCTGGGGAAGTGGAGAAGATAAATGGGTAGGGTTTGGAAGAGCTTCAAGGCTCAAAAGGGTGTGAAGAGAAGAGGGAATGGGTGCCCTTTTTATAAGGGAGGAGAGGGGAACCTTTGGAAAAACAAAAAAAATTATTTTATAATAAAGTCATATTCGGTTTATAATAGCTCCAAATTGATATATTTTGAAACTAAGGTGGGTATAGGTCTAAATATTCTCATAAAATAGAATTTAGAAAAGTTTAGGTTTCTATTATATCCTTATCATTTAGATTTAACTGTAAGTTAAAAAATTTTACTTTTACTGTGTCTTCTTGTTTTCTTACAGTATAAGGTTAATAAACATACTATAACAAGCCAAACGAACCCCATGTTGTTTATTATTGATATATATAACCTTATCACAGTCATTTGGCCGACCCTTAGGTTTTTAGAAATAAAATAACAATTAATAATATAATATTTGTTTTAAAAACTATTTTATGTCAATTTTGACACTATTTGGTAATTGATATTTGTGAAAATCATAACAGAATCATTAGTTATAAAAAAGTTAGTTAAATCAATACTAACATGTCATAAAAACTTATAAATTAGTTGAATTTATAAAAAGTCTCAAATTATATTTATTGGGTTATCTATAACATCAATTATGTCAATATTTCTTTAATAAAATAATTACTGCATCATCATTGTGTCATAAATAAATTAAATTATTTAATATCTAAAAATTATAAATAAAATCAAATTATGTAGAAAATCTTGTTGTCTTTCTAATTAATATTTATAGTTGAATTTATCTTATGTATATCCCTATATTAAAAATGTTTTAGTTATTAAACATTGTTTTTAACTATTTTAACCCTTAAATAAATTAATAATAAATGTCCTAGTCTAATCCAAGTGGGCCTAAATGGTCATATTTTATTACTATAGTTTTTTTGGGTCAAATTATACTTATCAAATAGAATTAGGACATGTGTTAGGGTAATAATAATATGTTTTTACCCTTAATTACCCTATTTACTTTTAACCGTGGTAAATAAAAGTAAAAAGTTACTATTCCCCAAAAATTATTTTCATCTCATTGAACCACATTTTGGTATTTTATATTAACCATGTATCTCGGATTTTCGAAATTCCACTCACAGAAGCGGTAAAATTATTTTTTAAGTGAATTTCCAAATTCTCATAGGATGTGGGTAAAAGACGATGAAAAGTTCAATAAAATTTTTATATACCTAAAATTATTATAAAATGACTCAATTGAATTACATTGAACTTATATAGGTATTATGTATCAATTTGGACCTAAAATAAATTTAAATTAAATAAATAATTATTTAGATAAAAAGTCGGTTTTTAAATAGTAACCTAGTGTTTTCACTATTCATCAAAAATTGAATGTTTTCAGAAAAATACAAAAAAATCACCCGAGGCTAATTTCGATATTCCGAATACAAAAAAGAAGTCCATTTCGAAAGATAAAATTTATAAAATTTTAAAAAGTGGGTATTACTATTAACAATGGCTAGTTTATATAACATGTCGTTGTTTAGTGAAATCCGGTATTGCGTACAACACACGCTATCGTGGAAGGTCGCGATTGCATGTAATGAAAGCCAAGATAGGGATGCCTGTAGTGAAATCTCCTTTTGGTGTAGCGTACAACACAAGATATCAATAAAATTTTAAAGAATATTTTTCATAAAATCTCAGGGTGTTACATTACTTCTCTAAGAAAAATTCCCATCCTTAAAGAAATTCACCATAACCTAGATTTCCTTATACATACCAATACATTTCTTAAGTATAAAAATAGGATTCATGTCAAAAAACTCGGAATCAAATAATAATTAGATATAAAGCATTCTGTTTTAGGATCCGAATTCTGGATACGAACTGTATTGATGTTCCACTCCGAATTTTGGATATGCACTGTAATGATTTTCAACACCGAACTCTGGATATGATATCAAAAAAAGTTCCACTCCAAATTCAGGATCCAAACTCTAATGAAGTTCCATTCTGAATTATGGATACAAACTCTAATGAAGTTCCATTGCGAATTTTGGATATGAACTATCATACAGTTTGACTCTGAATTCTGGATACGAACTCTCATATAGTTCCACTCCAAATTCTGGACTCCGAACTTCTATGAGTTCGACTCTTAAATTCTATGAGTTCGACTCAGAACTTTTATGAGTTCGACTCAGAACTTCTATGAGTTTGACTCCGAACTTCTACAAGTTCAACTTTGAATTCTCTATGTTCAGATTCTAAACTCTAGTTAAACCAGACTCCAAATTTCTTTAGAAATCCAGACTCCAGATTTCTACAGAATTCAGGTTTTTAATTCCTATAAAACCGAATCCGAATATCTCTTTATTGCAGACTCCAAATTTCCATTTTGGTTAGACTCCGAGCTTTTATTTGCTTACATTCTCAACTACAGTTTTTCTTATGCTTACACTTGTTTCATTATAAAACGATGTTGTGCTTTTAGTTACACATGTTTTGTTATAAAACGATGTCATCCATTCAGTTTCTAACTAACCGTTGGTTTAGTGACACGTGTACAGGTTCCTCCGAAATTTAAGGAAAATATGACCCTTGGAGGAGGGAGCCGACCATTCCAACCGAGCCTATATATAGGAGATCATTTGAAAGAGCTCAACACTGAAGTTGATAACTCCAGAAACCACATGATGTAAAGGTTATTTCTAGAGAGAGAAGCTTTTCATGCGTTGTGCATACTGAACTACTCATTCAGATTGCTTCGTGCGACTCCAAATGATAGTGATTACATTTTAGGGCATCCGGGGATTGGAAGATAGAGGTTCCAACTACCTTGAAGTTGAGGGCTTCCAGGGATATGATTACCTAGGTGCCGACTTCCTTGAAGTTTGGGGGATTCCTTGATGAGGAAGACAGAGGTTCCAACTACCTTGACGGTGTGGGCTTGCATGGATAGAAAGACAGAGACTTAGATCTTCGTATTGAGGGCTTACCCTAGTGTGGGTAAGACAGTCTTCCTTGAAAGTATAAATCAAGGGACCTTTATCCAAGGTTGTTGATTCCCTTCTCTTTGGGTTAAAATATTTAAATCTTGTTACTTGTAGTTTTACTAATTGTTTTTCTGCTGAATTGTGTATTGTAAGGAAAGTATAATCTTCTTATAATTCAATACACTTTTAATCTGATTAATTTATATTCTATATGCTATAAGCTAGAATATCATATTGTAAACTTTGGTTATGTTTCAATTTCTGGATCCATATTTCTGCAACCCGTTTTTAGAATCACTTTCTAGATTTAAGCAGGTACATAGAACATGAAGTTTTTAACATCATACTTTGTCCCAATCTTTCATTGATGATTAGAGGTGTTGTGAATTTTCTTAGTTTAACATTGATAAAAATTAATCATTCCTTGTATAAGGAAATTTTTAATCTGTAAAATTCACCCCCTTCTTATATATTGAGCATCTATATTTTTATTTCGATCCTACAGTTATCATTGTAAATATCTATTTTAATTTTAATATATATCACATTTTGTTTAACCATAAGTTATTCCTTGTTAGATACCAAAAAATTAACAATATTAAGTAGACATATCCTTAGGGCAATTACTAAGGCTTTATCATCCTCGTTTACCATGGTTAACTAGTCTTATTCTTTGATACTGACTGTGAAGACCTCCTCTTTTCATACATAGATATCACATCTATATAGATAAATATTTATGTTACAAAAAACACCCTGATAGAATTGTTTGGTTTGCTACCTTTATAAACAAGGAAACAAATAACTAGATCAAAAAATGTTAACATTTTCTCCTGCCCATTCATTCGTAAATAGAACCCTATTTTGAAATAGCAAACCTAATACAATTATTCATATTAACGGGAAATTAAAAATATGAAAAAGATGAGGTTATATGCACATTAAGTGTAGACTAGGTAAATATGAATCATAACATAAACATAATGGTATAATGATATGATCATAATTTTCAAAATTTATAACATGTATATCAATGATTTTATTATTGAGTAATTATAAAAATCCATAAATGATAAATCCAAACATTAATCTTTAGAAAAGAATGTGGAATTGTGGGAAACACATAAGAATATAAAATAATTTCATTATTAGTAATGATTATTTTAAAAGGATATAACAGTAGAATGGTTCTACAACCCAAACCATTATAGCAGTCTAGGTCCACTCCTTATACTATCATGGCTAACAATGTCTTTTTCCGAACTGATTTCACTTTTAGTACCAAAAATATTTTGAACAATGTTCAATACCCATTATATTCATGTATATCTCAGGAAAAAAAATACCATTATCTAATTTATTAGTATAAAACATAGGTCACACCTATCATATAAGGAATTTCATATATACATGTTCCACAATAACATAAACAATTCAGAATTTCAAAACATATGAAAATAAACAGGGTTCATAAACATTTTATTTTATCATAACCTATGAAAAATAAATGTTCTTAAAATATAACAATCCATTATAATCATAAAAAAACATAAAAATAACAATTATTTTTTCCATGAATAATATCTGAATTAAATTTTATTTAGCATCAAATATTTTTATCTATGATGATAAATAATTTTGAGATATCACTTTAAACAATTCTTGAAAAAAATATCCTTTCGTTTTTTAAAGTACATTTTAAATGAAAAATAATTTTAAAAAAATCGTTGAATTTAATTTTTTATAATTATAAACGGTACGTTGAAAAAAAGTTTTAAACATCTATGATATCATTTTCCTTAAATATTCTTAAAACATTATTTAAAATTATTTTTAATAATATTTTTAAAAAAAATTGGGTTTGAATAAAACAATTCAATTGAAGATAGAATAACATTAGATAAATAAAATTAAATAATTAAAATAGGATGATTTATGATAAAAAAATCAATGTGATGTATATACATCCCATAAAAGAATATATTATCATAACACAACATGTGTCTTAGAGAAGGAAAAATTAAGACAAAATTTTCCTACTGATTTGGTATGTTTTGAAATGTAAACCCTATTGAAGAGGTATCATAAATTGATATGTAAATACCCATGAAATAAATTATAAGGATAATATATTATAAATTTTTTTATTATATACACCAAACAAAAGAAATAAGTTATGAATAATGAATATATCTTAATAAGGAAGAAGTTGGATGAGAAACACTTTAATCTTTCTTCCCTTTAATTTTTTGTTGATAATCCTCATGTATAATGGTTTGAATAATGATATTAATAAATTAAAAAAAAATATTTTTAATATTTTATATAATATTTTTATGACACCTTACCACCCAATAATTAACAATATTACGGATTCTCATTGTTTTACATCAGTCTGTTTAACCATTTTCATGACCAGTTTACTTCATTATATTTATTGAATTTCATATTGAAATGAAATAATAAACTAGATGTTTAATTAAATGTTATTTATTTATATATATATGTTTAAATGGTACCATTTATCAAATTTATTTTGTACATTTGGATGACTTAATTGATAAAATGTCAATGATAAATGATTAGATTACTTTTGTGGGTTTTATTTGAATACCACAGACAAGTTTCATTTTATTTAATATTTTGGGCATATTTTTGTCATATAATATGAAATAGTTTAAGTATACATATTTTATTCTTAATTATCTATATTTATATTTTTTTTACTGTCTATGATGGCAGTAATGGAAAACGTACAAAATTATTATTCATGGAGGTGATTAACTGACATAACTTGGAAAATAATTTCATTTCATTTAATAATAGGATGTACAAAATTAAAAAAATAAATAAAATTACAATATCAACATAAAATTACATTAACTACATTATTCTATAATTATCATTAAATGATTTACGGTTGATATGATGAAAAAGTAGAAGGATAAAGGAAATTAAGGGAGGTATGTTGAGTAAATTACCTCTTGAATATCTCCTCATTAGGATACCATTGAGGAAGATGGATTTAAACTTTTGGTGAGACAAAATTAATATGAACATGGATATAATAAAATAGTAGTTATTTTTAGTGATTTTAGGAGGAATAAGGTTTTTGGACGAAATGGAATGGGGTGGGGTAGTATTTATACATGTGGAGAGGTAGGTGTAAGTGCTTAAAATACTGAATATCTTATATTTATAGCAAACCACATTGAGGTGGAATTATATTTTTTTTAAAAAAATGGAAGTGATATTATATATTCTTTTTTGGGTGGATAACATACACCAAAAAATTACATTATGTACACATTAGGTATTTTAAGACTTTAACTTTTAATCATTTTTTTTCTTTTTTACATATACTATGGTAAATATGTTTTTTACCATGGAAACATCTTTTTATTTTTAAATATGAAATTTAACATTAAAAATAATTTGATACTTCTTATTAAAAATATTTTCTCTATTTTAAAAAATTTAATTAACTTAATTTTCAAAATTATTTTTAAATCTAACACTATTGACACAAATAAAAAGAGTGTTTTTTAAGCAAAAAAGATCAAATGGATGTATTGTTTTTATTACTAATATCAATAGAAAACTGATAAAAATTAACTAGATTGGATGAATGGATGTATATTTTATCTCATAATACATTAAAACAAATTTAATCCATAATTTTACTATAAAAATAAATTACACAAAAAAATGATTTTTTTATCATTAATGTAGTATTTTTCACTATACAAAAAAATGATACATGTCATAGAAATTACAAAACATAAACCTAAGATAAAATTGATATCACAATTTTAGAAATTATGTTTATTTTTTCAAATATAACTCATATAGGTTTTAATCTTTAGTTTTAAAATAGGCTCTCCATTAAATGGAAGAAAGACAACCCTTTAAAAAACATAGAATTCCCAAGTTAAAATTAGACTAATTCATATATTAATCCGATTAAACTTATTAAATGAATATTACAAATATTAAATTGAATATATAACCTACAAATTTAATTAATATCTTTCACTAATTATGAATAATTAAATTTATTAGGATAAAATACCATTGTGGGCATAAATTTTGTTTCTATAAAAACACATTATTTACCTTCAATTAGATATTATTTATTAATAATTAATTAATAACTAATTAATTGGCCATATCAAAATTTCTAAAATATATTTTAATAATTTAGTAAATATAATTAAATCTCATTATTCTAATGGTTAGGTGATAACGATTGTCTGAAAATAAAAATATTTTGGTGGTCAGTTAAGCTCTATGTTTTTTGAAAAGTTATTTAATGAAGGGAAAAAAATTATTTTCAAAAAATAAATATTAGAAAATCCTATGGTGTTAAAAATTATCCTAAAATTTTTTAACCAAATTTAGACTAATTTGTTAGAGATATGATAAGATTGTTTTCACTCCGTTCTTTGACAGTGATTTTCCATATATTATTCTTGATAGTATTGTGTCTATGATATTATTTATTATTATTTTATTTTTATTATGGTAGAATTTTTAAATTCTTAATGAACATAACTATATAATTAAATGTTTATTAATTATCTCAAAAAACTAAATATGCGGAATATTGAAATTTTGTGGTTTACGTAAGTTGATGATAATAAAATTAATTAAAAGTCATTGTGAAATGAAAAATTATCTTCAATGTTATTAATAGAATTCATAAATAATGTAAAGTATGTTTAAGATTATTGTTAATGATACGGCATGATAAAATAGATTTTTTTATGAAATAAATGATGATTGAATGATTTTTTTATTTCATTTTGTATATCTTATAGTTTTATGCCTTATGTTTCACATAGTTTGATCTCGTGAATAATGAGTCAGTTAATTCAAGCTGAATTACAAATAAGGTCTATCATAAGGATAAACGGTAGGGTTAGAGTTTTCCATTTTCTTGAGATAGTCATGTTCTTTGTTTTGAAGATGTGAGATCATGTATACATGTGAAGGTTGAATTCCTTTTTTTGAGGTCCTTATTTCACTGTTTAAAATAAATTTTTTACCTATTTTTTATAATGTTCGCTAGATATGGGACTTCTGATATGATCCTGATACGGTTGAGCCTATGATAGAGTGTGTGATATGGGATTAGGTGGGTCTTATTCGATGTGATCTTGGGATTATTGAGACTAGGATTGTTGATGTGATGAGGGTGGGGAGGCCCAAAAGACATGTTAGAAGTTGACAAGTGTTATTGAGAGATGCATTAGGATATATGTGTGGGAGTCACAGATGGAGTCATATATGATGGAATGGATTAATTTTGGTCTGACTCAATTATGTGATGTTGAGAGTTAGAATACTCACTTTTAAATCTAATTAGTTATTGATGTCTGGATTTATTGTTTTTATCTTCATTACATTCCGAAACGTATGTGGTCAATGGATGTTCTTAATTGTATGTTTACTCTTAGTGGAAACATTGGATGGTTTTACTATGCTATATAGATTATGGAATAGTGATAATAATGAATAAATTACTCGTAACCCATAGTGTGTGTGCTTTTTTAATTAAAATGTAAAAATTTATTAATATTGAAAAACTGTGGACTCAATTTAGATCAAACTATGAGGTAATGAAATTAAACCAGATGAATAATGTTATGTAATGTTGGAAGATATTTATGGTTAATTAATGGGTAATAGATTAATTATTCTATGAAATTTATAAAAGGGAAAAAATAATTAATTTATCTTCTTAAATGATTTATTTCTTATAGAAAATCAAGCCTTAGAAGTGGAATTGAAGAGACTAAGAAAGGTTAGGTGTATTGATTCTAAGACAATGTTATCACTATAGTGTTGTTGTGAGCTACAATATGTCATTTTTCTTCTATTATTTCATACATCGTTCCACCCTTGTTGGTTAGGGAAACTAACACCATGTGGAATCTATGAGGGGGTTTTCCCCAACATCCCAATGGGAGGATAGATTGATAGCTACATCCTTTGGAATCACTATTTGCTTCTGGTAGATAATTGAGTTATTATGCATACTGATTTTCCACATACATTTGTATAGATTTTGAGAGAGATTTTATTTATTCTAGGAATATGTATTACCAAATATTTTAACAAATGGATTTTTATCGCTGTGATGTTTATATGCTATTATAGATTGAGGTATTTCATGGTGTATGGGATTTAATATACTGAGGTATAATACCTAATGATTGATATACACCATATGGGGTGTGCTATCTCCAAGAAAATACTTGGTTAATATATATTAATTTGTGATATGGGATTATGCGATGATGAGATGAAATAAGATCATATTGTGATTCATTTCCCATGATTCATTGGGATGGATTACTTTTGGAGAAATATGGCTCATGGTGTGTGATGTTGGTGTAGAGAAGAATGCTAGTGCGGAAGGACTCAGATACACTTTTTGTTTCATTGTTATATTATTTTCTCTCTTTTATGTGATAAATTTTGAGATATATCCATGGTGATGATGGGAACATAAAATACCTATTTAGGGGATGAGATAGTTTAATTTTTTCCCTATTTTTTTAATTCTTTATTTATCTTGTTAATGAGTCTATGGGGAGGATTATACTAAGATTTCTATTATCATCATTATATATATAAATAAAAAATTTTAATTTCAATTGTGTAAGGTTGTAAATCAGACTGGATGTTAATATATAGTTGTTTTATTGGAGTTGTTTATGATTCATGTTAACTATAATGTTTTCCTTTTTGGTACTTGTAATTTTCATTTTAGTTATTACATTTTCTTATGACATCACATGTATGAACATGAGTTTATTTATATACATGTCTGTGTATTGGATTTCTTGTGTGCCTTTATTATATCATTCTTCTACATTTTCTCTTAGAGGGTAATGCCCAAATTTTCATGTTTATTATAACCTCGTGGATAGTCTCAAACATAGGGCCTACTGGTGGGAGGTCTCAGGTATTCACTCTATCTCACTCCTCGTGATGAAATATTTTTGAAGAGGGGGTAGTGATAGAGTGGTACTGGAGATTTATGATTGATTTATAAGAGGGATTTTGGAGTTAGGAACATATGAGGGTGAATGTGATGGCAGGGAAATGGGGTGAGCTAAGTTTATTATGTTATGTAAACATGGGAGACCATATAAGAATTGGGTATTTAGGTCCCCCTTTGATCTCATGCATGGATATTTATTTTTACTAAGGATGGTAAAATACGTGATACAATTTACAGGGTAGAGTTGTAGGAAGTAATCATGATTCATTCATCTTTTCCCCATTGTTGGTAATGTGTAAAACTTGAAAAACGGTAATATACATATACAATATAATAAATAATTAATTATTTAATGTTAAATGTTATGTATTCTTGGGGTATGGTCTCTATTTGTTTTTTATTTCTTGTAGTCATGGTTCTGGGTTGACATCCTCATCAGGATCACACCAAATATGTTTAGTATGATATACAAGCAGATTTCCATAATGTAGAGGTTGATTCATATGAATCATGGTTGAGGAAACTATAATAGTTTCATATCTAGTTTCAATATATGTATGAGGGAACTATTTTAGATTTAGTCATAGAAGACTTATTGGATGAGATTGAGATGTAATTAATTTGATTTGTTCCTTGAAAGAGAACTGGGTTTCATTTATTTTGATTATGTTTTATGGGGTTCTGAGGATAGGATGGTTTTTATTCCATAGGGGTTGGAAGGGGTTGGAAGTCTCATGGTAGATGTTTTGATAATCGTTTAGAGCATAGATTCTTTATTCCACCATGAATGTGGAAAGTCTCTAAGAGAAGTATACCCTTCTTAAGGGGATTCCAACATGTGATAATTTTTTATAATTTATAGGGACCTTTTATGATATGTTTCATACCTATTTCCAAATGAGGGACCCAAAGAAATTAATTTTTTGGATTCATTATATATATATATTGAGCACCATGTCACCTTGATTATTCTGATGATGTATTCTAAGATGATATAGTGATAACATATTATAGATAAAACACCTTCAAGAACCAAATCATAATGATAATGGATTAATTAGTTTTCATCATGATGTATATCTATTTTCTGGGGTTCCTACCTATTAAGACAAAAGAGTTTTCATTTTTCCAGGCATAAGTCCTGGCCCTCATCATCTAATTTATCCAGGGGTGGTGTCTGTTATACCTATGATATGGGACCATATAAATGTTTTTCTTATAAATTTTGTGGTCATTAGTTGTAAAATTTCATGACCATTCTTAGATGTTGGGGTGGCCCAGTTGTTCCAATTTAGGTTGTTATATTGATAGTTAGTTTCTGAAAATTAATCACCAGTATGATGTTCCAGTTTGGGATGAGTGGAAAGGAAATAGGGAAGTCATAGAACATCCCTAAGATGATCCTCATACTTAGAGAGTGGAGCTCAATGGGGTTGGTTTTCTCCAATAGGATCATAGAGGCTATAGTGGATGTAATGATAAGACTCATTCCTTAGAATTTTGATCATCATAAGAGGCATGCATCATTTACTATACAATTTTCATGATTTCTACCTTGGTTAATTCATTTTTTTAATTCAAGATTGATTAAATACATTATATCACCTATCCAATTTCATGATTTAGATCATTAGTTTGGGCGGATTCATGTGACCTTGGAATTTACTACTTTAGTTGGGGATCGAGATGAATTGTGTAATGTGTGTAAATTATATGACCTAATTTTGGAAAATCACTAATGATGGGCAGATTTTATATGTTTTCAAAACAAACCATATGACATATCCTTTTCATGGATTGTTTGCAGTCCATGAAAGATATCATGGATAGATTTAATATTTATCTTGTTATTAATGATACATCTAGAGAACTAGAGAAGCTTGTTGGTGTGTAACACCCTTGGAATGGGTCATAAATATATTTCTTCCTTGTATTCATTATTTGATGAGTTGATACTACTCTCTTCGACTATTCATTAGGTTTTTTCTCCCGGGGATGTAAAATAATAATCTAATTTCATTCTAGATGATTTTGAATCATTACTCCTTTGATGAGAGATCAATTTTGGGATCGATCACTAACTATGAATGATTCCTATATTGATGAATCGATATAGGTTAGATCCTTATGAGTCAAGGGATCTATGAGCATAAATTTATTATATGTGGTAGCTATGTTTTATTTGTCCATGTATATCTTCGTCGGGTTGAAGGCCATTATTTATGAAGAACTATTAAGCCATTAGTTGTTTTTTTGTCATTTTCTTCAAGTGAAAGTGAAGAACCTATATCCTATTCTGGTGATTGATGATTTATTTTTTCAGTTTAAGGTAGATATTTTTTCTCAAATAACTAATTTTATATTGTATATCATAATATGTGATTGAATAATGATGATATTCAACAAAAAAGTTTCTATTGTCACCATTAGTATCATGAGTCTGTTGTGATTTTGTTTTTTGTGAAGAATTCTATAATTGTGTTCAGCGGTTGATGAATGAAGTGTTCAGAGAGTTTTGGAATTTTTGTAGTGTTTTTCATCAAGGAAATACTTTTTTAATTTGTATATGAGTAGGATCAATAAGAGAATCAACATACTATTTTAGAAGTTCATCATCAAGAGAATATAATCAAAAAGTTTTTAAATAGTGATTTTTGGGCTTGTAATGTCCATTCCTTCGTGAACATGGTATCCTAAAAAAACGTAGCTTTGGATCCATTGAATATATAGGCAGTTAAATATTGGAAAGCCCCTAGATAGTGGAATATTTTTGGAGTTTCTTGGGACTTTTAAGATATTATAGGAGGTTTGTAGCTAATTCAATCAAGTTTAAACTTCTCTGAAATCTTTAACTAGAAAGGATTGTCTATTCTTGAGGACTGGTTGGTGTTAGCCATATATTGAGTAACTAGAGTTGAAGTGGTTAAATTATATGTTATCTTGTTTATTATCATTGGTTGTTTAGTTTTTGTTTTTTGACACATCCGGTGCTAGATTTTTGATATTATGATGTCAAAAAGATCTATTATTTCATATAGGTGTGAAATATTATGTCCCCATGAGTGAAAATATTCCACACATGATCATGACATTTTAGTAGTTATTTTTTATTTGAGGTTGTCGAGACATTACCTCATAAGTGATTCTTTTTGTTGTTTCATCTAACCATAATATCCTTTGGTATGTCTTCTCCCATCATGACATGGTCTTTCATCAGCATTGTTGAATGTAATACGTGATTTATTAGAAATTTGAAATTACAAATAGACATAGAAAACAAATTTTTTAGCTGATGAGATGAGAGTGACATCATGTATTAATGTTTCGTAATGAATCTATGTATTCCTAGAGAGTGCTGGAAGAACTCAATGTGATGAATCTTGATATGATAGTATTTTTTTGTAAAGGATATCTTTTTTATATGAAAGTGTAGTCATATTTGTTATAGTAAGTGTAGGATTCCTAGTTGGGGGATTCTGAGGTTGAGGTATATATATAAAGAGTTATTTTTGGTGGTCCCTCTAATGGTTGGTCTTCGGATGGAAAACAAATAGTTTTGTTCCAAGGAAGGCATGTAATTTCTTCAGTGATTCATGAGTGGATCTCCATGAGTCCCATAGTTCACCATTGGCAGTAATTCCTTGAATGATAATGATGTAATGAGCTCATAGTGGGTAGTATTGCTGGAATGGGTTTTATTGTGCTATTTTATATTTTTTTATGATTATTGGTCTCTCATAAGGTGTTGTTCGACCACCATGTTCCGGATTTCTTATTTATTCATTAGATATTCCCTAGTATAAGAGGGATGAAATAATGATTGGATTTGTTACTATTTTTCCCAAAGATAAAGGAGGACATGATTCTATATTATTGTAAGTAGATAATTATATGAAATAATCCCACTTTGTAGCGTTAATGGATTTCATATCAGTTGAGTTTTGTCGTGGTTGTATATGTTGGAGATGATGAGAGTCCACAATATACCATGTATAATCATATCATATTGATAATCATGTATCACAACTATGGTGTGGGGAGTTTATAATAGGATTTTGGATCTTATTTATTATATAACACTTCATTTCATCCATAGATAGGTAGTCATATAGAGAGGGCCATCGTAACTCTAAGACTTGTTTCACTCTTTTGTCTTGGATTTCAATGTTACATTAATAAGGTTTCTAAAATTGGTAGGGATATATTACAATAATATATTTCTCTCCACCATTGGTATAGTGCCTGTTGAAGCTTATTACATTAGACCTTTCCATTATCCATTGTATTAGTAATTAAAAAACACCAACAATGGTTAAAAACTCCAACTATGGTACAAAAACACTAACTACAATATAGGTAATTCATGAGAGGATAAAGAATGTAAAGGAGCATAAAAAATCATATAAAAAATTACATGATATGGTTGGAGTTCAACGTTATAGATATAATGTTCTCGAATGTGGTTCCACATCATTGGAAATGAAGGATTGGTCATGGGAGTATCTTTTATCCACAGATTTTTGTC
This sequence comes from Viscum album, assembly GCA_963277665.1. Classification (NCBI taxonomy): domain Eukaryota; kingdom Viridiplantae; phylum Streptophyta; class Magnoliopsida; order Santalales; family Viscaceae; genus Viscum; species Viscum album. The sequence continues at coordinate 1,005,193,376 of OY728158.1, read as the reverse complement.
ATGTTTTCCAATGGTTGGATTGAATTGGAGCCATGGAATGTTAGATAAAACATCTCTAATAGATAACATGGATAACAATGTTTTTCACAAGTCATAAATAATTCATTATCTTGATGAAGTCCCTCATTTCATCTATTGGGGTGTGATCGATGTTGATGATGATGTGACCATAGATTAATCGCATGTGGAGACCATGGACCTCTATGAGAAGGTGTTGTATTAGTGTTATATTCCATTGTTTCATATATTGAGATGAAACATTGTCATGGAAGTGTGTACCTAAGAATTTGAGTCGTAGATTCACAATCAATAACTCGTGATTTTTTGTGTTTGTCTATTCTTTTGTAATGTTCATAGTTATTGGAATATGAAATTTATATTTTATGATATGGATTTATCTTATTACATCGTGTGGATTTTCTATTATTCAGGAGGTATATCTCCATAGGTGTGTTTAGGAGATTATTTTTTTTGTTTCATAGTTTTTTACTATTTTCCACTCAGTGAGGTGATATGCCTTCTATAATGTCAAGATAATTGAGTGGCCACTCTCACAGTGGTTTTTCGGACCACCCATTTTTTTCTTCTCAGGGATGGTTTGGATTCTGAAACATAAGAATGTTTTGAGTTAAATAAAATTTATAGTAATGGATCCTATTAGTTTTACTATTTAAATTTTTTCAAGGGATGTGGTACATGGATGAGGCCAATAGTGATTATGGATGTTTTTTTCTAAAAGATAGAATATGTTAGAATGCACGACATATGATGGGGTTTCAAATCGTGTTTGTGTAGTTAATAGCATGTTAAGGATTCATCATTGAATGATTCACTATGTCAAATAATTTGGGGATAAAAAGTTATGGGAAATCCATTTTTTGTGAGATCTAAAACATGATGATTACACAACATGTATGAATTACAAGACACATAAATCCTGATTACAACATTTTAATGAAAGGTCATCCACTTGAGTTTTTATTTGAAAAACAATGTCCCTATCAAATATGGGTGATCTGGATAACCTTTTATCTGGTGATTGGGGATTAGTTATACATAGATCAATACTTTTCATTCATTATTGATTTATGGTGATCTTAGGTGACTTCTAGGCCCACTTCATATGGGATCCCCTCAGTTAGTCTTGATTTTGACCCATTCTGTTTACCATGCAATGGAATATCATATCCCATATTTCTAATTGGGGATTCTTGGTTGATTGTGGGTGTAGTTGTGGTGTGTAGCTATGGATGGGATGCAGTTCGTATGAGAGATTTTATTGGAGATCCATAACATAGGTCTATTATTATGAAATTAACATTTAATACTTTGAGGTAAATAATTTATAACGTCTATATACATTTACTTATAATAATAAATTTATCAATTTTACCCTTTTTATTTAAATAAAATTATACATTTAATAATTATCAAAATTAAAATGAATTTTTAGTGATCACATGTCAATGTTGTTTCTTTATACATTGATTGTAGCATGTCTCATGATTTTCTAGATAATGTTATATCAATTATATGGTTTGTTAAATTTTTTATTGGGGTTTAGTTTTGAAATTTTTAATGAATATAAAGGTTTTTTTAATTGATACATAATTTAATTCCTAAATTTATAAAGATACAAGCTGTAATCTGGTGGATTATGTAATTTGTTGATAACAAAATAGTTGCAATGCACATATGTAATTGAAAATGATCTTTCCTGATATTAATTTTATTGATAAATACTATCAATCATATATATGACTATTGTTAGTGATAATTGAAAATTGATGATAAATGAGAATACTTGGATGTTTTAATGACTTATTAAAATACTTGATTTACAAATTTTGTATATTGTCATAGTTTTATTCCATAGGTTTCCCAATTTTGGAAACTGTGAATAATGAATCAGTCAATTCATGATATATTCATAACCAGATATTTGATAAGGATAAATGCTATGATATTTGTTTCGTGTTTTCATAGGAATAATTAGTTCAGTATTTTTGTGTCATGGGGGATCATTTTTATTTGAAGGATGAATGCCTTGTTTAGAGGGTATATACTTTATAATGGATATGATTTTTGGTTTTCTGGTATTTGTTTTGATTTTCTCGGGATACGACCCTTCTGTATGAGCCTAATATGGATGAGCCTTGGAAAGATGATGTGATATGGGGTGGGGAGTCATGGATTTGATGTGTTCTTGGGATGGCTGATGTAATGTGGATGGGAACACTGGATGATGTGGTAACGGTTGACACCTATGATGGAGAGATGTATAGGGATATGTATGTGGGTGTTAGGGATAGAACTGTAGATTATGAAGCGGGTTGATTCCCCACTTACTTTTTAATTTTATATTGAGAGTAGGGATGCTCACTTGTGAACCAGTTTAATGGCCAATGAAAGGGTTGCTTGTTTTTATCTACATTATATCCTCACTACATGTTGATATTGGGTGTGATTGGTTACATCATGATTTATGTTGATAGCTTAGTGTAGATTTTTAAGAGTACCTATATTAGAGAATGATTCTACTAATAAATAAATAAATATCAACCCATGATATGGGAGTGGTTGGAATGAAAATGACAAAAGGTAATAATCTTCATAAACCATGGACTAGGGTTTTATTATTCTAAGAGGGAATGAAATTTTCTTAAAAGACTAATGTAATATAATTTGGGATAATGCTATTGGTTAATTAATTGTTACAAAAATAATTAAAGAAATGAAATAATAATAGGAAAGAAATAATTAGTTCATCTCATTAAAACTGTGATTGGTTATAGGATATCTAGCCATCGTCGTAGAATCCATGAGTCTAACAGATATTATTTACATTTTTAGTAAATTAAAAGGTTATACCCATTTTTTAGTTTGGAGATATATTATATCATATACGTTCTATGATTTTTGACACTACCCAACCCATTTTATAGGAAACCTAACACCTAGTGGACTCTTAAATGGTGTTTTCTCCAATGTCATGGTCGGAGAATGGATGACTGATTACCCCCTATGTCATTTATCTCTTTTAATTGTATTCAAATGTGCTAGTATGAAAAATGATTGGTTTTTTTGAATATATGGGTAGAGGTATATGATGTCTTGAAGTTATTTCAAAAACATTTATTACAAGTTATAGTATCTAAAGTATAGTTATTATTGTGACATGTATTGTTTGTGATGGCGTGAGGTACTTACATATTGTATAGGATGTAATGAATTGGGATATAATACAAGTTGTTCGATATACATTGTACAGACTATGTTAGAGACAAAAAACTACTTGGTTACTATATATTTATATTTTCTAAGAGATGATTTGATTATGTGATTCATGAGGTGATAGTTGCGATACCTTTCATAGGATTCATCAGGATGGCTTACTTTTGGTGGGGGATGGATCAGGATGTGGGGCGTTTGGGAAGAGTGGAAAACCATTGCGATGTGGGACCAAGGTACCCTTAGCATTTCAGTATGTTATTATATTTTTTTTATGTGGTACATCATTATAGATATACATGGAATGGTTGGGAACTTATTATACATATTTAAGTGATTAGTTAGTTTCACTAGTGTTCAATTTGTTTTAGCATGCGTTCTTTATATTTTTCATGATATTCTATTTATATGATCTTACTGGGTATGATATTATTCTCATGCTATGTATAATTAATTTTTTATGGCCACATGGATGTGGCTGGATACTGGGATGGATATTACTAGATCATGGTATTTCAGGCGATGTTTGGTCTTAGTTGATGGTGACATCTTATCCTTTTTTATACTTGTAGGTTTCCATTCTAATATAAAATTACATTATTATATACAATATATTAACATGATTTTATTTATATATATAGTTTAGGAAAAGGAGTTGTTTGTTTTATCCCACTTATCTCTCCCTTCTATATGTTTCTCATAGAGTGTAATTCCTCGCATATGCTTGTTTATCATACCCTTGGTACTAGTCACCAACTCAGTGCCTACCAGAAGTGGGACTCAAGTAGTTAGTATCCCTCTTCCCTCATTTTGGTATCAATATGGGGACGGGGTCATGAAACATAGATAATTTTGACACACTAATTTGAATAATGATATTTATTTTATTAAAAAAGATTTCTAATTATGTTATTATTACCATTTTATTAAAAAATATGAATATGAGAAATATGATATAATTAACAGATTTGAAAATGATCATACACATTCTTTTGTTTTTTATAATTTTCAATTTTCTTCTATAACACTATAATATTAAAATATTTATTATATTCATAATAAATATCATTTATATTTCATTTTTCTAATCAAACGGTCATGATAATATTCTAATGGATCAAATATTATTAAAAAAAATTGTTTCTATTAAAAATGTTTAGGATAAAATTTTGATGGTTAATTTTTTATAATATCTATAAATAAATCATATTTCATTAATTTATCATTAAATTAAAATTATCTATATCAATTATAAATTTTAAATCATATTTCTGATAATTAATTTTCTTCTCAAAATTTTGTTTCTAACATTGACAATTCACAGCTACCATGATATTCTTGAATTTAGATATTTTTGTTTTATTTTTTTTAATTTAATACCACATAGAATATTATTTTGTATATTTATTCTCCATATGAAACTATACATAATAATGAAATATTGTATATTTTTATTTTTCAATATAATTCAAATGTTTTATACTATAACATATTCAAAAATATGATATACATGTAAATTTGAAATAAAAAATCCATATATAAAAGTATAAGACATTAAATTATTCACCCTATATAAATTTAATCCTCAATATTGAAAACTTATACATTCTATGTATAATATAATTTTGATCTTCAATTTACCAACATTTTCATGTTCCCATGACCTTATTTTATGTTAATGAGTTTAGTAATTTACATTGATACGGTGTTTTTTGTTGTTTCATTGAATCTTATCCCTATAGTCAATGATAATCACTATATAATTCTATAAAGGCAGGTCATGATCCAATTATACCACTTTTAGATTTGGTAACTATGAGGTATGGATTATATACCTCCACAAAAAAGATAAATATTACACATATGGTAAATGAGGTGTGTTGTTTTGATAATATGGTAAATTTTATGCAGATAATATATGATTAGGGATCCTATATATTCCAATGTACTTAAGTGTATGTTTTTATATTATTTATAAACCTCAAAAATAGTTTAAAAGATATATTTAAATGACCATTTTTTTCTCAAACCTTACACTCTATGTCACTTCGATAATTTTTAACATATATTTTTAGTCAACTCGTAGTAGAATAAATTTTTTTAGGAATATTCTAAACCTTATCAGACATTTATTTCTCATTTTCAGATATATGATGGTTTTGTGGAAAGACATCATCCCAGATTGATGGACCTATACATGAATCCACGAATAAATATTCAATTCTTTTTTTATAAATTCTAGGGTGGAAACTATTACAATATAAAAATCAACCATGAATATATTTCAATCATAAACTCATTTTATATCTCTCAAGTAATCCTAGAGCATGTATTCATTTTTCTAAATGGTCATTTCATATTTACAATCAGTTTTAGAGTGTTTGGTCATAATGAATTTTAACATTGGGTTCACTGCATGTTAAATATATCATAATAAAATAGCGGTGAACCATCGATTTCAATCATATATGATTCAAAGTGGTTCCCATTCAGCTTCAAAAGATTATTTTCATATACCTGGAATGATGTCCAACAAGAAATATTCATGTATAGTGATTATGTGTTAAATCATGGTGATTCAATCCACCATACCACATATATAATTGTTTCCTTTGAATTATTTTTAGAGATGCATGACCAAATACATGGTAGTGATTTTTAACATCCGTTTTGGTATGGGTAAATTTTGTCTAATCTCTTTAAACAACAATATTTCTTCCCTATATTACTGATATACCAGGAATATTATGGGGTTCTTTCTAATATATTTCATTAGTTTGTATTAGCATATGTTCTTTCATATATATATTTATAACACAGTATGTATAACAAGGATTGATAAATTGTTTTATGTATACCATCCAATAGCTATACCAATATATTTACTAATTTTGGAACACTATGTCTCGTTACCGATCAAATAAATCCATCTTTGATCTTGTGGATTTTCGGAAGATTTCATTCCATTGTTTCTTTTATCTGCATTTAATTCACTAAATTAACCCTTTATTCCACATTAATTTGATATATTACAGATAGTTTAAAAATCCTTTATAAAAATTATGATGTATTCTCTACCTTTATACCATGAAAATTCATACAATGCATGCCCACTAATATATGGTCTTTTCAATCATAAAATTTGAAAAGTTTTAATTTTCATTACTACTAAGTGAAAAAGCAACACTATTTTATTTTCTAGGGTGGTTTGTTATTTGAAAATCACAGTCCTTGATTAAATACAACAATATTTTTCATAAATATTCATGCCATTGACTCTAAATATATAAATTAAATTTTGGTGTTAAATAAATATATGTAAAATTTTTCTTTTATAATGGCAGTGGCGTTAAATTATCAATACAATGAACATAGATGTTACGAACTGACCATTCGTGGACCACCTAGCTAGAAGAAGGCCATGATGCCACAACCACACAACTTCCTTCATAGGGATATCCATGGTGGCATGCAAAAAAGAAGTTATAACTACAATGTGCGGAATTTTCCTAATTTACATGTATGCACACCCAACTATCTCCATGTAAATGTGCATAGTAGTAATAATAAATGATAGAATCGTATAGAGTAAACACCATGTAAATAATAACCTTTTGGTCCATAAAATGTGAGAATGTGAAATTAAAAATTTTAGCGGAGAAATAAAATCCCACATTGAAAATATATCCCTACCTAGAAACTACTGGAATATAAAATAGACGAGAGAGAACTTCCCCCGATCACCATTCTCAACTATCGTTTGTGGTCTATACACTAGAGTGTCCCTATGATTCTCAAAAATCACCACTGATATTTTCATCATCTATATAATTCATTACATGTGTGGTAAAATATATTTGAGGGGTGATTATATACATAATATGTGGGACACCCTGAAAACTGAATAGGGAGCAATAGAAGTCAAAATAGTAGTATGCAATTCATCCCAAAATATGGGAGAAATGAAACTGATATATATATATATATTTATTTATATATAATGATTGAAGTAGATAAATGGTATATAAATCTCATAGCCTAGTCTAGGATACTCATTATGCATGGAACTCTAATAGCCCATCTGTGATTCCAAGCATCTTACACACCTATCTAAAGACTTTATAAAGAGGGCCTCTCTTTCCCCATAGATCCAAAACATGAGGGAGTGAAATATATAATGATAGGTAACCTACACCATGGTATAATTATTGGATTCCATTTAGTAGATAGAGACACCAAAACCCTATAGGTGAGTCCCACCTGTATATATGCATTCAGAATATGGGGGAGCCAATCCCTACTACAACAATGGAGTATTGTCCCCATATATAAATGACTATCACTTTTTTATAGATATAATATCTCTATATTTGGTATAATGAGTATGGATTACACTCCACTTCATGCGACAATAGCGTAAAATATCTATGTATTAAGGACTTTATGCTAGTATGATATAGGTGAGACATTAGAATGTGAACATTGATTTTGGAGGACATGTGTCCTAGTGCGACAGGCTAGTACCATTTCCATTAATTGTATACCCTCTACCCCTTGTGGAAGGGAAGTATATTCTCTATCTGAAAATTGATTGGGCGGGACAATTCTACATTGATAAAGAGGACTAACGTATCCACAAATAGATGTTGCATTTTAGGAATAGGGGAGGATCATATATACCTGTAATCTACTATATGTTCGTGATCATTCACTGCCATCATTGAGAATTTTATAATGAATATAAATTCTCGTAATATCTGAAATCATATATCATCATACACTACAAGTTCTTCTGTCATGTTCTATGCTAGAAAACACTAATGATAGGATACCTATATGCTTAATTTCATGTGAAACTGAAGGAGATAAGATATTATTAAGATTCTAAAAAAGGTATTAAATGGAATGTATGGGGTCCAGATGACATGTGGTCCCAGGATACATACTGTTTGTGTTCTTATCCGAATATAGACTAATGGACATGTCACAATGTAAGTCATGTACCCAAACCAAATGACCTGTTTTGGCTACCTTGGGCTTTTTCATGTACACCTAGTCTTTCCCATGTTAGCTCGACCATGTTTTTACCATGAATTTCCCAATCTACCAACATATGCATGACTACTCCCAGAATACATGACTTTCCCTCCCATAGAAGGGCCAATGTTTTTTATATGGGGAACACCCTAGCTACCGAAGGAGTTTCACATGGCTTGCAGGACATCCAGAAACTATTATATCCTAATTTTTTTCTAAAACCCTATCCACTACATCAGAGTGTACACACTGAGGTTTTTCATCCTTGTACACTCCATATAGTCAGGATTTGGGACGCATGTTTAGGTATTCAAGGGTAATCTATAAAATTATCATGTTCGGTGATTTTTTCTATTTTACCTCCAAAAAAGGTAGTCACCTCTGGACATCATTTCATAGCCATTGGTGTTTGAAAAAAAGATTCCATACACTCAGAATAATCCTACATAAACAACTCCATTGGTTATTTCCACTCAGTTCTAGACCCTAGAACCATGTTATTGATGACCCTCATCCTTCAATGGGTCTTGATCAATTTTAAAATAACCATATCAAATGTCATTAACCAAAGCTCCATGAAAAGAGTGGGTTGATCACATTTGAACCAATTACAGTAATGTAAAATTGTGACCCACTATTCCATCAGTGAAGAAAGAAAATAATGATGGGGAAAAAGACCATAACAAAGGTGATAAATAACAGTGGCCAATTTTTCAAGGAATATGTTTAAAAAGGGATAAATCCTTGTTTAGATCATAGAAAAAGAAATAATAAATTGATTCAAATAATTTTTTTAGATAATGGGAACATCCAATGGATACGAATATGTAGAATCAAAAATAGATAATAAAATATATATTATTAAAGGATTAAGAATTGGAAGAAACTATAATTTATGATCCAAAAATAAATTATTCATTGGTAATTAGTGAAGAATACTTTTTTATAATGATGAAGATGGTTTGTTGTGTCTTTATCCTATATATCCACCATGATTTGATCATCAATTGTGGTGCAATATCCATTCCCTAAAAAAGATCATCAGAGATCCCCCCAATTATCATAGGTTTTATATAGACAAATCAATATTATTTTAATAATGGGTTATTAATGTGGATTTAATTATTAATTTTAATAAAAAATAATAATTTATTTTAAATAAATTCACCAGATAATGGTTTCCATAAAAAAATGATCAATGTCATCCAACCATAGCTTTCACTTAGGGTAAACCCCACACTGTAGAATCAACTATTGTCTCCAATTTTTTTATTTGAATATTTATTCATCGAATTCGTTGATTTTTAAAAAATTCTGAATGGGGGATATTAATATATTATATATTTTTAAAATATCAATTAGAGGCCCATCAGGCTTTTGAATCATTGGCCTATTAGCTCCTGTATAAGAAAATATATCCCACTATATTTCAATGTCATTAAATAAGAAATTGGATTCTATTGTATTCCCCCAAAAAAATTATAATCCATGGAAATCACAAACTAAACCAAGATGTGGGTATACTGAGCCTGTATTTGGTTCTCATGATCCTAGGATTTATGCATGATAACATGCTTCCACACCTCATGAAAAAACAAAAAAGACCATCATCATAGGATCATCTCTTACAAAACCTCAATCAACACAGTGTACAACATGACGGGGGATTCAACCATGATATCTATCTCACCCAATTAAGTAAAATATGTGGTAATATTCATCAATCTCCGTAGATATGGCACTTTGAAGACATATTCCACCAACTATAGCTATAAGTGAATGGGGAGATGGTATGAAACCTCACCATCCCATTGAAGTATCTTGAAAGGCTTCATAATACTTAATTATAGTTTCCTCATTTTATAAATCTCTATATTACTTATTGTTGGTATATTCATTGGAAAACATGGTCTCCTAATTTGAAATCTTGTGTCCTACTACATCATTATTCATAGGATTTCAATCAGCTCTGGGATATCCTCTTATACTTAAGTGTCACATTGACCTTCCCTATTATATCCAACACCACAATCATCCCAAAAAGGTATGTCTCAATGATCTTAATATATCTTAAGGGTATTTGGGAGGGTCTCCATTACATGGAATTTAAAGGTAACATTCTATTACTATCGTAATTTCTATTATTATATGAATTATCTACCAAAACTATATGATCATCCATGATTTGGATGATGTGTAACTCGTAACCCCTCATCCTTTCCTCTAGAAATTAGATAGTGAAATTAGAGATTCCATAATTCTAGTGGTGAAAATTTTTAGTTATCTCAAATGGGACATTGATTCCACTTATATACCTCTCTATAAGCATTATGTGACCCATGCATTGCTATCGATGATAATCATCTGGGGTCCCCATGAAGTAATAAGATCTAGTGCACATAAAACTATTCTAAACTATATAATGATATCTACTGCCTAATATTAATAAAGTTCAAAAACATGTTGAATCAGTCAACAATCAACCAGGGGGAATTAAGGTTTCTCATTGTCTATGCTGGCCCATTCACTATACACATGGATATTCTTTTTAATTTATACTCTAGGAACTCAAGGAGATGCCATAAACCTATTATAACATCTTCCTCAACCTTCACCTGATAACATGTGTGACACTGAGAGACAAACATGGCCACACTATGACTCATTAAATCTCATACAAACTATCACTAAAAGACTCTTAACATATTTATAACAAGTTAATGTACAACCAATATAGATTAATGATGATCCCTTGTCATCTGCACATAGTATGTTACTGGAAACACCATCCATTCATAGAAAATTATGATATTATTCCCTCATTAAAAATTTCCATACAGTGAATCATCTGATGGTATATATCCACATATGACCTCATAGTCAATGTATCATATCGGAGCATCCCACACACACTAATAAAGTGTAAGCTTCAACTCAATCTACTAAATATAGGATACACCACTCTCCAATACTAGGATTAGTTGGACAGAAAAAATCTTATTAGATGACTCCCCGATCAGATGAGAAGAGGCCATCCAACTGATTCCATCTTCCACCACATTTTCCTTCCTAAGATTATAGATTATCTCATAGTTATTTCCCTAAAGGACATTAAAACAACACCATTTTCATAGGAATAAATATCTATATGTTAATAAATACCTGAGACTCTAATGGTTCATGTTAACCACAATGCAATTTTCAATAATTTAGTATCTTCACATCCTTATAGTTTATATGACCATTTCTAACTCGATGTCATGAGTCACAAATTTCTTCTCATGGGATCTCAACATCCACAATTAATTGGTTACACAACACACCTCTTCATCAACATGATCCGGATCCCATCTATAGAGGTATTTCAAAACTATATGCACACCATGTACTCCCCCAATAGTATTAAAATATGATCAATAATCAGACTCAACCTCAACATATAAATGGATATTTGACACTAATTATTCTATGTAAATGAATTATCTTTTCCCATCACTGATGTCTAAAGGGATGTGACCCCACAAAATTATACCACAAACATCCTATAATGACCTTCCAATAGATGACAACTCTTTATCTGTAACACATTCATGGTTTAATCCCAAGAATGAACTACTACAATATTCAGCCAATCCATAGCTAATCCTTGCTAATACATGACAATAACAAAAAAAAATTATACCTCACAAATATAGTACTATAAAACCGAGTGCATAACATAAATATAGTTTTACAGAAAAAAAATATTTGATCATATGTATGTTATCTACATGAACCTATTTTAACACAGACTAAATGATTATGTCCTCAATGAATGACAACAATAATAAGTCTAATTTTTTCAAGATTAAATGGTTTACTAGAGGCATAAACATTGAGGGGGAATTCATCTCACTAAATTTCATAACTAAGATAACATAATGTCTTTATAAATATAAAAATTACTTATTACAATTATCATCCATGTAAAATCTCAATAGGTGGTAGCTAGTTATGATATTGATATTTGAGAACCATCTAACACATTGTGACATACCATATATGTCATTAATCCTTGTAAAGGGCTAATTTTTCATTATCCTGTCCTAGATCATGTGATGACATTCCACATAAAGATTCAATATACCGTATAAATTTTAAAAAAATAGAATCATTCTCACCTAGGGGTTAAATTGGGTCTATTAAAAACAATCTCTCATATGTAATCCAACTACAGTATCAGCTACCAGAGATCAATAGGGGTCCTATGATAGTCTATGGAATACATATGCTTTTTTCAAGGGTGTAAGTATAAATAAATATTTCTCTTCTTCCTAAAAATTACCCCAAAAACATCATTGGGGGGATCCATAAAACCATCCATGCCTAAAGTAACATCGATTCTAGATGATCCTGCAATACCAGAAGATAAACATGCAAACTATTGGGTGTTGGTTTATAGATTATTTCTCAAAAGAACCACTCACTGCCCCATTAGAACTCAATTTACCAAAAGGAACATCTTGTTCCATCAATCTAAAAGAATAATACATACCTGTGGTGATATTATATCTAGAATCAGACCATAAAAAACTAGTAAACAAAAATGATGATGTCATAAGGTTTCATGGTTATGAAAATTAGGTCCCATGAGAATGTATCTCTACCACGTGATAACTCACACTGTCGGTAGATAAGTGATATATATAAATTATTCCCTATAAGAATCATAATGAAATGATGTTAGGGTACGTTATCAACTATGAGTTTCATCTATCACACAAATCATTAAGAGATAAATAGCCGACACCAACATATTTCTAGTAGTACTGAAAAATTTATAATAAACATAGATCATACCTTGTATCATCTAATGATGTGTCGGGTCATAATCCTCCATGGCTTGAAATTTTCAACATCCCCTACATGTATCTCCCTTGGTTTGAATATGGATGCATAGTAGTGGTGGATAGAACTCATAACATCTCTTTCTCCAAGAGCCCCTCCAATTCCATTGGTTGATCCAACTCCCTAGGGCCACAATATTTATATCTAGGATTACCATAATCAAGGAACTGCCTCAGACATAGTGGAATATTTATTTATTTACTTCTTACATATAATGTTTTTCTAGGAAATAATGCTCAATGTGACCTCTCATAAAACATGCATAACATATACCATCTCTGGGAAGACGTGGTCTTCAGCATGATCCCCCAGATTAATGATAACATTCTTGGGTGTATGCAAGGTTATACCTCCTATGATTTGACATCTATAATATGCTAGCTGGTGTACATGACTCTATTATAGGATTCCTTATGATAGCCCCAGCTAAAGGGAATCTCTTAGATGGGCTTCTACCTACAACTAGCACTATCCCATACACTTTAGTACATGTAGGAATTAATAGGGATACCTCACTCACATAGAAATCGCTACAGAGGACCTGATCGAACTATTGTTACATGATGTAATTTTTTATTATTATTACCAAGAGAATATAATATTGAATCAAAAAAACTCACATAACAATAACAAAGTTTCATAAATCCCTACGATTTATCTAAAATCTCATAAATACCAACTACCAATAATGATGAGTAATAGTACTCCTCATGAAACAACTATAGGATTTCAGATAATGAGCGTGTCGATTAATCATGTGCTTTCATGAATATACTTCAAGAGTTCCTAGATTCTCAGCTGAAAATAGTAGTTTATAGTGCATCCATATGTATAGTTGGGGTAAAACATTGTCTGAAAACTCATATAATGAACTCATGAAAATCTTCTTCTCTTAGGATTGTTGCTAATAGCTGAACCTCATAGCGGTCTGGTGTAACAACTCATTGATTACTCTACACTAGTTTGGATCATCAATCTCTTATATTGATACACTCGTCTAAATGATGAGTTGGTGTTCTTATACCCACCCACGTGGAGGAAATATCTCAAATGATGCCCCCTATATTTAGGCCCTATCTCTCATAAAATCATCATCACAATCCAAATTCAGTAACCTATATGTCTATATTTGTGGAGGAATAACTAAATTAATCAATATGTACCATAATTTAATGGGCATAAATACATGGGGACCTATGATATGAAGGATTTCAAATTGAATAAATCTACTATGATGCCACTTATAATGTTACTAGAAACCAATGTATTTGTATTTTGACTCACAAATAGTTATTCAAAGTCTTGGTGTATGGAAATGTCATCATCCACATGAAAACTTAGTATCATGTCTGAAAATCCTCACTCATGACACTTTGACATGGTTTTCCAAAACAAAAATCCATACCTAAAAAGGGGAAAATAGTAATCATATTTTAGAGGGAAAACAAAAATTCATACAACACTGTAATGACCCAACCTTCTATGACATACATGGTCGGCCGAATACCATGCCTCCACAACCCCGTTCACACCTCCATTTCCTATTGTATGGAGAAATGTGATGAGTGAAAATGACTAAAATGGATGGTTTTTTCTAAATAATATCTATGCACACACCCAATAATTTAATTATATGGGTGCATATAACTAATAATCAAATATAGTAAAATATATAGTAAAAGCCATTCATATACTATCATCTAGCTAAAAAAATAATGTGAGATTAAAATTCATAATGTAAAGAGAAAAATCATACCCATTTAGAAAATATGTTATAACAGAATAATAACTTGAATATAATACTACTAAGTGGTCCTAGATCCTGATATCCATTATTAGCTATTGTACATGGACTATATATATGAGTATCCCTATGCTCTACTAAAATAACCATAAACCAATATTCAATCCACATAATACCTGAGAAATACAATAAAATCACACGAGAGTGTGATTATATACATACCTTGTAGAAAACCAAAAAAACATAAGAGAGAGAAATATAATAAATGTAATAATGAGTCGTATCACCCAAAAAAATGGGAAATGAAACCCAATGACTTATATATAAATATATATATTTTCATTTATGAAACCTTACCAAGAGAGAAATCATCTCATTTTATCATATTACATTCAAGGATGATTATTCTGCTTGTACCTCCAAATGTGTATCATCGATTCATAGAATCTATCATGTCTTTCAAATAATGCATGAGCAGGTTGGACACCTTTCCATTTCTCCAAATCCAAAGGGAGTTAAATCTCAAAAAGTTAGAGTACCCATGCCTTGATATAATAGGAGGCTTCCAGAATATAGATTATGAACCCATGATTTTGTTTGGGAGTATCATCTTAATATATATGTATATAATTTGGGGCAACTATTACCTAGTGATACATGATAGTGTCATCCCAAAATATAGAGGGGTCTCACTATTATAGAGGTATTACATGACTATATAACTAAAAATATGTTTCGATGATTTATTCCATAGTACGACATGAGGTTTTATTATCTATGGATATAGAAGCCTCACCATGGTGTGACTGGGGGGATTCATTTCTATCTAAAAATTTAGTACAAAGTAATCATGTCTTGGTGAGATAGGATAGTAATATCTCTATAGATAGGGAAAACACACCCTATTAAAGAGGAGGATTAACATATCTATCACAAAAATGTTTATTGAGGAACCGCTATATAGTGTTGAATTAGAGTACTATCTCCAATGTTTGAAGACTCACACCCTGAATTGGGTAGTACTGTTTCTACCTAGAATCACTATGATGACATTTTTTTATCACAACTATCATCGAGCTTTTCCTAAAGAAGCATCACTCTTAGAGAATATCAAATCTTATCTCAAAATACAGTGTTATGTTTACCATCAAATTCTATATGGAAATACACAGTGTATTGTCAAGATCATATGAAAAAAAATTGTGTTCAAATAAGGGATATATGAGTTTTATTTGTTTCTCAGAAAGGGACAACAATGAATTTATTGGGTCTACACAATATGTGGTCCCCCTCTAATTCCATGTCATTTTCTTCTCCTAACTGGGCTCAGTTCCCATGTCACTATAAGTTGTTGGTATAGGGACCACATGACATGTCTTATCCATATAGTTACTTACCATGTGATCATGTAAATTACAATGTATTATAGTCTATTTCATGTAGATTTCCATGTATATGGCCTTTCCTGGGCACCATCACATTCATGTGTACTCCAAGAGTACACATCTTGTCCTCTCGCATGAGGTCATAGGTTGTGTACATTCTATAGAGCTATGCTACATGGGGAGGTTCACATGAAATGTGTCCCATGCACATGGTTATGGTCCAAATATTTTTCTCGAAACCCTAGCTATCACAACATTATCTTTTCATGGAGTTTGATCATTCTAATACATACCTTGTAGTCGGGATTTTCATAGAATGAATGTTACATCACATGGATTTCAGAACCACCACATCCACATTGATTAACACAATTTGAAAAACTAAAAATTTTGGTAGTCACCTCCGGCCACCATTTCCTAGCCTCTAATGATCAAAAAATAGATTCCATCATTTCCCATGAATCCAACAATCATGAATTTCTCCTCTATTATATATAGATCGATATTGGGTCTGATACCTATAAGACCCTTATCCTTCACCCCACAAAAAATATCTATCCATCAACAAATCACCATCTAAATCATTATTCGCACAACATTAAAGAATTTGGGCCTTCTATTATGCTCAATACCACCCTTGAAAAGTCAAACCATGACCCAATAGACCAGTGGGGAAGACCATAAATAATGATGGGAAAAAAGAACTATTAAAATGGTGATTAGAATTTATAGCCAACAACTCAATTAAAATTATTTCAAAGGGAGGAATAAGTGGTGATATCCTTGAATAAATAGTAACTAATTAAAAAAACAATTTATGTTCATAATGGGCTCATGTGAATGGTTTGAATACATTTAATTATAATCAGATAATAAAATATCCATGATATGACATTCATTCCAGGGTATAAATTGTAATAAATGAGCCTTAATTTGATTATGGATCCATCAATGCTGAAAAAAATCTTTTCCTTCAATAATTATTATCCACTATGACCACTACCTATCAATAAACCATTATCTGATTAGTGATTGTTTTCCGATGTTGATTATCCAACAAAGGTCAGTGAGGTCCTAAAAATTCATAAAACAATCATCCAGATAACCATATAGAATTTTTAAAATGGTGTATTTTTATAGTATTTAATTAGTTTCTTTAATTAAACAAATAAATATTTTATTTATATATTTTATTTAAGTGAACCATCCAATGTTTTCATAAACCGGATGTCTAACACTGAAAAACATTAAATTGTTCTTAGGGTAAACCATTAGATTCCGATACAACCATGGTATCAAATTAATTATTAAGGTATCCATTGTGGGGATATTTCATTATTTATGAAAACTATTTACATGTGATAAGAATATATTTAATATTTTTAAAATATTAAATTCAGGGTCACCAAAACTATATATATCATTCCATTTAAGTACCTATATCCTACAAGATTTCTTAATATTTTTCAAATTAATCTATTGTAAAAATAGAGTCTCTATAATAAATGATAACTCTAGGACATCTTCCAATTATTTTTACTCTATAATATTCAATTTTTTAAAGACATATTATATAACATTATAATTTTTTATTAGGATCCATCCTAATTCATTCTTTAAGGATTCAATATCTTGCACAAAACCTAATCCATGTGAGGGTACAATGAGTATTGGTTTTGTGACTAGCCCCTTCTTGATCTCATAAAAGATCACTTCACATCTTTCATCTATATACACTTTATCCTCTTCCATGATAACTTACCTAGTGATATATAAAATCATCATAAATATTTTCAAATTGTTTTGATAGTTTATATCTAATACACATAAAACTAATGATCTATGTAATATATATGGGTCTATTAAATTATGTTGCAGTGGTGGAATTGTAGAAACTATGGGCATTGTAGTGGCGACATGTCACTATAGTGGTGGAAGGGCACTATAGCAGCGGAAGATACTATTTGAAACTGTAGTAGATGTGTACTAGAGCATTACTATCCACCGAATGGGCCATCGCCCAAATAATTGGGCCTACAGGCCACATAATTGGCTAAATGCCCACTGGGGCTTCGAGATATATAATGGGTCTCACTCTGCCTTATTATAGAGGTCATTACTTTCATTTAAAAATAAATGAGTCTGCAGCCCCAACCATTAAAAAAACATTCCCTATAAATGTGACATTGAGTACCTCCAAGTTGCAATTTTAAATTATTTAATACAAATTCTTCTTCATTATAGAATTTTGAACATTACATGAATTACCCTAATGTTCTCATTTTCCCTAAGATATTATGATAATTTTAAAATAAATCACCAATAATGGTTTATAAATTTAATATCTAATGACATTCTTATAAAAATCCATGATGATTTTTTATGATTTTATAAATTTGTGTGGAATAACTATGAAATCATATTTATAATATCCAAACTGAAATGTTTCCTTTTGAATAACTTTTAAAATCACCATAAAGTGTTGATAGGTAGAAAAATGAGCCAATTTAAGATGTACAAATCTTTTGATTTTGGTCATAAAATTCTTCAATTCATATTAGT
Organism: Viscum album; assembly: GCA_963277665.1. Classification (NCBI taxonomy): domain Eukaryota; kingdom Viridiplantae; phylum Streptophyta; class Magnoliopsida; order Santalales; family Viscaceae; genus Viscum; species Viscum album. Next base: position 1,005,174,530 of record OY728158.1, on the reverse strand, counting down.
AGATACTTTTTACTTTTGTTGGTATTTTGTTCTCTCGATATTAGATACACAAACTCAGTGATCCATACTTATTCTCTTCAAATAGTACTAATTCACCCAAGGGTGATGTACTTGGAAATAAGAACCCTATATCAAAGCACTCATTCACTATCTTCATTAACTCAGCATTTTCTTTTGGGTCCATACATTCAAAAATCACGAGAATATTTTTCAATGTGGGCTTGAGTAATATTGAGGAATCTATATCATGATCTGGGAAGGCCATATAATTCGATGGTCAAAACATTAGTATACTCATTTACAATAGGCATGTCTCGAAACCTCAAAATGTGACATATACTAATATACATTTTTAATTTGATACATAATTTATTTTATAAAAATATGTAATTTTATAAAATATTATAGTTTATTTAAATTCATTAAAATAACTGAAAATTATTTTTACCATCAAATATATGTACTAATATTAGTTACGTAGTAGCAATAAATCCTTTAAAAATAATTATGATTTTCATTATTTCATAAAAATAACGAAACTATTATAATAATTGATAAATATATTTCATTAATTTGTTTGACCACCCAACCATTCACCATTAGATATGAATGTTACAAAAACTTATTCAATATCATCAAATATTTCCTTAAAATATATGTTAAAATATAAGATTTAAATATTTAGAAATAAATTATGTTTAATAAAGTTAATGTATATATTTTAATATTATTGATATTTGATCTAAATTCATAGAGAATCTAATAATACCATTTATAAAAAAACAAAGTCAAAAAGTGGAATTTTGAAATTAGATAATATTTTTACAATAGTAATATTTTATTATATTTTTTAATATCATCCAGAATAACTTGTGTACCAAATTGGAGAGAAGACATGAAAACCACCACTGAAATTATATACCCATATAACCAAAATAATACTTGTTTAATAAAGATTTAGTTTATAACCATGCCATTATCCCACAATTTTTTATTCACAAAGTATTTTCCCTTCAAGTCTAACCCAATTAGATTAACCCCCCCCCCCCCCATTGATTTATTTCCCTTCAGTTCATCCCTAAATCTATTATCCATTAAACCCCCAAATTTATTCCATATTTACAACATTCTTTACCATTAACAGTTTTCATTCATCGACCACCACTTCGGGAAATTGTTATCATGAATTATGTATCTTTTTTATTATTATAACAAGACTCAATCACTCAACTCTTATTATAAATTATAATCTAAGGTCATTTTTTGTAAAATTAGTCTTCATATATTTGTTTGGATTAATCCAATACTATAAAAAGTTGATGTCCCATGTGAACATATAAAATATTACAGACAAATGTATTATTCTCTATATAAAAAACATATTGAAAGTGAAAACTATGAAATGTATTATATGATTTCTCTATTGTGAGTTATAAATGATAAGTGGATAAATTTGTATAAAAGTTCACCACTCACAGATAATGTAACCATTACACCTATAATTCAAGTGATAACCCCAAACTATGTTGTGGTTATTAAATAGTTAAATTCATAATGTTATTTATAATATAAATGTATTCTTAAATAAAATATTTATACATGAAAATTAGTTATTGAAAATAGTATTTGATTTTAAATGAATAATAGTAATAAATGAATGATGACGAATAAGTGATTTATTTCGATCAATATTGATCTTTATATATTATAATTTTTATTCTTGGTGAAAATGGTTTTTTCATTTGAAATAAAATGTTTTTATTCTATAAAATGGATTAAAAATTCATTCCTCAGTGAAAAGTAGGTGTGAGTAAAATCTATAGAGTTAAACAAGTGTTTTTCATACACGATGGATAATATTGTACAAATTCTATAGATGGTAAAATTTTATAAAAATAGGTATACAATATTACTTATATATTCAATGAATACATGATGTGTTGATTTTAATTAGATAAAATAAATATTAATATTGGATAACTCAATTATAGTAACTATAAAAATATCAAAAAATATAGGATATAGATTCTTTAAAAATGAAGAATGGTGGTAAAGTAGTTGTTCTAGAGAAAATAGAAAATAATGGGTTTAAATATTATAGATATATTGGTATTATATTTCTCACATGCTTATTTAATTGTATTAACACATATAATAAAATTACCTATGAATGAGGGAATATTAATCAAGAAAATGTGTAAAAAAGGATAAATTTTATGTTGTGTGGATTATAGAGGAATTAAGATTGTGTTTTATACCATGAAATATTGTTATTGGGGAATTGTTTATATTATTAAATATAATAATTATGTTTTATATAAAAATATTTTGGTTTGGTTGTTTTGCCATCAAATAAAATCATTTAATTTGTGGTATGTTGCAGTATTATTGAAACTATGACAAAAAAAATTAGATGGATTTCACTAATTTTGAAGAGGCATTTAATAATGATCCTAAAAATGTTTTATATAAAGATCTTGAAAAAAAATTTAGTATAGGTGGTGTACATAACACTCACAAATACATGTATGAAGGGAGTATTACTCATGCTATAACTCGTACATGGGACAATGTAGACTTCCCTATCTCAAAAGGACTACATAATGTTTTGGATTCAAGTCCATAACTTTATTCATTGGTATTTGATTAATATTTAAATTTAGTAAAGATGAAAGTCCTAAATAAATAGTTTTATGGATGATATTTTTCTCATTTTAATATCCAAATATATATTAAATTTAATGTTAATGATTTGTAAAGATACTTTAGAAGTAAATGTTATCCATGTCTATAGGGATGTGACAAATTATATGTAATGTATATTCTTCAATGGTTTTCTATTAATGTTATTCATTTGACATTGGGAGACAACCATATTTAAATTTGTGTTTATATTTTATATTTATTTCCATTCTTACAATTTGAGGGTGCTATTAATATAGATGAGTATCATATTATTCAAAGTGGATAGATAAAATTGATGAAGTTTTTAGTGGTATTTTTATAATAAAATTGCATTAATATAGAATGGTAAATTTCATAAGATTTTTATTTGACCAAAAACCCTATATATGATTGTGATTATTGTAATCTAATGAAATGTTTAGAAAAAATGAGTGTAGAATAAATTAAAATAATATGATTGAAGCGTGGATATACTATGATGGATAATAATAAAAAATGGTATTCATGAAAATATTAAAGGGGACCAAATAGAAGAGAAGAAGATTGTAGTTGGATTAATATTGTTTAGACATATTGTAAGAATAAAATTTGATACACCTTTTAATAATGTAAAAATGATGAAAAATAAAAAATAAAAAATAAGTAGAGGTATGATTAAAATAACACTAAAGGAAATAATTCTGGTTGATCTTATTCTAAATGGTTTCCATGAAAATATGTTCTTAATTGTGAATATTGGAATCATTTGATCCATAAATCCGACCCATTTAATTTTTATTATGGATTGTATATTGTTTTTTATTATATTAATATTTATAAAATGTTGTTGGGTATTTTATTTGAGTTTTAATTTATTTTTTAATAATTTAATGTTTCGATATTTTCATCCCATTATTATTAGATTACTTAATTGAAGTTATCAATTGAATGTGGAATAAATTTAAAGCATCTCATTGTGGTACGCCTAAAAAATGTAAATATGATTTACTCATCTATATAATCACTCATCTTCAACGTGTAAAAGACACATTTAAAACTATAATATAACATAATTCAACATAAACGAGTGATATTATAGATAATTTATTAACATTTTATCTATATAGTTTCTATGAAGTGTACAAATAGAAAAAAATGGTTATTATCATTTCATGGTAGTGGATTTATCTTTATTTTATTAATTTAATGTTATTTATATAAAATAAAAGTTTTGGTTCTATATCTTCTCTATAAGATATTCCATATATTATTGTTTCAAGTTTGGTGGGAAATATTTCGTTTATTAATGTGAATTTATGTTAAAATAGGCCATTCATGGAATACTAAATTTTTGAATTTATAAGGAATTGAATTATTTAAATAGATTTAAATAATATAAGGAAACCTAGATGGTTGAATAATCTCATGTAACCATAATTTTTTCATTCATTACTATGATTTTCATACATTTTTATTTATTTTTAACATTTCATTCTTCTACTTATTTATATTGAGATTCTTGTACAATATATTAAATAAAATATTCTACATTATTATTAATTTAATTTGATTTATAGTATCATGACCAAATTTATTTATTTAATTTACCCAAGAACAAATACTATTGTCTAATATTTTAAATTAATATTGATTCATTAGAAAAAATATACTATGAATTTAGATTACCTGCATAATTTGACATGAATGAGTTTCTTCATTATAGGTAAGGAAAATCATATATAAAAATTTTATTCTACTTTTATAAATATAGTGGACCATGTTGTAGGGAAGGAAATAGAATCACTTACAAGACTATACCTTCCATGGTACAGTAATTTAGTGTTTGAAGATAGATTCATTTTTATGTGAAAATCCTCATGTTGATTTCTTTTAAACCATGAGTTTGGAATATTATTTTTCTAGATAGACCCTTTAGAGTTTCATTCCATTCCAAAAATCATCTTGATAACTAGATATAACATTTATTTATATAAAATAATTATTCATATGTGTATATAATAATAGTATTTTTGTTAAATACTTTTTCTCATGGACCCTTTACTATTTTCGCAATTAAAATTTATAGTGCATCACCTAAATAACAGTTGGACAATTTTAATGGAGAAATAATTATTTTTTTAATTAGTAAACTATATATTATGATTAATTATTTTATATTGAATATATTTTTCACACTATTAAAATATATTATAATGAAAAGGCAATATATTGGTTTTATACTAGTACCCCTGACTCACATGGATTCAACATTTTACTATACTGAGGAAGACACACATTATAAATTTCATGAAATTTTTTGTTATAATACAAGTTGGGGTATTTTATTTAAAATTAAAAGCCATAAATTTAAAATTAATAATAAATTATTATTAATGTAACAATAATTTCGTAATAGATGAAAAATTTCTGATTCATGGATTTAAATAATAATAAATTTATGTTATCATATACAAATACTAAATATATTTTTAATTAATTATTTTTAAATATACATCATTTATTTATAAATTAAGTCGAATGTTTCAATAAATAAAAATATATATAATTAAAATAATGTGAAGGATTGAATCATTTTTATGGTTTTCTATTGATTATAAAAGAAACAAATGGCACATTTAATTTAGTTATCTCAGGGTATCAAATCTATAAGATATATAGGTTATTCTTTTAAGTTTCTTTACATATTTAAACTATTTTTTTTGTTCATTGTGAATTTTTTGTTTTCATCCTATGCCCTCACTCACTAGAATACAATTTGGACATACATAGAAATGAAAATATTCTAGTATCTATGAGGTTTTGATATCTATTATTATGTGACACTAAATTTTAGTCATTATATTAAAAAATACTCTATATTTCATTCATATTTAATCTAGTGTCATACAATTCATATTAATTCATTTTTCATCACCCTTGGTATGGGCCCAGAAAATCAATGTGTTATTGAAATCATCAACAATGCATTATTTTGGAATTTATTAGTCTATGTAAAATAAATGATGTTATTTAATGTGACCATTGGGAACTGATTTTTGGATTTTGAGATGTTGTTTTGAAATGGGGTTTGTTCATATTTATTCATTCTTTATTTTCTTATTTCTATTTCATGTAATTTTTCATTGGGGTGAAAAACTGATACTGATTACATTTTTTTCCATGTATAGGGTTTTTAGATGGTGGTTTAATCTTGGTGATCTTGGGGCTTTTCAATATCCATGGAGAATATTGTTCTAAATTTTAAGGATAATAAGATTAAATTAATAATAAACGTTATATATACATGTAATGTGAAGGGGAAAAAGAACAACGATAATAAATAAAGGTGGTTCATTCAGGGACACATCTAATGCATAAAGGAATAATAATAATAACATAGGTTTTTTGAAAACCCACAGATCCATCAATTATACCCAAAAAATAGAGATGTGAAGGTGAAAAAGAACATCCATAATGAATAGAATAACTAGGAAATAAATATGAATTTATCATCCTAACAATGTAAGAATAAAAAAATACATTTTCCTATTATCAATATAAAAATTTAAAATTGTAGTTTATTCTTTTTATTTTTCATTCATATAAATTTAAATATTAAATTATTATAGATATAATCACTATTTCAACTAAATTAAAATTTTAATTATTTTATTAACAAAAATATTTATGAATGATGATTTTATATTTGTTATTTTTTAAATATTTTTTATCTATGTTTCTTAATTTCTTACATTTTATATACATTACTTGATCCAAAACATGGTTTGATGTCAATGAATTCATGTGCAAATAATACTAATAACTCAACATTTTTTTTAATTTTAAAATTAAATGATTCCATGAATAATGATAAAATTAAATGTAAAATTAACTGTCTATAATATAGAATAAGAGTTATGTTATAATAAATTTAAAATTCATCAGTTCTAGGTAGTAATGTGGAAGAAGAAAAGGTTTGGATTATCAGTGGAATCCATGGAACATAAACATGAAATGAAATATATTACATTATCAAGATATAATGAGGAATGTATCATGTCTTAATACATTATTAATGATTCTAGGATTAGATAAATGTACTATTATGGAATTGGTTTTATTTGGAGCTAATGCGTGATGATAGAATGTTTAAAGGTGTCATTATGGGAAGTTTAAACACATCATTCATCATTATAATGTTATTATGATGAAGTAAACCCTCTTCTATTAAGATTATGTGATATTATTTCAATTTTGTGATCTATGTATTTTTAGTCAAGCAATGGGGATGGACTTCTAATAACTATTACTTCATGTTATGATTTTTGGGGTAGTATTCAAAATACATGATAACAAGAGTTCATGTGATGTACGTTGGGTACTACATTCATGTAAATTATACTAAATAGATTTTATACTAAATTTCTTGGAACATAATTATCTATTGATAAAGTAATGTGATCCTTCACTTTTTGGATAAATATTTAAAAATATATAAATAAGTAAAAAAAATTCACTATAGAGAATTCCTAATTTCCATTTATAATGGATTAAGATGAATATATATTACTTAATATTTATTAGGATTATTGACAGACATTAGTTATATATTATGGTCAAAAAACATTAATTTAAATCCAATTTTCTTCAATATTCTTAAAATCCTTGTGAATTTTGAATTCTTTTTTACTATTTATATTATTAATATTTTTTAAAATTTATATGGTTTTTAAAAAATGTAAACACCACAAATACATTTAAAATAACAATGTAAATTATTTAAAACTAGTATATAATTATTAAATTTTATATATATTTTATTTCTATAAATAAGTATATTATAATTTTTTACCATTACATCTGAAAATATAATTTATTATTAAAAAAATATAATAAAATATTAATTTATTTGATACAATAATTTATATTACCAATAACCCATTTTTAAAAATAATAATATAAATTAAAATATAATTTTTCAAAAAGTTATTATCAATAAAAAAATTTATCATATACATATAATTTTAATAAATTTTTGCCTCTCAAATATTTTTAATGGTTTTATTATAATTTTAAAAAAAGTATTTTATCAGGCGTGATTACATTGAGAGAGTGATTTTTTTTACAAAAACAGTAAGTGATAATGGCATATCGTTTGGTAAAATTATCTAACAAAAAAGTTTTCTTCCATTAATAGATAATCCCCTATTATAAAACATGAATATTTTTTGTGACATAAAGGGTATTTTTTCCCATTCTATCAAAAATTTTAGAAAAAATTCATCCCCATTATCTATTAATAGCCATACCATTGAAGGATTCATTATAAGATATTCATATTCATCACTTATTTGTTTTATAAGAACATGGGATGTTTTGATATATGGATGATAATTTCTTATTCAGAATTGTTAAAGTGATATCTATATAATGGGAACCAATAAATCCTTGTTATAACATATATTCTTCCCAAGTATGGATTATTATATTTTTATAAAAAATCGTTCCATATAGACTAATATAGGAAGAGTTCAACCCTTTGGATGAAAATATTGTACCAATATGTTTTTATCATAGATAAATTTATATTAAGGAATCTACAATGCGGTAAAAATGTTCTACAAATATTAAAGGATATAAATTTCTCCTTAAAATATTTAGAAGATAACATATTCTCTACTCTTGATTGATTTGTATGTTTAATGTAAACTATTCCCTTTTCATCATTCAGATTTGTAGTGGTGTTAGGATAGTCATTAATTTTCTCCTTTGGATGTTATGGTATTGGAAATTGATTTCACTAAAAGAACATTGGCTATATAAAATATATTGAATATTTCAAAATATCCTTGTAGTAGAACTAGTAGACCAAGTGTAGTTCACTATGATTTAGCTTCGAGTCCTCAAACATATTTGTTGGATTATTCCAGAACCTACAAAATTCATAATAATGACTTATTTATTTTTCACACTTATCTCATTTCCTCATTCCACTATGGAAATTCTATAGTTACTTCAGTCCATATGTTTAGTATATCAATGATTTGATCTTCATTCCTCCTTTATAATTTGGTCCTCTAGCTTGAAAATCCATCCTTTATTTAATATCTCTATATTCATGTAACATTTTCCCAAATCCATATCTGTATTGAGAGTATATATAACCACTTCCTCATAACACCCAATGTCCCAAATTTCTATATACATTTAGAGAATTTGAATCATAAAACTGAAAAAAATATCAATTTTTACAATTATTAACACAAATAATAGATGTATACCTTGAAATCTGATGAAAGTTTCCCCATATGATATAATGAATTCGCTATTTTCTTTTTACTATCTTTAATTAATTTATATCATAGTGTGAAGAGAATAGTTACTGTATATCATAAGAAATTTATTTCAGGAAATCATCCCACTATAAAGATTCATCATCGTCACTTTTTTTGTCATGTTAACCATTTTCCAGTATTTATGATCTTATCATTTTAAAATGTAGACAACCTGGATAATTTTTTCATTATATAGACCTAAAAATGTATGGGAAATATAATTTCCACATAGACAACCTATATTTTTCAAACAAAATTATATTATTAGTTCCATTAAATGAATTTTGTAAAAATCACATCAATCACTAAATATCTAATTACACACACTTGGGCGAATGTGAAAATAAACATAGTTTAAATTATTGTTTATAACATGGGATACATAGTTAATTTTTTCAAGTGGGTTTAGAAATCAATCTTCCATAATGTTATATGAATTAATTACAAAATAATTTAATTTTCAATGACATTTTAATATTGGTCTGGTACCTCCTAGTTCCAAAAATTTTCAAAAATAGAAAACCCTAGAATTAATTATAAGTCTAAAAGGAATGGATGAATGACTTAGTCTTGAGTAATATGTTTTTATTGTTATAAATAATGATATTCTAATGTTTAACTATATTATCAATTAATTTCCAAATTAAAAAATTAATTAAAACATTATTAGGGAAAAAAATATAGATTCGCATATTTAATACATCTTTATCAGATATATCTTTGACGAACATGCATAATAATAAAAAATTAAAAATTATCAGGTTTAGAGTATTAAGAAAATATATTCTACACCACAAGAATACGTTTAAACTAGGAGAAAATATATAAATCCATATTTATAGTCAACCTATAAGATTTCATGAACTCTTTATTATAGGTAATAACATCCGGACCTATATTATACAAAGGGGGAATGAAAAGGGTATAAATGGTGCGTAATATTGAATAAACTTGTGAAATGAATCAATATAGTACATGTTTGGAAATAAAAACCATCTTCATATTAAATGAGTATTATTATCATCATAATAATTAAGAAAATATTTTATGTATGCATGTAATGGGGCACAATCATGATAATAAACAGCCATAACATCATGGATAATCCTATAAAAATAAAGTGAATAATACTAGCACTAATTTAGACATAACTTATGCATTTAAAAATTAATGCAAAAAATGTGAACAATTATTACATCAAGTCACAGGCAAAAATATCACGAGATACATCAATTTTCCAAATTAATTTTATGGATATATAAATTTTTCCCACATTTCACATTGTAATATGCACATAATCTTATATTAAACATAGAAAGGAAACATATATTGATAATGAACATCAAATAAACCCTTACATAAATATTGGGATCCATAAAAACATCATGTATCATATAATTGTGAGAAAAAAATTATATATCAAGAATAGTAGAAATCATTATTTCATTATTTAATGTTAGAATTATTAAATAAAAGATAATATTTTCTAGATGTGAGAATAATAAAAATTTAAATAATCAATAACATATTTTTTAAAGAGGACTTAATCAAAGTAAAGAACATATCTATGAATGTATTTAAATATAAAAATTACATGTACATACCTAGGAAATATTCAATAAAATTCTATTAATAGATGTTAATTGGGGTTCGTGAATATAAATATTTAAAATATTGTGTAAAATATAATGATACCAAATTAATGTGTTATGTATGGCTGTCCCCTTACCTTATGATATATTTTGATACATCACATTTACATCTCCTATATAACCAACTTTTGTTTTTATTACAAGAATAATTTTGTGAGTTATATTTATATATGTTTTTCATGACCAATTATAATCATTATAATTCAATAAATTGTATTTTTATTAAATATGAAATGATTTAATGATAGGTTTCATTGAATTTTCCCATTTTGTTTTGAGTTCATAATTTTTACTCAATATTATTTATTCCGTAGTCATATTAAATCCTGAATATTATAATTTGATAAAATTAAATATTTATAAATTTTAAATATTCAATAATAACTAGTGATGATGTTAGTAATAATTGAATAATTGACAATGTCTGCACAGGCAGTTAACCGATTATAACTAATATTTTTCCACAATAGATTGAGAGAGAGGTATATATATTTTTTATATACATGTATTAAAATTATATTCCTATAGTACAATAATATCACTAATATCATATTTACATTATATTTAATTTTGAGGTGTTTTGGATTAGATAAGAGTAAAATTATAAAATAATAGAAAAAAATAAAATTAGATGGAAATTTGAAATTAGATTACCTCATTTCTGATGTTTAACATTCATTGAAATACATAATGTCTTATAGGATTGATGTTTGATAACATTATAACATCCCTATTATTTAAATAATTCTTAGGTGTATGTAATTGGTAATATTTTGGAAAATATGAAGTATTCAAAAAGTGGGTTTTCAATAGGAGAATTGGGTATTTATACATAACGGGCAGATTATTATTGGTAGAAATACTGAATAAAATTTAATTTCCAAATAATAATATATAATAGTTTTATAATATTAATTTAATATTTATATTTTATTAAAATTCTATAATTTTATGTCATCAAAACCATTATTAATTTATAAAAAAGATAAAATGTTGAAAATTATTTTTATGGGTATTCTTTAACATTTAGCAGTTTGAAAATATCATTTTAAATTTTAAAATTATGTTAATTATATTAAAATTAATTATATATATTAATTTTTTTGGATCTCATATAGTTATATTCTGATTATTTAAATCATTATTACATAAATATTTCATCATAACACATAGATATTTTAAAAATAGTATTATTATAATTATTTAAGAAAAAATAATTTCATATATGAAATTATAAACAAATAAAACATAGAAAATTAGCTTATTTTTATTCCAAAAAATATATTCATTTTATCAAAATAAATATCTATCTTATCAAATTTTAATAATTAATATAAACTGTATATTTATTGGAAAATATGTTAAAATACACTATATTAATAACAAAATTATACATACTATTGTGTTTTTTAATTTTTTTTATATAACTCATATTTTTATTTACATATTTTTTTCTATGTGTTTTTAATTTACATGAAAATATAATATAATAAAGATCATTTTACAACCTTACTGATCATGTTACTATTCATAATGTTCATTATAATATTCTAATGATCATATTTGTTTTATAAGTTCTTTAAATATTTCATATATAATTAACATAATATTCTATATTTTTTCTATAAATGTTATATATATTATAAATGAAATTCAAAAGTATTTATATTTTTATATATTTTTATGGGGTTTTTTTAGATCATGATAATTTTAGTTATAACGACCCATAATTTACATACATTGTTATTACTTCAAAATTGAAGCACACTTATTACAACATATAACAAAAACATGAAAGGACCGTATAGGTATAGTGTCTTTAGAAACTGGAAAGCATAAACAACTGGTTTATAAAGCATCTACTTTGTCTCCCATTTATTTCATCATATCTAGAGTCCCTTTTTGTTATATTCTACTTAATAAACTTCTTCCTGACCTGGGGAAATAAAACATACAAAAGGGTGAGCTCAAATGCTCAGTAAGAGTAAACAAAAGAAATATCAATCACATCATATACATAAGCACATAACTTTTGGAAATCTTAACTTGCAAAAGAGATCATAATTTCATAACATGGGATAAATCATAGTAGTGAAATGTAATCCTAATAATCATAACTTAAAACATGAAACTTTGTGTCATACACACTTAATCATTGAGTATCATTTCTTATTAGTCAAGACTCATTGCCAAGACTATCGTAGTGGACAAAGTCCACTTCTGAACCGAGTTCACTCCTCGTTTCAGTCCTGTTTCACTGAACCGGTTAAACCTGCCGTTCCAGCCATGTCTATCTCATGATATATAAAATCTTTACCCAATGCATTGGAGGGATATATAGGTCCCACCTATCTCATAATGATACCATTCTTATGTGTGCCACAAAATCAGAAAACCATACATCATAGCATAACCCATGTAAAAAAAATGAGAATCTTAAACACTGTGACATCATAAAACAATTCATATAAGATAAAGGAATTCATAAAAATATAATTCCATCACAACATAATCAAATCAATGTAATAATAGGGATAAAAACAGAACCCTTTATTATCTTAGATGGAAAATAATTTTGATAAAACACTTGAACTCCATTCTTGAGGAAAATATCCTTTCTACTTCAAAAACACTTTTCCTTTCTTAACATGTCGTACAATTTTATACTAAAATAAGTTGATTAAGAATAAACTTGAAAACTTGTAATGGAATATTCTTGGAAATAATGTTTTAAAAATCCATTCATGCCGTATAAGTTAAAAAACATTCTTTGTACTTTTGTCCAAAAAGTGAAAAAGTACCTCGTATGAAAAACGACAAAAGATTCCTTTCATATCCTTTACTAAAAACTCACCGAAGGGTAAAATTGTATTTAAACAATTATAGGTGTATGGAAATAATATTACATATTGAGGAAACATGGATTTTGATGATAAAATACACCCCTGTAAATGCCAAAGTATAAACAATCTCGGATAAAAATGAGATTGTGATATTTCCCTTACCTTACGTCCGATTTGCCTCGTAAGTGTCTGAACCTCCTGTATAATGATTTAAATAATGTTATTGACTTATTCGAGACTCATAATTATTGTTATGATATCATATATGGTCATATTCTTAGCTTCTTGTTAGTAATATTTCATTACAACTTGTTATTCAGGTGTTTATTACTTTTTTATCTTATGCGTGTTTTGTCGAATAAATTCTTATTCTTATCTTTAGGTTATAGATACCTCATTTACAGAATTTCATTAGTGTAATATATATCATATTAATTCATTCAATTCATTCAATTCATTTATATAATCATTATGCAATGAAGATCATGTAGAACGAGTCGTATCACATCGTAGAGACGGTATTCTATACGTACGCATGAGCGATGATATCATTCCCATGATCATGGAATTGTATTGGAGTGTATGTATACTATTTCAGAATCAATATCACTTTACAATAATCATATATAGTCATTATTTTCACCATTATACTTGTCCAAGTATGGTGGTGGTGGAAAGTAGATTACACCACAGCGTGGAGACGGTATTCCGTACGTACGCACGCGCGGTGATTTCATTTTCCGTAGGATGGATAGATGATGAAATAGGGTTGTTTCATACTTATAACAACATATCAGTATATGAGTGATACTGATGTTATTACTTCATAATGAAACAAATAAAGAAGAATAAGTGGAAGAAGAAATAAAGATGAAAGAATCGGTAACAGACATTACCTCTTCTTTGAACTGCTTCTTTGAGACCTTCTTTTAGGGCACTAAAATTGGTCTTTGAAGAATAACAGGTCCTCTAGGATGTCTCTAGGGAAGTGGAGAGGAGAAATTGGCAGGGGTTGGACGATCTTGAAGGCTCAAAGTGGTGTGAGGAAGAGAGGGAGGAGGTGCCCTTTTATAAGGGAGGAGAGGGGCACCTTTGGAATAACAAAAAATATTATTTTATTATAAATCCAAATTCGGTTTTAAATAGCTCAAAATTGATTTATTTATAAGATAAAGTGGGGATGTGTCGACGTCCTCTCGTCCAATAGAATTTAGACATGTTTAGGTTCCTATTTGGACCTTATCATCTAGATTTAACATTAAGATAAATAATTTTACTTTTACCGTGTCTTCTTGTGTTCTTACACTATAAGCTTAATAAACTTACTATAACAATCCCAACGAACCCCAAGTTGTTTATTATTAATATATATAACCTTATCTAAGTCATTTGGCCAAACCGTAGATTTTTAGGAATAAAATAACAATTAATAATATAATATTTGTTTTAAAAACTATTTTATGTCAATTTTGACACTATTTAGTAATTGATTTTTTTGAAACTCATAACAGAATGATTAGTTCTAAAAAAGTTAATTAAATCAATAATAACATGTCATATGAACCTATAAAATTAGTGTAATTCATAAAAAGTCTCAAATTACATTTATTTGGGTATGTATAACATCAATTATGTCAATATTTCATTAATAAGATAATTACTGCATCATCATTGTGTCATAAATAAATTAAATTATTTAATATATAAAAATTACAAATAAAATAAAATTATGTAGGAAATATTTTTAGCTTTCTAATGAATATTTATAGTCGAATTTATCTTATATATAACCTTATATTAAAAATTATTTACTTATTAAACTTTGATTTTAACTATTTTAACCCATCTTTAAATAAATTAATAATAAATGTCCTAATCTAATCCAAGTGGGCCTAAATGGTCATATTTTATTCCTAAGTTTGTTTTCGGTGGAATTACACTTATCCAATAGAATTAGGACATGTGTTAGGGTAATAATAATATCATTTTTACCCTTAATTACCCTATTTACTTTTAAACGTGGTAAATAAAAGTAAAAAGTACTATTCACCAAAAATTATTTTCATCTCATTGAACCACATTTTACTTACTGACATCAACCATGTCTCTCGGATTTTTAAAATTCCACTCACAGAAGTGGTAAAATTAAGTTTTATGAAAAATTCAGTTTTTTAACTACCACTTAGTGGTTTCACTATTCATCAAAAATTGAAAGTTTTCAGAAAAATACCCAAATTTCACCCTAGGATAATTTCGATATTCCGAATCCAAAAATGAAGTCCATTTTGAAAAATAAAATTTATAATATTTCAAAAAGTGGTTATTACTATTCATAATGGCTAGTTTTAATAATATTTTATTAGCATATCATTATTTAGTGAAACTCGGTATTGCGTACGACGCAAGTTATCGAGGAAGGTCGCGATTTCGTGTAAAGAAAGCCAGGCAAGTGTTGTGTGTAGAAAAAGATTCCTTTGACGATTTATATAACATAAAAGTCTTGGGTGTTACATTCTACCCCCCTTAAAATGAATTTCACCCTCGAAATTTGTCGCTTTGTAACAAACAGATGATGATACCTCTCCCTCATCATATCATCAAGCTCCCATGGAGCTTCTTCTAATTGGTGGTTCCTCCATAAAACTTTCACCAATCGAGTGGTCTTGTTTCGTAGGACTTTTTCGCTATGATCCAGAATCTCTATCGGCTGTTCTTCATAAGAAAGATCCTGCTTTAGTGGTACAACTTCTAAGCTGAGTACATGTGAAGGATCAGGTATGTACTTTCTTAGGAGAGATACATGGAACACATCGTGAACTTGAGAGAGATTTGGTGGAAGCATCAATCGGTAAGCTACCTTCCCAACACGATCCTGTATTTTGAAAGGACATATATATCTAGGTCTCAACATCCCCTTCTTTCCAAATCTCATGGCCCTCTTCGAGGGAGATATTCGTAAGAACACTTTATCACCTACTTCAAACTCTAAGTCTTTTCATCGGTTGTCGGCATAAATTTTCTGTCGACTCTGAGCTGCTCTTATGTGTTGGTGAATAGATATGACCTTTTCTGCCGTTTCATCAATGAGATCTGGTCCTAATAGATTTCTTTCCCCAACTTCATCCCAGCAAGTTGGAGTCCTCCATTTCTTTCCATAGAGAGCTTCATAAGGAGCCATCTGAATATTGGAGTGAAAGCTATTATTATAATAAAATTCCACCAAAGGTAGGTGTTGATCCCAACCACCTTTGAAATCCATAGAGAAAGCTCTCAATATATCTTCTAGAGTTTGAGTTCTTCTCTCAGACTGACCGTCTATCTGAGGATGATAAGCAGTGCTGAAACTCAACTCTATATCCAGAGTATGCTGAAGACTTTGCCAGAACTTCGAGGTAAATCTCGGATCCCGATCAGATATAATAGAAAGTGGTACTCCATGAAATCTTACCACTTCCTTTACATATATCCTGGCAAGCTGATCCAGAGAGAAATCATCTCTAATAGCAATGAAGTGTGCAGACTTTGTAAGATGATCCACTATGACCCAAAGAGCATTATTGACTTTGGGCGTTTTAAGAAGTCCTGTGACAATGTCCATAGTGATGTTTTCCCATTTACATTTGGGTATGGGTAATGGTTGTAATATCCCCTTAGACTTCTGTCTCTCAGCTTTAACTTGTTGACAATCCAAGCATCGAGAGACATATTCAGCAACATCTCTTTTCATGTCATCCCACCAGAAGTACTCTTTCAGGTCCCTATACATCTTCGTGCTTCCAGGATGAATATAGAATGAAGAACTATGAGCCTCATCTAGTAGCTCCTTCTTTAATTCGGGGATGGGAGGAACACAAACCCGATTCCTGAACATTATTATCCCATCACAATTAAGGTTGAATTCAGGAACATTTCTCACCTTCTTTTGTAACTCGACATCTTCCTTCTGTGCCTCTTTAATATTCAAATGTATAGATGGTTGAACATTCATTTGAGAAAGATAAAATTTTTCCCCTTTCATTATAATTCCAAGATCCATCCTTTGTAAATCCATAAATATTGGATCTTTTGTGATCCTCATCATGGATAAACTAGCATGGTCTTGTCGACTTAATGCATCTTCCACCTTGTTTGCTTTCCCAGGGTGGTAATGAATTGAGCAGTCGTAATCCTTAATCAGCTCCAACCATCTTCTTTGGCTCATATTCAGCTCCTTTTGTGTGAAAATATACTTTAATCTTTTATGATCAGTATAAATATCACACCTCTCACCCTAAAGGTAATGCCTCCAAATCTTTAATGCAAAGATTACCGCATCTAACTCCAAATCATGTGTTGGGTATTTTTGCTCATGTATTTTCAACTGTCGTGAGGCATAATCTATCACCATATCATTTTGCATAAGAACACACCCCAAACCCTTCTTGGATGCATCACAGTAGATCAGAAACCTTTCTCCACTACAAGGCAGTGTGGGAACAGGTGCACTGTATAACCTTCTTTTCAACTCCTTGAAATTATCTTCACATTCCTCCATCCAAACAAACTTAACTCCTTTCCGAGTCAACTTGGTGAGTGGATTAGTTAATCGTGAAAAATCATTCACAAAACATCGATAATATCCAGCCAAACCAAGAAAACTTCGGATCTTAGTTACTGTTGTTGGTCTTGACCATCTTTCGATATCCTCTGTTTTTGCTGGATCCACAGATATCCCCTCTATTGAGATTATGTGACCCAAAAATGAATCTTTTTGAAGCCAAAATTCACACTTGGTAAATTTGGCATAAAGCTTCTCCTTTCTCAGGGTCTTTAATATAATTCTCAAGTGATCTTCATGTTCTTCCTTTCCCTTTGAATAGACAAGAATATCGTCTATAAAGACTACCACAAATTTATCAAGATAGTCTCTAAAGACTCTATTCATTAGATCCATGGAGATAGCAGGGGCATTAGTAAGACCAAATGGCATCACTATAAATTCATATTGTCCATACCTTGTACGAAAAGCCGTCTTTGGTATATCCTCCCTTTTGACCTTTAATTGATGATACCCTAAATGAAGATCAATCTTGGAAAAGTATTGAGCTCCGCGTAGTTGGTCAAATAGGTCATCAATGCGCAGGAGAGGATATTTGTTCTTGATAGTGATCTTGTTATGTTTTCGATAATCAATGCAGTGTCTCATTAATCCATCTTTCTTCTTAAAAAACAGAACAAGTGCTCCCCAAGGTGACGCACTAGGGAGTATTAACCCCTTATCAAGATTCTCTTGGAGTTTCTTTTTCAATTCCTACAACTCAATTGGGGCCATTATATAAGGTGTCTTTGAAATAGGCAAAGAATCAGTTATGAGTTCTATTGAAAACTCAACTTCACGATTCGGTGGAAGACCCTGTAATTCCTCCGGAAAGACATCATCAAACTCTCATACATGGAAGAAATGACCTTAATTTAGTGGAATCAATACCCATAAAATGGAATAAATTTCCACTGGAAGGTTATGTTCATCCTAGCATCGATAGACGATCATAGATTGATCTGGAATATGAAATGTGACTTCCCTTCTTTGTAAATTGATATGAGCTCCATGTAGAGAAAGCCAATCCATGCCAAGAATCACATCAAATTCCACTATAGTAAGGATCACAAGATTTGCAGGAAGCACTTTCCCACAAACTTCAATCAGAGAAGAATTATAAACTTTTGATGCGATTGTTGTGCCATTAGGGGTTGTCACAGCTAACTCAACATCTAACTGTTGAGGTAATACGGTGATATCCTTAGACAATTCTTCAGAAATAAAGGAGTGGGTGGATCCAGAATCAAATAAAACAATTGTTACTTTAGAGTGGATGGTAAGTGTACATTTCACCACATCGTTATCGTACTCCACATCGATGATAGAAATTGCATGTGACATTCCTTTGTCTTCAGCCTTAAGAGTTTGTTGACATAGACCATCATCATCAACCCTTGGATTTGGTCATTGATTGGAATAATTCCCCATCTCCTTGCACTTGAAACATTGAAGTGTAGTAGGGTCATTCTGTGTATCCCTTCCTTTGTTTTCATCATTAGACATATTCTTCCCATCATTTCGGCATTCAAATGCCCGATGACCTTCCTTTCCACATTTGAATCATTTACTTGTCCCTTTAAGACAACTCCCTCCATGTTTCTATCCACACTTTGAGCATAAGGGAAAGCTCATCTTCTTTTCAGTGTGCTCTTTATATTTTCCTTTGAATTCCATTTTCCTCTTCTTACCAAACCCATATGACTGATGGGTTACTCCAATCTTCATCTCGACTTTGAGAGCACATCGAACGATTTCCTCATAGCTATTGAAGTCCCTTATGTCTAACGCCCTTCAAAGACTTGGTTTTAAGCCACTAAAGAATCGATCGATCATACTCTCAGGTTGGATAATAATACCAAAAGCGTACATTGAAAGTCTTGTAAAATTTTCTTCATAAGTACCAACAGATTCATCATCCTTTTGCTTCAGTTCAAGAAACTCTTTCTCCATCTTTGTTCGGAGAATACGAGGGAAGTAATTATTGAAAAATAAGTTCTTGAAGTCGTCCCATTCCATGGACTCAATTTCATCCCTTTGCCTCATATTATTAATAATATTCCACCATTGATCAACATCTCCTTCCAAACGATACACTGCTAGGATGACTTTATCATGTTCAGAAAATTGAAGAATTGAAAATATCTTTTCAGTAGTACTAATCCATTGTTCAGCAACTAATGGATCAGTAGACCTGCTGAAAGAAGGTGGACGATGCCTCATGAAGGATTCAACAGAATGTTGCTCCTTCCTTTGCTCGTTTGGAAGTCCTGCATGATTCATAGCTTGAGAAAGTTGTGTGATCATGGATACAAGATTTTGCATTCTGGCTCCCATAATGTTTGGTTTCTCCAGGGGACAATCATTGCATTGACCATCGCATTCCGCATTAACACGGTTCATTCGGGTTCCATCCATTGACTAAAACCAAGAAGAATAGTGTGAGCAACACTAATTATAATAGGAAAACCACATAATAAAATTTCACACTTAAGGTATTATCCTAGTTATTCATGGTCATTTCTAAAACACTAAGATTATGTTCTATGCTTAGAATTATCCTTAGGGCTCTTACTAAGGCTTTCACATCCTAGTTTCCAAAGGTTGACTATACCTTTCCTCTGATACAAACTATAACGACCCATACTTTACATACATTGTTATTACTTAAAAATTGAAGCACACTTATTACAAGATATAGCAAAACCATGAAAGGACCGTGTAGGTATAGTGTCTTTAGAAACTGGAAAGCATAAACAACTGGTTCATAAAGCATCTACTTTCCCTCCCATTTATTTCATCATATCTAGGGTCACTTTTTGGAATATTCTACTTAATAACCTTCTTCCGGACCTAGGGAAATAAAACATACAAAAGGGTGAGCTCAAATGCTCAGTAAGAGTAAATAGAAGAAATATCAATCACATCATATACATAAGCACATATGTTTTGGAAATCTTAACCTGCAAAAGAGATCATAATTTCATAACATGGGATAAATCATAGTAGTGAAATGTAATCCTAATAATCATAACATAAAACATGAATCTTCTTGGAATACACACATAATCATTGAGAATCATTTATTATTAGTCAAGACTCATTGCCAAGACTATCTTAGTGGACAAATTCCACTTCTGAACCGAGTTCACTCCACGTTTCATTCATGTTTCACTGAACCGGTTTAACCTACCGTTCCAGCCATGTCTATCTCATGAGATATAAAATCTTTACCCAATGCATTGGAGGGAGATATAGGTCCCACCCATCTCATAATAATACCATTCTTATGTCTGCCACAAAATCAGAAAACCATACATCGTAGCATAACCCATGTAATAAAAATGGGAATCTTAAACATCGTGACATCATAAAACAATTCATACAAGATAAAGGAATTCATAAAAATATAATTCCATCACAACATAATAAAATAAATGTAATAATAGGGATAAAAATAGAACCCTTTATTATCTTATATGGAAAATAATTTTGATAAAACACTTGAACTCCATTCTTGAGGAAAATATCCTTTCTGGTTCAAAAACCCTTTTCCTTTCTTAACATGTCGTATAATTATAAACTAAAAGAAGTTGATTAAAAATAAACTTGAAAACTTGTAAAGGAAGCTTCTTGGAAATCATGTTTTAAAAATCCATTCATGCCGTATAAGTTAAAAAAACATTCTTCGTACTTTTTTCGGAAAAGTCAAAAAGTACCTCGTACGAAAAACAACAAAAGATTTATTTCATATCCTTTACTAAATACTCGCCGAATGGTAAAATTGGATTTAAACAATTGTAGGTGGATGGAAATAATATTACATATTGTGGAAACATGGATGTGAATGATAAAATACACCCCATTAAATGCCAAAGTATAAACAATCTCGGATAAAATTGAGATTGTGATATTTCCCTTACCTTAGGTCCAATTTTCCTCGTAAGTGTCCGAAACTCATGTATAATGATTTAAATAATGTTATTGACTTATTCCAGAATCATAATTATTGTTATGATATCATATATGGTAATATTATTAGCTTCTTATTAGTAATATTTCATTAAAACTTGTTATTCGGGTGTTTATTACTTCTTGTTCTTATCCGTGTTTTGTCGAATAAATTCTTATTCTTCTCTTTAGGTTATAGATAAATCATTTACAGAATTTTATTAGTGTAATATATATCATATTCATTCATTCAATTCATTTATATAATCATTATGCAATGAAGATCATGTATAATGAGTCACATAACATCGTGGAGACGGTATTCCGTACGTACGAACGAGCGATGATATCGTTCCCATGATCATGGAATTGTATTGGAGTGTATGAATACTATTTAATAATCAATATCAATTTACAATAATCATATATAGTCATTATTTACACCATTATACCCATCCAAGTAAGGTGGTGGAGTAGAGTAGATTACACCACGGCGTGGAGACGGTATTCCGTACGTACGCACGCGCAGTGATTTCATTTTCCGTAGGATGGATAGATGGTGAAATAGGGTTGTTTCATACTTATAATAACATATCAGTATATTAGTGATACTGATGTTATTACAAAATAATTAAACAATTAAAGAAGAAGAAGTGGAAGAAGAAATAAAGATTAAAGAATCGGTAACGGACATTACCTCTTCTTTGAAGTGCTTCTTTGAGACCTCCTTTTAGGGCACTAAAATTGGTCTTTGAAGAAGACCAGGACATCTAGGATGTCGCTATGGAAGTGTAGAGGAGAAAGTGGTAGGGGTTTGCGGAGCTTGAAGGCTCAAAGTGGTGTGAGGAGGAGAGGGATGAGGTGCCCTTTTATAAGGGAGGAGAGGGGCACCTTTGGAATTACTAAAAATATTATTTTATAATAAACCCAAATTCGGTTTTAAATAGCTCCAAATTGATTTATTTAGAAGATAAGGTGGGGATGGGTATAAATCCTCTCATCCAATATAATTTAGACACGTTTAGGTTCCTATTTTGACCTTATCATTTAGATTTAACATTAATTTAAATAATTTTACTTTTACCGTGTCTTCTTGTGTTCTTACACTATAAGGTTAATAAACTTACTATAACAATACAAAAGAACCCCAAGTTGTTTATTATTAATATATATAACATTATCTAAGTCAGTTGGCCGATCCTTATATTTTTAGGAATAAAATAACAATTAATAATATAATATATTTTTTAAAAACTATTTTAGGTCAATTTTGACACTATTTAGTAATTGATTTTTGTGAAAATCATAACAGAATGATTAGTTCGAAAACAGTTAATTAAATTAATAATAACATGTCATATTAACCTATAAAATTAGGGAATATATTTATCTTTCTAATTAATATTTATAGTCGAATTTATCTTATATATAACCTTATATTTGAAATTATTTACTTATTAAACATTGATTTTAACTATTTTAACCCTTCTTTAAATAAATTAATAATAAATGTCCTAATCTAATACAAGTGGGCCTAAATGGCCATATTGTATTCCTAAGTTTGTTTTTGGTTGAATTAAACTTATCCAATAGAATTAGGACATGTGTTAGGGTAATAATAATATCAATTTTACCCTTAATTACCCTATTTACTTTTAACCGTGGTAAATGAAAGCCAAAAGTTACTATTCACCAAAAATTATTTTCATCTCATTGAACCAAATTTTACTTACTGAAATCAAACGTGTGTCTCTGATTTTTGAAATTCCACTCACAGAAGCGGTAAAATTACGTTTTATGAAAAATTCAGTTTTTTAACTACCACTTAGTGGTTTTAGTATTCATCAAAAATTGAAAGTTTTCAGAAAAATACCAAAATTTCACCCTAGGATAATTTTGATATTCCGAATCCCAAAATGAAGTCCATTTTAAAAAATAAAATTTATAAAATTTCAAAAATTGGTTATTACTATTCATAGTGGCTAGTTTTAAAAATATTTTATTAGCATATCATTGTTTAGTGAAACTCGGTATTGCATACGACACAAGCTATCAAGGAAGGTCATGATTTCGTGTAAAGCAAGCCAATCAAGTGTTGTGTGTAGAAAAATATTCCTTTGAGGATTTATATAACATAAAAGTCTCCGGTGTTACATTAGTAGACCGAAATTTTATATAATTTTAATTACTTTTTCTGCTAATTATTTTGTTATTGTCTAATATTTGTTTTTATTTTTTATAGATGTTATTTATTCCACTTTTGTGACATTAAATATAAGTAAAAATTACATATTTTTTCTTTTTTATATGGTTCATGTATTTTATATTACACAAAATTCCTAAAAACAATTACTTGTAATTTTTGAAAATAAAATCAGATATAATATATTGAGTCATTATATTAATCATTGTTTAGTATATTTAAAATGATGGAGATCACATATTTGAACAAATATGGTCCGTATATTTATTATAATTCTTCATGTAAAAGATATTTGTCCATTTTATGATCAGTTTGATCATTATGTTGGATGATTTTTGGATTTAGATCACTTTAACAAACATATTTTATAATAAAGAATATTTTATCTAAAACATCACGGGTTACAACCATGTCTCTACACATCAATTAAGGGAGGGTGAATTTCTTTAACATATATTTCATAATCTATGTGGACTGTCACTTTGAGTCAGGTTGTGAAATTTCCTCAAACACGTTTTTTATTTATTAGGGTCCACTAAGTAATATTGAGCATCAAATTCCCTATATTTTCTAGACTATCCCCTTAATTTGATGATCAAAAATAACGTAATTAAATAGCTCCAATAATATATATTACCAACATCAATGTATATATATAAACACATTACTAGTAATGAATCAATATCATATCATGATGTAAATAGAAAATGAATGAATGTTATTTCATAGAACAACCAATAAAATATCAGATCACCAAGAACATGATTATATATTGTATATAAATAAAAACTAATAATGAAGAGTTTATAAAATAGTTCATATGAATCACCTTTGTACTATATTCATCCCCCTACCATGCTGTTTTTTATTCAATTTTCATAGGTCCCCTTCATTAAATACTCTCAACCATAATGCTTATATTTGTATTAAGGTTCATATAATTTCTAAAATTTTTGTATTAAACCATTTTTATATTTATCATTTTATTTTAATAACTTATTACATGGTAAGATGCAATTTATATTGTAAAGAAATATTATAAAATGATTATTATATTTAAACGTTTTATTTTTAACCCACACACATGAAAAAATAATATATCAACAATTAAGTCCTATTTTAAAATTTTAATAATACTGTTTTGTCTAATAAATGGAGTTTTCAATAGGGTGGTGTAATTCATATTGGGGTATTTCATCTTTCTTATCCCAATTTGAGTCATTGTAAATTATGTTATCCATATAGAAAAGACGTTAAATCCCATGTCCTGTATAAATAAATCCCTAATCTATATAATTGAGAGATTTTAAATTATATCCATGAATCCCAAAATGATTAGGATCATCGGATCATTATTGAGGAATCATATACAGTTCAAGGTGAATGTGGATTCTCTATCATGGAACAAGAATCAATATTTCTCTAATAAGTTGGGTGATAATTTATGATTCAACTCAACTCATTTAACATTATCATAAATGAAATTTTCAATATATTCATATTTTTATGATATAATTATTAAAGTAGATTTTAGAACAAGAAATATCCATTTTGATAGTCTAAATCCTTTATTCTCATGTGGAGTATTTTGTTATATTTATATTTTTTATTTTATTAATTTTCTATATGTTCTTAATTAATTATTTATTTCATGTTTAAACACTTAAATTGTCTTGTTGGAATTTTCATCCACCAAACACTTTTTAATTTCATTTCCATCAACTATAATAATGAATTATGACTAACATCAGTCTTCACAATGACAATTGGATTGTCCATGTAAGAATATAAAGTGACATTATGGGGGGGAAAGATAAAGAAGGATTCGTTGATTTTTGGGTGGAAAATGGGAAGTGGTAACTATCACTATTGGGTTTGAAAGGACATAAATAGATTCCTTAAGACTATTATGGATTAGATGTTAAATATACTGGAAGAATTGATAGCTCATTAGTGAGAGTTCATCGTGTATTTAGTTCAATAATGTTTAGTAAAAACAATTATCTCATAAGTCATTTAATGACCATCCAATGATTCAGGATTAGTCAATGGTGGAGGAATGACTAGAAGTTGTGGAAATAATGTTGGATTTTATGGAATACTCATATATGGTTACAGACATCCAAGAGAAGAAAAACCAACAGAACAATATGTACTCATTTTGGAACATTCCATGTATTATTATTTTTATTGTTTTAGTGGTTTCTAAAGAATTTAAATATCAAACTATTGATATCATTTCTAGACTCATCATTTATTGATGTACATATATTCTAGGGTGTTTTAAAATTGATAAATATCACAGTGTGTGACTATGGGTCAAAAACCATGTATGGAAAACGAAATGAATAATTTTTTAATATATTAATAGGCCTTGCTACCCATATGATCCACATTTAGTGTGGATCAGTGTGACTTTAATATATCTTAGTAAAATAACATGATCACTCATGCTAGTAAATGACCAACTATCATGAATTTCATCTATATAATGACATATGCTTGACGTACTTGAACATTGCATTACTTTTGTAGAATACCTCATACATAACCTAAACAGACACACAAATATCGTATTAGTTTAGTTAATTTTGAAGAACGGGGAAAAACATCTAGTCTAGTGAAAGATCTTAAATGTGTTCCATAATAATCTTTCCATTTTTTAAATCACACCTAAAACATTTCTTTATAATGTGGGAAAAAACAAGAGAAAGGGTGACCAAATATGCTCAGTAATAGTAATAAAATTATATGTAAACATAATATTTGGAATAATTGATATTAATATCATGATCATAACATTATAATGACATTCTCTACATATCAAAGGTAATATTTAATCATAACAAAATTTAATGACATAATCCTTAAGACCATAAAATTGACATAAGGCATGAAATCGTGGCATGGACATTAATTTATAACATTGTGAACATGTACAAATAGTAATGGTTACCCTCACTAAGGAAATGACATTGGACCCCTTCGCATAAGGATAGGAAAACTGGGTCCACTCATAAAATTATTGAGATGAATACTAGGTCCTTACATAGAATTGTGAACATTAAATCAGGTTCACACAAAACATATATATATCATTAGTTATCCATTGTTAACCAATGAATTGTGGGTATTTATAGGTCCCACCCATATCATAAAGAAATAATATATTTCTACTCCCCAAAAATATGAATCACTCATCATAAACATTACCCAAGTAATAAAATGGGTTTGTCAAACATTATTCTATCATGACGTAATTGAAGAAAAAAATTAGTTTTCCTAAATAGGATACATATAATCAAACCACTAGAATAGTAGGCTTAGTATAAATGAAACATATCCTTCTTAAATAATGTTATCATAGATAGAATGTAATATTGATAAATCATAAGAAATTGATTCTTTACTAAAATAACATTTCTTCTTAAAAAACAATCACTTTTCTTAAAACTCCATGTAATATTAAAAGAAAACAAATTTTTGAAAATAACCTTTTAAACTTGTAATGTATGATTCAAGGTAATAAGGTGTTATAAAATCATATAAATATTTTCATTCCCTATATTATAAAAAACATTATTCTTGTATTTTTTCCATAAAAATCATATATTACATTATATCAAAAACAACAAAGATTCTCTTTACATCATTTAATAAAAAATCACCAGTAGTTAGATTTGTATTTAAATAATTGTAGAATAATTGAATTAATATTTTGGAATAAATATTTAGGAAACATTGAAATGGATTATAAGTATACCTAGGTAAATACTTATGTATAAACCCACTTGGATAATAATGAGAATGGGAAATTATCCCTTACTATAGATCCAATTTTTTACATACCTGTCTGAGACACCTGTATAGTGGTTTTAGAGATATTATTCACTTATAACAGAATCATAATAATTTTTATTTTATTATATATTATTAATTTATGACTTTATATTACTTATTCATTTAAAAATTTAATGTTAACACAATAGTTTGTGTAATAATCGCATTGTTTATCATACATGTTTTCACATATTATTATTGATATTATTACTCATATCATTATTTATTTCATAAAAAAATTTAAAACATAATTTTTATATCATATATAATATATATATAATTATAAAAATATGATAGATAAATGAAATGGAAGACAACATTCAAGAAGATAGTAGATCCATACATTTGCCGGAATGATGTTTCCATTTTCTTATTTTATTGAATGAATGAAAGTAAATAAAATATACATACATACACACACACACATATATATATATTCTAATATAATTAATTTCCCATTTATTTAATTATTTATTTATTATATACATTTTCATAATCATTGGTAAATCATTACTATAGAGGATGAATCGTATCTTGTCTTGGGGATGATAAGCCATAGATACGCCCGAGCGACGATATCATTCTCATAATTATGAATTTTTATGGATGTGTAATATATATATTTTCATTGAGAATAAATATCATGTTATAATAATCATATATTTTTTTCATTTCCATCATTATACCTATCCAAGCAAGGTGGTGGTAAAAAAATTACAGAATGGCATGAAGACAATAAGTCGTACATATGCAAAAATGATGACAGTGTTTTTATATGTTTCATAAAATGAAGAATATGGTTGTCCCATAATCATAAAAAATATTAACATATATTGGATTCTTTATTTATTACCTTATTATGGTGACATCATAGGTAAAACAATTATAAGAAGAAAATAATTTTGAAAGTGTTTGTAAAATATTTACCTCATCATCAAGTGTCACCGTTTGATTTTCACAAAAGGAATACATTGGTTTTTTTCCCACTCAATATATCGACTATAGAATTAATTTAGGGAAGTTGGTATTGGAAATGGGTAGGTACTTTCTCATCCAAAATTATTTTTAGGTGATTATAAAAGAGATGGTGATGTTCCCTTTTATAAGAGGGAGGAGGGGCACTTTAGGAAACTAAAAAACATGTAATTTAACATAATTGATTTTCTATTTCAGAAACCTAAAATGCGAGTTATATAGAGTCTGAGACAACTATGGGTCACAATACTCTTAACTACTTAATTTTATATGTCTTTAGGTCATAAAAATAACTTCATCATTTGGATTTAACCCTTAGTTAAACAATTTAACTCTTACCGTGAAAACCTGTCTTTTTACTCTATAGGGTTAATATAGTTCCTATAAAATGCTAAATAAATCTAAATTAGATCACTTTTACTTATTTAACATTTTCATAGTTATTTGATAGAAATAAAAATTTTATAAAAATTTTATCATTTAATAAATCATTATTTTGTAGAAAATATCATATATGTCAAATTTGGAAATATTTTGTACATGGAATAATATAAAATCATAATTATTATATTAATTAAACAAAACTATATTAAATAATCCATAATATTTCATAAAAAACCTTAATTTCTTCTATAATTAGGTTTTACAAATTATATTTATTTTAATATTATTAATTTTAGTTATTTGATTCTTCCTTGAATAAATATATTACGACATAATCATTGTGTCATAATTAAGGTTAATTAACTAATTTATAAAAATTATAAATAAATTATCATTATGTAGAAAAAAATTGTAATGAAAATAACTTTTTATAATTGAATTTTTATTCTGCATATCTTTCTATTTAAAATGATTTAATTATTAAAAAATTTAACCATGATAGTTTTAACATATCTCTAAATAAATATATGTCATTTTCTTTCACAAGTGAAAAAAGTATATAATTTCGACATAAGTTTGATATTTATTGAAACCCAATCATCCCTTGATATAATTATAGGTGTTAATGTAATTTTGTAATATTATAAAATAATTTTTATCCTTATTTACTTGATTTAGCCATTAACTATGGTAAATAAAATACTAAAGTTACTATTTATGAAATATTTTAATCCTATTAGACCAAGGATTTTATATTGATTTCAAAAATTCATTTCTGTTTTTTCCAAATTCAATTCAATTAATTGGTAAAAGTATGTTTAATGCTAATCCCATGGATGTGGCAAGAATGTGGGTAAAAGAGGTGTTCAAAGCATCAATAATTTTTTAAATGTAATTTTAATTTAAAAATTATACCAATGCCTATGATGTATTAATATATGCATTATTTATCTATTTTGGCTTAATAAATTTCATTAAATTATACTAATTATTTAAATGACATATTAGTTTTTAAGTACAATGTATTATTTTTCAGTATTATTCAAAAATGTAATTTCTCTGAAATATATTAGAAATTCATTGTAAGATAATTTTTATTATAATATTTCAAATAATATGATTATTTTTTCAAATATAATACTAAAATACTCTAAAAATGGATTATAAAAGGGTGTACCATTATAAAGAGGAATAACTATTTTTAAAAATATATATATGCTTCATTTATCCAAAAAAATAACCTGGTTCATATATGGTGATTATGTAACATATTAGTTTTATTGTAAACATTATATTAAAGATATAAAAATCTATCATGAGTGATTTTATTATTTTATAATTTCATTTATTTGTGTCAAAAAAGTTTTTCATAAAATCATTTACTTTTGTTAAAAAAAGTTTTTTATTTTCATTTATAACTTATTTCACACCAAAGAACTAGTTATATATTCATTTAAATACATATTTTCATAATTTACTTAATACTATTCACACTATCCCTTAAAATTGCTAGGTTATAAGGTAATATAATAGTATTTATTTTTTCCTATAATCATAATTTTGTGTGAAATGAAATCTACAAGATAATATGTAATTAAGAGTAACATAATCGAAGAATAGTGTAGCGTATATCAGAAGATATGAAAGTTTTCGATGTAGCACATGATAATATTGGTGTAGTGTAAAACACAAGATATAAATGAAATTAAATCGATCTATCTCATACAAATCATAGGGTGTTAAATTCTACCCCCCTTAAATTGTATTTCAACTTTGAAATTCATATAGTTTATAAAATTATGACTATTTGAATTTTTCTTTCATACAAACCAACATTATAAATATGAATTCAGAAAATTCTTTATAAAAAGGAATATTTTCAAAATAGTAGTTACCCACATTAAATCACAAATATGTTTCTATGTATGACTACATAAGAATAAATAATCAAACAGATTGAGAAAGATCCCTGATCACAATAATGTGGGTGATCCAAATAATTTTAACAATCACAAAACCATAAACTAAAGAAGTGTGAAGGAGTTCATTGGCCCGAATAGACCAAATGCTTTATTTTTTATTTTATTAATGATAATCTCCCTTTTAAGGGTTGAAGGGGAACCCATAAAGGGCCTGTATGCCCAAGGCACAAGGCCCGACTGTCCCACAATACATGACCTGAAGGCCTAGAGGCATACCATGCCCAATACATGACATATAGGGTTAGCCCACTTGAACAACCCTTCCCCAGCTTCTGTTTCTTTGATCACCTAGCTCCCCATCATGTATTGCTGATCGGATAGCATTTCCCCATACAAATCTGCACAATGCCTGGCATACGTGGCCTAAATCCCCTATGGATCAATGCCTTTGATGGCCCCAAGGCCCTTGAGACCCGTAGGCCCAAACCGGTGGCCCGATGTCCCAAATCTGGTGAATAGTTCCAGCTGGTATATTAACTACTACAATGGCTGCTATACTGACTGCTATAGTACTACTACAATACTGGAAATTCGCCTCCACCCAGTTTTGAACCTGGGTCTCTTGGATGCCAAGAAAAAGCCCTTACCACTCGGGTACGGGAACGTTGGTAGTGAATGAGTTCATTAATATCCTAAAAATGATGATAATAAGACACATTTTTACATCATGATCCCTTTTTCAATTGGGGAATAATTTTCATGAGAATATAGACATACTTGATTTCAGTATAATCTCACCATTTACGGCGCGTTGAAAACATTCCACTTCATCTTTTATTCAAGGAAACAAAGATGAATTTGTTATTTTATAAGCATTTGAAGATCATGTGATTATAAATAGATTAATAGTTCATTACATTTATCTTTATCATAAAAAGATTTTTGAACAAGTTATCACATAATCATAAGTACCCTATAGTGATATAATACTTTAATCTAACAAACATAATCTTGAGTATTACTTATGTAGTGCCCCGAGTTTCGAGTACATAAACCCCATTCCTCACATTTTTTTAATTCGTGTGTCTTTAATTGAGATGATTCCATAAGATGGTTAAAGGTGAATGATAGAAAAATTTCAGGGGTTTTGAAGGAGTGTAAGGAACAAAAGGAAGTTTGCATGATCCATACACGGTTGGCAAAAACCATGTGGTTGAATATTGCATAGAGGTCAAATCTAGATCTTATTTTCTACGAGTTTACTAGTTTTTTCTATATTAATTTTTTTTCAGCTTTAAAACGCCCCTAATTTAATATTACTCTCCCTAGAAGGCGGTATAACCCTCCCCTCACAAGTTTAATCCATTCCCGAGCCTTCCATTAGGGATTTCGAGTCCAATTGTTGAGGTATGTCACCATTCTTTACGGATTAGTCATGTTTTCTTAGACATGCTTAGATCTACATCACTGAAATCCATTCTATTTGTGATATGAACCTATAGTGGGTATATCTACATTATTGGATGCCAAATATTTCAATGATGAGTCATGATATTTCTAGGATAATATATCTATGGTCTCTCGTGGAGAATTGACTCACTTCCTTCTACGTTCTTTATCTGTTGATAATGTTTCATCAAAGCATTTGTCGTAGGTGGATTCTCTCTAGACTCCACTTACTAAAATTTCTTGTCTTAAATTCATATTGGTTTATTTATTGTGAAATTCATGGATAAATATTCATTTGTGATGTTTTATGGTTTTTTTGAAATTGTGTGATCTTTGTGAATAGTTGTGCAAAAGGGGGTATAATTTAAGATGATGATTTTAAATTATGGGTTTTCTATAATTTATAAATGTTTGATGAAAAGGGGGTTTTAGAAAGAAATGGTTTTCATTAGAAATTGAGTTTTATTGAAATGGTTTGGAGTTGAAATGGGTTGGCATTGAAATGGTTTTGTTGGAAATAGTTTTCAATAAAATGATGTTTTCATTAAAAGGTTTATTTTTTCATGAGTGTTGGGCATATGTGTTGTGTGTTAATATTGAATACACAAGTCTTGGTTAAAATATAACCAGGTGCTTGGTGAAAAGGTTTAATGGAACATTGGAATTTCATATACGGGGCTTGGTTGAAATATGACCTTGTTCTCGGTGCCAAAGGATTAACGGCACATGGGAAACAATTACCTTTTGAAGACTTGGTAGATCGAAGAGAAACTGGTCATGAGTATGGAACTGTCATAACATAGCATGCATGGTTGGTTTCTTGGGATTGAGTAATGGTTGGGTGTGCGGATATAGGAATATTGGGAAATGGTTGTAATGATTGTTTGTTTATTTTTCTGGAAAAATATCTTACATGAAAAATTGGTTTCAATTTCCCTTGAATGGATTTGGTAATGAATGGTTTTGGAAATTTGTTTATATTTTGTTATAAACTGCTTTTGAGAAATTGTTTTATATAAAACATTTTATATAATTATTGCTAACTCTTCTATCTTGGTGGTGTGAGTTGGGATGTAATTGGGGAAAACATACCAAGTTTTATACTCACCCCTGCATTGGCACTTTGGTGCTTTTTCAGATGCTATCTTCCGAGACATGGGCAAAGGTTATGTTTCACACATGTTTATCACCACCTCATGATGTTGGGTTTTTCGGAGATTTTGGAGCTTGGATCATATATAGCATGGTGTTTTTAGGCCTTTGGAGAGTCTTGTGTATTTTATCCACTATGTACGGTGATACATGGTTATCCATTCGTTATTTCTTACTTTGATGTGGTTTGGAGTGCATGTAGTTGTTGAGTTGTCTTTTATTTGTTCATGCATCATATAGTGAATGTTTCTTTATGGTTGTAAGGTTTATTGGTTTATTTCCTAAAGAGTAAATCGTTCCCCACTTCTTTGAAAACCCTTATGAGTTTTTTTCCAGCCTTTGGTGTCTTGGGGATGTTTCTTAAGGCCTAGTAATGTCTCATTGTACTCTAATGCCAATGAGAATTGGCGGGTCATTACAAATGGTATCAGCTTGTTCGGTCCTTGACTAAAAAGTAGACATTGATGTTCCTAGTTTTATATATGCAATCCCTTGTTGTCAATTCCTTGTCAGGGAATCTTAGAAAACAGTAAGATTGTAAGAACATTAAATATGTAGCATAAAAGGAAGTAGCTAGACCCTTTATGACAAAATTCAATTTAATTGGGAGTTGGGTAAATAAGTGTTTGGAGACACTTCTAGGATTTTGAAATCTCATTGTCATAGGTTTTGACAATGATACTATCATGACATGCATTATAGAAAAATGAATTCTCACTAGGATTTGAAACATCATTTCAATAAATGATTTTTTTTGAAAAGTATAGAATTGGTTTTAAAATGAAATATTTTAAAAAAATAAATGATTATCGTATTTTGAAAATGGTTTAATTTTCAAAAGCATGTGCAGTGGTTTCAAAAATAGTTTAACATGGGAAAAATTATGATTTGGAAAAAAAACATTGTGATAGTTGATGTGATAGATTTTGAAATTATAAGACAACAGTTTCTATAGGTTCGGCATGGCTCGTTGGGCTAAGCCTAGTAGGCCGTGAGGGCGGTTCGGCCTGGAGGGTTTCGTGTAGGTGACTTGGCCTAGTGGCGCAAAGCTGGTTTAGCTTGGAGCCCCGTGAGGGCGCGGCCGATTTGGCCAGGGGCAGCGTTGCCGGGGCACAAGGGTGTAGTTTAGCTGGCAGTTGGAATGTCACGGGGGTGGCACCGGTGGCGGAGGCCACAGGTACCACGGTCGTTGCCTTCAACGCCATTTCGAAGAACACCAAAAAAGATAACTATGGATGGGTTATGCCATGTTGGTTTTGGTCCACACCCTCCCCATTTAGAGTGGTATCATTTGGATCACAAGAATGAAGCACAACAAACCCTCCTGTAATGATCAATCACAAAACTATCAAAGGGAAAACATAGGCAGATCAACTAGTTGAATGTAGATCTGCAATATTTATTTTAAAGGAAAGAATCACAAGAATATAAAATCAATCATAAAAATAACCTACCTTGTTCATCGTTGGTTGAATTTATCATGATAAGGTAGAGATCAATTTGTTTTAGATGAACACGTCCTACATCGGAGGAAGTTCTGAGGAGTAAAGTCGAGGTCGAGGTCGTTCTTCATATTCGAAGGCATTCCTCGTCGGCGTTCTTCATCGGTGGAGCTTTCTTCATTGGAGAGCATAATCCTCTATGTTTTGGGCATTGTGTCACTTTACAAGTGCTTCGTCGCTTGGTGAAGTCATCCCAAAACCCCCTCCCAAGATCCAAATATATAGGAGAAGGGTGAGGTATGTAACGATTCTTGAATTTATGACGGTTCATTTATTTGGAACCTTCCAAAATTCAAACGATGCTATTACATAATTTAAAAAGGGGGGGTAAACCCAATTAATTTATGTTTGCGCAAATAATAGTGGTTCATTGGAATAATTAATGTGGAAGAAGCTCAAGAGGCTCCTCCACATTAATGAGGGAGTTTAGAGGTTTCTCCCTCATTAAGAGGGGAGTTGGGTGGTTTAGGCCTCAGTTGGTCCCCACCACCATAAACTCTCAGGGGAGGTTTGGGTCTACTGGTCCCCACAACCATAAACTCTCATGTGAGGTTAAGGTCTTGTGGTCCCCATATCAAAACATCCACAAGGAGGTTTATTCTCGGTGGACCCTAACTCCCAACACCAACATGGGTGTTGCAAAATAAAAATAAATTTTCAGACACATTTATTTTTATTTTTATTCTTTCACGAGAAAAACCCGAAAAATATCTTTTACAATTGACCATATTCCATTGTGGTGAAAGTCTCTTTATGAAATAACTGGCTCTATGGGTTCAACGATGCCCTCAAATTTCAATTTTGAGCACTGGTTCAAACATTACAAAATGATGCTCATTCATTTACTGAATGTACCTGAAATTTTTTTTGAAAAAATATTATCACTCACCCTCGACCCATGCCGGTCGAGGTTATGTTCTACCTCGGTAAAAAATTCCCCAACGAACGCAATGGTACTCTCAGATTTCCAATCCGAGTTACTATTTAAATGTTATGGATTTAAAAAAAATAATTTTCACTTATTTATTTTATTTACATCCAAAAAATAACATTCAATGGTGGCCTGCGCCGGCCAAAGTTAGTATCTTCTTAAATAAAGCATGACCTCACGTGTTTAGCGGTGGTCTCAGATTTTTTATCCAAGCTACCGTTTGTGGGTTATAAGATTTTGAAAAATAAAATAATTTATTTAATTATTTTATTTAAGATTATGCCATTTTTGGGTTTCTCACTGGAGGCCCACACTGACTAATCTTAAGTCACGATTAGGGTAAACCCATCATCCTAAGCGCAACTATGCCATCAGATTTCTGATCCGAGTAACCATTTAAGAGTTATTCCACTTTTTCAAGAAAACAGCTTATATGCATTAATGTAATCTTAATAAAACATCGACAGATCATTCCGACACTCCGGGCCTCGGAATCACGCGTCATAAAATTTCACAGACTTGTAAAATTGCTATTTATTTTAAAATAAATTACATGGAAATTCCAGGTCTTTTCATTCCTAAGGCTTAAATCATCCCCCACTTGTATTTGAAACCCTTTGTCATTTGTTGCCAGCCTTTGGCATCTTTGGGATGTTGCTTAAGGCCTATTAATGACTTGTTGTACTCTCAAGCCAATGAGAATTTCCAGGTCATTACAAATTACACTATCAACAAAAAGATAAATATACAATCCTTCTGAAATATGAGAACCCAAAACATTACAAAGTGGTGAACCAAATTAGCTTGAGATTTATCTTCCATATATCATATAGAATTCCTTAGCTATCACATTCCAATCATGTGAACTCTGTAATCTTGTATACTCTAAAAACATGTTAATAACATAAATTATAATAATTTTTTTTTGGAAAACATGGTTAATTGCTTATTTCACAGGTCACTAGATAAATTCCATAAATATAAAAAGTTTTAAACATCGTCCCTGATAAAATAGACTACTTTTTCAGCAAATCAATAATCTGATCCAGGTTAATCACTACTATCCAATTATCATATTTATTTACAACATGTTACTTATCAAAAAATTATCATAACATTAGAAATACCTTAAGTGTTACCTTTTCCTTAATCTATTGTTTCTTATGAGTATAACCTTATCATTAAATCACTTTTCTTTCCCATTATAACTATTCAGTATATTCATGAAAATACTTAGTGAAAAAATTAACTGAATACACCTTATATTATTCAAAATTCATACTTCTAGGATAAATATACACAAATACATAAATCAATAATCTTTAATAGTTGGCATAGAATATTTCCTTCCTTAGTATATAAGTCGATTATTATGTCTCGGAATTG
Organism: Viscum album; assembly: GCA_963277665.1. NCBI lineage: Eukaryota > Viridiplantae > Streptophyta > Magnoliopsida > Santalales > Viscaceae > Viscum > Viscum album. The sequence goes on along the minus strand of OY728158.1, from coordinate 1,005,136,765 downwards.
AGTTGGATAATTATCTTCTTTTTAATAGACGATACATTGAAATCCATAACAAGTACTCACTATATGAACCTTTTTCCAACAAGGATTACATTTTACAATCATTTGAGGTATTCCTAAAGGTCTTCATCTCTTCTTGTTGACATGCAGGAACCAGAATAATTTTTTCTACATGCTTCATAAAATTTGAACAGTTATAAATTTTAATCTCCCTGTTATGCAATGTGAAAAACATGTCACCAAAATAATATTTTTAGACATATATTATTATAGAAAATTCGACATAATATTAACATCTTTATATGTAGTCATTATCTATTTTTGTTTCTTACAACAACCAGATTCTCCATCAAACTCAATGTTAACCAAATTCATTCTATTTTATCCCATTTACTAAAAAACAAAAAATGAGATGAGAAACACATCTCATAGATGAAGACCACATAATCGATGGAAATTACATTCAAAATATGAAAAACAGATATTTAATCCTAGGTTATCCATGATTGTTTCCAAATTTCACAGATTTAAACCAATAATTATACATATCATTATTACATCCCAAGACACATCTTTCAAAATTTCTCTAGGGATCTTACAAAATATTTTTCACCATAGGTTCAACATGTTAACTAAACAATCGATTTGATACCAAATAAAATGACCCATTCTTGGATTACATGGACATAAAATTACATTCATCCAATAAATAATAAATTAAAAAAATAGTCTCCCAAATTCCATATTAGTTTAGTTCCTTTTGAATCTTGGAACAAAAACATCTAATCTTGTAAAATATCTTTAATATTTCCCACAATGATCTTATTCGTATTGTACTCATACTTAAAAAACACATTATAACCATGGGAAAAGAAGATATAAGAATGGGTGGGAACATATTCTTAGTAGGAGTAAACAAGGGTGATATGTAAATATAGTCATGAGCATAAATGGTATGATAACAAAATCATAACATTATAATATCATTCCCTCCATATCAAAGGAAAAAATTGAATCATAAGAAAATCGAAGAAGATAATCCATAAGATCATAAAATTAAAATAAGACAAGAAATTATGGAATAGACATAAACTTGTAAATTTGTGAACATTTTTAAATAGTAACCGGTTCACTCATTAAGGAAATGAAATTAGGCCATTTCCTAAACATATGGACATGGAATCATGGTCTTCTAAAAAAATTATGTACATGAAACCCAAGTCCTTGCATTGAATTGTGAACATGAAATTAGGTTTACACATAACATATATACCTCATGAGTTATCCATAATTACAAAATGAATTGGAGGGAAATATAGGTTCCACAAAAATCCTAATAAAATCATTCATATGTGTACTATATAAATAGAAATCATTCATCATAAACATTTCCCATGGAATAAAATGGGTTTCTTAAACATCATTCCATCATGACATAATCTAGGGAAAAATTAATTTCATTAATACCAAAAACATAATAAAACCCTACTATGAATAGGGATTATATACTTGAAACATATCTTTATTAATTAATTTCATCGTGTGTTTAAAATAAAATTGATGAAACACCTGAAATTGATTCTTGAAGAAAATATCCATTCTTCTTACATAAATTTTTATTTCCTTATAACACCACAAAATTTAAATTGATAAAAATTTCATTGAAAATAATAATCAAAGCATGTGTGGTAAGAATAAATATAATAAGTATTAATTAAATAATAAATATATATTAATTACTTTTATGTTCATGAACATTTTCCTCGTACTTTTTTCTGAGAAGCCATAAATTACATTGTATCTAAAAAATAGTCATCTCACACCATTTAATAAAAATTCACCAACATGTGAAATTGTCCTTAAAATTTTTTAGAACAATATAATTAGTATTTTGGATTACATAATTAGGAAACATGGAAATTAATTATAAGAATATCCTAATAAATACTTATGTATAAATAATCTTAAATAATAATGAGATAGAAAAATTATTTGTTACCATAGATTTGATTTCTCCCATATGTTTATTAAACACTATATAGTGGTTTTAAAACTATTATTAATATGTAATATATTCATAATAATATTTATGATATCATATATGATTCATTTATGACTTTATATTACATGTTTATTTAACTATTCATTATTAAATCAATGTTTTTAGTAATAATCACAATGTATTGAAAAGTTATTATTGATCTTTCTACTCATATTATGATTTATATACATAAATAATGTAAAATAATATTTATATATATATATATATATGGTATATAAACTTATATAATAGATATATAAATGAAATGGAAGACACCATTAATGGAGACGGTAGGTCGCACGTACGCATGAATGATGTTTCATTTTTTATTATATTGAATTGAAAAAAGTAAATTAAATATACCTAAATATATATTATTGTAGTAACATTATTATTTCATATATTTTAGAATTTATTTATAATATACCTTTCTATCATTATTTATAAATGGTTGTAGTGATGGATGAATCCCAACCCGTCAGTGAAACGGTAAGCCATACATATGCACGAGTGATGATATCATTCTATTAATTGAGAAATGATATAGAATTGGATGGAATATATAATTTTTAGACTACATATCAGGTTATTTTAGTCATATATAATTGATATTTCAAATATTATACACATCCATATAAGGTCATGCTAAAAAACAGATTATACCATGATGTAGAGATGTTAAGTCGTATATATGCACGCATGGAGATATAATTTTCTATAGGATGGGTAAAAGAAAGAATAATGTTTTCCAGTATTCATAAAAAGTCTCATAAAATATTCTATTCTTGATTTATTATGTTTTTATGGAATCAACTTTTGAAAATTAAGTAGAAAAAAATAACATAGAAAGAGTTGGTAAAACAATTACATCATATTCGAGTGTATTTTTTTTATATTCACAAAAATAATCATTAGGATAAAATTATTCAAAAATTATGGCCCATAAGATAAAGTTAGGGATGTTGAAATGTGAAATGGTAAGTTTTTGGGAAGGAAAAAGGCCTTTAGATGTGTTTATAAAAGATTAATATAGGTTCCCTTTTATAAGAGAGGGGAGAAGTACATTAAGGATCTCCAAATCTATTAATATAATATAAATTTAATTTTTATTCAAAACTATATACATTAAGTAATTTATAATATGAGTTTAATATGGGTATACATCCTACTAAAAAATATAAAGCAATTTTAGGTCAAAAACATAACCTTATCATTTGGCATTAACCCTTATTTAAACAATTAAACTCATACCGCGACAACATGTCTTTTTACAAAATAATGTAAATATATTTACTATAAAATTTATAAAGAATGAAAATAGATTATTTATGAAATATTTATCATTATCCTAGTTATTTGTTGGAAATATATATTTTCATGGATTTTTATCATTAAATAAAATATTATTAACTATAATATCTCTTTTATTTAAATTTGGACAGTATTAATTACATGAATTTGTATAAAAAAATGAAAACACGATTACTTTTAATAAAATAAATTAAATATTCATTAATATTTTATATTCATCAATAAAATTGTTTTATGTCGTTTAATATTTGAAATTATATTTATTTTAATATTACTAATTACATATATTTTACTCCTCCTTTAATAAATTAAATACTACATCTTCATTTTGACAAAATTTAATTTAATTATTTAATATCTAAAAATTGAAAAGAAATTATCATGATGTATATAAACATTTTATCTATCATATTAATATTTTATAGTATATTTTTTCTTCTACATTATCATCTCTTATATGTTTTTTTCATATTACAAATATGAGTATGATATTATTAACATATCTTTAAATAAAACATAATAAATGTCATATTCTTACCCAAGTTTCTTAAAAAATTTAAAATTTTACGTAAGGTTTATTTCAGTTGAAAATAACCCATATAATGAAATTAGGTCAAGTGTTAGGTTAATTTTATAATATTAAAATATTATTGTTACCCTTATTTACCTGATTTACCCTTTAATAATGTTCACTAGAATACTAAATTTATAATTCACAAAAAATGACTTTGATCATATTAGAACAATATATTCATACATATAACAACCAGGTAATCAAATTTTTCAAAATTCATTTCATTGATCGTGTAAAATTATTTTTAATGCTAATCAAATAGATGTGGCTAGAATGAGGGTAAAAGAGACGTTCAATAAATTAATTCTTTTTTAATTTAATTTCGTTTTAATAATTATCTCAACAAAAAAAATTAGATTAATAAATGTATTATTGATCTATTTTGACATTAATAACTATTTCAATGTATAATATTTATTTAAAACATTTTTTTATTTATAAAGTAGTCTTTTTCACTATTAATAAAAAATTAATCATCAAAGATAAATACAAAAAAATATCCCAAAGTTAAATTTTATACAACTAAATAAAATAATAATTTTATTTTTTCAAATATAATATATTAAAATGAGTCAAAACCATGATTTAAAATGGGTTCACCATTAAAAGGCAGCAAAACAACATTATTATGAAAAATACTTCTTTTATCTAGAAATTTTAATTTGTTTCTATATCATGTTTAAAAATCATATAAGATGAATTTTAAATAATATATTTAAAATATAAAATTCCATAAAGATTTATTTCATTATTTTATAAACTCAGTTATTTGTGATTAAATTGTTTTTTGAGATAAACATTTCCTTTTATTTATAAATCATTTTTTTGGCTTATAATTATTTTATCACCAAATAACTAATTATATATACATGTTAAAAACATATTTTTATAATTTATTTAATATTTTTCATACATGAAATTTTAATATCTAGGCGATAAGTTAACATAATAATATTTAGTTTCTCCATTATACTTAGTTTTTCACAAAGTGTATTCTATAAAAAGAACATGAAATTGTGTATAACACAATCAAGCATATTGTTGTGTATACTGAATGAAAATATTTTGTTTCATATATAATAAGGTAATATATGTGTTTCATATAAATAAAATACAACAATTAAATTTTAAAAAATAATCTATATAATAAAAATCTTGACGTGTTGCTTAATATGCTATTTTACTCACTATGTTGTAGTATATATATTGAATTGACATGATATAACATCGATGGTAGACAACTTTATATCACCCATAGTTTGTACATTTTTTTCAAGGTACTACGTACCATGTATTTTGAAATCCATTAATTCATTCTTATCTTATCAAAAAATACTAGAATCTGATATGCGAGTATTACATTCTATGTGCTTTGAGCAATATAATTTGGTCGTGCATGTACCCAAACTCATAGATGATATTTCATAGGAGTTTATGGATGTTAATGTTATTTTATTTAAAAATATAAATTAAAAGGTATGGTAGAAATATTTGTAATAGGAACAGGTTTAGAAAACCTATCAGGGACACACTCACATCTGGGCACATACCCTAAATACCCCAAGTAAAGCCGGTAATCCCCATTTTTGATTGGGGTGGGTAATATAGTTTCATATTAGGTAATACCGTGTCCATTTTACACACAACTCAATGCGATGAATATTATCCATAGGGGTTAGTACCCCCCACAAATAATGCCCAATAATTAGAGAGGCATGTGTCTCCTACTATGATTCATTAAAGGTGATTTAATATTAGTTGATTTTGGGTATTATATATATTTTTGGTTTTTCAAGAGTTATGCTTCACTAGGTGTTCAATGTTCACATTAATATGTTGTCTACGTGGAGGTTATATATGATATACTTACTTTGAATTATCATAATTTCTAATTGAAATAATCCATAAATTATATTTATGTTTACTAACATTTTCTAGAAACCATTTTTTTCATCTTACATTTTTGAAATTTCAAATGCATACCACTATATAAGATTAGACTCACCAATACATCGTCTTGTAACTAATTATTTTTTGTCTATTAAAATAAAACATATTTTTGGATGTCTTCTATTGATGTGTATTTGATTAAGTCGGGTCACATTAGAGTTTAATGATGGTGATTTGTAATGGTTTAGGTGTAAGATGTCATCTTGTTTTAGAGTTATTTATTTTCAAATATTAAGGTATTCCAAATTTTTAGGTGTTTTTACGTTGTATTATCCAAAAATAAATAAATAAAAAATTTCTCACCTTGTATGAATATTTAGATTTTGAAAATTAAATTTAAAATATAACTAATGTTTGTGATGGTGTATTATTTTTATACTTTTTATGGGATTTTGATATATTGATGATTATTAATATAATTCATCTCATGTGAGTCAAATGACATTTTAGTTCTATCACCATCAACATTCCCTTTTCAGTTGGGATTGGGGTGGAACACAAAATTTACCATAATAGGATCTTGGTTCCCAACGGGTTGTGTCATATAAAAATGGTAATAGTTGTTGATCATTTGTTCATTAAATAATTTTCAAAATATTATTTATCAATTATATTATCACAAAATAACAAATTTATATTGATAATATTGTTTCTTTTAGTGGATTTCATGGAATTAATTAGTGGAAGAAAATTTTATAATGCAATAATATTCATTTCATTAGTCCCTGGGATGATTTATTTCTCAAAGGAAATGTATACTTAATGGGTTTTATATGTAATCTAGAAACACAATTCATACCCAATATTAGTAATTGAAATATATATTGTGATAAACCTACATTAGAAATAGTAGTTGGGATAAGAAACCATAATTTGGGATGTAGACCTACGTTTGATGAATAAAAATGCGGTACTGTTTAATTTTATTGTAATCGAATATATGTTATCAACCGTAATTTTGGAGTTTACCACTTACCATAAAAACCCTATTTCTAACATGGTCAAATATAGAGTTTTAAATTATGGATTATTTATATCATTTATACAACTATCTCAAAAGATGTTAATACCTCATAATATATATTTAAATACATATTAAAAAAATCATGGTAAAAAGGTTAAGTAATTCCTTTTTATATTGGAAGATAAGACTCTATAAGAACATTTTGAATGAAAATATTTTTGATTTATTATTTCATCATTTTGGAGTAGTTTGACAGAATTAAATTTCAATCATCTTGATAGATGTCATGATGTTCATTTCTATATAAATAGTTATTCATCTTATGAAGATATGATCATTAATATATGTGTGTTCTTGAGAAATAGGAATGGTTCATTTCTGTCGAAGTTATTCAACAGGAACATACACATTTGGATCCTGGTTTTTTAAACTATTTTTGTTATAGATATATTTCAGTCTAGATATTTTTTGTATTATGACAATGTTATAATTAGAAATAAAAATTTAAGACATAAAAGTTTTTTCATCCAAATGATATTTTCTATAATACTATATTATGAAAGCCTCATTGATGTTGATTATTTTTTTGCTGTTGTGTTATGCTCATAGAAATATAAAACAACAAGTTACTACTAAAACTATATTCCAATTATGTTACAATATCTACATCTAGTTTTATTATATTTTTAGATTACTATATGCTCGTACACAATCATTTTTGGAGTTCTATATTCTCATGTGAAGCTATACAGTTTTCATATCCATGTAATAGAACCCGAAGTCATTTGAAAAGCATTGACAATATATCATCAACTTCATGCATACTATTATTTAGTTTCTCAGTAAATTTACTTGCTAGTGAAAATTACCAAGCTCATGGATATTTGGTCAGTGGAGTGGACAAGTGGGATATCCATGCCTCGACACAGTATAAATCATCTGGTACATTTATTTTTTTCTACTAGCTACTCATATTTATGAGTAAATGAAATAATTTACTTATACTATGGAGGGAAGGATGATTTTATTTAATTTTTAAGGGACACAATTCACAACCATAATTTATCATCACCATTGATATTATGAACTAAAAAGTGGTTTCAAATGTTAAAACTTTTTTAGAATTATAATTTTTTATTATATCTCTAAAAACATAACATAATCATTTAGATAATGAAAAATATCATTGGATGATCTTAGAGGAGGTATGTTAATGATCCATGCTCCAAATTTTAATACAAAAAATTATGGATTCTATAAATAAATGATGAGTATTAGTTTTAATAATATTGGAATAAATTTATATTTGAATGTTGTAAAGCCTTATAAAAATCGTGAAGGTTATTAAGAAAAGTGGAATGATGATATATAATATGATTATGACCATAATTGGAGAGTAATGAGGGATTTTATATATGCATTAAGTAATAGTAAATTTAATCCACTCTATCAATGTTCAATTAAATATGTGACGTGATAGACTATTTTTGATTATTATGAAAGAACCAGTAATGTTATATAATTATGATACAATAATTTATAATTAAAATTTTATACATTCTTGATTCTTCAATTTTTCATAAATAGTCTTATTAATAGATGGTTGATATAAGTTCATAATGATATTTGTTCATTAGGATAATCAAATAAATAATAATACTATGCTCAAAATTTTCATTAACTAATCCATTGTATGTGGAGTGTAATATATGCTACTACATTTCAATAAAAATTGGTTAAATAATTAAATATGAAATAATTGATAGAATCATTGGATATTTATGAAGGTGAGATGTAGGCTAAATATGATAATAATATTTCCATCAATAAGTAAGATTCTAGACTCAACACTACCATGGATGAAGAATCTAATTCATGTTATCTAGATACAGACAAATAATTACCATATCATTCAATATTTTTGAAGAACTATACAATAAAAGGAAGAAATGTAATAAAAATAATATATGCTATGAATGTATGGATATAGGTCATAGAAAGTATAAATAACATTTGATTGAATATCAATGGAATGAAAATTAAAAAATTAATGAAAATAAATTCATGAATACTAACTAGAGTGATAATTCATATTCATGTGATGAATCTATCAAAAACATTGAACATGAAGAATGAAGTGAAATTTTAAATTTATGACTTATGGATCATGTTTATGGGATATACACGTCTAATTATGACTCTAAAAATTATTTATATGAATAAATTGATAAATATTGTTTTGTGACTAAAGAAATATAATCTTAAAGGAGAATCAGTATTATTAAATCATAAGATATAACTTTTAAAGATATGGAGTGTTTGAAAATGTAGATATTATATTTAAAATATTAATTTTTTATTGAACAAGAATATAAAATTAACGATCTATTTGGAGAAGTTAATACCCTAAAACAAGCCTCATGATTTCTAATAAATGGATAATATTATTTATAGATGATACATGGATAGATTAAAATATATAAATATTTTCTAGGAGTTTTTTATAATGGAGAAAAATGTCATATAATATAGAAATAATTTTTTACCCCATTCGGAAAAGAAACTCATGTCCACTATCAAATTTTTTATTTTGGATTTAAAAGCCAATACAAATATATTTTATTTTAGAAATACATGATTTTTTCTATTAATATCGTTTATTATTCCAAACAATGAACTTACAATAATTATATAGCCACTTATCAGAAATAAAATAATATAGTGACCAAAAACATTAATTGTGAACAATTTTAGACCAAAAATTATATGGGTAATAAAAACATAATGTATTTTATACATTTATGCATCATTGGACTTCATTGTCATATCATTGAGTGGAAAATTTAATCATATTGATATTTATATATATATATAATCCTTATGAGAGACGGATCAATTAATCCAGTATGTATTTCCATTGCAAATATATGATTTTAATGCACTAACTGTTTTGAACAAGGTAGACAACTTATACAGAAAAAATATATAAATATCATCTCTCTATTATTTAATAAAATACATTAATCTATTAATATATTAACTATAATATTTAATATTTTCATTTTGATATATCTAAATATATAAAAATTTTAGTTTCTGTAATCATTGATGTATATTTCTCACAAAATAATATTCTCTAAAATTATTATTTATGGGGAGAGTGAAATACTTAATTATATTATAAAAAACTATAAATATGTTTATGAAATTATATATCCCAAATGTAATCATGAATCCTATAAAACAATGTTCTTAAATTTTTCTCCTGAATAAATTTCTTCATTTATGTATGGTCGTCTTTGACAATATTTTTCATGTAACAACCTGAAAATCCTTAATGACCATTGTTTCTTTAATTATGTGTTATTTAATTCAGATTAAAAATTAATTCTTTATGATATTAATATAAATGGAAATGCAAACATCTATATTCAATCATTATATGAACATTTTTCAATTATAATATTTTGAAAATATGAATATTTTAGAACCATAATCTTGGTTATAATTTTAACATCATTATTAGATTTTATAAGTTAAATTTTGAGAAAGGATAATTAATGAAATAAAGTAGAAGCAATGTCATCAACAAGCAGTGTTGTGACATATGGATCATTTGTTTCTAAACATGTGAGTGAGGTACCATCAATTTTCTTCACTCTAGACAAATCTCAAGCTGAGATTCAATAAGGGAAGCTAGAACGAGACCTCCTTCAAAATAATTTCATATAAATGGACATTACCCAACCCATGAATATATCACCATAGAACACCATACCCTTAGATCATTTGTGGGTATTATAATGGTTTATGTGTCGAAACCCACGTTACATAAGGTGTATTACAATTGTATACATATAATTTTTATTCTATCAATTATATTTTGAGAACTGGTTTTCTTAAAAATATGACTCATTTGATAAAAAGGGTTTTTCTAGATATAAATTTTACTCTTCAGATAATATATAATTATTTTGATAATCTATAATATTATTATTGATATTTATTATAATTAAATATTATTATTAAAACACAACTAATTAAATATAACTGATATTTTTTTCTTCTTGTTTTAGAAATTTTTCAATACATTTTCAATCTACTTTTCTTTTTAATAAATAATGATTCTTATTTTTAAAAGATACAATTATAATACATAGAAAATTATTATGATAAAATAAACATAATTTTGTAAATCAGCAGGTCGAAATATGGTTATGGTTAATTTAATTGATTTTTTTCAAATACTTTAGTTATTTATGAATAGTAAAAATAAAGATTAGGTTTTTTTTAGAATGTTTAATAACATTATAATTATGTAATAATGATGTAATAAGTAATATAAAATTATAGTTGTCTCTTTTATATAAAAATAACATAATAAGTGTCTCATGTTGCATATTCAAATGTAAAATATCTTGTTCAAGCCCATGGTTTTCATTTACCACTACTTAGGTGTCAAAAGAAATTAATAAAAAAATTATCTTTTTAGCTATAAATACATTCTCATATATCCATTTCTATTCACTCCCAATTCTTACTCCAGGAATCTATGCTAGTTTTACGTCTAATGGAGTTCATAAAATTTTTCCTCAATCCCACAATGTGATTATCTTCATGTTTTAGGATCAACTCATCATGGTAAGGGTAATATCAACTTATCATTTTCTTTCATGTTCCCTTTTTTATGCAGTATGTTATTAAAATTCCAAAACAATGTTCTTATATAAATCTTATTACATCCCTTTACTGTATATAGTGTATTATATGAGGTTGAGACCACTTCCCCTCTATTTTTACTATTTTATGAAACCATGTTTCATACCCATTAGGCGGTTAAATTTTCTTTTCAAAATTTATCTTTTTTTATCAATAAATTAACTTATATCATTTTTCCTATAACCAAATAGACTTACATTCTAGGGGAATTCAAAAATATTCCAATATAGTCAATTTTATTTTTATCTTAGCATACATGAATCCCACTATCTCTTTTTGGGTTAATAATGAAACAATGATATTCTCTTTTTGTGTTATTAAAAAAAGACATGATTTTGATATGAAACTTTTTATCTGCATGGGTTATTTAGGAAGTTTTTTTTTTCGATATATTTTTCTCAGGTTAATTTGTAAATATGGAGGTTAAACCCTAATTGTGGTCCAATGTATTTTCAAAATAAATTAAACTGTTGATATGACATTTTTATGATTCCTTAGTGAATAATCATTGTAATTTTTATGAATCCTCAATGAATAAAATTAGTTATATGCTTATAAATTCATTATTTAATTGTTTTATCCACATTTCCATGTTATGATTCATGTTATTTCTATATATGTCTCATTTTCCTGTTCTCAGGCCTTTTTTATATGCCTCAATTTTGTATAAATGTTTCAAAATATCACATGTAAACTATTTCTACTGTTTTCCATTACTAGGCCATATAATCACCCTTTTCCTAATGTATGTCCATTTGTTATGAAATGTAGTAAATGATCTTAGGATTTAACATGAAGAAGCCTTTATTTTTTTTATGAAAGTTTAATGTCTTATATTATTCCATGTCACGTTTAAAAAACTAATCTTTAAAAGATACTTTGTTTTGCATAATTTAATAAATTATTTATGAAAAAAGGAGAAATTCCATATATCATATTAATGTATTGATTATTTATTTTTGGGAATAATTATTTGAAAAAATCGAAATAATCATATATAAAAGTTAAAATATAAGAAAATATCCATGTAATTTGGTAATATAAAAATATGTTTTTATGAAAAAATAAATCTTTATCTGGATACGAACAAGTAGATGTTGTTTGTGAATTGATATAACTATGGGTAAAATCTATCAAAAGGTGCATCGGGCCTATCATAGAATAACCAAGTACATGACAATGAGCCTTACTACACACCACATTTGACACACCCATGGGATGTGTTTGGTTAATCATACACTTTTTATGAACTATTAGGAAGGATTTATAGAAAATGTAATTGTTTTAAATGAATAACATATTTAATCATGACGTTTTAAGATATAAAATTCCATTAAAATTTTAAAATTATTAAAAAAACATGTTTCTCAATAGGGATTTCTTCTTTTAGATAATAACATGAAATAGGAGGAACCATATAAATGGTAAGAACAACTGTCCATGCGATGGCTAGCCTCCAATGGAAGATGGAATAGAAAACATCTTGAGAATGATAAATCAATAGACTTGAGTTTTAACCAATAACATGAATCAATATAAGAGACGAAATTCACCTAAAATTGAATAACATTCTGTTGATTCATTTATGCGTCAACGAAAAACTTTTTTCAGTGGATCTAATGACGCATTGATTGCTGAACGATGTCTAAGAAATATAGAAAAAATATTTTATATTCTCCATTTTTTGAAACAAGATAATGTATAATAACTTTGTACTGTATAGAGGTAGTTTCTTCTCAATGGTGGAAAAATGTATATCGCACGATTCCAAGAGGAGGAACTGATTCAATAGATTGGTGATGGTTCAGGGGAATTTTTTTCAAAAACTATTTCCCTTGTTCTATAAAAATGAATATGGAGAATGAAATCCTAGATCTGAAGCATATGGAGAATAAAACTATGTAAAGATATGGGATAATATTTAAATGGATTTCTCTCTACATCTCTAAATTTTAAATGGACACTTTTGTAAATTTTGATAGATTATTTAGTGAATTAAGACCTTATTCTTGGAATAATCTAGCTAATTGTGACTATGATAACTATAAATTGATAGTGAGAGTGTTTTGAAGGTTGGAAAGGATTTATTTATACTCAATAGACTAAAAATATAAATTAAAATATTTTTTTGGGATCTAATCATAGGGGGTATATTGATCATGGAAGAGGGAGATGAAATTTCATCTTCCGTTGTTACAAAAAATGTGTGAAGTAGCACTCAGGAAACTTCATTCTTAGGACTGGAATATGTGATAAGTATGGCAGATATGGCCATATTTCTTTGAACTATCATAGTTTGTGGATGCCTCAAGTTCCCAAAACTACATAAAAATGGATGATGGTGTAGGCCTAGCCGAATTTACAGTTCTTCATGTGTGGGAATCATGGGAATATTTCCAATCATTATCTAAATCGGAATATATTGGAGGGGAATCACCATAAATTTCAACATAGGGAAAGGGATAAAGGTCATGTTTTTCTTTCAAAACATCTAAATTCAATGTCCAGATGATGTGGTGGTTTGTACTCCCATTTTTTACTCAATGATATCAATAACTCTATTTGATTTTGGTTCTACTAATTCCTTTTCCCACATGTTTTCAATAATATAGATCCATTCCCTAAACTACAAGAAGTATAAAAATAACTCAACACTCATGGAAGAATTATCCAAGCATCGATAGTGTATAAAACTCTCTAATTTACGTTGGTGATCATATTGTCATCATAAATTTAATATTAAATCACATTATGTAATTCAACAAAATACATGGGATAGAAAATACCACAGTGTATAATACTAAGATAAACTGTAGACTCATGGAAATACCATTGGTCATGAATAGAAAACCTATTATTTTTTTCAAATGTGATATATCTCGAACAGAGCTTTGACTGGAATCATACACCATATACTTCCTTTTGGAAATTATCGGTGAAGTTGAATAATGAATTTAATGAACAGGAATAAAAATGTCCCCATAGTTCAAGAATACATTGTCATATTTCTTGAGGAGTTACATGGACCTCCCCCAGAAATATAGGTAGTGTTCTCCATTGATCTCATGCACAATTAAAAGCTGATTTAAAAGACCATGTATATAAAGGAAAATGTATAGATGGTGGTATAAGGCCCTAGCCTTAAACCATACTTAATATTGAATTAACTGAATAATTCACATTGAGGATCTTTTCATGGTTTATAGTTTTATAGAATTAGGACATAACTATTACATCTCAAAGGATTACAAAGTAGAAACTTCTACTATGTTTTCAAAAAATAAAAACTCTTAAAAAGAAACATGTCTAGTTCCATGTTTTAGATAGCATGACTTTACCTTGATCCCATACTTGACCCTATTCCACATTAATTCTTGTGAAAAACATTCCAAAAAAACTTGGGGTGAGCATAAAAAAGCTCAGTATGGTATACACAAAGAAGGAAATCTGTTAGTTTTTCAAAACCACCAGTAAACTATGAATACTTTATCCAAGTAATACCTTTCAACTTTATAAAGCATAAAATACTCTTCATTGAAAAAAATATCATTACTTACCCCTTTGTAATCAAAAGAATACCATAAAACCCATATAAAGAACACATAACATATAAAGGTAACTTTGGACATAAACATACTTAAATGGAATAACCATATCGTCAACTTCCACACATACTTAAATGGAATATCCAAATGGCCGACTTCCATACCCAATGAAATGGAGGTTATAACATAACCACCTATCCTGGTATTCATAGCACAACCCGTCATATGGTTTATCACGTAACCACCCGTCAAATGTCCATGTACCATTATAAAATAATAAGATATAAAACAAATATAATGGAAAGAAAACATTTCCACACATTGATCACAAAATATTATTGACATAAAAAATCCATTATAAAAACAATTTCCAAAACCAGAATACATAAAATAGTATATGGTATTTATTTCATTTTAAAAACATTACGACTTGTTGATAAAGCCAAAGACCAAATAATATTCACGGCGGCAGAAAAGGTCGTTGTCACTGTGTTTGTTAAAAGAAACATTACTTTTTGTTGTTTTATAAAATTCTCCGTATAAAAATACTTCTTTTTTATAAAATTAAATGTCAAATGGGTTTATATTCCGTATAAAATAATGTCTTGTATTAGAACAATATATGCCTCAATGAAAGGAGATTGAGATGACGTCCTTTACCTCATGTCCGACATGACTCGATTGCTCTATAATCACCTGAATAATAAACTAATGTTAATTTCTACTTTCTTAAGAACCTTTTTCAAGTTTATTATTCCTTTTATATAACTTATTTCCATGTTATAAACGTTATGTAATCATTTATGTTAATAATGTTCGTTTTGTCGATATTTGGTTCTTAAGTCGAAAGTTGGCTTCTTACAATTACATGTTGTTCATGTGGTCCAAGGTTCATTATATCCAGAATGATATTCATGATTTGGATATCATATATATCATATATATCCAGAATATACATATATTTAGAATAGTATATAACATTTAGTGGTATGAAATGAAATGCACCGTTCATGGAGACGGTAAGCCGTACGTACGCATGAATGCTACTTTCATTTCTATTTCATATTTAATGGAGTGAAATCATAATGATATAATAGTATATTATAATTTCAGTATAATATCATATATAATATCATTAACTCTGTCCTTTATACAGCCCACATATGGCATTAACGAATCAAATCACTATGAGGGGGCGGTAGTCCGCACTTCCTAAAATGAAATTATCAGGTTTACCCATAATGGAAACCATAAAGGTATTCCATAAATGAAAAATACAGAAGCATAAGGAAAATATAAACATGATATAAATCATATATAAATATAGTGACATCTTAATGGCCACCATGAAAGGTGTTAAAAGAATATTGAACAATCATCGTTTCGTGAGGCAGAAAATCGCCAACCATAGAAACAGTATGTTCTTTAACCAATAGACGAAGGTGTGTAGGTGTAGCTCTAATACTTCTCATAACAATATCCTAGTATATTTAAGATACTGGTTTCATTACAAATTAAAGGAATAAAAATAGTTTAGGGGGTTGGAGAAGCAAAATAAAACATAATAACACAAGAGAAGACACTACCATTAAAACAGGTAACTCGTTTTGATTTGAGCTAAAAGGCTTCCTTGGGAAGACATCTGCCAAAAGAGAGGCTTCTATGAGTAATAGAGGGATGTGTAGAGACAAAATGGGCAGGTTTTGGTCGATCCAAAGGCTTGAGAGGTGTGGGTAAGGTGGTAGAGGTGGGGGCCTTTTATAAGAGGAGAGGAGGGGCACTCTTGGAAAGTTATAAAAGGTTACATTATTATAAAATGATTTTTGGATTTTAAAGGACTCAAAATTATATATTTCTAGGATAAGGTGATAAGAGTTCTAAATCCACCCATAAAATAGGTTTTTGACATGTGTAGTTCTTATATTTTACATTATATTTTCATTTTATTTAAATCGTTAAATAATGAGGTAATCGCTGCATCATCATGGTGTCATAAATACATTAATTTATTTAATGTCTAAAAATTACAAAACAAATATCATGATGTAGGAAATCTTGATATATTTCTAATGAATATTTATAGTAAAATATATGACTTGTATAACCCCATTTAAAAATTGTTTTAGTAAAACAACTCATGTTTGTGACATTTTTATATTATCTTTAAATAAAAAGTTACTAATGTCATTTTCGTTCCAAAGTGGCTCCATGGGGTCCCCAAGTTGACCCATGGATTTTCTTGGTCGGCCATGACACATCCAATAAGGATAGGTCATGTGTCAAATTCATTTCATATTATTAAAACCTTATTTTTACCTTAAATTACACTAATTACCTCTAATCGTGATTAAAACATAAAAGTTACTATTCATCAAAAAATCATTTTAATCCCATTGAACCACATTTTACTTCCTAATGACAACCATGTATGCTGGATTTTTTAAATTCAAAACACAGAAGTGGTAAAGTTTCATTTAAATGAAAAATTAGTTTTTTAAGTACCACTTAGTGGTTTCACTATTCATCAAAAATTGAAGTTTTTCAGAAAGATACCAAAACATCACCCTAAGCTATATTTGATATTACGAATTCAAAAATGATGCCTATTTTAAAAAAATCAAATCATATAAGTTACATTAATTAATTGAATAATTAATTCTTGTTGTCATGATAAATAGCGTGTTTTTATGAAACAATATATATCAAAAGATTGACACTAGTTTAAGTCCAATTTCAAAGTGAAATTAATTCCAATGACAACTACTGGATTAAATGGTAAAAATATATTCTAATTTAACTTTGAAACCAATTAAAAAGATAATCTAGTCATATTAATAAATTATATTAAAAATAGGTTTTGAATTAAAATACAACATTTTTTACTATTCATTAAAAAATGATCTTTATCGGAAAAATACCAAAAATTTACACAAAGTAAATTTTGATGTCCCAATTATAAAGAAGAGTTTTATTTGGTCCAAAATAATGAATAAGAGTGACCAAAACTATATTTAAATAGGGTTCTCCATCAAAAGGCGATAGTTCGATCTTTTAATGAATATCAGAGTATCTATGCCTAAAATTGAATTTTTTATTTTATTTTAAGCCTTTATCTTTCATTGGATAAATGTAAAAACATTTTAAAAACATATATAATCATATTTTTATTATTTCTATTCTTTATCTCCAATACAACGGCTACATGTTAACTAACATTTAAAATATTATTATTATATTACTAGTGTGCAACGTAAGATTTCAAAGAAACTCATTGTTGCGTATCGGGTACGCTATCGAACATAGCAACTTTTTTAAAGTAAAATTAATATTTAATTTGAAAATATTAATAAATATGAAAATGTATTATTCTTTATTTACATGGGATGTTACATCCTTCCCCCCTTTTGGGAATCACGTCCTCTCAATTTTATTCACTTATCAAAATAAGTAGGGGTATTTATCCCTCATATCATTTTCAGATTCACACATTGCCTCTTCAACTATATGGTTTTTCCACAAAACCTTTACCTGGTTAATTACCTTATTCCACAACACTTGCTCTCTATGGTCAAGAATCGGGACTGGTTGTTCTTCATAAGAAAGATTCTCTTCCAACTGAACTACCTCTGGGCTCAAAACATGAGATGGATCTGGCATATACTTTCTCAACATTGAAACATGAAAAACATTGTGTACCTGAGAAAAACTCGGAGGTAAGGCCACTCGGTAATCAACTGATCTAACTCTCTCCAGAATTTTATATGGTCCAATGAACCTTGGACTCAACTTTCCTTTCTAACCAAATCGCATCACACTTTTCCACGGTGAAACATTGAGAAAAACATGATCACCTACCTCAAAAGATAGATCCTTCCTTCTGTTTTCTGCATAACTTTTCTGTCTGCTCTGAGCTGATCTCATGTGTTTCAAAATCAACTGAACTTTTTCCACCATCTCTTCTACCAATTCTGGTCCCATCAACTTCCTTTCACCCACTTCATCCCAGAAAGCTGGAGTTCGACACCGCTTCCCATATAATGCCTCAAACGGTGCCATCTGTATACTGGAATGAAAACTGTTATTATATGAAAATTCAACCAATGAAAGATGTTGGTCCCAACTTCCCTGATAATCCATAGAACAAGAATGTAGCATATCATCCATGGTCTGAATTTTTCGTTCTGACTGCCCATATGATTGCAGATGAAAAGTTGTACTAAAATTTTATTCAGTACCCAATGACTTTTGAAGGCCTTTCCAAAAGTTATAAGTAGACCTGGGATCATGATCAGATACAATGTAGAGGGGAACTCCATGCAACCTGACTATCCCTTTAAGATACAATCGAGCAAGTTGATCTAGAAACAAAGTATCTCGAATAGGAAGGAAATGAGTAGATTTAGTCAATCGATCAACAATAACCCAGATTTCATTATTACCTCTAGATGTGTTCGGTAATCCCACAACAAAGTCCATAGATATATTTTCTCATTTCCACTCTGGCACTGGTAAATGCTGAAACATCCCTTTCGGTAACTTCCACTCTGCTTTATCCTCCTAACAAGTAAAACACTTCATAGTAAAATCAGCAATATCTGTTTTCATTCCATCCCAGCAGTAATACCCCCGAAGATCTCTATACATCTTAGTACTGCCTGGATGGACTGAAAACGGGGAACTATGAGCCTCACATAACAACTCATTCTTCAAATGTGAATCACCAGGCACACATAATCTCTTCCCAAACCTCAAAACACAATCATTATCAATATTGAATTCGGGCAACTTACCCTTCTGAACCAGCTCTACCTTTTTTTGCAACCCACTGTCTTCCCTCTATGCTTGCTTAATTCTGTCTGATAGGGATGATCTCACTGATACCTGAAACAAAATAGAAGAACTTCCTGCACCAAAAACTTCTATTCCAAATTTCATCAAATCAAAAACCAAAGGATCTCGTTCCAAATGTAGCATGGTTAATGAAGCATTAATTTTTAGACTCAAAGCATCAACCACTTTATTTGCTTTTCCCGGATGGTGATGAATTGTACAATCATAATCCTTGATTAATTCCAGCCAAATCCTCTGTCTCATGTTCAATTCTTTCTGAATGAATATATACATTAAACTTTTTTGATCAGTATATATTTAAAACTTTTCTCCATAAAAATGATGCCTTTAAATTTTTAAAGCGAAAACAACAGCAGCTAATTCCAAATCATGTGTAGGGTAATTTACCTCATGAGTTTTCAACTGACGTGAAACATATGAAATTACCTGATCATTCTGCATAAGGACACAACCAATTCCTTTCAATGAAGCATCACTATAGATAACAAACTCACCTTTCCTAGAAGGAAGTTCCAAAACTGGAGCATTCACCAATCATCTTTTCATCTCTTGAAAACAATCATCAAATTCTTTTGTCCATATAAACTTAACTCCCTTCCGAGTTAGCTTAGTCATTGGAGTAGATAACCATGAATCATTTTCAACAAACCTTCGGTATTAACATGACAAAACAAGAAAACTACAGATCTTGGTTACATTTGTGGGTCTTGGGAATTCATCAACAACTTTTGTTTTATCAGGATCAATAGTTATGCCATTTTTTGAAACAATGTGACCAAGGAAAGAAATTTTTTGTAACCAAAACTCACACTTGATAAATTTTCCATACAGTCTCTATTATTTTAAGGTTTGGATGGTATCCCTTAAATGACTTTCATGCCCCTCTTTACTTTTAGAAAACACCAAAATATCATTGATGAAACAACTACAAACTTATCCAAGAACTCATGGAAAATTATATTCATAAGGTCCACGAATACAGCAGGTGCATTGGTTAACCCAAAAGGCATAATTAAAAATTCATAATGGTGATATCTAGTACGAAATGCAGTCTTTGGAACGTCTGCTTCTTTTACATTCAACTGATGGTACCCCGACCTCAAGTCAATCATTGAAAAATACTGATCTCCCTGGAGCTGATCAAACAAATCATCGATATGAGGCAAAGGATACTTATTCTTAAGAGTGATATTATTCAAGGCTCTATAATCAATGCAAAGTATCATTGAACCATCATTATTTTTAACAAACAAGACAAGAGCACCCCATGGTGATGTGCTAGGTCGAATGAAACCTTTATCTAATAACTCCTGTAATTGTTTCTTTAACTCTAAAATTTTAACTTGACCCATTCGATAACGGGGTTTTGAAATTGTCTTAGAATCAGGAACTAAGTCAACAGTAAATTCAACTTCTCGATCACGAATAATACCAGGAAACTCATCAAGAAAAACATCAAGATACTCATTTACCACTGGAACATCATTAATCTGAACAGTTCCCTTGTTTTCAATGATATGTGCAAGAAAACATTCGTTTCCATCTTTTACCAGTTTTTCAACTTCCTGATATGATATCAAAATGAAGTGTTCATTCTTGTACACAAATTGAAAATATTTCTAAAAAGAAACCATTTTAGCTCTGCAGACAATCTTAGCATGATAAACAGAAAGCCAATCCATTCCCAAAATAACATCAAACTCTACTAGAGGCAAAACAATAAGGTTTTGAGGTAGATTCATTCCGCACAAAAGGATAGGAAGGTTCTTATAATTTCTTTTAGTCTCAACATTTCCTCTGGGTGTTTTTACCATAATTTCAGGATTTATATATTGAGATGGAATTCCCAATTTACTAGAAAACTTCTCAGAAATGAAAGAATGTGTAGACATTGAATAAAACAACACATTGGCATAATCTGAGCAAACAAACAGTGTACCTGATACTACTTCATTTGATGGACCAACATCTACTGAAGTAGTTGCAAAGGATTTCACCACCCCTTTATGCTTGTAGTCTGGCTGCTTTCCCCCAGTTTAGTTCTTCGTTCGACAATCATTTGCATAATGACCCATTTCATTGCACTTAAAACATCTTACCGCTGACGTTTCATTGCCTGCTTGATCATCTTCCTTACAGTTATGAGAAATATGACCAAACTTACCACACCGAAAGCACTTTCCAGACTTTGATAAACATTCGAAATAATCATATATAAAAGATAAAATATAAGAAAATATCCTTGTAATTTGGTAATATAAAAATCCATTTTTTACGAAAAAATAAATCTTTATCTGGATACGAACAAGTAGATGTTGTTTGTGAATAGATATAATTATGCGTAAAATCTCTCAAAAGGTTCATCGGGCCTATCATATAATAACCTAGTACATGAAAATGATCCTTACTAGACACCTAATTTGACACACCCATGGGATATGTTTGGTTAATCATACACTTTTTATGAACCATTAGGAAGGATTTATAGAAAATGTAATTGTTGTAAATGAATAACATATTTAATCATGACGTTTTAAGATATAAAATTCATTTAATATTATAAAATTATTAATAAAACATGTTTCTCAATATGGATTTCTTATTTTAGATAATAACAGGAAATAGGAGGAACCATATAAATGGTAAGAACAACAGTCCATGCGATGGAAACCCTCCAATGGAAGATGGAATAGAAAACATCTTGAGAATGATAAATCAATAGACTTGAGTTTTAACCAATAACATGAATCAATATAAGAGACAAAATTCACCTCAAATTGAACAACATTCTGTTGATTCATTTATGCATCAATGAAAAACTTTTTTTAGTGGATCTAATGATGAATTGATTGCTGAACGATGTATAAGCTATATAGAAAAAATATTTTATATTCTCCATTGTTCGAAACAAGATAATGTATAATAACGTTGTACTGTATAGAGGGAGTTTCTTCTCAATGGTGGAAATATGTATATCGCACGATTCCAAGAGGAGGAACTGATTCAATAGATTGGGGATGGTTTAGGGGAATATTTTTCAAAAACTATTTCCCTTGTTCTATGAAATTGAAAATGGAGAAGGAAATCCAAGATCTGAAGCATATGGAGAATAAAACTATGTAAAGATATGGGATGATATTTAAATGGATTTCTCTATACATCTCTAAATTTTTAATGGACACTTATGTAAATTTTGAAAGATTATTTAGTGAATTAAGACCTTATCATTGGAATAATCTAGCTAATTGTGACTATGATAACTATAAATAGATAGTGAGAAGTGTTGTGAAGGTTGGAAAGGATTTATTTATACTCAATAGTCTAAAAATATAAATTAAAATATTTTTTTGGGATCTAATCATATGGGTATATTGATCATGGATATTTTGTTTTCTTACCTCCTTTCTTATTTGATGAATTCTTCCCCTCTACCTGCCAACTGGACCTCTTATTCTGTTGTTTCTCAAAGAACACATGATAATCGGCAAACTCCATTTCCACCTTCTCCGCACATCGAATAAGTTTTTTATTACTTTTGAACCCACGAGAAGCTAAAGCCCTCGATACTTTGGCTTTAACCCTGAGTAAAAATGGTTGATTTTACTATCAAGATCTCATATAAAGTTTGGAGCATACCTTTCCAGTCGAGTGAACATTTCTTCATAAGAAGCCACTGAGTCATCCTCCTGCCTCAATTCTAGGAATTGTTTTTCCATCCTAAGACGAACCACCTTAGGAAAATATTTCACAAGAAACATACCTTTTAATTCGTCCCATTGAAGATCATCAATCTCATCACTCTCCCAGATATTTTCATCATCGACCACAAATGATCTGCTTCACCTTCAAAATCGTAAACAGCAAGACTAACCTTTTGATGTTCTGGACACCCCATGACATCAAAAATCTTCTCCAGTGCTTTAATCCACCATTCAGCTAGCACAAGGTCAGATGATCCTCTGAATGATAGGGGATGTTGACTCATGAAATGTTCCACCACTAAAATGTTCCTCTATGGTTGATCTTACTGATTTTGTGCATGGATACCACCACCATTTATAGCCTGATTCAACTGTGCCATCACTGCAACAAACTGTTCTGTTCCAATTCTGACCATCTCAAGTTGCTGATTTGGAAGGTTGTCTTCTTCCTGATGTCATCCCAACATAGCTGCCTTGTTTCCTCTATGGAAAACCATTCTGAACACAGAAATATTTTAGGCGAAGCAACATGGTAATCATTAAATGCTATATCATTTCAGTCATACCAAAATTAACTTATAATTTAACAAATTTCTAACTCCTAAAGTCGTCTAAACTGACCTATGATACCAACTATAAGGCCCCAGCCTTAAACCTTACTTAATATTTAATTAAATGAATAATTCACATTGAATATTTTTTCATGGTTTAGAGTTTTAGAGAATTAGGACATAACAATTACATCTCAAAAGATTACAAAGTATAATCTTCTACTATGTTTCCGTAAAATAAAAACTCTTAAAAAGAAACATGTCTAGTTCCATATTTTAGATAGCATGACTTTCTCATGATCCCATCCTTGACCCTATTCCACATTAATTCCTATGAAAAACATTTCAAAAAAACTTAGGGTGAGCATAAAAATCTCATTAAGGGATACACAAAGAAGGAAATATGTTAGTTTTTCAAAACCTGCAGTAAAACATGCATACATTATCAAAGTAATACTTTTCACCTTTATGAAGCAGAAAATACTCTTCATTGAATAAAAGATCATTAATTACCCTTTTATAATCCAAATATTACCATAAAACCCATATAAAGAACACATAACATATAAAGGTAACTTGGGACATAAACATACTTAAATGGAATAACCATACGGTTGATTTCAACACATACTTAAATAGAATATCCATACGGCCGACATCTATACCCAATGCATTGGTGGTTATAACGTAACCACCCGTCCTAGTATTCAGGGCACCACCCGTCATATGGTTTATCATGTAACCACCCGTCAAATGTCCAAGTACCATTATAAAATCATAAGGCATAAAAAAAATATAATGGAATGAAAACATTTCCACACTTTGATCACAAAATATCACTTAAATATATTGACATACCAAATCCATTATAAAAACAATTTTCAATACCAAAATACATAAAATAGTATATGGTATTTATTTCATTTTATAAACATTACGACTTGTTGAGAAAGCCAACGACCAAATAATACTCGCGGCCATGGAAGAGGTTGTTTTCACCACTTACGTTAAAAGAAACATTCCTTTTTGTCATTTTGTAAAATTCTTTGTATAAAAAGATTCCTTTTGTATAATATTAGAAGTCAAAGGGGTTTGTATGCCGTATAAAATAAAGTCTTGTATTAGAACAATATATGCCTCAATGAAAGGAGATTGAGACGAAGTCCCTTACCTCGTGTCCGATGTGACTCGATTGCTCTTTAATCTCATGAATAATAAACTAAAGATAATTTATACTTTCTTAAGAACATTTTTCACATTTATTATTCCTTTTATATAACTTATTTCCATGTTATAAACGTTATGTAATCATTTATGTTAATAATGTTCGTTTTGTCGATATTTGGTTCTTAAGTCGGAAGTGGATTTCTTACAATTACATTTTGTTCATGTGGTCAAAGGTTCATTATATCCATAATGATATTCATGATTTGGATATCATATATATCTTATATATCCAGAATATACATGTATTTACAATAGTATATAACATTTAGTGGCAATAAATTAAATGCACCGTTCATGGAGACAGTAAGCCATACATACGCATGAACGCTACTTTCATTTCTATTTCATATTTAATCGAGTGAAATCATAATGATATAAAGGTATATTATAATTCCAGTATAATATCATATATAATATCATTATCTCCGTACTTTATACATCCCAAATATAGCATTAATGAATCAAATCACTTTGAGGGGGCGGTAGTCTGCACTTCCTAAAATGAAATTATCGCATTTACCCATAATGGAAACCATAAAGGTATGCCATAAATGAAAAATACAGAAGCATAATGAAAACATAAACATAATATAAATCATATATAAATAGAGTGACATCTTAATGGCCACCATGAAAGGTGTTAAAAGAAGATTGAACAATCATCGTTTCGTGAAGCAGAAAATCACCAACCACAGAAACAGTATCTTCATTAACCATTAGACGAAGGTGTGTGTAGGTGTAGCACTAATACTTCTCATAACAACATCCTAGAATAGTGAAGATACTGGTGTTTTTACAAAATAAAGTAATAAAAAGAGTTTAGGGGGTTGGAGAAGCAAAATAAAACATAAAAACACAAAAGAAGACACTACCTTTAAAACGGTTAACTCATTTTGATTTGAGATCAAAGGCTTCCTTGGGAAGACTTCTGCACAAAGTGAGGCTTCTAAGAGTAAGATAGATATGTGGAGAGACAAAATGGGCAGGGGTTTGTTGAGCCAAAGTCTTGAGAGGTGTGGGTAAGGTGGTAGAGGTGGGGGCCTTTTATAAGAGGAGAGGAGGGGCACTCTTGGAAAGTTATAAAAGGTTACTTTATTATAAAATGATTTTCGGATTTTAAAGGACCCAAAATTATATATTTCTTGGATAAGGTGATAATAGTTCTAAATCAACCCATACAATCGGTTTTTGACATGTGTAGGTCTTAGATTTTACATTATCTTTTCATTTTATTTAAATCGTTAAATAATGATTTAATCGCTGCATCCTCATGCTGTCATAAATAATTTCATTTATATAATGTCTAAAATTATAAAAAAAATATCATAATGTAGGAAATATTGTTAGATTTCTAATGAATATCTATAGTCAAAAATATGACTTGTATAACCCCATTTAAATTTTTTTTAGTAAAACAACTCATGTTTGTGACATTTTTATTTTAACTTTAAATAAAATGTTATTAATGACATTTTCCTACCAAAGTGGCTCCATGGGGTCCCCATGTTGACCTACGGATTTTTTTGGTCAGCCATGACACATCCAATAAGGGTATTCCATGTGTCAAGTTCATTTCATATTATTAAAACATTATTTTTACCTTAAATTACACTAATTACCTCTAATCACGATTAAAACATAAAAGTTACTATTCACCAAAAAATTATTTTAATCCCATCGAACCATATTTAACATCCTAATGAAAACCATGTATTTCGTATTTTTGAAATTCAAAACACCGAAATGGTAAAGTTTCATTTAAACGAAAAATCAGTTTTTTATGTACCACTTAGTGGTTTCACTATTCATCAAAAATTGAAGTTTTTCAGAAAAATACCAAAACATCACCCTACGCTATATTTGATATTCTGAATTCAAAAATGATTCCTATTTTACAAGAATAAAATCATATAAGTTACATTAATAAATTTAATAATTAATTCCCATTGTCATGAAAAATAGCGTGTTTTTATGAAACAATATATATCAAAAGATTGACACTAGTTTAAGTCCAATTTCAAAGTGAAATTAATTCCAACGACCACAATTGGATTAAATGGTAAAAATATATTCTAATTTCACATTAAAACAAATTCAAAAGATAATCTAATCTTATTAATAAATTTGATTAAAAATAGGTTTTGAATAAAAATACAACATTTTTTACTATTCATTAAAAATTGATCTTTATCGGAAAAATACCAAAAATTTACACAAAGTAAATTTTGATGTCCCGATTCTAAATAAGAGTTTTATTTGGTCCAAAATAATTTATAAGAGTGACTAAAACTATATTTAAAGAGGGTTCTCCATTAAAAGGCGATAGTTCGACCTTTTAGTGAATATTAGAGTATCTATGCCTAAAATTGAATTCTTTTCTTATTTTAAGCCTTTATCTTTTGTTGGATAAATGTAAAAACATTTAAAATATATATATAATCATATTTTAGTTATTTATTTTCTTTCCTACCAATACAAAGGCTACGTGTTAACTACCATTAAAAATATTATTATTATATTACTAGTGTGAAACGTAAGATTTCAAAGAAACTCATTGTTGTGTATCAGGTATGCTATCGAACATAGAAACCCCATTAATGTAAAATTAATATTTAATTCGTAAATATTAATAAATATGAAAATGTATTATTCTTTATTTACCTGGGATGTTAAAGGTGGAATTATAGAAACAAATCCAAGGTCATTTAGAGATGTGGTTTTTTATAGAAGTTTCTCCTTGGGATCCACCTTTCATCTTTATGTAGAAGAAATATGGATCAATGTAATTCTGAATTGATTATATATAACTTCAAATTATCAAAGTGAAGAACTAGTACCCTCTTATAAGGATTGTTGATTTATTTAATGAGATTCAGGGGGATGAATTATTCTCCATAATTGATCTTCAATAATGTTATCATTAATTGAGGGTGAATTGAGAATATATTCCAATAAATGAATTTATTTCAATATATAAGAATTATGAGTTTGTTTTTATGTCTTATTTGTTACTAATTCAACCGATATATTTATAGATTTTATGAATATTATAATCAAGGTCTATCTTGATAACATTTTAATGTGTTTTATTGGTGATATTATAATATATTCCAAATGTCATGATAAGTATAAAGATCATCTAATATATATATTAAAAACTATGAAGAATGAGAGCCTATATAAAATGTTCTAAAAATGATAATTATTTTCTAAATGGTACTTTATTAGGGTAAATTATAACCATATATAATATCTCATTTGACCTAGGAAAGAAAAATGTGGTTGAAATGGTGCCTCATCCTATAGCTGTAATTGAGAATCTTAGGTTCCATAGATTAGCCATATTTTTAATTGGTTTTTGAAATAAAATAATGAATTTATATTCCACTAACCATGTTAACTCAAAAGGGGGGATGTTCATCTGGAGAAAATAGTGTAAAACATGATTACAATAGATGAAGAAGATATTGGTTAAGTCTCCCATGTGAAATCTACCATATATCATCGAACTATTCATTATTTTTAGTTATGGATCTCTAAAAGGGCTTGGGTGTGTCCTCATGAAAAATAATAATGTCATTGCTAATGTATATAAATAGTAGAATCATCAGGAGAAGATTTATCCTCCACATCACCTAGAGTTGGATTTGTTTTTTATGAATATATAGAGGTTCAATCTTTATTTGGATAAATTAGATATATACATTGAGCACAACATATTGAATAATATTTTCACACTAAATAAAATGAACATGAGACATAAGAGATAATTGGAACTTATTAAATACTATGATTGATTATTTCATTATTACCTTAAAAGTAAAAAAAATCAATGATGAATTAATAGTAAGTACCCAATTGTTCAAGAAATAATGATGATTTATGAAGATTCATTTATCAAGTACCTCATCAAACTAGAGATGGTAATATTATGGAAAGGTAATTCATCAACCCTAACACAAATTATTTTTCTACCAGCATTAAAATATATGATTAATAAATATCAAATAAAATATTCTTCCTTACCATTGAATATATAAGATGTATATAATGTCATTTTTTCTGAGTTCAATATTGATCAGGAAGGTGTACTAATATTTTATTCATGGAAATTTGTTTTATATATTCTATAAATAAAGAAGTAGATGATGGATTATGATCATTCCTATACTTTATCTACACATCTAGGAATCACTATAATGTATTGGGACCTTCGTTATCATTTTTGGTGGGACAATATAAAAATAGAGACCTCCAACTACAATACAAGGTGCCATATGTTCTAAAAAGTTAATCTAGGTTGGAAAAATCATATATGGGTACCAAAACCACTACCCAAACCAACATGGGAGTGGTAAAATATCTATATGGACATTGTCACTAGTCTCCCAAGATCATCATAAAGAAATAATACAATAAGGGTTATAGTAGACTGTCTCAGCAAGACTATACATTTTATCTATATCATATAATACATACCTCTTTATCTACTTTCCATGATTTACATAAATATAATGGTGAGGTTTCATGGAGTTAATGTTTCTATCATATCTAATCATGATCTATAGTTTAGATGAAAATTCTATATAACTCTTCAACATGATATGGGAACCGAATGGAATTTCAGTACTACCTATCACCCCCGAAAATAATTGCCAATTTGATATGATTATTAAAATACCCATGGAAATACTATGAACATGCATAATTTAATTTAAAGCAGGATGAGAACAACAACCCTAATTAGTTGAGTTGTCATTCAATGAAAAATTCCATTTGAGTATTCAAATTGCACCAAAAGAAGCTATATATTTGAATATATGTAGAAAAACCACTTGTTGGGATTATTTTAGTGAGGGAATGTTGTTTGGGGATAATTTTTTTCAAGAGATTATAGAAAAAGGTTCATTCCATCAAATGACATATTAATGATGGGAAAAGTCTGTAGAAGAGTAGTGATGACAACTATCGGTGGGACATGATGTTTGGTGTTGGAAACAAATTGTTTCCTCAAATAAAACATTGGAAGAGATTCATGAGGTTTGGAATGAAAGGGAAGTGTAACCCCAGGTACATGGGATCCTAGGAAATCCTTGATCGCTTAGGAGAAGTGACCAATCAGTTTGAACTTACTCTAAATCGATCTAATTTTTTTGATGTATTCCACATATCTTTATTGGAAATACACATACCTAACCCTTAACATGTACAGAAATAAAATTTTGAACAAATGGAAGATGATGTCTCTTGTGAGGAGGATCCAGTGGATATCGTGGACTATATATAAAAGGTTCTATGCAAAAATTTGTCCCACCTAGTCATGTTTTCTTGGGTAAGAATATATATGATGAAGCAACATTTCAACTAGAGGATATCTTGTCATAGAAGTACCTACATATCATTACGAATGAGAGAACTTGATTAAATATTGGTGAGAAAACTTCTTAGTGGGTGAGGATTTAATGACACAATCTTTTTTAATGATGATTATTTTCTGAAATTGGGTGATATACTATACGAAAAATATTCTTTTTTATGAAGTGAATGTAATGGAAATTGTGACCATATGGATTCAACTATTATTAAAACTTGTTAATTTTTTACCATTTGAAAATATGTCCATTTGAAACTATACTATTGATAATAATTTCAATATTATAATAATAGTTTATAAACAAAATTCTGGGAATGGATAATTAATGCAGATAGGAGGAAAGATGACCTCAACCAGTATAATCATTTCGTACGATGCACATTTTTCAGAACATGGGAAAGAGATAGATTCACATGGAATTTTTATTTATTAATCCCATGTTGAGATGAAATAGAGGAATATTTAACTTCATCCCCTTAAAGAGAAGTTCATGTTAATAGAAATTACTACTGGGGTGATGTCAGCTGAGCCACACCAAGAATTTTCACCACCACAAACCTTACAATTAGATCATAAAAAGGTTTTATAAAGGGTTATGTGTCAATACCATAGATAGGTAATGTTAAATCATTTTTTATAAATAAAATTTTCTTTCTATCAATAATATTTTAAGAATATATTTTTCTTATAAATATGATGAATTTGATAAATATATTTTTTTCGGACAGAAATTATACTTTTCATCAAAGATATTATTCTTATAATAAACTAAGACATTATTAAAAATTATTATTTTAAATAAATATTATTATTTAAACACTCATATTTAAATAAAATTGATAAAATAGATTTTTTCCAGAGTTAGAAATTTGCCTCTTTATTTTATAACCACTGTAATTTTTTTATAAATAAAGATTATTTATTTAGAAAGAAAATATTATAACAGTTTGGAAATTTTTATGAAAATAAATTTAATTTTTAAAATAATAATTTTGAAATTATTTTGGGGTGAATTTTTGATAATTTTCTTAAATACATTATTTTAATGTGAATATTAAAAATACTGTTTGGAGTTTTCGGTAAGTTTCATGACTTCATAATTATGTCATAGTGTTGTAATAATTAATATAAAATTATTTTAAAAAAATGTGGATTAAAATAAAATAATAAGTTTCCAATATCATGATAATATAACTCAGTTAAGCCCTTGGTTTTTGATTTTCCACAACCCTGGTGTCAAAGGAAATTAATAAACCAACCCCACTCGTCTCCTAAAATTACCAACCCATTTCTCAATTTCCATTCCCTCCCAACTAATTATCAACGAATAAATGATATGTTTAACTCACAATGATTCTTCCAAATGCATCTTAAGTCACCTATAGTCAATATATTTATGTTTTAGGACCAACACTTCTTGTTACAGAAATCTCAACTTCTATTTTCATTTCACGTTCCCTCTTTATATGTTATGTCATTAAAATTTCTGAACTGTGTCTTTATGAAAATTTTATAATATCCCATTAGAAAATTAATAATAATTTATGAGTTTAATACCCTTTTAAACGTTCTTGTTTATGTTTTCTAATACCATTTTTCATACCTATTTTTGTGCAGATTTGTCTTCCCATAATTTCTCTTGTTTTCTTAAAAAAGTCACTTATTTTTGTTTTTGAATACAGAAAAAATTATCATTTTCTTGGGTTGTTCCCCTATATTTCAAATGATATATTTTATTTGGGTATTTTCATACATTAAACCATCTTTTTTTCATAGTTTGATAAGAACAAAAATATCATTTATATAAGAATTTTTTTCAAAATGATATGATTTTGATATGAAACCCGTTTCTTTTATCATACATGGGTTATTTATAAAACATTTTCCCAGATATATATGGATAACATTAATTAATTAATGTTAAGGGTGCTCCCTAATATCACACCAATGAATTTGGAAATAAATTTAATCTATACAGATGACTTGATTTATGATACCTTGGGGAATAACCTTGGTAATATTTACTACACCTTGATGAAAAAAATTTGATATACACTTATGAATGTATCAATTACTTTTTTTTCCACATTTCCATATTATTATTCCATTTAATTATATTATTATATGTTTCTTTTTTTACTTTTCCCTTACATCTATGATATTCAACATGTTCTTATCAATATTTCTAAATATCCCATGTAAACACTTTCTCTGATTTTATATTAATGGTACTTATTCAAAAAATATTAATAAATGTAAATACCTTGGTTATAAGATGTGGTAAAAATATTTAGTATAAACCACCAATAAGCCATATATTTTTAAATTATTTTTTTATGGTTTCATCCATTATATACACTATTTCTAATTAACAAAATTTTAAAATATCCATTATTATATACAATGTAATGAAGATTTTATGAAAAAAAGGTGGGATTCTATATTTATTATGTAAATTTAACATATAAAAAATTATTTTATGAAATTTTTAATTTTTATATTTACTCATTATTATGAAGAATTATATTCAAATTTAAATAATGAAATTTTACAAATAACTCTTTTAAACCTTATAATATTTTTCCTAGACACCATTTAATTTATCATCTTTCTTCTTCGAAGTATAAAATTGAAAGAATTATTAATAAACATATATGAGAAGAATTAATTGATCAATAACATTATTTTTAAATAATTGTTTTTATCATAAGAAAAAGTGATGTAATAAATTTTATGATATGTTTGGAGAAGAGTCAGCTTCCATTGTTAAATATTCTTGGAAAATTTTTCCTGAAATGATAAATAAATTCGCTATTTTTAAGAACTATAATGTTTAACATATTAAATATTTATAAGAGAAATAAATTCATACGAATTTTTAATTAAATATAAACATTTAAATGAATAAGTATTAAAGATGAAAGAAGATATAAAAGATTGTAAAAAATCATTTCACGAGATAAAAAAATTTTATATTTCAAGAACAATTTTTTGAGGCACTTAAAAGGGAGTATCAATATACTAAGATGTAAAAAATTTATAAAAACTAATTTGTCTCTTATAATTTAGTGATGATAAGTCAGATGGAGACACTCATATGATAAATTATTATAAAGTTAGATATTGATGAGTTATTAGAGATTTTAATTAATTATTTATCAACATCATTTTTAGATCAAATTTATGAAGATGTTAAAAAGACAATATAGTATCATTAGTTATTTTTAGATACTATAACTGGAAGTTCCCAATTTGTTGAGAGTAAAAATTATCCATATAACGCATCCAAAAACCAGATTATTATTTAACTCTTTAACATAATCAAATTCAATGTTAGATATTTTTTATTTTCTCAATGTTTAAATACTATTTTTATATTTTATATTATTAGAGAGAATATATACAATTTATTAAATAGTTTTTTATTTTACAGTATGTTTAAAAAATTATTGAAAATTTACTATTATATATTTCTAGAAAATATATTAAAATATTCACTAAAATATATCTTTGAAATATTTTTTATATGTATTCTCTTTTAAAATGGTGAGAATCCATATTGAATTTGATATATGTAACATTTCAATTATTTTTTGTAATATTTTTAATTATTTTTTTATAGATGTTGTGATCATAAAAATGAGTGTGATTTTGGATAATGCATTCATTCAACTATTAATTTAATTTATTTTTAATTTTAATCCTCAAAACACCCACAATTATTTTTTCAATAATGTTTCTTTAAGTGAATTCCATGATATTAATCTCTGGAATAATTATTTTTACTATAGATGAATTTTCATTCTATAATCCATGGGTGAATATGTGTTTTCTCAAAGAAAAATTAGTCTGGATAGGTTTCATATGTAATATGGAAACATTTTTCATTCCCTACCTCTATAATTATTGTTCTTCACAAACACTAACTCTTTAAATGAATCCATCCATCAAAGAACATAAAAAATACTAGTGAAAATATTTTAAAACAAGGGATGAACATTAAATTTCACAAAAGGGGTTTTACAAACTAGTAAAAGTTAATTTTATAAATACATAATTAAAATTTACATTAATACAATTTACATAAAATATAAATCATTGATATATAATATAATTTTTAAAAAAACATATCATTTTAAAATTTATTGTAAATAATTATCTTTTAAAATGGTATCATTTTGAAATTATTTCAAAAATAGTATTTGAAAAAAAATCTCCATCATAATTATTTGGAAATAAAAACAATTAATCAATATAAATGATACAAGACTCGTAATATAATACCCGTTTGGCCACATAGTAGAATCATCGATGGGAAAAAGTCTCATTGAGTATATGGATTCAATCTTCAATACTAATATATTCATTCGACATGCAAGTGATGAATTTCATTTTTTAGAAAATATTATTTTAAATGATCTATTATCATAACTAACCCATTAAAAAAAGTCTCAAAATAAACATTAAATATTTTCAAAATAGAAAATTTTTCACATCCTCAATACACTATCAAATCCCATTTTCTTTAAAATCCTTTTAGAATTTGGAGTAATCCATGAATTGGATACATTCAAAGGTTGAATGAAAACATTCCTTATGACTAAATCACAAAAAATTTATTATTTTAATTAATGTGAAGTAAATGATATGAAAAATACATTTTCATTTTATATACATATGTTATATCCTGAATTATAATATAATTGATGTGGTAATTTATAAAAAATACTCTAATACACCTTTTTAACAAGTCATATAAAATTCCATTTAAAATAATACTTATACTTAAAATAAAATGATTATTATTTAAAGATATTATTAAATATTTGATAACTAAACTACTAAATAAATCATGTAAAAGATATAATTTTAATGCAATCATGTTTTAAAAATAAGAAAATGACATTCAAAAAAATAATTTTAGAAACAAAAAAATTTAAAAATAAATAAATTTTCTTTACCTAATTATAAAATTCAGAAAATAAATTGTCGAACTAAATCCCAAATTTTATTTAAGTATATTCCCATATAAAAAATCAATAAATCATCTTTTGAATAACATAATTAAAATAATAATATTCTTTTTGTAATAAAAATTCCACAATATATTTTATGTAAAATAATATAAATCTTGAGACAAATCATAATATCTTAATGTGATAACATTAAAAACTAATTTAAATATATGTTTTTAAAAAACAACATACTCTCTTACCATTATAATTCATGTAATCATAACTTTATTCTTATTTAAGATGACATCTTCATTCAATATCCCATTTTGGACACTCTATCAAATTATCTTTATATCTCTCTTACAGATTCTATGTGAGTGCCCCATATTATATCTAAAGGGTTTTTTATATCCATTTTTCCACTTTTAGTAAAATATAATAATTAATAAGGTTAAATAAACTTATATAATTGTTTATATTTTCACTGTATATGTGTGATAAAAAAATAGAGACATTCCATGATTTATTTTAAAAAATATATGGTTCATATATATGGATGAAAATTTAATAATTACATTCATTAAGATGAATTGAGGAGAAGAATCATATCTTCATACGTTATATTCCAAATAAATGATTAATTTTATTATAGGGGAAGAATGAATTTCATGTCACTAAATTAAATTTTTTTCTATTAGAACTTAATTCCATATCCAAATCAAATACAAAATAAGTAATATATAACCTATCTAGTAACATATGTAAAATAAAAGAAGATTTAAATTTGTTTGGAAGAAGCTCCATTTAAAACTTATTAATGATGGACAGTTTTTTTTGAAAAAACCTATATAGATTAAAATCTCTAATGTGTTAAATTAAGAATGGAGATAATTATTGAGGAAGAAAAAACCAAAACAAGAAAAACATGTATTTAATATATTGAAAAATATCTATATGCTACGATGTTAACAAATATTCTGATACCTAATATAAAAAACACGTACACCTACTTATAAAAGATATACAAATCAGATTACATGAGGAAAAAAATTAGATATCCACACTCAAAACATAATCCTAACTAAAACCCTTATCTAGGTCCCTGACCTCATGATAACCCTTTCTTGACACGTGGGAAAAATAAACACATCATCTACCATCAATCAGAGATCAAATCTCAAATACTTCAATGGATCTATCTTTGAACCAGTTTATCCTAACACATCTTTTCCTGAGAGGCAGATCCCTCATCTGTAGGTTTGATTGTTTATTGGCGCTCGACCTACCAGCACACAGACTCCCTAAATTGATGACTCGGGTATGATCCCCATATAATTGATCTTATTAAAATAATTATTACAATAGATTTTTTATTTTTAATTCATACATATTATTGATAATAGAATTGACATGAAATATTTATAATTATTGTTTTTTATAATTACATAAAATTTATAATTCAAGTATTCATTCTAATATTATCATCATTTATATAATTCAATTTATAAAATATTTTATTATTTTCATTTTTATTTAAAATTTTATAATAAATTACTTTTAATTTAGTACAATTTATAATTATTATATTTATAAAAAATATTTATAGTTGACCTTAAAACTGAAATTGGATACATAATGTATATTGACTCTAGTTTTATTTATGTATTACATATAGTTTTTTAAATTGGTTAATAATATTTATTATTATTTTTTATTAAAATAATCAATATAATTTGTTATATTAAATTTAATATTAATATAAAATCAATTTATAAATTTTAAATATTAAATTTTATATTAAATTATTTTTAGTGGTTCATAATAATTGTTTTTATTTATTTTATGACATTATTTGTTGATATTATATTATTCTTTAAAAAAATATAATATTATATTATTTATAATATAAATATTTTAGTATTATGAACTGTTCCTCTTTATTGAGAATTAAATATTGTTATGATTAAATAAAATTAGACAGTTTTGTATTTCATAAATTAGTTTATCTGAATTTTAAAACAATAAATTTATTTATCACATATTAATATTTAAAAAATTTAGGGATATTACATCCCCCTTAAATTAACTTCATCCTTATAATTTATTCATCAAACATACGAAAATTTTTAATTTCTTGTATTCTGAATATTGAAAAGCTAGACTAACTATAATTTTAATTTTTTAATTGAACATATATAAATTTAACTTTTAAAAAAATATTCTATCCTTTATATTTTTTCTCCAAAATGAAATTGTCTACTCTTTGACGTTGTCTTCACAATTCCTTTATTACCAAATATATATTACCGAAATTTCCATTTCATATTCTATTATAAAAACATGTTATATATTTTTTTATCAAGTAATTGAAATATAAAAAGTGAGCTATGCAATCGATGACATTTTTTATCCTCGATTCCGGAAATTAAACAAAAACAGAAAATATATATGGGCTATAAAAAACAAAATAAAATAAATATTTCACATCACCTATGCTAACACATTAAATGAATCCATCCATCACAAAACTTCTAAAATTTCTATGAAAAGTATTTTAGAACATGGGATAAGGATAATAATTCCCAACAACAGGTTTCTAGAATAAGTAAAAATTAATTTTATAAATACGTATATAAAATGAATTTGAAAAAAATTTATATCAAATATATTTATTTGATAAATAAAATAATTTTCCAAAAAAATAATTATTAATTTAAAATTATATTAAAATTTAGGTCTAAAAATTATGTCATTTTGAAATATATTTTAAAAATATTTGTTGAAAAACATTTTCAATTTCTCATTGAAAATAATTTTAAAATAAAAATTATATTATAGTCTAAAATTATACTTGATAAATCTTATAAAATAATTGTGGACACATAACTGTATCACTTATCAAAAATCATTCCACTGATGTCTTAGGTTCAATCATCATTCCCCATTTTCTCATTTGAAATACATGAATGAAATTTATTAATATGAATTTTTTTTATAAAGATCATAATTTCTCATAAATAACCATCAAAGAATATTTCAATGTATACATTAATTATTTTCTAAATATAAAATAATTACACTTATGGAAACTAGGTTTTCATAAAAAACTTTTTGTCTTTAGATAAATCAATGAGATTAATATATTCAAAGGATAAATTTAAACATACTTGATAAATAATGATAAATAAAAATTTATTCTAATTCATGGGATGTCATGGATATTCATAATTAATTTCGATTCTATTTGCATATTTTAAATCAATAATTTCAATTAAACAAGGTGGTAGTTTATAAAATATTCTATAATACACCATGCTAAAACAAAATAGACAATTTTTTAAATATAATACCTATACATAAAATTGATCATTTTGAATTAATGAAATTATATCAAATTTAATTATATAACTATTAAGTAGGTCAAGATAAAATTATTATTTTAACACTATACTGTTATGAAAATAAGAAAATTTCATTAAAAATATAATGTTTTTAAATTATAAACATATGAATATAAATAAACTTCCTTTACTTAATTATTAACCATAAAACATATATATTTTAAAAAAAAGTTTGTTTTTAGAACACAACATTTGAAAAATCATTGATTGGACTTTTAATGAAACTAATTAAAATAGTAATAATCATGTTGATGTGGGGTTTTCAAAAGAAATTTCATAAAATATAAAATAAATATTTAAAACAATAATAATATATCTTGGGGAGAATTTTTTAAAAACACTTAATTTTTTTGATAAAAATATAATCACTTACCCTTATATCTATTGTAATTAGAACTAATTAAAAATTGGAGATTATTTCTTCTATCATTATCCATATTCATACCCGCTCTTTAATTCTTTATATATCCCTCTCCATGGTTTCAATGTGAGTCCCTCTTTTAAAAACTTAAGGTCCCATTTTAAATCTATGTTTCCATGCTTTATCATATATAATAATTAAGAAAGTTTAATGCACTTATATATTTATAAATATATTCACTGCAAACTATAGATGAAACATTAGAGAAAGATATTTATATTTAAAAACCTTGTGGTTCTGGTATATGGATATATCAGAAAACCCTTTTCTCTAGAAACGTACAGTAGGGTAATAATCATTTCTTTATTCGTTGTCTAAAAATCAATAACTAAATTCAGTGTACATGAATAAATAATTTCATGTAAATAAATGAAATTCATTTCAATTAGAGCTTCCACACCACCCAAACGAAAACATTTGATAATTTAAATCCCATACAGCACCAAAAAATAAAATATATTAAAATATCTATTCGATAGGATGAATATGAGATGAAGCAAGTTAAATATGACTAAAATGGTTGACAAAAATGTTATCGATTAAAATACCCACTTTTACAACTATTTATTGAAGATAATATTCATGGAAGGAAAATCATGAAATATAAAAAATATATATTTAATATATTAAAAACAATCCAAGATATTGAATCTTCACACACATTTATATGCTTTAAAATAAAAAAGCATATACCCATAATTGTGAAATATCTAAAAAATATATTATAAGAGAATGAAAATAGTATCTCCATGCTTGAATTACTTCTTGGTCAAAACCCCATCTGTATTTGGGACCACCAAATAATCCTTTCTCACCACATCAAGAAAAGTAACCATTTACCTCTAACTAATCATATCTCAAATCTCTTCTCTACAAATAAACGATCTTCTCTCCACGATCTCTATTCTTCTCGAATGGTGAATCCCTAATCCACGGGTACAATTCTCTCTCAACACTCGACATACCCGCACATAGACTCCCAAAATTTATGCCTCGGGTTCGATCCACCTATATTCAATCATATTATAACAAATAAAGACAATATACATATATATCATTTTAAATTCAAAAATATTAATAATAATAGAACTATCCTAATATATCTTTAATTTCAGCATTTTATCATTACATAAATATTATAAATCAAATATTTATAGTTATATTTTTGTCTTCTTCATAATTTTATGTTTATAATATTTTCATAACTTTTTCATATACAATTTTATAATATATTAATATTAATTTAATATTTTTCATAGTTATTACATTTATTAAATAAAATAATATTTGTCCATAAAATTTAACTTTTTTATATAATATATATTAACTACTTTTTTATTTATATATTAAAGATAATTTTTTTAAATTAGTATATTAAAATAGATAATTTTTTTATTAAAATAGCCATTATATTTTATAATATTAAATTCATATTTAGAAAAATAATTGAGAAAATTTAACGATTAAAAATATTATTAACCTTCTATTTTCTGTGTGTCCTTATAAATCACATTATTATTTTACATACATTAATTATAGATAAATTTTTATTCTTTGACAAATAATATAAAATAATATTTTTTGTATTATTTTTTTATTAAATATTCCACATCACTTGTAATTAAATGTTTTTTCAGTAAAAAAATTACTTTGATTTATTTTCCATAAATTTTTTTTAAATTAAAAATCAATCCTATTTTTTATCAAATATTATTATTCTAATATTTTAAGGGTGTTAAATTGGGAAAACTACATTTGGAGTAAATGTATGGAATATAAACCATATGATTATATGAAACCCTATGTTTTATGTAATAATGTATGGTTTTTTATCCTACATTTTTAATAAACTATATACTCTCAACCATACATTTAGAGTTTTTTTCTTTTCCAAAACACCCTACATTTGACTTGGTCAAATATGGAGTTTTAAATTTTTGTTTACTTAATTTTTAATGAAATTGGTCTTTCCATATGTAGATATATTTTTGAACATATTTAATAACTGATTAAAAAGATAAATTTTAATAGATTAAATAGATATTATTTTTATGGTATGTTATAATTATATTTGAACCATTGAATTTATTAAATTTTGATTTGTTTGGAGATATTTATAGAGCTATTTATGGAAATTATTTTTTTGACTTTTTTGATAAATAACAAGGATTACCTTATTTTATATATTCATATATTCTACTTTTGAAGGAATACACATAGGGAGATGTGTGTGATTGAAAAAATATCATTTCATTACCTTCAAAGGTACACTTTGGAGACACAATTATTTTGATCCTTGTGGTTTAAAAATTATTTCAAATTTTGTATTTTTCATTTAATCATTAACATAAGTCTTGAATATTTCTTATCTGAGATATGATTTGCTTACATACATGTTTTATAATCTTTTAGATGTTTTTACTCTCTTCTAACATAAGCCTTTTTTTAATATTCAGTTTCCTCGGTGTCAATTTATAAAACATATACAAGTTTTAGTTCCTAGTTTAGTTGTTTAGAAAATATGTTTCAACATCTATATCCCGATCTATTATTATTTTTTATTATTTTCTACCCATACATAATCATTAGTGAAGTGTAATATTCTCATAATAGGATATATTGTTTTCAGTTTATTTTAAAAGAACAATGAGGCTTTTAAAAATAATTTATTGTATGGTGAAAAATACTTGTGCTATGTTTTAAAGACCTCGATAAAAGGAATTTCAACTGATAACCACCAATCACATGTGGAGAGTTTTGGTGATGTGTACTAGGGGATTTTTGTGCCCTGAACCACTATATATATCTGGGATTTATCTTCATTTATTTCTTCATCTCAAATAACTATATTAAATAAGAAAATTATTACTCTAATCTCAAAAGGGAGTATTGTTTTATGTCATTTTATTGAGTGAAAAAATTCACCCACTCCCCCTCTTATGCCTTTTTCATCACTATTTCGATGTAAAATCTGAGTAGTTGATGTCATAGAAATATAGTTGGTTATTTAAGATATTTTATTTTTGAGGTTGGAATCTTATTAAAATATTGTAAAGGGTATCATGTTCAATTTTACATCTATGGATCCCATATATTTGTACAATTTATTGATACAACCCTTCACAATGGAAGAAATAATTTTTATATTAACTCAGAACTCTAAAATATCAACTGTGCTTTATAATGGAAGGATAAATTCGTAATATAATGTTTGAATTTAATTTTATCTCCATTCAAATATAATTTCATATCAACTAATTATGTTTTATTAACCATGGGACCATATTTTCAAACATATGATTCCACCCCATAGAAATTATCACTAAAAACATGAGGGATGAATTGTGATTATAAAAGCCAAATTGGGTGGTTTATATTCCATGATAGTTGAAGTTAGATCCCCTCATGTTTCACAAAGATAATCTCCACCTGTTGAGAATATGGCACTCCACACAGAGCTAGACAAGGCTAACAAAATACAGATTAGAGTTCATGATTTTGAGTGCCTATAAATACCCAGGTTCTAATCCCAGTAGGATCCTATAGAGGTAGAGTATCTATTAGAGTTTGTGGATTTTGATTCTATATAGTTAAAAATTAAAATAAATAGGTGGTATAAATATTTATTCATATTCATGAATGAATATAATATTAATAGATGTTCATAATTAATATTCACAATAAGGAATAGGTTTACATGTTAGGGTCTGACTACCTGTTTATAAAGGAGTACTATCTGAAATATAGATTAATGTCTGGAATATTCTCTTTTCAGTTACCACCTATGATGTATTTCAAGATATTTATTTACCGATTTAGAGATATTTAGTTGAGTCACATCCTGATGATGGTTTCTGTTTAGGTTTTCATAAATGTGTTTAATCAATAATATCTAGTATTTGATACATGGTAAGGTATTTCCATCCGTTTCTGGTTTATTCTCAATGAAAGTCAATAGAAATGAATGGAAAAAGGTAAAAATAAGGTAAAACTAGTATGGAGATAGATCATGATATACTTATTAATAAATAGGGTAGAAAGCTCACATTTTTATCACCAAATTTATATTATATAATAGGCCGTGCAACTGTATTAATCGACCTCCCCAATAGGGATATGGAAAGGATCTGAGTGGCTCTCTTAGAGGCAGCTATTGAATAGGATCTCGTGGGGTGGTAGAATATTAGGGTTAAAAATACCCTGATCTATTTCCACCACCACCACCACTATCTTTTATATAAGTGGAATATATATCTATAGGTGAAGGTCTGGGCCAGATGATGGAAATCTAAGGAATAAAAAAAATTTCCCCCCAAAAGGGTTCAAGGTTGATTTTTTTCCTTCGCAATGTTTCACTCATATCAATCAACAACAATATAATACATTAATTTCATATTTCAATATTTTTTTATGAGTTATAGGTATTGGTAACACCCCTTTATTGAACACAATAGCTCAAGACTCCCCTCAGTGTTGATCATCCTCAACTCTTGCCTATAATCTGTTTGAGAATACTGTTGGAAAAGTATTTATTTATTTGTATATCATCATTTTAGTGTTGTAGGATTATGATTATATCATTTTAATTGACTAATATTTCATATTCTATGATAAGGTGTATTTATATAATTTAAATTTCATGACTCATTAA
The DNA here is from genome assembly GCA_963277665.1 of Viscum album. Classification (NCBI taxonomy): domain Eukaryota; kingdom Viridiplantae; phylum Streptophyta; class Magnoliopsida; order Santalales; family Viscaceae; genus Viscum; species Viscum album. The sequence continues at coordinate 1,005,092,532 of OY728158.1, read as the reverse complement.
GAAAAAAGGTTAATAATAACCTTTACTAGTGATTAGGGGCCTTTAATATAATAAAAATGTATTCCCTCAAGAATGTATAGACAGTTAGAAATACATTGGTGAGGATATACTAAATGAGTATGGGTGTAATGGAGGATTAATTTTCTTTAATATTTTAAAAGTATATATAATTTTTTCTAAAGGATATTCCATGGTTTCTCCCTCAATGAATGGTCGGTTTCAGCATTGAGTTTCACCCCATATTGTATAAACATTATATGTCCGAAAACAGTTTGAGGTAGTTATTTTGTAGTAATTGAAAATTTTTTAGATGGTTTTCATTTTGAAAAGTTTTCCAAACCTCTGTGTCTTATGTACTATTCTTTATGAATTCATATTGGATATTTATTTCATTTATTAAATATATCCATATAATGTGAGTGATATTTGTTGGAACCATGGATGTTCTATGCAGGAATTGGTGTTTGGTTTGGGTTTGTTGTCAATCCTTAGTGGATAAGGGCTGTGTGTGAAATATTTGAGTTGGACACGAAAAAGATCGGGATGCGCGAAATATAGGATCTAGTTTTTTTCGCGCAAACAGTGTTTCGGAATCAGAATGCTGAAAAATGGTAAAGGCATGGGCTGCACGAAATTTCTGATGATGTGCATGAAAAACGATATCGGCGCCAAATATTACGTGCCAGCTGAGAGGTTTTACGCGCTATATATGATTTTGCGCGCGGGGGTCTCAGACACCTATAAATATGAGGTCACCCCATTCATTCGTGTTGGTTGAAGTCTTAGAGAAGATTTGAGGTCTGATGCACAAAAAGGATCATGTAAAGGGGCTTGCGCGAAATATTATAGATTGCACGGAAAATTCTGGGATGCGCGAAAAAGGAACAGCTGCGCGTAAATATTGGGGTTGCGCGTAAAGATTTAGATGCGTGAAAATGGGTGTTGTGGCGTGAAATATTTTTCCTCGAGAAAAAGGAAATTTTTTACGGAATAGGAAGGTTTTGCGTGCAAAGGGTTGGTGTTGCGCGCAATAGGAAGGTTTTGCGCGCAAAGTGTTGTTGTTGCACGCAATTGTGAGTAAAGCATGTCTGCACGTTCTGGTTAACCGCTTCAGTGGTTCTGTGCGTTCTTGTGCATCAATTTCAGACTTGGATGCAAGAAGAGTCTCGTGATAAGTAGAGAAAAAGACTTCAATTAAAATATATTGAAGAGACCTTCACATTTATAAATTGAGTGTGACGTCACCAGGGGCAGTGGCCAGGGGGAGTCAGCGGGAGCGTCCAATGGGACGCAGTGAGCTATCCCTGAACAATTGTAAAGGTAGTGAGCCTGGGACAGAGGGACTGTTCTCGAACCATTGTAATCCACATCTAGTGAAGATTAGTGGAATTAGGTACGACTGACAACTTGTCGGCGTATTCTCCTTGGAAGTATCCCTTAGTGGTGAACCAAGTACAATTTGTTGTGTCACCTCTTTTCCAGGCGAATGTTTGATTACTGATCATATCCATCATACAGGTTCAACTAATTCCTACCAATGTGGGAACAAGATCCTTTAATTTAAAAGAAAAAGATGACACCCAGAATCACCCCTCCCCTCTCAGGGTATCTAAGGGTCCAACAAGTGGTATCAGAGCGAGGTTACTGGAGTTGAATCTGTCCTTTGTCGCCATGGAAAATGCAGTCAATGTTAGGGGATTCCCTCTCTTTGATGGAAGTAATTTTCAGATCTGGAAGAACATGATGAGATCTCATCTAAGATCTCTTGGAATGGAAGATCTGTTTTCCACTGTGCAAGGAATACAAGTCACTGATCCAACAGGCCTGGCTATGACAGACACAGAAAGGAAACTTTTTGATGCAGATGCTAAAGCACAAAATGCACTCACCGCAGCTCTTTCTGATCAGATCTATCTAAAGGGGATGAGTTTCACCTCAGAAAAATCCATGTGGGATAAACTCAAAAATATTTATAAATGAGATATCAAAGTGAAGGAGGAAAAATTACAAGTCCTGCACAATCGGTTTGATGATCCGAAGATGCACCCAGCCGAGAATGTAGACTCATTCTTCAATAAAATTACTGAATTGGTTGGAGCAATTCGAGGTCTAGGCGTAGAAATCAAAGACATTGATATTTTAAATAAAATATTAAGAAGACTTCCACCCCTGTACACTGCAATGGTGTCATCCCTTGAAGAAAGATATCTTTCCAAACATTCTCTGGATGATCTACTGAGAAGCATGGTAGCATACGAAATGGGAGTCAAACTAGAAGATGCTACGACTCGTGTGAGCAAGGAAATAGCATTCAAAGCCAGGGATAAAATGAAAATATCAAAATATAGTAGCAGTGAAGATGATGAAGAAAAAGAGATTCTTTCTCTCATTGCAAAGAAGTTTTAGAAGGGAAAAGGGAAATTAAAATTGAAGTTACCTCTCGCATATTTTCGTTGTGGAAAAGTTGGGCACATTGCCTCTCAATGTTTAAGAAAAATCAATGATTAAGATAGTGAATATGAGAACATCGAGAAGCCTCGAAAAAGATTTTTTGAAAAATAGAGACTTCAAATATGGAAAGAAAATACAGAGGAAGACTTTTTTCTGTAAAGAGGATGATGAGGATACTGATTTTTGTGAAGAAGAATAACCCAAATTTAAACTAGGAAAACATGCTTCTATGATGGCTATGGTTGAAAAGTCAGAACCCTTGATCAATAAATACAGATATAATCAGATTATTTCTAATGGTGATTCAAAGACTAAATTAAGGTTTCTTTTTCCAAGCTTCAGAATAAATTTAAGAGATGTAATAAGTGGAAGGAAATGGTGGAAAAATCATCAGAATATGTTGATGAGCTTGAAGCAGATATTGAACAAATAGAAGAACTAGTGAGAGTTCAGTGTTCAATCCTTGAAAGCACAGATAATGTAGTGGAACTAATGCTTAAAATTGAAGAACAATAAAAGGTCATAAATGACCTTTCATCTAGACTACAAGAGAATTCCAAGACTGTTGAGGGACTTGAGGAAGAAGTTGTTACTCTTAGAAGTAAAATTGAATGTCAATCAATGACAAATGAGGGAAAGAAGAAAATTAATTTTTGAAGATTCTCAGATGCAGAATTACTAGCAAGAGCCAAGTGTAGATCAGATGGGGTTGGAAAAATCATAAGTGATCAAAGACCCACATACATGGGAAAGAGTGGAATTGGTTGTGATGTTGAGACATCATCTTCTGGATGTAAAGAGAGACAAAAGAATGACAAGACAAATGTTGGACATGCTGAAACATTACCTGAAATGATGAAAAAGGAACCCTCAATCCAAACTAAAAGAAGAACTAAAAATTAGCATCAAAATTTCAAAAATGATAGGCAGTTAAACAATTATCCCAAGGAAGAAGGGATGAGGAGAAATTCAAGTGAGAAGTCATTTCCTCTCATGAAGTGTTAGTTCTGTGGTCATCTCGACCATACCTTGTCATACTATGAAGAGGCAAGGAGGTACTTGAATGGGGAAGATCTGGGAAGTCAAAAAAGGAGACCGATTTTATATCCTCCATCTTATAGAAAAAATAGCTTCTATGGTTACCGTTTTAATTATTCTAACTTTGGCCATAAAGCTATGTATTGCAGGAAGCAGTACGATAAGAGAAATTCATACAACACTCAAAGACGTGCCAGTTTTTATCCTCCTGATGATGTTGTTCTCACAAATAGTTTTTCTCCTCTGGAAGAAGATTATGGGTATGAAGACTCAGATTATGTGGAAGAATGTATTAAAAGGCCATCAATATCCTATACTCAATCCAATATCTCATCGAAATAGAAGAAGAAGATCGAGAAATCCAATCTTGTAGAAGTAGCGCTCAAAGCTACAAAGAGCAGAAGCACCAGGATCCTTGACAGCGGATGCTCTTCCCATATGACGGGAAATGCTGACCTTTTGAAGAACATTGAAAAGAAGGTTGATGGAATAGTACGGTTTGGTAATGATGGTGCTTTGAAGATTAAACGTAGTGGGAATACTACTCTCACCAACGGGGAACAGAAGAAGACTGAAGTTATTTATGTAGACGGTCTATGCCACAATCTCCTCAGTGTAAGTCAACTCTATGACTCATGGCTCAAAGTAACCCTCAATAAAAAAGGATGTGCTATAAAAGGAAAAACAGACATTTCTCTTATGAAAGGTTGTAGAACAGATGGAATCTTATATCAGGTTGACAACAAAGTGAACTACTGTTATTTGTTTGTTGAAGAAAAAAAAAATTTGTGGCATCGAAGGATGGGGAACATTAACCAAAAAGACATGGAAAATATATCTAAGCTGAAGATAGTCATGGATATTCCCATTCTAAAACGTGAACGAGAAAAGATTTGTGATGCTTGTATTTGTGGGAAGCTGGTATGTAGTTCATATCAGAAAAAGAACAAAAGGGCAGCACATTTTCTTGATCTCATTGATACAGACGTATGTGGCCCAATAAATGTAGCTGGAACCCATGGAGAAAGGTACTTCGTCCTTTTCATTGATGATTATAGCAGAATTGCTTTTGTAATGGTGATTCACAGGAAGCAACAAGTACTTGATTTCATGAAAAGTTATCGCCAGATTGCCGAGAATGATACTGGATAGACAATAAAAGTCCTGCGATCTGACAATGGAGGGGAATACACGTCCATTGAGTTTGAAAATTACCTAGAAAAACATAGAATACAGCATGAGGTAGCTGCTGTGAGAACTCCACAACAAAATGGAGTTGTTGAGTGTCGAAATTGACAGGTCAAAAATATGGCCAGGACTATGTTGATTGTGAGTGGTATCACTCGCCATTAATGGAAGGAGGCTGTTGAAGCTGCAGTGCACAATCAGAATTGAACAGAGCTCTATATGGGAGAAACAAAGACACCATACAAATTATGGCACGGAAGGAATCCTTCTTTGAAATAATTTTGTGTTTTTGGAAGAAAATGTTTCATCCAGAATAAAGAATGAATCCAATGAATGATCGGTGACAATGCTGATGAATGATTTTTTCTTGGGTATCCAATGAATAGAAAATATTACAAGTGTTTCAATAAACGCTTGGGGAGGATTGTGGAAAGCAACGATGTTAAAATCATTGAAGGAAAAACCATAAATGCTTCAAATAGTACCTATGCTGATGAGATAGAAGATGAGAATGAATGTGAACATGGAATAAATACAAATACAGACATAGAGGAAGGTGTAAAAAACACTCAGGGGTCACATCATGATGTTGACTCGGACAAAGAATCTGAAGAGGAAATCTTGGATGGTGAGAATGAGACTGAACCTAACAGGAGAAATCGAAGAGCATAGATTGATCCATCTAACATAATTGGAGACAAAAATTCACCCACACAAACAAGGAGGATGAGGAATAACACACCTTCTTCATTTCTTTCAGTTGTGGAGCCATCCTCATTTTAATAAGCTGCAAAGGATGAATCCTAGGTGAAAGGCATGAATGAAGAGTTAGATCATATTGAAAAGAATCAGACATGGGATCTGGTCTAGAGACCCAAAGGACACAATGTGATTGGGACAAAAAGGATATTCAAGAACAAGTTTTATGAGCATGGATGTGTTATCAGAAACAAGGCTCGACTGGTATGTAAAGGGTATTCACAGATTAAAGGTGTTGATATTGAAGAAATCATTGCTCCAGTGGCTAGACTGAAGTCAATCAGGCTGTTCCATTCCATGGCTCTCTAAAAAGGATATAAAGTATATCAAATGGATGTTAAGACAACATTCTTAAATTGTGTACTTGATGAAGACGTCTACATTGAACAAACAATGGGTTTTCTTCTTGGTGGTGATGAATCAAAGGTTTGCAAGCTAAAGAAAGAATTTTATGGCTTGAAACAGGCACCACGGGCAAGGTACTCCAGACTGGATTCTTACCTCAAGAAATAGGAATTTAAAAGAGGAGTAGTAGATCACAATCTCTATGTGAAGAATTCTCCAAAAGATCAGTTCATGGATCTAGTTTCTGTCGATGACATTATATTTGGTGGCAACAGGAAGCAATCAGTGGATGAATTTTCCAATCATATGAAATCAGAATTTTAAATGTCAATGATTGGGGATATCACATATTTCTTGGGACTGCATGTGACTTAAAGTAAAGACTACACTTATATATCTCAGGAAAAGTATGCAACAGAGCTGCTGAAGAAGTTTAATACGCAAGACTACAAACCAATGTCAACTCTGATTGCTATTGGAAGCAAAAATGGAAAGCATGTGGTTGGGACACCTGTAGATCCAACCATGTACAGGAGGATCATTGGGAGCCTACTATACCTGACAGCGACACAGCCAGATATTGTTTTTTCCACATGTCTTGCAGCCAGTTTTCAGAGTAATCCAAAGGAGGAACAGATGGCAGCATTAAAAAGAATCATGAGGTATATTAAAGGTACTCACAATGGTGGATTATACATTGATTCAGGAAGGGATAGTGAATTATCATCATTTTCTGATGCTGACTGGGCTGGAAATGTTGCGGAAAGAAAGTCCACCACTAGTAGAGCATTATTTATTGGGAATAACTGTGTTGGCTGGTTGAGCAAGAAACAAGAATGTACTTCTCTTAGTATTGCTGAAGCTGAGTATATATCCGCCACAAAGGCATGCACTCAACTGATATGGATGAAGCAAAAATTAACATATATTGGTGACGAGGTAAAGCAACCAATGGTGATTTACTGTGATAAAAAGAGTGCAATTGATCTTATAAAGAATCATGTTCAGCATTCTAATACAAAACATATTGAAATCCGGTATCTCTTTATCAAAGAAAGAGTTGATCAAGGGTTGATTATAATGGATCACGTGGGAACTGATGAACAAGTAGCTAATATCCCGACGAAGCCACTGTCGGTAGCTGTGTTTGAAAAGCATCGGTAGAACCTCGGTGTTCAACCACCTCATATTGCATAAGGAGGTTCCGAAATTTCCCCTCTCCCTAATTATAGTAACTGTTTCTATCTGTTTATGGATGTGATGTAGGTTTTTGGGGGAGATACTATCTAGGGGGAGTATAGGTTGAGATTAACATTGAAGAAATTACCGGCCTTTGGGTTTATTATCAATGGGGGAGAAAGGAATAAATTCAGGAATGTTCAGTCATGTAATGAATTCAGTGTCAGTGATAGGATGAGATGGATGAGAAGGAATTCATTGGACATATAATTCTTCTGTGACATTGTAAGAAACTTTCTTGGGTGTCATTGAGAATTCCAAAACACGGGAACCCAATTCAAGATTCCTCTCTTGTTTTCTACACCAAGCATTTCTCACGTAGACTTAGAGTGTTGGCTGAGTTGATCCTTGCATTTTTGGATTGCATGGTGATGGTGATATTTTTTAATTTATTTGGTGATTGACAACAAACCCAATGGTGGTGATTGTTGGAACCATGGCTGTTCTATGGAGGAATTAAAGTTTGGTTTGTGTTTGTTGTTAATAATCAGTGGAAGTTCAGAATGTGTGCCAGCAAATTGATCAAACAGTTCAAACAGACAACAGTATTGAAGGTGGTGCGCAAAAGTAGGAAGTGATGCGTGGAAAATAAGGGTTGTGTGCAAAATATTTGAGTTGGGCACGAAAAAGTGCGGGATGCGCGAAATAGAGGATCGAGTTTTTTTTCACGCAAACAGTGTTTCAGAATCAGAATGTCAAAAAACAGCAAAGGCATGGGCTGCACGAAATTTATGATGATGTGCGCGAAAAATGATATCAGCATGAAAGATTACGCGCCGGCTGAGAGGTTTTACGTGCCATAGAGGCTTTTGCACGTGGGGGTCTCAGATGCCTATAAATATGAGGTGACTCCCTTCTTTCGAGTTGGTTGAAGACTTAGAGAAGATTTGAGGTCTGATGCATGAAAAGGATCGCATAAAGGGGCTTGTGTGAAATATTCTGGATTGCGCAGAAAATTCTAGGATGTTGTGCGTAAATATTGTGGTTGCGCCTAAAGATTCAGTTGCGTGAAAACGGTTGTTGTGGTGAAAAATATTTTTCAGTGCGAAAAAGGAAATTTTGAGCAAAATAGGAAGGTTTTGCATGCAAAGGGTTAGTGTTGCACGCAATAGGAAGGTTTTGCGTGAAAACGGTTGGTGTTGCGCGTAATTGTGAGTGAAGCTTGTCTGCACGTTCTAGTTAACCGCTTCAGTTGTTCTGTGCGTTATTGTGCATCAATTTAAGACTTGGATGTAAGCAGATTCTCGTTCTATGTAGAGACAAATACTTCAATGAAAATCTATGGAAGTGACCTTCACGTCTATAAATTGAGTGTGACTTCACCAGGGGTAGTGAGGTAGGGGGAGTCAGCGGGAGTGACCCAAGGGACGCAGGGAGCTATCCTTGAACAATTATAAAGGTTGTGATCCTGGGACAGAGTTAATGTGCCCGAACCATTGTAATCCACATATAGTGAAGATTATTAGAATTAGTTATGACCGGAAACTTGTCAGCGTATGATCCTTGGACGTAGCCCTTAGTGGTGAACCAAGTAAATTTTTTTGTGTCACCTCTTTTGCATGCGAATGTTTGATTGCTGGTCATATCCATCATACAGGTTCAACTAGTTCCTACCAACGTGGGAACACGATCTATTAATTTAAAAGAAATATTTGACACCCTGTTTCACCCCTCACCTCTCAGGGTATCCTGGGGTCCAACAAAATTAAAGAAAAATTACAATATTCTATCTTACAAATATTTCTATCACATATTTTGAGAATTAAATTGGTTTTCAATGGTAATTATTAGGTTATGATATCATGAAATTCGGGTTTGTCAGGAGGATATGTCAGGAATGGAATTCAAGTTTCTCTATATTCACAATGAGTTCCATGTGTTTTATTTTGATTTGAATAATACCCATGTATGATGATTATACTCTTTTAAAAGGACATAAAGTCATTAATTTTGGGGTTTTTGTGGTGTTCATTGATCACATCCTCATTAACACTTAGACAATGATTGATGACACATAGTGTTCTAGGATTGTCTATAAAATTCATTATGATCCCAAGTTGAATGGAATGATTGTGAATTTAATGTTATCGAATTAATATTTTTATTTTTTGGGGAATGTATTATAAATGAGATTTTTTTAGTTATCCCATAGATGAAATGGATTTTACATCATGGGAACCACCCATGATTTTTTTGACATATCATTTTCCTTGGGCTTTCTTAATATTTTGAATATATCATGGAACGGTTCTTTAAGATTACATATCCAATAATATTAAATACAAAATAATTCATCATTTCAATATGGAGAACCGTTATAAAATTTTTATTAGTGAGATAAATTATAGGTTGACATGTACACCTATTAAATAGGTATTAAATGATGTATTTGGGAATCAGGTGTTCTATGATTCCTCAATGTCTAGTATTTATTGGGTATTAATGTAGAGGTGGGTTATTATTTTTTTTTGGTCAATTAAAATTAGACATCATGAGATAAATTATGAGAATCATGACTTAGAGACTATATTATTATGTATTTCCTTAATGATATGGGTAAATGATCTTCCTGGTCAGTAATTTGGGGTTATTATGAATACAAAAATTCACTAGTACATTGTAACTCAAGGAAATTTAAACCAATGGTAGAGAAATTTTTAAGTAACTATGGTTTTGAGATATTTTATACCCTAAGGTGGTTAATATGGTTTCTAATTCTTTTTTTAGTAAGACCCATGTGAAACAGATGAGGTACGCATCTCAGTAGTTAGATTCAATGTCATTAATTTTGGTTGAAGAAGAATGCATTTCATATTTATGATCGCTGGTTGTAACTGCCACATTTCTTCATCAGTAGTCGATATCCAAAAATGAAATATACATTGAAATTTCTTATTTAATAGATATTCATATTTTAAAAACATATACCAAGATCTAAAAACTAAATTATGGTGTGCAACAATATAATACTATATTTTTAAGATCATATCAAAGTGCTTTAACTATCAGATGTTTAAGGTTTATCACCATGATACCACTAATTTGTGATAATATCTTGAGGTTATATAGAAGACGAGGGATATTATATCAATGTATTGGAATAATTTTCTACCATAATCATATAATGGGGCATGATTATTTCTAAGTGATTATTGAGTGATTGACAAATCAACATTTCTTTCTTCCCATTCCTGAGTGGTGTTTGGTTGACATTTGTTGTCACATAAATTTGGATGTGATCATTTATTTTCATGATGTTCCCATGGAAATAAATAGTTATAGTTTTTAATGATTCATATCACCATTATTAAGGATTTAGTAAAAGTTATTCATAAACCATTATTTTGTTATTAAATTTTTGTACCGATAAATAAAAAGTATGATTTAGGGAATAATTCTTCTTCTTTAGGATGTATAGAAATCTTGGATGTTTGTTTTCTACTGGAGTTTGGTTGATCATATTCCGTAATTAGAATATATACTCTATAATAACTAAAACTTTACTATCATCATGTTTCATTATAATTCCCTACAAGTGATAATATATACTTTCACACTTTATTGGAGGAAAAATCTATGTGGTTTATCCTATTGATGGAGGAATTGTTTCTGGAGTGGATGAGGATAAAAAAAATATATCATTATCATTATATGGAAAAAATATAGAGAGCCTTGAAATTTGATAATGGAGAAATAATATTCATAAATGTATATCATTTTCATGTGTTGCGGATATTTTTCTAGGGAGAAATCTCTAACAACATGAGATTTTAAAAGAACACTAAAGTCAATAGCTTATGTAACATGAAACATCGAGAATAAATGAACCACAAAATATTATTAGGAACATTATAACTTTGAAATTAAATATTAGGGTGAGAATAAGATTGAAATTATTATGAAAATATATGGAATTCTTAATAAAATAATTTTTTTTATAATTCAAAATAAATAAACACTCAAATTCTTGAAATCTCATTTTATTGGTTATCTTCAAAAAAGGATTCCTAATTATATTTACAATACAATTTATTATTTAATTTTGTGATATTTTATAAAATTTACTTGATAAACTGAATATAAATTTTTTAATTTTAAAATGAAATTTATCTTTCGGTGAAATTTTCAAATTTATCAAAGTAAATTTATCTTCCAGTGAATGGTGAAAAATAAAATTTTTTATTTCAAATTGTATTTTTATTTAAAACATTGGAAAGGATAAATTATATTTTACTAAGGTTTATATATTATATTAATTATATAATTAATACTTTAATTATTTTCATTAGAATAAATTTCAATTTTAAATTTAAAATAAAATTATTTTATATGTAAAAGTGCATATTTCTAAATAACTATTTTTATATTATTTATCCAATTTATTTTAAATTATATTTAAAAATGTATATTTTTTAAATTTTAAAATTTTTTATATAAATGTAGATTTATTATGTCAAAATTTATTACACATTCCCATTTTATTTTTGGTCATTATGAAAATAACACTAATAGTTTGGTTACCATGTTAAAGGGTAAATCAGGTATGTAAAGCTTAAAATAAAATTATAAGTATTTAAAGTTTAACATAACGATTGAATTAATCTATTTTTATTAGTATATTTCTCCATTATCATCCATTATTCAGTTTTATATATATTTATTTCCATTTGGATGAGATTACTAACTTTATTGAATTTTACTTCAGGATAATTCAATCTTCTCACACTCTTGTTTTTTAAAACTATAATATTTTAAACTTTAGATTATCAAAAGTAATTTATTGCCTATAAGTATTATTTTTAAATATAATTTTTTATCTTTATAATTGTAGTGTATTTTATATTTTTAGTGAAGATTACCTTTATGTAAATGAATATAAAATTATCATTAAGTTTTTATTTAATTATTTCAATAAAAAAATAAATGTTATAAAAAATATTTTATGTAACATAATTTAATATATTAAATGAAATATTTGAATATTATAGATGACCATAAAATTTTTATGATATAATAAAATATAATTTTCAAAATTTACTTTGTATCATTTTTTTATAAATTGAAATTATTAAATAGTATTGAAATGGATAAAAATGATATTTTATTGGATTAATAATTTATTTAATTTTTTTATAATCATAAATATATTAAATAATATAATAAGGGATAATATATACATTATAATTTTATATTCTATTAATATATAATCTATTTTGAAACATTATATCTAGAATAGTTTAGTTACATTTTAATCTTTTGATAAAATTCAATAGTGGCCCTCACCACAATCCTAAATGGGCACCTCCTCCATCATTTCATCACAAAAAAATTGAGCATTTTAGATTGACCATGTACATACCATTCCTAATATAAACATAATTATCATATTTTTGGATTTTTTTTCTCCCAAAAATATGAACCTTAATTCACATAAAAAGGATATAAACAAGGTCTTTTGAAGAATATAAAATAATCCTTACCAACTATTTTATGTTAATTTCTTCTTATACATACTATAATTTTGTTATTTAATTCCAAAATTTATATATAAATTGTTATATATATTCATATATGTTGTTATGATTATTTGGAAACTATATTTTACCTTTTATCTAACTTATGAAAAATGAAAGAATCATGCGAGCATATATTAGGATGATTGCCTCCACATTGCTGAGTAATTTTTTTTCATCAACACATTACATGGATGGTTATAACTATGGAAATTATTTATATAAATTATAATTATGATTTTTTATTATATAAATTAAATATATCTTCCACTTATTTAATGTTTCATCTATTTGGAAATGATATAGTTCCACATGCGTGTGTGTGGCATTACATCTCCACAAAGCGATGCGGTTTATTCTATATGTCCACATGTCAAGAATAATAATATAAATTTAACTAATGGAAATTATTATATATATTTTTATAATATCATTATATAGATGATGACGCTATATCCTATGAAAATTATTAAGAAGATACATGAAAAAACATGGATTAGAAAATGAACATTTTACACTCGAATAAAGGGTAAAAATGTAATATTATTAAAAATGAGGTTATAAGATTATAGAATAGAATTATATAAGATATTATAAAAATGAACATCATTATAGTTCTGGTATAAAATAGTTATATTTTTATAAAATTATTTTTTTGTGGTTAAATCATGTTCAAATAAATGGAACTAAGATTTTAGGGTATCTCATCTAACATTATATTCGGTGATACATATTTTAAATCCACAAATTATTTATTATATGTGGTGTATATATTTCCAAATTACTATATTTTATCATTAGTTTTTTCTATTTTAGGTATTTTTTGTTTCATTTTATTTTATATATTTTATTGGGATTACAATCAAAAGTTAATAAATAGGTAAAGGTTTATTTTAAAGTATCACAATTATTCAAGATTATTTATGTATATGTATCCTCTATGGAAAATTTCATCCCATGTACATGTTTTCAAAATATATTTCTATTAATTTTTTTAATAATCCCAAATGATTTAAAAAATTAATTATTACACTTTTTCAATTTTTTACAATAAAATTTCAATGGAATATTCCATTCATTTTCAAAATAAGACACCTTTTTTTTATTTTCCATACAAAACTATGAGCTAAAAATTTTAATTAATTATTTGGAATGAACAGAATTCCCCACCACCATGATTCCTCTAATCTTTGATGGATCCTTTACAATTTTATATGGTTATTTTCAAATAGTATTAATTATTTATCACATGTGATTTTTAGATTTTAAAAATTAAATTCCATATAAAAAGTTAGTTTTACTTAAGATATATTCCAGTAATATTTTTTATGTATTTTCATCCATGTGAACTTCTATGGATGAATAATATTATGGGGATATAATATAATGATACCATTAATCATATTTATTTTGATGGGTTTTGGTCAATTTGAATGGGGATATACAATTTTTATACCATTGTTTATATTACTCATTATGGTTTATGATTAGGTTTATTAGTTGGGGAATATTATTAAAATTTCTTGTTCTAGTTTCCAAAAAAAAATTATATTCATTATATTTCAGCCCATTTACACAAGGAATGCACTGGAAATAGTTATTGATTGATGGGTCCCACTAAATCCCCTTGATGCATCAGTATCTCTCACAAGACAAACGAGTCTGGGTTTTGGTCGTGGCCTTACCTATTTATGTGTATTTCATAGAACATGGACTTGATGTGGATAGATATCATGGAACACATCCTTGATGGAATGTTTTTAATATCATTCATTATGAATTCCACAATTATTAATATTTTTTATTTCATAAGATTATTTAGTTAGTTAAAATATATGTTACTATATTTTATGAAGATATGATTATTTATATGTAATTAATTGATCAACACTTATTCATACCATATTGTGCTCAAGGTATTGATTAAATCGAATGTGATTCATTTGTTTACCTTTCTTGTTTTATTATACCTTTTTCATTCATAGATTATGTTATATTTTATACCCTTACTACATATTCGTTCCATCCCATTATTAAGTTTTTTTTCCCACGGATTTATGTTAATGTTTTTTGAGTGATATATAGGGATACACTAAGGGGAATAATGGAATTATCAAATATGTTTTCTCTGTTCAATTTATATTATAATATGTAATTTTAATTTTAAACATGTATCTAGTTTACCACTATATATAAACTATTCATTCCACTAGGATATGATTTTCTGTATCTTATAAAAATATAATAAAGTAACCACCAGATTAGCGGTACTCTGGTTGGGGTATTTATATTTGGTATCATATGATGATAAGTAAAATCCATGAAACTATATTTTTTAAGACATATTTTAGGGAATATAACCCTATAATTATCATTTAGGATAAGTCTATATATTGGACGGAATACTATTAATTTGGTAATGAACATTGATAATTGAGGTTAATCCTATAGAATAATTTATTTAGAAAAAATATCTAGTATGTATAGATATGTTGAATAATATTTCAGGATTCTTTAATATCACTATGTAATTAATGAAGTTCGATGCTTACACAATACTTTTCGGTTTTAGTCAATAGTGGGAACTATAAAGAACTTGGTTAGCCTTGAATATTTTATGTAATGTTTTGATGTGGAAACAAATGTGATAATGAATACAGAAAATGATATTTTTGTTATTTTTAATTAGTTATCGTGATTTAGGATTAAAAATAGTCTCCTTAACGAACTATTAGACTTACCAATTTAGAGAATGATATAGTTAATTGATAGATTAGGTGGCATAGAGTATTGAGGAATGAAGATTCAGTTTCTTATATGAATATAATTTCTGATGAAACACCCTAGTTAATGTCTAATTTGAATGGGACGATTTTTGGGGTGTATAAAAGACTAACACAAAGAATGTTTTTTTTTGGAAAATTGAAAAGCGTTTTCAATTAAATATATTGAAATCTGGGTGTCCCTATGTTATTATAATATGTTCATGCTTTTAAAAGTATAAATTATAGGAATTATGAAAATTGATGTCCTAGGGTGAAATCTCATGAATAAAACAAACAATGCTGTAAAATTAACTATTATATTGTACATAATGGAGATATTATAAAGAATATTTTAATGGAAAGAGGTATTAATGAATAAGATGATGAATACTAGTTTTTAGTTTATTAATAATGTGGAATTATTCATGTTATTATGTTTGGATTCATGAATAATGTAATAGAATTACTGAATGAAAAATATTATAGTTACGAGATTCATGAAAAATATAAGTATTATAGTATGTTAATTCTTTTTTGAGGATTCAAAATAATGTAATGAATAATATTAGAAACCAAGAGAAGTGATTATGTAGAATTTTCATATTTTGTAAAACACAAGATTTTGGGAAGATAACCCTAAATATGTTCTTGATGTTTTGATAATAATGATAAAGAGGTGTTTGTGTATAAATAATGGTGACCCTAAAAAAGGAATGTTATTTTATTAACAGGTAATTTATAGAGGATTGTAATAATTATTTGGGAATTTTAAAATGTGTTCTAAAATATGGTAATTTCTTTGTGGAATTATAAGAGATTTAATTCATGATTTTTTAGGTTTATATTATTTTGTATGGTGATTCACTTCATTAACAATTTTTATGATAATATAAAAAATAGGTACTTACCAATGAAATTTATAAATAATTTTTCTAAGGATTGATGATAATTTGATATTAGAAATTTAGAGATAATAATTTTAAAATTTTAGATTTATTTAATTTAGTCAGACATAGTTTTGAGGATCTTAGAGATTTAAATATTTTGGAATGTATTAAATTAAATATTGTATATTATTATTTGTGGATAGATTATGATATACAATTTTGGAAAACATATGTTAACCATTTTTGTATTGGTGAATATATAGAGGTTTAAGGAATGACTTATGCGTCTTTTATTCATTAAATGTTCTCTAGGTATAAAATATTCATCTCAATTGACCATTTCCTATCATAATAGATAAAGTGGAAATAGATAAATGTAAAACCAAAGGATGTGATTATGATTCTAACATAAAATTAATCAGGTAAGATAATTTTATCAAGTAAATTATTTAGATTGTAAAAATACAAATCTGCTTTTGGAAAAAAATCCTTGAAATAATCATATTTGATTACTTTTGTTACTGTGAAATCAATGACCTTTTAACTATTAAATTTTTTCATCTTTTTTAGGGTTACCTATATCACGACCATTTTCTCCTTCACTATCTTTTAGTCATTGGGAGTGAGTTTTCTCTTCTATATACATTTTTTCACTTCCAACATGCATTCTATTACTTGTAAATGTAAATTTTTTTTACTCTAAATGACTTTCATAATTTAATCTATATATCATCAAGTCGTCATAATATTAAACCATTTTATGATCAATGGTTTCAAAAATGTTAATTTTAAATTTCTAACCCTTAATTTCTAATGAAAATTTGAAATTGTGGTGATTAAATTTATTTAATGATGTGAAACATGTAAAACCACATGATTATAACATAACACTATGTTTTTCTAAAAGGTTATGGATGCAACTTCAATTATTATTTAAATCAAAGTAAATACCTCTTTTAAATGGGCAGAGGGAGACCCATTACATAGCCCGAAGGCCCAGTGGGCATATAGCCCTTTACATGGCTTGTAGACCCAAATGTTTTGCCCAAGGCCCATTCTATGAATAGTACTACCATAGTACACTGCCTTCTATAGTACTGCATGGTATCGTCTACTACTACAGTACCCTTTCGCCGCTACAGTTCGACCACTACTACAGTACGCTATACTACTGCTCTAGTACCTGTGCTCATTCTGTAAAATAACACTATATTTGATAGCATACGTTTCAATCAACATAAAGATTAATATAAAAAAATATTATGAACATTATTACATAGACATTAAATATTAATGATACACTAATATAAAAAAAATTTGATATATATATATATATATTTATAAATTGATACAACTTTTTTGATTAATTATGTGAAAATAAACACTCATATATTAGTAATTTCATTTAATATGTTTTCTTTGAAAAAAATATTATATATCTTTAAAAGAAACATATATAATTATGTCTTTCAACATTTAGTTAAAATTTTTCATAAAATAAAAATTATTTTTAAGTTTTTCATATCCAAATTATATTAGGGTGATATTTTCTGATTTTTCTGAAAAAATTTATTTGATATTGAATCTTGATAAATATAGATTATATAGGCAAATACATTTTTCTGTAAGACATTTTAAATGAACTTTTTTTAATAAAGGAATAAAATTCAAATTATTTTTATTATTGATAATTCAATTGTGCTCATTGAAATAAATTTCCTGGTTGAAATTTGAATAAAACAATTTTTTATACATAAATGGTATTTCTTTAAAAAAATCATTTCCTTTCAAGTTTTACATTTTATTTAATAATGTTACTTTTATATTTCTAACTATGAAAAATTAAATCCCTATTTGATTTTATGATGTTGAATTTTAGAATATATATCAATTGATTTGTCAAATATGAATAGTGACATTAGTAATTTTTCTATCCATAGTAAAGGTTAAATCATATAAGTAAAGATAATAAAAAATGTTAAGGACTAGAAAAATGAACCTAAAACCTGAATTAGTCATACTGAGTTAGTCTATTTATTCCATAATCATTGAAGATTAATTTTTATTGAATTATAGGATATTTAGATAAGATTATGATATTTATTGTAATTTACTTCCTAAAAAATCAAACATGTCACACTCTTTTTTTCAATATCAATATTATTTTTAGTTTTGTGGGTTTCAAAAAGATATGTTATACTAAATATTTTTTATAAATATAATAGACTTATCTTAATCGTGGTAATTTTTTTTAATAGAGAACTAATTAATATAAATTCTTACATTAAACTGAGATAATAATTATTTATTTAATTTATTAATAAAATAATTATATTAAAAATATTTAATGTAATATATTACAATATATTTAAGGTTACAAAATAATTATTAATATTACCTTGAATCTTTTATGATAAATAAAACTATTTTTTGGAATATTACTTCTTCCCTTTGTATTTTTGTAGTAAAATAATGAATTGTATCAAAATTGATAAAATTAATATTTTATGGGATTAATACTTAATTAAATTATATAAAAAAAAAAATTCAATAAAAAAATTGGGGTTAATTTATAGTCTGAATGTCGTATTTTTTGAATTTATAGGCCATTTGGAATCATTCAGATCTAGAATAATTATAACATTATCATAAAAATTATCCGGTTAATTAATGGATATTATAATATATAAGTTTTAATGAATATTGATTGAATAATAATATAAATATGTATATTGATAATAAAAAGATAAATAATTAATTATTAGTTGAATTTAATCTTTCTACATTACCTTAATAACATGTTATACCATGATATCCATAGTCATATGGTTGTACCTAAATCTCGATCAGAGTGGTTGAGGAGAAAAATATAAATATAATTAAATGTAACAAAAATATTGATCCAAAACCATTGAAAATATGAATTTATAATATGCATCTAAATTATGGTATCGGAAAATATAAGTGTACACTTAAAAATTGAAGTAAAATAAATAACCTAATATAGAAAATAAATGACCTTATATATGATAAAAGTAACCACATGTAGTTCATTTTGATAACTCAAACAATTCTCTAGTCCCATACTGATGATTACATAATTCAATAAAACATAATAATTTGAAATAGTAAAACATTTGAATGAAAAGTATAAAATGGATTTAGGAATAAATATTAACCTATATATTTCATTGAAATAAATTATTAATGTGCATTGGAAGTATTGACGTAGAGATGGAGAGATAGTGTAATTGGTTATCATTTATGCTTAGAGGAATGGTATTCATAAAATTTGAGTACTAATACATTGTAAATGAAACTTTTAAATTCACCAATACATGTAATTTAATTAATAAGTAAAAAATGAAATTACTTGTGGCATTTTACCGGTAACAAACAGTTGGACTCAGCTCTAAAAAATTGTAAACATGATAGCATCAATGGGAAGTAGTGAGTTGATAAGGGTTTCAAAGTAATGATTAAGTGAACATACATAGAGAAAATTAAGTATGATTGAATTCATTGTCAATATAACTAGAGGAAATTTATGAGACAAACATAATTAATGAATAAACAATAATGTTTCTCAATATGAAATGATAATAGATCAGTGTCTTCAATTAATATAGGAGGCCAAGACGAAGATGGTAGGTGGAGGTAAAAGTTGAGATGTGTTGGCAGAGGTTAAGGAATATGTTTCAATAAGTGGGATGAATATTAACATCTCGGGGGAGATTGTAGAGTTGTATATAGAGGCAGATGTCATGTCAAAGGGATAAGCGAATGTGGAGTCTGAGGTAGAGGTCGAGGTAGAGGCTGATATGGAGGAGGAGGGAGAGGTTTTGACTGAGGAGGAGGTGTAAAATAATGGAAATTGTGGAATTATTTCCTTTTAATAAATTATTATGTTTTACAATTTAATTGTCTCATAGATTTAACACTTTTGAAATTAAATTAATGCCTCATATGTTATGGTACATAATCATGATTTAATAGAGTCCTCTCTAGGAGAAAAAGTCATATGAGAATGTGTATTATTTTATGAGAGAAAATGTGTGTGGGGTCGATGATCCCATTCCCATGTTGTCAGCGAAATGAAAATATGGAACAACATAGGATTTCTGACATGTATTTATAATTTATTTTATAAATAGAACCAATATTTTTATTAAAAATTATAATTTTAACATATTTCATATTAGGAATAAGTAAATAAATAAATATTTTTCTTTTATTTTCATTGTTGTCTTGTTTTACCTAAAAATATGGTAAAAAACATAAAATTTGAGTATGTTCTTCTAAATATTGTATATAGATACGATGAGCACTATTTGAGACAATGAATTACAAGGATAAAATATATAAGGGAAAAGCATTATTACATATCATATGTTTTTATTTAAAAAATATTAAATAAAATAAAAATTATTTCTCACTAAGAAATAAATCAATGAATATGGGGATGTTAGTTGATATAATTATGGACCGAAATGTAAAATATGAATAATAAGCATTAATTGAACAAGATTCCATTTGAAATTTCAATATAGATATTTATTTATTCTGTAAATTTGGTAAAAATTTATAAATTATGAGTAATATTAAAAAAATTAGAAAAATTCATAAAAAATCCATCAAAAGGGCAGAGTATTTATGGGAAATATATTGGCATGTTTTCTCTTTTGTTTTATTTTGTAGATAATGTTTGATACAATGAGTCTATTTAAATTTGAAATGTTTTAATTGTTGTACAATATGGGTTAGAAAGAAATATAAATTATTTCATAAAATTATTTAATGTTGATAAAATAATAAATATCAAAAACAATTATAATTAGATATATGAACATGACTTCAAATTATAATATTAATACATGGAAATAGTAAAACTCTTCAACTACTTAAATTTAGAGTCACCAATTAGATAATAAAAGATCAAACCCTAGTGATTTCCATATCATAATAGTTTCTATGGAGAAAATTTTGATATCATAATCAAGAAATACATCTAAGTGAATGTAGGATGAAAAACTAGTTGAAAAAATATATATTAAAGGAAAATATTTAATAGTTACCTTTTAGAATACTACAAAGTGGGTTGCACTGGAACATCTTTCATTTGAATAGGGAACTTTTTTCCCCATGATCTATGAATGGAAAAAAATTTATTTTATCCACATAGAAATGGATAAAATCATATATTACAAAAATAGAAAATAAAATACCTAGGCCTGCCTAATTTTATGAGAGACGAAGTAGAATGGGAAGAGATAGGTATATGTGGACATTTAATGGCATAGAGTGAGATATTTATAAATGGAATATGGGGATTGGATTTTAGGAAAATCAATGAGGAAAATGTAAAGGTGAAGGTAGAGGTGCTATGTCGATGTATGATTTGATAGAATGTCATGCAATAAATGATGTGTGGTGATAGATGATGGGAAAAATTCTTGAAATATATATAGGGTTATTGGATTTGGATGGGAGGTTGAAAACTAATTTAGTAGGTAATAAACTTTGTGTATCATTTCCAAAATATTTATAACACTTTTAATTTGTATAAAATAAATGTATAAGGAGATGGAAAGACATTTAAAATTTTCTAGTATATATGACATTTATAATATGAATTATTTCCAGTATACACTCTATATTTCGAAGGATGTGTGTATTCCTTTTCATAAAAAATATATGTATATAGAAATTTTTTATTCCTTCTAAAATGAATTTATTATTAAGATAAAAATTTATTGTTATTACACTTTATTTAAAAATACATAAAATTTTAAATAATTTATGGATACCTACATATTTATAGATGTATACATTAGAAGAAGTTATTGTTAATATTGAATAAATATTTATTACATATATTTACACATATATTTTATTTAATAAATACTACTTGATATGAAAAGAGAACTAGTCTGTTAATATATATATATATATAACAACTAAACAAATAAAACCTTGGAATGACTTCAATAATAAACTACAATTATATAACAACACCAATTTTTCCGTCCAAAAAAATATTAAGTAAAGTATTCTTAAATGGAATAACATTAACATACCATAATTTGAACAAAGACCATTTATTCATTTATGAATCACTAACCGACTAGAAAAAAAGATACATGTGAAGAATAAAACATTTATTGAATAATAATATATATCCTCATGTGATGGAGAGATTGTTCCATGATAGAGATTCCAATCCTACAGAATGTCAATTACTATTATGCCAGTTCCTACCCCATGGTGGGGGAGGTACCTTCTTTATCTTATGAAAAGAATCCACCTCATTCCCTCACCCCATTCTATAAGTCTAACTTCATTACCTCATTCCCACTAAATTCTATATGCCCTAAAATTATATATTTATTTAATGGATACCCTCATCTTCTGATTTCATCTTCATAATTAAATGATACCTCATCCATTTTATATCTACAATTGATGTTTCATTTCAAAAATTGTCGCCCAATAGTGGAATCATTCAAAAAAAATACTTGGATTTCTAGGATTTACATGATTGATAAATGGTGGGCCTTCTTGAAATTTCTTATATCATGGTTTGGTTCGATTTAGGGATTGACTGGGATAGGGCTTGGTCCAGTACCCCTGCACCTTCAACATTCTTAATATTTACTTATTCTAGTGGTCTTATGCCTTCTACATGAAACATGATACCCCATCATTGGAGATCTTGGGTTGCTTCCTAGATATTCCATTACCTTTGCAAAATATTTCTACTTTAGGGTAACATTATATGATTCGATAGTAATAACAATTAATTATTTAACCCTTTACATCCCTAAATCTATGTAGAGGTTGATGTTTCAATATGTCCATTTGATTTTGTACAGAATATTTTTAGAGGAGATATCTACTACAAACAATGTGTGTATTTTGAGTTGTGGATAGATGATTACTCATCATGTAAATTATTGGGTCATTCAATAACTATTTATTAGTATGGGATGGAGAAAATTCCTCATATGTTGGATGCCGATGTAAGAGGAAATGATTAAGGATTGGTGCATGATTCTAATGAAGGTCTGAAGAATCAGTTGGGTGTTTCTAGAGATAATATAAATGAAGAACCTATTCATATTAGAACGCATAGAGGGAATCCTTATGGTGGAGGACATCATTAATTGATTAAAGTCCGATTTGAATGTTTATTAATCTATTGTGGGGGATCCTTCTGAATCGGTGGGTATTTGGGAGGTGAATGCTACTGATTATTTAGTTCTTATTCAATTCCATTATTTTCCAAACTCTTATGAATGGTTTTCCCTTCATGATAGTGTATTTACCCATAATTTTGGGATATATATGACAATAGAAGGGGTAATTAGATGCTATTTGATCTAAGAAAATCTTCTTCTATGGTCTGAAGAGTGGGTGGATTTCATGAAGGGATCCATCCAAGACCATCCATGAACTTCTTGAATCTATGAATATGACTTAATGTTCTGGGAGAATATGTTTACAATGATATCTCAAACACCTATGTTTAGATTCAGGCAGGAGAGCTATATACAAGCATCGTATGATGGTTTGAATGAATAGCTATGTATAGGTTTGGATATCCCATAGACAAAAAATTGACATAAAGGAATTATAGATTCACAGAGTTTAATTGTAAGAAAGTGTAAGAGATCCAAAGGGTGTAAAGAATATTCATACATTCCTAAACTCTTGGGGACATGGTCATCCGAGAAAATTGGCCACAAGGAATTGGAATGTGATCTTTATGAAAAGGATAAGGGGGAAGAGAGAATATTGAACATTATAATGATTCTATAATGGCCAAAGGTGGTGGATCTAAGGAACATTCCATTGAGAATGTGGTTTAAATAATGGGAATGTGGTCCAAATGATAAGAGGGACCAATATTTCACCATGGACTATTTACCATCGATGCTGCAAAGGTAAATAAATCAATAGAACTTATGAATAGAACAATATGGGAGAATGTATAGAGGTAGGGTAAATGTGGGAAATTCTACTACACATAAAAAAATTAATATAGGAGGATGCATGGACTATTCATGCCTCCCATGAGGATGCAGAAATGATGGATGATAAAAAAAATTCTAGTGGACATAAATACCATGAAGAGATTTTGGACAAACACGAAATATATAAAATCGAAAAGTGGATTCAAATAAATTAATATATCCGTGGATATATTAATCCAAGCATATAATATGATTTATTATACCTTTAAATATATTATCAAAGATAAACCAGATAAAAATGTAATAGATCACTCTATGAGATTTTATTGGGATATATTTCTAATAAGTTAAATTATTTTTTCAATAATTGCTAAATCTTATACTTTGTATAATGTTTTTTGTGTTGGAACATTCATGGTTTCTCACAATTTCCTCAAAAGTGATTATATAATAAAAATTTATTTTTCAGTAATATATAATAATCTAGAAAATAAGAAATTCAATTATATACCCAAATGTGTAGTCAGTGTATATTTTCAAATATTGAACCTAATATGGGTAACAATTATGTTTAATATAGATTAGTGAAATAAAATTCAAGAACAAACCTAATGGGAATCTATAATATCCTAAAAATAAAAATAAATTCTGAGATCTGGAATGTAAAAATTATCAACAAAATATGAGAGATAAGCTGAGATAAACATAACTATAAATAATAAACCAAGTCCAAAAATGTGGAATGATCTTTTTGAAATTATGGGGATGAGAAAAATTAAAACAGCATGGCATGGGAATGGATAATAGTTGGAGAGAATAAGATTCCTAGTAAAGGTAATATTCACAACTTATAAGACATTGTAAATAGATGATAGTGACCCTACTCAATATAGATTTCATGAATATGAAATATATGGATCAGAAATAAGAAATCCTTACTTGAATTGATAATTCAAACACCAATTCAAGGAGATAAGGGATTTAAGGAAGAAAAATCGATCATTCAATAGGGGTCGTGGATATAAAATTCTTGAAACACTTCTACATGAGAAATAAGATGTTTATTTGAGACGATATGACTGTTGAAGAGATTATGGAGGAGGCAGAGGACAAAGAGTAAGACTATGCGAGTATGCATAGTTAGATGTAAAGGCAATGTCGAAGGGGGAGTTAGAGGCATTGGTGGAGGCCAATGTCTTGGAGTAGGTCTATGCGTATGGGGAGGGGGTGGAGGATTATGTAGATGATATGTAGGAAGTGACATAACTAGCACAAGGTTAAGAGAAAAATTATGATGAATTTTTTTTAGAGATAGATACACTAGTTGGGTAGCTATCAGGAAATTTGGGGAGGCAAAAACATTAAGAAATATAAATGTGGTAGAGACACGTGGAAGACAAAAATACAAGATTTAGAATATATAATAGATATTGTTCACATTAATATCATTTTAAACATAATATAGTATAAATTATTTCCATTTTCTATTAATATTAATTATGGGACACCAAATTTAGAGAACATATTATTCTTCATGAAGTTACTATACCCTTTTCTCCATCATTATTTATAAATATAGAAATGAACCACATTGAGAAGAAGTAATTGGAAGTAGTTATATAATAGAACACCATGGATGTACCTATGAATTTAGAATCATGACCTATATTACTCACATCAAAAATAGATATGAGTATTTTCCTAAAACAAATAAATATTGTGTCTAAAGAATAAATAATTATTTGATATAAAAATCATGGAATTTATTTGTGGTCTTTATGCATTCCTCTATATTTGATTGATTGAGTTATCCAAATCTCCAATTTTTGTGGGTATTATTAGACTCATAGTTGCAATACACATAGCAAGCTACATGAACTTCTTGTACAAACATGACTATCTATCTACATCCAATTCATCTGAGGATGACTGAATCAAAGTCATACATGTAAATAACATGTAACAACCAGAATTTTATAATCAAAATTCCAACTTTTTTTAAATTTAATTGTCTTATTAAGTAATATGGTTATCGAAAACAAATGCATTTGTTTTATTATCTCTAATTGAATTTGGAAGAAAATTGTGTATCTTTCCAATTAGAATTATATTTGTTGATAATTAACAACATTATTAGTTTATATATTTTGTTTTAACATATAAATTTAACAAATAAATAATGGATGTGGTGGAATCAATCAGTTATATTACACCATATGAATCCCATGTATCTGAGCTTCCAAGGGAGATAACATCACTTATTTTCTCCCTTGACCATCCCCAGGCCTAAGTCTAACAATGTAAACATGAGTTAAACAACTTACATGAGATATTCAAGCTCATAGAGAACCTGTCCCAAAATATGTATGTTGAACCACCCCATTAAAGTATCACAATCACACACAATACTATTAGGGGATTTTAGTTTATTAAATGTATATGTATAAAATACCTAGAAATATTAATGTTTTCATTTTTATAGAATAATGAAAATATTCTCATCTTATTATTGAAACATTGTAAATGTTATTTATCTTGATACAAATAGTATTTTGGGAAATATTACATTTCAATTTGTATTTATGTCTATGAATTAAATAATTTTTTCAAATAAAAAAATATTTAAAAAAAATTATTATTATTAAATTAGTTGTATTAAATATAATTGATCATATTATTGTTTTAAAATCAAATTTAATAATTATAAGGGTTCATAAATATTATTTTCAAGAAGATCAATATTTCTAAATAATTAAAAAATTTGTTTCAAAAATGAAGATTTGAATATTTAAAAAAAAATAGATAAAATTATTATTGTCTTTTGAATCAAAACCTAAAATTTATCCAATGGTCAAATTTTGAGGAATCTCTAAGAGAGACAAATGTTTGGAAAGAAATTAACTACCATAAAAAAATTCCTAATTTTTATAACATCATAGTGACACAAAAGTGATATAATAAAAACTATAAAGGTATCCAGAACCAATACATTTTTTTCTCTTCAAAATAATTAAATTTTATGCTTATTTTATTATCTTTACAAACCCATTTTGAATCCCCCAAAGCAATTAATATATTTTATGGTTCTAAAATAATTTATTTAAGAGTATGAATCACCTCCACATAATGAAGGGAATTATATTAGTAAGGTAGAACATTATCCATATAAAACACCTAAAACCACAACTATTTAGTAGAAACTATGTGGACACCCATAGTTTGGTTTATTTTTTTTTTATTTTTCATGTATTGTAAAAAACTAAAATATTAAAGAAATCTCCATTGTTTCCTATATATACCCACTAAATGTCACATTCATCCTCACTCATTATCCATGGAGAATATAAATAATGGATTCTCTACTCTCTAGAGGCCTCACAAGGTTCAACACACTCTCAATTATCCCCCCAAATCATTTGGAGTAACAGACTCGTGTAGGGGCCCCTCCCCTCAACCGTTCAATTCAAGCACCATCATTGGTATTTATCTTCTTGGTTCCAATTCATTTTAATATTAATGTTTTGTAATAGTTAACTTATTATACAATTGATATTCTTTTAATGATGTACCATTTATGATTTCTCATTTTGACCCTTACCTATGCCGTTATAATGATGACATTTAGTAATGGATTTCTCTCTTCTCATTTTGATTCAATCACCTCTTGTATATTTTTCTTCTTAGTTTTAATTTTTGGTTATTTTGTTATGTCAAACTAGAACACCATTAAATTCAAATTTAATTCTGTATAATGAGAGACTACTTTAACTCTCATTAATTCCCCTTATTAACCTTTATGTAAACCTATTTCCAAGGCAAAATTTAGTAAGAGACCTTTTCCAGTCACCTCTATATTCATGTATCTTATTTACCTTATATATATTTTATCATCATCTAAATATGATGAAATATGCTATTCTATATCCCCATTAATTTTTAATTGATGTAAAAAGTATGAGATACCCTTTTCTCTCTCATCAACCTATTTTATGAATTTTTATGTGATATCATTACGCTGCCGAAATTTCACCGTGAACATAATTTCTAAAACAATTGTGTATATAAGACCATACTAATTTCCGATCAAGGATATTCATCTTTATACATGTTTAACTATTTCATATGGAGCATACATTTATTTGTTAAGCACTTCATGACTATTTAATAAAATATTATGATAAATGAATTCATGTTGTATGGTATATATAGAACACTTAACCATGAAAATGAAACAAATGTGATAGGTTCACCCAAAATTATATAGTACACCAATGCATTGGGTAATATTTGGAATCATGATATGTCTTGTTGAGATATGTAGTGAACCTGATTCTTTTATGATACATTTTACACCATCATCACATAGTGTTTTATCCATGACCAATATTCATGATTTAGGGTTTTATGTTGTTTCTAGATTTCTCGTGTTATAATTATAATCCTATATAATGTATTGTTTTTCATGGTTATAATTCATTCCTTTTTCCCTATTGATATTACTATTATCTGAAACTTATCACCTTGTACCTTATTTATTCTCTTACTAGGATTTATAGCTCACCCCTTCTTATGATTTTCCATGGTTATCCCATGCAGTTTTAAATTCCAATGAATTTTAAATGCATATTAAGGATGTTTTATATAATGTTATCGTATCCCATGTTCAAGATGTTTTTCTATTTACCTAATTCCTAAATACACTAGACATATTGATCATTCATGATATATTATGTTAAATTTATGTAACAAATCGGTAATTAATTTGTAATAATGAGTACGTTAGTTATTGTTGGTCTCAATGGAAATGTTTCCACTAGTGCAGAAAACGTTTTTTACGTCACCATTTTTTACGTCGGTTATATAAAACTGACGTCATAATATGTAAAACGAGGTTTTTTACGTCGGTTCAGAAATAACCGACGTAAAAACCTGTGTTCGGTACACCTTTAACGTCGGTTATAAAAATAACCGACGTTATTAATCGCACGCCTTCGTTTTTTACGTCGGTTATTTTTATAACCGACGTAAAAAACACGGTTTTCGAAGGCCTTTTTACTTCGGTTATTGAATAACCGACGTAACAAACGCGGTTTTTGAAGGCTTTTTTACGTCGGTTATAAAATAACCGACATAAAAAAAGAATCCACAGATGTTTTTGACGTCGGTTATTCCATAACCGACGTAAAAAAACGCGGATTTTGAGCCCTTTATAACGTCGGTTATAAAATAACCGACGTAAAAAATGAATCGGAGGAAGGTTTTTACATCGGTTATTGAAATAACCGACGTTATAAATGTTTTTAAAACAATTATCACGTCGGTTATTGAATAACCGACGTGATAACTCATTTAAAAATTTACCCAGACCCGTGGATTGTCATTCGCGAGTTTACCTTCGATAGTCGCGACTCGTCTCTCTCGCGCGTAAACCCGAATCGGCTCGTCCATTTCGTTGGTTTAGATTCGTTTTGCGATCATCGTTTCTCATATTTAATCTCCTCGGATCAATCATCTAAACTCGCAGCACTCAGGTAATCCTCCCACTCGTTCGTTTTTTTTTTCGCGGATAGTATATATATTTGTGTTGTGATTTTTTTGTTGAAACTAGCTAAGATTCTTCGATTACGAACCCTTTTAACTCGTTTTGGCACCATAATCTTATTTATCATCCATAGATCTATTTGTTCGACTTGCAATATTGAGTAATTTTATGATTTCACTAATTTTTCATCGTTTTCTATAAATCCCCGAGAGGGTTGGGGCGTGTCCATTTGTATGGGTTGCCCTTTTACAGTTGTTACTACTTTATTCACACACAACCATGGCATAGGTGCATGGATTTGGGGTCGGGGGGAGTCCAGGGGGGTTTACAAGGGGGTGGGTGGATGTGGGGGGCTGTCCAAGGGTGTGGGTGGGTGTTGGGGGGTGTCCAGGGGGGTGTCCAAGGGGGTAGGGGGTGGGGGGTGGTGTTTAGGAGGGGTGGGGGGCTGTCCAGAGGGTTGGGGGGTGTCCAGGGGGGTGTCCAAGCAGGTCGGGGGTGGGGGGTTGTGTCCAGGAGGGGTGGGGGTGCTTTCTAGAGGGGTCGGGGGCTGTCCAGAGGGGTCGGGGGGTGTCCAGGGTGGTGTCCAAGGGGATGGGTGGGTGTGGGGGGCTGTCCAAGGGGGTGGCGGCCTGTCCAGAGGGGTCGGTGGGGTGTCCAGGGGGGTGTCCAAGGGGGTGGATGGGTGTGGGGGGCTGTCCAAGGGGGTGGATGGGTGTGGGGGGCTGTCCAAGTGGGTGGCGGCCTCTCCAGAGGGTATTTGGGGTTGTCGGGGTGGGTGGGGGGGGGGCTGCCCAGAGGGTTGGGGGATGTCCAGGGGGGTGTCCAAGGGGGTAGGGGGTGGGGGGTGGTGTCCAGGAGGGGTGGGGGGCTGTCCAGAGGGGTCGGGGGCTGTCCAGAGGGTTGGGGGATGTCCAGGGGGTGTCCAAGCAGGTCGGGGGTGGGGGGTTGTGTCCAGGAGGGGTGGGGGTGCTTTCTAGAGGGGTCGAGGGCTGTCCAGAGGGGTCGGGGGGTGTCCAAGGGGATGGGTGGGTGTGGGGGGCTGTCGAAGGGGGTGGCGGCCTGTCCAGAGGGGTCGGTGGGGTGTCCAGGGGGGTGTCCAAGGGGGTGGATGGGTGTGGGGGGCTGTCCAAGGGGGTGGATGGGTGTAGGGGGCTGTCCAAGTGGGTGGCGGCCTCTCCAGAGGGTATTTGGGGTTGTCCGGGTGGGTGGGGGGGCTGCCCAGAGGGTTGGGGGATGTCCAGGGGGGTGTCCAAGGGGGTAGGGGTGGGGGTGGTGTCCAGGAGGGGTGGGGGGATGTCCAGAGGGGTCGGGGGCTGTCCTGATGGTTGGGGGGTGTCCAGGGGGTGTCCAAGCAGGTCGGGGGTGGGGGGTTGTGTCCAGGAGGGGTGGGGGTGCTTTCTAGTGGGGTCGGGGGCTGTCCAAAGGGGTCGGGGGGTGTCCAAGTGGTGTCCAAGGGGATGGGTGGGTGTGGGGGGCTGTCCAAGGGGGTGGCGGCCTGGCCAGAGGGGTCGGTGGGGTGTCCAGGGGGGTTTCCAAGGGGGTGGATGGGTGTGGGGGGCTGTCCAAGGGGGTGGATGGGTGTGGGGGGCTGTCCAAGTGGGTGACGGCCTCTCCAGAGGGTATTTGGGGTTGTCCGGGTGGGTGGGGGGCTGCCCAGAGGGTTGGGGGATGTCCAGGGGGGTGTCCAAGGAGGTAGGGGGTGGGGGTGGTGTCCAGGAGGGGTGGGGGGCTGTCCAGAGGGGTTGGGGGTGTCCAGGGGGGTTTACAAGGGGGTGGGTGGGTGTGGGGGGTTGTCCAAGGGTGTGGGTGGGCGTTGGGGGTGTCCAGGGGGTGTCCAAGGGGGTAGGGGGTGGGGGTGGTGTTTAGGAGGGGTGGGGGGGCTGTCCAGGGGGTTGGGGGGTGTCCAGGGGGGTGTCCAAGCAGGTCGGGGGTGGGGGTTTTGTCCAGGAGGGGTGGGGGGCTGTCCAGAGGGGTCGGGGGGTGTCCAGGGGGGTTTACACATCGATTTGTTTTATATTTCAAAATTGTTTACATTCAAATTATGATTTTTTCATATAAACATATATTTGTCTTATCTAAAAAATATATATATTTTTGCTATTTGTTATAGGTAATAATGAGTCGAAGTTGGATTACGGCACATCGAATGAGCAATGAGTATGAGGAAGGTGTTGATGCCTTTTTGGAATTTTCTAAACGAAATGTTCCAAGTAGTGACATTTTTTTCTGTCCATGCCTGAAATGTCTGAATATGAAGAAGTTGAAAAGTAGAGAGATAAAAGATCATTTGATTTGTCATTGTTTCAATCCGAGTTACAACCCTTGGATTTGGCATGGCGAAACTGGACAGAATGTCACTGATGATAATGAATCGCAAGATGGTAACTCCGATGGAATTGAAGAAATGATTCGCGATATTGTAGCAGAACAAATTGAGATAGAACCGACAGTTTCACGTCTATATGGTGATGCCGAAAAACCATTATATCCTGGTTGTATAGATTTTACGGTTTTGTCGGCGGTGTTAAGATTGATTAACCTGAAGGCGAAACATGGATGGAGTGACAGAAGTTTTACAGAGCTGCTACAATTGATGAAAGACATTCTTCCAAAAGATAACGATCTTCCAGATTCACATTATAAGGCCAAAAAAATATTATGCCCGATGGGATTGGGATACAGGAAAATACATGCATGTCCGAATGACTGCATTATATATAGTAAGGAATATGAATTTCTGAAAGAGTTTCCTAAATGTGGGACATCACGGTATAAGGTGAAAGAAAAATCACAAGCTGATGTAGAGATTACAAAGCTCCCTTCAAAGGTATTTTGGTATCTTTCTATAATTCTTCGTTTCAAACGTTTATTTGCTAATTCACATGATGCAAAAAGGTTACGATGGCATGCTGATGAGCGGGTATGTGATGGAAAAATACGTCATCCAGCTGATTGTCCACAATGGAAGAAAATTGATGCCCAGTACCCTACATTTGGAAATGAAATTAGAAATCTGAGACTAGGCTTGTGCACAGATGGAATGAATCCATACCGAACCCTCAGTAGCACACATAGTTCATGGCCTGTTTTATTGGTAATTTACAACCTCTCTCCTGAAGTTTGTATGAAGCGCAAATATGTCATGTTGAGTATCATGATCTCTGGTCCAAAGAAACCCGGAAATGATATTGACGTATACTTGTCACCGCTAATTGATGATTTGAAACTATTATGGGCTGATGGTATTAGGGTGTATGATTCTTATAAAATGGAATATTTTCAACTACATGCAGTGCTTCTATTCACTATAAATGACTTCCCAGCATATGGAAATTTGTCTGGATACAGTGTTAAAGGGCATAAAGCATGTCCAATTTGCGAACAACAGACGTCATATTGTCAATTGCATCATGGGAGTAAAACAGTGTACATGGGTCATCGAAAGTTTTTGCCTATGGATCACCCTTATAGAAGACTAAAAAAGGCATTCAATGGCTCACAAAAATTTGATACTGCTCCTCAACCTTTGTCCCCAGAATTGTATTTTGAGAGGGTGAAAAACCTTGATGTGACATTGGGAAAGACACAGAAATCTGGTAATGATAGACATATTTGGAAGAAAAGGTCAATATTTTTTGAGCTACCATATTGGAGGTATCATGAAGTCAAACATAATATTGATGTCATGCACGTGGAGAAGAATATCTGTGATTCTTTGATCGGAACATTGCTAGATATTAAAGGAAAGACAAAAGATGGGTTGAATGCAAGGTTAGACCTACTGTCAATGGGAATACGTTTGGAGTTAGCTCCCACTCCTAAAGGAAGACGAACATTTCTTCCCCCGGCTTGTCATACATTATCGAAGAGGGAGAAAAGTATCTTCTGTCAGTGTCTTCATGATATCAAAGTGCCTCAAGGTTATTCTTCAAATGTAAAAAATTTTGTCTCATTGAATGACTTGAAGTTGATAGGTATGAAATCACATGATTGTCACGTCATGATGCAACAAATTCTACCAGTTGCACTGCATGGAATATTGCCCATCCGTGTCAGAAAGACTATAATGAGGTTGTGTTATTTTTTCAATTCAATTTGCAACAAGGCGATTGATGTGAATGCTTTGAACATTTTGGAAAAGGATGCAATTTTTATACTTTGTCATTTGGAAATGTATTTTCCTCCAACTTTTTTTGATATGATGGTGCATTTAATGATTCATCTGGTTCGAGAAATAAGGCTTTGTGGACCTGTATATCTTCGTTCGATGTATCCTTTTGAAAGGTATATGAAAATATTAAAGGGATATGTTAAAAATCCATATCGACCTGAAGCCTCCATTATTGAAAAGTATATTTCTGAGGAGGTATCAGAGTTTTGTACGAGCTATTTGGCTACGGCGCAACACATAGGTTTGCCTCCATCTCGCCATGAACGGGTTAATAATGAGGGAAAGGGGATTCGTGGCTTGAAAGTCAAATCACTGTCAGCTGAACATATGAAGAAGTTAGAATCATACATCTTGAATAACATAGCTGATGTTCAACCGTATATCACATTGCATATTAATGAGTTGAAACAATGTCATCCAAAGAAGAAAGAAATGTGGATTTTGAATGAGCACAACAAAACTTTTTTTCCATGGTTTAAAAAGACCTTGCTTGGTAGATCAGATGTATCAGAGACATTAAAATGGATAGTGGGTGGTCCATCTTTAAATGTGATAACATGGTCCGCTTATGACATTAATGGCTATACATTTCATACGAAAACTCAGGACAACAGAAGTGCAGTTCAGAGTAGTGGTGTATTGGTGTTTGCAGAAGCAATGCATTTTTCGAGTGCTAAGGACAGAAACCCAATTTCGGCATCAAGTGCATATTATGGAGTGATTGAAGACATATGGGAGGCTGATTACTTTAAAATTAAAGTTCCCGTTTTTAACTGTAAATGGTTTATCGGTAACAACAGTGTCAGACACGATGAATTTGGAATGACACTTGTTAATCTGAATAGATTGGAAGACACAGCTGATTCTTTTATAATGGCAACACATGCCAAACAAATTTTCTATGTAGTAGATCAATCAGATATGCAGTGGGCTGTTGTTTTACAAGGGAAAAACCAATATGTTGGTGAGGATGAATTTGATGAAGATGCTGATTTATGTGAGATCCCTACTTCCATGGAAAGATTAACAGAACATAATGATGAGTATGTTGAAGACATGGTTTGTGCCATAAGGAACGATCACGACGAAGGAATTTGGGAAAACAATCCAACTGTACATTCCTAAAATTACAGGTAACACAAGTTTATTTCTTGTTTACATTTAGTTTTTTCATATAATGTTAGATACTGTAAATTTTTTACTTATTAAAACATGTATCAAACAAAAAAATAAAAACCGTAAAGAGGAGAAGTCCTGGGCGCACCGGCTGGACGGTGGTGGATCACCGGTTGGCCGGTGGTCCAGAACAAAGCTCTGTCTGGTCCACCGGCCGGCCGGTGCTGAGCCAGCGGCCGGCCGGTGTTGAGCCAGCGGCCGGCTGGTGGTTCAGACAGAGAGGAAGGCTCTCTGTCTGGTCCAGCGGCCGGCCGGTGGTCCAGACAGAGAGCCTTCCTCTCTGTCTGGAGCACCAGTGGCCGGCCGGTGATGAGCCAGCGGCCGGCCGGTGGTCCAGACAGAGAGGAAGGCTCTCTGTCTGGTCCACCGGCCGGCCGGTGGTGATCCAGCGGCCGGCCGGTGGTCCAGACAGAGGAAGGCTCTGGTCCACCGGTCGGCCGGTGGTGAGCCAGTGGCCGGCCGGTGGCACCAGGAAGTGGGCAAGTCTACTGCCTGGGTCCTCCGGCTAGCCGGTGAGCTCACACCGGAGGACCGGTGAACTCAGTGAGTCCACTTTTCAGCTTTCTTGGGCCAACTCCTTGGCAACCTTTTTCCTGTGTTTACCATGTTTATCATTGTTTAACATGCTTACCATATTACCAATGTTTACTATTATGTAATTTAGTACACTTTTCTATTTGTGAACTAATGTTTTTTTTTTGATTTGAAGGAAAATGACAGATCAATCAGTTGATCAGCCACATGATTCTAGAGATGAGCATATTTGTCATACATCTGGGGAGGAACATTCACATGCTCCTATTACGAAAAAGAGTTCAAAGGTTGGTAAGCGTGGGTGCACACGTTTACCAAAATTATCACTTTCCCGTATGAAGGAGGAGAGGATAGTCGTGGAGTTTGATGATGATGATCTTCCTAGAGGTCCAAATGCTAAAGATTTTAAGGGTTTTGTAGCAACTCAGGCTAAGAGCAAAGTAAACATTCTCTATGATGATTGGAGAAGTGTGGATAAGGCGATAATTTCTCAGCTGTGGGAGACCATTTTGGTAATATCTTTTTCTATTGTTTGAATGTTCTTTAAATGTTTCTAGTATATATAATATTTTTAACCTCTTTTTTATCAGATGACATTTGATATTCCTGACACTGGAGGAGTCAGGAAGAAATGCTTATCGTTGGCTGCTAGGAGATGGAGGGATTTCAAATCAACCCTCTCATCTGATTTCATTTATGGTCATAAAAGTCGTGAGAATCCATGTCTTATATATCCTTTTATAGATGAAGACACATGGAGACAATTTTTTGAAAGTAGAAGAAAAGAATCATTTTTGGTAAGGGCAATGTAAACTTTTATAAGCTTTCTTATATAAATGATCTTATTATTGTTTTGTTAATGATTACTTATTCTTAATTTACAGCAAACAAGGAAAGCTCATCAAGAGATCGAATCTAAAAATGTATACCCTCATAGTTTATCTCTGGGAGGGTATGAATTATTGGAAGAACAAATGATGGCAGAAAAATTTCAACAACTAAGAGCTGAGTCTTCAATCTCTGGAGAGGTGGCCCCTCCATCCCCTCCATCTAGACATTAGAAATGGAAAAGAGCTTGGAAGGGCAAAAAAGGACAATATCTTTCGGAAGAATCGAGACTCGTAGTTGAGAGGATTGTAAGATATCTATTTTATTTATTTGAGTTTACTATTTTCGTCATATATTTCCAATCATTATAGAAATGTTCAATTAATTATTACAGGACTCTCTTGAGGAGCAGAGTTCACAGGGGACATTTACACCATCTGGGAGGGAAGATATTTTATATGTGGCATTGGGAAAGCCCGAACATCCTGGCCGTGTAAGAGGATATCCGGCAGGTGTATCGGTAAGAAAAGTGTTGCCACGTTCCTCAACTTCTAACGTTGAGGGAGTTTATAAAAAAAATAGAATCCTTGGAGGCTGAAGTCCATAATATTAATGCGACAATGGAGGACAAGATTAGAGCATCAGTGCAGTTAATGTTTGCAGACTTGCAAAGACAATTTCAGGGTGCAGCTCCCACTCCACCTCTCCCAGTAGCTCCCACTCCCCCACCTCAGCATGCGGACCCCATTTTTGATCCTCCTCCTCCGCCGTAGCTACCTACTTATTGTGAGTTGTATGTTGATGATCCTCAACATCATATAGTTGCATATGGGATGGTATATTGTATAGGAGATACAGTTCATCATCAAAAGTTAGAGGTAGAGAATCAGAGGGTCACTGTACATGATATTATAGATAGATCAGCTCGGATACCATTACCTAAAGATGAGGTTACGACAGTTGGACATAGTATCAGCCATTTTTTACTTTGGCCATCCAGACTTCTTCGACTCATTACCATAGAGGTATGGATGCTATATCTTTTATTTTATATTTTTATTAATGTTTTATCATTTGAAAACTAATATATTTTTCAATTTATTTTTACAGGAACACTTCAAAGGTAAAGAAATACTGTATAGACAACAACAAAGACAGATAGCTATGACATCAGATGCAGATACTAGCAGTCTTGACAAATTGTCAAGATATTCAAATTTGTTGGCGGATCATTATGACTTTACAATGGAAGCTCATGTCTGTGGACGTGAACTATGTGTGGGGATTATGAAAACTGATATCATGGAGTTTGTCACTGGAGATAAGTTGGGCATCAACGTGGTGGAAATTTTTATCATGTAAGTCTTAACACCTTTTCCTTGGGTTATATTTATTAAACATGTATACTTATGTCTGCTTTGTATTAGGTATCTGTATAAAATTTGTGAGAGGAATGAGCTGACAGATGTATATGGATTCGTGGACCCACAATTGATTTCCCCTGAAGCATGTGCATTGGATGAGGAACAAAGAATACTTTATATTGCTGATAGATTTGAAAAGAATGTAATCACACAGTGTTGGATGATGCCTTTTTGTGAGAGGTATGAAACACATCCCTCTCAAAGAGGTAATTATCTTTTAACATAAAAAACCACTAACGTTAAATTTCCTTTTATCAGGGATCATTGGATGTTAGGGGTTTTTTGCCCTAGGGAGAAAACACTTTATTGGATATGCTCTCTCCATGATGATGTGCGAGAAAGTTTTAAGAATATATTGGAAACGTAAGTTTCAATTTCACAATAGTTTTATATATTATAATGAATTTTAAATTTACCCCATTCGTATTATTTTCAAACAGGGCATGGGTCCACTTTCGAAAAAGCGCAAAGAAAAGGAATTTCAAGATCAAATATGTACATGCGAAGGTAAATATCCATTTATAATTAGTACATTTTGATTTATTACATAAAAATAATATATTGAATTTACACTCATTCAAACAGAAATGTCATGAGCAACAAGGCATCATCGAATGCGGATATTACATGTTAAGATTTATGTATGAAATAATAACAACTGGGACAGTTCTGAGTTTTGACCTGGTAAGATTTCCTCTTTCTCATAATATTTAAATTTGATTTATTCATTATACACGTTGACTACTATCCTTTTCCTTTGTATCTTTTTGATGACCCTCAACCCTTTACTGCTGAAGATATCAAACACTTACAAGTGGAGTGGTCAAATTATTTTACAGGTTTGATTGAATTTTAGTTGTTTGTAATGTAAAATGTAATTTTGAATATTGTCAATGTAATTGTGTATTTCGTAGTCGTTTAGGTTGGATTTAGTTTTTTTTGAAGTTGACAGTGTAAGTTTTGAATGTTATATAAGTGAATGTTTAATTTTTCTCTACTTCTTGTTTTGGTCTACTTTTGATGGTTTTTCTGGTCGGGATTTTGGTATGGGGGGGAGAGGTTCCAAGGGGGTGGGTGGGTGTTTGGGGGGTGTCCAAGGGATATGGGAGGGGTGTCCAAGTTGTGTTTGGGGCTGTCCTAGGGGTCGGGGGGGTGTAAATGAGGTGGGAGTTCTGTCCAAGGGGCCGGTTGGGTGTAAATGAGGGTGGGGGGGCTGTCCAAGGGGTGGGGGGTGTCCAAGGGGTGGGGGGTGTCCAAGGGATATGGGAGTGGTGTCCAAGGTGTCTATGAGTTCTGTCCAAGGGGCCGGTTGGGTGTAAATGAGGGTGGGGGGGGGGGGGGCTGTCCAAGGGGTGGGGGTGTCCAAGGGGTGGGGGTGTCCAAGGGATATGGGAGGGGTGTCCAAGGGGTGTTTGGGGCTGTCCAAGGGCTCGGGGGGTGTCCAGGGGTCGGGGGGGTGTCCAAGGGGTCTGGGAGGGCTGTCAAGGTGTGGGGGGGTGTCCAATGGGTGTTTGAGGCTGTACTAGGGGTCTTGGGGTTGTAAATGAGGGTGGGGGGCTGTCCAAGGGGTGGGGGGTGTCCAAGGGGTGGAGGGTGTCCAAGGGATATGGGAGGGGTGTCCAATGGGTGTTTGAGGTTGTACTAGGGGTCGTGGGGGTGTAAATGAGGGTGGGGGGGGTGTCCAAGGGGTGGGGGTGTCCAAGGGTT
The DNA here is from genome assembly GCA_963277665.1 of Viscum album. Lineage (NCBI taxonomy): Eukaryota > Viridiplantae > Streptophyta > Magnoliopsida > Santalales > Viscaceae > Viscum > Viscum album. The sequence continues at coordinate 1,005,052,992 of OY728158.1, read as the reverse complement.
GTGGTGGGGCTCCAATGTGGTGGGGGAGGGCTGGCCAGGTTGTTAGGTGGGTATAGATGAGGGTGGGGTTCAGTTGGGGCTTGGGGGAGGGCTGGCATGGTTATTTTTGTTTGGTTTCTGGTTGCTTTTTGGTGAGAGCAGTGCAATTATTTAAAAAAAAAATTTCTTTCACGTCGGTTATTTTCTAACCGACGTGGTAAATAAATCGGTAGGGGGTTATCACGTCGGTTTTTTCTAGAACCGACGTGATAAACCGTTCCCGGGGCTTTTATCACGTCGGTTCTTAATATAACCGACGTGCTAAAAGGCCTGGGAATCGATTTACCACGTCGGTTATTGGATAACCGACGTGCTAAAACGTTTCCCAGGCCTTTTTATCACGTCGGTTATTTAAGAAACCGACGTGATAATAGGCCCGGGGAAGGGTTTATCACGTCGGTTATGACATAACCGACGTGATAAACGATATCCCAGGCGTTTTATCACGTCGGTTTAGGGAATAAACGACGTGATAAAGCCCCCCCGCGCATATTTATCTCGTCGGTTATTATATGAACCGACGTGATAACCACCGTGATGTTAGGGATATTACGTCGGGTTTTAAATAACCGACGTAAAAAATGTTATTTATAACGTCGTCCGTATTAACGTCGCCTAAAAACCGACGTAAATAATAAAAAATAACCAACGTAAAAAATGTTTTCTGCACTAGTGTTCGTTAATTTTGGGATTATGATTAACAAAAGTCCAGTGAAATACATATAATAATACTAAGAAAAAGAAGTCATTCTTAATTTTTTATAATTAAAGGGTAATTATTTTATTTATAAATAAATCCCTATTTTGATCGTAAATGTGGATGGGGTTCTATCCCAAATGTACCTAGGAGTAACCACTCTAACAATGTTTGTTAGGCCTGACATAGTGTAACCTAGTACACACCAACAGACTTTATTGTGCACGTGGTTTGACACACCAAAGGTATATTCCTTTATAAATTCATAATCATATTATGAATCATTATTATGGGTATACCAAATTCAGATTATAGTATTTTTTAACATATGGTTAATGGATAACATAGATTGAATCCCAAAAATAGAAAATTTAAGAAATAAATTTAATTTATATGTTATCCCTTTAATGTATTGGGATTCCAATTATGTGTTTAATAGTTTGAAAATACTAATATGTATGTCTATATTGGCTAAAGAAGAACCAAAATAAAAATTTAAAATTTAGTGTTATCATTCATATTTTGATGCATTCTTCCATATCATGATTATTTTATTAGAATAATGAAAACACCACCATAGTTAATGGAAGTGGAAATATCAATGAAAACAAAAAATTGTGAAATTATTGAATCTCGAGTATATATCTCAACCATATCAAAACTTATGGGATGAAATTAAATTTAAACATTCCATACTCTTTTTTTTAATTTGATAACATTTTGGCGATGGAATGTCTTTAGTTATATAGAGATAACATAAATATCCATGGGATGTAAATATCTATACATTTTTCAAATCAACCCCTAGTTTTTTACAAATGAAATGAGGTGGATGAATAAAATTTAGACCCAGTATATAAATCATGGTTGTTTTTTCCTCTGAGAATGTCTGTCTTGATTAAATGATTCATTCTAAGGAATGACTTATCCTTGAAGATATTATTATTGCGAGGTAATACACAGATGTTTTTCCAAATGATTTTTACTATCATTAACTTAAGTGATAATTTTAATTTTCAATCGATATTATACCTGGGGTATTTCATTTCGATAAGACTCTGTATTGAATGTCTATTTTATAACCTGAGGAAACGGAGACACAACTATAGGGGAATATAGATAATGTGTTCATATTCCCAATTGTTTCACTGTTGGGTACAATAGTATTATTTACCCAGATAAAGGATGGTTCCATGCACCATTTAATCAATTATCATCAACTTAACAAGATCTCAATAAATAATAGGTATCCACTCCCACCGATTGATTACTTATTCTATCAGCTTTGTGGAGAACAATATTTATCTAAGGTGGATTTTTGTTTGGCATATTTTCATGTAAGGGTGATGAAGGAAGATATCACTAATACCTATTTTGAATATGGTATGGGTACCAAGGGTTCATTGTGATGCCTTTTAGGACCCCTAAATCTCAAAAAAAAATTATGGACTTGGTGAATATAGTATTTAGTGATTATATTTAAATAATCGGTAGTCTTTACAGATGACACTATAATATAATCCCAAACTAAGTTGGAGCATGATGTGCATCTGAGTACTGTGCTAATGACCTTATAAAAGGAAACACGTTATTCCAAGTACATAAAATGTTAATTTTGAATGAATTAAATCTCATTCATGGGGAATATAATAACAAGAATTGAGATATATGTGGAACATTAAAATATATCATCAATTAAAGGATGATCAAGGTCAATCTTTGTGACATTTATTCATAGTTTACATGAATTTCAGATGTAATTTGGTCAATTTGTGATAAATTTCTAATGACTATCATACCATATATCCAAGATATCTCATAATGGAATCATGTTATATTGGAACAATTAATTCAAATAAGGGCTGAGCGTATGATTCAAGGTATTTGATACATCATGAGTAGAACTACCCAATGTATTATGCAATGTTGTCTACAGTCGTATTTTTATTGAAAATAAGGAGAAATTATCTCTTTGGTGAGAAGTGTGAAATATATATAGGTAAAAAAAATCTCATGTATATATTCACGTAGATATTGCATAATATGGGCCAATGATAATGTTTAAGGATGATCAACGAATATGAATTCTCAATTCACTACCATCATAGGAAAGAGAATAAAGTGGAGGATTCTCTAAGAAGGATGGATCAAATAATTCTATCTTTGGTGAGAATTGATAGGAATATGATCATATTAAATTTAAAAAATATTTACAAGGTGATCATAAAGGAAAAAAATCATCAAAACTTTTGAAAATTATATCTAAACCATTTCTTCTAGTAAGGCTAAATGATTTTCCTAAAGGTGATTTGGGAATTCAAAAGAAATTGAAAACATAAAGAAAGGTAAATAATCATAGTTCAATGCAAATAAAAAAGGAGAGGTGATATTTGAGGCATGACTATGGTTAATATAAAGACCCAGAATTTCTATGCAATATTTTTTAATATAAGGGAATTTTACGAGTCCGTGAAAATTGACAGTGCGTGATTCTGGTCCCAGTGTGCCTAGAATGAAAATCTGAACCTTTTTTCAGCTACGTTTAGTAAATGTGTGAGAGGGTTTTTGAAAATTTCTAACTAGTGCTTAGAATTAAAATCTGAAGGCACCATTTAACTCACAGCGATGGTATTCGCTAAAGGAGAACATCACCTCGACTGTAGTAGTTTGGGGGTGAAACTTTGATTTTGTGTTTTTTGTGGAAGAATAAAATAAAATAAGAATTATTAACATTTTTATTATTGTTGAAAACTTCCAAGTGATGTTATAGATGGGGGACCACCGAGCCCAAAACATCCCAATTAGAATTTGAGGGTCGTGACCAGCCAACCCCCCTAACTTTTTCTTTAATGGGGGGAGCCTTTTGAACTCCCTCATAAATGAGGGAGGTGACCTTTGATATCCTCCCACTTTAATGGTCCCAACCACAACAATTAATTAATTATTCAAATTTGAATGTATGCCAAAAAAACTAAATAGAATACATATTCTATTATATTGGGATTTGATTTTTGGTGGAATTTGGGAAAGGGAGAAGCTTTGGAGAATCATGGAGAAACTCATCCTACAACGATGAATGCCAATGAAGAACTCTTCTCCTTCAACGAATATTTATCCAAAATTTGTCAAAGGATCTCTAATGATAAAGATACTAACGATTGAGGAAACACCGTCATCACTGAATTCATCTTTTTCCTCTCCTCACTGACGCCGTTGGAGGAGATTGTTTTGGGATTGACAAATTCCAATCTGTCTCAATCATGGACAATCATCAACAAACCTTCGAGGTACGGGTGTGTTTTAATTTGATCAATTTTAAATTCCATCTTGCATAGAATCATCTTATTTGATCCATATAAACCTTCCCTAACGCGGAGGGTGTGTACCAAACAAACATGGCCTGACCCCTCTAGAATTCTAGTGGATCTTTTGTGTGATCTTCGCAATGGTGACAGTGACTGGTGCCAGGGGTTGGCAACGGTGGAACTAGAAAACCGTGAATAGGCCAAAAAAAGGGCAGTAGGTAAAGCTGGCCATAAACGAAGGCACGATGCCCCACTGCCCACAGCCCTCCATCATTCATCGGCCTCTTCTGCCCACTGCGCTCCACCACCCCATGACATCAACCGTTCATAGACACTACCGCTCGGGGCCTCTAGCATCCGCGGCCAGCGCCACCCGCAGACTCTACTTTCCACGGCCACCGCAGCCTGCAACATCTGCCATCTGCAACCACCACCGCTCGCAGGGTCCGCGCCCTAGGGCACTCTGCACCCGAAGCCTCCACCATCTTGGCCTCGAGGCTACGCACCACCTGCCTCCTCCCGCGGCCTCGCACAGCCCGCAGCCACCCCAATCCTCGCCACGACCTCTTGCGGCCTACACGCTCATGACCCCGAGGCCTCGCACCGCCCGCGTCCTCCGGCTGCCTCACTTGGCAGCCGTGTGGCTAGGCTGCACCTCCCCACGTTCTCACGGCCCTCCACTACCCTGTTTCCCCCACAGCCTCACGCCGCACCACGACACCCGCCATCGCATGCCGCTCTACGACCTCCGCAGCCCCGCAGCCCCGCACGGCCTTCACGGCCCACATGGGCTCCGCGCCGCCCAACACGGGCCGAGGAAGTCCCAGCGGTCCTGACCGGATAGTGGGATCTGTTGAACCATGATTCTGGCCGGACCTAGTGGGTTAGTCCAGGTCGGTCGGACTAGGTCGGACCAGACCTAGACCCACTACAACCCATTTACGCTCTTTTGGCCAAAACATTGGCATCAGGCATCCGTTTGACGAACCCTCAATGATGTTGGAAACCTTTTAGTGAGATAGTACATTTTTGTATACCTTAAGGGTGATTTGGGTAATGTTGGAGTATGGTCGGGTTGGATTTAGCAAAAATCCAACCAAGCCCTTGGGACTTAATGGCTAATAACTCACAGACTGCGCGTCCGATTGACACATTGCCTATTGTGTTGAGACCATTATGACATAGCAGACTTTGTGGTACTTCTTTGTGGGACTTTTTGGTAGTCAGAGTATCGACCAGTGGCTCGATGAGAGGAACCTTTTGGAGAAAATAAGTTAGTAAGGGTTCTCTATAGCTAGTTGTGGAGTTGTACAAGGATCATGTGTGGTTCTAACGATGTACTAGATATTCACTTGGATCTTGTGTGGGTCTAAAGATATACCAACAGATCGTGTGTAGGTTAGCACTGAGTGATCCTGTGTTGGTCCGCACTGAGCGATTCTGTGTGTGTCAGCACCGAGCGATCTTGTGTGGGTGAGCACCTAGTGATCCTTTGTGGGTTAGCACCAAGTGATTCTGTGTGGGTCAGCACCTAGAGATCCTATTTCAGTCAGCACTGAGCGATCCTGTGTGGATCAGCACCGAGTGATCCTATGTGGGTCGGCACCAAGTGATCCTATGTGGGTCAGTAGCAGAGCCCCTTAACAGAGTAATATGATTCCATAGTTACATCTAATAATCTCTATTATTGTACTTAAGTTATACCGGGTGTGAGCTGAGTTTGTACCTTAGTGGTACTTTCCATCGTGGTAATACCTTGGTTGTATTCCTCTATGTGGCATACATGTGTGGTACTTACCATTGTGGTATTTCTTATTTTGTGGGATGGTTGAGCTTTGGGCTTTTCGGTTGGACCCTGTGTTTGGTCATGATTTAGATGGGTGTACATGATAACTTATGTATATGTATGGGAATATACCTATGTAGGGGTTATAGGTGACTTCAGGCTTTGTGGTTTATCCTTTGTAGATTTCTGAGACCTTGATGGTCTTGGGGTCCCAACTGAGTATCATTATACTCACCCATGCACGGGCTACGCGCGCACCCTATTGTGTTTAGTGGAGATGACAGACAATGTAGATTGAGGAAGAGAGTACCAAGAATGGAGGTATCTCATAGGCGGACATTAGACAAGGAAAACCATAGAGATGACTGTTTGTGAGCTATACCTACCATTCAGGTAGGATTCATGGTGGACGACCCAGTAGCTGCTTTCATTTTCTTCAGTTGTATTGTTTTTTAGTTGTACTTGTACATTTACTGTTGAACATGTATTCTGACACCTTTTTACTTTCAGAACTCTTTTTTCTATACAGTTGAATTGTTTTCATATATTGATGTGTGCTTGGATGCGTGTGTTTATAGTTTATAAAGGCAATGCCTTCTCGGTTTTAGGGAATAGGCCTTTCAGTTCTAGTCTCCATCCCCGAGCCTAAGGAAGGCGGGCTTTGGGAAGTCATGGAATGAGCCCCGGGGGACAGGTCGTGAAAAATTGGTATCAGAGGAGTCTATTCTACTGTATAAAATAACACCTTGATCTTTTTTATGTCAATAGTGTTAAGTGTATTGAGTATGGTAATCAGTTTAGGGAATCCAGTGCTGGTGTGGCGACCGACGTATCCATACACAAGGACCATGACTTCTGATTTCTAACTCAATGCACTTAATCCCTGACTACATGTGTGTTTTCAAGAGTTTTTTATGATATATTTGAGTCAGATAACCAGGAATAATTATTTAACTATGACGCACCTATTACTATTCTGGATGCCTACCTGTAGACAACCATATAAGATCCAGATATAGTATTCACTAATATTCCACTGAGCGATGAGGCCTCGGTGCAAGGCCCTCTTCCTATAGAGGCACTAGCAGAGGCGCCAGTGGTACCATTATCCAATTCGCCACTGATGCCACCAACTCTAGAAGAAGTGAGTGCATTTTCCTTGAGTGCATTTCATGATTTCCAGTGCCAGAAGCCACCCATGTTTAGGGGAGAGATGGACCCACAAACGGCTGAGGATTGGCAGGAGGCTATGGTGAGAGTCTTCTGACTAGTAGGGACACTATCTGATCTCATGGTGATCCTTGCCACCAGCCCTTTACAGGCACCAGTAGAAAGCTGGTGGAGCTTGATGCTCCTGGTTCAAGATGAGGTGATGCTTCATTGGAAAGACTTCGAGGGCCTGTTTTGGGTAGAGTTTGTCACATCGACTCTTCGTGTAGTGCACATATCAGAGCTTCTTCATCTGTAGTAGGGTAGCATGACTATGTCTTAATACTCAGCGAGGTTTTACGACCTCTCATGCTACATCACTAATATGGTGTGGGACCCATTGTTTAGGGCTCGGACCTACGACCAGGGACTCATATGATAGATCAAAGCTTCGATGATTTCTCTGAGCATCCTAAAACTGGAGGGGGTGTTAGAGAGAGACCTCTTAGTGTAGAGTTTTCTTATTGATAAGTCACCAGCAGCGAGACCCACCGCCGGACGTCACGTAGCAGAGTCCTCTACATCGAATAGTAGACATATGTCTTAGAGGTCCAAGAGGACCAAACTTATAGGTGTATGAATGCAATATTCAGTGTCAGTTGTGTGGGGCAGAGTTGACAGAGCCAGTCATGCCAGGAGTGGGAAGTGTTATGCATACGGTGGGAAGGGTCACATGGCTTGTGACTGTCTGACCCACCATACGTATGATCAGCAGACGGTCGAAGGACTGCCCAAGCAGGGACATAGGTTCGATCAACGAGGTCCGCAGGGATCAAGCTGACGTGAAAGAGGAGCTGGTCGTGCAACTGGCGGTGGGTGATGATTTGAGATGTTACCGCCACCACTTTTAGGTGGTCCACCCCGTCCATAGGAAGTAAGAGGATAGGGGAGAGCTCATCTCCAGGCAACTGAGGCCTCCAATCACGACGCTCTGGAGTTGATACAAGGTTCGATAAGTGTCTACTCCACATTATCTACATAACTTATAGACACATGTGCCAGTCATTATTTTATTGACACTGCCCTCGTTTGGAGCTCGTAGATTCTGATGGAGTCTTTGGCTCGATCCTTATAGTTGGAGACCTCTACAAGAGTGGATTTGATGATGGCTCACTTGTGCCAGCAGTGCAACCTTACTCTAGGAGGCCAGAGCTTCGGCTGGGATCTCCGCATAGTAGTGTTATGGTGTTACAATGTCATCTTGTGTATGGAAAGGTTATCTACAGTCCATGATCATATTGACTATATTAGGCGCAAAGTGTGGTGTGTCTTCATGGATGGGACTATTTTTACCTTCACCGGTGAGAAGGGAGCCTTTGTAGCACATGATGGACATACCTAGAGTAGAGTGCATCTGATCACTCATCAGTTGGCTATCCTTACCCTCAGAGCAGTTGTTGTGTAGATTCCGAGTTATCCTATAGTGGTGGCCCGGTATGAGGATGTCTTCCTTGATAATGTTTCGAATATATCTCCTCATAGATAGGTGGAAATTTATATTGAATTGTACCCCAGGACGACACCGATATCTACACCAGTGTATCAGGTGGCTCCCGTAGAGCTTTGTGAGCTATGGGTACAACTAGAGGACTTACAAGGGAAGAGATTCATTTGGCCCAGTGTTTCTCCTTGGGAAGCCCCAATTTCTATCAACAAGAAGGAAGATGGGAGCTTGAAACATTGTGTTGACAATCAGTGCTTGAACCAGGTGACCGTGAAGAACATGTTCCCACATACGAGGATTGACAACATTATTTACCAGGTGAAGAGAGTAAGGTGGTTCTCGAATATAAACCTCAGATTAGTCTGTCACCAGCTCATAGTATGAGATGAGGATGTCCAGAAGACCGCATTCAGATATCGGTATGACCATTACGTTTTCTTTGTTATTTTATTCGGTGTAACTAATGCTCCAGTAGTGTTCATGGGACTCATGAACATGATCTTTCATCCATACCTTGATCGCTTTGTACTAGTCTTAATCAACGACATTCTGATCTACTCAGCTATTGAGGAGAAGAATGCCTATCATTTGCAGGTAGTACTGGACACACTCTGAGAGCACCAACTTTATGGTATGCTCTCTAAGTGCATGTTTTGGATCTGAGATGTTCAGTTTCTCAGACATGTCATCTCAGAGGCTAGAGTTACCGTGGATCCAGCGAATTCTGAGGTGGTACTTGCTTGGGATCCACCCAAGAGTGTTACACATATACATAGTTTCCTGGGTTTGGATGGATACTACTAGAGATTTTTGACAGATTTATCCAGTGATGCAGCACTTTTATCAGTGTTGATGAAGAAAGGGAAACCCTTCATGTGGTCAGAGAGACTCCAGCTAAGTTTTCAAGTTCTGAGGAAGAGGCTGACTAGTGCCCCCATCTTTAGGATTTTAGAGGAGGGCATACGGTACATAGTCTATTGCGACACATCAGGGACTGGGCTCGGATTTTTCCTGATGTAGGATCTATCATTGATCGCATATGGTTCTTGAGATATGAGAAAACATGAGAAGAACTACGCTACCCATGAACTGGAGTTACCAGCAGTGTTATTTTCCTTGAAGTTGTGGTGACATTACTTGATGGGAGAGCATTTTACAGTGTTCACTGATCAAAAGAGTCTCATGTATATCTTCTCTCAGAAAGACCTGAACCTGAGACAATAAAATTGGCTTGAGTTCCTCCAGGACTATGACTTCGAGATAGTCTATACTCTTGGTAAGGGGAACTTTGTAGCAGATGCACTCATCAAAATATCTATTATACAACTTTTAGGTGAGGTGATGGAGAAATTATCCACTTTGCAGATATCCTTTGTGGATCAAGATGGAGTATCTTTTATTAAGTCGCTTATAGTCACTCCCCCACATCTTTAGCGAGTCACAGAGGCGTAGTGTGGGGACACTGACTAAGAGGCACGAAGTGCTCAGATATCCACAGGACATGCACCTAATAGATTTTTTGAAGGTGGGGAGAACATCCTCCTCCTCAGAGGATGTACCATGGTACATGTGTCACTTCAAGAGGATGTGTTGAGAGATTCCCACACATCCCCTCTAGAGGTACATACATGAGTGGTGAAGATATTCCAGGATCTCTGACGACAGAATTGGTGGCGAGGAATTATTAACGCAGTATCAGAGCTGGAATCTTGGTGCCTCACTTGTTAGAAAGTGAAGGTGGAGCATCAGGTACCAGCAAGCTTTGTTCAGCCTTTGGAGGTCCCAGAGTGGAAGTGGTATGGAATATCTATGGACTTCGTGATAGGACATCCCCATACATCCAGAGGTCATGATTCTATCTGGGTGATCGTCGACCAACTCACTATGTCAGCCCACTTCCTACCGATCAGATAGTAGGGTTCATTAGAGATCATGGAATTCCTCTATGTTCATGATATTGTGTGACTACATGGTGTACAATCTATGATTTTCTCTCATCATGAAGCATGTTTTACTTCCTAGATACAGAAGGGGTTGTAGGAGGCTTTCGGGATTTAGCTCCATTTGAGCACTACCTTCCATCCTCATGTGGATGGCCAGATAGAGCAGAACATTTAGACCCTCGAGTACATACTGCTTGCTTGAATCCTTGACTTCAGTCGCAACTGGGAAGATCACTTTACATTGGTGGAGTTTTCATACAACAAAAGCTGTCACTCCAACATTGGGATGGAACCTTTTGAGGCATTGTATGGGCGACATTGCAGATCACATTTGCGCCAGACTGACCCAGGGGAGTCAGCACTAGTGGGACCATAGATGGTACAGGCTACAACAGAGAAAGTGCAGATCATCCAGGAGCAGATGAAGACTACATAGAGTAGGTAAAAGTCATATTCTAACAGGACACATAGACCACTAGAGTTTGAGGATGGTGACCACATCTATCCACAGGTCTCACCCCGATGAGGTTTACAAAGATTTGGCCAAGGCGGAATGTTATCTCTGAGGATCATCGGAACTTTTTAGATCCTCAGCAGAGTTGGCGAGGTGACATACCACTTAGCTCTTCCACCTTAGTTTCACCGGGTGCATGGCGTCTTCCACGTATCCCAACTGAGGAGAATCGTGTAGGATTCTTCTCAGATCATCGACCATGAAGAGCTGGACATCGATTATGGGGTAACTTTTTTGGTGGTTCCAATTGAGATTGAGGATCGACAAGAGTGGGTCCATTGTGGTCATTCGATACCTATAGTGCATTTACGTTTGTAGCATGGGAACCTCTAGGAGTGCACATGGGAGCGGTATGCTCAGATTCGTGCTCAATACACTCACTTGTTTCTTTAGTTTTGTGATATGGATTTCAGGAACACAAAGCCCTGAGGTGGGGAGAATGCAACAACCCAGAATTTCCATGTAATTTTTTTAATAAATGGATCTTTTACAAGTCCACAAAAATTGACGGTGTGTGATTCCGAGGCCCGGTGTGCCGGGAATGAATTTCTGAACATTTTAATGGGTACGTTTAGTAAACTTTTGAGTAGGTTTTTGTAACTATTGAACCCATGCTCAGAATTGAAATCTGAGGGCACCGTTGTACTCGCAGCACCGATATTCACTTAAGTAGACCATCACCTTAACCGCAGTAGGTTGGGGGTGAAAGTTAGATTTTGGGTTTTTCCTAGAAGAATAAAATAATATAAAAATGATTAACATTTTTATTTTTTGTTGAAACCTTACCTGTCAGGTAATGGAGGTGGGGACCAACGAGCCTAAAACCTCCCAAATTGAATTTGATGGTGGGGACCACCCAAACTCCCCAAACTCCTTTAATGGGAGTAGTGTCTTGAACTCCCTCTTTAATGAGTGAGGTGACCTTCGGTATCCTCCCACATTAATGGTGCAAACCACATCAATTAATTTATAAAGATAATTTTAATTTATGCCACAAATGAAATAGATACCATATTCTATTATTTTAGGATTTCATTTTTGGGGGAATTGGGTAAAGGGAGAACCTTTGGAGAATTTTGGTGAAACTCATCTGTCAACGATTAATGCAAATGAAGAACTCTTCTCCTTCGACAAATCTTACTCCATACTTCTTCAAAGGATCTCCAATGACAACGAACCGACGATTGAGGAAATTCCGTTGTCACTGAATTCATCTTTTTTACTCTCCTCACCAACACCGTTGGAGGAGACTTATTTTGGGATCGAAAAATGTCAATCTGTATCAATGTCAGACAATCTTCAAGAAACCTTCGAGGTAGGGGTGTGATTTAATTTGATCAAAATCAAATTCCCTCTTACATTGAATCATCTTCCTTGAGCTGTTTGCTACCTCCATAACATGGAGGGTACGTGCCAAACAAACATGGCCTGAACCCTCCAAAAATCATGTGGATCTTTTGTTTGATCTTTGCAATGGTCACGGCAACTGGTGCCGGCAGTTGGCACTGGTGGAACTCGAGAACGGCGATGAAGGTGATGAAAGAAGTGTAGTTGGTCAAGCTAGCCGCTGGCGAAGGCATTAAGACCCGTCGTCCGTAGTACCCCACTGGATCGCGGCCCCCGCTGTCCGCAGCCGCGACCGCTTTTCACCCCAGATGTTTGTGGTCGCGGTTGCTCATGGCCCCCACCGTATGCAGCCTCCTCCATCCGCGGCCCTGGCCGCCCGCCGCCACCCACGGCCGCTGCCTTCCGCGGACCCGCCACCCGCGACCCCCGCTGTCTGCAGCCTCAGACATCCGAGGCCCCGACCACCCGCAACCTCTGCCATCTCAGGCCTTCGTCGTTCGTGGCCACCGCCACCCGGGGCTTCCGCTGTCCACGGCCCCAACACCACGGCCTCCGCCGTCTACGGCAGCCGACGCCCTCGTCCTACCACGTCCGCAGCCCTCGCCGCCCGCGGCCTACCCCATCCACGGCCCCCTTCGCTCGCGGCCTACACCATTCGTGGCCACCGCCGCCTGCACCCTCCGCCCCCTGTGGCCTTCAGTCCCCATGACACACCACGCCCGTGGACACCACCATCGCGACCCTTTGGCCTTGCGCCACCCGTGGCCTCTCGCGGCCACGCCGCACCATCTCGAGGCCTCGCTCACCACCATGAGGCCTCGCCACACTGCCCCGAGGCCATGTCATGCCGCCCTGTGGCCTCGTGGCCCTACGTGGCCCTCCGACACCCTGCGGAACCCACAAACTCGTGCCTCCCCATGACACCCATGGCTTCACGCCGCTTCGCGGCCTCCGCTAAACCGCATCCCCCGCAGCCACCGACGACCTTCACGGCACACGCGGCCTTCATTATAGGTTGGCCGCTAGGCTGAGCCGCCCAGAGTGGGCTGGGCAAGTCCCAGTGAGTTGGTCCATGTCGACCCAAACTGTGTCGGCCTAGGTCAGTCCGACCGGGTTGGCCCGAACTCGGACCCACTATGACTCATTTACACTCTTTTGGCATAACTTGGACACTGTGTGTCTGTTTGACGAACTGTCAGTGGATCATGAAACCTTAGAGCGATATGGTCCCTTTGAATATACCCCATTAGTGTTTTTCAAAAAAATTTAGTACATTCTGGTTGGATCGAGCATGAATCCAACTAGGGCCTCAGGACTAAAAAGATATTAAGTCACAGAACGGGTGTCCGATTGACACACTGTCTGTTGCATTGAGACCCCTAAGACGTGGTAGACCGCTGAGATAATTTTTCGTGGGCCTTCGTGGTAGTTGGAGTATCATCCAGTGTCTTGAGGAGAGGACCCTTTCAGAGACATGAAAGCTTTGTGTGGGAACCCTGTAGCTTGTTGTGGAGTTGTTTTAGAATCCCATGTGGGTCTAAAGACATAACGGGGATGTACTAAATTCTTGTTTGGGTATGAAGATGTACTGGAGATGCACTAGGATTGTGTGTGGGTATGAAGACTTACTGGAGATGTACTAGGATTCTGTGTGGGTCTGACGATGTACCAAGTGATCCTATGCGGGTCAGCACTGAGCGATCCTGTGTAGGTCAGCACTGAGCGATCCTCTATGGGTCAGCACTGAGCAATCCTATCTGGGTCAGCACCTAATAATCATATGTGGTTAACCACTGAGCAATCTTGTGTGGGTCAACACCTATGGGTCCGGTGTGGGTATTCAACGAGTAATCCTCTATGGGTCATCATTGAGCGATCTCGTGTGGATTAGCACCGAGTGATCTTGTGTGGGTCAGCAGCTGAGCCTCTTAATAGAGTAATATGATTCAGTAGTTACATCTACTCATCTCTACTACTGTACATAGGTTACACCTGGTGTGAGCTGAGTTCGTACCTAAGAGGCACTTTCTTTCATCTTAATACCTTGGTGGTATTCATCGATGTGGTGTACCTATATAGTACATACCTTCATGGTATTTATTCCTTTGTGGAACAGTTGAGATTTGGGATTTTGGGTTGGACCCTGTGTTTCCTCCTGATTGAGATGGGTATTCTTGATAAATTAGCTATATATATGGGCATATATCTAAGTAGGGTTGATAGTTGACTTCATGCTTTGTAGTTTATCCTTTGTGCATTTGTGAAACTTTGAGGGTCTTGGGGTCCCAAATGAGTATCATTATACTCACCCATGCACGGGCTATACCTGCACCTTATTGTGTTTGGTTCAAATGATAGACGTTGTTTATAATGGAAAGAGTACCAAGACTATAGGTATCTCAGAGGTGGACATTATACAAGGAGAACCACCGAGATGGATGTTCATGAGTTGTACCTACCCTACAGGTATGATTCATGGTGGACGACCCTGTAGCTTCATTCCTTTTCTTCAGTTGTATTGTTTTTTAGTTGTACATGTACCTTTACTATTAGGCTTGTATTCTAGCCCCGTTTTACATTCAACACTATTTTTTCTATATAATTTACTTGTGTTCGTATCTTTTTCTATTCTTGGTTGCATGTGTTTATAGGTTATAAAGGAAATGACTTCTTGGTTTTAGGGAATATGACTTTTGGTACTAGTCGCCAGCCCCTGGCCTATGGAAGGCGTGTTTGGGGTAGTCCCGACATGGGCCCCGAGGGATGGGTTGCGAGAATTACAATCAAATAATGAGTGAAATATGGAACTGATTGATGATTCATATAGTTCAAATATCACCATTAATCCCGGAAGCACAAAAATGTATCGAGATCTCCGAGGGAAATTTTGGTTAGATAATATGAAGAAATAGACCATTGTATATACATAAATGAGCCTATAATATCAACAATTGAAGGCTAAAAGGAGGACGTCTAAGGGGGTGATGCAACTACTAACCATACCAACATGGAAATGGGAAAAAATTACCATGGACATTGTTACAGGTCTTCTGAAGAGAACAATTGGGATATTTCTACATTGGTAGTTTTCAATTTATAAAAAATACTGCAAACATAATTATGATTATAGATGATTTATCACTGAATCAAAATTCATGGGTATACATAAGATAAGTATTAGGGAAACATATAGTACCCCTATCAATTGTGTTTCATATTGATTTAATATTTACCTCTATGATCAGGAAGTGTATCCATCATGATATGAAAAATGAGAAGAGTTTCATCACAGCATATCACCCTCAATCTAATGGACACTCTAAGAGGACTAACCAGTCTTTAGAAGACATTTTGATATCACGCTCAATTGAATTCAAATGAATATGGGACTAACATCTTCCGCTAGTCGAGTCCCCTTATAGCAACAATTACAAATCAAGAATCCAAATGGATCCCTACAAATCCAATTATGTGAAGAGGTGATGAAAACCTTCATATTGGGATGAATTATGTGAACAAAAACAGATAGGTCGGAATTTTTTTTTGGAAATGGTGGAAAAGGATATGACCATTCAGTATCAAATGAAGGATGATTAGAGTAACAAAAGAACAACAAAGACAATCGTCGACGAGATCTAGATGTTCATATTTGAGACATGGTATTCCTCTACAAGTCTGAGTGTAAGACTTTTTTCAGGATTATGAAGTAGGGAACACTTAGTAAAATATATATAAGATCCTTTGATATCCTTGATTTCATCGTAGTGGTGTCATATTGAAAATCATAACCTCCTAACATATCTCAAGTACATGTTGTATTCCTTGTATTTCTGTTGAGATAATACATTCCAAACCCCTATCATGTACACAATCTATAGGGTGTACCATTGGGTAATGATATCCAATATGAGGAGGATACAATGAAGATCTTAGAATGTAGAGAAAATGTTCTACTAAAAAGACAATGCACACAGTCCACGGTTGTGGAGAAAACACAAGACTGAAGAAGAGGCAAGGAATCCAGATGAGGTGATGAAATAGAGTTAACCTCAGCTATTTTTGGGTGTAAAATAAAAATTTCTATAGTGAAATTTCTTAAGGGTGGATGAAAATAAAAACCCAAAATATTATAAACAAAATTACAATTTGTTAATTAAAATTATTATTATATAATTTGGTTATATAAAACAAATACATAAATTTTATTATATTAAATTTTATTTGGATGACCATTACATATCATTACCTTTGATAATATAGTCATTGAATAGTGATTGTCATATTAGAATAAATATTGTTATTTAGAAAATCAAAATGTCAAAAATAAAAAACTTATGGCCTAAACTAGTTATATCATACCCTATTAAGCACATCTATTAAAGATTCAATGGGATATGACATCACATGGATTTTCCCTTAACCAATCACAATACAACATCCAAAAAATAATCATGAGTAAAATAGTTTATGGGAGATGTTCATCCTCATCTATATCACAAGTCAAACCATGTTCGTCAAACCAGCCCATGAAACTTCCATCATCACAGACATTAATTGTAAAAAGTTTGCAAGAATATTAAAGGGATATGTATCAATATCATAAAAATATTATTTTTAAATTATTTTTTATATAATAATGAATATAGTTTAATCATATTATTCTAACATTATAAATAATTTTTAGTTTGATACAAATACTATTTTTTAATATTTATATTTAATTAATGAATTCAATTTATTTCATTAATTTATATTGAAAAAAATAATATTATAATAAAATTTTATTATTATATTATGATTATTAAATATAAATGAAAGTACAATTTTGATAAATTCAAATTTATTTTTCATAATGGTTCAAAAAACATTTATTATCAAAAAAGACATAGTATTTCCTAATAAATGACAATTTTATTTTGAATGTGAAAAATTAAAAAATTTATAAAATAATACTGATAAAATGAATAATATTTATTTAATATGAACATCAATATTATATAATGGTGAATTTTTAATATTTTTTAAGACAGTAAAATTATTAGGTAAAAATTAAATACAGTCTAAAAATACCATATGTTTTATGACATCATAAGGAACCAAAAGAGATGTAATAAATACAATAAAAGGTATTCATGAACAAATATATTTTTATAATTAGTATAATTATATTTTAATTATATTTCAAATTTTTGATAAATGCAATATGAATCATCCAAAACAATTTATATATTGTAACGTTTTGAAACCATTTCATTATATGTATGACCCACGTCCATATAAGAAAAAGCAATATTTTATTAGTCTGGTCCCCTGGCCTTTTTATATAAAAGAATATGTTTCTATTTTTCACAAAAAATGGGAAACAATTGCATGGTTTTTGTTTTTTTTTGTAAAATTATTATGTAGTGTCCAAAACCTAAAGAATAATGAAATCTCACACTATTCCTATATAAACCCACCCACTCTCCCCTTTATATTCACTCAAATACATAATATCCCTTTAAAAAAATCTTACCTATACTCTCTATAGTCCATCCAATGTTCGGAAATATCTATATAATCCCCTCTTATGCATTTTTAAGTCACACACTAAACTAAGGGATCTCCCTCTCATCCTTTAAATTCAAGCACCTTCTTTGAATTTATCATTATAAATTGAAATTTTTTATAATTTCATTTATTTATAAGTATTACCCTACTATCGAATTTTTTTTAAATGAGATAACATTATTAATCTCTCATTTGAACCCTTACCTAATTTTTTACCATGAAAAAAATTAGTAAAAGATTTCTCTCTTCAAATTTATGTTCAAGCACATCTTTTATGTAGTTCATATTAGTTTCAATTTTTTGTTTAGGTATGTCCTAATGAAACACCCTTATAGTCCATTTAATTTATAAATGATTGTATAACATCTTCAGGGTCATTAATCCCTCCAATCAACCATTATTTACACTTTTCACCATGACTAAATTTAGTAAGAGATCATTTCCTTTAACTTTTTTATTTAAGTATCTTATCTGCCATTGGTATTTTATCATCATTTAATCATGATGGGATTCGTTATTCTATATACCTCTTATAATGAAATTAAATTATAAATTATTATATTATACATCTTCTATCATCAACCTATTATTGATTTTTTACGCGATGTCGTTATGTAGCTGAAATTTCACTGTGATTTTATATTCCAACATAATCATGTAGTGAATGGTATAAAAAATTAATTTTAAGGGTATTCACATTTATACACATACTCATATTTTAATTTTGACTTAAATATATTTATTCAACATTTTTTTTATCTGGAATAAAATATTATGGTGAATGAATCCTTGTTTTATAGTCTATGTGGCACTCTTATGTATGAGAATGAAAGGAATGTTACAAGTTCACCTAGAATTATATAGCACTCAAATGCATTGAGTAATGTTTTGTATCATTATACATCATTTTAAGATAGAAAATAACCCTTTTTCCATTATGGGAAAACTTTACACCGTGAAGTATTGGTGTAACAGTGTTGACCTATGTTTATGATGTAGTGTTGTATGTTGTTTTTAAATTTCCCATGTTCTTATTATAATGATATATCATGTCTCATTCTTCATAATGATGACTTATACTCTTTCAATTCCCCATTGATATGCCTATTTCCTAACATGTTTCTTTTTATACCATGTTTATTCCCTTACTATAATTTATAGATAACACATTTTTAAGGCTTTTCCCCCACATTATCTGAAGTAGTATTAAATGCTATGGAATTTCAAGATCATGGTAAGGATATTTTCAATAAATTTATTTTCTCCCATGTTAAAGATGTTATGTTATATACCTAATTCCAAAAGACACTATAATTCTAGAACTTTTTTCATATTATGATAAATTTATGTAATAAATCATGAATTAATGTGTAATAAAGAGGATATTTGTTATAGAACATTATCATAATCTTTGTCATCCTAAAGGATAATTTATGTTTCCCATCATAAAATTTGTTAATTCTAAGCATTATTTGGAGGTACGATTTTGATTTTGTTGTGGAGAAAACTCAGTCATAGGTATGTATGTTATTTTTTTATTTTAATTAATATTATATGTACTATTCACATTTTCAAGAATATAGTGTGGAAATTTTGAAATTTTTTGAGGGATTTCCAATGTGAATTATAACCATCCAACCTAAGTCGACCCTGAACTAGTCACTCATGATATCCACCAATAAGGATTCATAAACATTAATGATCATCTATGGATAGAAATTAAGGTCATATATCAAATTTTAATTAGTATGGGATATTTTATTCCATTGTTGATATTTAAATACACATGGAAAACTATAATAAAATTACAGATACTGATAAAAAAATAAATATTGAAATACATATATACTACCACATATCTCACCCTTAGACATGAAATTATTCCTAATCCTTAATTTGAATGAAACAAAAATAACTAATCACAAAAAATGATATTGAATATAAGCGTGAGCATACAATATTCCTATTAGGGGTTCCAAAATAAAAAAAAATACAATATTTAATTCTTTAAAAAGGAAAAAACATCAACATAATTTGCAATACAATAATTAAAATATTATCTTCAATTTTTCCAGATAAGTAGTGATCTAATTTGTAAATAAATCTATTTTTGTCTTTTTTATTTTAAAAATCCATTCTATAAAATGATATACGTCTTAAAAACTCAGTAATAATAAGGAAACTGTGTTGAATGAATCATTTCATTGTAAAATATTCTAGAAGAATGTATATTATAATATGTGAGAAACAAAAAAATTGAAAACCATTTTTTAATCATTTTGTACATAGAAAGAAAACTCACAAGAAATGAATTTTTCAATATTTCATTGAAAAAAGTACAAAAGATAGAATGAAACATGGTAAATCCTGACTTTGATTTGATATAGGGGTTCTAGGATACTCCTACTCAGAATGAACCATCACAACCATGTCTCTCATTGTGAACAAGGAACTGAACACGATGTCACAAATGTTATAGAGGTACCCACAATATCATCATCATCATTTATAGATGGTATTGTAAAATTTTCCTCCAAGGGAGACTGGGTATACACCAACTGCCTATCCCTATATACAAGTCCTTAGTCCATGAGTATATATGCTTAGGAATCTCATCAATAATGGTTAAATGGTGGTGATTTTGTTTCAAGACATTTCATACATAAATATTTCATTCCTTACAAAAAAACCCATTAACATTTTCCTCCACTACTGTCTTATATCCACATTTTTATAAGTTTATTTCTCTCTCACATGGTGTACATAAATTAAAAAAATCTAACTGAATGTAGATTTTTGTTATAGTCATTTCTTTATTCCAAGGTTTTAGGATGTTCGATTTGAGGCATGTTATTATGGTTTTCTTTGAAAGTATTATCTTTTTGATCCTTGAACACGACATACATATATATTCTATAATAAGAATATGTATTTGTTCCCATTGTTTATATATTCACTAATAGTGGTATGAAAATAAACATTGGAATAGTGAGTTATTATATATATGTAAAGAATCATATACGTGTATTTATAGAGTGTTCACCATCGAAGGGAAGATGTTTTGACATAGGACACCCTATTTTCAAGTGTATAATTTAAAAACTATGATTTATCAATTTTTAATGTGTGTTTTAATTAGTAAATAAATTTATCTGCTATATAAAGTCGTTTTTTCTACATAGAAGTGGATTTTCACTAGTTTTCTTTATCTTTCAACAACTAAGGACTTTCATTTCCCTTATTAAAACATGTTTCTTTGTGTCTTTTGAAATAAAAATAGCCTTAAATGTCAAAGAATTTTACGAAAATATTTTTACCATGTTAGCAAGAAGTTAAAAACTTATTTTTTTTCTTTTTATTGTTTTCTCATCAATCACAATGGAATGTTTTTGTTCTCTAGAGATTATAAAAGTGAATATAAGTGATACGGTGTATCAAATGCGACCTATAGAAATTTCCCAAATTTGTACATATTCTTATATGAAACTGATAAAATATTCATAAGGAAAAGGGGAATATATATATATATATATTAATATATTTATATATTTATTTTTTTAATTATAATGAACGATTTTGATATATGGTTATTTTGGTATGATAAGATGTTTTCAAATGATTAATGTTTAATTATAAAAAAAGAAGGCACATTTGGAAATTTTAAAGATTTTTAGAAGATGGAAATCCCCTGTAAATTAATTCCCATTGAAATTGATATGGGTGTTATGTGTGATAAATGATTGAAATTTGTTTTGAGCTCTATAATGGGGTTGGTTCTTTGTTTATCTGGTATGGAATGAAAATTCCCTTATGGTGGGAGATCAGAAGGGAGAATGTGAATGGGTTTTGAGTGAAGAATGTGATATATATATATATATTAGATTAATTATATCATGCATCAATTTATTCATGTAACATTAGAATCCTATGTTCCTATGATGGTGTTATAAGGAGTAGTTCATTGATAGAGAATAAACGGTTTGACCCGGTCATCCAAAAAGAAAAATATGATACCACATTGACTAATTATGATAATTGTGATGTTGTGGGTATAACAATAATTTTTTGGATTATGTCCATAGGGTGTTATTTATTATATGTTTTATGGTTGTCATTTATCACTAAGAGTTGGAGGATATAATAATTCATGTGACATATCTCGTTAGGAAATTCCCATTTTGATTTATCTCTTATACTCCCATATCCATGTTACTGTCTAAAAACAATTTTATCCTTACATTAATTTTTATTTATAAAGGAATAAGAACCATGTATTATATTTAAATTTTGTGATCATATTTTTATATAATATCATATGGGATTTTTATATTTAAAAGTTTCATTTTTCACATGTTTGTTCTTTGAGGGGGTTTTTTAATTTTTATCACACACTCAAAATGATTTTCAAGAAATTGAGTAAAATGAATTTTTGGTGGGTATAAACTAACTTATTATATTAAAATGAATGGTAAATCATATTAATATTAATTATTAAATCTATCATGAAGTCGGGTTTTAAATATAATCCATACAATGTTGTTTTCATTTGGAAATACCACTAGAAAATTGTTTTCTGACAACTATAATATCTACTTTATTAGTTCTATGTTATTCATATTTTTGGCCATTCATGGAGGGATTTTTGTGACCCAAGAATTCACATGAAGGAATCTATTTCTATATTTTACTTCACCATTAAATTTTATATTAATCACATCACTAAGGGTTTTTTGAATTTTATTTATATGCTACATAATTCTGAAGTGAGTTATATTTAGTTCCAAAAACTATTTTCTATCATTTCCTGATTTGGAATTCCTTTACTGAATTGCTTCATGTCAACTTTACTGATCAATTCAGGGTCAACAGAAGTTGGTACATTAAAAATTTGTATCTCTGAATGAGTCGTGTTCTTTTCTCCATTAGAACTGTGGCTCTCTTATAATTATACCTTATATTTTTGATGTCATGTAGATTAGAGATATGATTTTTTGGACTATAGTGGTACACATGGGGATATCATTAGGATATATTTTCTATTTAGTGCCTCATGTCACTAGTGGAAAATTAGATATTGATGTTGAGATTTTTTGGGATGAAATCATCGTTGGAATCATGGTTCCTGATGAACATTCATAGATTGATATTCTAGGTAGATCTCACAGACATTGTTTTTTATTTAACTTTGTGAAGTTTATGTGTTAAAAAAATGGTCACAATGACCTAATTTTATTCATACATGGTCATTAGTTCCAAAGTACTTGGTTTTATCTTATTTTTTGTTAGTCAAAAAGTTTCTTACCAAAGGTTGATTGAGGAATCTTTGTTTTTATTTGGTTTTATTGAAATTTTTTTTATGTTAAATTTGAAGTGTGATTTTAGAAATGATGTTATGAATTTAACTTTGGATTTTAATTTAAGAAGTTTTGTTTTATTGTGGGTGAATGATTTTCCAAATCTCTATGAGGTATTTGAATAAAAAATATTCATTAATGATAAATAAAAACAACTTTATAAAATGCACCAGGGTATAATCTATTGTAGTTTTTAGAAAAGTGGTTTGTCTTAAATTAATAAAATATATTTAGAAATTCAAATTGGTGATTTAAAATTTGATATTTGGAAAAAATATCTAATTTTGAAAAATGATTTAAGATATTGTTTTTGAGGATGTTTTTTTGATGACTCTTGTTTTCTGTTTTGGGTTATGATTCATAGTGTTATAATTTTATTTTAATTTTAGAATCATGAATTTATAGATTCATTTTTTATATAATTTGGGTAATCAACATTTTTTTGATAAATATTGGATGGTAGACCACTAGGATGTCTTCCTATTTTATTTCGTGTACTCGTTTGGGTCACCTAGAGAAGTTATGTATGTTGTTCTAGTATAAGGGAAAATTCTGGACCTAGATTACTATCTCCGTGTAGGTGGGAGGAAATTATTCAAGAAATTAGGGCTCTATATATAGGTTATATAATTAATCTTTTTATATAGTGGGTTACCTATCATATCTAGTGGATTTCAACCTAGGTTTTTTCGATGACAAAGTATAGACCATTTGAGTTTTACTCTTTTATTTTTTGGATTAGTTTTAATTTTGGATGTCCTAATGGATTTAGTTTAGTGGTTTGATATTTTTAATATATAGGACATTATTTTCTATGATAAAATTTTGAATAAGAGTTTATTTGGGTGTTTACCCTTGAAAACTCCTTTGAGAGTATTGGTTTTTTCAAAGACTATATTTTGTTATGATATTTATTCCTTGGTTTTGGTATCATTTCATTATATGAAGAAGTATTTGGTGAGTTTTTGGTATTTCTAGAAAGGGTACATTATGTTTATGATCAGTTTTGTTCACCAAGGGTCGGTGTTCTAAGAGATAGTCTTGTGTTTTTCTCCCTTCACCCAAGAATAGATCCCATATTGATGTTTTTGTGGAATGTTTATTTGGGGAATTATATGTTGCAAATTTCCTACCTCTTATGATCATTTGGTCATTTTAATTATTATTCTAGGTATTTTTACTTAAAATTATTTTATTTATTATTTTATGAAGGATTTTGGGTGGTTCCTTATATTAGAGGTCTTCACTCTTTAGAACAATATTTTAAGGATAGTTTAGTATTAATTGTTTCTCATAGGATCCCTCTATTTTTTTATTTATCATTGGAATTCTATTTTTTGGTAGTGTCTTTTTTTAGTAATTATGAATCATGTTGTTGGGAGGTGGTAATGATTTTCATTTCGTGCATTGTTTCTTATATCTTGGGATCTTGTTAGGATCTGTGTGTTTTTTATAACTTGATAAATTTGTGTCTTATAATTTTACATATATGGTTTGGAGTCCTTCATGTAAGGTGCTTAGGGTGAACATGGTATTCATGGTTTCTATGTCTGGTGAATCCATGTCCCCACCCCCACCAACACCAATCATAGTACATTGGTTATATAGGTACTTGCTTCATGTGACATGAGATCATAGAGATCCGTAGTAATCTTGGATGATTTTGTTTGAGGATTTCATTGATATGAATATAGGTGTTATTTTTTCTGAGGGATTGTTAAGAGCTATGGTTCCGTTGAATATTATCTTCATTCATGAGGATGTTTTCATTGGCTAATTTGGGTATTACATTGTTTGGGTTTTGAAGGAGAAAAGAATGATGGTACTTCTATCTTTGAGTTTTTAATATCCTAGCATCTATTTTAGTTGTCCTTATGTCATTTCATGGACAAAGAACATATTGGGATACTCTATTGGTATACTATGTCATGGTGGGTAGAGTTATAACAACCCAATAATGATTTATTATCTTTTTAATTATAATTTTCTTAGTTTTTTTAGTCATAGGCCAAACCAGAAATGACCTGATGTTTTTTCAATGGAAATCCCGTATTATAATTATACCTTATAGTATTATCAGATTAGGATGAAAAATTACATATCATGATTCTAAATACTATGTGATCACTACACACAATTTTTCTACTTCTATGTGATGAATTTCAAAAATCAATCATTCACGGTTTCGATCAGCAAGATGTTTAGAATCTAATAGAACAAACATAATATTAGGTGAATAGTAACATTCCATTATTAATAGTACTGTTACCCTTAAGAATTTTAATATACCCTTATGAATAGTAAAATTTCCTATGATAGTATATACGTAGTATTTAAGTGAATGAATGATGTACCAATGTTTTTGAATAAGTAAACAAATGTTTTAAAAACTGTATTTTTCATGTAAATTATGAATTTAATTAAAAAATTATATTAATAATATTTATAAAATTATATTTTAAACATGTAATTAATTTTATTATTCTACATATTATTAATGGGTTAGGGTGAATTTTTTGGATTTTTCAAAAATACATGAATTTTTGGTGAAAAGTAAAATACAATAATTTTCAGTATAAATACATTATAACCTAATCCCAATATTCCTAACATCACAAGTGATGTAAAAGCACAAATCTAGAACTCACATTCCCTATTTACTATTCATGGTCATTTAATAATCACTATTTATTATCTTGGTAGAAATTAATAAAATAATGATTAAAATATTAAGAAAACCCATCTCCCCTCCACTATAAATACAACCCTTTAGACCCTCCTTTCCTTACACCTCTCAAACATCAATCCTTGTCTAAACATGGACCATGAATATTTCCTTGGTCACCTCCCACGCACATTAGCTTATTGTATCATTAAAACACCAAAGACTAGGTTTCTAATGGAGGTTCTCAAGAGGAGGATTCAAGAGGTAATTTCCCACTCTCTCTTCTCCTTTAATTTACTTTCATTTTCAAGTTATTTTCTTAATCACTCCCCACTAATATTCATACACATTGTATGGTAACTCCAATATCTCACATATACAAGAATATTTTGATACCACTAGGACAATTTATCATCTATCCCCTTCTCCTCTTATTTTTATTTTAGAAAAGAAAATGTTGTTTGTGAGGTGTTAATTTATCACCATCAAGAACGAAATTTTTTATTTTTCTTTTATTGGATTCAAGTCTATTAATGATAAACAATTATTGGTGAACCAGATTTTATTAGATGTATTATATCATATTTCATGTTCTGTAATTAACTTATCTATATATTAATAAATGACTAAGGAAAACAAGTACGTTGTGGTTGAAAAATATCCTGAATTAACCCAAATGATCTTCATTAAATTTTAATTAATGATTTATCCTCATGGTATATAACATAATTCATTATATGATCATTTATGCTCATTTAATGTAATTAATAAACTATAATATCATTTTTTATGTTTACCCATCTTCTACATGAACTTCCATTTATGAATAAAAGTGAACTGTTCAAGAAAACCATAAAAATGAACATTCCCAAACAATAGATTTAAACACTATAACTCATCCAAAAGCCCATTAAATAACCCAATGAAACCATAATCATACATATTAATTTAAAAGAGGTTCATTATTTGTTAATTAATGAATCTAATGTGTTTATACCAAACTTTAGCATCAAGAAATCATTTAGAAATAAGGTAAGAGGAAATTCTCAAACCCAAAAGTCTTTCTATGAGTTCTATCTCTTTCACTCCATTTTTGGTATTCTCACTTCTTAAAAATAATTTTTTCTTAATTATCATACCTTTTCTAGATATATATGTTTTTTACTATAGTTTATGTCAAAAATATTTTTTCCAAAATAACTATTCATTCATAAATACACCTTTTTTTTCTCACTCAACGTTGATAGTTGTTATATCCAGTATGTTATTCACACTTTCTTTTGGGAATCCAATGTTTATGAATTTGTTATTATGAGATTAAACCCATTCCATTACATGGGATAGTTATGTTGATTTTTGATATATGTTCTATGTGGCATGCATGATTATGATAATGTAATGATGTGAGGGGTGCACCCAGAATTATATTGTGCAATATGAGTGTTTGAATGTACCGGGGGCGCCTGGAATTATACAGTGCTCCGATGTATTTTATAAAGTGATGGATTTCACGAGTTAAATTGAAATGATGTGTAAAAAATATTCTATCTTTTTTCACAAGTATGTGTGATATTTAACAACTAATATAAGATTTTTCTTTTTTTATGTATTGCCACATTTCAAGTCCTTTATTAATTATTCCTCACAGGTTCATGATCCTTTTCCAATGTTATGATTATACTCAACCATTGTTTTATTGTTTATATCTATCCTTTTATTAGACTTTTATATCACCCCTTTTTAATGTATATCTTCATGTGACAACATGTACTAAGTAGAGGTCAAGTGCCAATATGGATCTATAGGAGAAAGAATTAAACAAATGTTTAGTCAAGATGTTGTAAATGTAATGTTTGGTCCTAGTTTTCCCAAGACACTAAACCTATGGATCATCGTAGTGTAATACTATTATTTTTTTTATAATCATAATGATTTAATTGTAATTTAATATAATAATGGGTCTCTATAATTGGTATTAGAGGAATGTTATGGTTAATTT
Organism: Viscum album; assembly: GCA_963277665.1. NCBI lineage: Eukaryota > Viridiplantae > Streptophyta > Magnoliopsida > Santalales > Viscaceae > Viscum > Viscum album. The sequence continues at coordinate 1,005,025,140 of OY728158.1, read as the reverse complement.
GGGAATTAATATTAGTGAACCCAAGAGAAAACATCTAGTATGAGATTATGTAAAAATATCCACAAAAGAATCTTTACATAGGGACCCTATAAATTATGAATTTAGTAAATATCTTAAAAATGAAAAAGTTATTAATTAATTACTTGTTTACTTATGTTTTATTCTAACCTTTCTGTTTTTTAAATTAGTGGGAACCATGAGAAACCAGGACAACAACTCTTGTGAGGGCCAAGGAAAATATTTCCCAAAAACCATCCTTCATGATTTGGAAGGTGGAATTAAAAATAACATGGAGACGATTAACCAACTATCTCAGGTTATGAACAATAACCATAATAATTGGGAACTCCTCCTACACCTAAGATAGAGAAACTGTCCATCGAGAGTTTTATGGGGAAATGACCGCTTACATTTAGTGGATCTTTCGTTCTACTAGTTAATGAATATTTCGTTGACTCCATGGAGAATATATTTCTCGTGCTTCACTATTCTAAGATGACGAAGGTGAAACTATTATTTTTATCATATAGATGTAGAGGTCGATCAATGGTGGGCTTTGATTAAGAACACCAAGCCAAGTGATGAAATTGAAGGGATGGAATGAGAATACATTAAGATAATGATTCTTACAAGTATTTATAAATAACTCTTCGCACAAAGATATAAAGAGAATTCATATTGCTCAAGGAAATGGAAAGAGAATCTATCACATGCTACAAATAAATTTTCACAAGGCATTCAAGGTAAACTTTAGGATTTTTTATCAACAATGATATCAAAATTGATAGATTATTTAGTGGATTAAAACCACGCCTTAAAAAGTGTCTTACAATTCAAGACTTTGGGAGTTATGAATAATTTGTTCTATGTTCTCTCAAAGTGGAGGTGTTATTTGAATAATGGTCCCATGGATATGGTGATAAGAAATTAAAGATAGAGTTTCAAGCTATAGGATATAATGATTGAGGTGGGAAGAAAACTCAATGACCTACATGCCGAAAATGCATGAGGTTGCATTATGGGAACTTCTTCAAAGGGTAAAGTAAATCCTTCATGTGTGGGAAAGAAGGAAACCATTCCCATGAATGTCTGAAAAACATGAGAAGGAAGTAGAATGTTGTGGATGATAGGAGAGAACCACTAATGTTTCAATGCTATAAATGTAAGTAGTGAGGTCACTAGGAAAGCCAATGAACTAAACCTAGAGTCCTCAAGGGTAAAAAACATCAGTAGCAACCAAATCCAAAAGAAATAGGTAACGATGATTCCATCCCTACTACAGATGTACAACAATATAATGAAGACATACAAGGTACATATCTTATTAACTCAAGAATGGAAAAATTATTATTTGATTCATGTTGTATGTATTCATTTATATCTTACATGTTTTCTAGAACTATAGAATCAAATAACTGAAACCTTGAAGTAGATATATCTGTAAAAACACCAAGTGGTGTAATCATTTCAACCCATGTGTTTGACTGTTCTCCTATTAGCGTATGTGTAAAGATTCTTCCAACGAATATCTTAAAACATCCATTGGTACAATTCAATGATATAATGGGAATATAATGGATCTCGTTATATAGAGAACATATCAACTATCAGAAAAAGGAAACATCTTTTCATATTCTAAACCATCCCACACTCCTCTAAAAATGGAAGGAAGATCATGAATATCCTTTTAAAAATTCTTCAATGGTGTAGGTGAAGGTACCCTATGAATAAGAATACCTTTCCCAAATGGTTGATTCAATAGAAAGTTACAACATTTCCAAAATTCCCATTGTGAGGGAATATATTAATGTATTTCATCAATAGTTACCCAAACTTCCATGAGATCATGAGGTATATGTCTCAATAGAACTCATACCCTGAGCTAATCCTATGTCAAAGTGTCCCTATAGAAATGATCCTAGAAAAGTGGAGGAGTAAAAGAAGCTGTTGCAAGAGAATTTTGAAAAAGGGTTCAGACGCCTTAGTGCATCACCTTGGGGTGAACCAGTTCCCTTTGTGAAGAAGAATTATAGAACAATGCATATGTGTATCGATTATCGATAATAGAATAAGATAACCCTAATGAAAAAGTACCATCTTCCAAGGATTGATTCCTTGTTCGATCAGTTAAGAGAAGGTAAATACTTCTCAAATGTGGAACTTCATTCTGGATATCATCAGCCAATGTTGAAGATGAATGTTATTCATAAGACTACCTTTCTTTCAAAGTATGGGAACTATGAGTTTCTGGTGATGCCCTTCAGACTTACTATTTCCCCTACAATCTTCATGGATTTGATGAATATAGTATTTAGAAATTACCTCAAAAAATGTTTTGTAGTGTTTATTGATGATATCTTAATATAAATCAAATGTAAAGAGGAACATGAAGAACATATAACACTAGTGTTGGATATATTCATAAAGGAGAATTTTCACTCCATATTCTGAAAGGGTGACATTTTGATGATACAATTCATGGTCATGGGACATGTGATCACAAGTGAGAGAATTTTTCTAGACCCTTAAATATCAAAGGCTGTTGAGGAATGGAACAAACCCTCATGTGTCACCGAAATCCATAGTTTTCTTAGATTATCTTGGTACTAATGATGTTTAGTGAATAATTTCTCATGATTGTCAAACCAACTAACTATGACAACAATGAAAGGGGTAAATTATATCTGGACCGAAGAATGTGAGGTAAGCTTCATGGATATAAAGAGAATGCTGATCACTGCACCTATACTCACAGTTTTGAAAAGTGTATAAATTTTTGTTATATATAGCGATACTTTAAAGAATTTCATGGTTTGTATAGTCATGAAAAATGATAATGTGAGAGCCTACACCTCACGACAATTGAGGATCCATCAACAAAACTACTTGACACATGATCTAGAGCTAGTATCCATGATTTTTTCCTTTAAATTCTTAAGGCACTACCTTTATGGTGAAAAGTGTGCCAAATACACTGACCACGTGATCCAAAAGTATATATTCACAGAAAAGGAGATGAACATGAATCAAAGGAGATGTTTAGAGATAATCAACGATTATGATTTCCCTATTCACTATCATCCTTGAAAGGAAACTAGGTAGATGTTGTTCTAAGTAGAAAAAAACCTTCTACTATATCCATGTTATAGATTTAGAAATAACATATCTTCTTGTAAATGAAAAGGATCGAATTATAGATCATAAGGTTAGGGATACATCCTACCTTTCCCAACTGATTGTGCAACCATCGATATAAGAAATTATTAAGGATCCACAAAGAGATTATCTTGAGTTACAAAATAATGTGAATACGATAATGGAAGGGAAGCTGTAAGATTTCCTTACTGACAATGAAAGTGTGATTCTATTCGGAATGTGGATTTTTGTGCCATCATCACTAAGGATAAAGAAAAATATTTTTTAAATGTGCATAGCTGAAATTACTATATCCATCATGGTAGAAACATGTTCTACTGAGATCGCCGTGAACACTTTTGGTCAGATAACATGAAAAAAAAGATTTCAGAATGTAAATCAAGTTCTTAGTATGTCAAAAAGTTAATGCAGAGTGCATAAGTCCAAAGGGTTGAAGTATCCATTGTCTACACCCATGTGGAAATGGGATAATGTCACTGTAGTCTTTGTCACGAGTCACCTGAATACATTCACAGTAAATAAAATGATATGGGTTTTGGTTGACCGACTCAAAAAGACTTCCCATTTTATTGATATTCAAGAAGATCTCTCGATTGAACAACATTAAAGGACATATGTGATGGATGTGGTGAGAATAAATGGTGTTCTACTCTGTATTGTCTCTGATTGTGATCCAAGTTTGACATCTATATTCTAGAGAAGTCTTCAACATTATTTGTGTACTGAATTAAATTTAAACATGACTTAACACCCCCAAAGTGATGACCAATCTGAAAGGACAATTCAGATGTTTTAGGACATGGTAGGAGCCTACTCATTAGAATTAAAAGGTGATTGGGATCAGAACCTCCCATTAGTTTTTTTATTATTCAACAATATCTTCCAATCGATTATTCAGATAAATCCATATGATGCTCTCTATGGAAAGAAATATTGAACTCCAAGCATCTGAGATGATTTGGGAGAATGCTACTTGGAACAAATATTGTTACAAGTGATGATAGAGAAGGATCAAGTCATATGGAATCACATCAAAGTTTCTCAGAGTCATCAAAAGAGATATGCTGACAGCCATCGAAGGGACTTGGATTTCAACATTGGAGATAGTCTTCCTTAGAATACCACCATGTAATAGAGTCATATGGTTTAGAAAATAGAGAATGCTAAGGCCTTGGTGCATTGGCCCCTTTTAGATCCTTGAATGCATAGGATCCATGCCATATTTTCTTTCACATCCACTGAAATATGGTGGATGTTCATGATGTGTTTCACGTATCACTCCTGAGGAAGTACTAACCTGATCCCTCACATGTACTTATCATAGAGGAGGTACAACTAGAAGATGATCTTTCTTATGAGGAGAAGCCAGTAAATTTTTTAGACAAGATAGATAATGTTCTACGCAACAAGAAAACCCACCATGTCAATGTTTTTCGGAGGAACAACAATTTTATGGATGAAACATGGGAACTATAGGAGGTGATTTAGGATAATTACCCTCCAATGTTTATGTAAAACGAAATTTCTAGGGAAAAAATTTATAAGGGGGGAAGAATATAATGATCCAATGATTTGTCAATGGAAATCCCTACTTATAATTATTCTTTATAGTGTAATCAGGTTTAAAAGAAAAACTAAATATCATGATACTAAATACTATCTGATCAATAAACATAATTTTCCCCCTTCTATGTGTTGAATTTCGAAAATATGACATATGCAGTTTTGATCAGTAATACGTTTGGAGTCTAATGGAAGAAACAAATATTTGGTGAATAGTAACATACCCTTATGAATAGTAATTCTACCCATATGAATTTTAATATACTCTTTTGAATAGTAACCTCACATATGATAGTATATATATGTAAGATTTAAGTGAATTGATGATGTACATATGTTTTGGAATAAGTAAACAAATGTTTTAAAAACTGTAATTTTCTTATAAATTATTACATTAAATAAAAATTAAATTAGTCATGTATAGAAAAATATTTTTGATAAATGGACTTCATTTTTGGATTCAAAATTCCAAAATATGGTTATGGTGAATTTTTGGGATTTTTCTAAAATACTTGAATTTTTGGTGAATAGTAAAATCCAATAACATACCTTATAAAAACATTATAATTAAAACACACTATTACTGATACCACAGGTGATGTAAGAACCCAAATATAGAACTCACATTAAATTTTTTCTATTCTTGGTCATGGAATCATCACTAATTCTTATCTTGGTGAAAATTAATATACTAATGATTAAAATATTAAGAAAATCCATCTCCTATCCACTATAAATACCACCCTTCACACCATCATTTCCTCAAAAATATAATGATTCAATCAATTTATAAACTCTACCCAAAAGTAATTCATAGTCCCTATACATTGTACAAGATCTTCTATTCCCATCAAATGACCAAGCCTAGGCTTTTAAGGAGGATATCAAGAGGAGGATTTAAGAGGTAATTTGCATCTTTCTCGTTTCCTTTAATTTCCTTTCAATTTGATGTTATTTTCTTAATATCACCCCACATATCCTCATAAAAATGGTATGTTGACTTCATTATCTCATATATAATTTAATTGTTTGATAAAAATGGGAAAATATATCCCCCATCCCCTTCTATACTTATTTTTTATTTTAAAGAACAATAGTTGTTCATGTGGTGTTAATTTATCACCTTCAAGAACAACATGTGTACTTTTTCTTTTACCACCTTCAGATATGGTCATGAAGCCAATTTTATAGTTGAAAAAGAGTTTATTATATGTATTATATAAAATTTCATGTTATATAAAAATTTTATGTACATATTACTATATAATTAAAGAAAACAAGTTTGTTGTGGTCGAAAAATCGTCCGAATTAACTCAAATGATCATAATTAAATTTTAACTAATGATTCATCCATATGGTATATAACATAATTAATTATAATATCATTTAAACTCCTATAATATCATTAATAACATGTAATATCAGTTCTGTAAGTTTTCCCATATTCTATATTAACTTCCATTTATCAATACATGTGAACCATTCAAGAAAACCCTAAAAATGAGCATTTCCGAACAATGGATTTTAACACTATAACTCATCCAAAAGCCCATAAAATAACATAATAAAATAATAATAAGCTATTTTAATCTAAAAAAGGTTCTAGAGTTGTTTATTAATGAATCTAATGTGGATATACAAGACATTACAGTGAATAAATCATTTAGATACAAGGTTAGGGAAAATTCTCGAACCAAACTTTCTTTAATCAGGTTCTTATCCTATCACTCCAGTTTCTGAATAGTCAATCCATAAAAATAAATTATTTATCATTATCTTAAATTTTAGGGTATATACATGTTTTCCAGTGAGATTATTTCTGTGAAATTTTTCCCATAAAATTATTCTTTCATAAACTCTCATTTTATATCTCATACAAGGTTGATGGTTATTGTATCAAGTATGTTATTTCCAATTTCAATTGGGAACCCAAATATTATAAATGGGTTCATTTGAGATGAAACCCAGTCCTTTACAGGGGTTAGTTATGTTCATTTTATATGTATGCTTTATGTGTAATGCATGATAATGATAATGCTATGATGTGATGGGTACACCCGTAATTATATTGCAAAATATAAATGTTTGAATGTGATGGGCCTATAATTATACAGCGGTCCAATGCTTTTGGTAATGTGATGAATCTCATGAGTTAATAAAAAATTATTTGTGAACAATATGCTAAATATTTTCACAAGTATGTGTGGTAGCTACCAACTAAGACCTGATGTTTTATTTTGTCACGACCCGTCCTCGGGGCCCGTGCCGTGACTACCCCAAGCCCGCCTTCCATAGGCCAGGGGCTGGCGACTAGCACCAAGGCGTAAAATCCCAGTAAACAGGGAAGGCATTGCCTTTATAAGTAACAACCACACAGAGTCAGCAAGCGGAAAGTAAAGTGCAGAAAAGTAAAGGGGGCCGGAAATACAAGCCCAACTGTAAAGTACAACTGAAAAGTAAAGTACAGCAACTGAAGAAAAGACGGCGGCCTCGTGTCGTCCACTGGCAATCCCACCTGAAGGGTGGGTACAGATAGCCTCCAGGCTCCTCGGGTCCCACGTCCGCTCCGAGCACGTCCCGCCCAGTGGTCCACCTCCAGGTACCGTCCTGCTCCACGCCCCAACCGTGATCAGCGCTGTCCGTCGTCTGCAACCAACACAACAAGGTGCGGGCATAGCCCGTGCAGGGGTGAGTACAAGCTACTCAGTAAGGACCCCGAGACCCCCGAAGGTCTCCCGAAATCCACAAAGGATATAGCACAAAAGAAAGATGCAATCACGAAGTAACATATGACTCGACTTAGGTATATGCCCATACATATACCTAAGTCCCCAATTCTAGCTCTGCTCACGAGCTCAAGAACAACTCAATCCACAAAGGAAAGCAAGACTCAAATCCACAAGGAGAGTAAACAGTAAATCCACATAGGATAGTTCAACACAGTCCACAAAGGAGAGTAACAGTAAATCCACATAGGATAGTTCAACACAAACCACAAAGGAGAGTAACATAAGATTCAGCTCAACCAGGATTTTCATTATCGAAACCGTAAGTGTTGAAGAGCCCCATCTCTGAAGTGTACAGTGGTCCTGTCACGACTCCGAGGTACTGCTCACTAACCTAAGACTGCTGAAGTACTCCTCCTGTCGAGTACCGCGGGTCTGCTGCCAACTACCGGGCGCTCCGTCCGCTGAGGGTCTGCTGCCAAATACCGGGCGCTCACCCAGATAGCCTACTGAGGTACTCCTCCTGTCGAGTACCGCGGGTCTGCCGCCAACTACCAGGCGCTCCGTCCGCCGTGGGTCTGCTGCCAACTACTGGGCGCTCCGTCCACTGGGCTAGTCGACTCACTCCAAGTCGAGTCGGTCAAGCAGTCGTCAGGTCTCAGTCATCTACACGGTCTCCGTACTCCGCACGCACGTCTCCACCGTCGCGGGTCTGTCGCTACAACCAAGCGCACACACTCCGTAGAGTATCGCGGGTCCGCCGCTACAACCAAGCGCTCCACCGCCAAGGGTCTGCTGCTGCATCCAAGCGCACCACCACTGTCAAGTACCACGGGTCCGCCGCTACACCCAAGCGCTCCACCGCTCAAGGTAAAAAGAAGATTCAGCTCACACAGGTTCGGTAGCACTCTTCCACGTAGGATCGCTGAGTGCAGTAGTCGACGCAGTCCACTGAGGATCTCTGCACAGTCGTCGCCGCAGTCCACGAAGGATCTCTGCTCTTCCGTCGTCGCAGTCCACGGAGGATCTCTGCTCTGTCGTCGTCGCAGTCCACGGAGGATCTCTGCTCTGTCGTCGAAGCCACAGCCAGCACTAGGGTTCCCGCACTTAGCGAGCTCGTTTAGGAGGGTCCGCTCCACGAGCCGAGAGGCTGATACATCAACTGACACTTAGTCCGAAGTTGATGTATCCAAAAGTTCCGTATCGACAACAGGATCTCAACGCAACAGACGGCGCGTCAATCGGACGCCCGGTCTGAGAGTTATTGGCATTTCCGTCCCAGGGGCCCGGTTGGTTTTTAGGGCAAAACCAACCCGACCGTACCCCGCCTGTATCCGATCCTCGGGCGGAGTATGCCAAAAGTTCCGTCTCACTTAGAGGAAACTACCACAGCTGACGGTACGTCGATCGGACGTCCGTAGCTCAAGTTATGAGCGTTTCCGCTCCGAGGGCCCGGTTGGTTTCGTGTACGAACCAACCCGGCCGAACCCAAAGTCTCCCGAAACCTTGAGTATAATATACCGAAACGACCGTCTCGATCCAAGGATCGCGTAGCCGCTGACGGTTCGTCAATCGGAGGTCTCAGGCCCAAGATATGGGCGAAAGACCGAAGAGGGCCCGAAACGGGGGTTCTGGGCCCGGGGCGACCCGGCCCGAACCCCCCCCTTGGGTCGGCCGAACCGGGTAGGCCCGACCCGGCCCGACCCGGCTAGGCCGGGTCCGGTCCGGCCTGGGCGCGGCCCGGCCGACCGGACCGGCCGGCTCGGCTTCGGCCGAGCGGCCGAGGGAGCCGCCGCGGGTCAAACCCGCGGCTTTGGAGAAACGCGGCCCGCGCGGGCCGCGTGCTGTGTGGCCGGACCGCGGACGCGGTCCGGCGGTTTGCCGCCGCCGCGGCTCGGCCGCGGCGGACTCCTCCGGCGGCGCGCCGGGCGCCGCCGCCTCCTTCCGCGGGCCGCCGGAGTTGCTTCGGTGGCCCGTTTTGCCTCCCGTCTGCGCCGATACTCCTCCCGGGGGCCGATCTTCACTGCGGGATCAACGGATCGCCCCTGCCGCGCGGTTCATCGTCGTCCGCCATATCCGCACAACAAAAGAGATCGGCGGAGGGTTGCCGGGTCTTGTTCGTTAGACCCGCACCCTCCGCGTTAGTCATAATCAACGGGAGGAAAGGCTACAACAATTTTTAATCAAAGATAAAAATTGTTCACTCCTTTTCTTTTAAACGGCATTTCAATTTTTAATTAATTGAAATTATTCATGCCGGTTCTTTATTTAAAAGAAATGAGAACACGGGAATGAATCATCAAGGAAATAAACCCCTACCTTGTCGTCGTCGTCGGACGAGAGGTCGTCGCGGAATCGCTCGTCGCGGAAGAAGGGGGGATCGTTGCGTCATCGCGGTATCCGGCGTCGCGTCGCCAAACTCCGGATCAAGAACAAACGGATTTAATTAATTAAATCCGTTGCCATGAAATTAAAAAGGGAGAAATAAAAGGTTCGATTCTCACCTTTGTTGCCGAACGAGGGTCGGCCGCGGAAGAAGAGGCGTCGCCGAAGAATGTCGCGGGTAGGGCTCGTCGACGTCGCAGATCTCGGTGTGCGTCGTCGAATTCCGGTCGCCGGCGTTCTTCGCGTTCTTCGCGTTCTTCGCGTTCTTCGCGTTCTTCGCGGGGAGATGAAGAAACAAGATTCTCTCAAATCCTTTCAAAGGATTTTTAGGTTGGTCTTATTTTATAAACATGCCAACACACGAAACCGGTTAAGAAACGATCCATCAATTCGAAAGAAACGACCCATTTAATTCACGAAAGAAACAGCCCATTTAATTCACGAAATAAACCGCCCAATTAAATGGTCTGTTAAGAATTAAAGAAAACGTGTCGGTTGACTTTTCAGTTACTTTGACGGGTTTTCGCGGGTGCGTTACTTAGCGAAAGAAACGGCGGGGCTCGTGCGGGCCCCACCTCACAAATATCCTACCAAGGGGGTAGGATATTTCTGGATAGCATCCTATCCAGTTCAACTCAGTTCAAGCCGCCTTTAAGTGACTTCAAGTGGCTTCCAAGCAGCTTAAGTGAAATAAAATAAAGTTGTCGCACAAACTTTATTTTATTCTAACTTAAAGCCGCAAAATTTAAAAACCACGTCTGAGCAAACGCAACTCCGGAAGAGGCGTTTCTAAGCAAATACCGGCGCTGCGATTTCATCGGTGCCCTCAGAATTTGATTCCGGGCACCGGTTCAAAAGATAGAAAAACCCGCTCGTCCGTTCACTGAACGTACCCGAGCCAAACTTCGGAAATTGATTCCGGGCACACCGGGCCTCGGAATCAGGTGCCGTCTGAAGCTGCGCTCTTGTAAAATTCCAAAGAAAATTAAGAAAAAAATTTCCTTGAATTTTTTTTTGGGATTTTACGCCTTGGTGCTAGTCGCCAGCCCCTGGCCTATGGAAGGCGGGCTTGGGGTAGTCACGGCACGGGCCCCGAGGACGGGTCGTGACAAATTGGTATCAAAGGTGGTCGGTTCTACCGCAGACTCTGATCGTCCTTTCTTTCTATGTGAAGCAATAGTGTTTAGTGTATTGAGTGTGGTTATCAGTTCAGGGAGCCCAGTGTTGGTGTGGCGGCCGACGTATCCGTACACCAGGACCCTGACTCCTGATTTCCGACTTAATGCATGAAAACATTGATTGCGTGTGTGTTTCAAGTTTTCCTTGTGATTACTTGTGTCAGCTCACCGGGTATACTGATCTGCTTTATGAAAGTCTCAAGTTTCCTTGTGATTACTTGTGCCAGCTCACCAGGTGTACTGTTCTGACTGTGGTGCTCTTGTTCTCCTTTTCAGGATGGCCCCGCGACGACAGCCAGCTAGGGTTCCGAGTGTAGGGCGCGACGGCAGCCCACCGAGCGACGAGGCCTCGGTGAAGGGCCCTTTGCCAGCAGTGGCACCGGCGGCAGCTTTACCCGCCGAGCCACCGATGCTGCCAGTACCAGACGCTGACGATGCACGTCGCCTCGGGGCACTGCATGAGTTTCAGAGCCAGGGACCGCCCAGGTTTCGCGGTGAGGCGGACCCCCAGGCCGCCGAGGACTGGCTAGAGGCGGTGGTACGGATCTTTAGGCTAGTGAGGACACCAGCGGATCTCATGGTGATTCTCGCGGCGAGCCTCCTGCAGGCGGCGGCAGGACGATGGTGGAGCTTGATGCTCCAGGTGCACGATGAGGCATCTCTTCTTTGGACGGACTTTGAGAGCCTCTTCCGCTCGGAGTTCGTCCCAGCCACCCTTCGTGCGGTGCGTATCCAGGAGCTTCTACAGCTGCGGCAGGGCAGCATGACGGTCGCTCAGTACGCGGCGAGGTTCACCGACCTTTCTCGGTACTCGACAGACATGGTACGAGACCCCTTCTTCCGGGCCCAGACCTTCGAGCAGGGTTTGAGACACGAGATCAGGGCATCGCTGATCTCCCTCAGCATACCGACTCAGACAGGAGTACTAGAGCGGGCCCTTCTGATCGAGAGCTTCCTTGTTGAGTCTACACCAGCACAGAGACCCACCGCAGGGCGGCACGTAGCGGAGTCTTCGGTGGCAGGTAGCCGACAGATGACTCAGGGTTCCAGGCAGACCAGACCTACCAGTGGCCGACTGCACGACTCAGGCTCAGTTGTGCGGGGAAGCCGGGGTGGAGTCAGAGCCAGGCGTGCCGAGAGTGGGCAGTGCTACTCCTGTGGCGGAATTGGTCACATGGCTCGTGACTGCCCGACCCGCCATGCGGGGGAGCAGCAAACGGTTGAGGAACCACCTAGGCAGAGGCAGAGGTTCGACCGTGGCGGTCTGCAGGGAGGAGACGGACGAGGTAGAGGAGCTGGCCGAGCAGCAGGTGGTGGACGACGCTTTGAGGCTCTACCACCACCACCACCAGGAGGTCCACCCCGACCGCAGGGGAGAGCTCAGCTTCAGGCAGTCGAGGCCTTCGATCATGGAGCCCTGGGAGCTGATGGACAGGAGCAGAACTAGTGGATACATCCTTTGTACTTCTGGTTCCTTGTTGCTTTTGTGTAGCGTCTTGTAATATGAGCTGCAATAATAAAAGATGCATACCTTTGTGATATTTTCGTTCCTGTCCTCTTTCGTGATGTTACTAGGAGATTCCAGTTTTGGCTGTTGACTTGACCCTCACTTGTGAGACATCTACTGGAGGAGACCCAGTTACCACACACTGATGCCGACAGTGTGACTCAACCCTTGGAGGCGAGAGTAACAGTTGAATCTCTTAGTAGTAGCGTCGAGGCCTTACGACGTCATCCTTGGTATGGATTAGTATCATCCATGTTAGGATTGACTGTTTTAGGCAAAGAATGTGGTTCATCCAGGGGATGAGACCAGATTTCTCTTTTCGGCAAAGAAGAAATCTTGCAGCTCTTGTGGGACCTGTGATTGTCCAGGCCACGACAAGAAGGTCCAGATCATCCAGGAGAGGATGAGGACAGCTCAGAGCCGGCAGAAGTCATATGCTGACAAGAGGCGGAGGCCACTGGAGTTCGAGGATGGCGACCACGTCTTTTTGCGTGTCTCACCTCGACGTGGTTTACGGAGATTTGGCCGAGGCGGCAAGTTGTCTCCACGCTTCATCGGGCCTTTCCAGGTCCTCAGTAGGATAGGAGAGGTGGATTATCGCCTGGCTCTACCACCTCAGTTGCATCGGGTGCACGACGTCTTCCACGTGTCTCAGCTGAGGAGATACGTGCACGACCCGACGCACATCATCGACTTTGGGGAGCTGGACGTGGACGATGGGGCGACTTTTGCGGAGGTCCCAGTGGAGATCGAGGATCGACAGGAGCGGGTCCTACGTGGGCGGTCGATTCCTCTTGTGCGCGTCAGATGGCAGCACGGGAACCTCCAGGAGAGCACTTGGGAGCGGGAGGCTCAGATGCGTGCTCAGTACCCCCATTTGTTCCCCTAGTTTTTGATGTATCTTTACGGGGACGTAAAGCCCTGAGGTGGGAGTAATGTAAAGACCCGCAAATTTCAAGGAAATTTTTTTCTTAATTTTCTTTGGAATTTTACAAGAGCGCAGCTTCAGACGGCACCTGATTCCGAGGCCCGGTGTGCCCAGAATCAATTTCCGAAGTTTGGCTCAGGTACGTTCAGTGAACGGACGAGCGGGTTTTTCTATCTTTTGAACCGGTGCCCGGAATCAAATTCTGAGGGCACCGATGAAATCGCAGCACCGGTATTTGCTTAGAAACGCCTCTTCCGGAGTTGCGTTTGCTCAGACGTGGTTTTTAAATTTTGCGGCTTTAAGTCAGAATAAAATAAAGTTTGTGCGACAACTTTATTTTATTTCACTTAAGCTGCTTGGAAGCCACTTGAAGTCACTTAATGGCGGCTTGAACTGAGTTGAACTGGATAGGATGCTATCCAGAAATATCCTACCCCCTTGGTAGGATATTTGTGAGGTGGGGCCCGCACGAGCCCCGCCGTTTCTTTCGCTAAGTAACGCACCCGCGAAAACCCGTCAAAGTAACTGAAAAGTCAACCGACGCGTTTTCTTTAATTCTTAACAGACCATTTAATTGGGCGGTTTATTTCGTGAATTAAATGGGCTGTTTCTTTCGTGAATTAAATGGGTCGTTTCTTTCGAATTGATGGATCGTTTCTTAACCGGTTTCGTGTGTTGGCATGTTTATAAAATAAGACCAACCAAAAAATCCTTTGAAAGGATTTGAGAGAATCTTGTTTCTTCATCTCCCCGCGATGAACGCGAAGAACGCGAAGAACGCGAAGAACACGAAGAACGCCGGCGACCGGAATTCGACGACGCACACCGAGATCTGCGACGTCGACGAGCCCTACCCGCGACATTCTTCGGCGACGCCTCTTCTTCCGCGGCCGACCCTCGTTCGGCAACAAAGGTGAGAATCGAACCTTTTATTTCTCCCTTTTTAATTTCATGGCAACGGATTTAATTAATTAAATCCGTTTGTTCTTGATCCGGAGTTTGGCGACGCGACGCCGGATACCGCGACGACGCAACGATCCCCCCTTCTTCCGCGACGAGCGATTCCGCGACGACCTCTCGTCCGACGACGACGACAAGGTAGGGGTTTATTTCCTTGATGATTCATTCCCGTGTTCTCATTTCTTTTAAATAAAGAACCGGCATGAATAATTTCAATTAATTAAAAATTGAAATGCCGTTTAAAAGAAAAGGAGTGAACAATTTTTATCTTTGATTAAAAATTGTTGTAGCCTTTCCTCCCGTTGATTATGACTAACGCGGAGGGTGCGGGTCTAACGAACAAGACCCGGCAACCCTCCGCCGATCTCTTTTGTTGTGCGGATATGGCGGACGACGATGAACCGCGCGGCAGGGGCGATCCGTTGATCCCGCAGTGAAGATCGGCCCCCGGGAGGAGCATCGGCGCAGACGGGAGGCAAAACGGGCCACCGAAGCAACTCCGGCGGCCCGCGGAAGGAGGCGGCGGCGCGGGTCGCCGGCGCGGCGGCGCCGGCGACCGGAGGCGGCGGCGCCCGGCGCGCCGCCGGAGGAGTCCGCCGCGGCCGAGCCGCGGCGGCGGCAAACCGCCGGACCGCGTCCGCGGTCCGGCCACACAGCACGCGGCCCGCGCGGGCCGCGTTTCTCCAAAGCCGCGGGTTTGACCCGCGTCGGCTCCCTCGGCCGCTCGGCCGAAGCCGAGCCGGCCGGTCCGGTCGGCCGGGCCGCGCCCAGGCCGGACCGGACCCGGCCTAGCCGGGTCAGGCCGGGTCGGGCCGACCCGGTTCGGGCCGACCCGGTTCGGCCGACCCAAGGGGGGGGTTCGGGCCGGGTCGCCCCGGGCCCAGAACCCCCGTTTCGGGCCCTCTTCGGTCTTTCGCCCATATCTTGGGCCTGGGACCTCCGATTGATGAACCGTCAGCGGCTACGCGATCCTTGGATCGAGGCGGTCGTTTCGGTATATTATACTCAAGGTTTCGGGAGACTTTGGGTTCGGCCGGGTTGGTTCGTACACGAAACCAACCGGGCCCTCGGAGCGGAAACGCTCATAACTTGAGCTACGGACGTCCGATCGACGTACCGTCAGCTGTGGTAGTTTCCTCTAAGTGAGACGGAACTTTTGGCATACTCCGCCCAAGGATCGGATACAGGCGGGGTACGGTCGGGTTGGTTTTGCCCTAAAAACCAACCGGGCCCCTGGGACGGAAATGCCAATAACTCTCAGACCGGGCGTCCGATTGACGCGCCGTCTGTTGCGTTGAGATCCTGTTGTCGATACGGAACTTTTGGATACATCAACTTCGGACTAAGTGTCAGTTGATGTATCAGCCTCTCGGCTCGTGGAGCGGACCCTCCTAAACGAGCTCGCTAAGTGCGGGAACCCTAGTGCTGGCTGTGGCTTCGACGATAGAGCAGAGATCCTCCGTGGACTGCGACGACGACAGAGCAGAGATCCTCCGTGGACTGCGACGACGGAAGAGCAGAGATCCTTCGTGGACTGCGGCGACGACTGTGCAGAGATCCTCAGTGGACTGCGTCGACTACTGCACTCAGCGATCCTACGTGGAAGAGTGCTACCGAACCTGTGTGAGCTGAATCTTCTTTTTACCTTGAGCGGTGGAGCGCTTGGGTGTAGCGGCGGACCCGTGGTACTTGACAGTGGTGGTGCGCTTGGATGCAGCAGCAGACCCTTGGCGGTGGAGCGCTTGGTTGTAGCGGCGGACCCGCGATACTCTACGGAGTGTGTGCGCTTGGTTGTAGCGACAGACCCGCGACGGTGGAGACGTGCGTGCGGAGTACGGAGACCGTGTAGATGACTGAGACCTGACGACTGCTTGACAGACTCGACTTGGAGTGAGTCGACTAGCCCAGTGGACGGAGCGCCCAGTAGTTGGCAGCAGACCCACGGCGGACGGAGCGCCTGGTAGTTGGCGGCAGACCCGCGGTACTCGACAGGAGGAGTACCTCAGTAGGCTATCTGGGTGAGCGCCCGGTATTTGGCAGCAGACCCTCAGCGGACGGAGCGCCCGGTAGTTGGCAGCAGACCCGCGGTACTCGACAGGAGGAGTACTTCAGCAGTCTTAGGTTAGTGAGCAGTACCTCGGAGTCGTGACAGGACCACTGTACACTTCAGAGATGGGGCTCTTCAACACTTACGGTTTCGATAATGAAAATCCTGGTTGAGCTGAATCTTATGTTACTCTCCTTTGTGGTTTGTGTTGAACTATCCTATGTGGATTTACTGTTACTCTCCTTTGTGGACTGTGTTGAACTATCCTATGTGGATTTACTGTTTACTCTCCTTGTGGATTTGAGTCTTGCTTTCCTTTGTGGATTGAGTTGTTCTTGAGCTCGTGAGCAGAGCTAGAATTGGGGACTTAGGTATATGTATGGGCATATACCTAAGTCGAGTCAGATGTTACTTCGTGATTGCATCTTTCTTTTGTGCTATATCCTTTGTGGATTTCGGGAGACCTTCGGGGGTCTCGGGGTCCTTACTGAGTAGCTTGTACTCACCCCTGCACGGGCTATGCCCGCACCTTGTTGTGTTGGTTGCAGACGACGGACAGCGCTGATCACGGTTGGGGCGTGGAGCAGGACGGTACCTGGAGGTGGACCACTGGGCGGGACGTGCTCGGAGCGGACGTGGGACCTGAGGAGCCTGGAGGCTATCTGTACCCACCCTTCAGGTGGGATTTCCAGTGGACGACACGAGGCCGCCGTCTTTTCTTCAGTTGTTGTACTTTACTTTTCAGTTGTACTTTACAGTTGGGCTTGTATTTCCGGCCCCCTTTACTTTTCTGCACTTTACTTTCCGCTTGCTGACTCTGTGTGGTTGTTACTTATAAAGGCAATGCCTTCCCTGTGTGGTTGTTACTTAGAACGAGTTTAATATTTTAAAATTTGTTCGCCTCCACCACTGGAAATGAATTTTTGTATATAATATGTTGACCATTCATGGGTGTATGTAGTTTTATTTGATCTGAATTTCATGGTCATAAAACTCTTTTGAAAACTATGTAGCCTATCCATATGAGGTGTAAATGACCTATAGTATAGGTTCATGGTGGGAAAATGGTATTTAATACCATGAATTGGCCATGTGATTACTCACATTGATAGCTATAGACACCCACGTATGGTCTGCTCACTGTTTCTACTAACAATACACTACCCGTTCCCCTATGTTGGAAACACTAGTGTTTTACAACTTATAACCAGTTTTACCCGAAACTCAAAAAAAATAAATAATTTCAATTAACATTAAATAATTATTAAATCATGATTGGGGCATGACAAGCATGGATAGTGAATAGTTAATAGAAACTCTTCATCAAACTGCGAGAGAGAGGGTAAGGCATACTAGTTCCATTTTTCATATTTTTTGTATAGTTCACCTTAATAGACGTTTCCCTATAGGAAATAATGTGGCCCACATTTTTACATAGGTGTGACTCAACTTGTAGGCACATGTTTTGGAAAACTGTGTGGCCAAACCATGTACTCTGGCATATTTTATTAGAAATATGAAATTACCAAAATAACCCACAACCATATTTTTAATCTCTAACCCCCAATTTCTTTCCCCATAGTTGAATATTTCATCTACAACTATATTAATATCTTCCTCCCCATTTTATATGATCCTACCTTTGTAATAGTTGATTATTTCATTGAGAGACATCCTTTTCCAAGAGTATCCCCTTCAATATTATTTTTCACCATTGTTCTCCAATTTTCCTTTTATCCCTATAATAATAGTGGTAATATAGGGCCAACCCTAGGGTTTATGTATTCGTTCTGATTAGATTATTTTAATTTCTGGTTTTTGAGTGACTCTTATCATCAAAATTTGTTCTAATTTTTTTAGGTGATGACATTTAACTAATTTTAAGGTTAGTGACTCTATCTATCAATACATTTCCAATCAAATTCCTTTATTTTTTATTTTTTATTTTTATATTTTATGAGTTATTATGTATAATCGAGGTTGAGTGATGTTATGGATCTATTTTTTATTCTCTAGGTTTGTGTTGAAAAATATTATGTCCCCTATAGATTTATTATAGCATGTCACTTTTTATTCCTTGAATGTCTTTGATATAATATAAAAGGGTTACATAAATCTAGTTTTTTTAAAAAAAATATAGTGGGTATAATTTTATGAACAGTGATTCAAAGTAAAAACATTCCATAATTTTTTTGGATGTTATTATGGTATTCAAAATAGAGATATTCTGTGTGCTATTGTCTAAAATATTCTTATATATCGTTGGACATGAGCTAGATATGTATCATTTTTTCTGTGACCTCAAGAGGTCCCATTTTACATGGGTACATTAAGATCACATATGTTCACTAGTGTTCCGTGAGAGAGTCCTCAACAAATAGAGTTTAAATTTTAATACTCCCTCACATTAAACATAATCATTGATTTGGTTATAAAATTTACATTATTTTATCCCCATGTTTTGTTTATTATGATCACATTATTAATCGCTTTCTTCCTTCATTTATATATGAAACTTTAAATTAAATATTATTTATCATTTAGGGATTATGATATACAATCTAAAGGATATATAATATTATTCTCAAATATATTATTTTCAAAAAAAATGTTTCCAAAAAAGAGCTGTAGGTATATATTATAAAATGTGTAATTTTGATTTATTGTGGTATCATATTGGTAGTTGTCTTAGACCCTAAAAATTATTTTCAGCACATTAAAATGTGGTTTTTTATGATTTAGGTAATATAAAAATATTCAATTTACCTAGCATGTATTATTCATGATTATATCATATTCTATATTACATATTTGATGGTGGCCAAAGGAAACATGGGGATTACTTGGCCTATAATTTGGATGTCCTCTTTGTTTTGTTTTATTATTTTGGTTGTGTGTCATCCAAATCATTATTGGATATACATTGATACTAATTTTATGTTTTATGACATTATTACACTCAGTTTTGTTAATTATGATACCGATTATAGATTATTATTATCATTTTTATTAATCTTAATTCATAATGACGTATATAGTTATTCTATAATTTGTAACATCATGGATTTTTATCTTATAATAGGTTTTAATGGATTTTATGAAGGAAAAAATTAGTATTTTTTATGATTCCTAGTGTTAAATCATCCCCATTATGTTATAATTGATACATCTTTTCTTATAGCATGATCAAAGTTATCTATAATTCACCTTGGGCCTTGTAGCTGGTTAAACATTATGTCATGGTAGGATGAAGGTAAAACAAATCACATATTATGAGTCATTGGTTTATTTTAATATTAAAAAGACCCTCTTTCTCTCATTAATGAATGTATAATGGAGTATATTAGGTATTAAAAGTTCCTAGTAGTTTTTTCGGCATTTAAAATCATGTTTTCTGAATTATATTATCGTGAACAATTTTCACTTATTGTGTTGTAGGAAAAGGTGAAAATAAAAGTTTGATAATCCATACCGATGGGGCCTGGAAACCATAATAAACCCTTTAATTTATTTTGAATTGGTTTTCACAATCATTGAATGGTTGGAAAAAACTTTTTCCTAAGTCTACAAGGAGAGGGAACCAGATAGTGTAGTTTACACATTTATCCCCCAATTTTACCAACCATAACGTTGAATTATGTGCCCTAATAAAAAGGGAACGTTAAAAAACAAATATTATGATCCAAAACCAATTAAAAAAAACTTTTTACATTTTTCCAAACGTTTTTGTTGGACTTGATCTATCTCATTACCTTTTGATCTCCTTGGGGAAATCTCTATTTATTATCATATATTTTCACTTCTATAATTCATATTAGAATGTTTTTTGTAATGCTATTGATCATTTTTATTTTCATATTATTCTTGATGTCCCTTAGTATCTCATTTTCTTCATTTAACGAAAATAACTTTTTTTATGTATATTTAATAGCATAATTAGATTTTCCATTATAAATGATTCAATGGATGGGTTATGGTGCTAGATACTTCCTAGACCTAAGGTCTCTAATACATATTTTTTTTAAAAGAAATTGAATTTTCATTCTATTACTAATTGTGATGTTTTTTAGTAACTTTACATGACCTCAATTTCATTCTAAAAATTAAAAAATGAACATGGAATAATTTATGACCCCTTCAAAATAGAATCACTTTTAGTAATTGGATTTTTAATTTAAAAAAAAAATGACTTCAAATTTTAAATTTTATTCTATTTATATAGTGAATGGAAATAGTAATATTTTTTTTCAAATTGTAAATAGGATTAGAAAGTGAGAATGGTTAATAGGTTTTATCTTTTATAATATTTCCACCTTTTGAGTTATGAATTGTTAATATAATTATGTTTGGAAAAAAGGAAATAATAAATTATTTTTTAATAGAAATGTTAATTTTACCATTGTTGATTTATTTTCATAATATATTATTGAAATTTTTTGGATTTTATCCATTAAAGGGGGTTAATATGGCCATTTAGTGGAGAATATAAATAGTTGTTAAACAGATGGTGATCACATAACCCATCTAGATATGAGATATTATGGTTAAAACATGGTCCAACAAAGCCCCTGTATTGATATTAGGGCCACAAGGACTGGTATATCACCCAAAAGTGTCAATTAGAAAAAAAAATGTGTATATTAAACATGTTTGGGAGTTTATTAGGTGAGATTGTTCCCCAAAACATGTTTATGTACATAAAAAATTGGTCAAAGAATGTGGGTCAACACTAGGATGCCAACAAAGATCCCAGATTCAGATTTTTATTTATTCATTCATTCTAGGAAAATTAAATTTCTTATACTTTGTACCAACACATGATCTTATTGTTCCATATTTTTTAAATTAGGGATGTCATTGGTGGTGGAATACTAAGTAATACAAAAACATATCTCGGTTCATCACCTTTTACATTGTAAAATTTCATGTATGTTGTTAGGGAAATTGTAAATATCTTGATGACCGATGTGTGATTTTATACTACGGTGGTGATGGTGTATTAATATTGTACTAGAGATTTGGAAACATTTATATTTAGGTAGTTTGGTCTCCCTTATAACCAATTTTATTTTTATTAGTCAATTGACTAATGACCTATCTATATTTACCTATCATTTGGCATCATTATTTGGATATAACTTGATTATTATTATTTTATTTTTTCATTGTATGGATGTTGGATTTGGATGTTAAATTTTTTTTCCATTTTATTATTTTCTTTGATATTTCACTCAAAATATGATAGTATTATCCAATTTTGGAACTTTATCAGACCCCCACTTCTAGTCAAAAAACTCTTGCATATGGGGAGGTGTTATAGAGACCTAGTATTATTACATCAATTAGGGAACTATTCAGTTTTCTAGGGAATTCAGATGTTGTGAATACAAATTTCAGTTTCTTAGAAAAGAATATTAGACCACCCACCTAATATTTTTTGTTTTTTTATTATATTGTAAATATATGACTACTCGTGATAATTGTTTTGGGGAGTTCATGTTAATATCTTCAGTGAGTATAATCATTATCAGCATGTCTGGTATGGATTTTATGTTGGTTTTATTTATATTTTCAAATATTTGATGTGGTTGGGACTTATTTTTTTAACTTAATTTTTTGTAATAATTTTTAATTTTATTTATGTTTCTAATTAAAAATAATTTTATATTGATTAAATTTTTTTTATTTTATGTGTATAAATCATGCCACTCTGAAAAAAACATATGAATTAGATGTAAGGATTTAAAGTGAAAAATATATTATACAATTCATATATAATCACCCATAATTTTGAACATATGATTAGATTTATTCATTTTTTTTGGTAATGTTATGAGTCATGAATTTTTGGATGACAAATTAATTCACAGGAGTCAATGAAGTCTAACCTGCCTTATTTAGGGGGTGATTAAGGGATCCATGATGTGTAAGTGTTTTTGGAAATGACTGAATGTACCCTTTATTTCCTTTAATCCTACGAGAGGTCAAAGGAGGTCCTTGTGACCTATAAGTAATTTGGTAAAACATAAAAATAATTTAACTCAATAGTTGAAGAAAAGCATCATGAAAGTCTTACTTGAACAATGTTTTAGGAGTTTCTAAATAAAAAAGTTATTTAATTACTAAAATATTTTTCAAGGACATAGAATTTTATATTTTTGAATGTGATGAAAAAATTTATGATATAGTACTCATCTTATTTTTTCAAGATATTTAACCATTCACCTAAACTATTCACAATTGAATATTTGAAATTGTATCCTTTCAAGATGGGAAAAAATCAAAAAATATGACTGAGGTTCATTCTTATGTATATATCAACCTTTACATAAATCATAAAAAATTAGGTTCTGGATAAGGAGGATACAACCAGATGGATTGGTATGAAACATGTACATTCCATCTAAAGTGGGTGCCAAACATCTTCTTCAAAGAAAATTATGTCATATAAATAACCAAGATATAGAATTAGAAGGAGAATACAATAACACATTAATTCTATTCGTTGAAAATTCACAAAAAGGATCTATGAATCACTGAGAATGGTAGGGGATGAATCAGTGATGACTTTTTCATTTATTTTGATATTATTTTTTAAATACATTCACCTTATATTAAAGATAAATAACTTTTCTACAAAAAAACATTCACACATCCAAAGAAACTTATTTATTTATAAAGTTATCCACTTAATAATAGTAGTTACATCCTTTACATGGTTTATAAACAATCCAATTCTACACATTCCTCTATAAAAAATAATTTTCTATGGATTCAACAAGCAGTTTATTCCAATTCACATGTGTTAAACTATGATCAATACAACAGTTCATATGTATCATCATCCATGAATCCTGTAAAAAAAAATTGTTAGACCCTTTGGGAGATATTTGTGTCAATAATAAAAAAACATGCTAATATATAAATCCTATTAAATCAAATAAATATATATAAATCATGATAATCATGTCAATGAATATTTATAAATGAATAAATTATGTCACATTGTATAATTCATTATAATAATTCAAGAATTAATGGATATTTATGTTTCAATATATTTATAAGGGTGTATTTACACATATTTTTGAATTCCACTTAATCTGATTTTGTTCTGTATAATATAGACAACTTTTATGTTTTTCATAGTCCCTAACACCAATAGTTCAAAGGAGTCACTGATTCAAAACTCAATGATGTAGAATCACCAATCATGAATTCACCGATCAAAGAAGATACCGATACAGGACTCACCGATAGAACAAGTGATACACCAACGGGAATGTCACTGACTAGCAGTCACACTGATAGATCAAACGACTTACCGATGGACGAGTCTCTGATGGAAATTCACCGATGCCCGAACTGAGCGATAATATAAATGATTCACTATGCCTTGAGTAACTAATGCCGATGGAAATAACTCACTGATACAGAGAGTCCCCAATTCTAAAAGACCTATGCTGATAGACTGATTACAATGACTCACTGATACTTATGACTCACTGATAGTCATAGAAACTTTTTTTAAATTTATTTATTAATAATTATATCTAGCATTCATATATAGAAAAATTAATGTTTATAAAATAATTTAATATTGTATATAAGACATTCCAGAGACAGTATGTGGTACATACACATTGGGAGATCATTATGCATGATGGACCTCAAAGTATAAATAAATTACAATATGGATCATTCGATGCATGCAAAAGAGTAGAAAAAATAAGAAAAACAGAGAACTCCTACAACTCTCTAGCATACTGTAAAACCCAATAACATAAAATAAAGAACATACATGGAAATCAAGAAGTTAAGAAAAAATTAGTGAGCAATCCAAAACATATTTAGAACAATAATCTTAACATTTCATTATCTCATAAGCTAGAACACAGAGGCTAAGACACTCTATTTTGGAGTCAACATACAGAGAAGGACTCAAACATCAATTCCACTACATCAAATGAGTCAAGAGCTGCACTTCATCCCTCACAATTATTTTTAAATCCTTATCTACATCATTACCACTATTTTGTTCTTTTATTTACATTTAGGAGCAGTGTGTGTATCTGACATTTAAACACACACACACACACAAATTGACTGCTGTGAATAACTGGAGGATACTCGATATCCTCAAACTCTTACTCTATTTATACTTTTTTTATCCCACGTTGAACTCTAGATGAGGTCATGTGTGACCATTTAGCTATTTTAACACGATTATCTGTTGTAGAGGTCTTGGGTGACCAGGTTTTCTTTGTTTGATGTTGTAAACCCCGATCGAGGTTGGGGTTCAAAACTTGATTTTTAATTTATAGTATTTGTTGGAATGTGATCACCAAGTGGTGAGGAATAAGTCTCATCTTGAGACTGAACCTCTTGTTTATATACATTGTGTTTGGACCTTTTATTTTTTATTATAGTTTTTTCACATATTTTATAGAAGCTATATAGAACATTGATATTATGTTTATAAAGTGTTTTTAACTTTTTTTAACTATTAGGTTAGTTAACAAAGTTGTATTAATCCTATATATTAGTTTATCTGAGAACTAATCAATCATTTGAGAAAGTAAATGAACATTAATGAATCTTATAAATTCACTTAAACCGAAAAAGTTAATATTTTTAATTATATAAATTCTTAAATATCCTATTTATAAAAACAAATTTGTATAGAAACTCAATTAACCCCCCTCTTGAGTACTCTACTCTGAAAAACATTTAGTATCAAAAGAATTTTCAATTTTCAGTTTTCAAATCTTTTTCAATCATTTTCAACTATGATTTTAGATACATTTAAATGATCTTAATATTTCTATCAATACTAAATTTTTACCTATTTCAAATCACGAGTTTACATTTTATTATGGATAATAGACCGTAAGGTGATTCTAACAACATACCTCCATTATTTAATGGAACTAATTATTAATCGTGGAAAATTAAAATGAAAATGTATTTATAATTTATAGTTTTTTAAAAAATTTCTTTAGTTTTAGATGAGTACAATATTCTTGCTAATTCTAGGACAAACATAGGATAACCAAAATAAAACTGCTTATAACAAAAAATTTAATACCATGAATGCCTTATAATTATCTTTAAGAGATAAGGAATTATATAAAAAAAAATTATGTAAAACAGTCCATGAAATTTGGGATACTTTGTATGTTTCACATGAAGAAACGTATATTGTTAAAGAAAATGATACTTAACACATATAATATTAAATATGATAACATTAAGATGATGACTGATGAACTTATTTTTTATGTGTTTCTCAGACTTAATTAAATTGTGAGCATGATTATCTCTACGAGAGAAGATGTTACTACCAAAGAACAATATATGTTGATTCATAGATTCTTACCAAATATATGGATTGGAAATTATGAATCTTTTAGAGAATCATTTTATATCAGCAAATTACATACCAAAAAACTTATTAGAAAACTCATGATGTATAAATAAGATAAGAATGTCAAAATAGAATATGATTATGAATCATATGGAAAATATGTAACCAGAAACAGTACCACTTCCAAGGATAAATACAAAGAGAATGTTCAATTTTATGTTTAGAGAAAAAGTGATGAAGCATCATCTTTAGACCGTGATGAGGAAATGATCCAATTGGCCAGGAGATTCTGAAAATTTCACAAAAAGAAAAAGTTCATCATGAGACCAAACATTAAAAAAATATGACAAAGGGGATACTATAAAAAAGGACTAGAAAATAAATAATAAATCAGATTAGATTTTCTACTATGAATAAAATAATAGAGAACATATCAGTGATGATTGTCCAATGTTAAAATATAATATAAAAGTACTAAAAAATAAAATAAGAATAAGATAGCCATTAATGCCACCTGGAGTGACTCTGAGGGTAGCTCCAACGAATCAGCATCATCTCATGATGGGGAAGATGACATATCAAATATGTTTTTTATGAAAAACACGTCTGAGGTGTCATTTGATTCCCCTACACATAATATTTATTATTCTGCAAATGAATGTGAGTTTGGGAATATAAAAAATGATGAACTATTTGAATACTATAACATGATGGAAGGTACATTTAACGAACTAAAAGATATGTATAAGTATTTAAAGAAACATAATTATCTTTCTGTAACTATTAATTATGAAGTTACTACTTAAAAGGAAAATAATATTCAACATCTCATGGGTAATAATTAAATAAAAATGTCTAATGAGAAATTGAAAAAGGGTTTAGAAAATTTTACCAATGGGAAATCTAATCTTACTCAAATATTTGATAAAAATATATCTCCAAAGAACAGTTTTGGTATTGGATAACATCCTAGAAAATAAAGTTTATCAAAAATAAATTCTATAAGTAAATCTAAAAAATATAATTCTTTTCCCCAAAATAACGATTTTAATGGATGTTCCAGTTATTCAATATGTTCTAATACATCGATTTTATCTCGAAAAAATAATTTTTATTTTTAAAATAAATTATATTCAACATATAGAAAAACCATAAGATAACCATGGGTTATTAATGATTTTATTATGAATGTTTCTAGTCCCAAAAAAATGCGTACCAAAATCGTTACATGGAGGAATTTTATTATAGGTAAACTGACTACCGGATTCCTATAGAAAGTATTGTTAATTTAAAAGTGGATTTTGAAGGAACCTTATAAGATACTACTCAAGCTTCAAGAATCTCATCAAGATTGATGGAGGACATGTCACATTTGGTGATTATGGAAATGGAAAAATAATCCACATAGGATATATTGGAAAACCTAACTCTATTTCAATTTCCAAAGTAAGTTATGTTGATGGATTAATGTAAAACATTCTTATCATATATCAACTATATGATGCTAGATTTATTGTCAAATTTATAAATGATGCTTTCCATTTTCTTAGGCCAATATCAACGTAATATTTACAACTATTAAAAATGATATTTTATATGTTGTAAACATATGCACACTAGAATAATCAAATGTTTGTTTTCTATGTGACTTTCACATAGATTCACGAATTTAGCACCGAATACTAGGACATTGTAATGGACACTACCTTAATAAATTGACCAGAAAAAGATTAGTTAAAGACCATACCAAACTAGAGTTTCCAGACAATAGTGTGTGTAACCCTTTTCAATAGGGAAAGAAACACATATCTCTTTCAATACAAAGAAAGACATTAAAACTTCTCAACTTATTGAATTGGTTGACATTGAATATTTTTGAACACCTAGAGATTCATGTATCAATGAGAAGCATTGTGTTTATGTTCTTGTAGATGACTTATCTTGGTATACTTGGACCTTTTTCTTAGCTCACAAATGTGAAGCTTGCTCTCATTTTACCATGTTTTCTAGGAATGTAAAAAATCATAGTGGACTTCCAATTAAATACTTAAGAAGTGACCATGGATGTGATTATGAAAATCATGAATTTGAATCTTTTTTCTCACAAAATGGCTATAGGTATAATCTCTATTCCCACATGATACCTCAACAGAATGGTGTAGTAGAAATAATAAATACAACCATAAAAGATATTTTATAGACTATTCTCAATTAATATGACCTACCAATTTACTTTTGGGTTGAAGAAGTTAATAAAGTTTGTAATATAATAAATAGAGTCCTAATCACCACCATATTTAGAAAATATTTTTATGAGTTTTGAAATAATAGGAAACCCAAGGTAAATTAGTTTAAGCTTTTAGGAAGTAATTTGTATATTCTTATCATTAAAGATAATCTAGATAAAATCTCCTCTAAAAGTGATGAGGGAATATTTCTTGGATATTTTACATCAAGAAAAGAATATAGAGTCTTTATCAAAATAAAAAAATGTGTGGTGTAATCCGTACAAGTCATGTTTGATGAATCAGATCCACATGAACCTAATACCTCACTAGGGAATCTAGAGAATGATATGTGAAATATGGAAATCAATTCTAAACCCTCAGATCATCCTACAAAATAATCTATTAAAACGTCCAATTCATTAAATTCTCCAAAATCAATCAATAATGAACCAAAACTATGTGATGAACTTGGAATAACCATCCCTACATTAACTAGAACAACAAGAACTCTTAAAAACTGTCCCATTAATGTTTTAGTTGGAGATTTAGATAGAGGAACCAAAATTAGAGCATATTTGAGTAATTAGGTTGAACATCAATCATTCTTGTCACATCGTGAACCAAAAAATATCAACGATTCTATCAATGATGAATTTTGGGTAATGGGTATGCAAGAAGTGATTAATAAATTTGAGATAACTAAATTCAAGAAGCTGGTTGATATAACAAAAGATACCATAAAAATAGGAACTAAATGGGCGTTTAGGAATAAAGTATTTTAAAAAGAAATATAATTAGAAATAAAGCTATATTGTTCTCACGAAGCTATAATAAAGAATATGGAATTGATTATGGGGATTCCATGACACCAAATGATATGCTTGAATACATTAGAATTAATCTTTCTTATGAAGCACAAATAGATTTCATAATTGATAAAATGGAATTAGAATGTGCATTCATAAGTGTTTATAAAATTGAGGATTTTTTTGGGGAACAACCACATGGTTTTACAAATCCACATTTTCTAAACCATTTCTTCAAATTTACTAAAGCATTATATGGATTGAAACAATATCCAATATCTTGGTATGAATGGTTAAGTACCATTATTATTTCAATGGTTTTACAAAAGGCATTGCAGATCAAAATTTATTTATAAAAACAATTTTTAAGGAAATTTTAATTTCTCAAATATATGTATATGATATTCTCTTTGGATCTTATAAAAATTATTTACGTAATGATTTTTCATAAATGATTCCATTTGATTTTGAAATGATTTTGATTTGTGGACTTAAATATTTTCATGAATTTTGAATATTTCAAAACAAATAAGGTATTATTATTAATAAATGTAAATATACTAAATACCATTCGATCAAATATTGTTTTCAATGCATTAAGTGTATTGATAAACCTATGAATTCTACATGTAATCTAAATATTGATGAAAATAATAAATTTTTCATAAAACTGCTTACAGAGGAACGATTGACAGTTAACTATATATAAATTATAGTAGGCCATAAATCTTGTTTAGAGTATGTATGTGTGAATTTTTTCATGAAATCCCAAAAAATATTCATTTATAGTATATTAATAGAGTTTTCAAATATTTCATGTATACATCTAATTTCGTATTATTATACCCAAGAAGAAAACAATTTGATTTGGTCAGTTATTCTGATGTTGACTTTGGTGGGGGTAAATTATATAGAAAGATATCCTTTGGAACATGTCACATTTTGGGAAAGCCTATAATTTCATTGTGTAGCAATTTTTTTTCATTATCAACTCCTTAGGTATAGTATATTACTATTTTTAGTTTTTATGCACAAATTGTTTGGATGAAACACCCTTTATTGGACTATGCATTTCAATATTGACATATCGCTATAAATCGTGACAATAAAAATGCAATTAAAATTTCTAAAAATACAATTTCTCATTTAATAACAAACAAATTGAAGTAAGGAATAACTTTTTTAGAGACAATTATCAGAAATGTTATATCAATCATGATTTTATTGGGGCTGAGCATCTATTTGCTGACATTTTCACAAAACCCTTAATATCTTAGAGAATGTGTTGCATCAGACCTGAACTAGGAATGATAAATCTGTATAGATGATCCATTATTATCCCTTTATAAAAATATGTTTTTCTATCACACTGATAATGTGAACCAAATTAGTTAAACTAATCAGGTGAAACTGATCAATGAAACCAATCAGTCAAACCAGTCAGGTAAAACCGATCAGTGATATAGATCCAGTGAAACAGACCAGGTAAAACTGCTAAGTGAAACCAATCCAGTGAAAACACTCCCGTGAAACCAATAAGTGAAACCAATCAGGTGAAACGAAATAGTGAAACAATCACGTGAAACCGATGATTAAAATAGATTAGTAGAAGCCGATCACATGTAGCTGATCGTGTAATACAGTTGGTCTGAAACTGATACTAATATGGTCTTTTTAGTAAGTCTATTTATCTATTTTATTTTATGTGAAACATCATAGTTATTTTGAATATTATTTTACCATTATTCAATTCTCTTTTATGTAAAAACCCTGAACGATAATATTTATTTGAGCCACACTTTGAACTTTTAAAACCACCACTCTACCTTTCAAACCTTCAACCTTTCGACTCCCTCCTTTAAACCCGAACCATCAGAATTGAGAGAATGAAGTGTGAAATGGAAGGACTAAGCACATCATCATCATCTATGTGTCAAAAATGTTAATCCAGTAGTGCTACAAGTTCTAGGAATCTGGTATTAGAAATTCATGCGGTAACAGTTGAGATGGAAGTGTTAGTCGAGTAGTTGTTTTCGAGCAAATTTCTATTGCTGAATATATTGAAATATCATGTGTGGATCAGCTGAGTTGGAAACAATGATATACCCTTCTATCCTTATCTAGTACATTAATTCTATCTAAATATGAATGTTTTATTGGAAGGAGTCTCAGAGGTTCTGATGAAGTCAGTAGTAAATGGAAAGGAAATCTATTTTTCTTCAAAGGAGTGGGTTGAATACTTAAATTTTCTACATGAGGGTATATGTGGTGATTACAAGGGTAATATTCCACTATCCCCACATTTTATTTCATATAAAAATGCTATTAAATAATTGACTGGGAATTATGAGTCAAGAAGAGAAACCACTAAAAATTTATATGGACAGGCCAGATGCTTTTCATGTTCACTCAACATCAAATATACCCATGGAAAGGAGATTTTTCTATTGTAAAGTATCAGGATTTTTACCTAATATGTTTTTTAAAAATGTAGGTAAATTTAATTTTTGTAGGTACCTTATGGTACATTTTTATGAGAAGACCAGACCATCCATGAAGTCAACCTGTTTATACTATCCAACGATGATCTCAATAATGTTGAAGAGGCTAAAAAGTGTGGAATATGGATATGACATGATTACTGGTTGTAGTGGGGTTTTAATGAAAAAATACATCTATAAAATAATGAATATCTTCAGGAATCCATGGATGATATGATGGTTAAAAGATGAGGAGAAACTACATGAGGATTAAAATCACATAGATCGTCTTACCAGACCAAGGAATCAAGCTGATCCAGGTCTTAGAACTGGTGAACAAGTGGTCTATTCTGATAAAGAGGAGTAGGTAGAGCATGATATTACTCTAAAAAAGGGTTCTCATATAGATGATATGAGTAACCCAAATATAATTGAAAGCCCAAAGTACATGTCATATGGACCTACTAGGCCACTATTAGAACTACATTCTCGAGAACCATTGTTTGGTGATGAAGATGAGGAAGAGACTGATGTCTCTGGAGTTGAAGGATATGTAAGAAAAATAGATGGTGATGATAATGATGGTGATGTTTTGGATGAGTATAATTAATGTGATCATGTGAGTGACTGACTAAAATTAGTTCAAGATGATATTAATTTTTGTGAGCAGTGAGTGAAAAGAGAAGATGATGAGACTCATAGGCTAGATGGTGTTGATCCTTTTGGACAAGATTCTACTTTTCATGATGAATATGGAGAAACTATAAATTTGTGCAGGCATGAACACCCTGATTTTTATTTATAGGTAATCATTCAGGAGCTTAATGACACAATTTATGGAGGAAAAAAGGATTAGCCTGATGAATAAATTGCACTTATTCCTATGATTGAGGAAGAGCCTCAAATGACGCATGTGGTTGTAGTTGGAGGAGTACTAGTAGAACCATAATATTAGTTACTAACAGTCCCTCAGAATGTCTTTTTGGCTGGAATACAAGTATATGAAGTAGATTAAGGTGAAATTGTACCTATGACTCAAGGAAGAAGAGTAATGATTGATACAACAGAGCCTAGGGACTGCACTAATTGTTTTGAATGGAATAGTAATCCATGATTCATTCTATTTGGGTTGGATTATGGCTTAGATGAGGAGATGGTAGATCCTCCTCCTCCCACTTCACCTTTCTTACTAGCTAATGAGCATATTGTACCTATAGTGGGTAATTACAATGTCACCAAAGTTGATCTTGAGAAATTAAAAGCTGATTTATGTGAGTTAGTGAGATCTTCAATTAGAGTTAGAGATGAATCTTATACTTCCAAGTGTACTTCATAGGTAGATGCATCTATGATTGAAAGGATGGTGGTTGAAGAGATTCATCCTAACCTAATGACTACAAATTATACAAATATTAGAAATAATACAATGTTAATAGAATAAGTGAATAGAATGAGAAATGAAATTGAATCTTTGAAAAAAAAATTAGGACCACATTTGGTTGTTTTATGGAGGTTATTAGGTACCTGGTTTCAACACTTGATCATCATCCTAGTTGGTGAGGTCTCTTAAGTGCATCCAGTGACCCGGGATCAAAAGTAGGCAGAGGCATAATTTCGGAGTATTTTGGCAGGTACTGTAGTAGTACTATAGTGGGAACTGTGAAGCATTGTAGTAGGTACTATAGTGGAAATTGTAATTTCCACAGTTTGACACCATAGAAGCTGAGAATATTCCACCGTTTTGGCCTTCGGGCCACCGATTTGGTCCCTGAGTCCTTTAAGGCCTTCGAGCCACCTCATGTGCAGATGCAAACTAGAAAACCTATAAGGAACAAGCTTTTTAAGAGGATGGGTAAGGATCTTTAACCACAATAGAAGCTACACAGATTGAATGAATGAGAGGGTATGACACCTACCATCGGTACAAGCCTATTTATTCACGAAATAGCCTAGCCGAAAAACAATGTGAAGGTGGAGAGCTTATTTCACGATGAAGATGTTTGGGAGGAGCAGTTCCAAGTAGTTAGTCTAGGTTGTATGTAATTTTTGATGCCTATGGGTAATGATTTCCTCAATGGAATACAAGCCACATAATACTTACTTCAACGGGCCCTATATGTGTTCCACCACACCCCTTAATAAATAGATTATAAAAAATCAATAAAAAATGGAGGCCTTCGGGCCATTGGATGGATATGTACCTGGTTTCACATATCTTGAGAAAAAATTTAAAGATGTTTAAATAGGATCATGGAAATATGATTTTTAGTGACTTTAGTTCTAAAGGTACTAGGTATGCAACTACATATATGGATTCTCTTATGAATATGATTAGAGAGGATCTGAGGTCAATTCAATGTTATTCTGTAAAGAAACCCTTTCCAAAAAAACCAAGAAACACTAATATTGTTTATAACATGTTTAGATACTGTACCAATGAATAGTAATTTTCATAGAAAGAGATTAAAGAAAAGGTGCACAAGTATTTACCATAAATATATGCCATGTATGACCCGATTAACATCTTTATGTACATGGATGAGAACCTCATGATTCTACCAGTGACAAAGGAATTCAAAAGGCAAGTTAGTTAGTTGACTATGTTTACACCTACATTGGAAACTTTCATAGGAAAAAGAACAACTTTGGAAAGGTTATGTAGTGTGGGGGTGAAATTATTAATGATTTCTTAAATCTTTTAGATC
This sequence comes from Viscum album, assembly GCA_963277665.1. Taxonomy (NCBI): domain Eukaryota; kingdom Viridiplantae; phylum Streptophyta; class Magnoliopsida; order Santalales; family Viscaceae; genus Viscum; species Viscum album. Next base: position 1,004,991,104 of record OY728158.1, on the reverse strand, counting down.
CTTACCTGCAAGGATAGGATAAAGTAGTAGTAGTCCTAACAGCTGCTTATATCACATCTGGTTCTGTTCCTCCTACTTTGATGATAGTATCTCAAACCTTATCTCATATCATATCAGTATTCAAGAAGCAGCCTCAAAGTTGTGTTCTGTTGGAGAGGAGACCAAGACTTGAAGCTAATGTTTCTGTAGGAGATTATTTACCTGGTGTTTCCATTTGATCAACCCTTTATACATCAACAAAACCACCCCCTTCACCTTCTCTAGACCCTTCAAAAAATGGAAATCCCCTCAAAATCCCAATCCTTAGCTACGGATCATTTATTTGATAAATCTTTGTAAATTATTTTGATTGATATATTTTGATGTTTTTAATCTTTGTACATTAATTAATATCATTTTGAATTCCCTATGTTTCAAATTTTCTTTGTGTTATGGTTCTTTATTTTTTATATTTGGTTTCACCATTTTTACTAATCCCAAAACGGGGATATCTCTATGGATGTCATCAACTCTTAATCCAAATGTGGGAAAATGGATGGAATCAACAGTTAACCTAATGGGGAGAACTCTGCCATAGGAATTAGGGAATGTAATCAATGATATATATATATATATTAATATCACCTATGATAAAAATCTCTCCGACTATTCTAATACAACTTACTAAGGGGGACCTGAAAATTATCTAATATAACACTTTTAAATGGAAACTTCTATATATATCATCTGATACAATAATTGAGGAGCATAAATGTAATGTCCATATAACAAAATTAAAATTTGATACTCACTTTTGATATGTTGAGTCAATTAATTTTTATACCTTAACATCTTTTATAACTCATTAATTACATGATTTTTGATTATCAGAAAGGCGATATTGTTGGACCCTTTGTGAGATAGTTATTTTATAATCACAAATCACTCCAATATTAAAATCCTATTAATTCAAATATTATGTTATATCTCATGTTAATCATGACAATAAATATTAATAAATTAATAAATTATGTCACATGGAATAATACATTTCAATAAGTTAATTATTTATGGATATAAATGTTTCAATATAATTACAAGTTCATATTTACATATATTTATTAATTTCACATAATCTAATATTGTTCTATAAAAAACATCCAAATTGTAATTTTTTTAGAGTCACTAACCCTGATAGTTCAAAATATTTATAGATGGATGACTCAACGATGCTGACTTACTGATGAAGAAGTCACCGATTGAAGAAGTCACTGATGTTGGACTCATTGATAGATCAACTGACACCCTGATGGACAAGTAACCAATGATCAGTCATGCCAATAGTTCAAGCGACATACCTATAGACCAGTAACTGATGGGTGACACACCAATATTTCTAAATGAGTCATCGAGGATGAATCACTAATGCCCAAATAGACCAATATTATAAATGACACACTGATGCCCAGAGTCACTGATACCAATAGGAAGGACTCACTGATTCAGAGAGTCACCAATGCTGACAGACCGATGCGAATAGACCGATGCCAATGACTCACCAGTACTTATGACTCAGTGATAGTTGTTGAAACTATTCATAATTTATTAATTCAAATTTATATCTAACTCTAATATTTTAAAAAACTAATTATTCTGACAGTATTTAATGTTGTCTGTATGATATTTTGGAGAAAGTATGAGGTACATGAACATGGGGAGATTATTATTCCTTCTGGACCTCGAAGTATAAATAAATTAAAACCTGGATCATTTGATGCATGAAGAAGAGTAGTAAAAATAAGATAACTAGGGAACTACAACTCTGGAGCATATTTGAAAAGCTAAAAACTAAAAGGGAAGAATATACATGGAGTTACAAAATTGAAAAAACATCGCTGAGCAATCTTGAACATATTTTGAACCAGAAGATGAACATTTCATACTTTGGGAAGCCATAACACAGAGGCCACAACACTCTATTTTGGAGCTAACTTCTATATAAGGAGCCAATATTCAACTCCCCTACCTCAAATGATTCCAGATCTATACTTCTTAACACATAGAGAATTAAAAACCTTTCTCTAAAACCTTATGTCTAATGTATTATATTATTTACATTTATATGTACTATATGTATCTTTTTGTTACACACACACACACTGAATCTAGTGCATAACTAATGGACACTTGATATCCTCAAATTCCAACTCTATTTAACCTTTTGTATCTGGCGTTGAACTATGGAATACGTCAATTGTTACTTGTTAGCTATTTTCCCACAAATAATTGTGGTAGAGGTCAAGTGTGACCTAGACATCTTTGTTTGATGTTCTGAACCCTGATACAGGGTGTGTATAAAAACATATTTTTTAATTTAAACTTCTAGGTTGTAGGTGACCACCAAGTAGAGAGGATTATTTCTTAGCTTGAGTCTGAACCAATTTTTTATGTCCTCTATGTTTTTAACATTTAGTTTTCGAGATGTTTTCATCACATATATCATCAAATCTAAATTGAACTTTGATATTTAGTTTTGAAAGTGTTTATAACTGAATTGAACAAGTAGGTTATTTTCAAAAGTTGAATTAATCTTTTAGATTTGTATATCTGATAGCTAAACAATCGTTTTTGAATGTAACTGATCATTCTTGAATCTTATAAATTCACTAAAAACTGACGTAGATTGTATTTTTAATTGGTGTAATTTTAAATAGCTTATTTATAGACATAAGTTTTTATAGATACTAAATTCACCCCCTCTTGAGTACTCAAATCTGAAAAACAAGTTTTTATTACAAGTTAATAAACCATCAATAGTTGGATCTAAACAATTTAATGTGATTCCTTATCCACATAGACTAGTGAGATTCATTAAAACATACATCTTTACTTTTACTCCATGAAACAAGTAAGAATGTCACTTTTATAATTTTTATAAAAAATATTTGTGATGGATTAGTCTGATTCCTCTGTTTGATATCTATGTCAAGAAAATGGATTAGAAATAATACTTTAAAAACAATTGTGAATCACTTCAAACATTCTCTAGAAACTTGAGTCTGATGGATTAGTTTGATTTGGTGACTCTTTATTTTTCTTTTTCTGTCTAGAAATAAACCTCAGTAAAAATCTATCTGAAAACTATATCTAAAAATTCTATCACCACATCTCTTTCATTGAATCTGATCATTATAAGTTTCATAATTTAAAATGAACTTATTTCTATATATAGGTGATCTTGGAGGTAAATGGGCCAAACAATACATTTTTTTCCTGATCAAAAAAATTTAATTAATTTCCAATTTTATTTCTAGTTCCACCGCATCTTTGACTTATTCCATGATTCTCTTCTTATCGTTATACCTCTCAATCATTCTAGAATATTCTCACAACATCGGCCTATTTCAAACATTATATAAATTATATAGTCCAACACTAATAGTCATTTATTTTTATTAATTATGATGAATGTGCATATGAACATAAGAATTTTCATTTTGAGGCTCCTTACCAATTGGAAAAAATATGTAATATTGTACTTGTTATAACATTGAATCCATTTCAACATAAATATTATGGCTACATCATTACACTTTTTTTAATTTTTTTCCATAAACATAATTATATATTTTGAAGCATTCCAAAATCCCCTTCAAAATTTTTTTAAGTAAGAACCCATTTTTAAAAATTGAAATATAGCTTTAAAATAAATAAATGTTTCTTCAAATTTTAAATTCATCAAACAATTGAAGACAACAAACATATATATTTTCTTTTATAAGAATTTTTGACTAATTTTTTTATCATCATCTAATTGATTTGTCTGTTATCTCATTTACTTCACCAGTCCAAACAATTACCACCTTTGATAACCATTATAACTCCAATTTTATTATTCATCTAATTCCACCATTAATACCAATAATTTTTAGATGGACCACAGTTAGGAACCCTTCATTGAATCAATGGAACACCACTTCTGATGGAACGGTTTCACCAGTGACTACATTCTCTATAATTATTGATCATTAATCTAAATATGATAGTTACGATGGATCATATAGTCTGATGTATCAACTCATACAATTGATCTATTGATCAATTATTCAACAAACTTAGTCCTCAAAACATCAGGCTTATCATCCTTCAAATAAATTCCTTATTCGGTGATCCTAACACTGATGACACGAGACTAAAAGACTACGAATTCATAGACATCCATCATCCACCAAATCCTTCTTATATTGAATATTATTAAAGTATTTTATAACATTCATATTTGTATTTCATTACATGACTTAATTTAACCATCAAATGTCCCTCCCCCCATTACATCAAAAGGATTTCTTCATAAGTTTCCAATTAAACTTTTGATATTTTGGAAATAAATTAACAACAATGCATCATCAAAATTTTTTTGGAGGCATTCATACTATGATACAACTTATCAAACCAATCAAAACATTTTCTGTACACCCAATGTGAGTCCCAAAATCACTTCACCAAGATAAATTATTAAAATACCAATGGAATTTGATAATAATTTTTAATCCAATAATCTGATTCTAGTACTCATTCATCCAATAATCAAATCATAAAATGTGATTTGATTTATAATTATGACCTCACAATTCAAGAATTCACCATTGACTTATTCGATCGTCCAAAAACAATGGTCTTCCAATCATGGTGCCAAAAATACCCCGTTTAGATATTGGTGTTAACCATTGTTCATAAATCACTGAAATATGTGATCCTCAAGCTATGTATTACTTATGAATAATACTAATCATATGTTGGTGAACTCATTTTTGGAAACAAAAATCATTGATGGAAACAATTATTGTCAAAACAAATTGACTTACAAATATTATTTGTTTTTAAAATCTTCTTATGCTTTCTTGTACAAACATGATTCTTAATCACATCAAGAACTATTAAAATATTTCACACACTTACATGTTGATCTCACATAAAACCCAAAACATACCCTACATACATTATTCTCTGAATTTTTTTTATAATGTGGTAAATATATTGACATAATTTTAAATAAAAATTACTATCAAAACATCGATTCATAAAGATCAGTTTCATTTAGAAGGTATCCAATTTGGAAAACCTATCGCTCAAACCTTGCTTCAGCCCATACTACACTTTAAAAAAATTAAACACAAAAAATTAATTTTTCCCTATATCAAAAGGGAATATTTTTTCAAAATAAATATATTCTTAAAATTCTATTTTAAAAAATAATTAATTCACATCAATTTGAATAAAAAAATTAAATTCATTTTGCAACAATAGAAAAAAAGAATTTGATTGTTTCTAATCATTCCACTCAAAAGAAATGTCTCATAAAAAAGAATACCTTTTATTTGTGAGGAACAATTAAAAACAAATCATTAATTTATTTCTTATCACTTCACTATATTGATTCAATTTGTTCTAAAAACCCCATTGTACCAATAAATTTTCTTTTTAATTTGGGCTAGGTACAACTTCCCACATGTATTTCTTATAAATATGATCCAAAATCATTAATCATTGATTTAATCCATTTTGGATGCTAAAAAATTATCATTCGAATATTTTAGTGAAACTTTTATATATAATTAATTATGAATTGTGACAGTTTATGTTCTTCATATTTGATATTTTTTGTATTGATCACTAATTATGTTTTATACATCCACATACATCTAAAGAATAGGAAGATTTGTTCAAAATTATTCCTCATCACTAGTAATATATAATTCGGATTATTCAATATTTGTAGCATCACAATTTTTGGAATCCACAATTTTTATGACAAAAAAAATTTCATCATATTCATTTTCCTATTCTATATGTGATTGTTACACACCTTACACATATTTTTCATAAAACATTACATAAATAGAATCAACAAAACATTCCATATTTTTTTAAAACATGTGTATCCTATTTTATCTATAGCTTAGCCAAGAAATATTTCATATTCAACTATCTGATCCTTCATTCCAAGGATTAAACCATTTTTCATTATGAATCAAGGACTTATAAAATCTATCAAGTGTTTCAAAAATGGATATTTTTTAATAGGATATTTTGTAGGCATTTATATAAGAACATGAAATGTAAAAAATTGTTTGAGATATAAATATCTTTTCTTATAGGTTTATAGTGCGAAACTCCATGTTCAAGTAACATGGTATTCCCTATTTCAACTAAATGCATGTTATTCATTCTAGAATCACCCTTTTATTATTGTGTGTATGGTGAAATAAATTCTTACTGAATTCTATGTTTTTAAATATAACTTCTAAACATGTTATTATTGTATTCACCACTATTTTCAGTTCACAACATCTTCAAATAATACCCATGATTCTTCTCATCACTTATCCTAACACTTTTAATTATGTGACTTATGTCTCAAATATATAACAAAATACATGGGATTAAAATCATAAATGGATGAAATTTTGTACTTATATTTTAATTTTGATTAATATATAAATGTCCCACAAATATCAAAATGATTAATTTATAGGGGTTGATTTGAATGAATGTCAACATTCTTTTTCATGCAATTTTAAATATTCCCTTTATAAAATATTTTAAACCCTAGAATATTTTCTGAAAAATACTCAGACTACCTTAGACACTATCTAAATTTGTCTCATTATTTTTTTCGCAGAATTATATATCCTAGCCTTTTATGCCACAAATATTTTTCATCTATTAGGATTAACTAAAATTATTTTTAAACATCACCAACATTAAAAAATATATAATTTTTTACATTTTCTATGATAATAATTTTTCATCTTCATCTCTTTTCTCAACAGAGAACACTTTTATAAACAAAAATTTATTTACATCATCAAAATTATGGAAACACTCAACATATTATGTTTCAGCCCATCATAAAAATTGATTTATGGGATTTCATATTTTATTATGCAATAATAGTGGATATATCACCTTTGATTCTAAGGGATTATTCATTTCAAAATTTTCAATATAGTTATATTTAAATAAATTGAAATTTTACCTAAATTTAAAAACATCATTAATATGATAACAACAAAAACTATCAATGATTCAGGTTCATTCTCTTTTTGTATAATTGAGAGGGGTTTTTTAAAACGAGTGCATTTTACTTCCCTTAATCATTCTTCGTATCAAGCTTCTGAGAATTTTTATAAACTATTTTTCATTCCAGAATCTAAACTATGAACCGTTTTACAATATGTATAGGTTTCTCACATATTTCCCAAATAGTTTCTAATGGTTTGAATCTATTACCGATATTCAAATATTCTATCTCAAAATTCCTCTTTTTAGGGGATTAACTCCCCCATGATCTTTTCCTTTTGTATATTAAAGAATGTTTGTAATTTTATTGATTATGCCAACACTTATTTTTTATGTGCCCAAGTCCAACGTAATACTAGCAACAACCATAAAAGAAAAAATATAATCTGGAACATCCACACATTCTGTAATTTTGAACATTTTGATCACTTACAATATTATCTGTCACATCCAAACATTCGTAATATCCAATAATTTAATTATAAGACTAAATCTTTTTCTTAAATTTGGATTCCATTCGAAATTTTTTAGAGGGATATGTAGTAACATACTTTTTTTCAGACTCATATTTTTAAAAACATATAAATTTCCATCTTTTTTGTTTTTTTTAAAATAAAAAATTTCCTTATTTTTTTATTCATTGAAATATTTTTAAATTCATTTTCATTCTTGAAATATATATTTTATAGATCATTCACCTAATTATAATTTTTTAGAACATTTACCAATATCAGATATAGAGTTCTTTTAAACATTAAATTTCTTTCTTAACATTATAAAACTTTTATGAACATGTTCAAACTATTATTCCTTCACTTTAAAAATGAATTCAACATGTTCATTACGATTATTTTCATTATCATGAGAACTAATAAAATAAATAAAAAAATTCAACATATCCGTATCTTCACTAAGACATTCATTATTTCTTACTGAAGGAGTCTCATTCATCAACCTCTTGATATATTTTGCAGGTCATGCTTCCTTTAAAATAGATTATTTTGACTCTATTTTCAAATGAAATTAAAGATATATATATTCGTCTTTAGAAAGACTACTTCCAACCACATCATCATTATCTGCTGCAATAAATTTATTTTCTATAGTAACTTTAATAAAAATATCAGCATCAAATTCAATGTCTTCATTTTAATTATCTTTAGAGAAAAATAATCCCCTTTTGGATTTAGAGAACATTATATATTTTTAAATAATATATGATTTTGACATATCCCCTAGTTTCATCCCAAATATTTTTGTCCATGTGTTATCTTACACACCATATTCATCATTATTTGTTCATGAAAATTTAATAAAAAAGTTCTAAACATATCCAAATTCAAAACATTTCATGGGATGTTTCCCATTGTAAATTCATATACCACATTTCACATTATTTTGAAAACAAAGATAACAATTAATCATGATTTATATATAAATCATTTCATGATTCATTGTAGAAAACTTATTATTCAATAATTATCATAGAAATCCTTTATTTTTCATCCATGATGGAAATTTCATGGTCATCCTTTTTTACCCATTCATAAAATTATCCAATATAATTTCATATGTTATGAGAGTACAATGAATATTATCTGCATATTGTTTTTCAAGATCACTTTCTTCAAAAAAGGAAACTCTGTAATCATTCATATCAGAATTTATTTTCAAGAGCCAATCAACAATAATTTATACTCCCATCTTTCATCTAGATATCTTGTAGTAATAACAATATCAATAAACAATGTCAATAAGTCACCCTAATATTTATTCTCACCCATTTGGGATCTTCATACTTTATCCTCCATATTCGTTTCTTGGATTTCATCACATTTTTTTCTTTTGTAAATGTTATTTAGACTTTCCTATATACTATCAGTAGTAACAAATCCGTATACTATTAGAAACTAACTTACAGAAAGTGATGAGTGTAATTCTTTCTTATATCTTAGATCATTAAAAATATTCTTGTAATATTGATATTTAAGTGGAAAATTATTAACAAATAAATAAAATCTACATGTAGTAGAATAAAGAACAAATAACCCCAAGAAAAAAGATATAAATGAATTATATTTTTGTAGATAATTTATTTCCTTCGTTAAAATAAAAAAATCCCCTTACTTTTTACACAATTAATATTATACATCACACACTTATCTTTAAAAATATCATTAAAGAGTATTAAATGTGAACCCTCACTCTCATAACTATAGTAAATGCCCAACTGGGATCAATGAATCACTGAAAGGGGGAGGGTGAATCAATGATGTATTTTTCATTTATGTTCTATTTTATTTAAACAACCTTCCGCATCCCGTTATAGAACAATTGATTCTCATAAAAAAACATTCACACATTTAGGGGAACACAAGTATTTATTAGTTTCAAAACTCAATAATAATAATTATGTACTTTTCATGGTTTTGGAATTAATCCAATAATATATTAAACTAGAACAAAGTCCCATTGTCTGGATACGAAATATAGAATATATCCATACTCTTGTGTAGAAATATTATCAATAAAATTGAACATGTTATTCTTATAACATGAATGATGTAAAACATGTTAGTGTAAAATATTTAGAAACCATTATTTGTTGGTTCAAAACATGTTACTATGTTTCCATATTAACTTCCCCTTATGAGAATCTTCAGAAAATACATCATCACATTCATACTCAGAAGGAGGTAAAAATATCACTTTTGATCTTTGTAAAAAAACTCAATGTAATGGATCTGTAAAATTATTCTCTCTGATACATTAATAAAAAAATGATAAATAATACCATAGAAAAAAATTTTAACAACATAAATCATTCCTTGGATACTTGCATCTAATTTTATGGTTCAAAATGATAACACTTTTTCCTAATTTATATGTCCTGAAAAATTCATTAGGAAAACTCTTTCTGAAAAGTTCGTCTAAAATTTATAGCGATCTTTCCCTCTCTTAAAACATGAAAAGTAGAAGTGGCAGAAATTATAATTTATATTCTTCTATTTCTGTGTATTCCCATAGAGGAATAAGAAAGGAGATACATTAATTTTCATGTTCAAAAAAATTTCAATAACATCAAATTTCTTTTCCAATTTTATTACATCATTGAATTATTTAGTGCTTACCAACTCATCTATATTCTTCTAGAATATTCTAGTATCTTATTCCAACTTCAACTTGTTTTAATATTTCTAAACATTCATTATTATCTTACCAAGGGTCATCGCAATTTATATTATTAAAATAAAATTTTATTTTAACATAATACTCCTCATTATGATTATATATAAAAATTGGAAACATATATAGGAATATACCATCTAAAAATTTAAAACCATTCCACCTTAAACAATATTGACACATCATTAGACTTAAAATACTTCTATTTTTTCATAGATTTCTTTGAAACATCCAATGTATTTGAAATACAACTTTTACAATGTTTTGAAGAAAAAATCCTTTGAAAAACATAAAAAATGATTCAAAAAAATAAACCTTTCTTCAATTGTATGATTCCTCTATATACCACATCCGATGAATAATAGAATCCAATAAATTATCAGTGTTAGTGTGCATATATTGAATCGGTCTATGTTTGAATATGATGGATTGGTGTATATCATTTTTTGATGATTCTCTTTCCACATAAAAAATAAATAATTTTATTTCTTTAGTTTCTACCATTTATAAAAAAAATTAGAAATGTTTTTTTATTGACCAAATTTAATAAAACCAAAACCCAGATTTTATTTTAGGAAATAATCATTCACGATATTAATTTTTCTCTGATTGATCAACATCTTATATGATCTATTTCATCATTCCTAACAATTCCAACATTTTTTATCCATTCTTCCTCTGATTGACACCTACATCTGATTCCCCTTTGATTCCAAAACTTCTTACTATCAGAATTATTTCATTATTCTTCCAATGTATCAGTGGAACACCACATTATTCATAACCGTTTTAGATATGAGAGTTATCTATGAAATTATCAATAGATCATTTAGAATTTATTATTTATTCTAGTTGAAACAATATAAATAATTGAACCATATATTGGATATGTTGATCACAAATTTATAAAACATAGAACTTATCAACATTAGACATCTCATCAATCCAATAAATAATGTGTTTGGTGATCCTCACATAGATGAACTAAGACTATAATAATTTAGAGTCAACTCATTTCTTCTTCCACATACACCCTCTTTCAAATTGAGTTCTTAATGAATTTGAGAACATACATATTATAATAGAATAATATTAAATAATGTACCGAAAATATACTATCTCCTTTCTTTTATAAGTTTAACATCAATAGTTTCTCAAAAAAATTATGATTTTTTTGAAATAACAAAAGAGAAAATAATCTTTAGATATCATATAAAGACATTAATACTATGATAAAATTCACATATATATCAAAAAATTCATTCAATTCCCAATGTTAGACCTAAATCCACATCACACATAAAACATCTTCATAAAATAATGGAATTTATTATGCATTTTTCATACAGTCTTCTAAGTATGTTAATAATTTGTACAATAAGTAATTATTACAATTTGAATTGATTTATAATTATTACAATATAATAGAATGATTTCTGCACAAACATGTTCCATATTCTAAAAACCAAATTTGTGTCAACAAGTTCCCAACACTCATATGACTACCTTAGATAGATATATAGTTTTATTCATTTATTGAAGGAATTTAATGATAGGAATACCTTCTTGAAGACCCTAATATCTTTTATCTCGTTTAATTTCATAGGAAATATTTAGAGATACAACAGGTACCATACTTATAGTAGTAATGAGGGATCTAATCATTCTATAGGTACTTGGGTGTTATATAATGCATCAAAGGAATAAGGATATCATTCATCAGTAAATGGGAACTCTCATTCTACCATTAATCCCTAATTTCATCAAAGAAATCCTGGTGTTTGAATGTGTTCAATCATACTCATGGGGATTTAGAGGTGGGGCCTACAACCATCATAGGTATGGTGTTTATTGTTTCATTATATTATTTAGATTTATGGTATAATGGTTAATTCAATAATTTTATCGCATAGAATATTATTTATTACTTGGGAATACAATCTTAATTGATTCCCTATGTAATGGACCTCTCAAAATCATTTATAAGGATGATAGAGTTGGTATTTATGTGATATAAGTCATATTCTATCATTTTATAGGATAAGGTTTGTTAGTATTTCATTATTTTGGATATAGATATCATTGACCATATCTTAAGTACGGATTGGATGTTGAGTGCCAATGACTAAATTTACTTCCACATGTTGATGGTTTTTTTCTTCTCTCCTAGAGGGATCACTCATGATTTCCATGGTGAGTTAGATCCATGGTCAGGTAGGGGAGGTCTAATAATTCCAATGCTAGAGACTATTTTATATCAATTTTTTTTTGTTTATCCATTATGATTTTGAGTGGATTTTTGTGTTCTTCCCCCAAAATGGTAGGTTTAATAAAGAATGATCTAATAATATGATTCCACTACCACTTCAAAGGGAATTTTACAGTGTACTATAAATATAAATTTATGAATTATATCTTTAACTAGATAAATATGATTCATAAATATAAGTGTTGGGTATAAAAACATCTTAATTTTTAATTTTTTGGCATACACATAAGGATGAGGGATTCTTGGGGTTGACATTATGACTAGGAATATATTCACAATAGTAGTCAATGTGTCAAATGATAAATGAAATATGATATGATTATTCAAAGTTATTCATTATAATATTGAATATAATTATGAAAGGGAATTTTTAGTAGGGTTTTGGTCTTATCATCTCTTGATAGATAAATTCACCTTCGGTTAGTGGGATTCTAAGAACTCATGTTGATTAGAGGAATAATAAAAAGTATGAAGAATTCATATGATCTATCATGGTATCTATATTGTATCATCTATTTTTATAATTATTGTATAGTGTCACATCATTTAGGTGGAATGTGATGAGGGTCATTCAACACAATATACAGATCAATAATGTGAAGGCCACCAATATATTTATTAATCTAAAACATTATATTTATGTCCTATAATTAAATGTGTAGTTGTATACTTCATATATTGCTGCCTCTGTGGTGTAATTATTGAAGGTGATTAATAGATTCCAACTCAATTATTATGGACATTAGATATTTAGTTATGGATGTAGGATGGTATTTCCATGGATTCATAATTTTTTTAATCTATTTCTAGGATAATTACAATTTTGGAGATTATCGATCGATTAATGAAATCACACCATTTTATGTCCCTAAACTAATGATCAATAGTAGAGTAACTATTGTGACTTTTTTCTTAATAATTTATTTTGATTAATGTTTTTTCCATTTGTAATTTTTTTATTTAATAAATATTTTTCACATCTTATTTCTTGAGGGGACTTCGTAAGTCCATAACATCTAATATGAAATTTAGAATGACCTACAATCCATAAATAGATGGCCATTCATATGGTTGTATCTTGAAACCTGACGATATTTAATGTGATTTATTCATTGAATATGGTTGATAATGGGAGAATAACTTACCACTGGATGATTTCTCTTATTATAACAACTATCATGAAATGATAAATATGGATCCCATTGAATCCTTTTATGAATGACCTTGACAGTCTCTTCTATGTTGGTATGAGATGAGAATGAATTAATTTATGGGACTGAGTATTTTAGAGTATATGATGACTTAGGATTATGTGATTCAAAAAAGAATATAATAACATATATTTATTAAAATTTTAATTTTAACATCATCTTCCCCCAAAGATCATTATTATTTTTCTTGTGTTTCTTATAGATTCTCTTTGGCTGGTGCATCATCATGTTTAATATATGAGAAATATGATGTAATTCTATGTTTCACCATTTGATATTGTAGAGAATCTCAAAAAGGTTGAATATCAGTTTTCTACGAAAGTATATATAATCACTATTTATGAGATGTCATATTTTTTAAGAAAAAGAATTATCATTAAGAATAATCTCATAATTTTAGTGGGAAAGGAATACTAGGAGTTGTAATCCCATATAATTGAAGAACCTATTCACATTATTAATAAATTGTTCAGGTTATCTCTAGAAAAATCAATTCAAGTAATCTTTTATTGTGGTAGCATAACCAGAATATCCTTGAGGCCTTGATGATAGATTAGTTGACTCGATATTTCATAAAATATAATCTTTATTTAATTTTATATTATGAAATTTTTATGATTGGGAAATTTTAGAGACCCACTATTTATCTATTAATAATTAATTTGATTGATTTATTATTGTATATGTATTTAATTTTTCCAGGATCCCATGGTTCAAATTATGAAATTTGAGGAAATAATACTAATGCACTCAGTTAAAACATGTTTACCAGTAACCATGTTCTATGATTTATGAAAAGGGTTTTGATAGTCCATATCAATTTTTTATGATGATATCATGGTTCAAAAAACATGAAGGCCCCTCTAAGAATCCATGAATCTCAATGTATTATGGTTGGATATCCAACAAGATTAGGGCATGGTTTAGAGAACTATACGGTGAAACTAAGCAACCTATCACATTTTATTAAAAATGGGATATTAGAAAACTAACTACATTGATTTGTATCTTTCTACACACTCATTTCCAAACCCTTTCTTGAAAAATTCTCCAATTGCAATATAAATATACTACAATCCATTTTTGATTATTTTCTCTTTAGAGATGGTTGATTCCTTAAAGGAGAGAGATAGTTTTTCAGGATTCTGCCCTTTTATATTCTTCTACTACCATGTTAACTAATTATTTATTTATTCTTATAACATTAAATTTCATGGAGGTTATATTAACAGGATTCAGATGGGGGTTTATTACATCATCTAGTATTAATATTTGTAACGGTCCATTATCATTATCATTTTTTGTTCTTTTGTGAATGAAATCAAATTTCATCACTTTTGATGTATGTGCATCTATATAAATGGAATTTTTTTTAGTATGAATTATTTCTATTATTAATCCATTAGTTTTGGTTATTATGAATGTTGGATAATAATTGATGAAGAATTTTTTCTATGTATTTGTTATTCACCTAGTTTATATAGAAAAAATTTATTTTCTCTTTGATTTTGATTGAAAAAATTTACTTTTTAGACATTAATGTTTTTTGGAATATTTTTAAAGTGATTATTGGATAATAAATAGTTCAAATAAATTATGACAGAAAAAATTTATTGAAATACATCTTATAGATTTTTGGATTTATTTATTATTACGGATGTTATTGTCGGTTAAAAATGGAAAAAAATTTATTTTTTGTTAAGGGAGTGGTTTTACCTCAACCATAGCCTAATCTACCATTGAATAATTCTTAATATAACCTCATGTTTACTTGAGCCATTTTATTTGATTAATATCATCTAGTCTAGATTTTATTCTATGAGAGCTTTCTAGAAACCTATATCTCATAAGATAATGTTACCCATATTGAATATATACATTTATTATATTGTAAAATTTAAATTGTTTAATTCCCTTGTTTTTTTATTTTTTTCACCTTGGTTATCTCTTACCACCTTCAGTTATAATTATTTATTTTTCTTTTCTTGTTATAAACTTTCTTCTCTTTCATTATAAAAACAAAATGACATATAAAATATTTTTTAAGGACATTATTTTTTTATCAATGTTTTCGGAATATAATTATTTGGTTTTAGTATAAAAATTTACATATATATTTTTGATGGTGTCTTATTAGGAATTTACTCACAACCTATATTAGCCTTTGTGAATATGAATACATTTTTTATAATATTGGTTGTGCAAAATGATATTAATCTCTTAGTATCACTTCATGATTATCATTTCATATTATAGTGTATGAATTTATCAGTTTATAAGGGTCATATAGTGATATATTGTTTTGGAATTTCAGGATCCACTAATTTAATTTTTCTT
The DNA here is from genome assembly GCA_963277665.1 of Viscum album. Taxonomy (NCBI): domain Eukaryota; kingdom Viridiplantae; phylum Streptophyta; class Magnoliopsida; order Santalales; family Viscaceae; genus Viscum; species Viscum album. The sequence continues at coordinate 1,004,975,039 of OY728158.1, read as the reverse complement.
TAGTATTTTGGTTATGTATAATCCAAATTATACTTGAATATACTTTAAGATACATGTTATGTAATATAATATATTAATATTCAGTTTTTTATATATTAATTATTGTTTATTTTTATTATATATTTCAAAATATTTTCTTGGGATTTATATTGTTGCACCGATTTATTTGATGGCATGGACGTTGATCATATGGACAAGTCATGATGGATTTCCTAAAAAGAAAACTCGTTGTGTTTTATTGGATTATAATGTTATACAAATTCATAATATATTATCATTGATACCTTAGTGAGTTTCTATATCCCAGAGATAGGAGGAACATACCTCATCCCTTGTGGTATGCTAACCTGGGTGATATAGCAGGTTGACCCAGGTTGGTAAATTATGTTGTAGGTTGTATATTATTTTTGAAAAATAACTAAGATATATATATTTAGTGAGTATGAATGTTCACATTTATTAGGTATGAAATTAAATTAGTTGATCAAATCTTACTGTTTACTGAATAATGGTTAGAACAACTGGAAATGGGTGATGTAATTGGCCACCTCAATCATTATTGGATAAGAAAAATCTTGTAGCTACATTATCTATTGTTTCGTCACTGGGGTTCTCTAAAAATAGTATTTGAAATGATATTATATCTTTGTGATTTCATCAATTAATATTCATTCATAACCTAGAATAAGAATTATAACTTATTTTATGTTGGTGTATTCCCCATTGATTTTTTTGATTTCATACTATGGATCACTAATGTTTTTTAATTTGGTTACATATATCCATAATGCGAACTTGAATCCTTGAATAGTGGATTTTCATTCTATTTAATTTTTTTAATAATATTTTATTACATGAATACGGAAATAATATCATATTCGGATGATAAGATGAATATAATCTCTAAGATGACGATATTGTTATTTATTTTTCCCACCCACCTTCCCGTTGGGTTCTCAGAAACACCACTAAAGTACAAATCATATGTTTTCAGACTGTTAGGGATGGAGAATAATTATTCATTAGGGATTTATTTTTACAGTAGTGACTTCCAAATGATTTGGTGAATGTGTTTTAAATAAGAAATAATGTGCCCTATGATCACTTTATGAGACCAAAAATTATATGAAATAACTACAAAACGATCACACACCATTTTATATTCCACATGAACATTAGAGAATAGACGATATATTTGAGTTTCTAACAAAGAAGGAAAATTATTTTTTTAAAATTTTATATAAAGACTCAATTAAGTCAATACAAATATAAAAAAAATAATTTCTTCTCTACAAAACTGTATCAAGTCTCAGTATCTAACATTGATATTTTATGATATTAGAGACTATTACCTTTTCACACGACATTATTTTTATAATGGAGGTGCAATATTGATCACTACTAGTTCCTTATATTGAGGAGTAAAGGCTTTCCTTGTATGGGAAGCATCTAGAATGATAAATAGAAAAGGTATTATTTGTGATATTCAAAATCCTTATGATAATCTTCATCTTATTGGTTGGATTCAAAAAACATTCATCAAATTTTTGAAGGGAATCAATTTTCAAGCAAGGTTGTCTAAACAAATTATGATGTATGTCAGAAGTTTTTGGATTCCCTTAAAGTCACTAAGGTTTTAAGGATGCATGAAATGATGTAAATATTACTTTATTTAGTGGAATGTAACGATAATTTCATTGTGTAACACCTAGAGATTCTAAATGAACATTACATTTGATAGCATATATAATACACACCACTATTAATTAACAAACCATAAAATATTATTATTATGTTACTATCATTAAATAGCCCTAGAATTTGTCCATGGGAATAGATGTAACCAAATTATGAAATATATATAATTTTTATAATAAATAAAAATATAGTTATAAATTATTAATTAATAAGAATTAAAGTTTCCAGTAGTCATTTTATAAAATAATGTTTTAATTTTAAAAAATTGGTTATATTTATTTTGTATGGAGAATATTAAAATTAATTACATGAAAAATTAGAAATAATTTTTTATAAAAAATAAATTTTTTTCAAATTAGATCTTCTTAATTAGTTTATAGAGTTTTTTTAGATTTTTTTAAAAGGTATATTTTTCTTGTAAATACTGAAAAATATTATTAATCATTGAAAACAATAATTCATTCAACAAATTAAAATATATTTTCGATTTTTTTTTAATCTAAATGATGTTCTATAATATTCTTAATAGTCTAATTCTGTTCATTGGAATCAATTTTATAGACTAAATATATATACAAACATATTAACACATAATAATGCATTTTTTTTAAATGGTTTCTCTTTTAATTTTACATTTTCATCTTTTATACTTTTCTTCCACTTCTATTATTTGATTCATGAGAAATGTATTTTTTATTTTGATGCATCAGTTTCATATTTGTTAAGCCGTGTTTTTTATTCATTGCCACTATGAAAAGAATAATTAGTAAATAATTATTACCACAAAAAAGGTAAATGTGTATATTTGTGTTAAACTATTTTCACAAATATTACAATTCATGAAAAGAGATACTTTTTGTTGGGTGAGTCTATTTGATCCCATATCATCCAAAATTAGAAAATAAAACATTTTTTGTCTTTTAACATTGAATTTTACCATTATAATTTTTAATAAAATTATAATGTATAAAGTTTGACTTTATTTATTTTAATATATATAATATTTGGTGATACAGATTAAAAATATATATTTATTTTTAAATTTATATTTTAAATATTAATAAATTATTTCCATGTAATATTTTTCTATTTTTAGTGATTTAATAATTATCATAAATACTTATTCATTACTGAAATATGATTCATTCTAGTGGTAGAGAAAACATTTAAATTATTTTGAAAACACAAAAAGCAATGTTGTTTTGGGAGTAAATTTTTTTTATAATGAAGTTATATACAACATAGAAATTTTTTTTTAATTTTTTTGGTTATTTTATAGGGAAAATTATGTGAGTGGTTCTTAAAATGAAATTAAAAAAAATATTTTCAATATATATAATGAAAAAAAATTTATTATTAGATGACAAAAATGATGATAAAATATCTATAATTTCATTCTATTTCCATTTATTATTAAATATTAAAACTATAATAAAATTATAACCCTTAAATATTGAAAATATCTTTCGTATGGTTATGGTTAATGATTAGAAAACAAGGGTTATAACAAAGGATAATGTTTAAAATTATATAAAAAACTCTATGTTCTTTTTGGATTATTATATTAAGATAATATATTAATTTTAATCAATTTCAAATCATTTTTTGAATTATTTTACATAGGTTAAAAACATGTTATATTATAATAGTTCTTGTTATTACAAAAATTTCATTAATGATATCTTAGAGTAAATATAATTTTCTTTAAAATTATTTAAAATTCTTACAAATTATATCAATAAAAAAGTTAAATGAATATTTTTAAAATGATATCAGTGGTCCATTTATGGTTAACATTTCATTTCATAACAAATTTTTAGACCCCAAAATTTTGAAAAACATTGATATCATAGTAATTGAAAATATGATTAACATTCTTTAAATATATGAGATAAGGTTAAATACATAAACATAACATGATTAAATATTATTGGATGTGATTATTTAAAATAATTATCATATTAAATTTGATTAATATATATTTTTATAATTTTTGTCAAGAAAATTAATATATTATAATTTAATTCTTTAGATAATACCAAAATTCCCTCTCCCCTCATTTTAAAGGTCACATTCTCTCCTTCATTTTTCAAAATTATTGGTACTTATAGTTCATAGAAATACTAGCATACAATCATCATTTATTCCATTAACTCATCTAATAGATTATATTATTTACAAAATATTATTCACTCAAGTGTTAAGGTGTAAAGAAAATATAGGTTTCTAAATTAAGAGGGGGTTTGAACACATTCGAAGAAAATAAAAATTGGGGTAAGGTAATCTCATATAGATTTCACTCTTTCTTGAGGTTTTTATATGATGATTTGCAAATAACTATGGGGTTTATATTGAAATATTATAATTTATCTGAATTGTTAATGATTATGTTTAAAATTATGCATCAAAAGGATCTATCTGAAAATAAATTAATCGATTTTTTTCTTGTCTATTTATTTCTTTAGAATACATGTTTTCCATTCATTTATCTAACTTTAAGTACTCAAGTGACCGAAACACGTTCTTCAGTAAAAATAACTTTATATATCCCTTCGTTTGAAAAACATTTTCCTTCCAAATCCATGTTTTGAAAAATTGTTTGTAAATTTTTTTTAAATTAATCTATTATTTCCCAATGTAATATTTATCCATTGTTGATTTTTTATTAATTTCATTAAATGGAATCTTCTTTTCATGTTTTTAATGTGGTACTTTTTACTTTTTACTAAAAATGTGAAATGATTTTTTATTTTAAATAAAATAAACTAAACATAATTAACTACCCACATGACCTCTGAATAAATTAAATATTCTATTATATTTTTCTATTTATATATTAAAATAATAATTTTCCCAACATATTTGAGAATTATTTAGATTCAAATATGGTTTTTAAAAATGAAAGTGTTATTTTCCTCAAGAAATATACTTGTGGACTATTGAAATAATATTTTATCTAGGATAACATGATTAGATATTTTAAATTATTTTTAGGGTAAATAATCCAATTATACCGTATTTATTTAACATATGGTTATTAAATTTTCCTGATAATGAAATATTGATGAATCATATTTTATTTTCTATGTGCTATGTAATGAAGAATATTTTTATGATATTGTGTCAAACATATGTATTGATTTATGATTATATGAATAGTTGACTGAGGATTATATATATCCAATAAATTATCCAATTATTGATGTACAATGTTATCCAAAGTTATATTTGAGGTTATAGCAATCCCAAAAGAGGGTACATATAGGTTATCCCATGATCATAGTAGGTATATTGATGGTAATCAGAAGTCTAACATATTATAATTTTTTTCGATATCATTCAAATAATATTTGTATGATTATGATTATTACACACATTACATATATTTTTTTTATGACAAGTTCTTATTCTAGAGTCATGTTCCCGTGGATCATGTTCATAAATATCACTATTATTACTAACTTATGACCTGAAAATATTTATTCCATCTCTCATGTTTATGATATAATAATTGTGGGGAATGATTTTAAAATGTACAAATCATTTTATTCTAACGTTATGCTAATTTTATGACTATATGGTCAATAATATCTCAATTTTTATCCTTACTGATATTATATTCTCCCCATTTATTCAGTTTTATATTCCCTTGGATATGAACAAAATTCTTCAAAATCATGTTTTCAAAAAGGTCGTTGAGTGTGATAAACTACATGGGATAAAATGTGGATATTTTTGGAATAATATTTTTATGTATCCAATTTTTCAAAAAACTAAGTCATTACACTTTTAGTATAGATCATAATGACATATATTTAAAATTCATCTAATAAGTTTTATTATTTTTCTATCAAAAGTATGGGTTACTATATTTGGTTTGATATAATGTTTAAGATATATTTTTAAATTATTATTATATATCATTATTAAGAACTATTATAATAATCCTATGTATAGAAGAATGTATGAATTTATTATTAATATGGTATTGGTGTTTTCTTTGAAAATAATCCATTTTTATACTAAAAGAGAAAAAAAATATAGATGTATCTAGGTGTAATAAAATAGAGTATAGTTTTCAGGTTTATAAGATCCTTTATTACTATTCATAGTGATTTTACCTTATAATAAAGCTGGTTTGAAACTCTCAGGTGATATTCTTCAGTTAACCCACATTTACCATTTGAAAAATTATGATGGATATGGATTGATGATAACTATGATCTCCATTTAAATAAATAATTTCTTATAGATTGAAAATATGATATCTAGATTTAGTCAATGGATGGGAAATATAAGGATTCACGTTAATTAAAAATGTGATAGAAAATTGAATCATTCTCCACATGAGGGACCAAATGAAATAAGATATGGAAGGTGAATCCTTTTATTATGAATAATAAACTATCAAATTATATGATTATCGATAAAATAATGGGTGAGTTTAGTGAAACACCTAAACAGAGAAATGTTTTGTTTTAGGATGCCCATAAATGGAAAACGATTCATCATCCAATATGGAATATTAGTAGAGGCAAGAACTCAATGATGTGTCCTTAAAAACAAGAAGTCGTTTTTATATGAAAATGAATGGAATAGAGAAATTATTTGAAAAATAAAATGAATATTTTAATAAAGGTGACTAATTATTTTATTTTGTTAAAATTTATAGTTTAATTTATTATTTCTAGGGAATAATGGTATTATAAAAGATAATTCCTAAATCTGAGGGTTAGCTGTTGGAAAAATAAAGGACTAATCTTATTCCAATACTTGATGTTAATGGATTTATATTCTTATGTATAGAGAATCTAGAATTACATTATTGTGGATATTAGAACTGGGAAACATTAAAGGATTTTTCCACAATAGTTTTTCAATAAGGATTAGAAACACATTTATAATGGTACAAATGACAAATAAAATATTATAGTGGTATGGTGACGATGTTTAGTTCAGATAAAGAGATAATCTACACTGTTTATACTGATGGGATAGTATTTGGGACATTTTAAACGTTTATTTATTTTTTTAAAATGTCGTTTAGGATATATTTGATGATTTATATTGATTTTTGTGGTTTTTTTGAATAAATTCAAAATTTTGTAAGTTAAATTTAAGAATAAGTATGGTGTAAACATTTTATAGAATATATGTTTTCATGTGGGTTAAAATAAGGTTTATGGATACAATTACGGGTTAAAATGTTAATAGTTGATTAAAAATTAATGGTCAAGCGTGCCTCTTTTAGGTATTAAGTGATCAGAGTTTGAAATGATTTGAAATATTTTCTGTCTTAGGATGATAACTCTATAGAGGGATAAATAACCCATTGTCTTAATATATTATTTCATGATATGTTAATTTTGATCTAGTTAATAGTAATATATAGCTAGTCATGATAGTTTAAAAGTGATATATTTACAAGTAGATATATTTGAAGATATTTATGGTTATGATAAAGATTAATTTTTTAGCTTAGTATCTAAAATTTATTCATGATAATACAGAAATTCTCACAATATTCTAATAATATCCAACTATTTACCATGTTTTATAATGATATTTTGGGATATATGTCATTGGAATGAGGTATATTTCCCTATTACATTTAATATGCGATTTAACATGAAATATTATTTGGGATTATTGAAAATATCTTTTTTATGATGTAATATAAATGTTAGAAGATAATCATTGAGGTAAAAATATTATATTATATTGATGTAATTTGGGTTATTGATTTTGAAGGGTTATTTATGATATGATCTAAGGGGGTTCATTGTTTTTTTGTGGTCGTTTATAGTAAAATGAAAATTCCTATATATTTTTGATATTATATTACTGTGTATTAAATATTCATTTTGGTTAAATATTTATAGATAGGAGGAATACAATTAAATAATTTTTGTATTATGAAGTCAATTTTAGTGATCCTTGACTAAAAACACATCATAAATACACATCGTTTGGAAAAAATAGGGTATTATACTTAAAATTGATAATTTGGTGAATTTATAAATTTCATGTATGTATATTTTCTTATACTTTAGTATAGGTTTTAAAGGAATAATGAATTTCTAGGAAAATGGATATAAATAAATTTTCGCATATTAATGTCATCTCTAATGAATCTATTATCTTTTTCACAACTTATTGATTTGGGGTTTTGTGGTAATTAAATTTGCAATGATCATTATTTTCAATTATATCAATAGTATTTATCACCATCCATTATTATTTGGAAATTAAATTTCTCCTCCATGTCTATATATGGACTTCCCACTAATGTTTTCTTATTTTGAAACCCATTTTCTGATACTCTATATATCTTTTGTATTTTCCTTTCCCTAATTTTAAAAATATGTTTTACTAACAATTTTTATAACATGACATTTCAATAAATTTATTTCAGAATATAAAACCCTTGACTACTAAGAACCTATTATAAACTTATGAATGCAATTTATTAAATTAGATGAAAATGTAATACCCAATGTTTTTAAATGTACACTATGTTCGATAGCGTATAAAACATGAAAACTTGATTATTAATAGATAATGAATTAATATTATTTTATGATAGTTGTAACATAAAAATTTAATTAAAAAGTATCAATATAATTATCAAAAGTTTAAAATTTATATAAAGGTAATAATCTATAAAAATATATTTATAATTATTTGGTAAATTAGAAATAATTATTTTTTTAAATCAATATTTTTCTACAAAAAGAATTTTAACAAAAACATGGTTTTTTTCTTTCATGAATGAATGTTAAATTTAATTTATAAAATATTTTAAAAAAATAATTTTAGTAAAAGGAATTTTGTAATCATCAAATAAAAATTAACTTATGGTGAATTATTTAGATATATATAGAAAAATTCAGTTTCTAGTGAAAAAAGAAAAATAATGATTTCTATAAAAATATGTAATTTTTTAAGTAATTTATCATGTAAAATTTAATATTGAAATAGTTTCACTGTGAAATATGTTTTGTTATATTATTTAAAATCAAATTATTTTCATTGGAATCAATTTTGTTATTAAATTTCATGTAAATATATTTATACAAATAATGGTATTAAAAAAACATTTTTATCTGGTGTTTCATGTTTTTACATTAAATTAATATTCCCCAATTATATATATTTAATATTAAAAAATTGGTTCCATATTTGGAATCAAGAGATATAAATTTGGTAATCATTCCCCATTTATCTTTCGTCTCTATGAATAGTAAACCATATAAAGTTTTCTAACTATGGTAAAGGTAAACTATGTTTATTAAGATTTGAATTAATACGATAACACATCGAATTCATTGAAAAATTACATCATTTCATGTTATTGGCATTTAATCCATAAATATTAAATATTCTAAAATATGGGTTTTTCAGAAATATTACTTTGAGTTTGACCATTTATAATATTTAACTAAAATAAAATTTCAAAACTATCACCTTCATACATTTAATATTTATATTAATTTAGGATATAGAGAAAACCAATTTTATTTAGATAGTAATTTATATTTTAAATATTAATAAATTTTTTATCATAGTAATTCATTTTTAATTTGCAGTCATTATACATTTACCTTAAATTCGTTTTCTACCCCAATATATCGCTTGTGCTAGCAGTAAAACAAAGGTTGTAAGTGATATCAAAATCACTAAAATTATAATTTTTTTGGGAGATTTAATGTGTACCATAAATTTAAAATATATATATAGAATATTAGTGATGTTTTAAAGGTTTAGATTTTAATTCTATTTCACTTCTATTTTTTCAATGTTAAATTATACGAATTGTTCATAAGATGACAATAACATTTCTTTTATTATATATATATATATTAAATTATTTTAATGTTATAAGAAACAAGGAAGTATAAAATAAGGATGATATATTCCATAACCATTATTCCATTTTCCATTTATTAGAAAATATGTACCTTATAAAAGAATTATAAACCTTTAACATTGAAAAATTAATCACCATGGTTACGGTTAAAATTTACTAAAAAAGGGTTTTACAAAATGATATGGTCAATATGATACCTATACCTATTGAAATTTAATTGTTTGATTTAATTAGGATCATATATTTATTTTGTTAAAATTAGTATTCTTTTTGGGCCCCTTTTCTATTGTTTAGAAACATATTATATTGTAATATTTCTGTGTTTACAAAAAATAAATTTATGATATTTTATGATTTATAATATATAATCAAAATATTTAATATGAAACGAAACCCTATCTCAATCCATGTAAATTTTATATGATTAAAATAAAATCTATGGTCAATTAAGGTGTAAATTTTTCATTTATGGTTACTTTTTAGACCCATAATGGCTAAAAAGCATTTATATCACCTTATTGTCCATTTGATTAACAAGGTGTTAAAACAAAGAAATGGGTATAAAAACCTAATCCAAACTACCAATATTTTATTATATTCTATTATATGAAATAATACTCATATAATCATCTAATTATATAACTTTTTATAATTTATATATTATAATTATCTAATATAAATTTAATAATTTATTTAATTCCAATAGTCCCCATTCACACAATTAAAAAAAGACATCCTCTCCTTCATAATTCACAATGTTTGATCCCTCTAGCTCGACCAAGACCTTTCATAACATCATTATTGATTCAAAAAAAACATCATATATCTTACTATATTTATGAAATAAAATCCATTTAAGGCATTAGATCTAATCCAAAAAAGTATTATTAATGAAGATGTGGCTAGAGAATAATGGAATCATTTCTAACTTGTTGTATGTATTTATCATCTCGCATTCAATTTTATAAGGCCAGTGGCATATTCACTACGTGTTTCATATTTTTGTTTTATATAAATCTTTTTTATTTATTTTATTATTTTTTCATGAATCATATATGTATTTATAATTCCATATAAGGTTATTTTATTCATTAAATTTTTATATATTGATTACCAAGGCTATAAGGGGTTTTTGGAAAAAATTCAATGTTTATTAGGATTCTTTATAATTAATTTTTTTATCTATAAAATATTAAAACCTATCAATCATGAATCTCATGAAACTTCATCACATCATGTTATTTATAGAGAATATATTTTTTTCCTTTCATATTTCATTGATTTCTTATGATAGTAAAGTATGTTATTTAGTAAAAACTATATTATTTATATCTTCAAATCAAAAATTTTATTCTTCAATATCAATATTTTCTAAATAAATTTTAATTATATTTCATATATTATTATTTTTTTTCGTTTTTACCATTGATTTAATTTTATATTAAATGTATTACATTTAAACTTAATTTCATTTTTCAAAATATCTATTTTTTACTTTTTACCTAAAATTATAATAAAATATTTTATTTAACATACATGAAATGAATGGAATTTACAACTATAATGAACACTAAATACAATGAATCTTTTATAAAAGATTCTATGTTTCTTTTTGAATAAAATATTATCCTCAAAATTTGTGAAATTTTTAGATGTAAATGTCTTATATAAAAATGAAATGTGTATTTCCCTAAAAAATATTACAATGAACTTTTAAAATATCATTTCGTATATGATATCATTTTTTGATGTTACGTAGGTTTTACATTGCATATTATCTAGTGATATTATCTTTTTTCTTTTTTTTGATGGTTTATGGAAATGCTGATGAAATATTTATAAACCTTATTTTATTTTGAATGGGTTATAGTATGATGAATGTTTTTATGGTCTCTGGATTATATATGAATGGATTTATGAAAATATGATCAGTGCATAGGACATATTATTGAATTATAATGAATTTTTTTATAAAATAATAGTTTATGATCTCAAAGGGTACTCTAAAGGTTATCCCAAACCCAAAATTGGCTACACATAATGTCATCCCATTATTGAAACAAGGCACAAAAGGGGGTATCCCAACCAAAAAATTGTCACATCAGTGTTGAAACTAAATATCACATGATATAGATATATATATTTTTCTATCTTTGATATAATTTTATATGATTATGATTATTCTACACTATCTTACACTATTTTATTTCCTGATAATATGCCAATTTTACATTCTAATGGCCTTATTATTTGATCCCTTTATCATTCATGGCTTACGGAAATTAAATATTTATTACACAACTCATGAGAATGATCTAATAATTTATGGTCATAATGTTAAAATGTTAATATCGTGTTCTTTTACCCTTATACTATAGTTATGGTTAAGTGATCATTGATATCTTCTTTTTTATCTTTATTATTATTTTCATTTAACCATTTATTATGTTTTAATTTCTAAATTTGTAAAGAAATGTATTAAATATAATTTTCTTAGGATGGGTTATAAATGTGAAAATATAAGTGTGAGATGATGTAAATCATTTATGAACCAAAACATTATTTATACATGTATCCTATGACATTAATCGTTTATATTTTGATCATGGATTATAATATTCAGGAATGATTATTTTTATAATATGATGTGAAATTTATGAATGGAATGTATTGGTCACTATAGATGTAATACCACAATGACAAATATTTTATCTAATTTTAATTTGAAATCACATATTTGGATATTAGTATTCAACATGGTTTATCATAATTTATTAAAACATATCCCATGAATGGAAATATAGTCCAAACACAATTGATATTTGACCACTGGATCACCCAAAAATAATTAATTTATTTTCCATAAATGATTCAAGAAAATTTTGTTTATGAAATATTGATTTTTAGTTATATAGTTACTTAATACAATGGAAATCACATGATATAAATATAACCCTTGAGGAACCATGTATGAGTTTTCCACATTAAAATAAATGTCTATTTAGATTTAGTTATAATCTAAAAACTTTTCAATGATAGAAAGGTTATGAAATTAAACTCATGCATAAATCAATAAATGAGTTATTGAGAATTGGAAATCCTCTATTGAAAAATTGTAGTTAAGATCAATATATTCAATAAATTCCCATAATTTCTACTTATTTATCATTAAGGGGAAAATTTTTGAGAGGCACAATAGGTACTTTTAATCTATGATGCATTTGTCAATGATGAGATTTTAACTTTGGATTCAATATTAGAGGCATGGGTCAGATGTATTTTACATTCTTCATGTTTGTATTAATTGTTATTGTTTGGAAAATCAAAATTATATGTATACACATAGGGATAAAACATAATAATTTAATTATTAATCCAAATAATATTTTTCAATTTTTTTTATAAAAAGTACATGAACTTTTAATGTTCTTACATTTCTATAACAACAGAACTCAATATATGTCATATTTATTCCCCCAAACCAAGTTTATTTTTGTGAGTTCATCGATGGTGGGTGAGACACCTTGAATGATTGTGGTATGGGAATCCTAGAGATATTATTTTGATGATTTTTATTCAACCTCTTTATTTATAGTAACATAATATGGAATCTCATATTAAAAACATGGAGACAATTTTATGGAAATGTCATATCCATTATAATATAATATTTCATATGAATAACTAGGGTTGTTATATTAAATCAACAGAATAATATTGAGAGTGAATTTTCCAAAGCCTCATTCTTTTATTTTTAATTAATTCATAACTTCTTGGTAAAAGTGTATCAATTGATTTCCTTGTGATCGATTATACCCACATTGTTGTAGATACTGTTAGCAAGGAAAGGATGATATGTTTGGATTGTCTAGAATCCTTTTCCATACAAAATTGTGGTATCTCTATGATTATGTTAACTTGACCAGAATATGAAAGGAATGTGGTTTTTTATCGATGAATTAATCCCATGTGACATGTCTACTAGAAAGATAAGTAATTTTCACCTCAATTTATTTTATTGAAAATAAGTATTATTCACTCACCTCAGCCTAAGGATTGATGATAGAAATTTCCATCCCATTGGGGGTAATAATATAAATAGTGATATCTACCAACGGGGTTCTAAATTTTACTATTTGGAAATCTCATGTCTATATATTGAGATTAATAAGGCTCAAAAAGAGTATTAACACTATACCACATCTCTGTTATCCATCAAATGTGTATTTGAATGACTTATTATATAAATAGGCCACTCTTCCATGATTGTGGAGCCAAAAATATTAAAGCCATAAAATTTAGGTTTTATCTTAGCGAAGAACAATTAATTATACTTCCAAAATGACATATCTAAACTAGAAAATAGCATTGATCATCCCAAGTGTATTATGCTCAAGTTTTTCAAAACCTTCTTCTGCCAAAATGAATGGACTCCATTCGGCATTACTATAAACCAAATGGTTGAGGTGTGGGATTATGATGGGGTTTTCTCCTTATATTTTATCATTAAATTTTTTAAAAATATAAATATTTTCAATTGTGGTGGATATATATAGGGGTATGATGTTACTATATATAGAATATTTGTAGTTCATTTTAATTAGGCAAATGGAAATATAACATTCAATAATAATTTTTTATGAATGATATGTATCAACTGAATTTCCATCATCATCTAACTCATGGGGGATTTAATGAGTCTCAATAAAAGATTACATAGGTTCAATAAATAGATTAATGGTAAATGTGATATAAATACTTTTTATAATGACCACATGTTTTATAAAGATGTCATATTTTTGGACCTATGGTCTATGATTTCAATCATAAAACATAGTGGTTAGTGGTGGATATGTCATTTCATCATTGAATTGATTAAATATGTATGTTATATTTTTTCCATGTGTTTATATGATATACCTTCCTATATTTTTATTTTTTACTTGATAATAAAACATCTTATAACATTTCTCCTAGTGTGATTGGTTTTGAATGAGACAAAGAGAATTATGGATCCGATTGATGAAACTATGTAAATCATTACAGTGTTTTCCTATGGGATCTAACTACAAATATATATTCAATAATGATTGTGCCTAAATATTGTGGTCCATTATGACCTCAACATCATTAGCCTCTTTGACATCTAAATCATCTTTCCTATCTATAGGAGTGAACACTTGAATGTATATATATATATTGTTCATAATCTAAATGGTATTTCATGTGTATGACATTAAATGATTCATATCATGATTATTCATATAAATAGAATAGTGTTTTGGTTGGTCCCTATTAGATCATTTGGTGTCATGCTTCCAATACTCTTAATAAATGGGGAAATAAGTTTCTAATGTTTTATAGTATCATTGGTATTGGAATGTTCTCTTTATTTTATTCCATTCTTTTAGAGATTATTTTCCTCAACACATTTATATTTGTGATGATGAATAATTTATTTATTAATTTTTTGGGGAACTGTGGTAATGACTAGTAGATTCAATTATTTCATAAGTGTGGTTTGTGGCCATATAATTTGTTTCTTTTTTATCTATCCATTGATTTTATACAAATGTCACTCTTGGATACGCTTCCAATATTCTCTCCCTCTAGTAGAACATGAAATAAATAGGACATATGGAATGATTTGTCCCATATTTTCCAACCTATATTAAACCATATTATTGATTATATCAATGAATACAACGATGCTTTATATGGTTTGTACCAACTTCTACTTAAAGGTTGAGTAATACAAATGATTATTTGTCCTTGTTTCATTTTGATATCTGATTAACTGTATTTTGATGAGGTCTTTTTCCATAATTTTGATGAAAGACCCTTGGGAATATTATCGTATAAATAAATATAAATTATTCTTAGAGTTCAAAAACATTGTCTAATATTTACCCTTATTCCCCTATTGAAACAGATTTCGTTTATACAATTATAATTTAGGAGGAGGCACCACATGATATATTTTTTTAGACTTTTATATATATATAAGGGATGTTTTTAATAAAATAGTCACATTTTATTATCTAACATGTTTCATCTCTTTTATTAATGGTGTTGGTCATGGGAAGACGTTACAACATCATATAAAATTATTAATGAATTTTATCACTAAGTTATACTTATAAAACCCACCAATGTTCTTAAAAGGGATTAGCGGTGTTTGAAAATAACTGCATGCATTTATTCATTAAATTACCTAATGGATATTTCTTATTAAGGTAAAATGTATTGCATTTCCACTTTTAGATAATTTCTAAGTCACTCCTAGTATGTTTTATCATTCAATTTCTGAGGTTAAGGATAGTTTCCTTTGATGAAATATGTCTTAATTCATAGAGGAAATATCACTAATGTCATCTCATTTGGTAATAGACCTACAAGATATATTTTTAAACTAAAAATTCTTTGTATCATCAAGTGAATAAATTAAGTATATATCCTTTACTTCTTCTTTATAATTCAGTGTTCCAAGTATAGGAATAAAATTTCATGAAAATTATATGATATGAAGGATTAGAACTCTTAATCTGATACATATTGGGATGTTTTGATTTCCAAATTTTGGGAGTGGAGAAATTTCATAAAACCATTGTAGAAATAGATTCATTACCATTTACAAGGGTGCACATATCCTCTAATGAATTCTTATAATAGATAAAGGACATGACAAAGTCAAGTGATACCTAGTAGTATTATTTTTTCTGTTCAAAATTTGGAAATGATAGTGGAAAGAACTTACTAAGATCATAATTTATAATCATATCACTGATATTTACTATAATAATTTATCGTGTCGCAATATAGATATGGTTTAAGGTACAACCCCATCAGAGGATATTTTGCATAATATTTTTTCATTGGGTTATGATAAAATAGTTATCGTTTACATAGATGTTAAAAAATATGGATTCTACTATTATTAGCTAAGAAACCAATTTTAAATGGATGTGTACGTGAAGAGAAACATTGTACACTATATAATAGCTAAACTTTGTAGGATTATTTCCTCTAAGTAAATCAGATATCAGTCACATCAATCTATGTAACTTCACTTCATATTAATTAAATTTATCTTTAGTGGAGAAGGGTTAGGATTTATTAGGTGGTGTTTGGGATATAGATATATCCATAATTTTCACATTAACTATTTTATAATCCCACTAATTCTGAAAAAAAACATTAGAGTATCTCTTATGTATTGAGACTATCATTGTGGTTTATTACAAATGCGTTCATTATATATTATGATATTAACAATATTCTAAACAAATATCTCCTCATTTATTTTTTCATAAATAATGTCATTCTTTTTATTATATATAAGACTTATTCTAAGAAAAGAAATGTTTATTGAGCATGTAACAGATATCATATCATCATCAACCATAGATTAGTCATGGAATTTATCAATCATTTAATATTCATACAAATATATATTTTAATCTGTCTAAATATTTTTATCATTAATATATCATTCTAGATTTCAAGATATATAGGGCTCAACCTTTCATCATTTGTTCTCCATATGAATTGATATATTTATAGATATACCAGTGGAGTCTTCAATATATTTCAATGAATGTTTCCCTATTTTAGATAATGGATAACATAAAACAATAATCTTTGGTGATTGTTCCTAGTAATTTTATTCTAGATAGACCTTTATGGCTATTTAGTGGGGTGATTTGTAGGGTTCCATAGTCTCCCAACCCTATGATATAGACATCAGATAGAATATTTTTTATTTTATTAGTGTAACTATGATTTGATTTTAGGAATAAATTAAATTTTATCACCACAATAAGGTTTTGATAAATTGAGAAGGAATGTAAGTCAAATCGTTGAACTGTTTCAATTACTATCTTATGGTTTCCACCATAGTTTTTGTAAGTTATATAACTATAATTGAGATGTTTTAGATATATTGAAAAATTATAATTTAGAGAAAAATAAAATTCCTCTTTCGATATATCTATAATTTCATAGTCATGTTGGACACGATGGAAAACAACATCTATATTCCCCCTTAACAAATAATTCCCACATTCTCATTGAGTTATCATAATATTTTGTTAAGGGTTCCTCAAAATGATCTGAGCAAGAGAATTTCATTAATGTTTGTACAGTTTGTGGGAGGAAATGATCATAACTAAATCCTTTAATCACTCATTAATTTGTTCAAAACACTAGTGACTACTAATTTGGTTCATGGTGTAGTTAGTTTTGATTTATTATGTTCCTATTGATACGAGTGAAACATTGAAGATATTATTACTTACTAATTTTATTATTTTTAATGTTGGATGTTAATAAATAAGATAATTTTATATAATAACTATGGGGAGGAAATCAATAAATACTTCTATAGATTCCATGGGGATGAATATATTTGTTAAAAACATTTACTAGGCTGAAATAGGGAGAACATACTTGCTGGTCAACCTTCATACCAAGTAGTGGACCTCAATAAATAGAATCATAGATAGTACCACTATGAGTGGTCATTATATCACAATGGGGAGGGACATTATGGATGATTCTCAATGGAATAACACTAGTTCTTCTAATTATAGAATCACATGGTGGACCATTAAGGCCATAGGTTTCTCATCATATTGATGAAGAGCTATCAGATTCTTGGTCAATAATTAAGAGGCATTTAAGTGAACCAATATTATCAGTTTTTATCCAGATCGGGATATAAGATATCTCCTAGATAAATGTTTATCCTTGGGGATATTTCTTTATGGGTTTCTCTATTAGAGTACTGAGGATGAATCATCAATCATAATTAGGTTTTTGTATTGTGGGAAATGGCCCTCATGAGACGAATACCTCCTAAGTCGATCCTCAATAGCCATTAGAATATTAAAGAATAGTTCATGTGAGTGGGTTTGTTATAAAACATCATTATTTAAAATGAAATATACCAATAATACTTCTATATATCTGTAAGAATGGGAATGAGAGCATAATCATGGGACTTAATTTCATTAAAGATATGAAAACATTATAAATTTTCGTTTTTAAGAATATTCAATTGAACTTACTAGGATAACATAGTGATATAGAAATTTTTTTAGGCAACTGTTAAATTATAATTACTTAATTACATAATATTATGGGTAATTAGGTTATAATACCACCCTTAGTAATCTATTGGAACATGTCAGGAAATCTATAGCATTAAATCAAAGATATAAGTTTCCTCTTGATATTCATATAGAATAAATTGATAAATATTTTGGATACAAGAAGGGATATGGGTACACTCTTTATTTATACTAACAATACACATATGATCTCATATATTGGATTAGTTATATGATCTCTCTCCCCATGATCAACTAGAATATGATTATGTGCTTATTGTGTATGGGAATGGATATGATCCTTCTCCTAAACATCCATCAAGAAATAAAAATAGGCTTTGATAGGGATGATGATATTATACCACCCCATATCATCATTCTTTATTAGTGTATGAAACAAAATTTGGTTGAATCACTGATATATGTCGACTAATCATTAATCATTAGGAAATACATATTGGATTCTCTCATCACTACCATGATATATTGGAATGATGGTCTCTTTGAGTAGGGATATGCTTATACTCCTCGTTCACCACCAGAATATGATGATATGATTATTCAAGGGGAAGATAAATATACTAATTTTCGAGGTGTTTTTTTATATCCCTAGGTGAGACATCTTCCACTATTCACTAGATTTGTCAATCAAATTTAAGATCTTCTAGGAGGATCCCCATGTGTATACATGAAGGGATGGGGTCACATATATTTTATATAGATAGAGTCTAGTAAGATGCCTCTACGGAATCTATAGGATAAAATTAGAGATGTGAGGCACACATTTATCCACTTTATTTAGGTAAATGAGATATGTATAATAAAAATATAACGATAACCATACAAAAAATATTTAAGATGGCCATTAGTTACACCTTTATCTACATTTACTTTCATTGGCGAGAAAGGCATCAAGGGTTCTTAATATGGAGGACACAATGAGGTACCATCAATGAATAGATAAATTTATTTAAATGATAATAGATTAATAAAATATTATTCATTTAGTGATGGAAGTAACAACCCAAAATCTGGTAACCTGGATCCATTTTATACTTTATTACATTAGCATGAGATATAAGGGATCTCATTCTGATATACCGATAAATTTTGTAGTCCTCAAGAACAATGTACATACATGGTATTTATTTTACATTAGAAATTATATATAAAATATGACAAATAAAAATGATTAGTACCCTCGAAACTCAATCAGGGATTTTATAATGATATCATGGGGAATCGAAAAAATATTGTTGATCTCAAATGCATAGAATGGGCTATGTAAAACATAAGCAATTATGATTAAATAAGGGTTTATCAATATAGAAATGTAAATAACTAGAATTTTATTATATTTAATTAACACAAGAGTTAAATTAGTATCCTTAGCTTGTGTCAACATTGAAAACAAATACATATTAAAAATTCATATTTAATGATGTCAATTCAACATAACACCCGAAAATTTTTTGAAATAGTTTTTTTTTCAAATAAATTTAATTCCATTGATTACATAAGAAAATGAAACAAAAATGGTTAATAATATAAATTTAAAAATATATATACATTCCATTTTCATTTAAAACATATTGATTAATTCTTATGAAATTAGCATTCAATTTTCAGTAATGTTTATTTCATACTTTAAAAATATGCTATATTAAATAATGAATTTAATTACATTTTTTCATGGATAATATGTTTATTTTAATTTTAAAAATATTATATAAATATATGAAAATATTTTCCATTTTATAAAACATTATATTTAAATTATCTTAGCTGAAATATTCAAATTATATTGGAATGAATGGGTTGTTAGTGAAAATATAATTTCTATAAATAATATCATTTATTTTTATTAAGTAAAGTAATTTAAAGTCAAATTTTTTTTAGATATGGTTGTATAGTGTAACATAATAAATTTTATTTACAAAAACCTATTATAATTCATTTTAAATCATCTATTTTCATTATTTCTTTATAAATCTATTTCTATACCTATTTTTTTTTCTAATATAAGATTTCTAAGTGAAAAATGATTTTAATTTTGATTGAAAAAATTAAAACAAATGAATAATGATATGCAAGATAATTATATCTCATATATCTATTTATATATATACATATTTTTGTCATTAAATAATAAATATTACCATTTATTTATTTTTTTCAAAATCATCTTTTCATTGAAATTTATGTATGTTCCTAAAAATTTCATTTCGACCCATTTTATGAAATTATTAATAATTTTTAATAGAAAATTGAATACAAAATAACATTAATAAACCTTTTTTAAAATAATCAATTTTTAATTAGAATATATTTGATTTTTATAAGTTTTTAAAGAGATTAATATTTAAGTAAATAGTGAAAAATACAGTTTTTATTGAAAACTACATTTTGGTTTAAATAATTTGTAATGTTCCAATTTTTATATGATTTTAATTAAAATTTTAGATCAAATATTCTATTAGTAAACAAGTTTTTGTCCTATTAATTAAATTCATATAGAAGTTCAATATTAAAATAGTCAATACTTATAAAAGTTTTAAATATTGGAAAGCGGTTTTTTCATTGCATTTATAGGTTTAATTTTAAAATAAATTCTACCAAATATGTGAATAGAGTATATAAAAATATTTTTAATATTTTTATTCTATATTTTTTAATATTATATAATAATTTATTCTTATGTGCTTTTCAAAAATAATATTAATATAGTAAATATTAATTACCACAGCTAATGTTTAAAAATGGTTTATCATGGGGTTAAAATATATTGATAAGGGTTAAAATCACCTAAACATGTACAAAACATATTTTTCTCCATATACTGACATTTGACTTTTTTTTTGAATAAACCATTTTAAGCATTTTTCATGTTAAAAATGATTGCATACTTATTTCCTTTAAAAATTTCCAATTGTTTTGTTTCCCCACTTTTAAAATGTCATCCTTTTTAACCCTTTTCACACATAGAAAACCAATTGGTTATATAATCCCATGAAAAAATAATTCTCTACATCACTAAAAAAATACTCAAGTAATTACCTTTATTATAAATGTCTCTTATAAAAACATCAGGTTTAATCCAAAATGGTTTTTCCTGAATAAGATATATAGTCCTTAACCATGCATTTTAATTTTAATTCATCCAACAACTAATTAATATATTATAAAAAGATTATGACATAATAAAATAATTATCTTACATATATAGATATATAATATTTTAAATTTAATTATCTAAATCCATATCCTCTTTTATCAAGTGATAAATGATATTATCTTTCATTTATAGGATGAACAACTACCTCACAAACATATGTAGTTTATATTTAATTAACACCTCTCAGATATGGATATCATGATGGATTTAACATATTATTATTAATTTTGTTAGATATTTATACATATTTAATAATAATATCACATATATATTTTTATATTCCATTCCATGTGAATATTATAACATAACATGTGTGTACAACTTAACTCCACCTCAGGAAGCGATGTGAATTGTTCATCACTCACACATTACATGTAAGAAAATAAATATTGGTTTAATGAATTATTTTTGAAATCTATGTCATAGAAAATGTTATGGAAATGTTTTAATTTATTTTCTGTCCATTAATTTCATTCTTCGTCAAAATATAAAAAGTGTATGCGTAGGTACAACATACCACCTCCATGAGCGATGTAATTATTTATCTATATCTAACATTAATGGATTACTATAAATAAATATGTAATTAATATATATGATATTTATATCATGGGTAACATTATCAATAATATTGAACCATAATAAATGTAATTTGACAAAAAAAAAACATGAAAAATAGAAATGTATATACAGAAAACATTTTGTTAACAATGAAACATTAATAAACGGGTATCAAAAGGTCATAAGTAAATTATATATGGTATTATAAATATGATTATGGTTATTTAATATATTTTTATAAACATAAAATTATAATAAATTATATCTCAATATGTTTGAAAGAATATGACACATAAGGTAATCGACTTCTAAATCTCTTTTACTTTTGTTGGACACATACCTTATACAACACATGTTTTTATAGTGTATTTAAAACACACGAAATCATATTATGATATGAATAAAGATAATTAAGGGTTAAAAATATCCATATGGTTTTCTTCATTTAATGGGTCTTGAAAATAAAAATACACCAATGTGGTAAATTATTATTGACACAATCTCATTATTTAACGGAATCGATTATGATACACTTCCAATGATGAAATATTATAATCTAACATTCATGAAAGTCATGTATTTTTATATACACTATATATTTATTTAATATTCTTGTATTATTTTTTATATTCCACAGTTAATTTTAAAAATAAACCTAATTATTTTTTTATAAAAAAAATGTACCTTATTTCTTCCATTCAGTAGAAACACCTTTTTATTCTATATACCTATTTTCTAAAAAATGATTAAATAATGTTTTTCATATTATCCAACAAATTTTTAAGGAAATTATTATATCTTATTGACTTTTTAAAAAAAATAAGTCTCTATGACTTTTTACAAAAAAATCGTTTTGGATTTTACCAAAATATGAGTGAAATATTTGTTTTAACATATACAACATGAATAGAATTTTACAAAATTATGATTTATTAATGATTTAAGGTTTCCATTTCTTGTATAAGTTACATGGGGGTATAATTAATTCTTCCATTATATGATTTTATGTTTATTTTGAAAGACAATTAATTGTATGTGTTTTTTAAAAATAGTTATAAAAAATTTATTTTCAAATAGGAATGTTTTCATTCCTCATTAAATACTCCAAGTTAAATTTTTAAACAATTTTCCATCTAAGATTAAATCCATTGATGTTACTATTTATTAATTAGGGATATGATCCAATTTTAGCGTTCTTATAATTTCTTTATAAGGATTATTATTATGATGGATTGATTTTTATGATACAAGCTCATTTTAAAAGGGTTATACATTTCTGAAATAAATATAAGATTGTGAGACCCATTTCCTTTCTATGCTTTCTAATATTATGAAATGTTTTTGTAGATATATTATTTTCATGGGTGACAATATGATAAATAATATATGATATTATATAATACATATTCATGGATTTTATTATGAGATAATTATTACGTTATAAACATGGATAGATATAACATTATCTGCAAGGATAGTGATTTTGTTATAACTATGGATGGTGGTTATATTATAATGAAGGATGGTGGTGACATTATAACCAAGAATGGTGGTAATTTTATAACCTTGTCCATTGTCACATTAAAACCATGGTTGAGAGGTACTTATACCTACCTCTAATTAATTATGTAAAACATTATATATCATGTGATAATAATGGGAAAAAAGTCAATGAGCTAGATGAAAAATGGGATACATGTCAATGGTCTACATACATATAGGGTAATATGTTGATAGTCATGATCCAAAATTAAAAATAGGTAATGTGGCTACATACACTATTTTATTTTTCAAGGTTGTTAAATATAAAAAATGATATTGTTTATGTACCTATGTTGGTGTCACACATGTTTGATATGATAATTTTGTTAATTAATTAGGAAGAATTCACCATCTTATGTGTCATGGATTTTGGAATTATAATTACTTTTTTCAAGGCTCGTGATTATGATCTATTCTAGATTTGGTATGAAAATGTTATATTATTTTCTAAATATCATACACTTATGCTCATAGTATGGTTTTATATGATCACAGAATGATATCTCCCTTATTTAATGTCCCATATCTTCTTATATCACAAATTATTGTGTTTCCATTCCCTAAGATATGAGGAAATATATATTATATTATATTTATTTTAATTGTATAAATAGGGTATTAGAACTCTTATATATGTTGATTGTCTTTAATTAATCATATAAATTTTTTACACAGTCTCCAATCACACTACACCATTATATTCATAAGGTGTAAATTTTAAAAATTTATTGAATAATCCTCAAATTTGATGAGATATTTTACTATGAAAAATTGGTTTTTAATAGTTTGAATTATATATATGGTTTATTTATCCTTTTTAAACAATTATTACAAAATTTTAGTGAAATAAATATATATATTTCAAATGATATGTCTAATGATACGTCATTTGATATGTGGAAATATAGGAAATTATACTAAAATGTTGTAAAATTAATGATTGAGTGGATTATATGTATATATATCAATGTTTCTATATAATATGATGATATTTATCTAGGAAATTTCTTCCTAGTGAATATTACACATAAATGGGAAAATTGAGCTAGAAACAACTATCACATAGTTGTTGAAAATGGGCCTTTCTACAAATCATGGTTGATAGTTTTGGGGGATATGATTTCTAAATTCAGAAACACTTTATAAATAATCATAATAAATTTATTAGATTATGATAATGGATTACCTATATTAAAATTATGGTGCTTTATATTGACAAAAATGTGTCATTATTTAGACATATAATAATTTTTTTTATGGTTATGTGGTTTTGAAATCTACATATTGTTTCTCACACTATGATTTTTTATTTCAATAAATGATGGAACCAGAATGAACTTGTAACCAAATTGGAATAATACTAGGTTAAAGTATATTTTTATTTGGACTAATCAGTTATCCTGATACAAGATTAATAATTTTCACCATAACCAACTCTTACACTCACCAATACAGAGATGTAAAGAGTTTATTTAGATTGTTGGAGGTTGATAATGTGGATGATAGACTTCTTTGTTTTATATATTATGATAATGAAGGAATACTCAATCAAGGTTATGTCTTAAAGGAACACGAATATGTTTATTGCGTGGAGAAGAAGGAAAAAATTTAAATAATTTAAAATAGTAAATAAATAGTGCATTTTACATAATATATGAGAATATTGGTTTCCCTAAGGAATAATCAGTGGTTTAATTATTCAAAAGTTGAATTTATAGTAATTGTGAAAATTAAATACTGGGGGGGAATCCAAAAAAAGAATCATTAAGGATTTATGAGAAACCATTTTTTCATTTATGATAAAGAGACTAAAAAAAATATAAAATGGAATAATATGTTAATGAATTGAATGAAGAAGAAAATTTAATAGTTTAAGAATGTTTTATAATGATTTATGTGTTTAGGTTTTAAAATTCAAGATATTTTTTATACGAATAATGAAATATATATAAGGATATTTTTGTAGAATATTTTTGATTATTATTTTAAAAAATATAATTTATAGCACTGTTGACCTTGAATGTTGATTTAATTGAATGGTGATATTTTATTAAAAAGACAATATTTAGAAAAGGTAACCCTTAATAGGTTCCTTATGATTAAAAAATGGTTTTTATTTTTGATAAAAATAATATTTATATAGATAAATTCAATTAGATATAATTAATAACCTTCGAAATTATTATTTATTTGTTGACAATATGGTTTATGTTATCGCCGATGGCATTTATAGAATTTCTTAATTTATGTAATGTGTCTAAAAATTTATGTTTTATTTTTGAAATAAATAAGAATGGATTTTTTCACTGATGTTTAAGGTTAATTATATTCATTACTGTGTTTTTTTGAGTAAAAGTCTATCTTATGACCTTTTTCATAACTTTTTTAAAAAATCATCAATATCCTATGTATTTATCAACATACTTGTTCAATATGTTTTATTTTTTATTTTAAAGTATACATAATATTTTTTCTTACTCTAAAAAATATTTAAAGACTTAGAAAAATATAAATTTTAAATATGATTATCGTAATGAGGTTGTATTCTATATTTACCATACTCTGCTTTATGTTGTCGAATATAGAACTTCTATTTTGTTATTCACACTAGAAAAATATTAATATAATGTCTAATAAAAATTCGATTAAAACTATACTCAGACAAAAATAATTTATCTTAATGAAGTTTTCTATAACTCTCTCTCAAAATATATTGTCTTTATTGACATATTTAGAAAATATAATTTCTAAAATAAGATATAATATTTACACATTAAATGGTGTTCATCAAAATGGCATTGAAAATCATATTATAATATACTCATTGAAGTATCAGGTTTCCAAGTCATCATGAAACACTCATAAAAACCTCATTGCTTGAAAAATCAAGATGACCATTGAAGATATACATATAAATACAATATCATTCAATGAGTTTGTAGCAACGTGCTTATCAATTTCATTTAAAAATTTCTCTGTGTTTGAGATATCTAAACCATATAAGAGTGAACTAATTATTCATTATACTTGTATTTTTTTTAATCTTGTAATCATAAATACTAATTGCATGAATATTATTGAGGGAGTGTGTGGATAAAATGATACAAAATATGATCTTATTATCAAGGGAACACAAGGATAACATGATAGAAATTCTGATCACCCTATTGAGGGAACACGATGATAGTTTGATAGAACCAAGTCATCATACCTTGGGATCACAAGGATAGTAAGACATACCAATCATCATATAGAGGGAACTATATGGTAAGGGATAGACATAAATTCTCGTTAGTATAAAACAAGGGTCCATAACCTAGGTTATTGGATACCCTACTCATGAAAATAAAAGAAGTGTATTCATTTTTATGACTTGATCTATTACAATTATTTTATTTATACTACATATAATTGAATGGGATAATTTTATATTCATCTTTTTATTTGTATCTTATTTATCATAGTATAATTAATTATGATAAAATTATTTTAATCTATATTATTATATGAATACAATATAAAACTTATTATGATTTGATACGCCTTAAGAAAGAATCATTACCTTTTTTTAATCTGATATATCATAAACAATTTGATTAAGACTATTTATTTATTACTATGATATATCATATTCATTGTGATTATGAAACTTTTTATATTCATTGTTTTTTATGGATAATATTAAGACCGTATTACATTACCACTTTTACGGATTGTGACCCAATGAACTTTTGAGGTAGAATCAATTTATCATTATGACCTATGGACAAATATTTTAGAATATATATGATTATGATATTTTATTATCGAAAGCAAGGGAAAAATATGATCCTCATTTGTAGACATAAGAGATTTTTTAATGTGTTTTTCTTATCCTTGTTAAACTAGATTTCTTTTATTGTTAAAAATGATTTTTTTGAACTTACAATTCTCCACTATTTTATTTATCTATATTTTTATAAATAATGATCCAACACCCGGTATTAGATGAGGTTACCGATAGTCAATAGTTTGATAACCTTTTATATTATTTATTAAATTTTAGTAAAATATTGGTATAATATTTTTATTTATAAATAACTTCTACAGTAACTTGTATTATTGAAAAGAATTTGTGTATTTTATTTAAATAAAGAAGGACTCAATGTCTATTCAATAGGTAACATCAAAAAAAATAAACCACCTATTTTTCATGTAGTCTACTATGAGTATTGTATAGATAAAATGGAGTAATTCATTATAAATAATGGATTTTAAAATTTTATCATGTTAACTGGATATTACAACATCCATAAAAAAGAGGTGACTAAATTTAAATATCAGGAAATAAAGGAGTATAAAATAAATTAATGGGTTAAAAATAAATAATTATATTCTATGACTAGAAGAATTTATATTTAGATTAATTTTTGTGATACAGCTAATAGTATCTGAAAAAGGTTAAAGATTACTCATTTTCAAACTTCAATGATTTTTGAAACCAAAAAATGAAGCCTTATATCTGACTATAAAGCATTTGAACTTCTTTTTGGTAAACCTATTACAATATTAGGTTTATAAAAATAGTAAATAGTCTATAATCTAAGGAAGTGAAAAAAAATTAGAATATTAAATCATTTTTTAAAAGATAATTGATATTAGTACCAATGAATGGTAGTCTATTATATTAGTTATTGATGAATCAAATAGACTAAAATATCTCACTGTTAATGATTTATTTTGGACCCTTTTTCAATATTAGGTTAACATTAAATGGGATGAAGTGAACATAATGAAAAATAATGGTAGTGTTTCATTTTCTAGTGCATCAAACTCAATAAAATAATAGACCCTAGATAAAGTGGTTATGTTAACCAAGAAAAATAAATACGTTCTATCTAATTTACGTGATTCAGGGTATTTTTATAATAAATGAGACAATATTCTTTAATTAATTAATAATATAGTTGGGAAAAATTATTTTTTGTATCATTATATTGATATTAACAATGTCAATAATAAAAAAATATTCTTATGTCACTTGTGATGAGTGAAAAATACCTGGACATATTCGACCTGACTGCCTCGTGTCGAAAAGAAATTACATGATGTATAGACATTCTGATAGAAATCAGAATATTTTTTATAAGTCCAAAAATAATAAATGTTTTGAAGTTTATAGGAACAGAGAGTTACATTAGAGGGGATTATTTAGGGAATTACTTAGATAATGAAATTCAATATCAGTGGAATTTTGGTATTCTTTCTAGAATACATTTTTTAAATAATTCTTTATAGAAATGGTATATACAACAGATTATTTAACTAATATATCCTTATATTAAAATAATACGGATGTGATTAATTCTATTTCATTGGATGAATAATACTCATCATAAAGTGATTATAATATATTACCTTCATATGAAGATTTTTTTCAATTTGATATTTTTTATAAAAATGATACTTGTAATGTTTTTAATAAATATGATACATATAATGAAAAACTCACAAAATATAATACAATAATTGATATTTTAACAATTTTATTTACAAATTTATTAAAAGATATTAAAAACTAAAATTCAAAAAATTATTTTTTTTAAAATTTGGGTAAATTAATTTTCAAAAACAATGGTTTTAAAACTAGTTTTGAGAAACCCAATTGAAAAACTATAACTAAATAGTAGAATATTTTGTTTTAATAAAAAATTTATAATTTTTTTAAGAATAAATTTATCAAACATTAATTTTGGTCAAGATTATTTTAATAAATTATATAAAAAATCTATACTAATGGTACTTGTTCTAGAATTGGGTATACTAATCAAAAATCATTTTTCAGTAACAGTTACATTGTTCTAAAAAGTGTACCATTTTGAAAAAAATTCCAAATTGGTGGTCACTAAAAAAATATTTTTTCCTTAAATATATTTTAATCTATAGGTTTTTAAGATCCCATTTTTTCAAAACAAAAAATGGATTCCTAAAATTTTTTATTCTATCATTTTAAGACCCATTAATGAATGTGTTCTAAAAGTCTATCAATTTTATTTTTAGGGAAACAATGATCATGGAAACTATATGAATATATATTACATGGATAGTGGTTCTTCTCAAAATATGATCGGTAACAAATAAATTTTTTAGAATGATATCAAGATATAATAGAAAAAAGATATTTTGGAGATACTTATCAATGATATATTATCCGTACAGTGGCATGTTCTTTTTGGTAAATCATTAATTTCAAATGTTTTTTTTGTTAAAGGTATTATGACAAACATAATAAGCATAACTCAATTAAATGATGAATTTTATCTTGTGAATTTTAGAAATCATAAATGTGTAGTAAAAAATTCCAAGGATGAATTGATTAACTTTACCCTTTGGAATGGGAATTTTTACACACATAAAATAGAAGACCTTATAATCCAAGACATAGCATGCCTGTGTGAAATGTAAGATCAATAATGGATATTCCATAGAATGTTAGGACATTATAGCCTTATAAAATTATGTAAATTGAATGTGAAAAATCATGTTAAGGATCTATGAAAACACAGATTTTATTCCGAAAAATTTGGATAACCTTGTCAATATAGTAAGAAAAAAAAATTTGTTATTAAATATATTAAAAATGTATCAACATATTATTATTTACATTTAGTGCACATGTGTAACACCCCGTGATTTTATGAGAAATATTTTTTTAATTTCATTGATGTCTTGTGTTATACGCTACACCAAGAATAGATTGTGTTATACGCAACACTGTATTAGCTTGCAGTATATGCAAAAACTATTCTAGGCTTTTTTTGCATGCTAGACCAACCTTTCTTGATAGCGTGTGTTGTACGCAATACTGAGTTTCACTAAACGAGATATTATTATAATATTATTATGAACTAACCGTTATGAAAAATAATATCCACGTTTTGAAATTTTATAAATTTTATTTTTTAAAATGAACTTCATTTTTTTATTCTGAATATCAAAATTAACCTAGGGGAATTTTTGGTATTTTTCTAAAAACATTAAATTTTTTATGAATAGTGAAAACACTGAGTTATTGGTTAAACCGAATTTTTATTTAAATAATCATTTACTTTATTTAAATTTATTTTAGGCCAGAATAGATAAATAATACCTATATATGTTCAACGTAATTCATTGGTGTCATTTTATAATAATTATATATATATATATATAAATTTTATTGAAATTTTTACCGTCTTTTATCCACCTCCTAGGAGACTTTGAAAATTTATGTAAAACATAATTTTACCACTTCTATGAGTGTAATTTCAAAAATTCGAGAGACATTGTTAATATCAGTAAGTAAAATTCATTTCAATAAGATAAAAATAATTTTTGGTGAATACTAAATTTTTAATTTTATTTACCACGGTTAAGAGTAAATAGGATACTTAAGGGTAAAAATGATATTATTATTACCCTAACACATGTCCTAATTCTATTGTATAAGTTTAATTCGACCAAAAATAACATTAGGAATAAAATATTACCCTTTATGTCCACTTATATTAGATTGGTATATTTATTATTATTTTATTTATAGAAAAGATAAAATATTTAAAATCAAAGTTTGATAAATTAAACATTTTTAGTATAGGGTTATACATAAGATAAATTCAACTGTAAATATTAATTATAAAGATAAAATCATTTACTACATAATTTTATTTTATTTCAATTTTTTAGACATTAAATAATTTTATTTATTTATGACCCAATGATGATGTAGTAATTACCTTATTAATGAAATATTAACAAAATTTGTATTATAAATACAAAAATAATTTTAATTTGAGACTTTTTATGAAATAATTTTATAGGTTAATATAAAATATTACGGTTGGTTAGATGAAATGTTTTCGACGTAATAATACTGTTATAAATTTTGAAAAAAAAAACAAAATACCAGAAAGTGTAAAAATTGACATAAAAGAGTTTTTAAAACAAATATTATATTATTAATTGATATAATGGTCCTAAAAATCTATGTTTTTGCCAAAGAAAACTTATATAATAATATATATTCCATCAATGATCAAATTGGGGTTAGATTGGTAGTTTATATTATGTTTATTAACTATATAGCCTAAGAATACAAGAAGACACAGTAAAAGTTAAATTATTTAATTTGGAGATAAATATAAATGATAAGGATAAAATGGTAACCTAAACATGTTTAAAACCCATTAGATGAGATTATTTAGACCCCTCCCCACACTAGCCGCGAAATAAATCACCTTGGGTCCATTATACACCGAATATGAATTTAGTATTAAATAATATTTTAATTTTTTCCTAAGGTGCCCCTCACCCCTCATATAAAAGGGAAATCCCCCTTCTCTTTAATTCAAACATCAAAATCCATTTGTCTCTACCAAACCCAGCCCAAATACCCTCTCAACTGTCCTACATTAATACTAGAGGCATTCCTTTAGTCATTATGCCATCCAAATGGGAAATTTTTATCAAATCCAAAGGAAGAACCTGAAGAAGAGGTAAATATCTCACCACCTATTTCAAGTTCCTTTTTTCTTCCACTTCTTCCTTCTTTGTTTACATTATAAAATAATAAGTCCTGTATATTTTATATGATGCGATGTTATTATAGAAATTTTACAACCATATTAGTTATTTTATCCATCATATTAATTATAAATTCACCACACATGCGTATGTACAGCTTACCGTCTCCACGTTGTGGTGTAGTTTGTTATTCAAACATTTCATCATTTGGATGGGTATAATAATGAGTTGAAATGATATAAATAATAAAAATAACATTATTATTATTCTGTATATATGATATACTATCCAATTATATACGATTTTAATATCAAAAGAATGATATCATCGCTCATGTGTACGTACCACCGACCATCACCATGAACGGTGTATTTCATTCCATTTATTAATATATCATATATATTTATATGATGATTATATATTATAAATAAGTCATGTTTTACATTCTAGAATTAATTAAATCGTGATATATGTAATAATATCAAGAACAAAAAGTCAAAACACATATGATAAATGAAACGATTTTACCCAAAATGCTCCTTTAACAAGGAATTTACAAAAGAACATGTAATATAGAGTCATATGTGAATCATATATGATATAATAAATATTATTATGGTTATTTTACAAGTTAATAATTTGTTTAATCCCACTATATTGGATTCTTGGACACATATGAAATAAATTGTACATAAGGTAAGGGATATTTTTGCAATCTCATTTTATTCGAGATTTCTTATACGTAAGTATTTACTGGGGTTATACTTATCATCCATGTCTGTGTTTTATAAGAATGTTTTAATAAAGTGTTTTATATTTTTCCATTTATGTTTAAATTCATGCTTAAATTTTTTTGACTTTTACTATGTAGAATGGATTTAATCTTTCTTTTGTTTACCATGTGAGGTACTTTTTACTATTCCGGAGAAAGTACAAGAAGAACATTTTTTTAACTTATATGGCGTGAATAGATTTTTATGGTTTCTAATGAATTATTTCAATGATGATTACTCTAAAAAATTTAATGCTTATTTTCAACAAAATCCTTTTCTTTTAAAATTTCATGGAATTTTGAGAAAAGAAAATGATTTTGAAGAATAAAGGATATTTTCCTCAGGAATTCATTTCTTATGTTTTATTAAAACTAGTTTCCATCTAAGATGAAATTATTTAGTATGATTGTGTTTCAAGTGTAATGTCTCTATTATTTACATGGTTTGATTTTTCATATGATGAAATGATATCCATTTCTATTATATGGATTATGTTATGATGGGATGATGTTTATGAAACCCATTTTATTTTTGGGTAATGATGAATGATATATGTTTATTTTGTGGCACAAGTAAGATTGAATTCATTATGAGATGGGTGGGACCTATATATCCCTTCAATGAATAGGGTAATGATTTATATCTCGTGAGACAGACATGGCTGGAACATCAAGTTAATATGGTTTAGTCATACAAGACTAGAATGGGGAGGGAACTCGATTCAGTAAGAGACTTTCTCCACTACGATGGTCTTGGCAGAAATTCCTTGCATATTATAGAAATCATATCATGTGATTAATGGTTGAAACAATTACATGTTTTTATTCTCATGCTAATTTATCATTATTAATGTTCCTTTACTATCTATGCCTTACATACTCCACGATTTATTTTACAAATGAAGATTATGATGTTTAAACATTACGTTCGTGTTTTTATGTTCAAATGTATATAGTTTTTTTATTTTCTTCATGCATACCCTTAATGATAATTTGAGCTCACCCTTTGTATGTTTTCTTTTCCTGAGTATATAAATAATGGATTTAGGTAAGAAAAAAAGTGGAAGATCTTTATGGGGGATGTTAAAGATCTCTTACCATGATTAAAAATATATATTTCTCGAGTTTCCAAAGACACTAAACTATTACAGTCCATGGGTTACATTTTCTTTTATGTATTAAGTATTCCAAAAATGCATGTAATTTCCAAGTATGTCAAGATTTTGGGTCTCTACAGTTGGTATCAGAGGAATGGTTTAGTTAATCTTTGAAAACTATGATGTTTAAAATTTAGTGAAATCCGAAGAGATATTTCTAAGGTATGTCTAGGGATATCACTAAGGTTAAGTATAAGTATAGGATATAGTCCTAGAATTATGGTAACTATCTTATAATTAGACCTAAGATGTTATATATTGAATGTACTTTCCCTTTATTATGTTGTTTTCCTAATGATATTTTTTCCTCTCACTCTATTCTTTATGGGTTTCAAACGATGGTTAGAACCTGAATGAACCGTGTTGATCAATGTAATGGACAATGCAATTATTCTACTCTTGAACAAACCAATGTTATGGGAGATGGAGTGAAAAATCTTATTGTTACACTTACACAAGCGGTGAATCATTATGGACATCAAATGATCAGTGAAAGGAACAATATTCTATTAATTCCTTCATGAGGAAACATCCACCTTCTTTCAGTGGGTCTTCTGATCCACATTTTCTGAGCAATGGATTATTACCATTGAAATGATATTTTTTATACTTCGCTATTCAGAGCATGAAAAAGTCATTTTGTATATTTATCGGTTAGAAGGTGAAGCAGACCAGTGGTAAACTCTAGTTAAAAATACAAGGCCCCAAGATTAAATTGAATCCATGGAATGGGACGAGTTCAAGAACTTGTTTTTCAATAAGTACATCCCTCGTATTGTTCGAACAAATACAGAAAAGGAGTTCCTTGAGCTTAAGAAAAAGGATTATGAATCTGTTGGTATATATGAGGCGAATTTTACAAGGCTTCAATGGTATGCATCTGGCTTTATCATCCTACCTGAAAGTAAAGTTGATCGATTCTTCAGTGGGTTAAAACCAACTCATCGAATGGAATTACAAATAAGAGACTCCAATAGCTATGAAGAAATTGTACGTTATGATATCAAGGTAGAAATAAAATTTGGGGTAACATATCCATCTCAAGGATTTGATAAGAAACGAAAGATGGAGTTCACGAAAAAATCTCTAAACAATGGTGAAAAGATGATGAATCGTTCGTTATGCTCAAAGCGTGGAACGAAGCATGGTGTAGATTATATTAAAGTGATTAGAAAATGTTTTCTGTGTGGAACAGAAGGTCATCAAGTATATGAGTGTCTATGTAATGGGAAAAAGTTAGCTAATGATGAGAATATAGAAATGACTACAGAGAATGAACTACCGACACTTCAATGCTTCAAGTGCAAGGAAATGGGGCATTATGCTAACCAATGCCCTAATCCAAGGTTTAATGATGATCGACCTCAAAAACATCATAAGGGAAAGGAATAAAGTGAAGCCACATGTGATCACTATTAGAGATGTTGAGTATGACAATGATGTAGTCGAATGATTATGTGTTTATGTAATAGGATTCCGAAATAATGTTGTGGAATCTCATTTATAGTATTGTGGAATATTGGAATATCTATGTATTGGTTTATTGTAGTATCGATAACCATGAAAAGTGATTGAAATATTTTTGGAAAGAAGATTATATGCACATAATGAAGGTATAAGGAGAAAATAATATGTTTGATAGTATTCATGAGCTCATCACTGATATAAGGACAAAGTGATGTCATGGTTTGATAATGTAGAAATTTTGGGATCTTGGTATGTGGAAAGAGTTAACTTTTAACAGCATTCATGTTTTCACTAAGGTTCAATGGGTATTCATATTTCATGAGAATACATGATTAAGGTAGTCACATGTTTTCAATGTGACCAACAACAAGATATATATTATGATATATGGGGGATAAATGATGGTAATCACATGCTTGGTAGATGACCTCTCTAGTAATATTTTTTCATTATACTATGAGATTGGATAGATGTATTTTGGATAAGCCTAATGATTATAATGGATTACGTTGGACATCAGATAGTATTGTTTAAAGCTAGAACTGTTTTTCAATATTATTTCTGGAATGTTAAAATATTATAGTTTTAGGAAAAGGAAAACCTACAGGATGGACGAAAACCCATCGCGTCGGACAAGGTTGCGGGAATCGAACCCACATCCGAAGTGTGACATGCCTTTATCACCTACCACTGTCCTATAGGAAGTTCCTAGTTTGTAGAAATTAGTTTCATTTTATAAATAGGTATGATAGATGATGTATAAGTCCATTTTTGGAACCATATACGATTCATTTAACCAAAATATGGACATTTGAATATCAATTTTCCTAACCTTATTTTTGAAAAAGTCATATTATTCTATTGTATGATATTCTAACACATCAAGAAAGAAAAATTCAACTTAATTTCTTTAAGAGATGAAGTGGAAATTTTTCAAGTCACAAAAAACAGTGAGATTGTACCAAAATCAAGTAAGTATTTCATTTAATTCTTCAATATTAGGGAAATGATCCTGAAAAAAAGATATCCTAGTGCCCTCATAAAAGATTAATCAGATGGTACCTTAGATAATAATAAATTTATGGCTTTGTGATTGTTATATTTTTCATAGCCATGTCCTCTACCACTCTTCATCAGAACATGAACGTTATATTTCTCTTCCATATCCATATTTTCACCTATGTTCTTCTATGTGGAAACGCAGTGATGAGTTAATTTGGGTAACCATTACGTTTCATACATTAGTTTCTTAAAATTAATTTCTAGTATTCCTTTTTACGATGTGGGATTCGATGAATGAAAATTTCAAGTAGTAAACCATTTATAACTCCGACAAATTTTGGGGGAAAAATTAATTTTAAGGGAGGTAGAATGTAACACCCCGAGATTTTATGAGAAATATTATTTTAATTTCATTGGTGTCTTGTGTTGTACGCTACCCCCAAGATTATCTTGTACTATATGCAACACTGTATTATCTTGTGGTATATGTAAACACTATTCTAGGCTTGTGTTGCATGCTAGATCAACCTTCCTTTTTAGTGTGTGTTGTATACAATACCGAGTTTAACTAAACGGGATATTATTATAATATTATTATAAACTAGCCGTTATGAATAGTAATACCCACTATTTGAAATTTTATAAATTTTATCTTTCAAAATGGACTTCATTTTTGGATTCAGAATATCGAAATTATCCTAGGGTAAATTTGTAGTATTTTTCTAAAAACATTCAATTCTTTATGAATAGTGAAAACACTGAGTTATTGGTTAAAACAGACTTTTTATTTAAATAATAATTTATTTTATTTAAATTTATTTTTGGTCAAAATAGAAACACAATACCTATATAAGTTCAATTTAATTCATTGGAGAAATATTATAATAATTTTAGATATATAAAAATTTTATTGAACTTTTTACCGTCGTTTACCCACCTCTTAGGAGAATTTAAAAATTTACATAAAACATAATTTTACCGCTTTAGTGAGTGGAATTTCAAATATCTAAGAGATATAGTTGATATTAAAAATTAAAATGTGGTTCAATAAGATAAAAATATTTTTTGGTGAATGGTAATTTTTAACTTTTATTTACCATAGTTAAAAATAATACTGCAATTAAGGGTAAAAATGTTATTATTGTTACTGTAACACAAGTCCTAATTCTATTGGATAAATTTAATTCGACAAAAAACAACCTTAGTAAAAAAAATATTACTCTTTAAGTCCAATTGGATTAGATTAGGGCATTTATTATTAATTTATTTAAAGAAGCGTTAAAATAGTTAAAAGTAATGATTAATAACTAAAACATTTTTAATATAGGGTTATACATAAGATAAATTTGACTATAAATATTCATTAGAAATATAAAATGATTAACTACATATTTTTTTAATTTTAATTTTTTAGACGCTAAAAAATTTAATTAATTTATGACACAATAACGATGCATTAATAACCTTATTAATGAAATATTAACATAATTGATATTATAAATACCCAAATAAATGTAATTTGAGTATTTTTATGAAGTACACTAATTTTATATGTTAATATAGAATATTAGGGTTTTATAAATGATTTTTTTGAAGTAATAATGTTGTTACGAATTTAGAAAAAAAATACCAAATAGTGTCAAAACTGACATAAAAGAGTTTTTAAAACAAATATTAAATTATTAATTGATATAATGGTCCTAAAAATCTAAGGTTTGGCCATGAAAACTAATATAATAATATACATTACATTAATGAACCTATTGTGGTTCGATTGATATTTTATAGTATGTTTATTGATGATATATTGTAAGAATACAAGAAGACACTGTAAAAGTTAAATTATTTAACTTATAGTTAAATCTAAATGATAAAGTTAAAATGGTAACCTAAACATGCCTAAAACCTATTGGTTGAGAGGATTTTGACCCATACCCACCCTAGACTCAAAATAAGTCACATTTGAGCCATTATAAACTGAATATGAATTTATTATAAAAGAATATTTCCAGTTTTTCCTATGGTGCCCCTCACCCCTCTTATAAAAGGGCACCCTCCCTTCTCTCTAATAAGTCACATTGGAGCCATTATAAAATTAATATGAATTTATTATAAAAGAATATTTCCAGTTTTTCCAATGTGCCCCTCACCCATCTTATAAAAGGGCACTCTCCCTTCTCTATAATTCACACCTCCAAATCCATTTGGCTCGGCCAAACCCATCCAAGATACCCTCTCAACTTTCCTCCCTTCATCAAAGAGGCCTTACTTTAGTCAGAATGCCAACCTATGGATCCCTTTTGATCAAATCAAAAGGAAGAACCCAAATAAGAGGTAAATATCTCACCACCTATTTCAAGTTGATTTCTTCTTCCACTTCTTCCTTATTTGTTTCCATTCTAAAATAATAACTCCAGTATCTTCTATATACTGTGGTGTTATTATAAAAATTGTACAACCATATTATTTATTAATGAAAAAGTCACCACACATCTGTACGTACGGCTTACCATCTCCACATCGTGGTGTAGTTTGTTATTAAAAATTTAATCATTTGGATGGGTATCATAACGAGTACGAATGATATAAATAATAAATATAACATTATTATTATTCTATATATATTATATACCATCCAATTATATACTATTTTAATATTAAAAGATTGATATCATCGCTCGTGTGTACGTACGGCCTACCGTCTCCATGTACGGTGTATTTCATTCCATTTATTGATCTATCATATATATTTCCAGGATCAATATATATTATATATAACTAATTTATTATATTTAAGAATTATATAAATCAGGATATAAGTAACAATATCCAGAACAAAAATTCAAAACCTATAAGATAAAGGAAACGATTTTACCCAAAATGCTTCTTTAACATGGAATTTACAAATGAAAAGTTAATATAAATTCCTAATTGAATCATATATGATATCATAAATATTATTATAGTTATGTTACAAGTTAATAATATTTTTAAATCCACTATACAAGAGTCTTAGACACATACAAAATATATTGGACATAATGTAAGGGATAATTTTTCAATCACATTTTTTTCCGAGATGGATTTTACGTAAGTATTTACTGGGGTTAAATTATCATCCATGTCTGTGGTTTATAAGAATGTTTTCATAAAGTGTTTACTATTCATCCATAATGTTTAAAGTCATGTTTTCCCCTTTTTACTTTTATTATTTTGTATGGAAGGAATCTTTCTTTTGTTTACCATACAAGGTACATTTTGAATTTTTTGGCAGAAGTACTAGATGAATGTTTTTTTTAACTTATACGGCGTGAATGGATTTTTAAGGTTTTATAACAACTTATTTCAATGATACTTCCTCTACAGAATTTCATTATTATTTTCAACAAAAAAAATTTCTATTAAAATTTCATGGCATTTTGAGAAAAGAAAAATGATTTTGAAGAAGAAAGGATATTTTTCTCAATAATTCATTTCAAGTGTTCTATCAAAACTATTTTCCATCTAAGATGACATTATTTAGTATTTTTGTTTTTCATGTAAAATGTCTCTTTTATTTACATGGATTGATTTTTCTTAACATGAAATGATATCCATTTCTTATATATTGATTATGTTATGATGGGATGATGTTTATTAAAACCCATTTAATTCTTTGTGTTATTAAGAATGATTTGTGTGTATTTTGTGGTACAAGTATGAATGACTTGATTATGAGATAGGTGGGACCTATATCTCTCTCCAATGTATTGGGTAATGATTTATATCTAAGGAGATAGACATGGTTGGAATGGAATGTTAATCCGGTTCAGTGATACAGGACTCGAATGAGGAGTGAACTTGATTCAACAAGGGACTTTGTCCACTATGATGGTCTAGGCAGCAAATCCATGGATACTATTGAAATCATATCATGTGATTAATGGTTGCAAAAATTACATGTTTTATTCCCATGCTATTTTATCGTGATTAATGTTCGTCTATGATCTATGCCTTACGTACTCCAAGATTTATTTCACAACTCAATATATTGAAGTTTAAACATTATGTTCATGTTTTTATGTTCAATTGTATAAGGTTTGTTTTATTTTCTCTATGATTACCCTAACTGAGAATTTGAGGTCACCCTTTGTATTTTTTATTTTACCTAGGATATAAAGAAAGGTTTTTGGTAAGCAAACAAAAGTGGAAGATCTTTATGGGAGATGTTGAAAATCTTTCTCCATGATTAGAAGATTATATTCAGTGTTTCCAAAGACACTAAACTATTAAAGTCCTTGGTTGTCATTTTGTGTTATTTATTAAGTATTCCAAAAAAGTCATGTAATTTCCATGTATTTCATGCTTTGGGTCTCTACAATATTGATATTCTCGGTCCAACACAAATTAGAAGTATTGGTGAGTGGTACAACAAATTGTTTTAGTTAATGATTAAATTTAATAAAAATTGTTTAATTTTCTTCAAATAATTTAGAAGAGTTTTGTTATTTTAAATCATTTATATCCATAGATTAAAGAGACAAAAACATTCCCTTGATATCTATCCATTTTGATTATGTTAGAGAATTTTAAATTTTCAATTTTGAAACATTGTGTAGTCAAAACAATTATAAATGCTCTTTCAGCTCTTAAAATCCTCCCATAAATTATTTTTTATAACGAAAGAATGATATTCCTCAAGAAAAAACTACAACCATGTTGAGTGAATACTGAATTGATAAACATTTTTGTGCTTATGTTGTTAGTACTGCTTGTTATACTATAAATCAATTTTTAATTCAACCTTTTATAAATAAAATCCCTTAAAAGTTGAGGATACGCCCAAAAAAATGTTTTTTACATTACAGTATTTGGAATAGATGTATTTATATTGAATATGAAAGATAACATTCTCAAATTTGCACCCAAATATTAGGATGGAATATTATTATGTTATTCCACTACTTCTAACAAATATAAATATTTAAATAAGAATTCTTGTAATATTGAAGAAAAAATACATGTTAAATTTAATGAATATGACGCATTCGTTTTTAAATTAACCCAACCGACATCATCATATGTGCTTTTCAAAAATAATCCATAAATACTTGTAGTAAAGTGGGTTTTTAGAAACAAGTGTGATGAAAATGTAATAATCATTAAAAATAATTCATTACATATTGATAATGGTTATAATAAATAAGGTGAAATAATTTTTTGAAGAATCATATGCTATAGTAGATATACATGAATCTATTCATATTTTGTTATCCTTTAAAATGTTCGTTAATATAAAACTTTTTTGAATGGATGTGAAGTTTTATTTCCATAATGTTTGTGTATAATAGGATGTTTTGGTTGAACAACCTTTTGGTTTTGAAGATACAAACAATCGTGATTATTTTAATAAACTTATCAAAGATTAATATTGACACAAAGACGCCCCTTGATCCTAGTATGTTACATTTATAGGATATTTGTTAAAAAATTATGATGTTAATTGAACAGATAATCCATCACTTTTTAGATAAAAAGTAAAAAAAATTATGATTGTACAGATATATATAGATGACATTATATTTGGATAACCTCTATATTTATAATTTTATTCCTTTTCAAATATTATGAAATCAATTTTTTGAATGAGTATGATGGGTATGTTAAAATTTTATCATGGAATTAAAATTTCAAAAAATAAAGAAGGAACATATATATATCTAAAAAAGTATATAATTTTTTTATAATGTAAGGATATGACAATACAAAAAGTATTAATACTCTAGTCAGCACCTCAAATACACTTGATCACGATGAAGAGGAGAAAATAGTTAATCAGAAAACCTTCAGAGGTATGATATGGAATTTAAAATACATAATAGCTAGTCACTCATATATAATGTTTTTTGTTTTCTTATGTTCTTTCTATACACATTTTTATATGTAATCCCATCTAATCTCTGTAAAATGTTTTTTTAAATATCTAATGGGTACCTTGGATTGTAGAATTTTTATTCTTTTGGAATGGATTTTGAATTGAAATGGATTTTTGATGACGACTTTGTGGGTGTATAATGGATAGGTAAAGTACTTATAAAACATGTAATTTTTTAGATGATTCGTTATTTTCTTGGTCATCTATGAGAAAAACACACTATACCACTTTCCACTACTGAATCATTATATGTGACAGTTGGGAGATGTGTTTCTCAATTGTTGTAATTGCAATACAGACTCACAAATTATTGAAGAAGTTTTAAAAAATATATAATATTATGTCATTATATTAGTTCCATTGATATGTGTAATAACCATGCACATCTCTCTCGTTCAAAACA
This sequence comes from Viscum album, assembly GCA_963277665.1. Taxonomy (NCBI): domain Eukaryota; kingdom Viridiplantae; phylum Streptophyta; class Magnoliopsida; order Santalales; family Viscaceae; genus Viscum; species Viscum album. The sequence goes on along the minus strand of OY728158.1, from coordinate 1,004,931,827 downwards.
CATATAAATTAGGCATCAACTTTTTATAGTTCACAGACATAAAATATCTTTCATGTTACAATTTATCAGAATACCAAACAAAACATACTAACATTTTTACAAACCCATTACCTTATAATATATTTGAATACATTAAATAAAAGCTTATAATGACCAATGTAAAGTATTTATTCATAGATACTTCTTATTTTAATCATCTCCTTATAGTAAGATAATGATTTTGAAAGTGGGAGTACTTTTGATTGTTTTTATTTTTTCCCGTACTCAAAATTTTCCATATTAAATATATATTTAATTCTTAAATGATATTATAATCGTCAAATTTTTTTATTTAAAATGTATTTTGTATTCAATATTTTTCATAATGAAATTTTTTTTCATTCTTAGAGGTTTTAAATTCATTATTTTTCATACATACAAATTTTTTCGTACTCAAATTTCATTATTTTCAAAATTTTTTGTAGACATTAATTATTTCATATTCAAATTAGTTTTCATATTCATAATTTTTTTTATTAAAATGTATTTCTACTATGAATTGTTTTTCCATATTCATAAGTTTTTTCATTTACAAATAAAAAAAATCTACTGACTAGTAATTATAAGAACATAAAACTTTGAAATCTACAATTTAATGCCTCCTACATTTTATAAAATTCTTAAAACTATTGTATTATTGTTGATTCTTTTTATTTAAATATCTTCGAACATTTTATCAAAATCACTAAATATGATAATAAATATCCCTTAAAAACCACAAGTGTTTGGTTTTTTTGCATATTTTTCAAAGGATTTGAGTAAGATAATGAATATTCTTGAAAGTATATTATAGAAAACATTTTTTTGATAAATGAGACTCTTACCAAAAAAGCATTATAAAAATTCATGGTTGGGAATCTGTATAAATTGGATAAGGTCATAGATATTGAGATATGTTATTTGACGATGAGATTAAATAATTTTATACTTCTATTGAATAATTTTTATAAAACAAGAAAGTGAAATTTCCTTTTAATATTTATCTCAAGTAGTATAATATGTTTATTATTGAAGATGATAGCTTTATTGGTGTTCCTTCATAATGAGTGGCATATTATATTTCTCTCAAACTTCCTGACAATTGTGGATATGCGAATAAGAAAACAGTTGAGGATTTTTTATTCAAATATTATGAATGAAAAAAAAATCATTTATCCTATAATTTTTTTCTATCATCATTATGGATGAATGAATTTTTAATATAATCAAATAGTGATAATAAATACATTATGATCAAATATATTTTCATCTTGGATTCGTTGGAGAACATGAGAAAAATCAATCTGATGGATTAAAACTTTATAACTATCAGGTATATCAACATTAGTTCCATAATATCTAAGATAATTATATATTTAATGATATTAAGTATGTTCATGATGATGTTCATGGAGTCTATACTTATTATAATATTATCAAAATGGATGATGGTAAGGATTTCTTATATTTGTGTTGATATGAACATAATGATTAATAATATTTTTAATAATGAATTGATGTTGATTTTTGAAAATGATCTTGAAGCTGAATCTTCTGAAAAATATGGGTAGGGTAGTGTTAAGATTTCAAAATAGGCTAAAATTAATGTTCAATAATATAAATAGTGTCGTGAGTCAACTAATCCAAAAATAACCACGAATTAGTAAAATTTTAGTGATGATGTTTTTGAATATTGGATGAAGAAAAAAAATAAGAGAAGGAATGAGATATATATCTTGGTTTCGAAGGAGCTGAAGGTGTAGATATAAAACCCCATGGTGGTAATTATCTAGAAGAACAGTTAATGAAGAATAAGATGAATAGAAGGATATCCTAAGCCCCTATTTTTTATAGTTTACGGAAATATGTTGAAAAGTCATCATCCCAACTTTCCATGTCGTCTTCCTAAACTGATAAATAGAATATGAGTATCAAAATTATTTTTTAGAAAATTTTAATTTCTAGTATGATTGTCCCTTTAATCAATATAAGGAAAATGGATCAGTATTTGCTTAAGAAACATTTGGAGATGGTGTAAATCAAGAAGCATTAAATACTAAAAAATATGCAATTGAGAAATCCCATTCAAAAAAACATTCTCTAAGATCCTCATAAGTATACTCTTCAATGTTACCTTTTAATAATGTTCAAAATGATAAATTAGAATGTTTGGAAAAGAAATAATCGCAAACCGAATAATACATTCAATCATCTACTGAAAAGGTTAAGGATTACAAAGCTGAAATATCCAACAACGATATTGTTTCTTTGTAATCTAAGGAAAATTAATATACTAATTTATTAAAAACAATACATCTAAATATAATGTAATATTAGTGGTTAATAGTATAAATCATCCACCCAAAATAAATCAATCTAATTCAGAATCACCCAATATGATCAAAACATAGGGACTCAGCTATATCATCCATACCTTGAACATTTTAGAGAAAACAATTCCTCACATTCCTAGACTACAAAACAATGATAAATTGATTTACATAAAATCATATTTTAAAATTAAACTCAATGAAATTATTTAGAGATATATTAATTAATTTGTAGTAATATTCTAAATCTTCTGATAAAGGGTCAAGGCTGAGATGAAAAGTTTCAATAATATGGTTAAATTTTCATATCGTTTTCATAAATATACCAAACTTAATTATCTACTAATGAAGATATTATTATATATTTGAATGAAATAGATTTTTTCGTAAATGTTCTTTCCAAAGGAAATCCAATATTATAAAATTCTTTGAGTATTTTAGAAATACAACCAAAAATCAAACTCATGATGTCACAAATATATATGGGAAATTAAATTATTTGAACAATTAGATATAAAGACTCAATTTCTGAACTAGATTTAATTATTTATTTTAATAATTATAATTATGTATTATCATATTGTTATAAATCTTGACATGATCAGAATAAGATTTTTTAAGAAAGGGTTAATTCTCATGAAGAAGAAATATGATCTCATGATGGAATGATTGGAAACCATTTGGAAGATAGAAATAGAATAAAACAAATTACGATAATCATCAATGTATTTATATCTACAATATAATAATTTATTTTTCCTCTAAATCTTTTTGTAATTATACATATATTGATCTTTCTAATGAAATACTTTATCATTGTACTATATTATAATTTGTTTCTATAACCCTTTTTAAAAATCTCAAATTCTATACCACATAACGATATTAAAATATGAAAGGGGATATGTTTTATTTAAGGGGTTGAAATTCTATTTTAGGGGACAATATTATACTAAGGAGGAGTTTTTATCCTAATGCGGAGTTTTTAGTTTTCACCATTATATTCATATGAGTTATAAACTTAGGGGGAGATAAGTATAATTTTCATTTCTAAATACATTTCATAGTTTTTTATTCATTTATGTTTTCAGATTTCTTCTTCTAAAAAGGTAAATAATACTATGTCAAAATGGTCTCTAATGAAATTTTTCATACAATTTGTTTTGCAAATAATAATCATCCAACTTATTTATTTAAATACATGTTCAAAATGTTTTATAATGTTTTTATAATAAAATAAAATATTTTTTCGTACTTAGGGGAAGATTTAAAGAGTTACAGAAATATATTATTTCATTGTGATTATATTAATGAGACTGAATAGGATAATTATCATAGACATCTTTATAAGATAAAATATAAGAACTCATGTTTTTTCTTTAATACTGACAAAATATTAAAATTCACACTAATAATGGTATTGAAATAAATCATACTCAGACTAAAAAAATTTATCGTGATGAATTTTTATTTAGATGTATATCGATATTTCATAAGGTTAATAACATACATAGAAAACATTATTTATAATATATGATATATATTTTACACCATAAATGGTGTACATAAAAATTATGACATAATTTGATTTATTATATAGCCATTGAAGTGTCAGGTTTCAATGACATCACACAAAATATAGATAAAAATTACAGATCGACAAATAAAGATGTTCATTGTAGATTTACCTAAAAATAACCCATCATTCGAAGAGTTTGTAGCAATGTGCAGATCAATTTAATTTTAAAAAAACTAATTATATAAGATATATGAATCATAAAATAGAGAAAAATTGTTCGTTGTACATATAACCTTTTTTAGTTTGTAATCGTAATTACTGGTAACATAAATATCATTAAGGGATGACCACAATAACATGAAAAAAATTTATGTCATCATACTGAGGTCATGTGGGGATAACATGATTGAAAAGTAAATTTTCTTACCGAGGGAATATGAGGATAGTGTGAAAAAATCATGATCAACATATTGAGAGTTCATGAGGATAGTGAGATATACTGGTCATCATATTGAGGAATTTATTTGGTAATTGAAAGACCTAAATTTTTATATGTATATAAAAAGGGTCCTTTATCCAGGGTTATTAGATACTATATTCATTGGGATAAAAGAAGTTTATTCATTTGTATTATTTTATTAGTACACATGTCTTATTACTGATTCACATAATTGAAAGTGAAACTTTAATTTTCATATATCTATTTTTATCTTTTATATCATAATATATATAATTATGATACAATTAATTTAATCTTTTTTATTCCATGAATACTATATAACTCAAGTCGTAATTTTTTATGCATTAAGATACAATCATTACTTTTTTACTACTATGATATATCATAACTATTGTGATTATGATTCCTTCGGTATAACCCTATTATAACTTAATATATGCCTTTATGATTGTTTTTGTATCTGTTTTCCTCTATGAATATGATTAAACATTATTTATATTACCATTTCTGAAGGATTATGATTCAATATGTTGTTAAAATAGAGCCAATTTTTATTATGAGATGTGGAGATACATATCAAAATATACATGTTTACTATATTTTATTATTGGACCCAAGGGACGAATCTGATAGCCACTTTTTTACATTAGATGTTTTTTAAATGTTATTTTTGAAACATTTTAAACTATGATTAATTTATAGTTAAAAATGATTTTTTTACAACAAATTCACCTAAATTCTTCATGCACTTAACTATATTCATATAAATTAGCATCCAATATGTATCATGGGAATATTTGACCAAGGTATTCACATGATTGATATGCAACAAGTAAGAGACACATTATGATATTTATATGATTATTGTTATGATTATTTTAATAAATTTAGTTGCCTTATTATGTGTCGTTTAATTTTGTATGTGTCTTAATCTTAACCATATATTGTCTAGTTATATTGATCTTTGAATATATTTTTAGATAGTAATCTATTATTTCATCGTATAATTATTTATTCATATTTTATAACAGACTCTAATAATTTTGTATTAGATAATTACTACATATTGAAGGAATTAATTATCATTATTTTATGAATCTTATGATACTTTAGTAAATTAGCCATGAAAAATTTATCCTCATTTCATTGAGTATAAGATCATGAATAAATAAATAAAATCACTACTCAATGATTCGATTGTGATTACGAAATAGAAATAAATCAAGTGGGTATATTTTCTTAAGGTATCTATATTGAAACTAAAGACACCCTCAACATTAAAAAGATTTATCCTGGGTATAAAATTCGGTTATATTACCTTCCTTTATATTGAATATATGGTATTTTCCTCATTTATTATGTCTATAGTTTCACAGTAATTAACATTCTCATTAATATTTATATTATTTTGATCAATGATATATGGAAAATAGATTTCTTCCCAATCTATATCTTCACATACCATTACTGTTTTCAAATTTGGATCATATTTTTTTGTCTTTACTTATAAACATTAAATGTATGTTTCCCCTTATTTTTAAATGGAATTTTTGTCATCATAGTAAAAAATATGGGTTTTCCAAAATAATATATTTTTTAATTTTTAAATACCTGACTACTATGATCATGTTGAAATTTTTAGCAAACAATTTTTTATTGTTGTCTAATATCAAACTAAGAGGATTATTTAATTTTTTCCAATAAATTAAATTTCACGATTACATTATTTTTATACATAGTGAGTTATAATAAACCACAAAATGAAATATAATTATATATTCAACTATTAATCAATACAAAATTATTGATTAATGTCTACAAAATAGTGATTTTTTTAGTAAAAGTTATTTTATCCATTAGAAATGTGTTTCTTTAAAAAGAATTATTATTATTATTTTTAGATAATATGTTTATATTCTATTTCATATAGTTATTATATTTTTAAAAAAATTATACCATTTGTAGAACATAATATAAAAATTAGCTTGTAGTGAAATTTTTTAAATTTTCTGAAAATATTGAGTTTTCATTAAAAATAACATTGTTTTAAATATTTAGATTTCATTTCATTTGAATAATTAATTAAATATATTATATTATTTTATATTTGATAATAACTTTATGTATGATTTATTTTTTATAATAATTTATATCATTTCATTTAGATTTTAATGTTTTACGATGTTGGTATAAATCTATATTTGTACCTTAAAGCAATTTTTTTGTAAATCCATTTTTTAAGATCATAATGTTTTTCAATTTTAATTAACTAATATAACCCCTAATGAGGAATTATTTTTATAAAATATATATTAATATGAATTTATTTAGATTTATATAAATACGTGTTATATACTTAGAGTAAATATAAAATTATTATTTCCATACAAAATTTGTTTTCATGAAAACTATATATTCCTCATTTTTCCAAAATTATTTTCTAATTATTTAATGAATTTTTGATAATTTTATAAATTTTTTTAAAATCATCCATGATAAAATATCTATGAATAATATTTGGGTATTTTTTTAAAAATATTTACTGTTCTGACGAATACTAAAATATAAATGTCATTATAGGAATGTGTATTTTCATTAAAGAAATAATAAGATAAAATATTATTAAAAATGGTTTCATAATTTATATTAGCTCAATTATATTTTAAAATTTAAATTCGATATTTTTTTGGAATCAAATTTTTGATAAATTTTTATAGAAAAAAATTTTATAGTGGGGAAATATTTCTCAATAGAAAACAATTTTTTCAACATTATTGTGTGTTTAAATTTATATTCCAATTTAAACATATTTTCATAAAATATGGAAAAATGGATTGAATATTTTCATTAATAATAATTAATATAATATGAGAAGGTAAAATTATTATTTTTTCCGTAATTAATAGTAAAATCCCTACTAATTATTTACAGTGGTTATGGTTAAAACTAAGCTACCGGAATGTTAAACTAAAATTATAAGGGGTAAACTGACCTAAAAACTTGTCCAAATAAAATTGGATAAAAATATTTATATCTAATTATCTATTATTTTTTAAGGACCCATTTTGGAGACGTATGAAATTTTTAAAAGATGAGTACAATTTTTTTCTTTTAAAAAATTCCATGTATGTCAGCTACACCACTTATAAAAGGGAACCCATCTCATCTCATATTATAACCTCTATATCAATTTATTTTAGAAAATAACAGCCTAAATAAATTCATTAAATACATTCCCACATATTATAGTCCTGACTTTTATTAGAAACCCTTTCTAGGAAGTCATTAGGTTATAACCAAAATGGGTTCTATGATAAATATGTATTGTCCAAAAACATTAAATTTCTTTTTATTTCTTTTAAAACTATATAAAATATTCTTAAAATTTTAAAAATATTATTAAATTTTTATATCCCATATACATAGACTTTTTTATATTAATTAGATTCCCTAAATCCATATCCTATTTCCTAATGTTGGGAATGAAATCATCGATTATGTGTCCAATATCTTACAGCCTCAACAGCTGACGTAGTTATTTTTATATCAAAACATCCCAAATATGGATATAATGAGGTAGTTAACAAATTTATATGATATTAATTACATCACATTTATTTGGTACATACAATATCTCATATAAATTCTTACATCTCATTCCTTGAGAATATGATAACGTCCTAATGTCTACAGCGACCCATTGCCTCGCGAAGGGATGTGATTCATTATTAAATCATGCTCAATATGAATGGTAATAAATAATGTTTTGATGAAAATGTGTGATACATATGGAATTAATATAAATATTAATGATAATACAGAATTTACATTTCTTTTATTTCATTCGTCATGAAAAAGGAAACACAGTTCATGCATACGTACGAGTAACCTTCTTTATAAATGATGTAATTTATTTTTCATCTCTAAAATTGATGGATTAATATTAATAATTATTTAATTAATATATATTATAATGTATAATTCTTAGAAATATTTATATGTTGGAACCATTATATATTTAAACTGACCAAAAATACCAAACTAAAACACACATGAAAATCAATACAACAATTAGCTAAAATCTGATTTTAATACTATATTTTTTTAAAAATTTAATAAAATATCCTAATTAAATAATACATGGAATGATACCTTTTATTTTCAAACTTTAATATATTTAAAATAAAATTATTCTAATTATATGATATATTACAGCATGAATGAATGATGTCAATACATAAGGTATGATATTTTCATCTTATTTTTCGTTATATGGTGCACATTCCTTATACAACACTTATTTATGTAGTACTAAAGAATATATTTTATGACCCCTGTAATTATAATTATTGGAAATATATATCAATTTAATTTTATTTCTTTCATGGGGTGTACGATTTGAAATATACAAATGTGGTAAATGTTTAATATTAAAATGTCAATATTTGATGAGATTGTTTATGATATTCTTCGAATAAAGACATATTATTATATCAATTTAATGAAAATAATGTATTTTATTCTAATATTCTTATATCATATTAATATAAAACTTTTATTTCATTTTCCTCTCTTAAATGATTATAGATTATGAACACTATTTTGGAGATAAATCCTCCCTATTTATCTCTTATGTTTAAATCACCTTTTGTTCTTTATCAGTGTTTCTAAATATATTTCAAAGAAATTTATAACTATTATAATATTTTTTTAAAAATAACCATTTCTGATTTTTTATAAAATGTTTTAAATGTATTTTTAATTTCATATTCTAAATATGTATCATTTTTATTTATTTTAAATTTGAATATAATATTTTTTAATGTGTATCATAGAAACAAAATTATCCACCATAAGAATGGAAAAATTATTTAAAATTAATTTATATTTTACACGGTTATTATCAGGGATTTTATTTTAAAAAAAGTTTGTGAATATTTTATTTTAAATTGTAATTTTCAATGTGTAATGCATATTTTTCTCATCAAATGGTCCATGTTATCTTTCAAAATTATTTCCCATCCTAGATGGCATCATTTAATAATTCTTTTTATTTTTTAGGGATATGATCAAATCGTACCATCCATTCCAATAATATGGACTATTTAATATTATGATAAACATATGTTTATGAAATCCTATCAATTACGATTGATTATATTAGGATGAATTGATGGGGATATTTTGATACCATTTTCTTTTCTATTGTTTATACAATGATAGAATGTTTTTGAGACACATATATTTTTTTGGTATATATTAGGATTAATGTTTTATCTTCTGGTGGAAAACTTATTAATGTTTTTCATTATGTTATGTTTGTTAACATATATTCAAAGTTGGTTGTTATGTTCTAACCAATGAGGGGGGTTATGTCATAACTAATAATGGTGGTTATGTTATAAACAAGAAGAATGGTAATATTTAAACCATGGATAGGTGCTATATATATATATCAAATTTATTTGGTAAATCATTATATCTCTAAAGATAATAATGGGAAAAAATTATATATGCTAGATCTATAATTGTATACAACCCAATGGGATTGATTCACAATGGGAAACATGTTGATTATCATGATCCATAATGTGAAATATGTGAGGATGCTTGATCTATTATTTTATGGTATTTATAGTTATCCATGAAAAATTAAATAGGTTTTATACCTACATTAGTTCTATTGTTTTAATACATGAGATTTTAGGTCAATAATTTTGATGACTTCGAAATAATATGAATAATGACTTTCTAAATTTTTTTTACATGTCATCTTTATCATCTATGATAGGTTTAATATGGATGTTTTATGTAATATTCATAAATTATACCCTTATTCTCATCTTATACATTTATACGATAATATATATTGACATCTCCCATGTTTACCCATAGTGGTCCTTTGGTCTCACTATTTCTTATGTTTCCTTCCCCCAGGTTATAAAGAACAATTTTAAGTAGGGTTTGATTATGAAGAGTTCAAAAGGGGAATATCATTATGGGATATGTTGAAGGAATTTCATTGAGTAATAATATTGTATACCTAGTATAAAAAGACACTAAACCATCATTATCCTTAGGATTGTATTTGGGAAATTTATTAAATATTCACCTGAAAATATTTTACCTTTATATATAAAAATTCAATCTCTTTATATGCACTATTTTAGATATCATTATTTTATACAACAAGATATATTTATCAACAATTCCATGAACCTAGAATGTTGAAACTATTTTTAATCATATACCAAATACCCATTCAGTATGGCTAAAAACTATTTCACTTCATTATCCCTTTGAGGCTTCGAAGGTATATATAATTTTGGTCCTCATCCATTAGTACACGTCTTATACATTTTCCTAATGTTGAATGATAAAATTAAACAATATTCTATATCTGTAAATTAATGTATTCAATAAATAATATAGAATATCAATATTTCCCAAGTCAATCAAATTAAATTCACTAAATATAAGAATATATATAAATTTTATTTTCCTTAGTAAAAAATAAAATATATGATACAATCAATATTTATATTTAAGAGAATTTAAATATCAAATTATCACAAAAAGTGATTATTTCAATGAAATTCTAATGAAAATGAAATTATAAAAAATGTCTTTTTCAAATCATTAGAGAAGATGGATTTATAATTAAATAAATCCTTTTGTTTAATTGAATAAATTGATAGTGAAGGGTTTAATATAGGTTTTCATATAAAAAATTTATAGTAAATTAATTAAAATATTAGTGATGTATCTATAGAGTATAAAATGGTTATGGTAGTAGGAATATATATTAATGACATATAAGTTAAAAAGAAAATAGTCTTTTAGAGATTCTATAAAAAAGAACCATTTTGTTAAATATTATATATATATTCCATTCAGACCTTTTAAAAAATAAAGTATATATCATAAAGTCTTCTTTCATTAAAAAAATTTATTTTTTCATAATTATTTTTGAAAAATATTTAAATGGAAGTCATATATACCTTGTCAATAAAATAATGACATTGGATTTCCTATTTAATGTTTCCTTTATTGATTTTAGTGGGATATGGGTTAAATATTAGTATAAAATATTGTAAATGTTTAAAAATATAAACATTAAGAAAATGTGTATTGTAAACGTACCACATATTATATGATTCCTCCAATAAAATAGAAGTAATATAAAAATAATATAAGATTGAAAAATAAATAATCACCACATTGGTATATTTTATATTATTCCCCCATAAAATATTATTATTATTTCATACATTAATAATAATTAATGAATATATATTGTTGTAAAATTCATCAAATTGGACGTATATAAATCAGAAAAAATAACTAGGTGAATAATACAAAATATGTCTTAATAGAGGGGAAATTGACATTAAATCCTCTAAAATGATAATACCATATAAGAGAGAGTTAATAAATGAAATTATTTTATATGAAGAATTAAAATTTAAATAAAATAAGTTGAAATATTAAATTAAAAAAAATCGTAAGTCATTTCACAAATAATCATAGAATGGAATAGTTAATGATGTATAATTACAGCCTAACTTCTGAAAATAGATTTAAGAAATCTCTATGAATATACTATCCTTGATGTGAGAATTATTTAAAGAAGTGATTATTTTTAACAAATGTAAATCCATAAAAAATAAATTTATATAAAGAATAATCTAATTAGAGTTAATTCCACACAATTTCGTGGAATGATATAGTTAATAAAGAAGAAATGTATCACAATGAAAAGAAATTGAGACACGAGACCTCTTACCTAAAATTTCTCCTTATTAAAAATGATTTATCCAATATTATAATGGATTTAAAAAAATTCTTATTATTTACCATAACCATATAAATATTTATAATATCATATATGATATTGTCCTTGCATATTATCACGTATTTATTAACTAACTGGTATTTGATTTTTCTTTATAAAGCATTATGGGAATACTCCGAACAACCAACCCAAGCTCAGGGCCTATGAAATTGTGATGTCCATGAGAATAAATCTGAAAATAGTTACTACATTTAATAGGAAAAACCCAAAATCTAGTAAATTATCATCTAACCCTGATTATTACACCTTCGGGAGAGGGAATCTGCAACAAATTTGTCCTCTCATCTTATATGCCGAACCAAAAAAACCCGAGCTAATGTCGAAAAGAAACCCCCACACCAAATAAATAAAATTCCATGGTAGGAAAAAATTTCCATTAAAATCCCAAAAAAGAGTTTCTAATTCAGATTCAACCTCTGCAACCACTAGCTCAATGCTCTTCTAATGCTCATAAAGAAACTCTCTCACTTCTATACCCAACAAACTCCCCGTACCATAATAGGTGTTGAAATCATCCAAAACTAATCTGTTATTTTTACATAGCATCCCACCCCCACACATCTTCCTATTCATAAAGGATTCCTCCATGTTGAGTTTATAACCACACACCAGGGGGTCGCCATCCAACCCAACTCCCATGAATTATGGGCTGGAGCACAAGCATGTTGAGAAGACTACAAATGATTGGGGAATGTAGGCCACTGTAAACTAGGGAGCCCAAATCATGAAATAAAACCTTAAATGTTATCTGTAAAAAATAAACTGGAGGCCTCCTCTCTAACCTGACCTTGCTCCTCGCCTCCCAAAGGGTCCAAACAAAAGTGATGAAGATTATGGCATGCACCTTGGACTCTGATTCTAGAACACCCACATTCGACAACCTGTGAATGATGAATTTTTTCATGGATGCACTTGATGGATCAAAACATCCCCAATGACCCAAATAGGGCCAAATACTGGCCACCCAATCACATGAAATAATAAGTGAAATTATTATTCTGCTTTGGGAGATGAGTAGCAGAGGCATTTATAAGCCAAATATACTCTTTTTCTTGAAAATTTCTATTTCATATGAATAGGTTGATTTCTCACCCTCAAAACTAAGAATATTAACTTCATATGATCCTAATTTCACCATAATCACGAGCCCCACTCATCCTGAACACCACACATTTGGATCAGATCCCGATAATCGTGACCGTTGAAAAACCCAGAGACTGGACCAGTAAAGCAGTACTGGTCATCCTCTTCTAAGAAAACAATTTCATTAAATGTGGACAACTTCTCTTGATTTAGGATTCACTAAAGAATATGGGGAAACAAACTAGTTTCATTGACAAATATATCTCACGTGGGGAAGCCATGAAAGAAAAATATCCCCCTTCCCAGTTATCATTCAACATGTTAGTATCCCATCTCCCAACTACACAACGTGAGGCCTCATTCAGAATCTCCAGTCAAGAGAGAACAGTTTTGGCCAGTCCAGAGAGATTTTTCATATCCCTATACTCCCAATGCTACCCGTATTTATTTTTGAAAATCTTGTCCCAAAGTAACATTCCCTCAATGAAATCCCATGGCAGACGTCCATACATGATGTGAATGGAAGAATACCCATTTCAGAGGCCCACTCCGCCCTCCTTAGCCTGTATCATTAGGAAACTCCATGAATCCTAGTGGCATCATCCTATTTTATTGGCATCCCAAAGGAAATTATTCATCAGTTACTCCATCATACAAAAAATCCCCTTTGGAGGAGTGATGATTGAAGGAAAATGCATTGGAATAGAAAACTAGACACTATTAATCAGAGAGAAAGGTCCACCAAAGGATAAAAACTTTTTTTCCATTGATGAATCCAACCAAGCATCTTCTTGAAAAAATTAAAAAATAAAATATCCTTCACCTAAACATTAGAGATAGTATTATAAAGAGACATCATTATAAAATGCATCGCTGAATTCCCAAGATCTCTTGAATGGCCCGAACCCTCCTTTTAAGCACTTATTAGAAATAAAAATAATAATCTTTCTAAAATTTGTTCTCTAACCACTTAGACTACCATAAACCATCATAACAACCATAAGAATCTGAATAGAATACCTCCTTACATTCAAGAACATAAGTATATCATCAAAAAATATCAGGTGAGAGCATGTACCATGTGAAGCTTGTGAGTGACAAGGAAAGATTGTATAGGATAGGTGATTCACTGAAGAATCATAGAAAGATTGTAACCCTTTGATATCTGAGAGTCATTTTTCCATTCTACTTCTGATACTGCTTCCACCACGATGATTTTTTCACTTGGTAAACTTTCACCCCTTGAAGCCCAAATCCTGGAGAGCCTTACTAGAAATAAAGGACATAAAATCAACTATGTCATTGGAATAAATTCTCGATCCACCTCTCTTCCCCAGCATGTCAATAATTGAGTTTATGTCTCCAAAAATGATACATGGGAGACCTACCAAATAAATTGAGTCCATACCCTCACACATGGAACATCTATCAAATAAATATGTACTATTATAAATGAAAGAGAAGAGGGTAACCCAACCTCTAAGATGAATCCTCACTGTAATACAGTAATCAAATATTTTCACTAGTTCCACCTGCAACGAATTCTTCTAGAAAATCTAAAAATGCTCATTTATAGATGACCATGAAAACGAAACCCAAAACCAATATTTTTAGTAAGAAAACACAACCTACTGTGATCTTGATTATAATTAAGAATAGAAACTAGGGAATAACCCAATATGTGAGGCTTAGAGGCCAAGATGACACAATTTCCATGATCACCCAGCCCATGTGTGTTAAAAATAATGAACAAAAGAATTAATGAAGAAACTCCTTGGACTTCTGACTTGTATATCATGAACCTGGATAAAATAGGTTACTTCCACATACCTTTTTATCCATCTAATTAGTGTTTGGAATAGAGGTTCCTTCTATAGAAAAACTCTTCTTTGAAAAAATAGACTTTTAAATTAATGGACTATAGGACTCCTATAATAGTGAGAGACTTCTTTCTAGAGAACCTTGAGGAGTGACTATATCTACACCCTTTTGAAGAAGACACTTAATCACCAAATAATAGGGTGAATTATGAGACAAGATTACTTTCATAGTAACTCCCTTCGAAAATGAGATCCGCTAAAAAATATCACCATCCACCTGGGATCCCCCATCGAGGTAAGGAATGAATCTTAAAGAGACTCACGCTGATGAAATGAGGTAATCAACACAATGAAGGGGGATGAGCCAGTTGTCTGAGTATGCATGGAAAAACACACTTAAAACCCGAGCTCCCACCTACATGAAGCGGAAAAACCAACACCGAGAAACACCACTCCACTAGACCCGTGCATGAATCCTCTTCCGAACTAGAAGGAAGTGCCAGTGGTAACTATTCAAAATACTCAATGAATTATAACAAACTATTGCTTGTGTGGGACCTCTCTTGAATAGCAGTATAGTTTTTTGAAACCCATCAGTCAAACTTTTCAGATTTAAAATTTTCTTTAGTAGAGTTTACTTTACCCTCCCTCGAAGATGCCATAGTCACCCAAACCATAGACAATGACACCTCATCATCAGATCCCTACATGGATGAAATCCCACTAGAAATTACCTGCATCACACCCATCATAGAGTAAGGTGGAATTCCCATTATTGTCTTATAGATCTGGAAAGAGTGACCTTGGAAGCCACAATCTGAACAAAATCTAGGAGGAAATTGATACACAAAACACAAACACCACATAAACCCCTTATGGGACATGATAGGAAGACGGTAAGGGAACATCACTAAGAGATTAATATCAACACAAATCCTTGGATTGACCAAATCCAGAAGAAACACTTTATTCTTATTCGGGTATAGGTAAACACCCAATGAATCACATACTGCAGCCAAAATTGAAGGATGGAGAAACAGAAGTGGGAAGCTCAGAAATTGGATCCAGACCACTGCTATGCAATTTTTTTTTCATAATGACAATCCCAGGACCAACGAGACAGAGTAAAATGATGTTCACTACAACATCTATCTTTCTGAACCCATGTACACACAAAGTCCTTATTGTTGAAGAAGTGAATGTATAAGGAAAACCTAGAAATCTCTGATACCACCACCAGATGATGGAGATCCAAAGATCTAACATAAGATTTTAACTCTTCCAAGGAGGGTTTCACCTGTCCAAAGTGGGATACCATAGAATGGTTATAGAATTCAGTTGCATCTACGATTTCATTATCTAAGTCCATGAAAATAGGAATTTCATTGATATTTTCTGGTTTTCTACGATCTATCTTAATCAATGGAATACTACACCGACAATGGAACTACTTCTCCGAGAATACCTCCTTGGAAAAAAAATCCACCATGGGATGCATCCCAAACACAACATCAAAGTAATTTTATTTTAGTTCCCTCAAATACATAATGTTAATATATTTATAAATAGCATATATATTTATAAACTATATCCACATTACCATCCATGTAAATAATAAATGAATAATAGATCATGACGCTTCATGGTGGTGGTAGTCCCCACGTAAAATTGAGCGACAATATTGTTTTCCAATGGTTTTAAATATATTAAGATAGATATCATATTATATTTTCCAAATTATAATTATGTAATAAATATCATATATATTCATTAATTTCATATTAATAACCATCCATGTAAAATGGTGATGGAAAAGTAATATCATCGTTACATGGTGATGGAAAGCTGTATGTTGAAAAATGTTATGAATTATTTTTCCATATAATTGAAAATTGGTGGAAATGGGTTTTCCATAATAATAATAAAATTTATATATTTTTTAGATTCTCAATTTTTTTATAATGGATAGTATAGATTCATTTGAGTTGGTAAACATTATTACCTATTATCTGATATAGTTGCTTTAGATATCCTCTATAAGGTTGTGGGGTTTGTTTTTTTTGAATCATCAAGACCAATAGATGTTACATCAGGATGTTTCAAATAGAAATGGTCAGGTTTTTTTTTGAACTAGGATTACCATTTTTATGTAAATAATATAGATAGTTGGTGTCCTTTTATATGTTATGGGAGGGGAACTTTTAGAATTACATAATGTATAAGATTAATATAAATTATTTTTTATGTAATAATGAATCCAAATTGATTTAATTCTATAATAAGATAATTATGAGTATAAATAATCCCATAATATAAATTTAAATTATGTTTGGGTTAATCTTTCTCCCTTATCTCTTAGTTTTAAACACCATTTCCCCTTTTTAAAATTGCTGAAATATAAAATCATTCTACCATATAAAGGTAAAAAATTTAACCAAAAAAGGAAAAAATTCCGAAAAATGGACCATTATTGAAATTTTGAACTTCATTAATTAAAATTTAGATTTTGTTTCTATTTTTAAATAATTTAATAAAATATTATATATTATAAAATTTCATTAAATTTTTTTTCAAAATATTGTTTTAATTTTTCTTTGAAAGCAGCATGATTTGAAATGAATTCTGATATAAACATTTCACACGACCCAAATATGTTATTTGTTTCTATAAATTTATTTGGACACTCTAACATAATAAAAAAATTAATTTTAGATTATTTATTATCATTTACATGATTTATATATTACTTTCACAAGTGTGGTGTAAAACATTATGGTAATTACTTCATTGTTTTAAATTTAAAATAATTTGAAATGGTAAAATATAAATTTAAATGATAATAAATAATTTTAATTCTAATTAATAATTTAAAAAAAATATGTCTTTGTTTACCCCTATTCTAAATTTTATTTACATTAATATCTAGAAAAGACCATTTAGAATTTATAATTATATAAGAAATTATATATTTAATTTTCAAATAAAGATGCAAAATATTTTCCATTGTTTTACTAGTTTATGAGGATCGTATGTCCCCACAAAGAAAATATATTAAATGGAATTTTTTGTGTCATTTTTACTCCATATCATGGTTTTTTCCCAATAATTAAATTTTTTACTCTTATCAGGGTGAAAAATATTTAAAATGGTTACAATTATTAATGAAAAAGAATTAAAAGTTGATATTTACCAAATTTTACCCCAGTAATTCAAAATCGGTTAGAACATTTTTATTATTAAATTTATTGAATTTCTAGAAAAAATAGTTTCAATGTGAATAACAACATGATATATTTCTGAAAAAAAATGTGTAATTTGGAATAAAAATTATGTTATATCCTAACCATGAATATTTCAGAATGAAATAGAAGTAATTATATTATTACAAATAAAATAGTTACATTTCAATTTTAATGAAATTAAAAATATAATGGGAGATTTAAATTTATTTCTATAATGAAAATAAATGGGAGAATTTAGAAATATTTATATTCATTATTCACTAAAATATTTATGAATTCAAAAAATCACAAAATTTCACCCTAAATTAATTTTTTTTTGTTTTAAAAAATGGCATTAAATTTTTAAAATGAAAATTCTGAAATTTAAAGAAATAATTTATAATCTAAACCATAAAATAAAATAAAAACATTTTTAATGAGTTTTGTTTTAAAAAAAACTGATTAATTTTATATTATTAATAAATCCATTATATAAAACCATCATAAATATTTTTCACCATATGGTTAACACTATATATAGAAGTCAATACAATATATTTTCAATAATGGTTTTTCAAATTTATTTCAAAGTTCTATTGAATCTTGTAGTTATTTGTTAAAAACCCACTCAGGTATAGTATTTTATATTTTCAAGGCATTACATTTTACCCCACATGTTAAATTACTTCGATAAAATAATATCTCATTCATAAAATGTTAAATATTTTGAGATACATTTATTTTTAAACCCAGAAAAATAAGGGGTTGATAAACATTTTTTTTAAAATAGTAAAAAGTGAAATATAAAGGTTTAATGAAATAACAGACAATAAAATTCATAGATAAGAAGAACATTGGTGAGAAGTTATATTGTAGAATATGAGAATAAAAATAAAAATCAATGACTAAGAATGTGTGATCGATATTATGTTGATGAGAATGTTAACAACCATAAAAATAGAAAATATGAAGGGGTCACAAGACCATAAATTCATCTAAAATTAATGAAAATGGAAAATAATTTATTAAAAGATCCTTTTATGAACGATATATTATTCCCATACCATATAGACTGTGAAAAGAAAAATTTAGAGTTATTTAACATGTAAAATATCATTTACGATTAAATTTTCACTACAATATCCATTTTTCTCCAAGTTATAAATATTGTAGACAAATATTTCATGCCTATGGCATGAAAATGTTTTTATAATGGATCACAAAATACAATAAATAATAACAAGATATTTCTTCTCTGTATAATAAAACCATAACCCCCAAAAGAATTAAAATATATATCTCCCACCATTACTGAAACCATAATGGTTATAACAATGTACTAGAATACCTAAAATGAATAATCATCCATATAAATAAATAATACATTAATTTCTATAGTTATATAATTAAAAAAATGGTTTGCCATATATCATTCCACAAATAAATCACCTTATATCCCAAATAAATTCAATAAGATTAAAATTAAATAATGTTATCTTGTACGCTTTATATTACATATCAACAAATTTATTATCACTATTCCAAATCAATCCATTACACTAAACCTAGATATTAAAAAAACTTTAAATCAATAAATTTTATATTGAATTATAATTAATATTCTAAAATCCAAAATATTATAAAATAGTAGAACTTATAATATGATACCCAAAATCAACATAATCTGTTTTCGTAAAATCATAGAATAAAAAAATTTCATACCAACAGGCACATCACATAATCCATTGGTATGTCATGCACCCATATCACCATTCATTTGTGGGTTCAAGCCACTCGCCTTTTCACGATATGATGGGTTATCAACTGACCTATGCGTTTTCCTTTCTCTTAAACTATATCAATAAAAATAATATAACAAACCCAAAAATATGATGAATATTGAGAAACAATTTAGTCATTATATCACTTTTTATCCACTAAGGTATTCAGTATATATTAATTTTTGCACAAAATAAAACAATGATAATTGAATTATTGTTATCTTAACACCCTTGAACTTATTAACCCAAATTCATATCAATAACTCTATAATTGCATGAAAAAATTATTAATTATTAATTCCCTAAATAAGACTCACAAAAAATTACTTAGCTATAACATTTTATTATATTAGTTATGTCGCAAAATAAAATTAATCATGTCAAAATCCAATCACATAAATCTAAAAAAGAGGTATTTTCATCTTATGATTCATCATTAACTTATCAACCCAAGAAAAGTTTGGTATATCCTATATCAATATGGAATATCAAAAGTTTCCATAGTTTCATTATCTATCTCATCATAATGGTAATTTTTTTAATTAAACTGAGATTATCATCAAGGGGTGTAAAACTATGTTTTTAGGTAGATTCTATTCCACATGTACCAGAATATTTGTCAAAATATACATGACCAACTTTTACTGGGGATATAATCCTTATAATCATCTGTTCTAACATAATGTCCACAAATTTTATGTAGAGAAGGATTTATTTTAAGAAAGAAAAAATAATGTATACATTAAATATTTTTTTGATATTATTCAATAGATAGATTCATCCCCAAAGTAGGTCATGTGGTTATGTTCCGTAACATAGATTAACCATCATCTATTTCTGAAGGATTCTATTGAACTTACATTGATTATTACTATAACAATCCCAACGATAGTAACCTAGATCCAGTGTTTTCTTTATACCATTGACAAAAATTATAAGGGATATCGTCTGGAATTATTCATTAAGAACAAGACACATACATGATTCCAATTATTCATTGGAAATAAACATTAAAATTTAAAAATGGTTTTTTTTTGGCATTCGTAAAAATCATTCCAATATTTCACATTCATATACAAAGGAATGGAATGAAAACACGTTGATATTATAAACATAGAAAACACGTGGATATTAATATCAATATTCACTACTGGAAAAATGATTTTTCCCAACGCTTCTATACCAACGGTTTGTCAAACCGTTGGTATAGGTACTCTTTCCCAACGGTTTGGCCAAACCATTGGGAAAGCCCATATTTTGGCCACCTTTCCCAATGGTTTGGCCAAACCGTTGGGAAAGGTTGAATTGTGGAGGCCCTTTGCCAACGGTTTTGGAAAACCGTTGGGAAAGGGTAGCCTATCCCAACGGTTTTCCAAAACCGTTGGCAAAGGGCCTCCACATTTCAACCTTCGGCCAAGCTTTGCAAAAAAAACACTAGACTTTTCCCAACGGTTTTCAGAATAGTTGGGAAAAGTCTAGTGTTTTTTTGGAATCATCCTACAGAGAACATTATTTATATCAAAATTTAAAATAATTAGAACAATACATATATATTTTTATGGAATTATGTAAACAAAAGTCATGTTAGGTTAGTGGTTATGTCTTTGAGTTATAAACAAGAGGTCCTGGGTTCAAATCCCACCGGGTGTTTTATTTTTGGAATTTATATACCAACGGTTCCATTACCATTGATATAGATTTCATATTACCTATACCAATGGTTTTTGGAAAACCGTTGGTATAGACCTATCCAAATGGCTTACTTGGCTACGGTTCTCCAAACCGTTGGTATAGGCTATACCAACGGTTTGGAGGCCTATACCAACGGTTCCAAACCGTTGGTAAAGGTTAGTTTTCCAGTAGTGATTCACAATGAAGAAAATGAAAAATGTAGTAAATCATGATATCTGATATCAAAATATATTTATTACAAAGGACATAAGATAATATTATTTAAACTCTCAGTTAGTATACACCAAAGACAATTTTAATAATGCTGGCCAATTAGATTGTCTTTGGAAACCAATTTATTAATCATGGGTATGTATAATTTGATGACCCTTCTTTAACTATTTGTATAATTCATTCCAAATAAAATTAATGATCGATTTAAATAATATTACATACCAACAAATGTAAATATTTTTTAAATAATATAAAATATTATTATTTTTAGTTCCACGAAAATATTATTGAATGTGAAAAACAATATTTAGATATGGTATACAATTTGAGAAATAATTGGAACAAATTTTGATAAAAAATAATTTAATTATATTTTATTCCAAATATAATCAAGAAATTCCATAGCTGAATAAGTGATAATGTAAACCAATGAATAGAAATTGTTTTAGGAAACCCCTTACCTTACATGTCCCCTTGGATGAAAATGCTTTCACATCCTATATAATGGTTTTAAACATGTTATTAATTTATATAGGGGAATTTTTAGTATTTAAAATATCATATGTGGTATATTTATAACATGTTATCACCCAATAATTTTCAATCATTAATTATTATAATTATTTACATGTTAACTACTTTAATTTCATAAAAATAATTTTTGACAGATAATCTACTTATTGTACATTTATTGTTTATACCAAATATATACAATATAGATACCAATATAAATATCTTATATATTCTATAAATATTTTTTTCTACCATCTATTTCATACATAAATGGAAAAGAGACAATATTTCACTGGAGAGGTGGTAGTCCATAGTTACGAATGAGTAATGTTATATTTTTTCAACTCATTATAAGATAAGATTGTTGATATGATATTATAATTATAAAAGAATAAATAATTTATAGACATCATATATATTCATTAGTTCCCTATTTCTATCCATCCATGTAAATAGATGTAAAAAAAGAATTACACCCTTATGTGGTGATTATATGTTGTATTTATTAACGGGAAATGTTTTCTCCTTCTATAGGATGGAAGAAGGAGGAAACATGATGTCCCATAATCATCATAAAATATCATTATATTTATGGTACTATATTAAATATACTATAATGATTAAAATTGTTTTAAAAGAAGTATACATGTAAATATATATAAATGTGTTGGTAAATACGATTACCTCTTCATTTTTATACTTATTTATTATCTACCATTAAGATACATAGTGTAATTAATTTGAAAATATAATAACTTATATAACATTTTAGGGTTTTTGATAAGATATATGGGTATTTTTTGGTCATTATAGGTTTTTTTAATGTGGTGTAAATAAAAGGAAGAGTGTTCTTCCTTTTATAAGGGATGTTATGGGATCTTTTGGAATTTCTAAAAGTATTAAATTAATATTAATTAATTTTACTATAAAATAACACTAAAAATTGATATAAACTTATTAGAAAATTAGTATTATTCTTTCTAATCTCATAAAAAATATATATAAATATTTTTGGATAGTTTTTAGTTATTCCTCATTGTTCTAAGCCGTCTTATCCCTTTTTTATATTTATATCAATATAAATGTTTTTGAATTTTACAGAATGAGAATACATACATAAAAGAAAAACAATCGCTAAGTGGACCTGGGTTGATATTTTCACCCATATGCCATTTAATTGGTTGATGATAAGATTTTTAGGTATTTTAAATCATTTAATGAAATATTATTTATTATATAGTATCATTAATGTCATTTGGGACTATTCATTTAATTTGACATTGAAAAAAAAACATTAAAACAAATTAATTTGAATATGATCCATTAAATAATTTCTAATATATTATTTATAATAATAAATTTCATGATAGACATTACCATATTTAAAAAATATACATTTTATATTTTTAAAACCATCTATAAGATTTTTCAAGGGCTTGCACTAGCATTGGGTCGGAGTTTCATAAAAACTTATGGTAATTATTTTAATGTTAATATTATAAAAAAATAACATGGGATAAATATTATATTTAAAATAGAAATATAAAACAAAACGAATGTTTTTTATCCCTGTCATGATATTTTATAGATATTAAAATATAGTAATATATTTTACTTGAAATTGACTTTAAATAATATACAAGTCATTTTCAACGAATACTTGATCAAATATAACTTAATTTAAAATGTTGTATGAATATGGAAAAATACAACTTATCCAATATATTAAATTAAATTTTTAGTTTTATTTTGAGTTCTTATTGTATTATTATTTACATTAATAAGATTTTTTAACCTTATCAATGTGAAAAATGATTACTAATATTACTATTCAAAAAAATGATTCTATTTTCCAAATTTGAACATCAGCATTCAATGGTTTTCAATATTAAATAACTCAAAATAATTATGGGTATAAATAGATTCAAAAATAATTGTTTAACAGTAATGATTTTTTTTAAAATATGTGTTTTTAACCCATAAAATTAATACTTTTCCAGAAAATTAAATATTATAGATTCAATTGACATTAACTAGATTAAATAAATTGAGATATTTTAAATTATATTATATAATAAAAACCAAAATATATTTGGAATTTTAAATTACTTTATTTATTAAAAATAAATAAAATTATCAAAAAATTCAATGTTTTCTAATGTCCAATAAAAATCAATCACTTTTGAAAAAATTAAAATTTTTACCTTTGGTTAAGATTTATAAGAAAATAAGAAAACTGATCTTAATTTTATGAATTATAATATTTAAAAGTGATAAAAATTAATTATATTTTCCATAGAAAATTTTTTAAAAAAAAAATTATTTTTCTTAAAAATACATTTTCAGAAAAAGAATTCTGTCTTTATTTATTATTAATAAGTAAATTATATAAAACCTTTATACATATTTTTTAATTTTTGGTTAAACCGGTTTGTACCCACAAATCCAATGCCTATGGGATAATAATATTTTAATTGTATATCACAATTTTCATAATGATAGGAGTTTCATGTTAAGAAGGCTATTGAAAATAATACTCTATATTATTAGGGAGTTACATTGTTGGTGATCAATTGGCAATAAAATATTTAAAAATTACTGTTTTACAACCTTAATCACTACTGAAATATATATATGGTGATTCAGCTAATGTTTCAAAATTTGGTGGATTTTTATATTCATTGCTGCACGTAATGATACAATTTTTTAATGTAATTCTTGGGATGGTTCTAGAATATTTGCCTATAAATTTATTATTTATACTAAGATTAATTAGATTGCAGATCACTTTCATTAGTAAATGATTCACATTAATATCACTATTCCATTTATAATTAACAACCATGCTCATGGATTTTTAGTATATAAATTCTTATTCTCCAAAGGTATGCAATTCTTCAAAAATTACAATAAATGCATTTGTTTTTTAATTTTTTTAATATGATTGGTGCTCGGTATCATCTTACCCTTTATGTTTTAATTATTGAAAACTTTGGGACACTCTTAAAATATTAATAGATGTTTATGAACATTTTCCTATAACAGTATTATTTTAGGTTACCATTATGAATGTTATCAATCAAAACCATGTATTGATACAAATTTCTCTATGTATTATAGGTTATTTATCATTATTTTAAATAGTGATTTTCAATGGATTATGTTAGTAATGCTTGGTATTGTGAATTTTATCAACATTCATGGTGGTTGTTGGTGTTGTGGAGTTTGGATTAGTACCAAAATAGGGATTTCTTATGTATCCCAGTGTATTTATTTATAACACAAAATTGTTAGTTAGTCTTGATGGGGCAGATCATACCTTTTATGGTCCTATGACAATGACTAATGTGGTTCTATTTATGGTAGTGAAATGATATCCATGTGAAGTTTCTTTTAAGGTTGAATTTCAATTAAATATGGATTTTGGTTTTGAAAATCATATAGGTTTAAGGAATATCCACTCTAACATGAATCAAATCCCATGTATTTTTTGTTTCACATTATAATTTCGAATAAAAGAATCGGTTTTGATGTTTTACATCATATGTT
This sequence comes from Viscum album, assembly GCA_963277665.1. Lineage (NCBI taxonomy): Eukaryota > Viridiplantae > Streptophyta > Magnoliopsida > Santalales > Viscaceae > Viscum > Viscum album. Next base: position 1,004,905,773 of record OY728158.1, on the reverse strand, counting down.
ATGGACATGTGTCATATCATTTATTGAGAAGATTCTATGTATACTTAGATAATGTTGGCTGAAAATTGTTGGTGAGGAACTAACGCAAGGACATGCCAATCTGGTTTATCAGATACATAGATAATTATATATGATATAGAAAAATATCCTTGTGAGTAATAGTAAATTTTATAGACTATAGCCCATTAAAGAATGTATTAGGGTTTTTAAATTCAACATTTCCGAGGCATCCAATATATTTTGATTATTATCAATTAAATACTAAATATTTAAGCTAGAATTATTTATGGTAGTGCAGTATCATTTGACCATGAAATATAATATTATTCATCAAGGAGCATGTTATAAAATATGGAATTATATTGCTTTGAATAATTGGTAATGTTTTCTTAGAAATGGGAAATGTAGTACATAAACCTGGGTATCCCTTTTAGGTTCAACATTCATGATGGGAATAAATAAAGACTGGGTATATTTAGGCATAGTGGTAATATAGAATCTATTACCCCCAAACACAATTTTTTTTAATTTTATCCTTTTCTCGGATTTGGATGTTTTGGTTTATGCTCGGGTTGAGTCTTAGTTAAAATTATTATATTTTTAAAAGATTCAGTTGGAATTTAAGCATTTCAATGATTGGGGACATGGATTCTTAAACTATATAGCATAACCCTAGTAATCAGTTGGCATGAGTAGGATTTACGATAGTAGACAACCCATGGGTTGTTCCTATTAAGTCCAACTGCACAAGATATATGTGTGGTCGATCCCCTCTTGGACAATAGCTACATCAAATATGGTTAATGGTTTGGTAAACTATGTGATCTACATATTTTTTTAAACTTTTAAAATTCCGAATCGACCCTCCCCACTTTTAAACCATTATAGGTTCTTCTATACATTTCTCGTTTTTTGGTAGACAGAGGTATCCCCTAGCTATACTCCCTAGGTTCTTCTACAACCATTAGTGCTCTAGAAACAATCCAATTTATGATTCATTGATTTTTTGTCATTTTACACCTCATTTCACTTTCCCATATAGATTTATTAATTTCACTTAGTGAGAGTTCCATTTCAACGAATCTAAGATGTTACAGATGATATGGGGTTTGAAATTAATCATGTTTAGGGTGTGTGGATTATTCTTCAGCATGTTTTCTTCCTTATCATACAGTGGCATCCCATCCACACATAATTTTGGTAGGTGTCTTTATATTTTTAAATTCTAATTCATTCTTTTTTATATTCACTAAATTTTTAAATTTGTTTCTCCTTCTTGTGATGTATTTATTTGGTTTTTTGTGGTGCATCCGTGTTGGTATAATTTTCCAAAAATGCCTATTGAATTGATTCTACAAATATGAATATATATATATGCACCGAATGTGTATGATAAAATTTAAATGGATATTTTAAGGTAAAATTGATGATTTGGTTGGTTTTTCCACATATATTTTTTTCATAAATTTTTTGGATTATAGTATGGGATTTATATATAAAACATGATGAATTTGATAGTTTGGGTTTATGTAAGTTGTTATGCTTGTGATGTATCTTTGAAAATTTATTTTTTGTGTTTATATGAATACATAATTGTTTCCATTGTGTGTTGGAATATCCATGTGTCCATGAGGTGCATAGATTGATGGGTGTTCAAATTTAATTGGCACATTAGTAAAAATTACTCCATAAAACATGATCCCTCAAAAGGATTCCTGGTTTTTATCTAGTGTGTTTGTTTTTTTCTAGTTTTTAAAGTGTATTGGAATGTACACCTTAAATAATAGTCCATTTGATATATTGGAATGTGGTTAGATTATAATTGTTTTAAAGGCCTGTTTGGAATTTCAAATATAAAAGTGGTGTTTTATGTTGTTTTTTAAATGTTCAGGAAACATTTTTTTAATGTGTTCGAATTGAAAATGTTGAAATCCCTATTGAAACATTATAATGGTAGGGAAATGAAATGTTGTTTTGATAGTGAAGATTCTTAGTTGGAATATTATCATTTTTTGAGAGATTTTTGAAAATATCATGTGAGTGATGGCTCGATTGGATGTTGTTAAAGAATTATTATATGAATGGAACCCCTATTGAGGACATTACCTTATGGGTTATCAATTGTATAGTGGTAGTGTTTAGGGTAGGAATGTGATTTGGTGACAGTTAAGGTGAGTCATGGGTGAAAGGGCATCCACCATACATAGTGTACTATTACCATGGGTTTTCGGAGAATATTTTGAGGACCTAATGATGGTTTCTTATAGAAAACAATTATATGAGTTTGTATATACATGAATGTATAAGGCATAAGGGGATTTCCCATTAGATTTTTCAAATTTGGGCAGCCAGTTGGTTATAGACTATAGATCTGTACGATATGCCGATAGGTGATTCTGATTGTAGTAAATCTGGGGATTTTCATAGAGAATGATTAAGAACTACCATGGTTTACTATCTATATATTATTTCAAAAATTCTATTTCAATTTATTTTTCATTAATGCTGATTATTTATTTTTTGTATATCCTTATATGACATTGGTTGGACTTGTGGTTGTGATTTGGGTTTAAAATAATTAAACCATTTAGAAAATGGAGATATTGTCTGTGTTTATTTTGAAAAAATGGAATCTATATTTTTTATTCAAAATTGTAAAACCTTATTTTTTATATTTATATCAAACTTATTTTAATGGAATTTTTTCAGGGAAGGAAATGTATGCATTATGTGGTAGTTTCATACTGAACTGTTTTTCTCACACCCTACTTGTATAATTCTATGTTGGTAGACCCAAGCTATTTTTCATGTCCATGATTTTGTTCCTAGAAAGCATTATTGGATAATTTTACCTTGTGATTGGAAGTGTCTATAAGGTCACATGGACATCATTGTATCATCGTTCAGTCTTTGTCATGTACTTAGTTTTTTTTGTTTAGCTATTCTAACTGAATTAGTTTTGTATATTTATTTGAGATTCAATTTAGTTTGGTTCTTCCAATTGATTAGTTATTTTATTTTTTTCTTAGTTTATTGGGAATTTATTTTACGCTTAGTGATTAAATTTATTTCTCACCAAATGTTTCCATCCTTTGGAGAACTGGAACACCATTCATACTATGTTTTAGATTTGGTCGGATGACGAGTAAAATTGAACATTGGTCTGGATTGTTAAAAAAATGGAATTAGAGGAGTACGTTTCTTATTTTAAGTGTCAGGTAGATCTAATATAGTAATTTTGGGGCTTGTAACGTAGGTAAAAGAATAACTTTCTTGAATAATTTCTTATGTTGATCCTTGAGATGCAAGGGCTAGTAAAGGATTTGAATTTTTTGATTTTGTTTTGGTTTGAGGAATGAAAATAGAGGTGATCTGATGACATGCTATGGTCTCATTGTGAGCAGTGACCCATGTGGAGTCTAATTTCATAGTTCGATGTCCCATTAGTATAGATTATTATTGGGGAATGACCCACTACCATGTCTTCAAGCTAGGCATATACACTAGTTCCTCAATCTAGTCATTTGGAGTGAGTCATGTGTTGTTATGGTCTCAGATGATGTGATTAAGCTTTAAAAATGGCAATGGATCTAAAATGTAATTTTTTTCATGTGGTTCTGAAATTGTTGATGATGAGTTTTAAATTAATTTTATTGGATTAATATTTTGTTATGTTGTTGGGTTTTGAATATGAAATGGTAAGTGTGTCAGTTGTAATTTCTTATAGACATTCAAATATGTGAATGTGTGTATTGAATGTTCATGTGGGAACATGTTTGTGTATGAGGTACGATGAAGTGTATGGAAATGTATATGATGGTTCATGGAATTCCATGGGTGAAATTTTTAAATCAATGGCTTTTTCCTGATTTTCTTATATGGAATTGAATAAGAAAATTATTGTGATTTTTTTCCTAGGGAAGTGGGTCTCCTTTCTAAAAAGTCAGTTTCTTTTTCTGAAAGATGGATTTTATATTTTGAAATAATACTTGGAAGAATTTTTTTTAAGTTGAAATTAAATGGTGTTTCTTAAAAAGGTATTTTTTTTGTTTTTAGGTGTTTGGTTTGTGGGACTATTATTTTGTATCAAACAATATTTTCGATTATGCTTTGGAAAAATGATGGTTGTGAATTAGTGTTCCAAGTGTTATTCAGAATATTCCACCCCAAACGCCCCCAATGTTTATAGTGATTCATTCAAAATTATTGGTTCTTCCATGTTATTTCATATCTTTATTGGTGAATGAGGTCTGTTAGAGGTGATGGGGTGTCTTGAGGAAGTAGAGCTTGTATTTATATTGTTTGGAACTCATGAATATATTAGAGTTCATTTTGTTCAATTGTTTATTGAGGGTCTAGAATTGGATGAATGGGATATGTTTTCCCTACAATCGATGCATGTTAGGAAGTCATGGTAAGTGTTTATTAAAGTTATTTGGTGTTTTATACCTCAAGATGTGATGAAAAATAAAATAAGATATCGTATGATTATTCAAAAAGTATATTGGGCATTGAATGCCTTTATTTTTAAATTCAAGGAGATGGATTCCTTTTAACTATATGTAGTGTTATAGGATATTTTGATTGCTTCTCATTTCATTAGTGGTCTCCACCATGAGATCATGGATTGAACCCTCCCCTTGTATGATATTTATTTTTATAAGTATGGGGATAGATTTTTTTTAGCTGAGTTGGTTTTTGGGGTTCATTCAGTTCTGTTTTTATTTTTTAAATTCTCTCTATATAGAGAGATAATTACACTAGAATAACATATTACCAAGGAGTATCCTTCAGTGGGTTTTTCATCCAATTATTCATACCATTCACTTCTCCACCACCAGTGTGGAATTTTTCTTCATTCGAATATATCTAGTTTCTATCCTAAAAAAACATGATATCACTGAGGCTGTTTGGGAAATCAAGAGATTTATTGTTGGAAGTGTCTCCTAAAGAATATGTTTTAATTAGAGGATGGAAGCATATGACTATGTGGTTATTATTTTACAAGCCACCATGAATTTAGCAATAGTTCCTGGAGTAATTCTCACACATAGTCATAAATATTTGGGGGGGTGTTTGAAACGAAGGATTGATTTACCTCGAGAATTAGTGTGGGGATGGTTTAATTTCTTATTGTGGATCCATTATTTTTATGAGTAATTTTTTTCTTTTTAAATTCATTTGTGGTTATTTCTCCTTGTAATCCCATTTGGATATTTTTATATGATTCCTTAAATGGTTTTTCATCATTATTAGATGTCCTATTTTAATTGTTCTCATTTAGAAGATGCTTGATTTTAGTGGAATCGGTGGGGTGTTGTTTCAGTACATTGTTTTCTTCAAGGACATTTTTTTTATCTCCATATGTTTTTATATTTGTTGTACTATGAAATATTCAATTTCAATGGTGTTTTCTAACTCATGTAAAATATTTTGGTTAAGTGGCATTGGGAGTTCCCATTGTCATTTGGATTTCATTGTGTCCAAAATGATCATCGTGTTAGTCGAGTTCTTACTATACGCTAGACCCTCTATTTTTCTCCCATTTATCTTTTCGATGTGGTTTTAGTAGATATCCTCAGGTTTGATATGTGTAGTAAAATGGTCACCCAGAGGATCATGTTCCCATTGTGTTTTTATTGGGAATGGAATAATATTTTTGTTGACATTCAGCACTGTGAATTTATAGGGGAAGAATTTTTTTATGGTGGGGAGAATTTTAACACCCATATAATTGAAGTTGATTTATTTTGTTATATTCATTTCATTGGATGTTTTTGTGGTTTCTTAGGTTGATTCATATTTTAAAGCTTTATTTTTTTGATTATTCAGGTGGCATTTTGGGTTGTGCATTATTTGGATAAACCTTTTGCTAAACTATGCATCCAAAATCATGTAACTGTGTGGAATGTGTTGGATTTTGGACATATGATTCCACATAGTTTGGGCGTGTTAGGTCAAACTAGATGGGGTGGCTGTGTAGTAGATACCCTCTTAGACAATAGCTATCACACACTTAGTGCACATTTTGGTACAACATGCAGCCAAACACTACAAGGTAACCATAATTTGAATAATTTAAAATTCCTTATCGACCGTCCCATCTATTAAGACCTTTCTAGGTTTTCCTCTCCCCAACCCATTATTGGAACCTGAATAGATCCCCCTAGCACTACTACCTTAGTTATTCTCCCTCCATTGGTGCTCCTACCAGATTCAAAGATACGATACATTAGATTTTTGGAAATTTTCTTCCTCTTTTTTATTTCTCTTCCTAATTGCTTCATTTCTCTTGGTGGGGATTCACTTTAGTCAGACCCTATATTTTATGGTTTATGTGTACATTAATTTTCATGATGTTTTGGATGTGAGTATTGTTATTTTACTTTTATCTCCCTTATCCATGAGATCCATCACATCTACACTCCATTGAGGTAGGAATCTCTTTAATTTTCCATTCTAATCCATTCAATTGATGATTGGGTACTCTCAATAATTTACAAGTATGTTTTGTATACTCATGATGTGTTTATTTGGTTTTTTGTGCTTTATAATTTGTATAATTTTCTAAAAATTGTTTTCGATGTGATTATTAAAGTATTCCTATATATATATGTCCATAAAGTGTTTGATAAAAAGTCAATGGAGATTTTAATGTAATATTGGATTATTTTCGTGGGTTTTGACCTTAGATTAGTATTATTAAATTGGTGGGATTGTGGATTTGGGATTATATTTGTAATTTGGTGAATTTTATAGTGTGGTGTTGTGTTGGATGGAAGGCATGCGATGTATCTTTAAATATGGATTTTTTGTGTTTCCATAGATACATAATGGGTGTCATTGGATTTTGGCACATCCATGGGTGCATGAGTGGCACACATAGATTGGAGTTCAAATGAAAATGGTACCTTAGGAAACAAAATTCCTTTAAACTCACTCTATCAAAAGGTTTCTTGGTTTCTAAATAGTGTGTTGGTACATCATGTAGGTTTGTAAGTGGTTTCTATTCTGTATATTAAAACGATTCCAATTTGATATTTTGGAACATGGTTTTTCTCTACATGGTTTGGTGTCCCATTTATCAATGTAAACATGAATTTGGTTATTTATGTTATTTTAGAAATGGTTAGGAATCATTTTCATAATGTGTTTTAATGGAAAAAAATTTTAATCTTCATAGGCACTTTATAATGTTTTTTAAAATGAAATGTGGTCTGGAATGTGAAATTTTATAGTTGTTGTCTTAACATGTCTTGAGAAATGGTTTGAAATATCATGTGATGTGACGAACCAATGTGAACTTGTGATTGACTTTTTATATGAAGGGAACCCCTAATTATGATTTACCCTTGTGGGTTATCATGTGGGAGGTGTTAGTGTTTGGGGTTGGCATGTGTGGTGGTGGCAGGTTAGGTTAGTGACGCATGCGAGGGCCTCATACAAACATAGTGTACTATTAACATTGGATTCATAGGTGTCTATAAAGGGTCCAGTGATGGTTTCTTATTGAGGTCTATTAGAATTCATGGTACCCCATTAAATTTATAAGTCTTAGTGGGACATCCCACATGATTGGTCACTTTAGTATGACTAGTTGGTTATAGACTATGTATTTGCACCATATGCTGGTAGGTGAATCCCATTAGTGTACATCTAGGGATCGCTCTAGGGATAATTGGGAACCCTCATGGTTTACTATATATATTTTATTTCTCTCATTTTCCTGCACTTTGTTCTCATATTATACAACTTTTTTATTATCATAATAATCTAATATTACTTTAGTTGGATTCTGTATTGCATTTTGGGTTTTAAAATTTAAAATCATTCAGAAAATGAAGATATACTATATGTTGTTTTGAAAAAGGGATGTTGTGTATTTTTTTTGCAAATGTGAATAACTTATTTTCTGTAGGTATTTAAAACTACTATTAACAGAATGTTTGTGGGAAAGGAAATGTATGGATTCTATCCTATTTTTCTAATGACCTATTAATCTCAAAATCTATATGTATCATTCGATGTTGGTATACCTGAGAAATTTTGTATGTCTGGGTTTTTAGTTCAAGCGCTCATTTTTTGAGAAACTTGTTCTTATAGTTAGTGGTGACTAAGATGTCGCATGTGGATCATGGTTCCATGATTCAGTTTGATCTTTGTATTTAGTTTCTGTTTTCGTCATCAATTGTAACATAATCAATTTTTTTTCATTATACACTTTTCCCAACTTGTTTCTTTAACATGTTCAATTTTTTTTCATTGATCCTGATTTATTTTAAATAATCGTTCCCCTTAGTGATTATATTGATTCTTGACACTAGTTTATACCCCATGGGGTTGGTAATGCCCATTGGTCCATGTCTCAAACCTTGTTGGATGCTAGATTTAATGACATTTTAGTCTAGTTCATTATATAACATATTCAATAACGATGACACACAATGAATATCGATCATTTAGTAAAGGTTTCTCAAAGAGGGTGATGATAATTTATGAATGATGGATCATAGAGAATACAACCCATTAAGGAATAAATGTGGTGTTAGACCTTGTATAAGGCCTATAATATAATTTTGTTGTGTAATGTTATGTGTTAGGATTAATCATATGTCTCCCAGATGTGCTAGACAATCTCAGTGACATATTTAAATGTATTTTTTTGGTGGTTTACTTGTATTAGAGTCCATAATATAATCCTATAGATCATTTAATATACAGAAGAGTAATATTTGACATTTGGTTCAACAAGATTCTATATATGGGTCCTCTAAAATGAGTTGAATGAGATGGTATGAGTTTTAACAATATCCTTATTATATGGAACCTCTTTATCGAGGGAATGTGTGATTGTATTACTATGATGGTTCCATCAGTCATGGTGGAAATATGGGGATTATCTATTATATAGAAATTTATCCCATTATATCAATAGAATATAACATTAATGTAGATACCACATGCTCAAACACCCCATTGATGTATTTCAAGAGGAAATATAAGATGTCATGTTAGATTATATTTCTTGAGGGATTATAACTTAGGGTTTGGATAGTAACATGTCCATTAGGGTTGATTTAGCCTTTTTATACTACTTGGGAGATATAAAGGAAGTTAAAGAATCTGACATCCAATAAAAAGGTTTCTTCAGGATGTGTCTATTAATAGACCTGATCTTTCAAGTCCCCATAACATTGAAAATAGGTTGAAATATAATATGGGGACCTATATTTTTTTATATATTGGTGTTAAATGTTGATAATTATTTTCTGATAAATGAATACAATTTAAGGATCTTATATCATGAATGGATTAACATAAACATCCCTATGAAAATAGTTTTCATGGAAATGTTCGGTGGTTGAGCCCCATGAATAGGTTTCATAAAAGAGCCTATATGGGATCTCAATAACTCACCAATTTGATGATGGTGTCACCATGAAATATATATCTTGTTACATTTCCACTAATTTCATATTAGGTTTTTTATATAATAGTTACATAGAATATTTCTTCTTGAAATAGTTCAATGGTAACACATGTTATAAAATTTGATCACTGAGAAAAGTGGTTCAATTTATTAATATTAAAAGGTATATCTAAATTGATAATTATTTTTTCACAAACTATGTGAAGTTCATTTTTTTTATCTTTTACATCTACATACATGGGAAAGGCATTCATATATGAATCATGCAGCCATCAATGGGTATATTACATTAACTGAAACATGATAGTCAGCCGCAAAAAACTTTTTTCAACAAAGGATCTATGTGATTGTGAAGGGATATTATATTCTAAATAAAAGAAAATAAATTCACATAGATTAAATATTGGTCTGCGAATGGATTCCTTGTTCATTATAAAAATAATAACCGTCCACAAAAAAACTACATGGTTTTAAAGGGATACTGAGTGCTCCCTATAAATTAAATCTGGCCATGACGAACCTATTTAATCCTAAAAGGGTACCGTGAAATAATTGAAAATAATATCCTATCCTAGTATAATAATGTTTATTTGTGGGATTTACTTTTTAGTATTTCTTCATTATTAAATTAATCATATTATAATTTGTTATTATGTTTTCATAGGAGTAAACACCTACCATGTAGTTAGTTGTGTAATATTAGAATACAATACTAAATCATGGGATTTACATTTCTTTTAAATTTGATAATCCTTTCATAGAGTGAACTAAATATGTTTTATTTATCATGTTATTTGATTGTATCATGTCTTGAAGAAACATTTGGTTCAACAAGGATGATATTTACTAATTTTAAGCATGTTTTATGAAAAATATATTTATTTGGAGAAATTATATCGATAATTTTTAAAATTTCATCAAAATAGTTAATAATGTAGATAACAAGGTGGGTGATTTTTTTTTTGACATATGGGATATGATTTATATTTGGATGACGTAGTTATCATTTGGTTTCTCTATGATTCCCTCGAATATATTCTGTGGGGTTCAGAATATGATGGGATACCACTATGAGGAACCCAAAATGGGTTAATCATATGTCACATTTTTGAGGGATCTACTAAAAATTTCCTCAGCAATAAAATTGAAACATTATGAGTCTTATAGATGATGGTGATCTATAATTTCTACTAGACCTCTATTAGGATAATTCCATATGGCATAACAATGTCATCAAAATTCGTGGCTTGTACTTTCTTTAGGGATGTAGTGGAAGACTACCATGGATGGTAATTTTTTCTATTTGTATTATTCTGGATGATTGGGAATGAGAAAACATCATTTGTATCTTATGTATAATTTAGGACATATATCGACGATGATGACCACATTGAGTTCGATCCCTCCTCAGAATCTAATGGGTTGTTTCTTGGATGATGTGGGTTTCCTATTATGATTATCTAATATATGGTACTTAATAATTTCATTGTGATAGGGATAGACTCCTAAAATAGTTTTATATTGAAAATGGATTCACATACCCCTATTAACATTAATATTCAATGTCAATTGTTTTATCCTTATTCATTCAAAAAATGTGAGTTTTTTTCTAAATATTGTATTATGGCATTAGTAAAGAACCCTTCCCCCCAATTATTTGTCCTCTAAAATTGTATTTTTTCAGTTATGTAAAAACATACATCAATGTCTCATATTTAGAGAATTGGTAGGAATAATATAAACATAGTTTCATTGTGAAATTAATAAAAGTATAATTGGTACCACCCTAATAGTGAGATTGTGCCCCGGTTGACTGACAAAATGATTCCCTCTCAATACATTCATTAAAAATTCCTTTTTTTAAGATGAAAATAAAAACAATACGTGAAATATCTTTAGTAAAAATCATTCAAATAATATCTTTCTTTAGTGAAGGATTCACATCCAGTTAACTATTCTATCTCTGAAATATTTAATTCTATATAACCATTTTTAGTAATTTTATTTCCCATGTAACTATCCATCTTTCAATATAAGAGTGTGTTATTAATCCCAGTAGGTTTTTAATATAGATCCCTTTATCAAACAAGATTATGGGTTGTCGACTCATCCCTAAATAAATAGTTTTCTAGTTTAGGTCTATATTATAGAGTTAATATATTTTTATAAAATTGATCCCATTAAAAATGAAACTTACATATTTGTGAAGATGATTGACCAACAAAATTCATTGAGGTGGAATCAACCCATGTTTATTATATTGTCTGTAATTTGATCTATATATTTTGTTACTCTATAATTTAGTTCCATATATAATGTTAATAAAAATTCTATTTTTATCCAGATAGGTGTTTTATATAATTTAATGTAGTAGGAGTCATCATTCAAATGTGATTGGGGCCTTGAAATAGAATTTTTATGTTTCTCTATAATGAGAATCAAAACCCATGTAGTTTGGATCCATTTAATGATAAATGTCATACCTTTTAAGGTAATATGACATGAACCATTGTGGGACTTTTAATTACATCCATGTATGACAACTTCTATGACATTTAAAGTCTTGTTGAGGTAGACTCCTAGGTGAATGGTTCCTATATGCATTTTAATATGTGAATAACCCCCGATAAGCCTTATATTTTTTTGGATATTTTAATCTAATTATGGTATACATAAAACTATGCATTGTATCCTAAATAAACGTATTTGAATAAAACAAGAGAGGAATTTAAACTTCTGATGATTTTTTGAATCTAAAATAAAATCCTAATTCTATTTCATTGAGGAATGAAAGAGGAAATATTAAGTCAATAAATTTGAATAACTCCAATTGTAAAATATCTACTATATGTAATATTTGAAAAGAAATAGAAGAGTTTAATATAATTTTTTTAAAATGAAATTGGGTAATCTCAACCTAATTTATATTAGAGAATCTATGAGAAGAATATTAACTAAATGTGTTCTTGAGGATTAATTTGGGTTCTTTTTATATTTATAAAGAATCATTTCTATCGGACGCAAAAAAAAATTAGTGTGACTCTCAATTTTCAATGGTGGTCAGGGATGAAATTAATTTGATCCTCAAAGTGACCTACTGGGATGTGTTACTGGGAATTACTTTCTATGTTATGTGTGACTCTAATTTGGGTGTTTTGGTAATTGGTAACATTGGTATATTGTAATGAGGTGTGATGATGCATATTTTCTTTGGCTCCCAGGTGATTGTTTCAAATGTTTCCTAATACATAGGTTCTCTAGGGGAAACTGGTTGTAACCAAGGTGGTATAACACATAGGTCCTATAATTATTATTTATTTAGTTAAAAAGATCTTTTTTTCTTTGGTAATCAAATTATGAGGGTCATGTAATAAAAATTTAAATCCCATTCATTTGGGTTGGGAATAAAAAATCAATTGAACTGGTATTATGTAGTCATTTTCTTTTGTAACCGAGTATTATTGGAACTCCATATACACATGGTCTATATTTGGGGATTAATATAAGTTTTTTGGATTTCCATTAATAGTAAATAACCATCCTAATCACTCAAAAATGGGGGGTAAAAAATTTTAATCACTCTTGGAACCTAGGTGTTATATATGGGAACCTGCACACAATTTTATAGGTTCATGAATGAAGCATAATTGGGTGCACATAAGAATATATATTGTCTTGTGACTGGGTGGGAACCACCCAATCAAGAATGGAATATCATGATGCGCATTTTTATAAATATGGTTATGTGAGGTAAGGTTGGGGACACATGGGAAATATTTAGAGTATGTGATGTAGGGAACTTGTGTAGATCATGATTTGTATGTGGACACTGTCTTGTTATAGGAATAGATCATGAAAAAACCTATATAAAATTTCATCTTCTGATGACTATAAAATTATATATATTAGGATCTCTTAAATCCATGTACTGTCAAATAAAATATTTTTAATTGAATTTTTCCATTGAGGATTAAGTTTCCCCATAGAAACTATCATCCAATGGGTAAAGAGGCTTATACTGGTTCAGAAAATATATATGAAAACTATTGAAATTATTTATCCAACAATATAATAAAATCAAAGAATTATCCTTATGAGAGGTTATCAATACAATTTCACCATATTGTATGGATCTCTACCACTAGTTGTATGTAAAATCATGTGGAATTTCATTATCCACTTTAGGACTTCTTCACATAGTGTGATACTACATATTTAACAGTGAAACTCATTCCATTTATGTGGGGATCAAAACATAGGAAATATCGGAGAAAATTGAATTGAATATAATTTCATTTATTTAAATTGGATAAATAAATCATTCATTGATTATTAAAAGTATTATCATATAACTAAGAATCCATAATTTATTTTGAAAGATCGACTATAAATATTCATTCAAATAAAATTTTTCCACTATTTTTTAATGTTTTTAATGGATCTAAAAATCCTTAAAAATATTGAATGAATCATTAAAGGTGACCATTTTTTATTAATTATCTCTTGATATAAAATATGTTGTTATGCCCCATTCAATAATGTAATGACACATCCTTATCAAAATCCACTTAAAAAATAGATTTCTTGTGTCCCTTGAATCTCACCTCATAAACATGAAATGACCCTTGTTATTTTCATTTAGTCTTTTTATATCACGTTTAAAAAAGAAAATATCTAATAATATCTCATACATATTCTCCATCTCCAGGTAATCTAATTTCTAAATTACAAAAACCACCATGAATGAGGAAAATTATGGTTTTAAAATCTAATTAATTATGGAAATAAAAACCATCAAAATATTATTCAAACAAAACAATATTACCATGAACTCATAATGACTATAATATTTATTTAATTTAGTTTGTATAATGTCTTGAACTCTTAGATAAATGTTTTTTATCCCAATTATATATCAATCTACATAAACCATTTACCACCCCAAAAATTATCAAACTGATAATTAATTTTTATAAGTAGGTATTGATTACTGAAAATTACTAGAATCAGCAATTGATAACCCAAACACCGTATAATTATCAAATCACAGTTGAGTTATACATAGAGAAGTTATATCATGAAAAAATCACTTCACCTCATATTCAAAAAATTAGAACATTAAATAATACATCGCAACCTTAAACATAAATTCATTATAGCTAATTTTTTTATCAATATTCATCAAATCTCACAACAAATCAAACCACATAGAAAATAATTTTGGTATCATTAGAGTTTATGTATAAAAAATACATTTACAACTTATTCAATATATCCATAAAATTGTATTCAAATATCATACCATTCTTAGAATATAATATATAATTCCCTTCTTATAAAATTGGGGAAACGAAATATATGAAAGGTGAGGATCAAATAATCAATATAGGTAAAAAACATTATATACTCGATGATAAAAAGTGTAAATAATATTATAATATGGGTATTTGATCATAATAAAATCTCAATTACATGACAAGATAGAATCTCACCAAAAAAATCGCTAATAATATTACATGATTCATGGTAATTATATTTTAAATAAAATAAAAGTATATACAATAAGAGTAAAAAACATAGGAATAAAGCGGATATGTAAGTGTTTGAAATAAAAATAGATAGAACCCCTATTTTTACAAGGCTTAATGTAGAACCAATATCACGTTATAGATAGAGTCCCTTAGATGATTTGGATCAAAACGTTTTTCCTTTATATTAGATGGATAACATCCCATATTCGATTGTATTATATTCCAAGTCAGGTAAATGAAATACCATTATATATATTTCCTTTTCTAATGCATTTTATTGTTTAAATGTAACCACCCATAGAATATGAATAAATCCTACATATTTTTTACAGATAAGAAAGAAAACATTCTCAAATCCATCATATATTAATTATATTTGGGAAAAGAAAATGATTTCCAAAAAACATCCACATAACATGATAATAATATATACAAAAAAATTATATAGATGTTATCACTAGATAATATCCTCATTGACACATATGAAACTACAAATTATTTTTGAAGAGATATAGAGAACCATTATAATGACATTATATAATTTACTTTTAAACGAAAACGAAATCTCATTTCATTTTATATAAATTTTTTTTTTAAAAAAATCATAAATTAATTTAAAGGCAAATTTCATTTAGAATAAATTAAAAATTGTGAAGGATAATTTAAAACAAATTTTTTGAATAATGTGGAAAAACTAATTCATTTTGATACTGTTAAAAAGGTTGATATAATTGACATTACTGTATATAATTTCAGAATAAAAAAATTTCTTATATAAAAATTCTATAAAAAGATTTTGATTTTATTCTTTTCTAAATAAATAAAAATTAATTAAAAACATTCCTTACTAAATAATTAAATTATATGAAAACATTCATTATATAATATAATTAATATAGAAACATAGAAAAAATATTTCCAACATTATTGAATTAAAAATGTCGATTCCACATACATGCATCCATTCAATTTAATAATTAACAAAATGAAGAAAAATGAAAACAAAATGAAATTAAATAACAATAAAAAAACATTAAAATATTTTATTTTGATGAGATAAAGAATATAAAATTCATTAAACTTGTAAAATTTACAAAAACAATCATCATTTTAAAGTGACATTTGAAAAATACCATTACCTCGAACATATTCTTGGTTGAATATGGTCTAAATTAAAATATAGTAAATTTTTTATATTTATTCATGTACACAATATCCATATTTATGTTTTTTAATTAATAGCCATATTTTATCTTCCCTTATTACTTATATATTAATTTTTTATTATCAAAATTAATTTTTAGTCCCAGCTAACTTGTTTTCCCAATATTCCTCCGGTTTTGTGGTTATAATAATTAATGTTCCCTTGTTTCATCACCTATATAATGATCATGAATATTTTCTTCACATGTTTTCTATTGTTATATAATTTCATTTTAATTTTATGTAACTCATGGAATTTATCTGCATGGAACTCTTATAAATACCTTTTTTGTTAATTTGGTTTTAACAAGAATACATTTTTTTATTGATGTACATATATATATATATATATTTACGTTTCATAATTTTTAAAACATATTAATTTAATAATCATTGAATTATAGTAATAGAATATATTTTTTCTTTTTCAGTCATGTTTTAAATGTTATATAATTATTCATTTCAGTGGTGAATACAACCCGAATAAGAACTTTTCAAAACAATTGAATGAGTAAAAAAATGTTATTTTATAGTAAAAAATACAACTTTTATAAATTATAAATTATTCTAAAAAAAATTTCAATGAGATAAATTCAATTGAAGGATATATGGATTTGAAATAAATAAAATAATAATTATATAAAATATAACACATACATTGAATAATTGAATATATTCTTGGAGATCCTCATTGAAATTAGGGGTTTGGAACACTTTTTTATGACCTAAGGTTCCCCACTGATAAAGACTCTAATGAGGGGGAAAATTTGGGGAGTGATGAAATATAAATTTGAAGAATATTAAAATTCTGTTTTCTATTGAGGAATAATCCGTTTATAGATTAGAAGGGGTGGAATTATTGAGAATACCAATTAATAAAAACAAATGGAATTTCATACCCAGACAAAGTTGATTTAAAATCTTCCAATAAAATGGATAACATGAAGAGATAATGATATATCCCTCTCATACAAGTTAATTGAATAATTGTTTTGACATTATTTTTGGTTATCCCTTATTTCAAAAATTTAACTTATTTTACCCTTTCCCATGATCACTAATTTTAACCAAGGTAACATCTTTTTAAGAATAAAAATGAAATTGATCATATTATCAAATTATAAAATTCAAATTAAAAATATTAGAAAAAATTACTGTATTAAATTTCTAATGATGATATAAACTAATTTTATTATAATTATTCAAAACTCAAAATATTTATAATTTATTGTTCAATCCAATTAATTTATTAAAAATGGTATATAATCCACATACAAAAATGATGAAAGGATACATCGAAGGTCGAAAATAGTGGATTTCAAGGTCATATCCACAATCTATAACCATACCATTGAAGGGAAAATATCCAAACCTAGATAAGAAAGATATTTTCATACCAAGATGTTTCTAGGAAAAAAAAGGAAACTACTTTATTTCCCTAGTTCCATGTATGAAGGACGTCAAATTGGTCATTGATTTATAAATTTTATTTTGGTATTTGATATGAGTCAATCCCTAGAGGGGTATAAAAATATTTCAAGTTATTATAACATATTTTTGAGTTTTTCTAAACCAATTTGAGGTTAATGTTTTTTTCAATACATAATTAATTTCCAATAAGCATCAAATTATCCTCAGCATGAAGAGAGTCTATATACACCTAAAAAATTAGTTAAATATAAAATAACTAACCAATGGGTATCACCTAAAAATCCACCATGATAAACATTACACATTCTAAAAGTAAAAGTCCTGTTAATTTGAATGAAATATTGTTTAGGATACCAACGAATCAATTTTCAATGATGTTCATTAGGAGGGAAAAAGAAATATCTGTTTAGGAGGAACCTGAATGTTGGTTCCTCATTCTGGTTTTTGATGAGATTGAAAAATACAATAAAAAAGTTTTTGGACATTGAAATAAGAGCCATTGTAGTTCAAGATATGCCTTCATACAAATTTTTTATTTTTTGATTTCTTTATTCAAAAAAAAACAATCAAAAATCAATAAATGTTCTATCATTTTTTAATGTTGTTTCTCACCATGCCATGGAACCAATGGTTAAGAAATGTTTCACCAGATCATATTAAAAATACAAGATAAGTAACTCCTAAAAACATGACCACATAGTGTGTCCAAATCGTTATCAACTAATAGATTACATGTTATTCTTCCAGGTTTGTTAGAAAATATGGGGTCATTGAACCAATATTAATTCCAGTTCCCTTGAACCAATCATCAATTTTGAGGTCCGTGTTATGAATATGCAACACCCAAAACTTTTTATATTTAGGGATATCATAGAATTTGATTGTATCAGCCCACCTATTAGGCTCACTTGTGGACATCTAGAGATGACTCTTTCCAAAATTACACATCCTATGAAGTGTCATGGAAATCATACTTATCAAAATCTAATGATAACATGATAAGATCAAAAATATTCTACTGCTCATAGTTCAGGACCACAAGGGTGATGGAAGGATACTCATTCGCATGATGGAATGTCATATCCATCCAATAAAATCCTAGAAATTGGATGGATGTGCCAGGAATGTTTTGGGGATAGAAGTTAAAGATACCCTAGCCAACAAGCCACCTGAAATTATGAATAAGGACATACATGTTCAAGTGAATAAAAATCCACTGAAGGAAAGAGTTTTTTTGTTGAAGTCTTCATTATTACATTATTTTTGAGCTAATAACCACCCCAAATATTTTCATCCTTTGATTGCTTCCAAGACCATAATTTCATGAAGTCCATGCATCACATCTAACACTCTTCTAACATTGATGACACCAAAACTAATTGGCCACACCAACTTGAACCATGACGCTCGATGGAACTTTTTTTTTGAGTTCTCATCTATTAATAAAGAGGCTATGTATTTTCAATACTCAGAAAAACAATTTTTGAAGCCATACTAGAAGATTGAATGTACATGGGGGTGGAGGAATATATTATTTTGACCAGCCTTATATAAGCTCAAATATAGATATACTTATTTTTCTAGTTTAAGATAAATACGTTTATTTTTTATGCTACATTATCAAAGTAATGAATTTGAATCCAATTTTGGGAGAAGGTATATTTGAGATAATCCTTCGAAAAATATTGTATAGATATACAAAAACATGCTTCTTTATAACCATCCCTCATGTACAATAACATCTTCTAGAGATACACACATTTCTTATATTGGAAAACTAAATAGACACTCTAATTGTAGCAATCTTATAAGATCATTTTGGTTACCTGAATGGATATTATACTACATATGATAAAATAATAGCATCATCTAAAAACATGAGTGGAGAAACACCTACAATGTTATACGTACAAGGATTGGTAATAATGCCTCTATCCATGAACCTCCTATTTTTGAGCTAGATAAGAGTAACATTCCTGATAATAAAGAGATCAAGAGTGATTAAATACCCATAATTGAGAATGAGGACTTCGTTTATGATTCCATAGTTCGTTTACAAGAAGGATAATATTATCCATGTTGAAATGAAACACTTTTATTGTAGGTAAGTGTTCTAGGTAGAGAAACACATTCATACAATAACCCTTAACATAAACATCCATTCAACTCATTCATGATCTTTTTCATATAAATATTGATTAATTCATCATAACTTGAATCCATATGACTCGTATCCCTTACCATATTATGCATTAGTATGATTTCTCCGTGAAAATTTTTACCTTTAATGAATCCATGATTCCCATATGAGATCCAGTAGGGGAGGTAAAACAAGATCCTCTTTTTAATAACACATTCTAATACCAGATGCGTTATGTTACACATACATATGGGATGATAATGATCAAGAGAGGAGGGGTAACTGATATTGGGAAGGATAACCAGAGAGGTTTCACACATGAAACATGGATGAGAAACAACATAGAAGATGTATTGGGATGCATCAACCAAGTCACCCTTTATTATGTTCCATGAATCCATATAAAAACCCTTGGAATATATCTGGGATAGCCATGATTTACGGGCTGAGACTATACCCTAAATCACTGATTTCCTACTCATCAATAACCATCTAAGAAATTAAGATATCATGGGCTTCCACTTTTCATTGAATAGAATCATATTAGCCGAAAATTATTTTTATGTATACATCTTTTATTAAATGATATTGATCAAATATGAGCTAATCAAAATAAAGGGAATACCAACCCCTAACCACATATTGATCATTATTGTAGGTGACATTGTCTAGGAGAGTGATTTTCTTAATAATACACATCATTTACATCATGAAATCCTGAATGAATATGGGGTTCCTATAACCTTATCTAAAACAAAAAACCCGAGATTGATCATTCGTCATCTATTCCTACTCCAAAATAAGATGATCCATGTTATATTTTATGAGTGATGGAGTTTGAAAAAAACACATTTATCCATCTATATTACAATATTTATTTTTTGAAAACTATATTCTCTTTGATTTGGTCCATGGATTTGAATCACTAAGGATGTCCATTATTCTATACTTGAATATCACTTCTGTAACGAAACAGTTTATTGTGATGCCTAGTCCCCCCGACATCCAATAAATTTCTTATTCTAGGATTTACATACAATAACATGATAATAGGTTGTTTGATTCACTATATATAGAAATTAAAAAGCCCATATTCTGGCGTTATATGATAGAGAAACAATAATGGGAGATTAGTATGAGAAATGTCTCTTAAAATGAGTAATTTTCTACTAGGGAAAGAGGATATGGAATTAATGATTGTGATTCAATGAATGAGGAGACACAAGGAACATTTCATGTCTTTTGTGTTATTAAAATAGGTGAAACAACTACATGTTTAAAACATATTTGAAATCCCATATTCAAAAATTAAGGACATGAAATCTTGAATTTCCTTTATAGAGTGAGATCCACGACCCTATTTTTTAAGGCATCTAAAACCACATAAAAATCCCATCCTAGGAGCCATGGGGTATCCTACTGATAAAAGATACCTAGGTCATTAAATAGAGAATACCTTTAAGGGTATTCAAATCATTCATAAAATAAGTTGAAGAGAATAAATTTTCCCACCATATAAATCATATTTTTTATAAACTAATTAGAATTCACAATCTTCTCTATTTATAATTGGTTTCTATATTTTCTAAATGTTCTAGTAGATAGAACTGCATTCATGCAATCGTGAACTCTTATTATTCTAGAAAAGAAGTTAATTTTTGGGCTACATATTTCTATCATTGATTCCCACAATAGATAAATAATTTTTTTATATCAACATGAATGAAATATATTTTTACATGTTGACCCAAGCCACAAGTCATCCAATGCATGAAGCAGATCATTGGAGGGATGGATTGATGAACATGACACCTAAAAATGAGGAAGAAATTTTATGGAACTATATTGGGACCATGAAGGGTTTTTATTTATATTTAGTTTTAATTACACTTGGAAGAGAAAGAGGGACAACTATATTTCTTTCTAACACTTCTGGTTAATTTGTTGTCTTGGATGCCATGGATAAGTTAGAGAAAGTATTAGATAAAGGTATTACAGGGGAACCAACTCATCCATTGGGTTATGTACGATAGGAATGGAATGTTAGCAAGGATAGATATATATATATATATTGATTTTGGGCATGAAATAGGGGGAAAATATCACAAAGAATAGTTAATGGTACACCTATAGATCCCATTATTGTGGGGCTTTCTCTAAGGGATGGGGGACAATGGATAGAATATCAGAAGGAGTACCACCCAAGGCTGGTTGTGGATTTGGAAGATGAAGGTTACATGGAGACTCTTATGTAAACCATGTCATTAAAGATGGAGGGTGAGAAATATGAGGGTGTAAGAGGAGGAAAGACATAGTTTGGAACCCAGAAGGAAGAAGGGATATCAGAGAGAAGGAAAAAATGTGGAGCTAGAGGGATGTACCTTCTTTTCATACACTTAGTGGCTGAGAAAACATGAATTAGAATATAAAACAGATGTGGTTTGAGGAGTAAGGATAAATTTTATATCACCATGAAAATGAATTCATTGCTCAAAAAATAATACAAGCAGTAAGGGGAGTCCCATCTCATGTGAACATCTAGAGACCAAGTAAACATATGAGAAAAATTATTTAGTGGTTAATTATTAAATTGTTACATCATATAGTAATTTAATTATTTTTTTAATTAATAAATAATTTTTCTAAACATTCCTAAAATTTCAGCACACTTTTCATTGATAAAATTATTTTAAAAAACAAATTTTTCAAAAATATATAATTTATAGAAAAAAATCTATAAAATCAATGGTATTTTTAAAAAAATTGAACACATTAATTAAAAAAATTAATTTCATTTACTATTCATTTGTTATTTAAATTTTTATAATGCATTTGATATTATATTATATTAATTCAGTATTCCCTTTTATCAGTGTTTCATGTATCACATGCTATCAAGCACATTAGATATACATAATGAGAAACACATACTAAAATCATATTGTTTTTCATTCCACCCCATTAAAAAAATTTCACCATCAAAATTAGATAATTTAAAAAAATATATACAGATATTTACTCCATGAAATATTTAGGTTCAAAAATCACATCCTCAATATTCCAATTCCTCTAATAATGTCTAAAAAAGTAAGAGATCATGTTTTTTAGTATATTGTCTCTATGATCCATGAAATATATCACCTGTTTCTTATTTGATTTATTTTTATCTAGTTGTAAATCATATGAGTTTAGTATATGTGAGGGGTCAAGTATTTTCATCCCCAAAATTGCATAATGTAATTCATAATATATCTATAAGAGGTTTATTGGATGTTTACGAAGACAAGTTATCATCCCATTCTGATTTTCAATTTTTAAAGGGTAAATATATCTAGGGAAAATGATACACTATTTGAAAATATTATAACAATTTTAATCATCTATGATTGAAGGTATACCATTTCTGAAACATTAAAAAATAAATACTAGATATTATTGTTACTGTAGTTATTATTTTTAGTAGTTTTAATGTTCCCCTGAATGATTTTAATCTGATCAAACATTTTTTTGAATGATGCAATTATAGAATATTTTCACTCCATCTTCTTCCCAAAATGTTTGATTTTTTAACCACTTACATTGCAGAACCTCATTTTTCACCATTTAAATTATATAATAATTTTTTTTTCATATCAGATATTTACCTAGGGATGTTTCTTTTCCCAACCTACTTTTAAAACCATTTAAAGTGATTAAATGATAAAATTTATATTTTTAATGGTCTTTTTAAATTTACCATCATAATGTGGATGATAAAAATTGTTAAATAAAAATTATATGTTACATTAATATTACATAATACTCCATAACATTGAGGTATACCTTAGATTCCAACATAATAAACTTGAAAATAATATTCTTAGAATCCTATAAACATACATCATGTATATTCGGTAATGTTGATCAAGATATAAATCTTCAAGAATAAAAATTATAATTACAAACTTTTTATGGAGGTAAACCATGACACAAATGGAAATATGAAATTTCGAAATCCTAGGAAGTACTATAATGAAATAAATTGTGATGTTACCCTAATTCAATATAGGTATCAGTAATGATTGCATCATACCCTATACTTATTAAAAAAATCCTTATTTTTTTTAAGACATGCATTGAGATAAATACTCTAAATTATCCCTCTTTTCATGGTGCACCTATTTTTTATTTTCATTATTTTTATGAATTTTTTCCTTATATTATAGATGTTTAATGATGAGATTTCTCTATTACTCAAAAAATAAGTATTCAATTCTATTAATCATGGTACACATATTAATTTACAAAATATTATCGTTTCATCAGGGTTAATACGAAATGTTGGAAAATTACATAACATCTTTTCTAGCTCTATATCCTCCTTTTACTACTCCATGATAATCACATGGATAAATGGTTGTGTATAAATTTTTAAAAGATATGATTTCACGAACTATTTGTTCATTTCAAGGTCCATCCTTTGAAAAGGAAGTAGTATTATACCCTTTTCAAACAATATCATGGATAATGTTATATAGTTATTCATACTAAAAAAATCAACCAACATGTTTACCTTACAAGGGAATAAATTTATTGAGTTGTCTTAGTTCGTGTTCACTGTTATCCATCTAACTTTTTCCTTGGTCAACTCCTTCTATTAGAATATATAATTAATTCTATTGTGATCATAATATATATAAAACATTTCCCCATATTAATAATACTTCGATATAATTAATAAAAATATGACCCCTACAATAACAAAATCATGTGGAAGTTGAATTTTTTTAGGAATATTTAATTGATATGAATCATACACAACTAGTATGTCACATTACTTGTGAACACAACCAAATTCATTCTTTAATACAACAAAATAGATAAAAACCATTTTCACTATAGGGTAATGTGATTACAGGTACACTAATCAACCATCTCTTATGACAATTGAAATTTTATTCACACTCATATATCCAAAGTAAAATAAATCTCTTTTAGTTAATATGATTAGTGGATTGGATAATATTGAAAAGTTTCCCACATGGGGTAAAAAATATCTGTCTAATAAAAGAAAAATATGGATCTCACATATAGTGTTTTATCCTTTACATAGCTCAATTACATTCATATTTAAAAGATTTATAGATATCCCCCACTTATTATTGTGTGGCCAATTAATGATACTTTATATAACCAGAAATCACTTTTTCAAAATTTTATAATCATATTATCATTTCTCAAGTTCTTCATCACAGTCCTCAAAAACAATATCTACAGTGATCATACAATATATGAAAGTATTATATATAATTACTATAAAATATTTATCGTGGTAGTCACTCAAGGCTCTACTAATTACATCTATTATGATATTTTAAAATTTATCCATCCAAATAGATTCACCCTAAATTAAAATTTTATATACCTTGTACAGAAGTTGGAATGGGGAAATTCCTTATATTTACTCTTAATTATAGATATCTTGATTGAAATTCAATCATTGAGATTTAATTATTTACTTAAAATTTTTTAAATAATTCATTAATATTGTGTACGTGATACTAATTTTTCATAGAAATCTGTTTAAGTTCATGATATCCGATGTAGAGATGCATCAATAACAAATTATTATTAAACAATTTGAATGATTCCCCCAATGTAAAAATTTATGTTATATAAAACTCTTACCCATATTATCATGTAGTTTTGTATTTAATTAATCTAAAATAACTATGACTATTTTATAATGATTCATTGATATAGGTGTAGCATCATGTATTTTTTCTATGGAAATCATAACCTCGTGATCTAGGAATGAACAAATAAAATATAGTTGAAATAAATTTAAATATTCCTTATTTATGTAAATATGTTAAATATAATGTTTTTACCCAACCATTTGAGCCATATATAATGTATTTATATGTAATAATAATCGTATAAGAGAAGTAACTTCTAATTTCATGTCCTAGTCAGCCTCATATTGATAGATGATCGTTAGTTGGCTTAAAATTTAAAATATAATTTTTAATATAATAAATTAATATGATTTTTATATAGATAGAACTAATAAATTTGAAAAAATCATATATAATTTAACTAAATAGTGTGTAAAAATATTTTATAAAACTCATTCAAGCTAACAATAATCGGTTAAGAGTTGTATACATGGGATGAAAACATAACAACATTAAGAGTCTTAATTATTAATTCAATATAAATCTATTCGGTTGAAAATTTTGTGATCAAATAAAAAATCTCATATATAAAAGAGTGTATTGAATAATAAAGAAATTGAAAATTATAAGTCTTCAGTGTAGACTAATTGTAAGATTTATGACTTCTTTTTATGACCCACTATAGCAATTTTTTTAAAAGGATTTCCCTTTTTCTATTGAATTAGAAGATTTCTAAAATCAATTTTAATAAATAGCCCTTGGATTTTTCAATTGTTGTATTAGTTTAAAAAAATTTATAATTGAAATGTTTTAGTGTCAGTTGTGCATTAGGGAAAACGTTTTTCAGCCATCTTATCCGTTGGTCTCTTCATATCTATTTTACATTCATTTTCCTAATGTAATTATCAATTACACATAATGAATTTATCTATATGTTAAGAAAAAACATTCTCCATGTTTATTCCAACCTTTTAAACATGAATTAAAATTAATTTTCATTCTTATATGGGTTATAATATATGAATATCTTCGAAACATTGTTTTTCTCTTCCTTTCACTAAAATAGCATAAATCCTGAGAGCCCCGAATATTTCTTTATATCTTGGAATAATTTAATACAGCCTCTTCATTTACCTCATAGTCTCTATTATCCCATTACATTTATAGTACTAGAGTTATAAAAATTAACAAATGAGTAATTTTTATTTTTTCATTGAAAGTAAATCTATAATCTAAAATTATTGTACTCTTTTCTCAGAGATATGATGGATTAATTCTCATTATGTTTCCTCTATATGATATATCAATCCATCTTATTATTAAGGTATTGAGTAAAATATTAATGGAAATTAACATTTATAAACATACCCTGCTAAATATAGTAAATTTAATCTTCATTGTTATGTTATTGATCTACTTCTTCTTCTATGAAATAATGAGTGAATATAAAATTGTCATTATATTTTCACCAGAGTAATGAGAATATTACTTCCATTATAATTAATAAATAGTTAAAAATCAGTGGATCAAAATACCCACTAATGGAGAGGGAAATCATTTTTATTAAGGATTTAATTGATATGTTTTCTTTTAAATGATAATTATAGAGTTCATCATGTTTTAATTTAATATGTATAATTTTTTTTATTTAGGTGAGCATAGTCTTGAGATTTTTTATTCCATCTCCCTACAATATGGTTTCTGATGACAAATATCATTTAATATTTCATAAAAACTATTACTAAGTAGATCGATCTTATATTAATCAATTAACATAGAATAAAAAATGTTAGTGTGGGTATCACGAAAAAATTGATAAATTAATAATACGATAAGGAAATAAATCCCACAAAGTCAAAAACAAACCTATCAGATTTTAGATTCTCCCAATATCACTTTCGATTCAACATGGGTTACATAAAATTCATTACAAAAATTATCTGTAAACTAATTCCACAAAATAAGTTAACCAATCTCTAATACAAATAGAAATGACCCAACCAAAACATACAATCACATTACATCATTATTAATGAATACTCCTTACAAGTAATAAAAAATAACACCTTGAAAAATTTATTTTTAATTTTTTTGGGACTATATACCTAAAAACCCATTTATTAGAAATTAATGGACTCCCACTTATAATATTCCCACATTAAACTCATCTAGACATGTCATACATAATCCATTATTCTTAACATCGATAAAATAAAACATAAGAGAGGGTGAGATCAAATACTCAGTATGGGAAAACATTTGAAATATCAATCTATAATCATAAGTGAGAAAACTATATGCCTCTGGTTATGATAAAATAATCTATTATCTTAGATATAACATAATATAATCATACCAAATATGACATAAATCATAAACCATGAGTCGTCGTAATGATCCACAAAATAGAATAAAAAACTTTTAATATGGGTGTTTAAACATATGTCAATAATCATGATCCATAAAAACATAACCTATCCACAATGATGAGACATAATATTTTTTCAAATAAATTATCATATAAATTCATATTATGTTCCAAGTATTACTATAGAGATTATAATGGTATTTTTGATAGAGTCCCTGAGTAGATTATGTTCACTCACTATTCCATTTTAAAATTAATATACCTTGCCCATTTTTAATTACGTCCAATCCCAAATTCCTTATATGCCATCCCATGAGATATAATGTTTTGCTAATGTTTTGATTGGAAATAACTATCCCACCAACCATGTAATAATAAACCATTCATATATTTTCCCCAGAAATATGAAAACATTCATAAATTCTATAAATATTATTTAGTCTATGAAAAAAATCGAGTTTCATGAGAATTTCCCTATATAATAGCCATGATCCATCCAATCAATGGATATAGAAAGTAAAAATAGTGAAACATATCAGTGAGGATTAAAAAATATTAAAGTATTTCAACACATAACGAATAACCCATTTTATTATCATTTTAGTTTATCATTGAAAAATATGAAACAATATCCCTTTCCATTAAAAACATTTATTTTATTATAAAAATTGAAAAAAAATAGTAAATAAATTTAAATAACGAAATAATGAAATCATAGCAAACATGTTTGGTAAATAAAATAAATGAATAATTTTCCAAATGAAATTCTTGTGGATAATGTTACAATGGAATGTTCTTTTTAGTCTCTTATAATGAAAGTTAGATTAATATAAAAAGTCACATATGGAAAATGATTACAAATATTTCTTTTAAATATATATATATATATCAAAAGTAAACATAAAATTATTTATAATATAATTATTTATAGGTAATAACATTTATAACCAAATATAGAGTTTATATAAATAGAGGAAAAATATCCCAAATTATCAAAAATAGATAATGGTGGTTCCACTTGTTTGATTTGTTTAACATGAATTGTGAACCAGGGGGAATTAAAATGATATGATGAAAATAATAACAAAAATAAATAGACTTAAGAGAAAACTATTTTATAGAGAAATGAAATCCACCTATATCATGTATTAACAAACATATAAATAGTATCAAATTCCGATTTCGAATGGAAATAAAACCCATATATCGAGCATTAACATGGTTAAATTCACTCATAATTATGGTTCAAAAAAATTAAGTTTATTTTTAAGATAAAAGAAAATATTTACTCATAGGTATTTAAATTAATAAAATTTCATTTATCAAGTCTTGTTTCCATTATTTTTATTATTAGATTTAATATTTCTGGATCCACATTTATGTTTTCTCACACATGATATGATTTGATAGTTATTGTACGTGTTTTTTGTTTATGAGTTATTAACATGAATATTTTTTCTGGAGATGTTTTATAATATTTTTATATATTTCTGAAATTCCATGGTCATTTTATTGTAGTCATTCTGATAGAATTCATTGAATTCTTAAAAATAGAATTTTGTTTGAATTTTGATTACGTAAAAATAATTTATTTTATTGATGAATATAGTTTTTTCTATTATTATTTTATAATTATTATTTTATATTAAACTAATAATTATTTCATAATATTTCCTATATTTATATTTTAATATTCATTCATGACGTACATGATATAAAATATTTTTAGTGTGCGGTAAAACCGAACCAAACAAGAACACATTATAATGACTGAATGAGTAAGAACATGTCATAGTACAGTAATAATATATCTTTTACACAATCTTAATAATTCTAAAACATGTTATTAAGGTTATAAATCACATTTATGTAATTTTAATCAATAATATATATAATAAAAATTAAGGAAAATATAACAGATGCATTGATTACATGAATATCCACTTAGATTGATAATTGAAAATTAAGTGGTTTGGGACTCCTTATTCAAAAAAAATCCCCAAACATGAGAGAGGATTGTGAAGGTGATAATTTTATCACGTATTCATGATAATTTTGAAGTCAATTTTTTTGGTTGTGGTAGTTTCAGTAGGGTGCTTTTTATAGATAATAATTGTTGACATTTCTATAATTACTCATTTATTATGATAAAAGCAATGTCATATTTGAGAAGGTGGATCCAATATTTTTTTATTATTTGGGATAGATTTTGGGTTAGTCTAAAGATTGTTCATAAAATAATATATATATATTTTGTGATTTTATTGATCTTATACTTGGATTATGTTATTTAACTAATTTTACTCTTTAGCATGGTGACTAAGCTTTAGATTGGGTATCTTATTTTTGGAAAGAATATTTCAATTTTTTTAATGATGATTACAAATATAATAACTATTTAAATATATTCATTCTAAAAATTAATTTAAATATATGTACCCATAAAATTAGCGTGTTTTAAAAAATTGAATTTATAAGATTAAAAATGAACATGGAAATATTCCATTCCACCAAATAAATTTTAATTTATTTGTACATTATATGCATACAAATATGAAACAATTATTTCGTTAAAACCTATAATAAAGATATGATAATTTTAAATTTTATATAAAATCTTATATAATATAGAATAAAATTATTTTTTAAAAATAATATTTCTATTTATGAAAGTACAATTAATGTATTACTCTCTCTAGTTACATAATTATTTATATTTTATTGTTAGTATATTTTAAAAAAAATCCATAAAATTATAAAGTACATTTAATAGATACAATTATTCAAAAGTAATATATTTTACAAAAATAAGTAATTTAAAATAAATAGTTCCTTTAAAATCAATAGTATTTGCATATGTGAATTTGGGAAAAGATTATAATAATAATAATTAATTTTTCCATACATGTTTCATTTAACACTATTTTAAATTATTTCATCTTGTATAATAACAAATTTTTATTCACTTATATTTAATGTTTCATTTATCACATGATATTCAACAAATCTGTTTTATTGAAAAAATAATACATACTACAATCAAATGTTATAACATTGACTTGATCATGTAAATAGATAAATTATGATATTATGGTATTAATATAATCCTAAAAAATTATATATATGGATAATATGGAGAAATTAAATTGATAATGGTGCTCACGCGTAGGATGATAATGTTGATGACTCAACATGTAAGAGATCCAATTATGTTGTGAATTAGAAAGGTTTTGTGGGTTAGAAGGATATACTCCAAAATTTTGAATATAAAACATACAACCAATCAAATATTGGGTTGTTTTTGGGTTTTATGGATAAAATTGGATCTTTAATTATGTTTTCAAGGTAGTCATGAATATTTCATTCCTTAAAATAAACATTCCCTCTCTTAAAAGGGTCATGTAGAATAGTTGAGTTTCATATGTTGTGGCCAATCAACATGTTATAGATGTGTGGATTAATTTTTAAAAATATTATATAATATTTAATTTTTTCAAATAAAAGGGTACTAATATGTGCGAATTTATTTATCATTATAACTGAATAACTTTGATTTTTCACATTTAAGAATGGAGGATAACTGCTACGGGAAGGGTATAATTTCATATAGTTATTCCTTCTGATGAACACATTTGGAAAAACCGGCTCAGAATTGTTTTTCCATTTATACATGGAATACATAGGATTTAAATGTATACCCTTTAAATTTACCCTAATAAAATATGTAGTACCCACACTGAGTTTTGGATTCTCATATGTGATCTTAATCAGTTTTACTGACATCCTCGGATTCTATGGCACAATGGCTTCTCTATTGGAAACCAAATCTAGGTGTATAGTAAAAATGATAATCCAATATATGATAAATTTTCATGAGTCATGGATGAGGATAACATGGATTTCACAGTATTTTAATCTATAGTTCTTACCACCAAGGAAGATAGTCCTCCAGTGTAGATTCATTATGAACAGATGCAGATGTTCATCATTGAATGTAATTTTTTGGAAATATGTCTTCTTAATGTTGTAGATAATTCTTTTATATCTTGTTTAATATTAAGTGAATTGATTTATCTTTTTGTAATAATGGAAAAGGAATGGTTATGGTAGTGAAATAATACACTTCATTTTTTTTTCAGACCCAATGTAGTGGATCCATAGGTCCCCCAAGATAATATGGTTGAGGGTCTAGAGATGGAGATTGGATTGAAAAATAAATTCATTTCCATTGATCTATATATAGTGGTGGTGGAGGATCCCAAAGTTATTCATTCATAATCTCCTCCATGAGAATAGATTCATCCCAATAGTGTCTCAGGTTGAGGAATCTATTACTCCCAATAATAAAATTTAGGAGAACCCATATGATATAAATGTAATCCAGATTGGTTAAATACATGAAAAATAAGGTACTTCGATTAACACATTCTTAAATGGGTTGAATGATATGTATGATGACACAAATGTTGTTTAAATGTGGTATCATCATGAGTCTGGCTATAATCCTGTAACAATATTGGTCTCCGATGGAAATTTATCGGAGGATGATGACGTCCCCCTCAGTCTGGGCTTCTCTTTTTTCCAATATACAATTTAAGTAAGATAGAAGACCCCTCAAGACTAGTATAACACTTGAAAAGTACTCTTCTTGATAATTTGATCAATAAACATATAAGGGATCATTTTTATATTCATGTTTCCTTTAGGGAATGATTCTAATAGACGATTTATAAAGGATACTTCCTTGGTAATTGATCACTCTACCAATATGTTCACACCCATTAGTATGATGTTTTGGGCTAGTGACACAAGGGGAATGAAATTCATAGAATACAACAAAGAAACTTTTGGGAATATTTACTAGGGTGAGAATCCTTATGATGTAAATATTATTATAATAGGAATGTAAAAAATGAACAAATGGAATTATCATAGGAATATAGACCCTAATCCATGGGGAAATTATCCCTACATAAATGATGATCTAAATTTATTATCTTCAAGTTAATGGGAACTCCACCATGGACATAGTATATAATATTTTTATTATAAAAAATAAACCCATTTTAATTTCCCTTCCAAAACCAATTTTTTTATAACTATAAAGCCTTCAAAATTTCATCCCTTGGATATTATTTTTCAATAAAAAACATAATTTATTATTTTTTTAATATCCCTAGACTCTAAATCATTATAGTATTCAACTTCACTACTACATTAGTGAACATAAATAAATCAAAAATTCTATTGGCAAAAAAACTAATAAAATTTAATTTTTTCTTTGTTTATTCCTCCCACTATTAAATGATATGAATATGAATTTAGAGGATACACGATAGAATATCTAAATGATTGTTTCTATAATTGTTCATTTTATATGATTTGAACACCTTTAGGAGTCCTTAAGAGAAGACTAACAGTAAACTTAATTGGATAGAATTTTAAGAATTCACCTCCTATATTGATAATTTCATCTGGGCATAATTCCTTTTGGATGTATCTTATTAAACCAAAATTAGATACACCATTAATGGGAGACATTCTAACAAACATGATATATGGATGGATTAAGTGGATTATATAAATCATGTTATGGATATATCTCTCTCCACAAGATACACTCTGACCATAATCTCTTTTTGGTGAATATTATATCAAAAAAATATTGTATGACCCCCTCCCATTCTAGGGATAGTATTTCTGCCTTATTGGGCCCTATTTTATGGAATTTATCATGAAATGTTCGAAGATTGAATCACCTAGAATCCCCTAAATGATGCTAATAGCTATACAGAAATAAAGACTAGGATAACCAAGGAATAGTGTTGATCCTCCTTTTCCAACAATAGTTTTGACATAAAGTATTCTAAAAAATATTTGGAACTTTTTCAATATAAAAATTAGAATGATGTTGTACCCTCCAAGGGTTATCTGAAAACACTATTGAATATCGATGAATTTCTCGATCTTACAGAGAATTTGGAATATAGATAGTAAAATATCACATGGATAAAGGATGGAGATAGAAACTCAAAATTATTTCATTTCAAGGTATATCCAAAATAAGTCCATGATAGTGTTACTACATTTAATATCAGTAGAAACTTACTCAATGCATAAAATGATATGTCCAAATATGTGACAATATAAATTGAATAAATATTTTTAGATGAAGTGGATCATATAAACAATATAATGGGTTCTTATATTCCTCATTGTATTGATGGGGTAAAAAAATGTGAGGAAAACTAAATAAATATAGGGGAAACAAAATCAAAGAAGGAATATTTTTCATAAACATTGACAATGTGACAGTAATGGAAGTCCTTAACAATAAGCTCACTATTTTTAATTGAGAATTTTTTAATTTTGAAGACATCAAGGAAAAAATGGAATTTCATATACATTCATTAATTACATGGGGAGTTAACCCCAAAATTATTTCCCATATTCTAATACATGAGATTTACATTGATATCATACATTTTAAACCTATTTCATCTAGGAATTGGATTCCAAACCTTATCAAAAAAAATTGTGGATATTAGGTTGGGGTATATTTATAATGGACTCATCACTACAAATTATTTTGGTTTCTTCCAAGGAATGATAGTTTATAATTTCCATTACATGAACATTAAAATTATCAATATCCTATGGAATAATGTTAAATATGGGAACCATTACCTTAAAATCATCATTTCAATAAAATTTTATGGTATAAAAAGGATCATCATATTTGAAATTATAATAATTCATGGCTTCTCTCAAACATTCATTAACAGGGTGATTCAAATTATTTGTATTTGAAAGATTTTTATTCTTATTAATGGGAGTTTTAGAGTTTTTATAGTGTATTATGGGGGTTAGAAAAGCGTACCCCTACCCATCCTCTTTTTTGTTAGATTTGAGGATTATTTTATTAATAACTTTAATTATCTTCATCGTGCTTGTCTTTACAACCAAATTAAGGTTACAATGGGACACCATTATCCCAAAAATCATATTTTTTTGGATGAAAACCTCCTCTTTGGGAAATATTATAGAATCATGGTATACAATATAAACTTTATTTTTTAGAATTTTGAAGAAGTTGTTGTCTAGAAACTAAGATGGAATAAATATTTTTTGTTATTTGGTAGTGGTGTCTCTATCACTAGAAAAAACAACATGTCCAAATAACATGAGATTAAGAGATTGTGACTACCCTTTATATATCTTAATGTAACCCTCTACTAGGTTAATGGAAAAATCATCAATATTGTGAACACATATTATAGAAATACTAATAAGAAGAAAAACTAGAAATGGAAAACTATGTCTCAAGTTGGGAGATTATTTACTGTTGATTCTGTTATTAACTCAATGCATGTATATGCCTTCCCAAATTACATGTATTCAAAAACACTAATTAATGACATTCAATGTTTTTTTATTATATTCTAGAAATTATCTATTCAAGAGAGGAATTTTTTTACTATGGATAGGAATGAAATTTTAAACCCTGTTGGTATAAGAGGATTGGGACTAATGGGTATCAAACTATTTAATGAGTCTTCTATTTAGAAATTTACATGGAACCTTCTAAATATCGATGATTTCTTACGAGAGTTCCCTTCCAAAAGTTTCTTCAAGAAATTGCATGAATGAGTATTGTCTTCTCATTCCCTTGTCGATTTATCTCCCTATTATGTTATCATATCATGAACCCAAGAAATGTTCTTATTAGATTATTTTAAAAAAAATGACTTTATAATTGATGGATCAAACCATTGATATCCAAGACAATTAATAATGATTACCCTCCCCCCTCACTGTTTAAAATATTGATCAATTGTTGAATTAAAACTCGAAAAATCATAAGGGATTCTTCCACCTCAAATGTGGATAGTGGTTCATAAATATTACTATATTGATAGAGTAACTATTATATAGGCTTCAAGTATGTCTAGTTAGATTAATACCATTATTTATTAATGAAACATGTGTGAAGGTATCTGCATGATTACCTCATGGTTTATAAACATCATAGATCCTTTCATTGCACTAAATACCGCACTTTTGTTTTGGAGAATAAGCAAGGGAGGGATTCACATTCACATCGTGATTCAAATAACATGGCTACATATGGACTCTATAATTTAATTATGTTAAAATTCATATGACATCTCTAATAAAATATTTTTATATATTAATTTTTCATTCACATTATGGGAGTATTACAATGATATTATAGGAATCATTCTTATGCCACACAGTGTTGATGAATTGATAATATATGTTACTAATGTAGGTCACATTGATCATATTAAGCAGTGATTTTATCCCTTGTAGCTGTTATTGTTTTATATAAACTAAGAGAAACATATGGTTTTAAATTTGAGCACTATGTTCCCTCCATGAAAGCTGGGATCAATGTATTACTCATAGGGGTCATCAATACTTATAATATCCAAGCAGGGAAATTTGAAAATGACATTCATAACATTTTGATTTTGAAGAAATTTTTTGTGCCTGA
This sequence comes from Viscum album, assembly GCA_963277665.1. Lineage (NCBI taxonomy): Eukaryota > Viridiplantae > Streptophyta > Magnoliopsida > Santalales > Viscaceae > Viscum > Viscum album. The sequence continues at coordinate 1,004,869,495 of OY728158.1, read as the reverse complement.
ATGTGTTTAGAATCTACTCATGTTAACGGTTGTTATAATGATCCCTCTAATCATGATGTTAATCAAATTGAATTTTGATGATGAAGCATTTGAATTACATATACCCTCATGTTCTAGTGGTGTATTCTCCACCAATTAGGGATTTTATAAAGGATACTACTCTCTTTTCATTTAGAAGAGACAATCCATTAATGCTGAATTATTAGTGAAGATAACAGAAATAAAATAAACTATAAAATATGGTTAGAGGGTCCTTTGGATGGAATCTAATTCAATAATATTTCTGACAATTTCTACGTCCCATTCTAGGATTATCCCATCAAGAATGATTTATTTTTCTAAATTAGTGACATTATCTTATTGATAATAATATCCATGATGTTATACATGTTTATAGGGAATCAAATCAGGTTTTTGATTCACCCTCAAAGATGATGATTGATAACACCAGATTGATATGGTAATTTTTATCCAAAAACTTTTCTCACTGTTCATTGAGAGGGATAGGGATGGATACTTACATAATCATAATTTTCAACAACATTTTTGTTCCACCCACCCTACAATTTAATATATAAAAATTAGAAAATAGTTTTACTATTTTATGAAACATTTGAATATAATCAGTATACTTAGATCTTAGTTTTTTCTGAACTAAATCCCCCGCTTAAGATTAAACCCTATGAAATAATTCTTAATAATATCATGAAAATTTTGAACCACTAGAGAAATAATTAGATTTCTTATACAATCATTTATCCTCTTAATAACACATTACACATAGAAATTAATCATGTCATCCTATTGGTTATCATTTATGGGATATCCTACTTATATGTATAATTATCAAAAGAATATATAAATTTCACTTATATGTTTTGTGATCAACAACTCATTCATGTAGCAGTCAATGCATTTCCAGAAGGGAACAATCTTGTCGATACAAAAAATCATATCCAAACCCTACATATAATACAAGAGGAAATCCAATATATTATCATGGAAACTGACCACCATGTATTATTAATGAAAAATAAGGTGTCATTTTATCAATTTAATAACATATATTTAGTGTATATCATATCCATTGTATTCTCAAAAGCAAGCATATGTACTCAACCATGCATGGGAAAAAAATTAAGACAACATTGAACCCCTATGAAATTAAAATATAAATGGGTCTATGTTGCTAGTATTTGAGATTTTATATTATATGATTCCTCAACTTCATCGATTATATCATTGTATAATATAAAAATTATTTTAATTTACACCACATTAGTTCCTTTTAGAATCATACCTCATTAATGAAACTATCCAATTCTATTTTTAATTTCTCTAAATACCTCTACCAACTACAAAAATTAATTGGTATGATAAAAAAAATTCTAGGGTAATGTGATATATAAATCTATATAACACAATAGATCTCTTGATCCTATCCCATTATTGAGATTTGACACACCCACAAAGAATCATTATAGTTCTACCATCATAGTGAATGTATGCCACTCCTTAGGTTCACTATCACAATCTAATTTTATAATACCTACCCAACCATGTAAATAACACACTACTGATGTAATTACTTAAGGTACAAATCATTGAATCCTAACCTATTCAATCTATCTACCCCTATATTTGGAATATCATTCAAATATCATTTTTTGGTCTACATATGTATGCACTACTAGAGTCACTATAGGTTTTTAGCTATTTTTAATCCCTACACCCAATATATAGCTTCTTTTAAATGATAGTGTTATTCAATATATTGGAAATTTTCTTGATGATAAACCACCTAGCAAAAGACCAAACTACTACTGTCAAGCCTATATCAATGAATAATTCAATTTGGTACTCACTGCTAGCCTACATCATTGAAAACCATAGAAACATTATAAATATTTTAACATAATAAATCACAGAAATCCCATCGAATTTGAGCATAATTAATTCCTGAAATCAATCCATATTCAATTTATTTCGGAATAGGTACCCAAAGTTGGGGACCTATAAATCACTGCATGATATTTCTTCATGGTTAATAGGATTACACATTATATTATACAATCAATTTCGTATACCATACATCATAATTAATACTAGGACCACTATACACTCTTATATTGACTCAGTCATCTCAAAATTACATTTTATACCCTCAATTCAATCCACTCTGTTTTTTTTTCAAAATTCATATAACAAACGAGTTTTTTTATTCTATAATTACCTAGTAAGATCATATATTGTGGATCCACCCATCAAAAACCATTTTTCTATATAATAGAGAACCCATAACAAAATAATCATTATTTTCTCATCAATAAAAATTGTTTTATCTATAATACGATTAGAAAAATCATCCTTAACTCCAAAGAATACCATGAGAAATTCACATGGTGAAATATTATATAATTCGAAGAAAACAATTTATAAATAATTCATCATAATTTGTTACATCATTGTTAATTTTATGATGTACTATGAATATATTCCCTACTAATCTACTAACATATTAATCTTATTACAAAATGATTATTTCCAATAATCATTTTACTATCATTCTGAATCTGCAGACTATACATCTCATTCATGTCAAATGTATCTTGTAAAGTAATTAATAGTATTCTATTCTCATATAATATAAATTAATCATTGTACACACACCATTCACATGGAATTTAATATCATCATATAATGTGTATTGCTAAGCTACTCATCCCATGGTTCTAGCCCACAAATCATTATCATTTTACAATTATTTCATATTTCGATAGTAAATATCTTCATTAAACTATCACCATCTAATTTGAACAAATATTTTTTCAAAATTTGTTTATTTTGTTAAATATGGAAAAAAAATTACGTACCATATTATTTTACCTTGTATATTTTGTAAAATAACATCTACATAAAAACATAGTAAGACATTCCATGTAAACCAATGTTCTATGTTTAATTCTTGTATGGAATTTTCCCTTCCATATCCACCCTAGAGTAAATTCAGAAAATAAAAATATACTATTTAAATACAATTAAACTATAAATAAAAATACAATAAAAATATATCTTATTTTCCATGTATCAGTTATATCAGTAATAAATTTTGTGCCGTTGAAAAATTGAGGCACTGATACTATGTCTCACCCAAATATGGTATTATAATATTTTAAAAATCAAAATTCAAATGAAGAGAAGGCATATATTCTATTTTCAAGCATCTCCAAGTTGGTTTATTTGGACCACCACATAGTTATGTCACGATGACACAAAAGGTATTCCTTCCTGAACACCAAAGGCATATAATATGTAGTGATATTCACATAACAAAACTTGGGGATACTACATCCTCAAACAGATGATAATTAATACAATAAAGTGAGAAATCCATAATATATAATAATAAAATAAATATCTATACTTAATCACAAAAAAAATCTTCCCATGAATATTATATCGCCATATAATAAAAAAAGCAACTCATTTAATTTCATACACCATTAATTTATATATTAGTCCACTTAATGGATTATCATATATTTGGTATACAATAAAAATAATAATTGATATCCTATACGAAATGTCATATACATTGAATCATCACCATCTACATACCATTATCAAGCTAACCTTGTCCAACCAGTTATTATCAGCTCCTTTACCTTATGTATATCATGAACCATAAGGAATATATGTCTAGCAAGGTCCATAAGAATGTTATATATAAATTACTCCCAGTATAATAAAAAAAGACATTGAACATAATGGTGAATATATGTGAGTGAATTTGTTTTCGAATATATATGAAACGATCACCAATAATCATCAACTTATTTTCATAATAGCATTTATACTAGGCCCCCTATTGATCGATCAACCTAGACAATCAATTGCAGTAATCTATAACTGTTATTCGATATTCACATTTCACAAGGCATAATGGTTACAACGATATCACTATCCAGATACTATATAAATGATTGGTACTTCTATGGACGAGTCAACATGTCTGTATCCAAATCTACGGAGGTTACAGAGTTGTTTGAGGACTTTCCAATAAGTTTTGTAGAAGTGACTGACAGGCGCTTTCCACGTCCTCCTGAGGAGGAGGAAGTGCGTGAAGGGGTGTGGTCATTAAACCAAGACAGTGCACCAGGACTGGATAACTTACCTGGTTTTTTTTACAGTTCTGCATGGGATACCGTCAAAGGTGATAAAATTGAAGCAGTGAAGTATTTCTTCCATGGGGGCACCTTCCGAGCATTGCTAGTGCTACAAATATGGTTTTGATCCCAAAAGTGAGCAAACCCCAATCTGTAGAGCAGTATCGGACAATCAGTATGTGTAACATGCCTTATAAGGTTCTTCCAAGCATTCTCAACAAAAGGTTGGCTCCTCACTTGAACACATGGATTGCAGCAGAGCAGCACAACTTCATTCAAGGCCGATCAATCCAGTGTGCGATTGGGATAATGCAAGAAATGATCAGTGGGATTAACAATAAGGTCTTCGGGAGTAATCTGGTTATCAAACATGACATGAGAAAGGCCTATGATAGGATGGAATGGGGTTTTATCTTTAATGTGTTGGGATGCATGGGCTTATCCAACTAGACACGTGACCTGTTGTTTCATTGTTTTAGCTCAGTGTGGATCTCCACTTCATTTTTGGGTAAGGAGTTTGGCTTCTTTAAATCTTGCCATAGTTTACATCATGGGGATCCCCTTTCCTCCACATTATTTATACTTTCTCAAAATGTGCTTAGCCATTTTATTAAAAGGGGTCTTTGCATGGGTAAAATTCTTCCTTATCGGGAAAGAAATGTTTCGGAAGGCATCTCTCATTGGAATTTTGAGGAAACACTATCCAGTTCATTAATGGCCGCATGAGATTAGTGATTGGCATGAACGGGTTTCTGGAAGAATATTGTAAATGGAGCGGGTCGGAGGTACACAGGCAGAAAAGACACTATTTTTCTTCTAAGTCACTCTCAGTCAAGAGGGCCAGGATTTTGGAAGAAACATTGAATATGAGGAGAGTCTCCTTTCCCATGGAGTACCTTGGAGTGCCGGTTAGTCCTAATTCCCTTCGCGTTCATCATTTTGATAAGATTGTGGGCAATATCCTGGGGCACATCTTCAACTGGAAGAATAGGTTCCTCTTGTTTGGAGGACGCATTACCTTAGCCAATAGTGTCCTTGTCTCTATCCCCATGCATATCCTTTCCACCTTGAAGACTCACAAAAGTGTGGTTGTTAGAATGGAGAAGATCATGGTGTCTTTTGTTTGGAATGGCCAGCTGGAAAGTCATCACCACTGGGCATCGAGGAAGAATCTTGCAAAACCGCTTGCTGTAGGTGGAATGAATTTACGAAGTGTGAGCTTGACCATGAAAGGGATGCATGAAAAACATTCATGGGAGGCAATGGCAGGCCTAATGATTTGGGGAATTCTCATGCATGAGAAATATGACCTCGATGTTGTTGTTTAGTGGTCTCATTCGTTAAGGATTTGGAAGATTATTCAACCATTTACGGAGGTACTGTGTCCTTACGCAAGGTGGCTGGAGAGGAGAGGTGAACTTCTGGCATCAGAATTGGGGAGCAGGAATTCTTTGGTTTCATAGTTTCTCCATACCGGATTTATCATTCAGATAAGCGTGTGGCCACCCTGTCTTTCTGCAGGCCATTCTTAATGACACTCAAAGTGATGTTTTTAAAGAAATTGTCCTCAGTGAGGATCTTGATAGGCGAATATTCACAGGTTCCTCTTCAAGAGAGTTTCCATGGAAGGCTTATGTTAGTGTTATAAGGGATCCTAATGCAGGTGACAGGTGCGGCGAAATGCTATGGTGCAGGGGGGGTCTCTCCAAAATTCAATTTCCTTATGTGGAGAGTGAGGAATAATTCTTTTCCCATGGATGGCAACATCCAACGTATGGGGGTTCCCTTGGCATCCAAATGTTGGTGTTGCAAAAACCCCAAGCAAGAATTGGCGATGCATCTATTTTTTTACAGTGACTAGGCTTGCTGGTCATGGAGTATGTATGGAGTTTGTTCGGGCTGGCGTGATATCAGAGGGTTTTAGGAGGATGTTCTCAACCGGTGGATTGATGGTGCATTCGACAATGGTTCAAAGTGAACATGAAGGGTGATCATCCTCATGGAGGGTTGTTGGGTCATTTGAAAAGCTAGGAAAAAAGCATGCCACAAGAACTGTTCGGCTACTAGCACCAGTATCGGCTTCAAGATGAAGAACGCTTTGCTGGACATAGTAAGCTTTTGTACAGATTTATAGGGACCCCATCAGTGAGTACATTCTATATAGGGGTGTCCAACTAGCCCGAGGGGAGGGTCCAGGGGAATTGGGTTTGCTAGTACCCCCATAGAGATGGGCTAAAACAAAACATAGATGGGACCTTCCTTAGGGGACAGATGAGGGAAGAGGCGTGATTAGGGACAAAAGGGGGGGGGGTTTGCTACTTTCTCGGCCTTTTACGGTAGTGGTGACGCTCTTCAGGATAAGGAAAAGGCTTTGGTTACAATGTTGGAATTAAGTGATCAAAGACAGCTTTCTTTGAAGACTATGGAAACAGATTCTTTGATACTCTACAATGCACTCACGAAAAGTGGCTGTTGTCTGTGGTGTATTGAATATAGTGTCCACAAGTGGAAAATGATGATGTGCGTTCGTACAACGATCACTCATACCTGGCGAGAGGGGAATAAGGATGTAGATTTCTTGGCGTCTCAGGCTTCCCCAAATCATAATGTTTCTTTCTTCCTTAACCTTGGTTCCTTCCCATCCAGTGGTAGTATATTTGTCATCAATGACGCTTTGGGGATCCACTACATTTGACCTCCGTGAGTGTTTCTTGTATGTTTTATTCAGTGTGTTTCCAAAATAAATAAACATGTTAATGTTCAGTCAGTATCCAATTCTAGGGAATATGTTTCTAATATCGATCATGGTAGAATCATATTTGGCCCCAATAGTTTATTTTTATCACTAGATTCCAAACCTCAAGAAATTATCCTTATAATACTTGGTTAACATGATTTTATTCAAGCCTCTAAATATTTAATCCAAATAATAAATAATATTAGTAACCATCCATCAATTAGACTCATAATATCAATTTAGTGTCCACATATTTAGCATCTATAAAATACAATAAATTGTAGTAATATTATATATTTGTTTATATATTTGATTTTATCAATTCAGTATAAAAATATATTATAAGGATAATCATAAAATTTTCTTGGAATCACATATCCATCAAAAATATCCTTATCATACCCCATAGCTTCACCCATGATGGACAACCTTACCAACCTACATATATCCTGACCACCCTTTTTGTGGATTACAGATATCATATGTAATCTCTCAAGTGAATAATAGGTATATTGGCCTCTAGGAAAGTATCTCATATAAAATAAATTAACAGAAACATTTATTAGCCCACATCATAGTAAACTGAACATTGTGAAATATCAAGAATCATCACACATGACCACTCAAGGCCTCTAAATTCAACTAATATCATAGTAAACCCAATGTTTCTTCCTAATTAAATAATATAAAAATGAATAAAATTTAACATCATTTTTTAGTGACATAAAATTCAACATAACAAGTGTGTATCCTCTTCCATAAGTCCATATTTCCTTAAATAAAATCTAACACATATATGATTCATACAAATTCCTTTTTGAGCCACTAAATCATTCCAAACAAAGACTTCATATCACATGGAATATGAAACCCATATAGAATCATGTAGAAGCATTAGACCAATTCAAATTATCTAATATGAAATTACTCATTATATTTGAAATTTTATTTCATCATCAATTGGGTAATATTAGAAATATTATGATTACTAAAAAAAATTGGATTTAGAATTACGTTCCACTAAAATTTTTATAAAACTATTTTTAAACTGACTTAAATGCTAGACATACAAAACAATTACCATAAAAATATTTTTTTCCCAGTATGAAATCTTAATCCAAATCGAGAGCTCCCAAAATATAGAAAAACAATGAAAGAATTGGTATGGTGTTTAGTCAAGTTTATGTGAGTAGAAATACTATATATATAATTCTTTAACAAAAATATGCAAATTATATCCTTATAATTAGTGAATTTTTCTTTTACTCGAGTCTTAGTAGATCCTTTTTAGGTTTTGGGGGGGCTACTAAACTCTCATGAGAACTCAATAATGTTTCAAAAGAACTATTCTATAATCAAACGACTAAGGTGATACTCTAATTTTATGGGTTTCTAGACTTTATCTCTTTTATATCTTTATAATACCAAAAGTAATCATAGTGACACATAAAACATCAAAATAATAGATAAATTTATATTTCATAAATTTGGAATTATAACAACCATATTATTGATTATATTCACAAAATATCTATAATAAGAAACTTTCCCCATGTTAAGATGAATAATTAACTTTTAAATGCACTAGGAAATAATATCAACCATGTAATGAAATTTTAATTCATAAATAAATGAGTATATTACTAATTTTACCCAATATATTATGTCCAATGAAAACATACACAGTGATGTGTTAAAATAAAAAACGACATTAATGTCACTTTTTCTGATTCTAGTGTAAAAGAATTTATAACTATAAATTTTTAGTATAATTCCTTCACACACCTCTTTTCAAATTATTTGGAGATATGTATTATAAAAATTCACATACATACTATAACTATGAAGCATTTAGGGTACTGATCAATGTAAATGAGTAATCTTTTTTCTACACAACTATATGAATTTTTGAAAAATGTGTTTATACTCTTGTATATGTTTGATATTAAATATTTAATTTGGAAATAATAATTCATTACCTTGAATACTTTTCCCTCTGTGTCTCTCTTATTATATATCCTCTTAGAAAAATATATTTCACCCATAATTATTTTATGTTGTGTATGTCATCCATATTTTATGTTCAAGTTACTATAATCTAACTTAAATGGTATAAGATATTCTCCATCATGATTCCATTAGTCATATTAATAAATGGGTAGTAAAATACCTTTTTTAATTAAATTCTATGTCCTAAAATATTCCCCATTTATTTCAAATTCAAAGGATACAAATCATTAATTTTAATAAATTTCACAGAAACCATGATATGGATTGATTCACAATATGAATATTTACCAAGAAAAATATATAAAATCAAAGAACCTTGAAATTAATAATTTATTATCTATCAAAAATTTAGTTTCCATATATCATAGATTTAACTTATCCTATCCTATATGTTTTATCTTCCATATCAATGGTGTCATTTTATCAAACCATATAGAGAATAATTTTCAACAAAAAATAATCCCTTATCTATGTATTATCAATATAATAGACCATAAAATTAAAATTAATTATATAATGATAATATATTGAGTTCAATTTTTCTATTTATTGATTTGAAATATTATATAGGTTATTTATGAATCTTGGTATAGAGACAATGTGAGATTCTAAGGCATAGTCTTCCCAAATTTATTCTTAGAAATAAATTAAATATATTAATACCAAATAAAAAATCATGAAAAATGAAATAACAAATAAATATATGCTCAAATCCAAAATATGATGTCTTTGTTTATTTGATAGAGTGGGTTTTACCATAGGCATGATTTAACTATGGAACGCATAAGGCATTCTGGTTGAGTAACATCGTAAGTGAATTGATAAACTAATTTAAATAAATTATAATGTTATTTAACTATACATAGAGATCTAATTTATTTCTCTATAAATATTCATTTAAAAGAAAATAACTATAGTTAGCAGTATAACCCTAAAGATTTATGAGGGAATATTTGAGGAGAATCCATTGGCAATAGATGACTGGATCTTGGACCAGCGATCGATGTGCAATACAAATAGAGGATATCACTAATGAAAATTACATGGAATCATCCATTTCAAATGATTTATTCCTATCATTTTTGGATGTTTTTTTATTTGGATTTATCCCATTTTATTTGTAACATAAATTAATTTGAATCAATCGACCAATGGATTGATTCGTGGATTGATCATTTTGTTGGAAGTAGTTTGTCTATGCGGAATATTGGTGGAATTATATATTTAATATGGATTTGTGTCCATAATTATAATCTAAATAGATTGAGGCCATCCGAACATGTATTAAGAATATTTCTATTTTGTCTTCGATATCTGGCATTGTTCCTCATTAATCTTGGGAAATTTATTTATCACGTGGTTTTAAAAATATTGAATAATCAATAATTGCACAACTATATCCTAGTATAACAGCTTGGTATCATAGATCTAAAAAAAGATTAATTATTGGATCAAGCGGTGATAGTGGTGATTATCGATTAATAACTTTATAGTGAGTCCTTTACAGTATTGTTCAAAATAGTGTGCAAGGATGGGGAATCTTGGCATTTCGAGAGTGGTTTTGAAAGCCAGAATACGTTGAGCTATGATGGTGAGTCTCGGTCAGACCAAACCCACACTCTTTGTCATGATTTTTAATTGTATCTATGGATGGATCATGAGGTGACAACCATGATCTGTAGGTTTCTATAAATTCATCACTACAATGAATGTAACAAATCAACACATGACATTTGTTGATCCCTAGATGTTGTTATAGGGTTTCATATGTAGTTATGTATCACACGGTGTGTGTATCAATCAAGTAACTTGGTGTGTACCATTAAAAGGTACATAAACATGGAAATTATTATCTGTAGATGGACAGGTCCAACAATACATGGACATGACTAGTTCTACACAAACATTACCAAACATACACGGGCCTAGACACATCTTGTATTCATTCTTGAAAACAATCATGGTTGGGGCTGTGATATGCATACATGACCCAATTCTGAAGGAAAACGTAGTGTACTACCAACCCACCCCATGTACTATTTAGAATATGGCTCAGATCCCTTATCCTTTTCATCTTTGAAATGTATCATTAGGGTGTGTTTTTTTGATCCATTCCATGAGTGTTATTATGGAATCATATCATATACATAAGATTGTGATCCATTAAGAGGGAATTCAGTCTTGGATAGAGGTGATACAAGCCATCTATGAGACAAAGAGTGAGATCCTCTATCATCATCATTTCCCTTGGTGGAGTTATTAGTAAATTTCTGAACAACACTACATTGGAATAGATCACATAAAATGTGGGATATTCAAGATTGATTGGTTGGTATACACAAGAGATATGTGTGTGATCATTGTATATGTATCATTCTCCTCATACATTAGAATGTTATTATGATTGTAATACCCAAGCGTATGAAATCTCGGATGGAAACCTTCATTTTTATTTGTCTCATGGAGTGTTTTCTCTTGAGTGACTGCTACATGGGGCCTTCAAATGTGATTCATATACTGGAATTTCATTTTCAAAGAGACCTTCACACAATATATACTAGATGATTTTGTCTATATATTCTTATTATATGGCCTGTAGAAATATACATTGAAAGAGAAAACTAAAATTATTGATTTTATATTCATAAATCTTTCACAGTATCATTATAAGTAATTTGATAGTCACACCTACCAAGTCTTTGACCACACATGTTGTGTCTTATACTAATAATGGATAATTTTATAGAGTCCTTTAGGGACTAGAACATGGTAATGCCTAATGATCTGGGATGACTGAGGTGTGTCTCTACGGTTAACTTGATAACATTCCTCTTTTATATTTCTAGGATGTAAATGATTTATATTATTTATGTTGGGATTTAATTTGAACAGTTTTCATTCCAATATTAGTTTTTTTGTAATCTAATAGTTGTATGTTAAATATTTTCGTTAATGGTTATTAGTTTTCATACATTTTAGAATTTTTTGGTCTTGGGATTTTTGTGTGCATACATATACATTATGATAATTCCACACCTGTGTTTGGTATTCCAGTACGCCGTAATTCAAAAAACCCTAGAATATTATTGGTGGTATTAGGGTAGTCACATAATGTGCCCCATTTGGGTGGATCATGAAATAGTGGAATCAGATCATATGATGCAAACATGTTACCAAAACCATTGATATTGGACTATGACAACTGCTTTAAGTGTCTTGGTTCTGATTTCAGGTCATTGACTCTAGTAATGGTGCAACATAAGATATATATATACACCAGGACTCTGATAAACATTCATTCTTCATGGAAAATGTACACTCGTTAAAGAGGTAATATTTTCACATTCATCATATAGTAATGGGTGTTGGTTTCCATGTCATTCTTAAGTCATCTCTCTATATATACTCATTGATTGTTATACATGTAAACTATTTTAGGAGGCCTCCCTGATGTTTTCCAATAGGGATCCAGTATTAGGATATTAAAGATAATCTCCCTAGTGATGAAGCTCTGATATAGGTACCTATTTAGGAGGTGTTACCTGTTTGTGGTGCATAAGTCTTACCACCACCAATTTTAGAGTAGATGTTACTTGAGAGACTATTAGATGAGGTGAAATGTTTTTTTTGTACATCATTAGTTTAATAAAAATATACCCAATATGATAAAATTTGATCACAATACTCATACGGTTGAGGATTGGCTTGAGGTAGTGACTCAAGTATTCGGTCTTGTTAAGACACTAACGAACCATATGGTTATCCTTGTAATCATCCTTGATCATTGTTCTACAAGAAGATGGCAGGGCTTAGTGACCCTGTCAATCTGGTTTCTAGATTGAGTGACTTTTGAGAGTGTATTTTTCTCCAACTAAGTTGAGTATTGTGAATATATAAGAGCTTCAACATCTTCCAAAAAATTAATGAATGTGACAGAATATTAATTTAGGTTCATAAAATTCTATCAGCAATCGATGTATTTATTTCTTTAACAACTATTTCTAGTTAAAAAATTTGAGAAAGGACTATGTAGGGAAATCTGATCCACTAGGATAACCCTATTACTCCCTACCTAATTTTTTGTTCTAGATTTTGATTTTGTAGTTGCGAGTTTCCTAGATGAAAAGATGTATACCATTGGTTTCATTTTTTGGACGGAATGAACCAAGTATGCTTCACCAGGATGTCGATGTCAGGCATAGGGACTTGGTTCTGGGAGTTGTTTCAAGATGATATCCTAGGAAAGAGTATCAAAGGTTCAAGGATCACATGATGGATCTAGTCGGCATAGGGATAGGTGGTGCTACTGCTCTCATGGTAGGGCACATCACATGTATGATTGTTCAAGATTCCATGTAGATTATATATATAGTGCATGGGGATATTATTTATATTAATCGATAAGAAAAAGTATGTCTACAAGTTTGATGGAATAGAAGATGATATGGGAGAGTAAGTTGAGGTGGTATATGTTTTCAATTTTCAAAACAATCACCACTAGGTGGTCCACACAATGGTCAACGAGATGAGGAATATTAGAGTGGGTGGTTCTAGATAGTCGATTATTATGACTAAATGGCTCCAGGGATGATATTTTATATGATACATGTCTTATATACATTACCAAATATACAAATAGACACTTGTGTGAGTCATTCCATCATTTCCACTTATCTAGTTTGATAAATAATGATTTCAATTGGACTGTTTTCTGGACATTGTTGTTGGAGACTCTAACTGGAGATGACTCTGTGATCACACTCTTCTACTGACATTATGAACAAATCATGAAGGTAGTAGTTTCATTTATGATCCTATTGAATCAGTGACGAGGCCTTAAAATGGCATCCTATTTATAAATTATGTATCTAATGTTCATTCCCAGATAGGCAGTTTTAGGAAGAGTTTGTGGTGCGTCCGTAGTGATGGGACTACATTTTCCAATATTCCGAAAATGAAATCCCATGATCAATGAGATTAACTCATGCATATAATGGTACATAAAATTTCTTATTAGTTGGACAGAAAATATATTGCATTAGTGTATTCTATTCTTTTTTAGTTCCCTGATGTGGTGGTGGGTGTGTGGAAATATTTCCGGAGGATGTTATAGGATTACCTCTCCATTGAGAATTAGGATTCTCTGTTGTTATACACATTATTATGACCCCATATATGTTCTAATATATCTGATGGTTCCCATAGTTCTTCATGATATAAGGGTTTAGTTAGACGATTTCTAGTGGGAGGTCATTTTCAGACCCATTTTCTCCAACATGGAATCCCCTATGTTGGGTGCTAAGAAAGTGTATAAGATATTGAGTTTGTTCATGGATTATCATCACTAAACTGGGTGACTATAATGAAAAAATATTCACTACAAAAACATTATGACATATTTGATCAGTTGAGAGGGGAATAATGGTTCCATAATATTGACCTCATAATATGTTCTCTCCAGTTTTTAGTAAAAAATAATGATATACTTAATATGACATTATGATGTATCTATAGTCACTATGAGTACATGGTGGTGCACTTTCGCCTGAAGAACTCCCATGTAGTGTTCGTGGGACTCATGAATTGGATCTTTCATCCCTCTTTTCCCAATTTGTGTTAGACATCATTGATGAGATCCTACTATATTTTACATTGAAAGATGATCATGTGAGACACATGAGTATGGTCATACATTTTCTATGAGATCATAAAATTTAAGGTAATTTTGAAATGTTCTTGTTCTAGATAAGGAGTTCAACATTCAAGGAATTGTTATCTTAGTAGACGGTGTATCAATGGAACTAGAAATTGTAAAGTAATTGTTATCTTAGGATCTACATAAGAGTGTGATGGAGGTGTGGAGCTTCCTTAGGATTATTGTAAAATATAATAAAATCCTACATATTTTTTGGATATTAGATCAATTGACATATTTGACATAAAAAGTGAAGCCTTTTGTGTGGAATGAGATGTTCCACTGTGATTTCTGAGAGATGAGGTAAGTATTGATGAGTTCTTCCATTTCGATGTTTATAGAGGAGGGTATTGAGTACGTAGTATCCGGTGATGCATTAGTGATCACACATAGTTGTGATATGATACACAGGAGGTAGTGATTGCATATCATGAACTTCAATTGATATCACATGAGTAGAACTGTGTAACCCACATTCTTAGTCTGCTCACTAAAGATGTGGTGAAAGAACCTAATGGGGTTGTTATTTATTATCTATTATGACCAAAAGAGTCTCAGTTATATCTTTTCTAAGATATATCGTAACAATAGATATAGGAAATGGAAAAAATTCAAGGAGAATTATGTCATTGAGGTAGTCTATAATCCAGGTAAGGTGAACGTGGTAGTATATTCTCATAGAATTAGACCTTGCTCAAAACTTTTGATCATGTAGACAGTGAATTTGGGTTCTTTATAGTTATCCATTAAGTATGGGGATGAATTTTATATCCTCCAATCAATTGTTTTTACCCCTCCCCTTATATAGTGAGCTAGGGTTGCATAGAATAGGTATATTAACTATGAGACCATGCATACTGATTGGCGAGTTGTTTCACTGAAATTATGTTATCGATGTCCCAAATTATTTTTACCCTTACAATTAGAGTACCAGTAAGGGGTCGATCCACTGGAAAAAGAAGATATGTTTTTCTTGCTTGACATATTTTTTATTTCTATTTTAATAATGTTTACTATATTTAAAGATGATTTATGATGTTTGGATGAAATTAAACATTGGTTTTAAGTTTCTTTAATAAATTACATAATGAATAGAGGAAAATACAGGAAAATTAGTTTTGATGTAAATAAAGAGAGAAATTCATTGGTGTTGTGGATTCTTAAGAAGTTTTTGATTAACTAAAATTTCTTATGAGGTTGTTTTTTTCATGATAACCCAACACTATGGGTTCAATTTGTGTCAAATTTTCCTTGGTCTGGTAAATGTATATTTAGAGCTAAAAACACAAACTCCTTGGTCCGTTAGTTGGTGTTTAACAATTATTTATTTTTCTCAGTCCATTTTTGAGCCAACAAATAATTAAAATGATCATGTAAATATTCAGTGTTAGTCTTCTTTTGAATCCCTGAAATTTCTTCCCTTTTTCTGGATCATAATTTTCAGTGATAAGATAACGTGATATAAGAAGAATAAGAAGAATTTAAAATAACAAACACATTCATATCACCTAATCTATTTTACAACTCTTACATCTCCTAAAACTCCAACACAGTAGGTATTTCGTTACACATAGAGGTAAATATAATCACAAAACCCATGATTTATGATGTAATCATTGCTTGAAAATTCTAGGAGGGACTGACTCTAGGGTAGAAAGTTAGAATGGACAAGTAGAAGGATGGTTGTAGAATGGTAGAAAAACTTCTTTGATTTAGACATCCAACCCTTTCTCTCCAACCCTTCTCTCATGTTTCTGTCAAAGGCCTAGGCCTCTATTTATAGAAAATATTACTACAGGTCATGTGGAAAAAGTACACAACATGTACTTTCATCAACATGTTTTTTCCTTGTTTTCTCCGCTGGTAGGCGGCCTAACATGCTGTATTTGACTTGGAACACGACACCACCTAGTAGGTATATATACATGGTGTGTAGTGCCACCATACACAGTGTGGAGTATCATTTTTCATCCACAAACAACTTCTAGAAAGATATACACTGTGTGTATAGGTTGAACATGACATGTCACTGTCATCCGGCCACATATGTGTGTAGACTTCCTCCCATCTGAAAACTTTTTCTAGAGGGGTATACATCATGTGTATAGTATGAAAGTGGAATGTACCAGATTTTGTTTATGTGGGTATGTACTTTTCCTATTCCTAGTCAATCCATGTCTGAGTCTATATGTACATTGTGGGTGTATATGTACACACCGTGTAGTTTTAAAATTTTTCTCAGTTCTCCCCCGTTTTGTGTATTTGGCCATAAATCCATTGAAAATGAACAAGATCTTCAAAATCAAGTATTTTTACACTAATAAGTAAATAATTTTTGAAAAAATGTTCTTATTTTCAATAATTTATCTGAAAAAGTATTAAAAAAATAGGTGCTTCAAACTACCCCATACAGAGTCATTTTCATTCCCTCAATCAGATTTCAACATTTAAATAAGAGAGTCTATATTTTGAAAGGAGGTAATTTTGTTAATCCTAAATGTCAATAATAAGTAACAATAGAAAATTATAAAACTCTAAAAAATAGTATCAATTCAAGAGATATTCTAATCATGCCACATATACAATTCAATTAACTACGTTCATTCTCTATTAAACACATGTTTCAACCTTTCAAAAATAAGCAAGCCACTTTATGATCTACCTCACCAATACTATAATCAAAACTCAAGATATTTTAAATTAATGTTATGATCAATCAAAGATATATACACTACATCTAGATGTTTTCAATAATTCTAATTCACTACATCATAAAATTGATTTACAAAAATCATGAGGACTTTTTAATAACGATCAGATGTATTTGTGGCTAAATATTGGTATGTAAAGATGTGAAAAATAACTACAATGCTTGAAATAGGAGGAAAAATTCATAAATAATAGTGCATGATATTCTAATATAATATCAATGTAAAAATTATCCTCATCAAGATTTATCAAATTATTTCATCACCATCATCTTCTTTAGTTAGGTAGGTAGGGTTCACAAACCAACAACTGATTATAAGGTCCCTTTGTCTGTACCATTTTTTTAATGAACAAAGAGAACCTTTTATAATTTCCATTATAAGAGGTTTGGAACCCTTTATTCCCCAATTGATCAAGAGGATCTCCCCCATACTTAGTTTCATGATAATTCACAAATATATTCCATGTGTTGCCAATCTATTCTTTTAAGCTCATGTGAATAATCATGAAAAATCAAAAAATAATTATGGTAAAAAGGCAAATAAGCCTATAATATGGATTCCTATAAAGGATATTCATGGTTTCTAGAGGATTTATGAAGATAAGAAGTATAGTAGGTCTCATGCTAAAGGGGTTCAAACAATCTAATTCCCCAATCATTTTAATGTAATTCATAAATTCCTTATGTTTCGAAATAAAAACATACACATTCTTGAAGTTATATATATCCTATGAATCTCTCTAAAAATAGGGTATTATAAGGAATATGAAAAAGGGTTTAGAATACCACTCAAGAGTGGGGAAAAGATATAGAGGAAATCAGATCATAACATACATATAAATTATTAGTCTAAATGAAGTAATTATCCAGAGATTACAAGTTGTAATTTAAACTATATCAGTAATCATTTTAAAACACATAAGAACCAATATAAGCATGAAAATTTTAAAAATTTCCCACTTTCAAATTTATTATTTAGAAATTTGATTATCCAAAATATCTTCACATTTTCAAATTTATCTTCCAATAATTATGTCTCCTAGAATGATGGTAAGGGAAAAGACTAAAGCGTTTGAGAGATTCCCTCCCCCCATATATAATATCTCATGTGGTCCACCATGTTCCACAAAAAGAAAATAAGGGAATTTGCGTACAAAATAGTGGACTACAATGAGGGGAAGTAAGGAAAGAAGTAAAGCACGAAAGAGAAGAAAACAATAGAAAAATGTGAAAAAACAATAATACCCTCGTGTCTAGGTGAATATAAACAAGCAGTGATGGAGAAGGATTGTCCACAATGTGCCAGAGTACCTGTGATGGTCTTGGATAGAGAACATTGAAAGCATACATTACATACACAAGAACAAGATATCACAAATAGATATATGAAGTAAAACATGTGTCCAAAAATTAGTCAAGGGGTTCACCTTAGAAGTGGCATCATCCGGAATAGAAACTACTGGTAGAGAAGCATCGGGAGCAATGGAAACTGGATGATAGGAATCTACACTCGGAAGTGAAGCTGTAAAAGTAAGAGTTGCAAAAGCTGGACTCATAATAGGAAGCTCAACATCACTCCCTATACTCTCAGATGTGGTGGTTGTATATGGGCACGTAGTGGATATGAGAACTAAATCGGTGGATAGTGTAGTAAAGGGAAGTGGAACTGGGGATGAAGGGCCAGGAACCGAGGTAGAGGAAGGTGGTGGGGGTAGTGGTATACCGTGATGTTGAAGAAGGAGTGCCAACATATATTCTATTCCATCCTAACATCGAACGAGATGAACCATGTGTTCCTCCATCATGGATAGACAGATGTTAAAGGATAGATCGACCAAGGGTATAGGGGTAGGGGAAGTAGTTGGAATAGAAGAAGGTTGGCCAGAAGAATAGGGGTCATAATAAGGGGTGGGGTGGGAAAGTAGGAAGGGGTGGGGAATTCGGAAGGGGTGTGGAAGGAGGAGCAGGACCCTCAGCGGGGGATGGATGGTCAGCATGTGGTCAGGGTGGTGCCTAGGGAAGGATGTAAGCACCCTCTACTTCTAGAAAAAGCCCATGTGAATAAGAATGAGATAGTCCATCCTTTGGGGGGAACCTAATAGGTCATAGGGAAGAGATGGCTCAAAAACCCCGAGGTGGTGAGAAAGGCGGGTGGCCTAAATACCACTGTTCAGGTAGCCCTGACGGCCGGTAAACAAGGTATGGAAATATGAGGTGATAAGGTAATGGAATTTTGGGTAGTCCTACCGGATGACACGGGTGAGGAGATCCATGTCACGACCGGTCATGTCCCCTATATCCTCAGGGAGAGGAAAAAGGATGGTGATGAAGCATCAGTGGGTGAAGCGAAGGATAGGGTCAGCGATGAGGGTACCCTTCTAGGAAGTAGGGGTATAGCGGTGGTCAGACCCAGCAATCTCTTCCCACATAACAATGAGCTCAGAGTTATCAGGTTGGGTCAGGGTGGAGATAGGTTTTGGGGTGATGGGGTGAGGATAGAAACCGCACCATCGTCCAAAATCGGTCATAGTAAGGTAAAAGGGTCAGCTGCATAACCAGAACCAAACCCCTGGTACCGCATCACCGGGCGTCTCTTGATACCCAGCTCTGCCAAACTCAAAGGAAGCAGAAAAGTCTAAAAATAAATCTCTAAAAATAGTAGTGCTGACCTGAAATATCGTGAGTAACAGAGTGTGCCTAATAAGATCCTCTAACTCACCCCAGATACCATGCTGCTAAGGGATGCTGCTATCAAGAATGCGGCTACACAATGAGATCGGGCGGTGAGAGAAAATTTGGACCCTTTCGTGTGAAAAATCAATAACCGAGAACAACATACAAAGTTAGGTAACACTGGTAGGTGCCTACCTAGGTAGAGGTTCAGTAGTGGGAGTTGGCTCTGGGGGTGAAGAGGCTGAAGTAGATGGAGGCTCACTAGATGGGGTGGTCACTGAAGGACATGATGTAAATGAGGAGAGCTCTGGTGGAGTGGAAGCTGGTGGGGGAGTAAGGGTGGTGCTCGGAGGCTTAGTGCTAGATGGTGGAGGTTCGGCGGTACGAGGACCAGCCACTGCGGAAAAAAAGGGTGGTGAATGATGGAAAATGGACGAGGCTGATACAGCGGAGAGTCCAAATCTGGTGACGTCGCGGGCCAGAGTAGGATCCGATGAAAAATGGGCCTCTCACCCTCAATGGAGGAGGTGGGCCACTTTCCCTCTGAATGGTCTTTATATTCCATACCATGAAAAAGAAATCAAACACAAAAAAAAAAGAAAAAAATGGGAGAAAAATAAAACAAAAAAAAAGTATATGGCATGTGTATCCAAAATATATGGCATGTTTTATAAGAAGCTTAGCTTCCCATGTTCATTGGATATACACGCCCTGTGAACATGAAATGGACCATGGAAGGGTACACGACATATACCAAACATACATTCCATGTTTGTGAACTGTGTTCCTAATCGTGTGTTAGTAATGACAAGACCACTATTTAAGCAGTTCTAATAATACAAGACAATCCGTGTGAGAGTAAAACACTATGTGTTCCAGAAAAAAAGGATAAATTTCCATGTGAAGTGATAGGCACGGGCTGGCCAAAAGAAATTGTGTACATGGTGTGTACCGAACAGACACGCCATGTACGTGAATATGGTGTGTGAGGTCGTGTGAAAAAGGTACCTGGGAACGACAGGGGCTGGTACACGGTGTGTAATGAACACACACACCATGTATTTTAAAACTATGAAGCATTCAGTGTGAGGTCATGTACAAAAGTACATGGTGTCTGTTCTTCAAACCGTTCCCATGTATCATGGAAGTTGAATGGTCAGATGATCCCCAAATGACCCTAAATGCTTATGAAAACAAGACATAAAGTGTTTAGAAGGGCGTACCTAAACTGAGGATCACAATGTAGTAAAAATCTGAAGGTAAAACGCCCTAAATTAGAGGATTTGGGAAATGGGATGCCATGTGTTGTATGGGAGTAGAAATGGGGAGGGGGGATAGCTCTGTGCAACATATGCTGAAGCCGGGTGGTCTTCGGCATTTATAGCAGAGGTACATGACATGTATCTCAAGACTACATGTCGTGTGTCACTTTTTTTAAAGATGATATATATATATAATAAATATATTGAACTATATAATATTTAATATTAATAATAAAAATAATAAAAATAGATATACATATATATATATATATACATAATTTATAAATAATAAAACTATACATGTAATGTATTGGGAAATACACATCGTGTGTTCTAAAATTTGGAAAAGAGAAGTACAACATTGGTCTGGTTCTTAGGGTGAGGTTTGAATCGGCGATCGGCCATTCTAAACGGAAGCCCTCAACCACTGGAGCAAAGGATGTACTACTGATCCTATTTATTATTTAAATATATTTAACATAAACAAACATATGCTACACATGGAAAATAAATGCATGGTGTGGAGTTTTTAATTTGACAAAAAGGGAGGAAGCGGGTAGATTAGCCGAGTTGGAACTTGGGTCTTTTGGATTCAGGGCTGAGACTCTACCAATCTTCCAACTTCACACACATGGATTTATTTATGTGAAAAATCATTTCAGTTTAACAAGGAAAACATTGCACACATGATGTATCTCTACAGGCATGTTGTGTGGTTTTATTAAAATGACAAATGAGGGAAATAGGGTGGTTATCAGGATTCGAACCCAGGTCTTTTGGAGCCGGATTACGACCCTAGCCAACCGACCCATCCCCATTATGGGTTTTCTTATAAGAATATATATATATATATATATATATGAAAAATACCACAAACATTTTGTAATAAAATAAAAAGAAAAAAAGAAGGAACCCTGTGCCGAAGGTAGGTCAGGAGAGATTCGAACCGATGGCGGCTCTAATAAACTCCCATGACCTTACCATCGACACTGACATCATCCCTATTTATTACTTTTTTAATCTATATATTTTTAATAGTTTTAAGATAAATGAAAAGTAATAAGTAAACAATGTG
Organism: Viscum album; assembly: GCA_963277665.1. Taxonomy (NCBI): domain Eukaryota; kingdom Viridiplantae; phylum Streptophyta; class Magnoliopsida; order Santalales; family Viscaceae; genus Viscum; species Viscum album. The sequence continues at coordinate 1,004,847,167 of OY728158.1, read as the reverse complement.
TATATAGGTGGTACACATCATGTATCTGCTAGGTTGCCTACCATAAAGTGCCTTTATTTTAGGTTGTTTACTCGACCTAATTACCTCTTCTTACCTGAGCTATAAGGTGGAAAAATTTCTCACCGTGTTGTCCTTGTGATGGTATGCTTTCAACCACTATCCTTTCACCATGAATGGTTGACCAACCACTCTAGAAATTTCCATGGCTCCATGGTGGAATAAACATATAACATGGAATAGTCTTGACTATTGTGTCTTCAACTTCCCTGGGAATAATCGAAGAAGTGAGTTAAATGGGATTACCTGATGGTTTGATTGATTTTCATGAAATCATCTGATCATGATCTCATCTTCTCTTTGTATAGCATGGTGTTCTCATTCCCCTCTAATCTGATTTCATCATGTTCTGACAGTTGGAACTCTCACTTCTGTTCAGCTGCCTTCAAATCATAATTTAGGGCCTTAATGGCCCAATATGCTTTATTCTCAAATTATACTAGACGATGGCATGGATTTCCATATATGAGGAAAAAAGGGGACAAACCCATTGGTGTTTTGAAATCAGTCTTATATGCCCACAATGCATTATCAAACTTCTTGGACCAGTCCTTCCTTGAAGTGTTTACTATTTTTTCTAGATCTGGTTGAGCTCACGGTTTGAGAACTCCACTTGTCCACTGGACTAGGGATGATATGGTGTTTCTATATGATGCGTTAATCTATTATTTGACCGTATTCCTCTCATCAAACTGTTGTCGAACTAGGTCCCTCTATCAATGATCAGTACTCGAGGAACTCTGATCCTGTTAAAAATGTGTTTTTTTTAAAGATCATGACAACCTTGGTCATGTCATGAGTTGTAGTAGTAGATTCCACCCACTTCGAGACGCAGTCAACACAAACAAGGATATAAGTTTTCCCAAAATATGTGGGAAAGGGACCCATGAAATCTATGACCTAGACATCCAATATTCCGACCTCCAGGATGGGGTGATAAGTAATCTCACCTCTACATCCAGCACTACCGGTTCTCTAGATTTGATCGTAATAGGAAACAAAGGCTCGGGTATCTTTGTACATTGTGGGCCAGAAAAACCCAGATTTTGGGCTCTTACTATCGTACGGTCGGGGCCATGATGTCCCCCAACTGGTGATGTGTGACCAAATTTTAGGACACCTTGAACATCATTTTCCAGAATACAACAACGGATCACCCCATCTGCACTGGATAGGAATAGAAGAGGATCTTCCCAAAAGTACCTCTTAACATCAGAAAAAACCTTTTCCTTTTCTGGAAGGAGAGGTCAGATTGAATGAAACCTATAACTAAAAAATTAGTAATATCTTCATACCATGGTCTTGGTGGCTTGGTGATTGAAAAGACGTACTCATCAGGGAAATCTTCTTTGATCTCTCAGTCTTCAACATTCTCCAAATGAGGCAACTCCAGATTGGAGAGATGATCAGCAACAATGTTCTTTATCCCTTTCTTTTCTTAGATCTCCAGATCAAATTCTGGTTGGAGGATCACCCAACAGATCAATTGGGGCTTCACATCTTTCTTCTTCAGCCGGTACTTTAGTTTTTCTTGGTCTGTATAAAAAATATCTTCAGATAGCACTAAGTAATAACAGAACATGTCAAATGTGAACACTACTGCCATTATCTCATCTTCTGTGGTGGTGTAGTTCATCTATGCCTCGTTGAGAATCTTGCTAGCATAATAGAAAGTTCTAAAAATTTTGTCAAGCCATTGGCCTAGGATTGGTCCCACTGTGTAGTCGCTGGCATCGGACATCACATCAAATTGTTCCTCCCAGTTGGGAGAAATCATTTCTGGAGCTTCCACCTAGAAAGACTTTAGGTTCTCAAAATCTATTCTGCATGCCTTATTCAAAAAAAATGCGGAATCCTTTTTCCCAAGATTGGTGAGGGGCTGGGATATTTTTGAAAAGTCACAGACAAGAAACCGGTAAAAACCAGCATGCCCCAGGAAGCTGCAGAGGGCTTTGACAGAAGTCAGAATAGGAAGTCATGAAATGACCTCTATCATCGCCGGGTCCACCTCTATCCTCTTTGCTAAGATTCTGTGGCCAAGGATGATGCCACATTTCACCATGAAATGACTCTTTTCCTAGTTCAAAACTAGTTTATTATTTTCACATCTTTCTAAAACTCGATCAAGGTTCCGTAAACAAGTGGTTAATGATTTCCCGTAAACAGAAAATGCATCCATGAATACCTCTAGGATCTGTTCCGCCATGTCATGGAAGATATCCATAATATATAACTGGAAGGTGGTAGGGGAATTTCACCTACCAAAAGACATCATTCGGTAAGAAAATATACATTAGGGACCAAAAAATGTGCCCTTATCTTAATCCTCTGGAGCATTGGAAATTTGGTTTTAGCCGGAATAGTAGTCGAGGAAGCAATAAAAGTTGTGCACTAGTAGTCTCTCTTTCATTTTTTCCCTGAAGGGTGGGGAAATGATCCTTCCTCATGTCATCATTTTTCTTCTAAAAGTCCACACAGACTCTGCAGCTCGTGATAGTGCGTGTGGGGATGAGCTCGTTCTTATCATTTGAAATCACAGTGATACCCCCTTTTTGGGTACCACTTATAGGGGACTCACCCACAAACTATCTGAGATGGGATAAATGATGCCTACATCCAATAACTTAATCACCACTTTTTTACAACATTTTTCATGGGGGGATTCAGGCATCGTTGTGGTTGTCGGGATTGATTTGCACCTTCTTCAAGTATCACCTTGTAAGTGAAAATTGTAGCGATTATGCCATTCAAATATGCAGCTGTCCACCCAATAGCATTTTTCCGCTGTTTTAAAACACGCATAAGTGAGTCTTCTTGCTTCTGTGATAGTTCTACACTAAGTATAACAGATAATGTTTTTTGGTCTCCCAAATACCTGTACTTTAGAACAGATAGAAGAGGCTTCGGTTCTAGTTTATGAACCTTTAAAATCAAAGGTACAAGTGGTTCTAAGTTTTCCCTTTCCAAAATATCAAGATCAACTACACATTTCCAATGGTGGCCACCCTAGCCTTTTAGGAATTTCAAATCCTACGGAGATTCTTCAACTAGGATGACTAGATAGATAAAGTTATCTGAGGTAAAAGAACATGCCAGATCATCCCCTTTTTCATTCAAGAGATCATCCATGGTGGTTACTGCATAAAAACCCTCGTGCCCTGACAATGATGCATGCTTGATGGATTTGTGGACATTATAGGATACTATCTCGTCTCCTACCTGGAAAATTATCTCCCCTTAGTACACGTCAATCAGTACCTTACCAGTTTTCCAAGAAAGGTCTTCCCAAAATGAGAGGTGCCTCCTGGGCATCCTCAATATCAAGGATGATAAAATCTATGTGAAGGATCAACCTACCCACCTTGACAAGCTCGTTCTCTAGTATCCCTCTTGGATATATGATGGATTGGATAGCTAGATTAAGGGCAACTCAGGTATGCTTCAAATCATTGAGACCAAGCTTCTTGAAAACTCCAAGGGGTATGAGGTTGACATTGGCCCCTATGTCATATATGGCCTTCCCAAACTCACATTATCCAATAGTGCATGGAATGGTGAAGCTACCTAGATCCGGGAGTTTGGGAGAAATTGTATGATGGACAACTGCAGAACACTCCATGGTTTGGGAAATGGTGCGCATACCCTCCATCTTTCTTTTGTTGGAGAGTATTTACTTCATGAATTTCACATAAGTGGGCATATGCGTTAGTGCCTCTGTAAAAAGAATATTTATGTGCATCTTCTTGAACACATCTATGATTTTCTGAACTAGTGGTCTAGCTTCCTCTGTATCAATATCTTTGGGATGAGTAAGGCATGCTCAAAGGTATTGAAAAAATTCTTTCCATTATCCTTTGAAGCCGCCTTCTATGGAATTTTAGATGAGGAGGGTCTATATCTATTCTTTCTTCATCAACATGAGGTGTGGATGCACCTATCTGTGTTGAATGGTACTTTTGAGGTAACTCTTTTCCACTCCATAGCGTGACGGCATGGGCCTTCTCCCTCAGGTTCTTTTTAGTGATACCTGGTAGTGTACCAGGTTGTGTTCCTGAGAGTTGGTTTTCCAGCTGGCCAATCTAGTTCTCTTGTCCTTGAATTTAATCCTCATGATTTTTTAACCTGGTCTCAGTTGTAGATATAAATTTGATCATGAGTTCGTCTAACCTTTAGGTTTTCTCCTACTGAGGTGGTTGTTGAGCTAATAGACGTGGTGGTTGCCACGTCTACTATGGGTGAGGGTTTTGATACCCTTGCTACTTATAAGAGCCCTATTGGGGTTGTTTTTGACTTGAATACTAGTTCTGATAAGGAGGCTGGTAGTAGCCGGGCGGTCGTTGGGGCGGATGATTCTGCTGTCGTTGGCCTCATCCTATGTTCTATTGATCACACCATGACGGGTTCCGATACTGCGTGGACTGGTTTGTACCTCTGTTTTGGGCAACATAACTCACCTCGCTTGTTGAAGGGCCACTTGCAGAACCCTATAATTCTCCCATGATGTGTTTATCAGTATATTCACTACACGTTGGATGGTTTTCCGCATGTACTTGGGACGTGCCCTTCAGATTGACCAGGTCGATCTTTTTGGATACAACATCCAACTGGGCATGAATAATTTTAGTAGAATCAATGTTATGAATACCTCGTTTCTATGTTCCCCACTCAGAATTCTCCTAGAAGCAGTTGGAAGACAATTTCTCCAGTAGTTTGAAAAGTTTTTCGAGGGATTTCCTCATTATAGTACCTCTAGTAGCAGAATCCACCATGAACATTGTATTCATTGTTAGTCCTCCATATTTGGTTTGGACATACATCCAATGTTGGAGTCCATGGTGTGGGAATTTGGACAACATCTCCTTGAAGTTCTCTCATTATGTGTAAAATGACTCTGAGTCATTCTGCTAGATGTTGTGGATTTCATTCCGCATAGTCACCATATTTGAGGGTGGGAAGAATTTACACAAGAACGCCTGGGTGCGCTCCTCCTAGGTGAGGATGAATCGTTGCATCAATCCTTTGATCATGTATTTCACTTTATCCCTTAGATAGAAGGGGAAGAGGCAAAGACAAATGGAATCTATGGACACTCTAACATAGTGGAACATTTCGCAGACCCCCAAAAAATTGGAGAGATGGGCATTGGGTTCCTCGCTGGGTAGGCCACCGAAATGAACAGTGTTTTTCATCAATTGCATGATATAAGGCTTTATCATGAAGTGTTGGATGTTCATAGGTGGATAGAAAAATACTCATGTCAGCTCCGTAGATAAATGGAAGGACTTATTCTTGGATAGTATGGCATGTAGGTGGCTGCTGAAGGAGTGGAGTCGGCATATATTGTTGTTCTTGAGGGGAGAAGTACAACCCGGACCTGGATGTAAAAAAGGAATCTGCTCTGGTTGGTATTGTTAGAGCTACTGCGGGCCATACCCTGGAGCATGTAGAGCTTTCTGGTTCCAGTTTTCATCCGGTCCTGATGGCTATCCAGCTCCTTGGAAAATAGCTGGATTTCTTTCCTCGTTCTGCACCACAAGATTGTTCTGATTGTGCTCGGTCATGAGTGCTCGTTGGCACCTCAAAAGTGTTTGATCAATATTTGGGTCAATTTGGAAAACCCCCGACGACTCAAAATTCTTTGAGTGTGTGAGGTAGCCACTCATACACCTAACGACCTGCACAATACAATACACACCAAGCGTAAATGAGGAAAAGAAAATATAAACAGAAATGTTCTTAGAAAAGAGACTTTTGGGAATTTATGTTTTTTATTTTATAGAAAATTTGATACAAATGTAATTAAAACATGAACAAAATTAACTTTTTTTTTCCTCAGCAAAGATGCAAAAATTTGGCGAGTCGTTTCACCAAAGGTATGTTATTGGTGTCCAAAATTATTTTTACCCTAACGAGTATAGTACCTGTAAGGGGTCGATCTAGAGGTAAAAAGTTGTTATTTTTTTATTATTAGACTATTTTGTATTTTTTTAATGAATATTACTGTATTTAAAGTCGATTTTTGATGTTTCGATAAAAAAATAATTTTTTTATGTATCATTAATAAATTAATTAAAGAATAGAAGAAAATACGGGAAAATTGAATTTGATGCAAATTAGGAGAGAAATGCGTTGGGGTTGTGGATTCATAAGAGGTTGTTTATTAAATAAAATCCTTTATGATGTTGTGTTGTTCATGATAACCCAACATTCTGGGATCAATTTGTATCAATGTTTCATTATTCTGGTAAACTTATATTTATAAATGAGGAAACTAACTCCTTGGTTAGGTAGTTATTTTTTAACAGTTCTTTATTGGGGTTAGTCAATTTTGAGTCAAAAAATACATACAATGATCATGAAGGTATTCATTGTTAATCTTATTTTAAATCCCTGAAAATTATGCCCTTGGTTTGGATCAGAATTTTCAGTGATAAGATGAAGAGATTTAAGAAGAATAATAAAAAGTTAAAACAATAAACATATTCATAGAAAATAATCTATTATACAACCCTTACATCTCCCACAACCCCAACATACTGGGTATTTAGTTACACATAGTGGTAATGATAAGAACAAAACCAGTAATACCTGATGTGATCATTTCATGAAACTTCACAGAGCGAGTGACACTTGGGTAGAACTGTAGAATGGTGACGTAGAAGGATGGTGGAAGAATGGTTGGGGAGTTTCCTTCCTTTGGACCATCAAACCTTTATTTCCAACACTTCTCTCCCTTTTTCCTTCAGAGTCCAAGGCCTCTATTTATAGAAAATAGAACTACATAGCCTGTGGAAGATGTATACAACATTTACTTTTGTCAATGCGCTTTGGTCCTTGTTTTCTCCACTAGTAGGTGACCTAACACACCATCATTGTAATAAAATATGGTTCCTCTTGGTTGGTAGATATACACGGCATGTAGCACCTCTATACATGGAAAGTAATCTCATTTTTCGGCCACCAACTGCTTCTAGAATGATATACACAATGTGTATAGGTTGAACACGGCATATCCCTGTCAGCCGGCCAAATGGGCATATAGACTTCCTCTCATCCGCCAACTACTTATAGAAGGGTATACACGAAGTGTATAGTGTAAACATGACATGTACCATATTTGTTTACTTGGTAATGTACTTGTCTTAGTCAATCTGTGTCTGAGTCTGGATGTAGATGATGTGTTTATATGTACACGTTGTGTAGTTTTTTAATTTTTCTCAGTTCTCCCCTATTTTCTGTATTTGGCCATAAATCTCTTGAAAATTAACAAGATCACAAAAATCAATGTATTTTCCAATAATCATTAAATAATTGTTGATAACATGTTCTTATTTTCAAAATATTATGTGAAAATGTATACACAAATCGAGTGTATCACCCATATATTTTGTGGGCATTCTTGTGATAGATTTAATAATGTTTTGGATAATTTTATTATCATTTGTGGAAGAATTATAGTACTATTAATGTTATTGTAGGAGGCTCTATGAGAGGTTCATACATATTTCATTCATGTACGTCTACATGTGCGGATGATGTACCAGGACCTCTGATGTTACATTTTTTGGCCATGGATGAAAAAGAGAGTTCCATAGTTTTTGTCTCCATAACATAATTGTCAGCACGCGGTGGCAGAGAACTAGGTTCCAGTACATTTAGCTCAAACCACATAGGTGATATAGTAGAATTAGGATGAAATATCAATGTTCTCCATAATGGGCTTACCACATATGTCTTGGGGACACATTTCCATCTAGGTGATCATAGAATAACTCCCCATGATGGCCCATTTACTAGATATTTGAGGTAATATTTCCATAGAGGTATTAGGAATAATCTATTAATAAGAGCTTACCTAAATCCATAGAGTTCCATTAATGAATTTTTTTGATCATGTTGATTTCCTCAAATATCAGTCATTGAATCATGGAAGGCATTTCATGAGGATTTTGGGACTCAGCTACATTTGAGCACAAAGTTTCACCCCCAAACTAATAGCTCAACTGAGTAATCCATATTGGTTATGGAGGAACTTCTATGGGATTACATGCTAGACATTATCATTTGTTGGGAGGATCTAATACCATTGGTGGAGTATTTATATAATAACTGCTACAATTCCACCATTATTATGGATACATTTAAGGACATTTACACTAGACCATGTAAGTCACCACTATGTTGGTTTGACTGAGGAGAGTAAGTACTTATTGGCCTAGAGTTGGTCTGGTCCACTGCTGAGAAGGTATTGACCATCCATGAGTGGATGAAGATTACACAAATCCATCATAAGTCCTATAAAAATTTACAACATATCCCTTTAGAGTTCTATTTGGGAGACCTTGTTTTCTTATGGGTTTTACCTCGACATGGACTATATTGATTTGGTCAGGTAAAAAACAAATAATTGAAAGTCATTGGTAATTTCCTGATACTATATCGAATTGGTGAGGTGGAACATAATTTTTCTCTACAACTAGAGTTATACTGAGTACATGATGTATTCCACATGTCATAGCTAAGGAGGTACAGGAATGATCTATCTCATTTTATGGACTACTGTCAGATAGAGATCAAATATTCAACTATGTTTTCTGAGCACCTAGTGATGATTGGGGATATGATGTTTATGATCCATCACGACAGATTATTTCCCATAGTACTTATCAGGTGGGATAACATCAAAACTTCAAGAGAGAACATAGTAGTGGGAGAATCAGATGCGAGATCTGTACCCACATATATTTTTGTATCTTTTATTTTGGATTTATGTGAAATAATTTCCCATGGTGTGGAGAATTTAACAACTCATATATTTCTGTGAATTTAATTATAATATTTTTTTATCAACTTATTTCCCTATGTGATGAGGCATAATTATATTTATTATCTAATTTTTCATTGATTTTTCTGAAATAAATTAAATATATTAATATAAAACATGTATAATTTTTTTCAAAATGATTGGTAAATCGTAAATGGAGTCATAGATTAGAAATATTATACCACTATTGAGTTTATATTGTGGGTTTTAACCTATGTGTTATTATCATTGAATTATGTTAGATGTTCAGGATATATAATATCATGGGTGAATTAGTAAAATAAATCAACTTAATTTTTTATTTTTTATCAATATATGGTTTTGTAATTTATTTCCCTATAAAGAAATCTTTAAAAATTAATAAAAGTCTTATCCACAAAAATACGGAGATTTTTTAGAGTGATTTAGAGATGTTTCCATTAGCGAGTGATTGCTGGATCATTTATCATCGATTGATGTGAAATGGAACCCTTGGATATCACCACTGATAATGATATAGAATATTTCCCCACTATAAATTGATCCCAATAATGGTAGGATATTTATTTATTTTTATTTTGCCTCATTTATTTATTCCTATTATGAAAAGATCATTATTCAACTGATGGATTGATTCACAGATAGATGATGTTGTAGTTATGGGATTATTTTCCTACTATTTTGGAGGAATTGTATATTTAATCTGAATATTTTCTCAATATAAAAAAAATATATTGAGGAAGAATTAATACAGCTAAAAGGGTATCCTATTTTTTTCCTTTTATTTTTTTCATTAATATATATTCATCGTAGGAAATTCCTTTGGGCCACAATTTGAAAAATAATGGATAAACAATAATTAAAAAATGTTTCATTGTTCAACATATTTTTATCACATATATATAGTAATGAATAAATTATGGTGTCAAGATATAAAAATGGCGATGATTTTTCATGATTTTTCCAAATTTATCATTCATCCCATTTCAATTGCATGTCTACAGACAACACATACGAGTATTTACTGAGCAGTTTCAAAGGATGTATTCTGGAAGGCTGTGATAGTGAGGCTAGACTAGAATTGATACACACCCTATGTAATGAGTTTCAACTACATTAGAGGCTAGAGGAATTTACTGAGGTTCTTGAAGAAGGACATTGGGTTTTTAGAAATAACAAAATTAATGGAATGTAATTAATGAGCACATACCATGTGTGGGGCCCTGTATGTGGTTCTAGGATTTCTTGTAGAGTTATGTATAACATTGTTTCAACCCCCTATAACATTATGTGTGAATCTACTTGATAAACCATCGTGCACCTAAGAAGATATATGGAAATATGTTTGGATATCCAGATATTGAAATTCTAATCTGTACAAGGGCATGGTCAGATGTTCATGAGCTATAATATATCATGTAATCTGGCTCGAACATAGAATTGGGAATTTTCTATGATATATAGGATAATATAGTTCTCTATAAAACCATAATTTTATACTAATACATAACCTATAATCCTCCAAATATGGTTTGGATTACATTTCTTCTTAATCATCAAGATGTTTCATTAGGGTGTTTTCCCTTGATCCATTCCATGAGGGTTTGTATTGAATCCCATATTATAAGTAGAACAGTGATACTTTTATAGGTACTTACATTTGGGATAGAGTTATTGAAATACTTTTTTGAGGCCCAGAGTGAGATACTCTGTCATCATCTTTTTCATAGGTGGATTTATTTTTGTTTTAATGACCAACACAATGCTAGAATTGATCCTTAACATAGATTTTTATTCCATATTGTGCTGTTGAAATACATCATGTACTTAGGTGTGATCCTATTTTTTATATTTTTTTCTATAGAATTCTATTTTTTTAAATTGTGAGACCCAAAAATATTGATATCTTAGTTGGATGAAAATATTGTTGATTTCCTCATGTTGTGTGTTCTCTGGGGTGAGTGCTAAGTTGAACATTGAAGAAATGTTCCTATAATATCATAATATAGTTTTTGGTTACCCATAAACCCCTATTTTCATCATTATTTGGTGGTGTTGCATTTTTTGATTCATTAGGTGAAAAAAATTGGAAATTTTGAATGGATCTTGGGGTGTGCATGGTTAGTGAATAGTTTTCCCAAACCATGAAAACCACTAGTGAAAACTGTGAGGAGGAAGACAGAGAGGGTATGAATAGCTTTTTCATGGTTTGTAAAATAGAATTCCCTCCAAGGATAAATCATGCAACCTAGCCAGTAGGGGTTCATAGTTATGATGCACAGTTTGTCTAACCAAGTGGCCCTACCCATCTAACCATACGTACAAGATATTATTCATTTAAAATTTAATTTTAAAATCCCAAAATGCTCAGTTTTTGTTCTAGAGGGGAATTCACTTCCCTGATAGGATTTATACTTCCTTAGAATCTAAAAAGTGGTGATTATGGCCCCTCAACACTCTTCCATTAGTGAATCGATGTTAGGAAAACATTACAAAATCTCTTCCTGGTAAGGTTTTATATCTCGTTTTCTATCCCCTGCTCAATCCTTTTATACTCTTTAGTATTTGAATGATATTTTTGTTATAACGGTGATATAATCTCCATTTTTTTAGATATTTAATCAAGGTTTTATTCTCTGATCTCTTTTGCTGATGTTCTTCATTGGAGTTTTCCATTATTGGTGTTGTGTGCCTGTTCTTGTGATATCTGTTATGTGATTCAATTTTGGATGGGATAAATAATATATACTATAAATTATTTATTTATTTATTTTCATTCAATTAATCATTAAACACCAAATTTTATGTGGAATGGTGTTTTAAATTTATTTATCATTATTTTTGGTAAAACAACCTAATTACAGTAAATTGGGGTGTCATTTGGATTTGATGAAATTTATGTAGAATTCTGCAATTTCAATAATGGATTTTAACTAGTCAAATTTATTTAGAAAAAATTCATTTGAAATTTTATTTTTTTAAAAAATCATTAATATGGGGTTTATCGAAACCTATTGATTTTAACACTCAAATAGGAATGATTTGATTAACAACCCATGTATTGGTTTCTAAAGAGAAATTAGAATATAGGAAATGGAAAATTTTTCTATATTTAATTTTAATAGTTTTGATATAAAATTCCAACTATTTTCCATTCGTATAGAAAATGAAATAAAAGGTGGTTACTGACTTATTGAGGTATAAATATGTTAACACTTTATAACTGAATAAAATCTTAGTTTAGTATATCAAATCACCCATGGAATGGTGATTAGAACTATTTAAAAAGTTTCATTAGGATGTGTTTATACACATATTTCCATGATTTATCTTCGAGTGTATGAGGATCTAGTGGCCTGGAACAGTCATACCTCTTGGAAGATGAACATGTTTCTCTCTTTTGAATGTTTTGATACATATTTAATTTTTCCATTACCATTTTCCAAATTTATTGATATTTTATTTAAATATATTTATATAAAATGATTGTTTAATCGGTTGTTTATAAAAATTTCAATCATTAAAATTTAAACAATGATTTTTTTAAAATATGAAATTTAGAATTCCATGCCAATTGATATAAAATTAAAAACTGTGTTTGTTTCATTAATTTTTTAGTATTATTACTGAATCCATAGTGAGGATATACTAGACATTTATCTCACAACCTATATGTTCCTTTGGGTGTTTAAGATTATCTTCATATAGTTTCAAGAAAGGGATAATCTCTACTTGTAGTTGGTTCTGGTTATTGATCATCAATAATGGAAATTTATTTCCTATGAGACACAGTATATCAATCATGTATTCTGGTACATTGATATGTAAATTAGGATATTAATACATATATGACCTTTGGTACATTTCTCCCCATGTAATTTTACATGAATCCATACCGACTTGTATCTCTTTCTTCCATTGTGTTTGTGCATAATTCATTCCCACATTCCAATTATATGATTCCAGATTCCTGTCTCCAATATGTAGGAACCAAGAAAAATCATTAGGTCGGGTCCTAAAAATCTTGATTATATGGTAGCCATGGTATCTCAACATATTCATGAAATAGTGGTATCATAGGTGCAGGTTAAGAATTATACCTTGAATCACTATCCAATTAAAGTGACCATATCATGAAATATGAGGTAGTTTCAATTTGGTATCTAGCCAACTCTCACTACAATTGTCCATAATTTACATTGGCAGTTTGGAGAAATAAATCATTAGGATTATTTATTTTATTTTCCTTAATTTTGATTTTGATAGGGTGAAATAAAAATATACTATTTTTATCAGTTGGGATTAACATCTCTTTTTTCTTTCTTTGAGTCATAATATGATATTTTTTCTGTTTCCTGATGATTTTTTAGCATCCCTCATCCAAGAAGGAATTCAAATTAGATTTAGGAGGAAGATTAAAATGATACTAATTGAGATAATCCTCATATACATGAATACCTTTGAGTATATCATGCATTCTATCTAAGCTCCGAGACATGAACCTTCATCAGTTCCCATTCATGTTGTAGCAATAGAACTTCATAGGGATGTTTTCAGCTATTGTGATCAAGATTTCCTTCTCTATAAGTCATTTGTATTCTAGATATAAAATTATACTCAAGAGTCTGAGTAATTGTTGATAATAATTTAGAAAAATTTTGGGTTCGTGGAGTCACTTGATAAAATAAATATCTTGTTTCTCATCTGGGTGTTGTAGGGACCATGAAGGAGATGGTGGGACACTATGGTGACGAAAAGATTCATGAGGGCATAGTGTGGAATGTATTGAAATATAATTTCACTATATATTCCAATGTATTTTCAATAGTATTTTCCTTGATAATTTAGTTTTCATACTCAATAAAGGTGACAAGATTGTGACCGAGTATGAAAACCTCATTACACAGATTATAATGTTTTCACCTAATATTGTATTGAGAAAGTTGGTAATGAATAAATAGCTGAAGATGGGAAATTGATCTGATATTCATTCTCAGGTTTTCATACTGAGGCTACTGACCTATTATGATGTTATATAAATATCATTGTTGTTTTAAATTTACTTTGATAGAACGTTATGTTTGATGTGTTCCCTTTTTCTCCTAGTAGAAATTTTATGAGTTCCATCAATGGAAAGAGGAAAAATGATTATTTTCAAATTGGTTTTCAGCAACATAGTTTTTATATAACTCTTGTATATCCTAGAGTTAGCCCATTTATTTTCTACCAGTGTGGAAATCATGGTAATTCTATATATTTTTGCAGTACGGCATGAATGATATGTGGTTCATGTGGAAGTATAGGTCAATTGTAAGTGTTTTTAATGGGAATTTATACTCCACATAGTAGAATGAGGTCGTCAGTTGCTATTAAAACTATGGTGAAATTAGATTCTTAATGTACATAGGTTTTTAATCCACATGAACAAGGAATAATGCTTCTTGACATCATGGAAATGTCTCTAAAGGAATCGATAGTGACTGTGAAAGTTACCATCTCTATAGATTCATTATTATTGATTTTAGTTTTTGATTTTGGGGTATCTCATTCATTAATTTAATCTGAGTTTTGAATTTACTTAATATTCCTATGGAAATTTTAATTTATTATATATATTACTATAACCCTTGGAATGAAGAGACATTAAAGTCTTTGTACACATGTTTTTGTTTCCATGTTATCTTATTTTTAGATTGCATGGGACACACTCATTATAAACAAAAAACCTCTTCACATCATCTTTGGGATGGATTGAATAATTCCCAATAAAGCTTATATTAATTGTTATATTGGACAGGTCTCATTCATAACACCATATGGGGTGTTCCATATCATTCAAGGAGACTGGAACCTGAGGTTGAGTAGTTTTTGTCCCTTTTATCTAGAATAGGGTAATGTGATATTATGATTCTATTTTGAGATGGAGAATGAATCCTTGAGTGGTGATCCTCCTTCTATCATTTCTAATTTTCTTATCATTTTTTTGTCTAACATATCATATTTTCCATTAAAAATATAGGTATAGTACTTTTTTGATTTAGTACATACTACTCTACCATTTTTCCCCCTTAACATGTGATCTCAGATAAAATGAATGAATTAAAGTCTCAACTACATAATCCTTTAGAAAATGTATTTATATGATTGATTATGTCACTATGGGTTATGCTACATCTCTCTACGATGAAATATTATAGGAACCTTTACCTTTTTTATGATTACCATAAATTAAATTGAGTTATAATAAATAAAAATTATATGTTACCATATATTGATGATCATTCTGACCAATTGAGATGGGTGAATGTTTTATTGAATACTGATACTCAATCTGGTTACCATCAGTTTAGAATAAAAGATTCTGATGTTCAGAAAACTGCCTTTTGGAGAAAGTGTGCCTATTATGAGTACCTTTTCCTTCCATTTCGTCTATCCAATTACCCTATTCTATTTATGTTTTTAATTAACAATATAATCCATGAGTATCTTCTTTCTATTCTGGTGGACTTTCTAGATTAATTACTTTTCTACTCTATGTCTTTGAAGGATCATGTTCTTCATTTGAGATTAGTTTTGAAGATGTTCATAAATCACTAACATTATCCCAATATATCGAAATGTAAATTAATTATTCGGGATGTGAAGTTCAGGGGATATGTGGTCTCAGAACATGGAATTGTAGTCGTTCTTGATAATGTTAATGATGTTATGATTTGGTATCAACTGTGAAATTTATTAAGGATTCATATCTTCTATATTATAGCAAGATATTATCACTTGTTTGTAGAGGATTTAAAATTATTGGCTTATTTGATAACTACTCTAACTCAAAAGGGATAAATCTCTGAACGGGATGAAAAATTATAGAATTAAATTATTGAGATGAATATTATTTTGACTAATTCAATAGTATTTTCTTTTTTAGAGGTTGGGGTAGTTCTATGTGGTATTATGTGATGAATGAGGTTTGTGTTTGGGAAGCATTCTTCTATACCATGATCATTTAATTTTATATGGATCTAATTAATTAGAACACATGAGATGAATAATATAACCCATGACCTTGAGAATTTATATGTGATGCACATGCTTATGAGTTGGTGGAAATACATTTATGGGGAAAGGTTTACCAAGTATTCAGACAACAAGTTCTATAACTATATCTTTTCAATAAATATTTTAATCTCTGCTAGGGGTGTTGGGTGAAATACCTATAATCATTTGATATTGATATCCCCTATATCCTTGGGAAATTTAATTTCATCATAGATTCCTTATGCATGAAATATCTAACCCAAAATGTTAAAAAATAATTAGAATAGTGGAACAACTTAGCACTATTTACGTTGATTCAAATTAGAGTCTAAGAGTCATAGGTCGAGGTCTCTGCAGAAAGTGATCCTTTGAAATCCTTTCTTATCACAATGATTCCTCAGGAAAAGTAGATTGACGATGAGTTAAAAATCCTTAGAGACTCACTTTTTGGTTTGGAGACCGTTATATACTAGTCATTATATATAGATGGAATTATGTTCTATCAGAGTCATTTTTTTGTACCACTATCGGTTAGGAAATCAATGATTTTATATTTACATAATTCATAGTGGGATGTTTATCAAGGAACCATGATACATTTTAATGACCATAGGATAATTTAATGGAGGGTTTTTATGAGATATATAATGGTTTCTTTTTTATCTCATTCTAATATATATCAATAGTTCAAGAATGAGAACCATATACCTTAAGGTTTTCTTCAGCCACATCTAGTGTTATCTTAAATGTGGGATCATATCTATATGGAAAATGTTTGTGGTTTGAAAAATTCTCAAATAAAGAATAATTTGATATGGGGGGTGGTCAATAGTTTTACCAAATAAGCTCACATTATACCCATTCAATATACAACCAAATTTGAGGAGTTGGTAAATCCCATTGTGAAGTAGATTACTCTTTTCATTGGAGTTTCATATGGTGTATTCTATGATTGAGTCCCCAATTTTGCTTATTTATTTTGGAGTGGATTTCTACATGTTATAATATCATAGGTATGTTTTATTATGGAATATAATCCTCATTCAAATGGCCAGATAGGTAGAGAAATAATGATTCATGAAGATATTCTATGTGCCTACATTCTGGACTTTGGTGGGTCTTGAAATGAAAATCGAGTATATTTTTAATTTTAATGTAATAATATTTATCATTACGAGATCATAATGGATCCTTTTGAGGCCTTGTATGGTTAGTATTGTAAATTCATATTGTGTTGGACGACGATCGATGAAAGTTCCTTGGTTGGACCAAGCATTGTTCAAGAAACAATAGTAGAGTTTCTGTCAATTGTACAATGAATTTTTATAGAAGAGAGCCATTATAATATACATTTTGATCTCCAATATATAACATTTTATCTTTAACTTGGTTACTAGGCGTTCTTGAGTGTTTCAGACAGTTTTTGAAAATCAATGACTTCAAAAGCAAGGTAAAATTACTCATAAATTTTTGGGACCATTTAAAGTTACGAAGAATATGGGAAATATTTCATACTATTTAAAAATTAATCAAAATATATCCTCAATAAATAACATGTTCTATGTATCATATGTACAAAATTATCTGTCGGATGCATCCCAAGTTTTGATATGGATTGATCGGGAGGTTGAATCTGATCTACTTGTAGCTATACACCTAGTTATAGTAGTTTATTCTAGAACCAGGTTACATCATTGGGGGAAATACATTTGTTTCGAGTGTTGTGGAAGACTATTTCTAATTATAATGAGACAAGAGAGAGGGAGGAACTAATGAGAGAGTAATGGTCTTATCATTTTGAAATGGAATATTCTAAATAGGATTTGTTATGACATAATGCTGATTTGGTTTGGAGTTTATAACATCCTATTACATTATTTATGTACTCCTAAAATAATATTTTGATTATTCCATGGATGTTTTTTTGTTTATGGGTGCTTCAAGAGATATTTTTTGGATATTTGGAAGGGATATTGGAATGTACATGGTTGGTGCACGGTTTACCCAAATTGTGTGCCCTACTTATGAAAAACATATATAGAAATATAGTGAGGTTTAACATTATTTGAATAGTGTTTGAAAACCCATGTCCCCTCCAATTAGAAACTATAAAACCCATCATTAGTTTCACATGGTTTGGGCACATTTTATGTTTAACCATGTAGGCCTTCCTAGCTAAACTTGAATATTACATTTAATTAATAAAAGAATTAATTTTGAAACCCTAAAACCCTTAGTTTAGGTTCCCTATGTTCCATTACAATCCTAATGTGTTTTTTATCCCTGGAATCTCTCAATAGGCGATGTTTCCCCTATTACACCCTTCCAAAATAGAATAAAATCGTGGAAAACAACAGTCGATCTTCTATCAGTATGGCTTCTTACCATATTCTCCAAATACCTCATTATCCTTCCCTCCCACATAGTATTTGATATATATCCATGTTTTTAGGAGGATATAATCCCAATTTTTTCAATTTTGAATGAAGTATTCATACACATATCTCATTTACAGATGTCCTATATTTGAGTTTCCCATTGAAGGTGTTGTGTTCGTGATCCCATGAAATCTATTTGGTATTTCATTTATGATTGGACAATTAATCTATTTTATTATTTGTTATTTTTTTAGATTCATTCAATAAAATTGTGATAAACATATTTTGAGTGGATTTGGGGTTCAAATTTATTTTTTATTAAATTGGGGGAAAACTAACCAATTCCCATGAATTGGGGTATGATTTGGATTTGTTGAAATTAATGGATTATTGTGAAATTTACATCATGTGATTTAATTTGTGAAATTTATTTAGAATGTAATTATTGGAAATTTTAGTTTAGAAAAATGGATTATAAATGGTTTGGTAGAAACTGAGTGGTTTTTTCTTGGATGGAGATGCGATTTTTTTTAAAAACATATATATTGTTTTTTAGAGAGAAAATGTCATCATGAAAAAAATAGGATGATTATATTTTGAAAAAAAATTAAATTACATTTCCATTATTTTATGTTGTTAGAAAACATGAATCCCTATCTGGTTAGTGAGTTATTGGGATAAAACACATTTGATTCTTTATAACCTAATCAAATCATAGTGCAGCAGATCATATCCTCAATGGGATAGGTGTGAGTCCTTGACCAATGTCGATGCGATATGCATATGCACATATTTCCAGGATTCGCCTTCAAGTGTTCAAGGATCCCATATCCTAGAAGTACCGTACAACATATTATATGACCATGTAGGTCCCTTAGTTTTTTTATGCATACTCCATTTTTTATACTATTTTTCACCTTCCATATGAATTTATACAAACTATTTTATAAAAATTTATTATCTAATAGAATATTATAAATGATTCCATCAGAGAAATATAAATAAATATTTTTTTAATATACATTTTGTAATTCCATTCTTGTTTATTTAAAATTAAAGTAATTGATTTGTTAATTAATTGTGAACTCTTATTATGGAAACCTTCGTGAGACACTATATTGATTATAGATCATTCCCTACCTATGATTTTGGGTTCTTGTATAGGATCTTATTCTAGGTTTGATTAATGGGAATGAACCAAAAATATGTGATTTTTTTTATTCGTCCTTGGGCATGGAGTGTTTTTTCTATTGGGAATTGGGTCACCACACATACTTTTATGTAAATTGAGATATACCAGGGGTTGTGTATAAATGATTGAATTCTACTAAGGTGCTCCTTATAATGTTTTTTGAATGCATAATGTCTTCTATCACTTACTTCTATTGTGTTTCTATAAAATTCATTCCAATGTTAACATTGTATGATTCCAGGTGCATTCCTTCAACATCTATATATTGGGAACACCCTATAGTCCTTGTTAGTGTTTGTTCATTTATCATCATAATAGGGTATAAATGTTGGTTCGTTACAATTACTATGCTGGTATTATAGGTGTGACTATGCCTTGAGAAGGTTTATCTTTTTTGAGTATATATGGATATTCATGTTAAATGTGATATAATAATATATATGTGATGATATGAATACTATTATTTGTGTTATATTCTTAGTGATTTTTGGGTGTCCTACATTTTATTATTATACTCACCCTTTGATGGTTTTGTCCCTCGTATTTTATTTTTTATACAGTTGATGAATATTTTAAAAGAGTCCTATAGGGACAAGGACCAAGTGGGGCTTAGTGGGCCCAGCATACCGAGGTATGTCCATTTGGATAAATTCATAGATTTAACCATATATAATTATATATTGGAATTGTTTTTTAGGTTCTTTTTGGGTTCTTGTATTGTTTCCTTAATCCTTATACTATTTATTTTTGTTAATCTAATGATGTGATTTTTGATTTATTGATGCATGGCAATTAGTTTTTTTGACATTTAAGAATATTATGGGATTGGGTATTTTTGAATTATTACAAGTACATTTGGCTAAGGCCTCTAATGTGTGTGATATACATAATTGATGCTGGTCTCAATCCCATAGCCTAATTAAGCTGGGATTAGGTTGGTCACGCCCTGATACCTTTTTGGATGGGTCTTGAAAATGCACCTGTCAAGAATATTATTTTTATATCTACCAATGCACCTTTGTGTAACAATTTTTGGAAATGGAATTATCATTTATTAATATTGATTCTATTAGTATATTTCACATCATGTTACAACTCATATATATATATGAAAAATATTTATTTATTACTAATGGAATTTGAGAAATTGGACTTGCCTCATTATTTATTAAAAATTCACAAATCCATGGTGATATTTTCTCAACCATTGAATCATAAATTTATTTTTTCAAGATTCTCCAGTCAATGTTTAATTTTATCTTATAGTAAATTAAAATTTTAATTTAATCAATACACCACCACTAAAATAGTATAGTTTATTGTTTGTATTGGCTAAACATCACAAAATAACATTATATAAACTTAAAACAAACACCAATAATATTCTTTACTCATCAAACAAACTCAAATAAGATTCAAACTCTATAATAATCGATGAATATGAAATTAACATAACACTAATAATAGTTCTAAAATTTTTCATCATTCACAATTTGGGTTCATAAATTACAAACTTCATTATTAAATTATCCTAATAGTAATGATTGGATAAGAATAATAATGTATTAAATTTAAAAAACACCACTATTAAAATAATTAGTGGACTAAATATTCACCCACACTAAAATAATTTCCATAGTCGATCATCTTAGTTGGATAAGAGATATATATAATATTATTGCACTTTTTATATATCATATTAATTTCATAGTTAGGAGAGACCAATATTAGATTATATTTTTTTCCTTCACATTATTTATCTCTTGATAATTTAGTCCCATGATAAATTCAAATCATCGTGATTGTGTTTATCAGGGAAACATTAGATTTTATCCACTAGTGGAGTGTCTATAAAAACATGATCGCATAAATCCATAAATATCACCATATCACCAAATGTTTCTCTTAATGGTTACCCTTTTTCTAGATGACCATATAATATTACCTTATAGTGTCACCTATCAAATTTAAAAAATAATCTAATGGGCCAAAATGATTTCTTTAATTTATATTTTCTTAAGTCACATACACTCTATTAATATATCACATGGATCAACCCTTCTAAAATAACTCCATGAAAAGTATGATTAGTAATATATTTCATATTAGTTATTATTCTATAAATGAAATAATTTTATTACTAACATGATTAGTAATAATTATTCATTTAATTATTTATTTTATATGTGTGTTACCACATATTAAGAATATTTTTCTTTTTTCGACCCTACACCTTAAAACAATGAACTGTCACCTAACATTTTGTAGGTTATATTCTCTAATAAAATTTTTAATTATCCCATATCTCGTGCTATGAATGTATGATTAATAAAAATTTCCCTCTCATAAAAAATTTGTTTATCTTCCTTCAGTGACCATAATTTTTAACAATATAAGTTCACTTATATGAATAATGATTTTATCCACCATCTTATCCTTATTGTTTTATGATGGCTATTCCACACTCAACCAACCCATTATAGAAATTACTAAGAGGTATCCATCATAAAATAACACCATGAAACACACATAGTTATAGATTTCATATATAATATGATCCCGAAAAGAAGTGTTCCCCTTTTTTAATAAGTAATAATTATTAGTTTTTAAATTATTCCTTTTCTTGTGTTTTTATAATGTTGTTGTGATCAATATGATTAGTTTCAACCTTATTGGTTTAGTTATAAATTAGAAATAATAAACCATCATGAATGAAATCTAAATATCCCAAGACAATTGTGTCTTCTCCTACTTATACATGATATATTAGAGTCATAAAAATATATAATTTTATATTTGGTATTTAGTCATATTAAAAATATATGCATTTATCAACATAGTTTACATATTGTTGATAGATATTCATAGTGATATAAATATATTTTCTTTTATGTAAACAAATTTATCAATAAATACTAAAATTAATTAATAAATTATTTTCTTCCATGGTGATAGTGTGGTTCACAAGTGTAATTAGATGGGAGTTAAAAAATTCACTAAATGAAAGGGAATGATTAGTATATGAGAATAAATAAGAGGATCTTCATTCAGATTTAACACATTTGATGTTCACCTATATAGAAGTAAAAAATAGTTTAATGGGATATTTGAAAATATCCATCCTTACATTTTTATAACAATTGATCATGAAACTATTAAGAGAATCACATTTAACTACCTAAATATTTAATTTTGAATTAATATAAAGGAAACCCAAATGAGAATTATAGTATCTATAAGGGTTTTTAACTCTATACTCTTTAATTGTTGAGTTTTTATTCCAAAATATTATACTAATACTATTTTTCTATAACAAGTAGCATCGTGGTTTTTTGAGAACATTAATACATTATTTTCTAATATCATCAGTGTAGAATTAAATCACAACAGTTTCCTCACTTCTCAAATTATTGTTCTCCATAATATTATTTATATAAATTGAGCAATTTAATTAAACATACACTTTATAGAATTCTTCATTTAATCAATTGTACAGATCCTCATGTGAGTATGTGAGCTTCAAATTTCACTACTTCACACATATTCACAACATACTCATGAAAATTTTAAATATATAATAATTACAAAATAAGATAAAATAACATATGTAACGTTAATAGTATATTAAAAAGGGAAAATTTATTCCAAGACACTAATAAAAATATTATGCAAAACATAATGAGAATTATAGTAATAGAATATATTAACATCAATGAAAAATAATCCATTATACCACTCTCAAATATCCTAGATATCTTCCCTAACTAAATGAATAATTTTCCATATTTATCTCACACTTAAAAATATCCTCTTCTCTGTATTGATCATATTATATATTGTATTACATTAATAATTAATTGATATTATATCTTTATTCCTTAGATTATTATTCTTCTCTAAATTAGAAGCTCATTCTATCTTTCTACCATGCGGTCATATATGACTCAAACAACACATAAAATTTATGAGAGATATTTCATAATAGATAGTGTAATTTTTAACTAATTATGTTCAACACCATCATCTATGGTCTCGTTACTCTCCCTGTATCCATGGATTTTATAGACAAGGTTGTTTTTTTCTGAATTTATGATAATTTTGTAAATTTATAGAGATAAATTTTATTCACCAATGACTTTGTATACATGCATTATGGAAAGTGATTCTTATCAATATATGAAGGGATTCATCCTCTTCTATAGATTAGTTTCATCATCAAAAATATTATTCTCTATTATATAATGTTCAATAATGACTCAAAATATTTTTAAAGAATCTTATTGATATTTAAGTAATTTAAAAGGTATCATAGACTACGTTCGATGTAAATTTTTTCCTCAACCCTAAAAATTACCTACATTATGTAGCTTTATTAGTGATTGGATTTATCATGTGATAGTGTTGTCATAAGAATGTGTTTTAAATTAGATATTTATTATACTCTTTTTATTTGAATTTTTTAAGGAGGATACATGTGGTTACATTATATCCTCCAAAGATATTTCATTATGGAAATCAATGTTACACAATTTTGACTTATTAAAAATATAAGTGCATGTGAGAGAATTAATATCATGTGATGTATTTCAATGTTATATTATCAGTAGAATAGAATATATGTTATCTTTATTTCACCCGGTTGATATATAATTAGTTTCCCATTATGGGATATAATTATAAGAATCAAATATTGTTGTGAATCATTTTTATTATCCATTGGATCTGACGAATAATCTCTATGTAAAAAATAGCTACCATTGGAACATTAACACAAATCCCATGTCATGGATCTCAGTCAAAAATAGCATTGTAATTCCCTCTCTAGACCCAATTCTTGCTACATTGGGCCGCCAATTTAATCGAAGGATTCCAATTTAAATTTTGAGAAACTGATTGATTTAACTATTTTTTCTTCCCAAAGACTTAACATTTCATTCATAATATTCATCACCTAAAATATGATCATTTCAGTGGAATTTATAATTTCTGTAATGCTTGAAATTTATTCACATGATTTCCTATAAAATATCAAATTATTATGACCATATATTTTTTACTCTACAAGCACACAGAATACCATTGAATAGAAGGAAAAAAATAATGACGTTATTCAGAAAACTAGATTTATGACCATTATTATAACTATATGTTTATATCCCTCTTCACCTGATAATATATATAGTAAAATTCAATAAATTTCCCTCATACTAGAATATTTCGATCACATGCTTTTTACATCAGTAATTCTTTATAATCATTTACTATTTATTCACAATATTTAGAATTATATATTTCTGAATATAGGGCATATAATATCCACTACGTAAAATAAGTTCTCAAATACCAATCCAATGTATTCATACATCATATATTATAAAATAATTAAGATACCACATTAGATGTAAATATTATATTTCTAAAATTTTTTATAAATTGTTTCATATCATTTCCCTTAAAACACATTAAAAATAATCCACTCATAATCAATATCGGTCATACTTATCCAAATAGAAACTTAATAGTTTAGAGACATAGATTGGGTATCAACACTGAAGAAAATAAAGAATTATTTAGTCAACCACCTCATTGGTATCCAAATAAAACTAACTATATTAAAATATAATCAAATTTTGTCAAAAATAGTAATTATTTCCTTAATAATCTACAATATCTGAATATGATTGATTGAGATTTTACTAGACGTATATAATTACCCATCACTATTTGGTGAATTTATATAAAATTTGGTATTATTTTTATGCTTTATAGAAGGGATAAAATCAATCATTTTTTATTTAATATTTTAATATAATATCATCGAAAAAAATTATAATAATAACCCCCTTAATCCTAGATTTTGATTTCATTGAATTATAATCATATCTTTGAATTAATATTGTATTGATTCAAAAAAGAAAAAATATTCTTGATCATGAAAAAAATATTTATTTAAACTTCCACAATATAGATCTTGTTTGTTATCTAGTAATTCAATGTAGTATAATAATGATAAATTTATTAAAAATTAATAATTAAAATTAGAAGATATAATAAGTCATGGGATTTTAGTTTCTACATTTAATGTTTATTCTCATATTTTTAATGATTCCATTATAACATAAATTTATGAAATGATATTTATAATTATATCATGTTTCAAATTCATATAATTAACATATATTACATCATTCGAATAATAATAATCATGTCACTATAAAAAATTCGTATATAAATTACATAAAATGACATTATTTTTGGGAAACAATTCCCATTATTTCTAATAAAAAATTTTTTTATTCATTTTGACTAGAATATAAAACAAATTCTTATAATGATCCACTTTAATAATTATATTTTGAAAATGTCAATTTGAAAATATATAACTTTTATAAAAATAAATGTTTTAATTAATGGATAAAAATAAAATATTAATGGAATTAGTTTAGGGATACAAATTTTTAGGTTTTAAATAAGTATTTAAAATTAAATAAATCTATAAAATAAAATTAATAATGATTTAAAATCATATTTTATTAGAAAAATGTTTCATATAAAAGGATGTTGTTGATAATAAATACCTTTTTTTATTTTTAATGAAATCAATAATTATAAGATTACTATTTCTGTTATTATGTAATATTTTGTTTATTCATCCATCATTCATAGAAATACCTCAAAAATAAATGGAATATTTAATCCAATTATTATTTTTAAAAATATAATTATTTACTAATATAATATTGGTGTTGGATATCTCTTTATCAGTCTATGGAATAAGTCATTTTTTCAATTAACTTTTATTTATTAATATTATTTTCATAGAGGAATAATTTTTTTGGGATGAAATTAAATGTTGTTCTGAAAGTAAAATTTGGTATTTTGATTCAATGGAACATTATTTTTCAATGACTACTTCTCTATAATTATATGTCATATGATGAGATTAATGTTGATAACATGATATTAATAATTTATATGCGGTTGACATAATATTTTATCTAATGATATAATTCTTAAAGGCGACATGAATTTATGGAAAAATTTATCATTACATAATTATGATGTAAATTTGAGATTAATGAGTACTTACAGTAAATCCTAAATAAACTATTATTAAATTATGAAGTAATGACATTAATACCCTTGATCTTTTCCAATATTTAAGAGAATATATTTTATGTTATACATAATCTTATACTTATATATATATTTTATATTCACATTAGTCTAGGAGAGTTGACTGTGACTATCTTCAAGAGATCATTATTATGTGGATCCTCAAACCACCATATGTATTGATAATTAAAAATTCATATTTATATTATTTCCTTTAAATGTACATATAATTTTAATTTTTAATTAATTGAAGTAAGATTATTCATGACAATATCATAATATTCATTGCGTAATTTATATTTACATTCCATGTTTTGATTTTCCATAAATGTTTTTCCGGATTTATGTTGGGTTCCTATGTTAAATAAGAAAATTGAGACATTAAAAATTATTTTTACATGATTTATAATATTGTAGTTACACAAATACATTGTTAATACTATATCAAATTACTTATCCATATATCAAATTTTTGAATCATTTTAACAATTTTAAAACTACATAATCAATTTTCAAGATTCATTTAACTATTTTATTATTACCATCTCTTGAGCTACAGAACTAAAAGTTGATACCTTATTTATAATGTAATAAAATTTTCTATATTTAATTAAAATATATAATATTTTTAAATTTAATTCATTCATTTTGATAAGATTGATAGATGTTACAATAATATTTTAGCCTATTTTCTATAGTATTTAGAAATTGTTATTCTTCTCTTTAATAATTATAAAAAAAGCTATAAATATCCAAATAATGTGATTTTATATTTTTTAGAAATATAAAAAACTATATAAAAATGATCCAAATGGACACAAATTTAACTATACTTTTATCTGTGCCTATTATAGCTTAGAAATTTCAGATATTAAACAGTTTAAAGATTTCTAGAATCCCGATAGGTGAATCACATAGGATATGAATTCACATACATGAATAACTTATATGAATTGCCTATGTATATTTAGATATGTCTATTTATTTATGTAAATACCTTACATGGTCTATTCACATAATTTCAGAGAAATTTCAATGTGAAATACCTCAATATGAATTTTCTGACATTGCCCAATGCCATTTCTATAAGAAATTATCCACAGTGTTATGTTCTTTTCTATATATCTATTTAAATCATGTTTATTTCATATATTTAAATTTATATAATTAATTTATAAATATATTATTAATATAATACATTTTTAAAAAAAATCAATTGTTTTAATCATGTTTTATAAATATCTAAGGATGAATTATTTTCACGGATGAAACATAATTCTTGAAACTGAAAAATTCATTTTCATTATTTTATATTGTTTTCATAGATTATAACATGGTATTTTACTGAATATTTAATATACCTATAATATTAGAAACCTTTGATATTATATAATAATTAATTTCCAATGGGTATGAATTATTGTGTTTTTTTTTGAATAATGGAATTTAGTTTGGTGTTTATTATGATTTTATACTTTCTTTATCTCTCTCTATGACAATCCAGTATTTTCATTTTTATTATTATAACCATTTTATTGTGTTTATAGTCTGAATAGACTAGTATTTAATAGACTCAAGGATTATTGAAACATATATGATTTTTACAATTATAACATGTCATCGTATACATTCATACTCTTATTCTAACCATGTAATTTCAAGCGCAAATATTCACATCCTTTGTGATGAACTCTCTAGGGGTATTATTCTTTGAATTACTTAAACATTAATAGCCACAATGTATCATTAAAAGAACATTCCAACATAATAAGTAAAATACAATAAAATGGAATCCATGAACATTTTCATCTACAACATTTTTTCTAAAAATCTACTGGTTCTTTAATTTTTGTATTAATTTTTTAATGGTTTGGAAGAGTTTTATAAACTTCTATCATTTATATAATATGATACAACACCTAAAAAAAAGTTTCTTACTATTGTGCAATCTTACCAAAATGTAATTTTTTTTGTTAAGAACATTTGACCAATAAGTATAGAAAATCGGTTTTGTATGGTCGCTATAAATTATTTAGGTTTATTTCTCGTCCGACAAAAGGATCTTTGTAGGTTCAGGGATGCTCCTAAAAAAATTCGGGGTTCGGATTCATCCCAGAGTAAAATTTTCATTCTATATTTCCATTTTGTAATAGTATCATTGTCTATCATAGTGGGTTCTATATAATATAAGTTGTAGTGTGAAGAGTAGAGTAGGATAATTTATAATTTTTCATCTAAAAAATCTATTATTCAATTTAATTTTATTCATATACTCTTCAAACATATATGATTTTTATTATATTAAGAATGACTATTTTATAATTTTATGCCACTAAATTTTACTATTATTTTTAATAACTCTACTAATTTAACTAAAGGAATATAACCCCTAATATAATTTATTTTATCAATGTATCAGACCTAAAAATTTCTATCATATACTAGACATCCATAGGTATAGTTTTATCTATTTCAATTTGTTTTATACAATCACATGGTGTCTATTGATTCCCTTTTATGAATCTTCAGTTCTTATTAGTTATAATGAAAATTGTTGATGGACAATTAGAATATTGAATTTTTCTATTTATTGAGGCCACGTCATTTCAATATAAGTGATTAAGTATATTGCAATGTTTTAATGGAGATATTTATGATAAATATAGGAATTCAATATTATACCATCACGGTTAGACCTTATTATATACCTAATGTAAAATTTGAATC
The DNA here is from genome assembly GCA_963277665.1 of Viscum album. Taxonomy (NCBI): domain Eukaryota; kingdom Viridiplantae; phylum Streptophyta; class Magnoliopsida; order Santalales; family Viscaceae; genus Viscum; species Viscum album. Next base: position 1,004,817,859 of record OY728158.1, on the reverse strand, counting down.
ATTAACTAGAAATTATACTACTGAATACTTATTGAATTAAAAAATCATAAATTATGTATAATAATATCTTACTATGACTGTTTATAGTCTTATATCTTCATAGAAAATGGGTTATGAGATTTTATAGATTAAAAATGAACTCTTCATGAAATTAAAAATTTGAAAAGAACATTGCATGGAATTTAAAATGATAAATTTCAATAATATATAATGTTTTACCATGAATGTGTGAATGGGATATTCAATAGATTCACAAAGATTGTCAAAAACATAAACTCACTTCAGTTGACCATAATGGATGATGTGAATATTGAAATAATATAACAATATAGACCATTAAAGTGGAATTATAATATATTTTCCACAAAATAAATAATTTATTTATAAAAATAATTTATATGTGATATCATTGGATTCATATTACAATAACAAATTTAACTTAACAGTAATCAATATGATTCATTTTACAAGATAAAAGATTTTTATTTAAAATCAAAATATGTTTTTTCTGAACATATCATTTAATTACCTAGATATTATGTGCCTAGATAATGGTGTTTTTCTATGTCATGCTATTAATTTCATTCAAGATATCCAAAATTAAACTCATGCTAATAGAACATATGAAGATAAATTATATAGATGAAATATTTTTTTTTTGAAATAATAGGTTAGGAATGGGAATCTTCAATAATTTTTTATCAAATAAAAAACATAGATATATCAACTATGGGAGTCCAATGTTAAAGAATAATGGAATTAAATAATGTATCAAAAGAAAAATAAAATTTTTTATCATAATTGTCAAATATTCAGCCATGAATCAGAATCCAAAAAATAATTTTTAAAGAAAAAATATTGAACTAACCTTGCACTAATATTAAAACACCCTTGGGTAAAAGATTATACTGATTATATGATAAGACCTAGTAATTATTTTTTATAGATACTTCTGGAAAGGATTATAATTATTCTAAATATGATTCTAATTTAAAATATTCATTATGTACTAATCATGATAAATCTAAATATAAATAATTATGTGATTTACGTGATGAATTTCATGATGAAATTATGACTCTTTTTAGAATGTTTTAATAACTTAATATGGATCATAAGAATGATTCTATGTAAAATAAATGTCTTAATTTGGAAAATGAAAATATGGAAATCTGTATTCTTGAATTTGAAAAATAAAAGGTTAAAATTAATATTATGGAAAATAATCATTGTAAAAATCAAATGTAATGTAATGTTTTGATAATTCCTATACAATCTAATAATGGAATTTTTTGATGATGTTGAGTTATTTTTAAATAAAATTCCAACAGAGAAAAATGAATTGATAATTTTAAAGAAACAATATATATTATTTTTCAAAGAATGTAAAAAATATATATATGGTATAAATTATATAAAAATAAAAGAAAATATATTTTTGGTTATTATTATTAAATTCATACTTTGTAAAATATTTTTTATGTTAAATACTATAAAATAATTATTTTTGTAACAATATGTTTTCAATTTTTATATAAAAGAAAATAATTTTGATGAATGTTAACATAGGTTCCCTAAATCTCATGATAATACAATACTTTTTATATATATGAAATTATATTTTCATATTATTCATAATAAATGAACTGAATCTTATGTGGTATACAAATGAAATATTAAACTAATTTGATCAAAAATAGCATAGGTACCAAATAGTGTGTGTGTTTGATTTCTACAAGAATCAGAAAAATCTACTTACATATTTAATAAAATGTTATAATAATAATAAAATAATGTTTCATTTCATTGAAATATATGGGGTATCATAATTATTTTTAAATGTTCTAACCATTTTATAATTTTTTATCTTTTTCAAAAAAAACAAAAATTTAGGTAGATAACTTATTCTCTTTAATTATCAATTCCCTTCATGGGGAGATTTAAAATTTATTTATTATCTATAAGCTTTCCTTCTTATTTTTTATTTGTTTAGGCGGTGATTTATTTTATTTACATACACAAGAATTTATATTTTCATGAAATTTGACAAACTCACATACAGTTTTTTATATTACTAATATTCATTTTCTATAAATTTGTTTTATTTATATAAAAATTCTAAATCAATTAATTCATCCTAGATGATGTTATCTCACTGTATAAAAAATCATTTTTCATAAAATTATATTTCTTAAAATACTTCTCCCAACCATGTTTTTTGATGATATGATCATTACATTTATCTCTATGTTTTAACAGTTCATGAATAACTAGTTGTGCCTTAATACATATTTTAAAAAAATTCATGCATTAGGAAAACAAATATACAAAATCTATAGTTGTCTTTTGGGATTTTTCTTATTACCTAAAATCCTTTTTTATATTTTAAAAACCTAATATTTTTTTAAAATTTATAATGATAGAGATGTTATTGAAATTTACCCTTGGTTTTGTAATTATCAAAATTGGAAGGGGATATTTACTTTCCCTTAAACCACTTAATGTTTTGTTAATTTAAAATTCATAGGTGTTTTATTTGTTATTAACGAATTAAAAATTTAATTAAATAACTAATTAAATTAGACATAATATTGATCAAATATATTTATTAATTTAATAGTATATCTTTAGATTTTTTTAATTTTCCATAAAATGTCCGATAAGTTATTTTTTTATTTACTTTGTTAAATAAGGTATTTGGCACCTGAAAATATCATTCACCAAATAATTTTAATAATATAACATAGATAATATAGTATTCACCATCTATATGATTTCTTATCCATAAATCCATTATTTTATTCACATATCTGTTTTGAAAACAACATAAATGATTCTCCATATTCATTTATCAATATCTCTTGATCACATATTGATATAAAGAACTCTAAAATTATTGATTGTTTTTTGAAAATATAATAACATTTTATATATTTAATTTCATTAAATATTTTTCAAAATGAATCTCTATCAAGTATAATTGTATTATATAAGTTAATGTTAGATTTTTGTATATTTTATACAGTTTCTGGAAACAATTTTTCTTAAATTTTTATTGTTAAATGAGATATCAATACATGATTAAGGTGATTTTTTATTATATACAAATATAATGAATCTATATAAATATAATTATTCTATAAATAATATTATTCTTCCTTTATCAATGTCGGTTTTAGATATTATATATGATAGGTTAGTCTGTTTACAATTTTTAGGAATTCATATTCCTGAATCACCTGCGTGATTAATTTACTTATATTAATCCTTCATGTAAATTATTGAAATAGATTTTAATATGTAGAATGAATAATGTAAATCATTTACCTTGGAAAATCTCTTACATAGAGATAAATTTCTATGTGATGTACCCCTCAATGTATTTTCTTATGAACCACAATTAAAATTATACATGAAATTAGGTTCTATTTTATATTTTCTCCTAAATATAGATTTTCATAATGATTAGTTCAAATATTTAAATTTTTTAGTAAATTTATCAAATCGTATTAATTATATATATCCTATATGATGGGTAATTCTAGGTTTTAATAGGATTTTATGATAATTAAGGCAATTATTTTTTCACACATGTAACTTACAGCTTAATATTCAGAAATTACTTTTTTAAATTTTTTATTAAATAATATTTTTACGAATTTTTTATAAGTTTTAATTGAAATAATTAAAACTATGTTTTTATAAATAATTTATTTTTATTTATTATTTAATAGTCATCGCTTATTTAATTTTTTTCTTGAACATAATGTTTTTGAATTTTTTATTCCAAATTCAGAAATAGTATTTTTATAAAGTTATTCAATGACAATATTTCATTCAGATCATTTATATTAATTAAAAAATTATTTAAAATTGGTTTTAATTATTCATTATTGTTTAAAAATCTATTTTTGTTGTGAATTTATTATGAAATTATAATTTATCTCTCCTCCAGATAATCCAGTTTTAACACATTTATTAATATATCTATTTTCTCAAGATTATAGTAAAAATATCTTTATACATATATTAATTGAGGATTCTTTTAATATATATAATGGATCATAATGATAAGATTAAGTCTCATATGTTTATACTCTTACATCAATCAATTAATTCAATTCTCACCAATTTACATCCTTAGTGATGAACTCTCGAGGGAGGAACAATTCCTTATAAAATTTATTCATCTTGATTTGAAGTAATATAATTTTGTTGAAATTCCCATAATTCATCAATAAAATAAATTCCAAGGGCCAATATTAATTGTATAATCTATGTAATTCATTATATATCTCTCTAATAATTCTATAATTTTTTAATTATTTTTTATCGAACTTATAGTGTTTTCTAAGCATTTTTATATCGTACACCAATTTTTATAAAAAATAAAAAATCTTTGATTAATTTTTTTGGTGAAAAAAGGTTGTTCCTTTGATATTAATACTTAATAAAAAAAGATCACATTGGTTAGGGATTCTCCTTGTAGAATTTCTGGGTCCCTGTCATCTCCAGCAAATGGAAATGTGTAGGTTAGGGGATTCTTCTAAAAATTACATGGGTTAGGATTCATCCTGGTGTAAAAATATTTATTTTCATTTCTACTATATATAATTATCTCTCTCTATCATTATATTGGGTAATATACTAAATAACTTTGGGTGTGGAGTTTAGATTGCGGTCTCTTATATCAGAACTACTATAAAAATTCCTTATGTTCATCTCTATAATTTTTTATGTACACTCTTTACATATCCCCCATTATTACTCTTTTAAAAATAAATTCTTCCAAAAAAATTAACTGAATAATACTGAAAATATTTTTTTCAATTGTGATGAGTTCAATATATTTTTATTCTCCCCCACCCAGACCTATGAACAATTTTCGATTAACTTCTCGATCTAATTAATAATGTATTTGGATTAAATCGATTGTGGATTTCCCTGATGCTATAATGAATTTTAATCGATGTAACCTTGATTTTAAATAAAAATACCATGAATATTGAAGTGTAATGAATTAATGAATATTAAATTTTTATGTCTTCATAATTTGGATTTTATATTCATTCATAACAAACTTTTGTTAATATATATACAATATTAGAATATCAAATTAGTGTTAACAATTCATTTCCCATAATAGAATTAAAAGGGATCATGGATCATGTTACATGACCTCCCCTATTTTAATGAATTCATGGAAAAACATGAAAATATAATTATCGTAAGGATAAAGTTAAATTCAAGAAACACGGAGTAATGATTAACAACACAATAATAAGATAATGAGTGTTATTTAAAAGAAAAATCCTTGAAATATGAATGATGTAATATATATTTGAGAGGCTGTAAGAAATGATTTGGAGAGTCATGATTAAATAAGTCATAATAAGAGAGATATATAACATAGGAGAATAGAAAATATATATTATTTTTATATGGATTAATTGGATGTGTTGTAGAAGAATATATTTCAATAATTATATATATTTATTTATTTATTCTACAATATTTATTAGATTATAATTTATTTTAATTTTCAAATAATAATGCATGTATACGGACATGATGAGGGATATAAATATATAAATATTATTCCATATAGTGATTGATTTCATTAATAGATTGTGTATTGTTATATTCCATTTTTATTTTTTAAAAAATTAATCAATTTTTATTATAAACATAATTTTAGACACAAATTGTAGAGACCCGAAGCTTGACGTACATTGACATTACATTACATTTGCGGAATACTTATTACATAACAAAAACACACACACAAGGATCGTAATAGTTTAGTGTCTTTGGAAACTCGGAACGTAATCTTCTAATCGCGGTGAAAGATTTTCAATATCTCCCATAAAGATCTTCCCTTTTTTGACCTAAAACCTTTCTTTATATTCTGGGGAAAAGAAAACATAAAAGGGTGAGCTCAAATGCTCAGTAAGGGTAAACAAAAAAAAATCAATCACATCATATTCATAAGAACATAACTTTTGGAAATCTTAACCTGCAAAAGAGAGCATAATTTCATAACATGGGATAAATCATAGTAGTGAAATGAAATCCCAATAAGCATAACTTAAAACATGAAACTTTGTGGCATACACACATAATCATAGAGAATCATTTCTTGTTAGTCATGATTCATTTCCAAGACTATCTTAGTGGACAAAGTCCCTTTCTGAATCGAGTCACCCTCGTTTCAGTCCTGTTTCACTGAACCGGTATAACCTACCATTCCAGCCATGTCTATCTCATGAGATATGAAATCTTTACCCAATGCATTGGAGGGAGATATAGGTCCCACCCATCACATAATGATACCATTCTTATGTGTGCCACAAAATCATAAATCATACATCATTGCATAACCCATGTAATAAAAATGGGAATCTTAAACATCATGACATCATAAAACAATTCATATAAGATAAAGGAATTAATAAAAATAATTCCATCACAACATAATCAAATCAATTTAATAATAGGGATAAAAACAGAACCCTTTATTATCTTAAATGGAAAATAATTTTGATAAAACACTTGAACTCCATTCTTGAGGAAAATATCCTTTCTTCTTCAAAAACACTTTTCCTTTCTTAACATGTCATACAATTTTAAACTAAAAGAAGTTGATTAAAAATAAACTTTAATACTTGTAAATTAAAATTCTTGGAAATAATGTTTTAAAAATCCATTCATGCCGTATAATTTAAAAAAACATTCTTCGTACTTTTGTCGGAAAAGTCAAAAAGTACCTCGTATGAAAAACGACAAAAGATTCCTTTCTTATCTTTTACTAAAAATTCACCGAAGGGTAAAATTGGATTTAAAAAATTGTAGGTGGATGTAATTAATATTACATATTGAGGAAACATGGATTTGGATGATAAAATACACCCCAGTAAATACTTACGAATAAACAATCTCGGATAAAAATGAGATTGTGATATTTCCCTTACCTTAGGTCCGATTTGCTTCGTAAGTGTCCGAACCTCCTGTATAATGATTTAAATAATGTTATTGACTTATTACAGAATCATATTAATTGTTATTATATCATATATGGTTCACTTATGACTTTATATTACCCGTTCTTTTGTAAATTCATGTTAAAGTAGCGTTTTGGGTAAAATCGTCTCATTTGTCGTTCGTGTTTTTAACTTGTAATTATTAATATGATTACTTGGATCATGATTACTTATATCCATAATGTAAAACATGATTTATATATAATATATATATTCAGAATATATATATATATAATATATCGATAAATGGAAGGAAATACACCGTTCATGGAGACGGTAGTCCGTACGTACGCATGAACGCTATTTTCGTTTCCTTATTGAATTGAATGAAATTAAGTAGATGAAATACATATAAATATACATAAATCCAGTATCATTATTATGTCATATATTTCATTAGTACTTATTATATATACTTTATAATCATTCATGAATGGTTAATCATTGAGAATGAACCTCATCGCGTCGTGGAGACGGTAGTCCGTACGTACGCACGAGCGATTATATCGTTCCCATGGTCGTGGAATTGTGTTTAAGTGTATGTATACTATTTCAGTATCAATATCACTTTATAATAATCATATATAGTTACTCATTACAGCATTATACCCATCCTGTTAAGGTGGTGGTGGAAAATAGATTACACCACGGCGTGGAGACGGTATTCCGTACGTACGCACGCGCGGTGATTTCATTTTTCCATAGGATGGATAGAAGGTGAATTAGGGTTGATTCATATTTATAATAACATATCAGTATGTAAGTAATACTGATGTTATTACTTTGTCATGAAATAACTAAAGAAGAATAAGTTGAAGAAGAAAGAAATTGAAAAGATCGGTAATGGATATTACCTCTTCTTTGAAACGCCTCTTTGAATCCTCCACTTAGGGAACTAAGATTGGTCTTTGAAGAAAACCAGGACCTCTAGGATTATTCTAGGGAAGTGGAGAAGGGATTTTGGCAGGGGTTGGCCGAGCTTGAGTGCTCAAATTGGTGTGAGGAGGAGGGGGAGGAGGTGTCCTTTTATAAGGGAGGAGAGGGGCACCTTAGGAATATCTCAAAATATTATTTTATATTAAAGTCAAAATCGGTTTATAATGGTTCCAAAGGGTCTTATTTCGAAGCTAAAGTGGGGATGGGTCGAAATCCTATCAACCAATAGGATTTAGACAAGTTTAGGGTATTATTTTAACCTTATCAATTAGATTTAACTCTAAGTTAAATAATTTAACTTTTACCGTGTCTTTTTGTTTTCTTACACCATATGGTTAATACACTTACTATAACATGCCAAAAGAACCCCAAATTATTTATTTTTAATATATATATTCTTATCTAAGTCATGTTTCCGAACCTTAGATTTTTATGAATAAAATAACAATTAATAATATAATATTAGATTTAAAAACTATTTTGTGTCAATTTTGACACTATTTGATATATGATTTTCGTGAAACTCATAACAGCTTTATCTGTTCGAACAAAGTTAATTAAATCAACACTAATATATCATAGTAATCTATAAAATTATTTTAATTCATAAAAAGTCTTAAATTACATTTATTTTGGTATTTATAATATCAATTATGTGAATATTTCATTAATAAGATAATTACTGCATCATCTTTGTGTCATAAATAAATTAAATTATTTGATGTCTAAAAATTACAAATAAAATACCATTATGTAGGAAATCTTTTTATATTTATAATGAATATTTAAAATCGAATTTATCTTATGTATAACCCTATATTAAAAATGTTTTAGTAAATAAACTTTGATTTTAACTCTTTTAACTCTTCTTTGAATTAAATAATAATAAATGTCCTAATCTAATCCTAGTGGGCCTAAATGATAATATTTTACACTTAAGGTTGTTTTTGGTCGAGATACACTTGTACAATAGAATTAGGACATGTGTTAGGGTAATATTAATATCATTCTTACCCTTAATTACCCTATTTACTTTTAACCGTGGTAAATAAAAGTAAAAAGTTACTATTCACCATAAATTATTTTCATCTCATTGAACCACATTTTACTTACTGACATCAACCGTGTCTCTCGGATTTTTGAAATTCCATTCACAGAAGCGGTAAAATTATGTTTTATGAAAAATTCAGTTTTTTAACTACCACTTAGTAGTTTCACTATTCATCAAAAATTGATGTTTTTCAGAACAATGCCAAAATTTCATCCTAAGCTATATTTCATATTCCGAATTCAAAAATGAAGTCTATTTTACCAAATTCATAACATAGAGGTTGCATTAATTATTTTTATAATTAAATCCCGTTGTTAAAACAAATAGCGTGTTTTTAAGAAACAATATCTATCAAAATATTGACACTTGATTATGTTTGGTTTAAATGTGAAATTACATCCAAAGACCAACATTGTATTAAATTGTAAAAATATATTATAAATATACTTTAAAACCACTCAAATTAATGATTTATCACTATTAATTATTTCGATTAAAAAAGTTGTTTTTAATTATAATTTAGTAATTTTCACTATTCATCAGAATATGAAAGTTATCCGAAAAGTACCAAAATTTCACCTTAGGCTAAATTCGATACTATGAATTCAAAAATGAAATCCATTTTGAGAGCTAAAATTTCTAAAATTTAAAAAGTGGTTATTAATATTCATAACGGCTAGTTTTAATAATATTTTAATAGCATATCGTTGTTTCGTGAAACTCAGTATTGCGTACTACACACGCTATCGAGGAAGGTTGCGATTGCGTGTAATGCAAGGCAAGTCAAGGATGTGTGTTGTGTAAGCTCCTTTTGGTGTAGCGTACAACACAAGACATTAATAAAATTAAAAAGAATATTTTTCATAAAATCTCGGACTGTTACATTCCACCCCCCTTAAAATGAATTTCGCCCTCGAAATTCGTCGGGGTTATAAATGTTTTACTATTCGGAAGTTTCTTTAATAGAAACCCACATCGTAAAAAGGAATATCAAAACCAATCTTTAGAAACAAAAGTATGAAACGTAACGGTTACCCAAATAAACTAATCACTGGGTTTCCACATAGGTGAAAATACGGATATGGAAGAGAAAACTAACCATCATGTTCTGATGGAGAGTGGTAGAGAACATGGCTATGGAAAAGCCAGCAATCACAAAGCCATAAATTTGTGACGATCTAAGGTACCATCTGATTCATCAGATATAAGATCACTAGGACAACATTTTTGGTTTTCAAGATCGTTTCCCTAAAGTTAAATAATTTGAATTAGAATAAATACTTAATTTATTTTGGTATAATCTCACTGTTGTTCGTGCCTTTAACAATTTCCACTTCATCTCTTAAATAAATGAATTTGAGTTTGTTATTCGTGAAGTGTTAGCAGATCATGTGATAGAATGACGGGTCATTCCATCTATCTCAAACAAAAGGTTAGAAAAAATTATATACATAAGTCGATCTATAGTGAGATTAATCATATATGGTTTCTAAAATGGACTTTATACTTCATATATCATACTTCTTAATATAATAAAACTAGTTTCTAATAAACAGGGACTTCCTGTAGGCCAGTGGTAGGCGATAAAGGCCAGTCGCACTTCGGTTGTGGGTTCGATTCCCACATCCTTGTCCGACGCGATGGGTTGTCGCCCGTCCTACAGGTTGTCCTTTTTCTAAAACTATATTACTATAACATCCCATCAATAATATCGAGAAAACTTTGATCCTTAAACAATACTAACTTATGTCCAACATAATCCATTCCAATCTTTAGGCTTATCCATAATACTGTAGTCCACTCTCATAACATAGTGAAAACGATTACCAGAGATTTAACACCATCGTCGATCCCCATATATCATAAGATATGATTTATTGGTCACATTCCAAACATTCAAAGTCCTTAATCATGTATTCTCTTGAATACCTTAGTGAAAACATGAATGCAGTCAAAATTTAACACTTTCCACATACCAAAATCCTCAAAATTCTATATACTCAAACCATGATATCACATAGTCCTTATATCAATCATGAGCTCATGAATACTGTTAAACATTTCATTTTCTCATTTTCCCTTCATTATGCGCATATCGTCTTATTTCCAAAAATATCTCAATCACTTTGAATACCACATTAGACCAATAAATAAATATTCCAATACTCCATGATACAACATTATTTTGGAATCCCATTACATAAACACTTAATCATTCCACCACATCGTTGTCATATTCAACATCACCAATAGTGATCGCATGTGACTTCCCTTTATCCTTTGCCTTAAGCGGTTGCTCATGTCGATCATCACTAACCCTTGGATTAGGGCATTTATTAGCATAATGCCCCATTTCCTTGCACTTGAAGCATTGAAGTGTTGGTGGTGCGTTCTCTGCAGTATTTTCTTTATTCACATCATTAGAAACCCTTTTTCCATTACTTCGACACTCAGTTGCTCGATGACCTTCTTTTCCACACTTAAAACATTTTCTAGTCCCTTTAAGACAATCTCCACCATGCATCTTTCCACACTTTGTGCATAAGGAAACATTCATCTTCTTTTCACCATTATTCTGAGATTTCTCCTTGAACTCCATCTTTCGTTTCTTGTCAAAACCATGAGATGGATATGTAACACCAACTTCCATTTCTACCTTGATAGCACAACGCGCAATTTCTTCATAGCAACTGAAGTCTCTTATAGCTAATGCCCTTCGAATACTTGGTTTTAAGCCACTGAAAAATAGATCAACTTTACTTTCAGGTTGGATGATAATACCAGAAGCGTACCTTGCAAGTCTTGTAAAATTTGCTTCGTATATACCAACAGATTCATCATCCTTCTGCTTCATCTCAAGAAACTCCTTTTCCATCTTTGTTCGAAGAATACGAGGGGAGTACTTACTGAAAAACAAGTTCTTGAACTCATCCCATTCCATGGACTCAATTTCATCTCTTTGCCTCGTATTCTTGATAAGATTCCACCATTGATCAACTTCACCTTCCAAACGATATACTGCTAAGATGACTTTATCTTGCTCAGAACATTGAAGAACTGAAAATATCTTTTCAGTGGTACTGATCCATTGTTCAGCAACAAGTGGATCAGAAGACCCACTGAAAGAAGGTGGAAGTTTCCTCATGAAGGACTCAATAGAATATTGTTCCCTTCTCTGCTCATTTGGAAGTCCAGAATGATTCATAGATTGTGTAAGTATAGCAATAAGATTTTGCACTCCATCTCCCATAACATTTTTTTGTTCAGGAGGACAATCATTTCATTGTCCATTGCATTGATCAACACGGTTCCTTCGGGTTCCAGCCATCGTATAAAACCCAAAAAGAATAGTGTGAGAGGCAAAAATAATGCTAGGGAAAACAACATAATAAAGGGGGAGTACCTTCAATATCTAACATCTTAGGTTTAATTCTATGATCGTTAGCGTAATTCTAGTACTATAACCTATACGTATACTTAACCTTAGGGACATACCTAGACATACCTTAGAAATATATCTAGGGATCTCACTAACGTTTTCGCATCCTAGTTTCCAAGGGTTGACTAAACCTTTCCTCTAATACCAAATGTAGAGACCTGAAGCTTGACGTACATTAACATTACATTACATTTGCGGAATACTTAGTACATAACAAAAACACACACACAAGGATCGTAATAGTTTAGTGTCTTTGGAAACTCAGAACGTAATCTTCTAATCGTGGTGAAAGATCTTCAATATCTCCCATAAAGATCTTCCCTTTTTTTACCTAAAACCTTTCTTTATATTCTGGGGAAAAGAAAACATAAAAGGGTGAGCTCAAATGCTCAGTAAGGGTAAACAAAAGAAAAATCAATCACATCATATTCATAAGAACATAACTTTTGGAAATCTTAACCTGCAAAAGAGAGCATAATTTCATAACATGGGATAAATCATAGTAGTGAAATGAAATACCAATAAGCATAACTTAAAACATGAAACTTTGTGGCATACACACATAATCATAGAGAATCATTTCTTGTTAGTCATGACTCATTGCCAAGACTATCTTAGTGGACAAAGTCCCTTTCTGAATCGAGTCACCCTCGTTTCAGTCCTGTTTCACTGAACCGGTATAACCTACCATTCCAGCCATGTCTATCTCATGAGATATGAAATCTTTACCCAATGCATTGGAGGGAGATATAGGTCACACCCATGCCATAATGATACTATTCTTATGTGTGCCACAAAATCATAAATCATACATCATTGCATAATCCATGTAATAAAAATGGGAATCTTAAACATCATGACATCATAAAACAATTCATATAAGATAAAGGAATTTATAAAAATAATTCCATCACAACATAATAAAATCAATTTAATAATAGGGATATAAACAGAACCCTTTCTTATCTTAAATGGAAAATAATTTTGATAAAACACTTGAACTCCATTCTTGAGGAAAATATCCTTTCTTCTTCAAAAACACTTTTCCTTTCTTAACATGTCATACAATTTTAAACTAAAAGAATTTGATTAAAAATAAACTTGAATACTTGTAAAGGAAACTTCTTGGAAATAATGTTTTAAATATCCATTCATGCCGTATAAGTTAAAAAAACATTCTTCTTACTTTTGTCGGAAAAGTCAAAAAGTACCTCGTACGAAAAACGACAAAAGATTCCTTTCTTATCTTTTACTAAAAATTCACCGAAGGGTAAAATTGGATTTAAAAAATTGTAGGTGGATGTAAATAATATTAAATATTGAGGAAACATGGATTTGGATGATAAAATACACCCCAGTAAATACTTACGAATAAACAATCTCGGATAAAAATGAGATTGTGATATTTCCCTTACCTTAGAACCGATTTGCTTTGTAAGTGTTCGAACCTCCTGTATAATGATTTAAATAATGTTATTGACTTATTACAGAATCATATTCGTTGTTATTATATCATATACGGTTCACTTATGACTTTATATTACCCGTTCTTTTGTAAATTCATGTTAAAGTAGCGTTTTGGTTAAAATCGTCTCATTTGTCGTTCGTGTTTTTAACTTGTAATTATTAATATGATTACTTGGATCATGATTACTTATATCCATAATGTAAAACATGATTTATATATAATATATATATTCATAATATATATATATATATAATATATCGATAAATGGAATGAAATACACCGTTCATGGAGACGGTAGTCCGTACGTACGCATGAACACTGTTTTCGTTTCCTTATTGAATTGAATGAAATTAAGTAGATGAAATGCATATAAATATACATAAATCCAGTATCATTATTATGTCATATATTTCATTAGTAATTATTATATATACTTTATAATCATTCATGAATGGTTAATCATTGAGAATGAATCTCATCGCGTCGTGGAGACGGTAGTCCGTACGTACGCACGAGCAATGATATCGTTCCCATGGTCATGGAATTGTATTGAAGTGTATGTATACTATTTCAGTATCAATATCACTTTATAATAATCATATATAGTTACTCATTACACCATTATACCCATCCTATTAAGGTGGTGGTTGAAAATAGATTACACCACGGCGTGGAGACGGTATTCCGTACGTACGCACGCGCGGTGATTTCATTTTTCTGTAGGATGGATAGAAGGTGAATTAGGGTTGTTTAATATTTATAATAACATATTAGTATGTAATTAATACTGATGTTATTACTTTTTCATGAAATAACTAAAGAAGAAGAAGTTGAAGAAGAAAGAAATTGAAAAGATCGGTAATGGATGTTACCTCTTCTTTGAAAAGCCTCTTTGAATCCTCCACTTAGGGAACTAAGATTGGTCTTTGAAGAAGACCAGGACCTCTAGGATTATTCTAGGAAAGTGGAGAAGGTATTTTGGCAGGGTTTGGACGAGCTTGAGTGCTCAAATTGGTGTGAGGAGGAGGGGGAGGAGGTGTCCTTTTATAAGGGAGGAGAGGGGCACCTTAGGAATATCTCAAAATATTATTTTATATTAAAGTCAAAATCGGTTTATAATGGTTCCAAAGGGTCTTATTTCGAAGCTAAAGTGGGGATGGGTCGAAATCCTATCAACCAATAGGATTTAGACAAGTTTAGGGTATTATTTTAACCTTATAAATTAGATTTAACTCTATGTTAAATAATTTAACTTTTACCGTGTCTTTTTGTTTTCTTACACCATATGGTTAATACACTTACTATAACATGCCAAAAGAACCCCAAATTGTTTATTATTAATATATATATCCTTATCTAAGTCATTTGTCCGAACCTTAGATTTTTAGGAATTAAATAACAATTAATAATATAATATTAGATTTAAAAACTATTTTGTGTTAATTTTGACACTATTTGATATATGATTTTTGTGAAAGTCATAACAGAATTATATGTTCAAAACAAGTTAATTAAATCAACAATAATATATCATAGTAACCTAGAAAATTATTGGAATTCATAAAAAGTCTTAAATTACATTTATTTTGGTATTTATAATATCAATTATGTGAATATTTCATTAATAAGATAATTACTGCATCATCATTGTGTCATAAATAAATTAAATTATTTGATGTCTAAAAATTACAAATAAAATACCATTATGTAGGAAATCTTTTTATCTTTCTAATAAATATTTAAAATCTAATTTATCTTATGTACAACCCTATATTAAAAATGTTTTAGTAAATAAACTTTGATTTTAACTCTTTTAACTCTTCTTTGAATTAAATAATAATGAATGTCCTAATCTAATCCAAGTGGGCCTAAATGATAATATTTTACACTTAAGGTTGTTTTTGGTTGAGATACACTTGTACAATAGAATTAGGACATGTGTTAGGGTAATATTAATATCATTCTTACCCTTAATTACCCTATTTACTTTTAACCGTGGTAAATAAAAGTAAAAAGTTACTATTCACCAAAAATTATTTTCATCTCATTGAACCAAATTTTACTTACTGACAACAACCGTGTCTCTCAGATTTTTGAAATTCCATTCACAGAAGCGGTAAAATTATGTTTTATGAAAAATTCAGTTTTTTAACTACCACTTAGTAGTTTCACTATTCATCAAAAATTGATGTTTTTCAGAACAATGCCAAAATTTCATCCTAAGCTATATTTCATATTCCGAATTCAAAAATGAAGTCTATTTTACCAAATTCATAACATAGAAGTTGCATTAATTAATTTTATAATTAAATCCCGCTGTTAAAACAAATAGCATGTTTTTAAGAAACAATATCTATCAAAAGATTGACACTTGATTATGTCTGGTTTAAATGTGAAATTACATCCAATGACCAACATTGTATTAAATTGTAAAAATATATTATAAATATACTTTAAAACCACTCAAATTAATGATTTATCACTATTAATTATTTCGATTAAAAAAGTTGTTTTTAATTATAATTTAGTAATTTTCACTATTCATCAGAATATGAAAGTTATCCGAAAAGTACCAAAATTTCACCTTAGGATAAATTCGATACTCCGAATTCAAAAATGAAGTCCATTTTGAGAGCTAAAATTTATAAAATTTAAAAAGTGGTTATTACTATTCATAACGGCTAGTTTTAATAATATTTTAATAGCATATCGTTGTTTCGTGAAACTCAGTATTGCGTACTACACATGCTATCGAGGAAGGTTGCGATTGCGTGTAATGCAAGGCAAGTCAAGGATGCGTGTTGTGCAAGCTCCTTTTGGTGTAGCATACAACACAAGACATTAATAAAATTAAAAAGAATATTTTTCATAAAATCTCGGGCTGTTACACAAATCACAATCATTCAAAAAACATTTCACAAAAAACACAATAATGATACACAACATAGAGGACCAAGAACCAGATCTCCTCTCAGTGCTCTCCACATCCATCAACAGATGAAGAAAGAAGGCTCATTTTGAAATTTTGGCTGAAAAATCCTTTCCTAGCATAGCCACTACCAAATCAGTCTTGTCATCCACTGTGTCATGCTATGGGTTGAACACTACCAAATCAGGAAAAACAAAATCACCTCAGTATTGTGGAGGATGTTTAGAACATACTATAAATATAGACCCCTAGATCGATTTGGGAAACACTCGGAGAAAATGATGGGTCAAGGATTCCTGTGTTGATTGATAAATACACCCCCTTGATACCTTTCCCAAGTTTCAGGTTTTCTATATATTAGTGATCTCTTGATAATTTTGGAATTTTTTATTGCTATGTGACAAATATTTTCCCTTGCTCATGACCATCAATATTAATTGACCGAATACCTACTTGAAAAAGCTGATGATCATATACACCATCTATAATCTGAGAAAAAGAAGATGCATGTGAATATTTGTTTCCTTCAAAGACATCATAAAAATCTGGGTGGTAATCAAGATGAATGATATCAATAGGTCAACCAAGCTTCCTTAACATAGCTCTCACAACAAGATAGAAAATTGAGTGGCCATCGCCCAAAACTAAGGGGTGTAGTGGGTCTTTAACCATCACTAACTTGACAGAATAACTTATTAGATTCATCAATCGGTCATCATCAACCCCAAAATCTCTGATTTCATGAAAATGAACATCTCAAACATTGGTTAGCACCATTAGATCACTTAAATCCTTCCCTTATTCACTGTAAGAATTTGTGTTCCCACAACAGATTTCCTACCTAATTCAAGGGGGAATGATGGACCCTTATAAAATTAATAATTATTCCCTAATGGAACTCCATTAAGTGTTTATGATGCTACAACATCACCTAATGACCATAGAAGATCATTCCTCATCTTCTCCCTGTCATGGGTAAGTTTTACCGAGTCTTCTATTACACAACTCTATCCATTTACTATCAATTTGGTGGGAACATTTTCATCATTAAATTTTTGAAATATATGAAATCCCCTTCTCCAAATATGATCCATTGAGAGACAATGATAAAAATGACTGAGTGAAGGTGAATGGAGAAAGAAATGATTGGATGGAGTAAGCTCTAACTTCCTCTTTTAATAATTCCTTATTCAATTAATCTAAAAAATATAAGATATGAGGAATTAACTGAATAGGGATGGTGAAAACTCAATTGATGTAACATAAGGATGAAAATTATATTTTGGGGTAATACTTACCCAATTTTATTGGGGCACTATTTAACCACTACCTATAAATCTTCATTGTTCCTTGTAATAATTACATATTACCCATTATTGATTTTTTTCCATAATAATGATTTAAATAATTCCATGTATCTTTTAATAAATAAGATATTATTCCAACAATAATATATATTGTAATATTATAGACCGAATGAAACATATTTTGTAACCAAATACTCCCAAATTCTTATATGTACCTCTGGAATATTTTTATTTGAAACCGAAAACCATTTTTATACATAGTTTAAACACCTCGTTAGAATTTAATAATATTATATGGAAATATATTACTCAAACCCAATACATTCATTAATCAAAATATTTTATATATTAATGAATTAATTATATAAACAAGATTTATTCTTATACAATATCTTAATGATAATTAGATTTTATGAAACTATAACCCTATAAACACTAGGAGTATTATAGATTCCCAATTTACATATATTCATAATGAATATTTGTAATCATTGTCATTAAATTTAATGTCAAATAAAATTCTATAAAACATACATGTATTCACTATAATGATGGAAAAATCAAAATCATATAGAGACATATATTCATCATATAATGTTCCACATTATTTATTTTAACTAATAATACCATAATTTTTAGTATTGTCTTATGAACATAAGATTATATCTCTTAACTAAAACATTATAATTAACTATCGATGTATAAATACATTTCCATGAAATTAATTATACAACAACATAATACATTGAATATGAAAATAATAAATAAAAAACCTATTTGGAAAGAATTTTTTCTTGATGATTCCATTATTTCAAAATGACCACTCTTAAAATTAAAAGCATCTATCACCAGGACTAATATACATAGAACAAAATTAAGTAATTTGGTAGATCTTGTTTGTTATGTTGGTTTAAAATTTATTAAATATTTATTTGAAACATCACATCATATAGAACATTACTACATTCAATGGAATACCCTAATAATGTGAATATATTTTTGTGGAATATTTTATTATTACAGTGTAGTATATCTCATTGTAAGGTTCGCTTTTGGTTGAGTTGAGGTCAGGATGTTTCTCCTATTTCATGACAATCCAAAAATATTAATTGGATATTATAGTAAGAAAAATGTTTTTTTGAATCATTTGAGGAAATATTTAATGATATTATTATGAAATTTTCTAATACTAAAGTAATATATATCTTATAAAAAATTACCATATTTTTAAAAGGTGTAATGAGTCATTACAAAAGAATTTGGAAATATTAAGAGAGTATTATCAGCATCGACACTATAACCAATTTTATATATCATTATCTATCATAATATTTATTGATGTATTAACACCCATGTGATATACCTTAGGTAGCATAATAGGTTAAGTTCATTGTGGTAAAAATATACTAGAGGAGTTTATGAATACATGCATTATGATTCTAATGAAATATTGATAAAATTCTATTTGTGAATATATATTTATAGTAATTCAAGTTTTTTATTACTATTGTATATCCATGATAAACTAATATAATAAATATAATGATATATCTTATTTCAAATAATCAATGATGGAATAATTTTTTTTATTACTATATATTTAGATATAAATAATGGGAATAAATTTATTTTAAAATTCACATTATTTCAACTATAACACCATAAAATGGATGGTGTTATTTTATCAGTTTTTAAGGAAGAAATAAATTAAAGATATATTTCATCTCAATAAAATATTACATAGTTTTAAATATTTAATCTAATGTTTTTTGAAGGAAAAATTGGATTTTCCAACAAATTAGACCACCTTGAATATCGAAACAACAATATCTTTATAAGAAATTGTTCCAATTATGAAAATAATATCCAATATACTTAAACATCTAATAATTAAAATGATGGAACTATGAAATTTCTTTAAAAATTAATTTTTATTCATTCCAAAAATTCCAAGCATATTGAAAAATAGGAATAAATTCTCCAAAACACCCAAATCAGTGTATATATGACTGAAAATTGATTTGATCAATTTCAAAAAATGATCATTAAAAAATAATTATGATGTTAAATTGAGCTAATGGTATGAAAAAATATTAGTTATCCAATTGAAAATTTCTATGAAATAGATATGTCAACCACAGAGAAAATGTTTTATAAATAATTACAAAAATTTAAAATTTCAGAATACAATAAAAATTTATAAATATTTTAAATACATGAAATAAATTATAATAACCAATTTCACTAGAAGATCTAAATAATATTTCTATAAAAATGAAAATAATGTAAAGATAATGTTATGATAAATTTAGGGAATAATGGTATAAAATTTACAAATTCAAAATTTATATGTGAAGAATTATAAATAACTTCTCACTTTTTCTCAAACAAGTATAAATATTTATAGAGAAATATAAAATATATTGGAACTAATGGGTTATTTTTTGATATATTAGTTGTATTTATTTTCAATATTGATATTTAATTTTCTATATTAAATTGTTATGGAAAATGATTTTATAAGATATATTTTATGTGTTTCAATTTTTTGTGTGAAATATATAATTTCTCTATAATAAGTCTTAAATGTAATGTACATGAATAATATAAAATTAATAGGTTTTGTAAGAATTAATATGTATAATGTAACTACTGAATTAATGGTTGATATCTAATGTTAATGAATTCGTAAATTTGAAAAAAGGTGTGTATTTGACATTGTGAATGTGAATTTCCCACCTAAGTTAACCAGAATAAATAGTGTAGTTTAATATGTGGAAATTGATCTAACTATAAATTATTGGTGATATATATGTGATTCCATGTAATGTTAAATCATTTGTTTCAGAAATTATATATTTGAGATATGGTACTACATAAGAGTAATCTATATTCTTAAGAATCATTTATATGGGATTTGAAGTTGAGAATGTTTTTAGGTATATATTTAATATAATCATAAGAATTAACATTAATATATCCTAAGTAATTTTTATATAAAAATGTAATACAAAAATCCTTCAAAATATAATGATAATTTTTAATGGGATTTATATTATTTTAATCGAAAATATATTTTTAAAAAATATTAAGATAACAGAATTAAATTAATAAATTATTTTGAATAGAAAATAATGTTCTATTTTTATGCTGATTTTAACTTCCACTTATTTGGGAAATATTAATCAGAATATAATATATTTTTTTATGAATCAATTATGAATCTATATTTTTAATATCCGTATTTAAAGAAGAATGTTATAAGGGAGAATTAGAGATTGGATTTTTCTCAAATACATGTATTTTTGGAGAGTAAAGGATAATGAGCATGAATTATATTTTTTCCATTATTTGAAGTGGAAACAAAATTATTTTATTATTGTTCATTATTTCATTTTCCAACACCATTATATTTTTCTATAACACATAAAAAATTTAATATTCTCATTATATTTTATATTGAGAAGAAGAGTGAGTGACTTTTTTAGAAGTAGTTCTAAAGCCCAAAATTATAAAGGTCTTTATATTCGTTTCTGAGTGCACATACATGAATTTTTTAATCACAAAATATATATGCATGTGATAAATTAGATTAAATAAAACAAAATGCGTGTATACCCCATGGAAAATTTATTTTTACGGAAAAAAAATTAATTATTGTTTCCTCTATAATGAATTTGAATTATTCTATATATAAAATAATTTTTCTGTAATATGTGATTGGTTTTGTGTGTAAATTTATATGAAAATAATATCTATTTTAAGGATTTATTTAAAAGAAGTGGATACCTTAGTCACCCCTTAGCATATCCTTTTCGGCATTGGAAAAAATAGTCTTCTAAATAAAAAATATTGAAGTTTGGTTAGTCTTTTAGTAGATTAAATTTATTATATGATTAATTATATTAATTCAAATGTTTTTCTTGTTATTACGTGATAAAATATAATTTTTGAAAAATATTATATAATATCATCTGAGATATATTGGTATTTATTTTCTATAAATGGAAATCTATTGAATTCAAATTAATAATAAAATTTAAATGATATCCAAAAATATGAAAGAAAATATGTTGAATATTGATGTTAATGTAAGATAACAATTTTTTTAATGATTTTAAAATTAATATATATTTGAAAGTGATTGGCTGCAAATAATATAGCTCAATATAGTATGAAAATGAATCGTATATGAATATGATAGTAATGTGAAAAAAATATTAATATTATGTGAAACAAATTTAATGATTTCAGAATGATGCCAATTGATTGTGGGGATAAATTCATTGAAAATATAATTTATATGATTGTATATATAAGAATACTTAGTAGGAAAAAAAGATATTTCTATTCTATTGTATGTTTTTAAGCTTATAAATTTCTATATATAAACTTATTCATAAATTGAAGAAGGATACTGAATTCAAATGTCTATTTATTTTATTCAAATATATTTGTCGATCTATTTCATGATGATTAAATCAGAAAGTTGTCACAATAAAAAAAAGAGTTGGATTAAAATAGTCTTGAAAATATGAAACTTGGTAATTTGAGGAAGGAAAAATGTATTAGGAATGGAATTATATTATTTACTTCCAGAAAAATAAACATAAGAAAATGGAAGTTCAAAATCAATTTACCATTTTCTTTCTATAGATGTGATGAATTTATATATAACTATACTAGTTTCAAGAATATATTATGAATAAATAGTCTATTCTAATTCAGTGATTAGATAAAGATAAAAACTATACTTTAAGAAGACTAATTTTTTAAAAAAATGAAAGGGAAAACACAAATTTTTAAGATAGAGTGTTTTATGACATGGAAACTGAATATTCTTTTGGATAAAAGGATATAATGTTTCAATGTGATGTTTAATAGTTATTTATGGATATGATTTATTGAAATGATATAGGAAAAATAGATTTTAGTATACAATAAGGTTGATCTTCACTTTTTCATTAAGAAAATTTAATTATTACATAATAATAATTAGAATATTAGTGTTTTATTTATGGATTTATCAAAAAACTATATAAACATTATGTTAAAATTATAATACTAAAATTAGTTATTTAAGGAAAATATTTCTATCAAAATAATATTGAAGTACGAGTTAATATAAAGGTAAATCTAGAATAGAAAACTAATATTTTTATTGATCATAGGGCTTTCATTACATAAAAGTCGATGAAAAATGAGCCTCCTTCTTAGAGAAATATCATTCAAAAAAATTATTCATGATGAATATTACACTCAAGGGTGTGAAAAACACCTAATGGAATTTTCTAGAGATTATAATTAAAATACAAGAATCCTTAATAACTAATACTACTAATTAGTAGTATAATAAATCTTATTATTGTGGTTAAAACATAGGGATCGTGGTAATTATAACATACCTAACCACTTTTGATTTTTATTTCTAAATGAAATGATGACAGAAATTAGAATATAAATAACAATGGGGATATAGGACTAAGACCTCAAAATATATTAGTTAGAGATTATATAAAATTTATGAAACATACCAATGGAAAAAAATATGTTGTAATAATTCCTGAGGAGAAATTCATGTGGATAATAAATAGTTAAATCATAATCAGCCATGGATAACAAAATTTTATACTTTTGAATATAATTAGTTTACATATCTAGATTATAAATAATCATAAATCAATTCAAATCCATTTGTTGTAGTAGTCATATAAAACATTAATCATTAAATTAAATCTATTTTCAAGGTCTAGAGTAAACTCACCTCCCACTCAACCATCCCCTATATCAAGTCAGGCATCCTACCCCAAACAATATCATTATTTTTATATGGTTACAAAATAATAGTAATATACATCTCAATGTGATATCATTTTCAACAACAATTAACATGTTGAAATATTCATTTAAAAGGAATTATTAGTCCTTATACTCATAATCCACCATCCCCAATGTTACTATACAATAATGACGTTTGATTCATTCATCAAGAATGAAACATTAGATATATGATATTTAATATCCATGAACATAGAACAATGCATAGAATAATAATGGAATCCGATGAAGAAAACTTCACTCACTTATAACCAATAAAATCATCTATTGAACTATAATCAAGCCTCAAAGTATCTCTAAATTTTGTTAAAATTACCCCAAAGGTTATCCTCTCAAATTGTCCATGGTCATCATTTTTTCATCACTACAATTGTATATTCCAATGTTCAATCCACATCAAAATTAGTTCTTGCATATTTAAATATACTCATCACCCATATGGAATAACTAAATATATTAAAACCCAATATAATTAAATAGAAAAATCTATGTGTGATAGTGAAAATTCTTAAATTTGAAACACCTTGGCCTATAGAATAAGAAAAAATACCAACATTCATATTTATATCTCTAAAATTTCAATTCCATTTTGATCATAGAATATTTATCATAACTTTGGAATTAATATATGTAGCCACCATGAAATGTGTTTCATGGACTTCTCTACAATTGGAGAAGTATTTCAATGTTCCGCGACTCAAACTGACCTCAATCGGGCTTGAAAGGTTCACAATGTGAATCTGGATTTCTCATGATGGTCAATGATGGTAGCGAAGGCACTGGCTCGAAGGGGCGAGACCGTAGCCAAGTAGTGATCGAAAGCAGGGGTGCGAGGGCGCAATCCCTGCGGTATGAATCAATAACATAGCTATATCCTCTAGAAGGTTCCCAAGGTACCAGCATGTAAACAAATGCACACTATCATGCTATAGGAAAATGAAGCTATTTTTTATGCAGTGTCCCTGAAGTGTCTCCCTTGTCTAGCCAAAAAATCATCGAACTGAAAGGTACATTCATGCCTGTTGACGCTCCATTCCATCACAGAGTCCAATGAATGTCAATGGGGAATACCATAAGCACAAAAATTGTCACCCTTTGAAGAACATCATAAATTGACAAATCCATGGACTAGGATCCCATTTTTATGGTTTCACGCAAGTTTCTAGCACTCCATGCACGTTACTTGAGCACCCTATTATTTTTTATTGGCCCAAGGTGCCTGGTGGCATATAAAAATCCCCTGTGGGCCACCCATTTCAAGGAATAATTTTCTAAAACTCAGATTCAAGCTCTGGTCACCCAAGTCTTCAACGTAACTCTTCTGAATGCTTCAAAGGTAATTTTTTACCTTGAATGGAATACATGAAGGAGTATGATAAGGCCTAATTGTTTTGAATTCAACAACACTTGTGCGCCTAAGTGTCCAGACCACCATAAAGATGGAAACCCTTGTGCGCTGCCCTACCCTTTTAATGAAACTTGCGCGCCTCCCCATTGGAAACATCTTAGGATAATTCAAAATGCTTGAGTTAAGTATCACCCATGTATTAACCTATAGATTCATCATCACCGAGGTGAACCCATGTCACGGAAGTACACTTGCGCGGCCAAGACTTTCACACAAAATGATTTGCGATTTCAACACTTGTGCATCAACTTTATTTGTGTGCCTCTCTCCCATTCACCTCTCCTCTTCATGATATTATCCCTCAAACACCTTTTCAAATCCATTTATGGAATGGTTCCTTTTATGGATTCCTTATCCGAAAGGAATTCTGTGTGAACCTCTCCCAAATCCTCGTGACTAATAAGATTTATTTCATTATGGTGAGAGGTTTCATCCATAACCTCATCCTTTAAGATGAGAAGATCTTTTTAACTTGGGTATCCTTCTCAGGAGTAATACCCAGACACAAGTCCCTTTAACCTGGGTCTCCTTCTCAAGATAAATCCTTAGTCTCAAGTACCCTTTAATTTGTGCATCCTCCTTAGGTGTATTCCCCGGGTTAAAACTATAAATATCCATAAAATATAAATACCTTTATGGACCCTAATCATGGGGTTATTTTTTTATGTAAGTCTAGTTCTTCAATTACTTGGGCATTCATACATATGTAAGCCCCACCTCATTTATTGTTACTGCCTCTTTCATGGCACAATCGTCAGGTTTACTAATACATATTATTTCTCACACCGAGCAAGACACATGTGAGCTTAGAGTGTAAAGGAAATCAAGACATCTCTTTTGGGCCATTAACCACGTGTAAGTCCCATATTCCATTACCCGAACTACATGGACTTTGATCTCTACCTTAAAAGTAGATTACATAGGAAGTCTTTTTAAGGTTCAAGCCCATTATTCATTAATTTTTTTCCATCCCATTTGACTTTAAAATATATCATTATTATCGAACTATGTGGGTTCAGATTCATTTTTATCAAGGATACATAGGTAGCCAAATTGTGGGTATGATCCCAACTCGAAATAATCACTATCTTTCTAAAGGAAAATAATCATCAACTACCCCACTGAGTGGATTTTAATCCAGTATGGTCTAATGGCCAAGATATTTCAATATAATGTGTTGAAGGATACCATTGAATAAGAATATCTAATACTTATGGATGATTCTCCATCGACGATGAACCTCAAATACATATAAAAGATTTTCTAAATCCCATAAATATCAATCATTGATTGTGAAATCTAAAAGAAAACTCATTTTCATACTTGGTGAATTAATAAGGATTCAAGAAAATAATATAAATTTATAAGAGAGTCCTGGAGTAGGTAATAATTTCCCTGAAAAAGGTGTGATGAGCCTGACCTCCCATCCTCCCAACCAATGCAAATTCTTAAGCCTCATATGTCCACAACTAATGAGCACCTTCCTTTGGAAAGTAGGCCCAAATGGATATAGAATCATTGGATGTTTCCAGTTCTATGAATAAACCCATTAGAAACTAATTGGATAGGTTGAACCTGAAACAAACAAGGTTATCCCCATTTCCAGAAGAAACAAAACATAGTGAAACCGACGTGAATCCTTAACCTAGTGAAATGATGCTTTAATTATTTTTAGGCCCCTATTAAACTCAATATGAGGGCCATCAAAGCATTCAATAACATATGTGCTCATCCAAAAGATGTGGTTTGTCCAGACATATCTTGATTATGTCTTCTATATCAAACATACACTCTTTTCCAGGATCTCTCTACAACAAAAAATGGCTTCTTTATGGTTCACACCTGTGAATGCCTTGGTTGCTACTCCTGTTGGATCCTCGTTCGCTCTAAGAATGACATTACCTACTCAGCATATTCAATGTTGGGTCTCAAATGAATTGGTGAGGAAATATCACCAACATAGTACCATCCCATCTTTGGAGGCCTCTAGACAAGCCCTCCAAGTTAACCACTCACCCTGGTTGTCCGGATAGCAATGACCAGTGGTCACGAAGCAGGCAGTGCTAACCACCATCTCAAACCATTTCGGGTCTTATCCACATAACATAGCAACTAGCCCCTCCCTTTTTATCGGTAGGTGAATGAAGAGGTCATTCAAGATCTCAGATCAAAAATACAATAGTCCTTCCAAAGGCTTCCCACCATCAATATCCGCCTGACTCGTGTAGTAGTGCACCCTCAACATAATGAGGGTATCGCCTCTAGGAATTCGCCTCAGGTTCCTCAAACCCGAGCACGAAAGATGTACCATCAGAAGAAAAATTTTTCCAACAGGGAGCATGTTCTTACCTTTATCCCCTATGAATATGTCCATCAACCTAACTTGATGGAAAGAAATGAATGGGAATATACACCTGTTCGTCCTAATTTCATAGCCCAGAAGACTCATCCGGCTGTAACACACTAATCCTACTAGGAAATTCTAATGGAATACTACACGCAGGCACATAAACCTATTTATAATTCATCATCCAGTCAGCAGGCTAGTCTGACTGCATCCAAAGAAGCTCGCCAACCAAATGTGGTTACCACCAGTAATCAAGCACATACACCTTCTTACACTCATCAATCCTGCCAGTAGTCTCATCTTCCAGTATTGATGGAATTTCATCAATCATATTCAGTGGAGAACAATCAACAGGAACATACACCTATAATTCATCAAGCTAACGAAAAATCTCATTTAGTAGCAACTGGAGATGTCAATTGTAAAGCCCCAATGACAAACATGAGACAGACACAACTTTCTTCCCCCACACATGAGTACTGTCAGAATTCACTAACAGGGAAATGAGGACAGGAGCAGGAACACACACCTACTCCAAAAATGGAATGGATAAATATTCTCATTCCAGCATCTGAAGTCACCAAGCATATTCTAAAAATGGTAAAAGTGCATGAAAAAATTCCTTCCCATATTCTGGATACCTGTAAGAATATTACTAAACATTCAGTGAAATCATGGGGAACAAAACACAAATATATCCCTATCAGTGGAGTGACTCATCAATATGTCACCCCGGAGCAAATACACTACTCTCTTCCAGTATAGGAGGGTCGTGGGGGCATACTCCCCTATGTCATACTGGCAATCAAGTCGGGCACATACACCCGATTTAAATGGAGATATTCAGCCTAACCAGACGATTTCTCCTGAGTAGGCACATAAATCTGTCCATAATAACTAATTTAATCAACAATTTTTTTCCAAAGTCAGTAAGAAGATGTCCAAAAAAATACCCATCCATTACAGTTGTAATATCAAGATCCAATATGCAATAATTATGTACTCAATGCTGGAGTTCATGAATCCCTCGGAAAATTATCTATTTCAACTCAATATTCTACACTCTCATTTCCAAATTCAAAAAATAATAACAATTTTTCTGAAGGTCATCATCAAACACTTCCTCATGAAGGCTTTCTTCGTGACAATTTGGTCAATCTCAAAGTGTCAGCTTTATATGAGAGCCATGATAACCCTTTGTGTGGCCAGAAGACCAAGGAGTAATAGTTATCATCTTTTTTTGTAACCCACCATGGTGGTCCTCCCCATGATGATGAATTTAGGTGTGAAATTCCTCTCCGTATTAGTATTTCCCATTTCCTAGAAAATTATTCAATGGATAATTCAGTAATGAGAAAACCCTCTTATCTTAAGGAACTTTCAAATCTGAGGCTAGTAATGTAGGTGGCCTTACCACTAGTAGGTGAAATACATTCTCAATCAAAAGATAGCCTGTTGTGTAGGTCATTCTGTGAACCACCCCTAGGTCATTCATCTTCTAATTTGACAAATGAATTCTCTAACATTATTGTTGAATCTGATGGAGCAATAAAAAAGAACCATATTTGGTCCAATCAGGTATAATAATCTTAATCAAATGACAAAGAGGAAGTGCTCATTATGAGAAAACAACTAGAGAAAATTGAAATACCGGTCATGTTTCGGATTTTGGTTGACTCTCGGTATGATATTCCAGAATTGTTGACAGAATATTGTATTCAGAATATTCATCTCAACATGTGGAAAACTATTTGTCACTTAAAAGATAAAATATTACCTTCTGATAAATATCAAAATCATGTTAAAGAAATAGAAGGGTTGCAATGCCAAAATGACTTGGCATCTCTCTCAGTTTTCCGACATCCAAATGATGAAAAGCAGAAGAGATCCCTTCAGCATAAATGCCTTGGGGAATTTAAAAGGTTTCACTAGTAAATTACCAAAGCCCCATCTGGTATTCATATCAGGGTATGGGGTGTTCATAGATAATTGAATTTCACTTTGCTCTCCCGCAAACAATGACTGCCAAAAGTGGACCCATGCAATGTTATTTCCCATGGGTGGAAACATCTAACTGGTTTTGTGTGTAATCAAATGATTTCTCAAGAACAGACCACAAATAGTTCTCCCAAAATTCAGGCATATAAATAACACATTGTTGAATTACTCTTGCATCAAGAAAATGAGAATACCGAACAGGCTTCTCTTTTAAAGCATGTTCCTCATGAGGTGAAAGAAGTGTCAGAAATAATCCAATGGTCATATGAGCAATGTGATTTGAGTGGATGTCAGATGATGCATCCGGCAAATTTCCTTACTAAAATTTGCAAAATTATGAGTGCATTTAAGAAAGTTTCAGATGTGGCAGCTCAAGAACCACCTCAGCTTTCCAGGCTAGGGACTCTTTTAATCTAACCCTCAGGATCAACATATAGGATTTGATGAGTTGGGATGGATAAACAAGAACAGCCCCAGTCCACCAGACTGGGTACTTTTTCAAATTCTCAATCTCTTCCTCAGCCAAAGATAGTCTTCTTTCGATTAAAGAAGAAGCCACAAGAGGAACGCAGAGCCAAATTATCAGGAAATTCCCTTCAAATTACGATTTATCAACAAGTTCTTGAGGGATCAACCAAACAAAAGGCAATGTCTCATAAAGGACATGGAAGAAGATAGTATCATAGAAACACTGACAGAAGGGCTGAAATGCGTTATGCATCGATAAATGTCATCAATGCCATTGTCACTGATCCCCCAGAATAAGAGGCTCACTCAGAGGAATCAAATGTAGAAGTTCATGATCAAGATGATGTATACACAGAAACAAATTAGTAAGTTGTGTGTACCCAAAATCAAAGGCTTACCAAGAATCTTGGAATTCCATTAAATAACCAACTCCCCCTCTCCGAAAGGCATCCAACAAGGGGGAAGGAAAAAAGTCAGGTTATATACCGCCCTACCTCTGCAGAAGGCCAATCACTCTCATTAGAGAAAAGTCTCGTACAACAAGAAGAACAAATGAAGTAGTTAAAGAGGTTAAATGCATAACTACATCAAGGCAGTATTCCTCCTAAGAATGCTAGAGTTAATCAATCAATGGATTTTTTGTGGTAATTTGGATGGATCCAGAATATCCCATTTTACAAGTACACCCTCACAGGTCCAATCATACGGTTCATAAGTGACAATGAATGGAAATACTACCATCAGTGACAATACTGGTTGCCACACCCGTCCAAAAACCAGTTATTGCACCTACACAGAATCCACCACAACCAGATGTTTCTCAAACATTAATGACTACCATTGAGTCATTAAAAGATCAATTGGAAGCTATGAAAGAAAAACATGCACTAGTTCAACTGGAGAAGGGAGCTTACCCTGAATGTGGGGATGCAATTCCTCCCCCATCAAATTTTGCGAGTACCATATTCCCAATTTTTCATGGTTCAGGAGATCCCAAACAACACTTAACACATTTTTTTCTCATTGTGATCCTATGATGGGAACTCCTCAAAAACAAGAAGTAGTTATGCTCATGTGTTTTGTGCAGTCATTACATAGAACTGCATTTGTCTGGTATACAAGTTTGCAATCTCCTTCAATTACTGGGTGGGAGGTTCACAATCAAAAATTCATTTTTCAATTTATCACAACATTACCAAAGAAGAAAGTTTTTGATCTTACCAATTGTAAGAAAAGGGAAAATGAATGATTTTCGGATTTCATTGCTTGCTGGATGGGATAAACATATTCCTTAATTTTATCACTCCCTCAAGAAGAGTTGCTGCCAATATGTGTGGAAAATCTGTGTGATGAATTACACACACCATTGATCTATATGAAATACACAAGAGGGTTATGAGACCTTAATTCAATAGCTCAACAAATAGAAGACTCTCTTATAAATACTAAAGTTTAAACATGTGTAATTTCATCTGTTCAAGGAAGGAGAATAGGGAAAGAAGAGACTCCTACAGTTACACTTAAACAAGAACATGTACATGCTTCCACTTCAAAATCATCATCATATTGAAGGGCTCCGCCTCCTAAGAATCAACAACAATGTCTGCCTTATCAAGATGATAAAAAATATCAAAGGTGAAAATAGTTTGAGGATTTAAAGAATAATTTTTATTCTTTCCAGAATGAAAAATTTCCTGGTTACTTCATCTCAGCTCTGGAAAAAAATCTTGTTTAGTTACTAAGGCCCAAAATGTCGGACAAGGAAGGAGATGAAGACCTCCCCAACTATTTCTCGTTTCATCAGATGTTGTGGCATCCTATTCAAGAGTTATTTGTCTTCAATGACCTCCTCAAAAAGTTGGTGGACTTTGGACAAGTAAAACTGAAAGGTTCTTCAGCCCATGAAGCATGCGTTACTACTACTGATCAAGAGAAGGAAGGTGAGTGGCATGAAGTCAAAAGTAAAAATGTGCAGAAATATGATGATTGGATTTTCAGGAAAATGATCAACCAAACTCATGCCTTTTTATGAAGACAATTTAATCAACTAGTTGTGTATTCTGCTATGTCTGCCACAGCAAAACCCCCTTTATCATAAAGAAAAAATCCTTAAAGAAACAGCGTAATTTTAATAATGAAGGGCAGTCAGAAGAAGACAAACTTTTGTCAAAGCCTATGTTTTCTTTGACTCTGGAAGATTTTATGCCATATGCTTCAAAACCACGGGCACCGCCCCACCAAACGGCATAGCCTGAACTGGTTCATTAGGCAGAATCTTCACCAGATGAAGAATTGATATTTGGTTCTATTAACATGATTCATTTAACGGATCCCTATGCTAATGATAGTTTCAATTATGATGAGCCTAGGTTCCCTGTTTCTAACAGATAAATTAGAAGAAGAGATAGATGTTTAGGATACAGAGGAAGATGTTGATATTCTAGAAGCCACTATTTCAATCCTAACCCTTCTATAACTGTATATATGGTAGAAACTTGTGGAAAAGCCCTTATACGTGCTCAATAGGAATAAGAAAGTTCTTCCACACATGGCAGATTTGGTCCTGACACATTTATTTTAGAGGACCGTTTATAGGTTATAACTTCTACCTCTCAAAAAATAGATAGACTTAGTCGGTCTAATCTACCGAAGCCAAGAGTGTTTCCAATTCCTACCCCGATATTGGATGCATCTACTACCAAAGTATCAACATCCAAGACACATGAAAAACCACATTCCCATGATAGGGAAATACATACCTTTGGACCAAAATTATGATGTCTTGAAACATTTAGCCCATGTACCGACCAAGTTATCAATTCTAGATGCCTTTAATCTATCTAAAGATATTCAGGTGGTTCTTATTGAGTATTTTTCAAGTCCTTATGAATTAGAAAATGAAATTGATATGGCTGAAGTCTACCATATAGAGAATGATTCTGCAGAATACCATGCAGTGATATCTTTTACATATGAAGATGATGATGATGTTGTACACAGACATATCAGGCCTTTTTATTTATCTAGAAAAGTCAGTGACATAGACAACTGACGAGCCTTCAATGATAATGGATTAGGAGTCAATATCATTCTTATTTGTACACTTCGTCGATTGGGAATCACTGAATCTAATTTATCTCCTTCAAATTTATTTTTTCAAGGATATGATAATAATGAACAATAACCTCTGGGTGAGATTACACTCAAAATTCAGTTTAGAGACCTGGTGTCTAATTTATATTTCATGGTTGTTCATCATGACAGAGCCTCCAACATTTTTCTTGGAATGCCTTGGCTACATCAACAAGTATTTGTACCTTTATTGTACCATAAATGTCTCAAATATTTTCTCAATGGTCAAATTTGGACATTATATGGTGACAAGGCCCCATTCAAAACATGTGAATCTCAATACGTTGAGGCAGAATTTTTTCACATGGAGAGAATGAAAAAATCCACTGTAAAGAAGGTCAACAGAATTAATGCTCCAAATGGTTTGGAAAAAATTCTAGTAAACCCATTCATACATGGGAGTACAGATTATTGTTTTCCTAGCAGTCAAATTGACAAGATAAACCTAAATGCTAACACTCTTATGGAAACTTATGTAATGTCAATTATGGTAACCAAGCTAGAAATCAAGGGAGAAATTGTTTATTCACCAAACATTGATGAATCCTTAGGTTTAGATGTATTCATTCCATCCGTTAAAATCCAGAAATTCTATAATTTGTCAACCAGGTTAGAAGAAGTAATAGCGATACTAGAGGAAAAAATTGATTTTGTTTCTCAATCCATCATATCCTCTCTATTACCCCAGGAAGACCCTTCATCATTAATAGGGTCTGAAATGGAAAACTCTTCTCAAAGATGATCAAATTTTAACTTCTCCCCTGACCATGGAAATTCTACTTTTTCATTTACTATTCATGTAAAAATAGAAGAAGTAACACATATTGAAGAATAAGAAGAAGAAGGGGAAGATCTCAGGGATGCTCCTCCAGCATTTAAGAGGGTATCTCTACCACTGTGGATGAACTCAGAGACAAAAATCTGGGTACAAAAGAAGATCCATGCCCCACTTTAATTAGTGCATCTATGACTCTTGAAGAGAAATACATGTATACATCATTTCTAAAGCAAAATCAAGATGTATTTCCATCGAATTATACATAAATTCTAGGTCTTGATCCTGATGTTTCCACTCATAATTTGTGTTTTCCCGAAGAACATTTAGGATTCAAGCAAGCAAAAAGAAGTACATGCCCAACATATGCCTCTAAAATTGAATCTGAAGTTGATATGTTTATCAAGGAAAACTTTGTTAGAGAAGATCAATATCCCAAAAGGCATACTAATATTGTTCCAGTGAAAAAGAAAAGTGGACAAATTAGAGTTTTCATTGTCTTCAGAGATCTTAATCGGCATTGTCCCAAGGAGGATTTCCCATTTCCGATCAGAGAAATAATAATTGATGCAACATCTAGCTATGAAGCTCTTTCCATCATGGATGGTTACTCTGGGAACAATCTAATATGAATGGCTCAAGAAGATGAGGAGTCTACAGCCTTTAGAGCTCCTCAAGGTGTGTTTTCCTATCGGTTGATTCCCTTTGGCCTAAATAATATTGGTGCAACGTATCAATGTTCCATGCACCATATTTTCAAACCCTTTTAAGGGAAATTTGTTGAGAGTTATGTGGATTATTTTGTGGTTAAATCCAGACAATGTTCTGACCACTAGGCTGATATGGAAATCATATTCCACAAACTTTGATAGCATAATTTGAAGATAAACCCCTTGAAATGTTCTTTCGGGGTAACCTCAAGAAAATTTCTCAACTTTATTATATGCCATCATGGTATTGATGTTGATTCTAAGAAGACAAAATCAATCCTTGATATGTCACCTCCTATAAATTTGAATGAATTTAGTGGAAATAAAAGACACTTGGCCTATATTTGGCATTTCATTGCCAATTTGGAAGGCATGTGTTTACCCTTCACCAGATTAATGAAGAAGAGAGTCACCTGCCAGTGGACTAAATAAGGCCAAAAAAGAATTTGATACCCTCCAGAAATATCTCTTGAGTCCACTGGTATTAATACCACCTGTTGAAGGAAGACCACTTATTCACTATAGGACATATTTATAGAGATCATTGGGTGACTTCCTTGCCCAAAAGAATGATGTTGGGAATGAAAACAACCATTATGATCTCAGTCAGACTATGCTTGAGGCAGAAACTCAATATTCAAATATTGAAAAGTTCTGCCTAGCATTAATCTTTGTAGTTTAGAAATTAAGAAACTACCTACAACATCATGTGGTCTAATTGGTATCTCATAATAACCTACTCAAATTTTACCTCAGTCATCCAATGCTTACACGATGTCTGGAAAGGTGGGAAGTTATTTATCAACAGTTTGACATCCAGTATGTGTCTCAAAATTCAATAAAGGGCCATGTTTTGGCCGATTTCCTTACTAAACACCCATATGTAGAAGATACATCATTAAATATTGAACATCTTGATGAGGAGGTTTTCTCTATTCAAGATAATTTTCAGAAATGGGAAATGTACTTTTATGGTGCCTCTAGATATCCAACAGGGAAAAAAATGGATGATCCTAAATTCAAGAAACATGGATTAGGAATCCTGCTTATTTCCCTAGAAAAGGATGTGTTACCATATTCCATCGTATTGTTGGAAGGCGATACAAATAATGAGGCAGAATATCAAGCTCTTATCCTAGGCTTGGAATTTACGCTTCAGGCACATGTGAATCACTTGAAGGTAAAAGGTGATTCAGATTTGGTAATCAAACAAATCAATGGGGATTATTCCAACAGAAAGAAAGAGTTAATCCCTTTGTATGATCACATCAGAGAGTAAGTGGAGGAATTTACATCAAAAAAACATTTTATTATGTCCCGCGATCACAAAATACCCAAGCTGATGCACTGGATAATGTATCCATAGCCTTGGAAGATCCAAATCAGGAAGAAACAATCATCAGTATTGCCCACCATCTGGTAGTTTCAACTTTTGATCAAATCAGAACAGAGGAAATCAATGAAAAAAGTCCCATTTCTGAACCATATGGTCATACTACAGGATGGATGAAACCTATCAGGGAATACCTTCAAAATGGAACAATACCACCTAATAGAGTCGGAAAAGAACAAGTCTGACGACATGTGGTCAATTGTTCTCTTTATGATAGCCCAGATCACCAAAAAATTCTCTACAAGCGATATTTTGATTGAATTTTCATCAGATGTATTGATGGTGAAGAGAAAATGGTTGTCATCAATGAAGTACAAGCAGGAGTTTGTGGTGCCCACTAGTCTGGACATAGACATTCTAGTCAAATTCAAAGTCGTGGATACTTATGGCCTTTAATGATGCAATATTGTGTTGATTTCACTAAGTAGTGTCATTCTTGCGAAGTATGTTCCAACTTCATTGATCATCCACAGTATATGCTTCATACGGCTAAATACTCTTAGTCATTTTCTACATGGGTAATGGATGTATTAGGACCTTATCTTCCATTTATAGCTGAGCAGTTTAAGTATATTCTTACTACTACTAACTTGTTTTCTAAATGGGCAGAGGTAATACCATTCAAAGAATTCGGTGCTAAAAGCATTGTTAGCTTTGTCAATTCTAACATCATTACCAGATTTGGTGTTCCTCATACCATATTGACGGATAATGGAACTAATTTTTTTTTATCCAAAGTAAGAAAATTATATCAATAATAAAATATTAGATCCAACCATTCATCTCGGAATCATGCAGCGACCAATGGTCAAGTAGAGGCTTTCAATAAGACCCTTTCAAAGATACTTCAGAAGATAGTGGGTAAAGATAAGAACTCATGTCCTGATAAACATTTTCATGCTCTATGGGATTATCAAACTACCACCCACACTACTACATGATCAACTCTATAATCATTAGTATATGGAACTGAAGAAGTCATGCTTATTGAAGTCCAATTACCTTTACTAAGCGTCGCCATTTGTGATCAGTTATCTAAAAATGAACAATCTCAAAAGAGATTGGATGAATTGGAATGACTAGATGAAAAAAGATTGTGAACACCTCACCATTTAGAGGTTTATCATAATCAAATAGCCTAAGATTTCAATAAAAAAGATTATCTTCGTTCTTTCATTCAATGAGAATTTGTATTTGTCCTCAGAACCCCAATGATACCAGGAAAGAAACCTCCAAATATTGAGCTAATGTGGGAAGGACCTGACTCAATAAATAGGGTTAAATCCAATGGAGTTTATTATTTAATCTCAATGGATGGAGAACTCATTACAACTCGAACCAATGACAGATTCTTGAAGAAGTATTTTGTGTAACACAAATACACATTTTATCCTTACTGCAGGACATTAAACTGCATAGTAACCTATATTGTCCAACATGACATTAAAATGTGTCCCCTCTGTCGTCGATCACGACGTTAAACTATGTGTCGTCGGAGTTGTAGGAAGTTAAGCTACCAAGTACCTCATGTATGTGACACATGAAATTAAACTATTATCGCCGTATGGACAATTTTCTTTTAAACACGGTTTCCATGCGTGCCTCGGGAAGCTAACCATGCATATGCCCGACAACATCCTTCAAGGTCGCATCATTCATGACCTGATCATCATGTTTTGTTTCTTTTTCTTGTTTCTCACACCGAGCCTGACTCACGTGAGCCTAGAATAAGCATCAACCATGACATTTTCTCTGGGCTACTAACCACGCTTATGTCCCCACATCATCTTCGGGTCATTGTCCTCAAGTACACCCCGATCATCAAATCCCTCTCAATTGAACTGTGAGGACATTGATCCTTGCCTCCTAGGCCGGGTATGTAGGCAACCTCCTGAGGTTCAAGCCGAAAACCAATTTCTTACCATTGATTCACCTTCATCCCATACGATATTATCCGTGAAGCACCTGTCAACCGACTTATTCATATCAGTTCACATTCTTCCTACATGACGTTAAACTATGTACATCCCATCATCTTAGCTATATGACATTAAACTATACAGTTCCCCATTGTGCATGTTGTAAGACATTAAACTGTATAGCATGGGTCCATGCATATGACTTTAAACTATTTTTAATTTTCTCCTATATGACAATAAACTACAACAATCCTTGATACCCTCACCTAAGAGGAATCATCATTGGCATGGTCTGCAACCATGTTATGTTTCAAGAACAATGTTTAGCTTGATTCTCATTCTTATGAGATACGTAGTTACACCCAAGTCTTTAATTATGGGTCCATCCATAATTACAATAAAGTCCTCTTTACCCCTCATATGTATGAACCAAATCTATACAAAGGGTATTTAAAGAACTACGTATGGATTGATTTTCATCATTTTGAGATATGTAGGAATGCTTGAGCATTCTTTGAGTCTTGCCCCGAGCCTTTGTACCTAACCCCAAACTTCACCTTCAGTCCCATGACTGAAAAGTCCCCCTGGGAGCACATTGTGAGATATGGAACACCCTGGTATTTTTTCACATCTGGTTTATAACAAATGCGTGATGTGTCTCCCTCATTATGGTCCGAGCTCTACGAACCTAAACTAATATTTTCCATGCTCTCATCCTTCATGATGTTAAACAGTATTTCAAGAACTACGTGTGGGTTGACTCTCATCCTAATGAGATACGTAGTGAAATCCAAAACCTCAATTCTGGACCGAGCCACAACATTATAAAAATAATATTCATGGTCTCCATAACTCTTTTCTTGACTTCTGGTTACAAAATGTATGATACCTAAGAGTTCTTTTACCTGAATATGCATCATTTGCCCTTAGGTGGCCTTGCCTAAGTTGTCTACATAATGAACCTGTTAGCCAAAAGATATTACTATTTGACTATGCATCTTATTCCCTATTTTTCCATACATAATTCATCCTACATAATGGATTTTTCAAGTAGTGGTAACTTTATTCTTAGGAGAGGCCTCTTTTGTCCCAAGTTGTCTTCACAACGGTATGTAGGGATCTGCAAAAAAACTTACATCCTTAACATATTTGTTCCATACTATTTTCCATGATCTGAAAATATAATGTTGTATAATTTTTTCTACCTCTAGATTTAGTCATATGATTTAAAACCACAGATATCTTTTTTCCAACATTTGGGCCAGACCTTCATAGAAGTCACAATCCTCCAATTCTATGACAATTCTGATTAGAAATATCTTTTCCATGTTCAAGTATCTTTCTCAATAAATCAAACTCTATGATTTGAAAAATTTGAATCCCCATAAATCTTTCTTCGGCTATTAGTAATAGAAAGTCAAATTTCTAAGACTTCTTTTTCCAGACAATGCAGCACATTCCCTTAGGTGGCCTTGCATAGGTTGTCTACATAACAGACATGTCAGCCAAAAGATGCTACTATTTGACTATGCAGCTTGTGCCCTAGTCGGGCTAACATAATTCATCCCCCATTATAGGTTAGTCATGCAGTGGTAACCTCATTCTTAGAAAAGACATCCTCTAATGCCTTTTAGCTTTTTTCCTATGACATTCCTCATATTAAAATTTCTCATGTCACAGTTTACAATTTCCCTCACTATAAGTGAATATGGTAATATGTTTCCAAAAAAATTACTAAAAATTGAGTCAATATAATCTATTTGGACAAAGAAATTCGACCTTAAATATTAGCCTTTTATAGTCCAACATGAATGAATTTAAACTGCCATTATTAAAATATAACGTTTGTGGGGTTGTTTATATAACCCTAGTAAAAATCAAACTACGTTTACCAGGTCCATTGGCATAGGTAAATATAGAGAGAAATTCTCATTATAGAAGATGAATTTTTTTACATTGATGAACAAGATTAGAGGAACATCCACCGACCCTTGGTTCTCTGGCTTTAGCACAGAGTTGAATCCTCTTTCCTTTTTTGGATCCAACACTGAGGGGGGACTTATTTTTACGCTCCTTTCCATCATAGAGTCGATAAAATGGAAGAGGGGAATACCTTAAACAAAAAAGAGGGTTACCCTTTAAAGAACATAAAAAATTGACAAAGGCATGGACTAGGAACCCATTTGGAGAGAGTTGCGCAAGTTTTTTGTGCGCCGCGCAAGTCACTTGCGCGCCATCTACGGGTCGCGCAAGTCACCTATGTTCCATATTCATTTTTTTCCCAAGGTTCCCGGTGGCCTATAAATTGGCAATTTGGGCCCCCCATTTCGAGGACGAAATTTCTAAAACTCAGATTCATGCTCTGGTCACCCAAGTCTTCAACTCAACTCTTCTGAATGATTCTAAGGTAACTTTTTACCTAGAATAGAAGACTTGAAGAGTAGGATAAGGCCTAAGTGTTTAGAATTCTTCAATGCTTGCATGCTTAAGTGTCCAGACCTCCATAAAGATGGAAGTAGTTGCGCTCCACCCTACCCTTTCAATGAAACATGTGAGCCACCAT
The DNA here is from genome assembly GCA_963277665.1 of Viscum album. Taxonomy (NCBI): domain Eukaryota; kingdom Viridiplantae; phylum Streptophyta; class Magnoliopsida; order Santalales; family Viscaceae; genus Viscum; species Viscum album. The sequence goes on along the minus strand of OY728158.1, from coordinate 1,004,777,138 downwards.
TTTAAAACATATTAGGATAATACTAAAGGCTTCAGTTAAGCCTTATCCAAGTATTACCCTATAGATTCTTCATCACCCAAGTTAACCCATGCTGTGCAAGTACACTTGCGCAGCCAAGACTTTCACGCCAAATGATTTACGCGCCAACTTTATTTGTGTGCCTTTATCCCATGCACCTCTCCTCATCAAGATATTAGCCCTAGATAACCTCTTCAAATCCATTTATGGCATGGCTGTTTTGTGGTATTCCTTATCTGAAATTAATTTCTATGAGAACCTCTCCCAAAACCTCGTGAATTACAATATTTTTACCACTACGGTTAGAGGTTTCCTCTATTACCTCATCCTTTAAGATGAGAAGATATTTTTAACCTAGGACTCCCTCTCAAGAGTAAACCCCAGTCACAAGTCCCTTTAACCTAGGCCTCTTTATCATGAGTAAGCCCCAGTCACAAGTCCCCTTTAATTTGGGAATTCTACTTTGGAGTAAGCCCCAGGTTAAAACTCTAAATGTCCATAAAATACAAATACATTTATGTACGCTGCTCCTGGGATCCTTTATTGAAGCAAGTCATGGACTTCATTTACTTGGGAAATCATGCATATGTAAGCCCCCCATTATTTCTTGTGACTGCCTAATTCATCGTACAATCATCAGGATTACTAATACATGTTGTTTCTCACACTGATAATTACTCATGTGGGCTTAAAGTGTAATGGTAATCACGAAATCTATTGTGGGTCGTTAAACATTTGTAAGTCCCATATTTCCTAAATCAATATACTTAGACTATGATCTCTACCTTAAATGTAGAGTATGTAGGAAGCCTTTCTATGGTTCAATCCCCTGATTAATTTATTATTTTATGTCCCATAGGATGTCAAACTATATCCTTTTTATCTAACTATGTGGGTTCTGATTCTTTTTTAATAAGGATACATAGGTATCCCATCTATGGGTATGATCCCAACTCTGAAATAATCTCTATCTTTCTGAAGGACAATATACTTAAATTTCCCTACGGAGTAGCTTTAAAACCAGGATGGTCCTCATAATGACCAAGAGATTTCTATATAATGTATTGAAGGATACAATTGGCTAAGAATCTCTTGAACATAGAGAGGATCTTTCCAATCAGAATTGTCAAAGAATTAGAGGATTGTGACTTCTATGAAGGTTTGACCTAAACATAGGGAAAATAGGTATCTTTGGTTTTAAATCATATGATTAAAACCAGATATAGAAACATTATACAACAAAATATTTTCAGATCATAGAAATGAGTATGGAACAAATATTTTAAGTATGGCCGTTTTTTTGAAAATCCCTATGTATCGTTAGTAAGACTAATAGGGAAAAAAGAGTCCTCTCCAAATAATGATGTTACCATTACTTGATAAACCCATTATATAGGTTATATTCTGCAGGGCCAATTGTGGAATAAGATGCATAGTCAAATAGAAGCATATTTTGGGCTGATAGGTTTTTTATGTAGACAAATTATTCAAGGACACCTAATGGCACATGCTGCAAAGTCAAGAAAAATAACACTCAGGTATCAGATATTTTGTGACCAAAAGTCATGAAAAGGATTATGGAGACCATGAATATTATTTGTATAATGTTGTGGTTGGGTCCTGGGTTGAGATTATGGATGTCACTACATATATCATTAGGATGAGAATCAAGCCACATGTAGTTCTTGAAATACAGTTTAATGTCATGCAGGACGATAGCATGGAAAATCATAGTTTAGGGTCATCGAGCTCAGACCATACTAAGGGAGACACATAATGCATTTGTTATAAAACCTGATGTGAAGAAAGATCAGGGTGTTCCATATCACACTATATGCTCTCATGGGACTTTTTAGTCAAGGGGCCGAATGTGATGTTTGGGGTTAGGCCCAAAGGCTCGGGGCTGGACTAGAGGAATTCTCGAGCGTTCATACGTATCTCATAAGGATGTAAATCAATCCATACATAGTTATTGAAATACCCTTTTTAAAGATTTGGTTCGTATATATGAGGGGTAAAGAGGAATTTATTTCAATTATGGATGGACCCAAGATTAAAGACTTGGGTGTCTCTATGTATCTCATAAGGATTAGAATCAAGCCACACATAGTTCTTGAAACATGACATGGTTTGAGACCTTGTCATTGATGATCCCACTCGAGTGAGGGTATTAGGGATTATTGCAGTTTATTGTCATACATGACAAAAGTACAAAAAGTTTAAAGTTGTATGAATGGACCAGTGCTATGTAGTTTAATGTCATGCAGCAAGGACAATGAGGGACTATATAGTTTAACATTATACAGCTAGGACAATGGGACGTATGCATTTTAATGTCATGTAAGACGAAGGTGAACTGATATGAATGAGACGATTGATGGGGGATTCTTGAATCAACATCGCATGGGATGGAGGTGAGTCGATGTGAAGAAAGTTGATTCGGGATTGAACCTCAGGAGGTTGCCTACGTACCAGGCCTTGGAGGCATGGATCAAAGTCCTCGTAGTTCACTTGAGAGGGATTTGATGATCGAGTTTTACTTGAGGACAGCGACCCGAATATGATATTGGGACTTAAGCGTGGTTAGCATCCCAAAGAAAATGTCATGGTTGATGTATATTCTAGGCTCACGTGAGTCATTCTCTGTGTGAGAAACAAGAATCTACAATATACTTGACCATTGTGTCGTGAGATATGCGACCCCGAAGGATGATGTGGGGATTATTCATGGTTTGCTGCATAGGGAACGCATGGAAATAGTGTTTAAAAGAAAATTGTGCATACGACGATCAGAGTTTAATGTCATGTGTCACAGATATGAGGTGCTTGGAAGTTTAACATCATGCAGCTCAGAAGATGCACAGTTTAAAGTCATGTTAGACGAATGAGGGGACACATTTTAACGTCATGTTGGACGATAAAGGTGACTATGCAGTTTACTGTACTACAGCAAGGACAAAAGGTGTATTTGTGTCACACAAAATACTTCTTCAACAATATTGCATTGGTTGGTGTTGTAATGTGTTCTCCACTCAGTGGGGCACATGAATATTATTTTATTTTACAAAGATAGAGATTATTTTATAGTTGTTATCGTACCCGTAGATGGGTTACCTACATATCCTCATTAAAAAGGAATCAGAACCCATGTAGTTCGATAATAAGGATATAGTTTAACGTCATATGGGATAGAAAAGAATTAATGAATGATGGGATTGAACCATATAAATGCTTCCTACTTACTAAACCTTTAAGGAAGAGATCAAAGTCCACATAGTTCGGGTAATTAAGTATGTGACTTATTCATGGTTAACTACCCAAAAGAGATGTCATGAATACCTTTAAACTCTAACCTCATGTGAGTCATGCTCAGTGTGAGAAACAAGTGGTATGAGTAAACCTAATGATTTTTCCATGAAAGAGGTAGTCATAAGAAATTATGTGGGGCTTACGTTTGTATGACTGGCCAAGTAAAAGAGGACCCAGACTTACATCAATAAAAAATCCTAGGAGCAGGGTTCGTAAAGGTATTTCTACTTTATAGTGATTTGGAGTTTAACCGGGGGATTACTCCAAATGAGGATTCCCAAATTAAATGGGACTTATGATTGGGGATTATTCCTCAGAAGAAGGCCCAAATGCAGATAAATTTAAGATTAGGGCTTACTCTTGAGAAGGAGGCCCAAATCAAAAGAAATTTATGACTGGGGATTACTCCTGAGAAGGAGGCCCAGATTAAAGGGACTTGGGACTGGGGGTTACTCCTGAAAAGGATTCCCAGGTTAAAAAGATCTTCTCATCTTAATGGATGAGGTTATGTAGGAAAACTCTAACCATAGTGACATAAAGCCTGTATATAGCAATGTTTTGGGAGAGGTTCTCAGATAATTCCTTTCAGATAAGGAATCCAACAAAGGAACCATGCCATAAATGTCTTTGAAAACTGTTTGAGGGATAATATCTTGATGAGGAGAGGTGAACGGGAGAGAGGCACAAAAATAAAGTTGGAGCTCAAGTGTTAACCACACAAATCATTTGGTGTGCAATTCATGGCCATAAAATTGTACTTACACGAGATGGGTTCACTTGGGTGATGATTAATCTATAGGTTAATACATGGGCGAGACTTAACTCAAGCCTTTTTAATTATCCTAACATATTTCTAAAAGGTAGGCGTGCAAGTTTCATTGAAAGGGTATGGTGGCGTGCAAGTGTTTCCATCTTTAAGGAGGTTCATACACTTAGGAACGCAAGCATTGATGAATTCTAAATCCTTAGGCCTTATCCTACTCCTTCAAGTCTTCTATTCTAGGAAAAAAGATACCTTAGAAGCTTTCGAAACAGTTTATTTGAAGACGTGGGAGACCAGAGCTTGAATCCGAGTTTTGGAATTTTCGTCCTTGAAATGGGAGGCCCAAAGGGGCTATTTATGGGCCACCAAAAACCTTGGGAAAAAATAATAGGGTGCTTAAGTGACTTTTATAAACCATAGATGGCACACATGTGACTTGCGTGGCGCACAAGAAACTTGCACGACTCCCGCCAAATGGGTTCCTAGTCCATGCCTTTGTCAAATTTTTATGTTCTTCAAAGGGTGACCCTCTTTGTGATTAAGGTATTCCCCTTTTCCATTTGTTGGACTCTATGAAGGAAAGGAGCGTCAACAGCACCCCAATCTGTCACATAGCCTACTTGCGCGCCCAAACTTCTTTCACCCAAGGTCAAATTTATTCCTATAAACAGACCCTTGGGGTCTTCATTTGCATTGAATAATTTCCCTGAAACCCAATTGCAGCCCTGCTTTCCCTAGTACTTCACCACAGTCTTCTAAAAACATCCTCATAGATCATCAATAACTTGAGCAGAGGATTTAAGGGAGGATCATTGGATATAAGTCATTTTATTTTTAGAAAAACCTAACACTTTCTCACCTAATGCGACCAACCTCTCCAAATCCAATATACTTGTGTGTCGTCTATTCCATTCATAGGAACTTGAGTGCCCAACATCTGGAATCACCTATGAATACTTTTGAAGGATTGATCAGGGTCTCACCCATGTATTTCTATATAGGTTTTTCATATATTAAGTGAACATTAGGTCTCCCAAGATAGCTTGGGTTCGTATACTTGCACCCCTTTTCCTACTTGATCACCCCTCTTTGATTCACAAACTAAATTCAGTCTATAAGCCATCATGCCTTCTTCAAATCCATTCATGGTAATGATTCTAGTTCCTTGGATCCCTTGTCTAAAAGGTATTCTATTGAGACCTCCCCCAAAACCTCCTAACATATCAAATATTTGGGAAAGACACATCATCATGTCTCGTTTTTGAGTTGGTATATCCATAGTCACAGGTTTCCCATATTTTTTTATAATGGAGATAGGATTTGTGGAGTTTTCATGGGTTCGTATATCCACATTCACAAGTACCGCTCTCCAGGAAATAGTAATGGGAAGTTCCCAGTTTGGTAGTGGGTTGGGTCCTGGCCTCTCTCTTCTCGAAGAGACGACCCATAACCTCATGTATCTGGTAGGGATGGTACGGTTCAATCCAACATTTCTTCCTTTTTGAACAAATAAGAAGTTTACCTCCCCTACCAAGATCAATTTTAGGGAAACCATCTAATATTAAGCCTGTATGTTTTCTTACTAGAGGTAGAATCATTGATCTTCCTCTCTTATTCGGTGCCAAATACCAGAGGAGAGATAGGAACATGTAGTCTCATTACACTTTCCCTCTCCCTTTGAGATTTATATCCATGGGTATCCATCCTAGTGTAAGCCCCTAACCTTCATCCCTTTCTCATTTCACTAGACACTTATCTAATGTAATGTGAATAGAGGGAGGGATCATCACCTCACCCTCTTATCTAGTCAACTCAGCCATATTTCCACAGTCAACGTGCCCTATTCAACTAGCAGAGGAGGAAAAGTGTGAAGTTTCAATGTTGAATCCTTCACATCCTCTTAGTTCTCACACCAAGCATGACTCATGTGGGCTTAGAGATTTGTGATGATTACAATAGTTACACAAACCCAAAAAGGAAGGATCTATGAGAACTCTGATTCCCACATTAATTAGGATACCTACGAAGCACAATCAAGGCCCAAGATCCCTGGATATCCTCATCAGGAATCTAACCCTAATTCACTTCATCTGGGTATCCTTCTTATGAATAAGCTCCAATTTAAACCACCAAATCATAAAGGCATCCTTTTATGGAAGTAATACTAAACTAATTCAGTTATCTCCAAGGAATATACAATCCTATGATATTTAATCGAACTATGTGTCCATGGATTACCCACATGGGATATATAGGAATACTCCTTGATGTTCCAACCCAATAATTAAAATCCACTATGTTCTCCTTGGGCCACATTCCCAACAATGTCTAATCTTACATAGAAACTCATATCCATTCCAAGTTCATTGGGTTGTTTCTGCATAAATCCCACACAAATCATTTACTAAGAGCCTTTCTCTTATATTTCCTTATCACATGTCATTAAACTATATGGTTAGGTCCATATCACATGACCTTAAATGGTATGATGTTTCCAATTAAGTGGCATAAAAATATGAGGGTTATGATTCCCCTCACAAGGATACGTAGGTAACCCATTTCATGGGTATGGTCCCAATATCAGAACTATCCTTCATCTACCAGGATAAAAATAAAATCTAGAGTGCCCTACTAGGTGTATTAAAAACCAGTATCATCATAATGATGATTAAGAGAATCTAAAAATAATATATTACAAGATACCATTGATGGAGAACCTTGAATACATACAGATATATCCATTAATGAATAAACTTGAATGCATACTAATGATTCTAAATTTTACACATGTTAATATGTGATTTCAAATTCCAATGAAAACATATTCTATTAGTTTTGAATTAATAAGGATTCATTAAAATATCTTAAATTTATAAAGAGAGTCTTAGAGTAGACACTAATTCTCCCCAAAATGGTGTGATGAGTCCGACCACCCATCCCCTCGACCAATGTACATTCTTAAGTATCATAAAGTTAAAACATAAAGAACACCTAATTTTGGAAATTACATCTCCTTTGGATAACGAAATGTTGGATGTTTCTAGTTCCATGAATAAAATCCAATGGAAACCACCTAGAAGAAATGATTCTTAAAACTAAAACACACATTTCATGGAACCACAAAACAATATCAAACTCCATGATAGATGTATGTGTGGTAGCTTCAAACCCCAACATCTGTTTTAATTATTTTCTTTTATTTTTTATTTTCTTTTAGAAGATTTATATTTTCTGTTGAGTTGTGTGTCAATTTTATGGTGAGTATTTATTTGAGTTTTGAGTGTTTTGGGTGGTTTTGGGAATTTTTCATGGTTAGAGTGAAATGTATGTAGAGAAAATAGCATGGTGGGGAGTTTTTGACGCCACTAGTGTCACTTTTATATGGGTTGTTTTTATTCCCTAGTTTCTCCCCTTGACATGAGGGAGTATATTAGAAAAAAAGGTAAAGTTAGGGGACTATTTTTATGTCACACAGTTTTGGTGCACTATCAGTTTAACCATACAGCCAAAGGTTTCATAGGTCACACAGTTGATGCCCATAGTAAAACTAACCATGTTTCATAAGTGTGAATCCATTAAAACTCTTAAATGTGGGTAATTTCATAGTTTCCAAGTGGATTTTTTAACCATGTGAGATAACCATGGAACCCACCCAGAGGGGATATTCTGGTACCATTTAATTATTTTAAAGTGGGTTTATTTTTCTCACTCCCCACTTGGTTTACCATGACCTAGACTCCCTACATGGATATAATACATTATCCAAAGAATCACCAAGGTGATTTAATGTTTTTTATATTGATTTTTCACCTAGTTCATAATTTCAGTGATTTATTCTCCTTCAAACATGATTTTTATTAATTTTACTCCCCAACTCTAATTTGTGTAACCATGTTGGGTGGTTTTTGATACTTATGGTGAATAGAAATTTAATATTTTCATTGTTATGGTTGTTAAATATGGTGGGAGTATCATTCCAATATATTTTTTCAAATGAAACATTATTCCACCACCTGAGGTTTGTGATTCCATTATTTTCTATTCTATAATATTTTATTTTATTCTTGAATATTTTTAATTAATTTATAAAAAAATTTCTCATGCTTTTGATGTGATGGTGTGAATTATTATTATTATTTCATATAAGAAATTATCTAAAAATGATACTTTAAAGTGTTTTCTTAACTAAACACACACACACACACAGATATATATATATATATGAATGCAAGGTGTTCGAAAAAATTCATTTTTTATTTTTAGTTTAAATTGTATGTTTTGTTTTATGTTTAGCCTTGGGTAATCATTGGTATTTGGTTTATTTGGAATTTGATCATGTTATGTGGTATTATGGTGCCTTTTGTGGTGACATATTAGAATTGGTGGTAACGTATGTGGTGAATCCATAAATTGGTTTCTTGAGTTTTTTTAAATGCTTAAAAAGATGTGTTTTATTGTCTGTGGGAATATCTATGCGGTCATATATGAACATGGATGGAAAAAAATGATGATGGATTACTAATTTAATGTTCACTTTAATTCTTTTAATTCAAAACACATTTCATTATTCTTTATACTATTACCAAATCCACCTCATTTTAAATGTGTTACTATAAAATCAAATTTATTCAAAATATTACATCGATTTCGGAATTGTCTGTTAGTTTTAGAAATAATTCAAGAGTTTTTTAATGTGTAATTCCTATGTCTTAAATCGTGTTTTACATTGCAATTTGATTTTGTTTCTAAATGGTAAAATATATTGTTTGGAACCTTTTTATGAATATTTTCTGTAACATCCCCTACCCGAGAGCCACTAAATCGGTTCCATGAGTAGGGTAATTACATGACCTCAAGTGCACCTTCACATATTCTAGATGTTGTCGACTAGCAGTGAGGGTATATTATTAAATGTTGGGAGAATAAACCCGCATTACTAGAGTATTCCACATCAAATAATAATTTTAAAAAATAGAAATAATAGGAATCAATCCACAACATTCATAAACAACCAATTCCCAAAATGTGTATAAATAAATACAATCGTAAATATGTCCTGCCATGCTGTAGTGTTAAGTGAACAAAACCCCGAAAGAAGTAAAACAACAGGATCCCCAAAATGGTCCAGACTCTAATTATAGAACATCACACAATATGTCCAATGTTCAACTCCACTCCCTAGCTTAGGGCCCTTTCCCTTGTCCGGACCTACTAGCATTAAATATAATAGGGTACCCAACAACGGCCTAAAAAGGGCGTGTGTATAACTCAGTAGACCCCCACCAATAGTGTCTAAAAATAATCCAAAAAAGTAGATAGTGCATGAAAACTAAAAATAACGACATGTAAAGATAAACGGTTCAATGATAAAATCTAGGCAATGTTCATTTAATTTATACCTCCAATGAATCTATGTTCGTTAATTAGGTATTTAATGATTTAATCTACCTTTTTCATTTGTTCAATGGATTAGGCACCTTCGATATTCTCATGTATATGGGAATAAAGTTGAGCCTTATATCAATTGGAATCACATTATAACAACCCATAATCCTCACCAAGAAGACTCAATCAGTGTGGAATTCAACCATTTCAGGAATGGAACTATATCCCCTTCCCTAACCCCAAGAATTTAGGGGAGGATCTAGAACCTAGGTCCTACTCAACCCATGGGCGTAGAACCTCATGTCTATACCCCACTCATCTAAGCCATGTGCACATGCTTATTTGTTATTCTCTATAATCAACCATTTCCAACATTAATTACAACATCAAAAAATTCTCAATAAATGGGAAATTAATATTATTTCCTCAATCCATTAACACATTCATCAATTATTTTACATAACCCTTTATCCCCATTTCCTATTTCTATGTCTATATCACTAAGCATACTCAAGTATAATCTAGTCCTGTAGCATTTTCTCATTAATTCATTTGACCACATTTTCATGCTAACCAAACAACATATAAGTCCCTTAGTATATTTCTAAAACCAAATTTTCATATCATTTAACCATATTAATACATTTATCATGTGATCTATGTTCTCTAATAATGACCTTTCACTTAGATGGGTAACTCTATGTTTGGGAAATATCAACACACCCCTTATGTAGCACTAATTTGGTCGATTCATCCTCTTTACATACCATGTGAATCATGAGGGGTTAAATTTACAATTTACACAACCACTACACCATCTCATGTCAAAAGCTCCATGAACTCATCAATAGAGTGCAAGAATAAAAACCCTACATGCACAGAACAACAGAAAAACCAAGGAATATAACTTGTAAACAGTCTACCTTGAATTCGTTGGTGAAAAACCTTTCAATCAAAGCCTTAGAACTCAATTAAAAAAACCGTGAAGCATTACCCAAAATCTCAATGAAAATTAGTGGTTGAGTGAATCAGATAGAGATATAAGAAGAATGGATACCCTAAAACAAAAAGAAAAGAAATTGGGTGATTAACCATACTCAGAACATCAATCTGCAACTGACAGCAGCCCAAATGGACCTAAGATGAGGGATAATGGTCTTTGTATGCTCTTAGAGAATTTGGGGAATCACTAGGGATGGAGGATGAATAAAGGAGGAAAATCATGTGTGTTAATTATGACACCAATAATGGAATTTTTTTAAAAAATTTAGAAGTTTCCTAGAGGCACGCTTTACCAGAACGGGTTTCCAAACCATAGGCAAACTATGCAGAGGCTACTACTGAGGCCATCTCTCTCACACGATTTTCTAGACAGTGTGAAAACCATGCGAAATTCTACTTCCCGCTTGGTTTCCCCAAGCATAGTGTACCAATCTGTGTGAAAACACTACAGACATCCCAGAACAACCACTTTTCCTATTTTCATGCCCCAAACCTACAAAACACACATGATACTTCTTAAAGACTTGGGAAAACATTTAATTAATCATAAAACGGGACTAAAATTGAAACGTAAACAAGAAAATACCTTTACAGATAAATTTGGGACCTTACAAACTCCCCACCTTATAATAGATCGTCCTCGAGCCACTCTTTCCCATAATCATCAGGTTTCTAAAGCAAAGAGGTTGGTCCACTAGGCACACATATTAGAATCCCTCTCTTATGTTTCAGCCTGAACATTTCCATGCTTCCCTAGAATACTAACTAAAGGAATGAAATTTCCCCACAAAATATTTTCACTATGATCCACGATACTAACCGGGTGATCCTCAAAGGACACGTCATCCCTGAGCTCATTATCCATGACATTTATCACATGAGACAGGTCAGGGTGATATTGTGGGATTTTCAAAACATGAAAAAAATGATGCATCCCACAATACTGCTATGAAATAGCCAATTGGAATGACACCAGTCCGAACCTCTTCATAATCTCATATAGCCCCAAATATATAGGATGCATGTTCCCTGCTTCCAAATTCGATGGTGACCCAACCTTGGCCACACCCAAAAGAACACACTATCACCCACCATGAACTAAAGATATCTATGATGCCAATCTGCAAAATACTTCTACCTAATATGAGCTATTTATACATGCTTCTAAATCAATCATACATTCTCTTACATCTCTAGCACAAGACATGGTCCTAACAGATCAATCACCCCATCCATTAACCAACACAACAAAGCTCTACATGGTCTCCCATAAAGTTCCTCAAAATGTGAAATCTAAATAGTAGCTTAGGTAATATTGTTATAAGAAAAATTCAACACGAGAAAATTTTATTTCCCACAAACCACTGAAATCCAGAACACACACCCTCAACATGTTTTCTAATACCAGAATTTTACGCTCTGATTGATCATTGGTCTACAGGTGGTAAGTCGTACTCAAAATCATCTGGGTAATGAGTGCCTTATGTATTCCATTCTAGAATCATGCAGTCAAATGCGGATCATGATCTAAAACAATGGTTCTAAACATTATATTCAACCATAAAATTTCATGAATATACAATTACACCAGTAGGTTGACGGTATAGGTCTCTTGAATCAGCAAGAAATGGCCCGCAATGGTGAATCGATCAACCAACACCCAAAATTAATCATTATTCTGAGGCATCCTCTAATGACCCACCACGAAGTCCATCATGAAGTCATTCCACATCCACTGTGTAATAGGAAATGACTGCAACAACCCACCTAGACACTGATGTTCAGCCTTCATCTGTTGACAGTTAAGGCTTTGTGCCACCAAACTCACAAATTCTGTCTTCATTCCTAGCCACGAAAACATCCTCTGAAGCCCACAATACATCTTATTAAAGAGAGAATTTACTGCCCACTGCAACATGTGGAACTTTCACATCAACTCTTCATGTACATTTGATGACACCACAACAAGAACATGAACATAGTAAACTCCATCAGCACCGAAGGTCTAACCAGAAGGTGAATCCCCACCTTTAAGGATCTCATTCATATCCCTAATCATCAGATCCACCAACTGAATCTCATAACTCAGATTAAAATGCATATTTAGATGCTATAGATGCAATGATCATCTGCATGTGCCCATTCTATACCTACACTAGCATTTCTCCAAACAAGTCCATCACCACCCACATTGAACTGGATTCCTTAAATACCTGATTCTGTGTCTTCTGACATAGATCATTAGCAATGGTATTCTCTTTAAATGTTGTTTACATCAACTATAAATCAAATAGATATAGGCAATCGACCAACTGTATATGTTTATGATTCAAATCCTGCAGATAGAATATTTATTTGAGACATTTATGGTCGGTAAAAACTGTAAAGGGTTCACCCAGCAAGTAATGCCCCCATCACATTAAGGCATGAACCATAGAATCTAGCTCCAGGTCATGAGTAGGATAATTCCTTTCATGTGGTCTCAAAGGTCTTGACCCATAAGCTACAACTCAATCATCCAGCATCCACATTTCCTGATGTCCAACACCAGATTCGTCACAAAAAATGTGTAATTATTACATGGTTTGTGTAAAACCAAAATTGGTGCGGTTTTCCACTTCTTATTCTTCTCATGGAAATAATTCTCACAAGTCTCTGACCAATAAATATTAACCCCATTTTTTGTTAGTCTTATGAGCGATGTAGACAAATGGGAGAAATATATTATAACCTTTCAGTAAAACCCCACAAAATCATGAAATAGTCGAATATTAGATACATTCTTGGGATTCTTCCAAGGCACCACAACCAGTACTTTTTTGGATCCACTGACACACCTATCTCAAATATTATGTGTCACAAAAATTGCACATCATCAATCCAAAATAGAAATTTTGTTAGATTGTCTGAAATTATATGCTATCTTAGTGTACTCATAATGATGTCAAGATGTTTTTTGTGATCTTCATATGTTCTGAAGTATAGAAAGATGTCATCAATTAAGACAACTACATGCTGATCTAGATACTGGTGGAATATCTTGTTCATGAAGGACATGAACACTCTTAGTGTGTTGGTCAATCAAAATAACATCACCATAAATTCATACAACACGTACCTACCTCCAAAAGTTGTCAAAGGTATGTCAAATGGTATCACTACCAACTGATGGTATCCTTATGTCAAATAAATCATGGAAAACATCGAGGCACCTATGAGTTGATCAAAAAAATTATCAATTCAAGGAAGTGGGTATCCGTTCTTAACCATCATTTGCGCCAGCTTCCTATGATCAACCCGTGGCCTCGGTGATCCCTCATCCTTCTTAGAAAAAAGTACAGGGGATCCCTATAATGATTTATTAGGACGTATAAAACCCTTATGCTCCAATTCCTCTAACTGAACATTTAGTTCCTAGAGATATGGTGGTGTAATTCAATTGGGTGGAATGGAAACTGTCTCTGATCCTTTTAGAATATTGACTATAAAATCAACATCTCTCGAAGGTGGAAAACCAGAGAATTCATTGGGAACCAAATCCTAAAATTGGTCCACAACAATGGAGAATACTGGTTGCACTTCCTCCACATCATCCATTATAAGGCATCACACTTGGGCGGTGAGTTCTCCCAACTACTAGTGTAGTTGCCCAGTGCGGCCCACTCAAGTATCCCACTCACCACAAAGGACATTTGTGCTCCCATCGAGTTGTGTCAAAGTTACATGATGTAGGAAACAGCCAATGTGGGCTTGATATAATGCCCACCAATTTTTCCCCATGATTTGGTCAAACTCGAACATTTTGAGGAAAAATAGATCCCATGGAAAATGATACCCACTAACCTCTAAATCACAACTCTTTCACTATATGATGTCCTTGAATTTCACCCCTAACTGAGTATCAAGCGACATTATCCCACATGTAGTCTCTACGGTCAAGCCGAACACAACTAAAAATTAAGGAGAAATATATGAGTTCATAGAACATGTAACAAATAAATATGTAGAAAGCATGGAAGATACATGAATCATACCTCAAACAGTAGATGGTTTTACCTCGTCACCCTCAGTTGTAACCTAAATTACAAAGATTTAACCTACCCATTTACCCTGGGCTCTATCAAGAGTGCCAGAAACATCACTTCTATCTTGGAAAGGATGATCTCACTCTGGATTTCGATGTCCACCTCCCCAACAAGTAAGACATGTGGATGTACAACTACCTCTCTAATACGGTGTAACTGACCCTCTATATATACTCGACATCTACCTCAGACCTCCATCATTCCATTACTATCGTGGTTTCATGTCGAACCTCTGCACATGGCATATCCTGCCGCATGATAGGCTGTCGACCGGTGGGCAATGAAACGGGTCATGCTTGTGGCTTGGACTACCACACTAGTAATAGAGGACCTGGTCACCAACTTGAGATGTTGGCCTCCTCTTATGACTTCTCGATCTGCTTTCACCCTACTGAGTGGTTCCAAAGTGAAGCATCATACTTTCAGAATCCACACCATATGCTTTCCTAGATGGAGCCACATGTTTATTACATGATTTTCTATTCAGGTTACCCTCTGAGATAAGGTCGTGGTACACCACTTCAGCAATCATTTTCAGATGAAAGTTTTTCACCCGAGATATGATCTCATGGATCATCCCATCCTGGATGTGTTTCTCCACACCTGCCTCATCTCCCATCAATTTCGGAATGAAGTGCCTCAAATCGGTTAAACGAATAGCATATTCCAACACCAACATTATCCCCTGAATAAACCTCATGAAATTATTATCCTTATCTTATCTCAAGGTGTCTGGATAGTATTCATTAAGAAATTTTTCTTGAAAAAAATTACACATCATTCCTGAAACATGCTTTGTATGAACCATGATGTCCCACCAACTCTTTGATTGAACTATCAGCATATAGACCGCTAAATCTACTAAAATATTAAGAGGAGTCTCTAGATGGTGAATAATAGTTTTAGTGGACCCTATCAGGAACTCTTCTTCTTCTGGCCAACACTCTCTAGTAATGGTCAGAGGGTGCTGCAATTGAAACTCCCTAGTGATTTCAAAAATACTCAATGAACCCTGAACTAGGTCTTGCTCCATCATTTGCATAAAATGAGAGAAGTCCTCATGAAACTGCTCTTCTCTATTTTCCTGGATCACCACATTCTCATGCTCCACTACTGAAGCAACATTCTTAGCAACATCCTCACGTCGCACAACTGGCACATGTAGTCAAGGTGTAATTTCTCTAAGATTTCATACATGAGATTTATAACACATCTATAACACTTTTAGGAAAGGAAATAGACAAATAGGAAGACTCATAACCTTTCATGACCAACCGAGTTCTCGTACACTTCCCAAACAATCCTACTCACAACTGCATCACTACCCTTGGCCATATCTCTTAGGACCATGTCTAACACGAATATCTAATCCACACAATTATGATTATTTTCCCTAACTTCCATTCAAAACTAATTTCAAATCCCAATTTACTCTTCAACATATTAATCCATTTTTAATTCTTTAACAAGAACCGTTTTCAAACTACAATTTGACATTTTCACTTCCCTTTTTATCCATTTATACCAACTTTTTAGAAACAATATCATTACATATAATGAAAATATATATCCTCACATTTATATCTCATACTCCCATTCCATGTCTGTTCCTATCATGATGCATGTAACTTTCCTACATAAGTTACTAAAATGATAGATGAATGCACAACCTCATACATTTCTATCCATGAGATAAATATCACAAAGTTATTGTAACAACCCGAGATTTTATAAGATACATTCTTTTTAATTTCATTCATATCTTCTATTGTACGACACACCAATATTATCTTGTGCTATATGCAACACCGTATTAGCTTGCATTATACGCAACACTTTTCTTGGCTCTTGTTACACACAATATTCAAGTTCGTTTGATAGAAGTTATTCTACGCAACATTGAGTGTATATATATATATATATTAAATTTATAAATAAAATATGGTTGGATTCTATTTTACGCAACAACAAAGGAGTCGTGCACTACACACAACCCTGACTTGGCTTGCATTACACCCAATCGCGACCTTCCTCGATAGCGTGTGTTGTACGCAATACTGGGATTTACTAAACAATGATATATTATTATAATATTGTTATGAACTAGCCGTTATTAATAGTGTTAACTAAATTTTTAATTTTATAACATTATTATTCATCTTAAAAATTTTCTAAAACATGGTATAAGAACAAAATAAATTTTTCGGGTAAAATAAGTATTTTTAAAAAAATGCAGTTTTTCCACCTTTTGATGGCGCACCCACTTTAAATATAGTTTTTGACATGTTTATAAGTTCAATTTGACAAAATAAAATTATTCTTTTGAATCAGGATATAAAAATTTACATTATAAAATTTTTTGATATTTTTCCGATAACATTCATATTTTAATGAATAGTAAAAACACGCTATATTTTAATTAAAAACAACTTTTTTCATCATAATATCTTATGTGATTAAACTATAATATTGAATGGTTTTAAAGTATAAATAGAATATATTTTTACCATTTAATATAATGTATGTCATTAGCATTTATTTTACCTTGAATTCGTAGGTTAAATCAATTCAATCTTTTGCAATGTTATAAAGAAAAACCCGTTTTCTTTCGACAACGGGATTAATTTTAATATAATTTCTGGATATTTTGTGTATTGAATTTGGAAAAATGGATTCTATATTTGGAATCAGTGGGTCCAAATTATGTTAATAAGCTACTTTTATTTTTGGGCATTGTGAATAGTAACTACGGTAAATTTTATTTACTATAGTTAAAGGTAAATCGGGTAAATCGGGTAATTAAGGGTAAATATAAGATTATAAAATTACCCTAACACTTGGAAAAATACTATTTGATGGCTATAATTATACCAATATAACCTAAGTGTCGGATTTGATTCATTTTATGTACTTTGTTCCATGAAAGTAATTTAATTATTATTAAAACCAAAGAATGTGACAACATGTCACTTTCTTAAATATTATAAGTATAATAATTTTAATTTAGTGATAAACTTCATGAATCTTTGAACATGAATAGTATCCAGAAATCTAATACAATTATCTACATCATAGAAATTTATTTAGAATTTTTAGGGATTAAATAATTATCATTTATTATGACACAAAGATGATACAGTAATTGTCTTATTAATGAAATATTGACATAATTGATGTTATAAATGACAAAATAAATGTAATTTGAGACTTTTTATGACTTAAATTAATTTTCTAGGTCAATATGACATGTTATTGTTGATATAAGTAACTTGTTTTGAACTTATAATTCTGTTATAAATTTCCTAAAAATCATGTACCAAATAGTGTCAAAATTGACATAAATTAGTTTTTAAAACAAATATTATATTATTAATTGTTATTTAATTCCTAAAAATATAAGGTTCGGCCAAATGACTTAGATAAGGATAGATATATTAATAATAAACAACTTGGGGTTCTTTTGGCTTGTTATGGTAATTTTATGAACCATATCGTGTAAGAAAACAAAAAGACACTGTAAAAGTTAAATTATTTAACTTAGTGTTAAATCTAATTGATAAGGTTAAAATAACAAAATAAACATGTATAAATCCTATTGGATGAGAGGATTTAGACCCATACCCACTTTATATTCGAAATAAGACCCTTTGTAACCATTATAAACCGAATTTGACCTTAATATAAAATAATATTTTGAGATTTTCCTAAGGTGCCCCTCTCCTCCCTTATAAAAGGGCACCTCCTCCCTCTCCTCCTCACACCAATTTGAGAATTAAAGCTCGGAAAAACGCTGCCAAAATCTCTTCCCCAGTTCACTAGTATCATCCTAGAGGTTCTGGTCTTCTTCAAAGACCATCCTTAGTTTTTTAAGTGGAGGTTAAGTGAAGGCGCGTCAAAAAGAGGTAATATCCATT
Source organism: Viscum album (assembly GCA_963277665.1). Classification (NCBI taxonomy): domain Eukaryota; kingdom Viridiplantae; phylum Streptophyta; class Magnoliopsida; order Santalales; family Viscaceae; genus Viscum; species Viscum album. The sequence continues at coordinate 1,004,758,662 of OY728158.1, read as the reverse complement.
ACCGATGTTTTTCAATTTCCTTCTTCTTCAACATCTTCTTCTTTAGTTGTTTCATGGTAAAGTAATAACATCAGTATTTCTTATATACTGATATGTTATTATAAATATTAAACAACTCTAATTAACCTTCTATCCATCCTACGGAAAAAGGAAATCACCGCGCGTGCATACGTACGGAATACCGTCTCCACGCCGTGGTGTAATCTATTTTCCACCACCACCTTAATTGTATGGGTATAATGGTGTAATGATTACCTATATATGATTATTATAAATTGATATTGATACTGAAATATTATACATATACTTCAACACAATTCCACGACCATGGGAACGATATCATCGCTCGTGCGTACGTACGGACTACCGTCTCCACGACGCAATTAGATTCATTATCCATGTTAACAATTACAGAATGATTATAAAGTATATATAATGAATAATAATGAAATATACGACATGGTATATCAACAATATTTATGTATATATATATATATATATATATATATATATATATGTGTATGTCATCTACTTACTTCCATTCAAGACAATAAGGAATGGAAAACAGCGTTCATGCGTACGTACAGACTACCGTCTCCATGAACGGTGTGTTTCATTTAATTTATCTATCTATTATATATATATATACTAAATATATATGATATATAAATCATGTTTTATATTCTGGAAGTATGTAAATCATGATATAAGTAATAATAATGTCAGGAACAACAAGTCCAAACACCTACGATAAATGAAACGATTTTACCCAAAAGACTTCTTTAACATGGAATTTACAAAAGAACGGATAATATAAAGTCATAAGTGAACCATATATGATATCATAACAATGAATATGATTCTGTAATAAGTTAATGACTTTATTTAAATCATTATACAGGAGGTTCGGATACGTACAAAGCATATCAGACATAAGGTAAGGGAAATATCACAATCTCATTTTTATCCGAGATTGTTTATACTTTGATATTTATTGGGGTGTATTTTATCATCCACATCCATGTTTCTTCAATATGTGATATTATTTCCATCCACCTACAATTTTTTAAATCCAATTTTACCCTTCAGTGAGTTTTTAGTAGAATATATTAAAGGAATCTTTTGTCATTCTTCGTACGAGGTACTTTTTGACTTTTCCGACAAAAGTACGAGAAGCATGTTTTTTTAACATATACTGCATGAATGGATTTTTAAAACATTATTTCCAAGAAGCTTCCTTTACAATTTTTTAAGTTTATTTTTAAACAACTTCTTTTAGTTTAAAATTGTATGACATGGTAAGAAAGGAAAATGTTTTTGAAGTAGAAAGGATATTTTCCTCAAGAAAGGAGTTCAAGTGTTTTATCAAAATTATTTTCCATCTAAGACAATATAGGGTTATTTTTCTATCCCTATTATAACATTGATTTGATTATGTTGTGATGGAATTATTTTTATGAATTCTTTTATCTTATATGAATTGTTTGATGACGTCATGATGTTAAAGATTCCCATTTTTATTAGATGGGTTATGCAATGATGTATGATTTATGATTTTGTGGCACACATAAGAATGGTATCATTATGAGATGTGTGGGACCTATATCTCCCTCCAATTCATTGGGTAAAGATTTTATATCTCATGAGATAGACATGGCTGGAATGTTAGGTTATACCGGTTTAGTGAAACATGACTGAAACGAGGGTGACTCGGTTCAGAAATGAACATTGTCCACTAAGATAGTCTTGGCAATGAGTCTTGACTAATAAGATATGATTCTCTATGATTATGTGTGTATGCCACAAAGTTTCATGTTTTATGTTATGATTATTGGGATTTCATTTCACTACTATGATTTATCCCATGTTATGAAATTATGCTCTCTTTTGCAGGTTAAGAATTCCAAAAGTTATGTGATTATGTATATGGTGTGATTGATATTTCTTTGTTTACCCTTACTGAGCATTTCAGCTCACCCTTTTATATGTTTTCTCCTCCCCAGGATTAAAATCTAGGTTTTAGGTAAGAAAACAAAAGGGGAAGATCTTTATGGGAGATGTTGAAGATTATTCACCATGATTAGAAGATTATTTCTCTGAGTTTCCAAAGACACTAAACTATTATGGTCCTTGTGTGTTTGTTTTAATTATGTATCATGTATTCCGCAAATGTAATGTCAGGTCCATGTACGTCAGGCTTCGGGTCTCTACAGTTGGTATCAGAGGAAAAGTTTAGTCAACCTTTGGAAACTAGGATGCGAAAACATTGGTGAGATCCCTAGAGATATTTCTAAGGTATGTCTAGGGATGTCCCTAAGGATAAGTATACGTATAGGATATAGTCCTAGAACTATGGTAACATTATTAGATTAGACCAAAGATGTTAGATATTGAATTTACTCCCCCTTTATTATGATTTTTGCCTCTCACACTATTCTTTTCGGGTTTTAGGAAATGGCTGGAAACAAGATGATTCATGATAATGGAGGATATGATGGACAATGGAATGATATTATTCATGAGAAACCAAATGAAATGGGATTTGGAAGTCTAAACAACATTATTATGCCAAATCAGCAATCTCATAATATGATCAATAAAGTAAAATTTGGTAAGATTCCTGACTCGGCTAATAAGAGAAAGATAGAGTTTCATGATGATCATAGAGGAAAGAAAGTTCAATTTCCCCTATGTAAATCATGTGGGAAGAGGCATCAAGGAGAATGTTTCAAAGGAACTGGAAGATGCTTTGGGTGTGGAAAAGAAGGACACAAAGCCAGTAAGTGCAAAGGAAATTGTTCAGTTAACACCAGGGATGAGGATAATGGTATTGCTATGACATCAACAATGGTTAAATTTTTTAAATGTGGAATGTACGGGCATTATGAAAACCAATTCCCTAAGGGAAAGTCTCATGAAGAGAATCAGTATGGTCATATGGGTAGTATTTATGTGGATGATGATGAAGAGACTAGAAATGATATGTGAGATGAAAGAATTGTTGAAGCTCGGTCAATGGTTTAAGAATGTAGTGGAATGATTACATGTTTATCATGTGTAATGTTGTATAGTAATCTCATGGTACTATGGAATAAAGATACATCTAAGGATTGTTACATTGTTGTCTTTCCTTGATTTTTGAAAGTGTATGATTAATGGTACAAGTATCCATGAAAGGTTATTCAGATATTTTTGGAATGTAGATGATATGCGCATAATGAAGGAATAAGGAGAAAATTAAATGTTTGATAGTATTCACGAGCTCATGACTGATATAAGGAGAAGGTTATATCATGGTTTGAGAATATATAATTTTGAGGATTTCGGTATGTGGAAATTGTTAACGTTTAACTGCATTCATTTTTTCACTAAGGTTCAATGGGTATTCAAGAGAATACATGATTAAGGCCTTTGAATGTTTAGAATATGACCAACAAGACATATCTTATGATATATGGGGATCAACGATGGTATTAAATCTCTGGTAATCGTTTTCACTATATTATGAGAGTGGACTGAAGTATTATGGATAAGCCTAAAGATTGGAATGGATTATGTTGGACATAAGTTAGTATTGTTTAAGGATAGAATTTTTTTCAATATTATTGACGGGATGTTATAGTAATATAGTTTTAGAAAAATGACAACCTGCAGGATGGGCGACAGCCCATCACATCGGACAAGGCTATGGGAATCGAACCCACAACTGAAGTGCGACTGGCCTTTATCGCCTACCATTGGCCTACATGAAGTCCCTGGTTAGTAGAAACTAGTTTTATTTTATTACGCGGTATGATATATAAAGTATAAGTTCATTTTTGGAATCGTATACGATTAACTTCACTATAGATGGTCTTATGTATTTTGTAACCTTTTGTTTGAGACAGATGGAATGACCCATCATTCTATCACATGATCTGCTAACACATCACGAATGACAAATTCAACTTCATTTCATTAAGAGATGAAGTAGAAATTGTCCAAAGAATGACAAACGGTGAGACTTTACCAAATCACGAAAGTATTTCTTCTAATTCCAATTTCATCAACTTTAGGGAAATGATCTTGAAAAACCAAAAATGTTGTCCTACTGCCCTTATATCCGATGAATCAGATGGTACCTTAGATAATCACAAATCTATGGCTTTGTGATTGTTGGCTTTTTCATAGCCATGTTCTCTACCACTCTCCATCAGAACATGATGGTTAGATTTCTCTTCCATATCCATATTTTCACCTATGTGGAAACCCAGTGATTAGTTTATTTGGGTAACCGTTACATTTCATACTTTTGTTTTTAAATATTGGTTTTGGTATTCCTTTTTACGATGTGGGTTTTTATTAAAGAAACTTTCGAATAGTAAAACATTTATAACCCCGACGAATTTCGAGGGCGAAATTCATTTTAAGGGGGGTAGAATGTAACAACCCGAGATTTTATAAGATACATTCTTTTTAATTTCATTCATATCTTCTATTATACGACACGCCAAGATTATCTTGTGCTATATGCAACACCGTATTAGCTTGCAGTATACGCAACACTTTTCTTGGCTCTTGTTTCACACAATTTTCAAGTTCGTTTGATAGAAGTTATTTTATGCAACATTGTGTGTATATATATATATATAAATATTCAATGTATAAATAAAATATGGTTGGATTCTATTATACGCAACAATAAAGGATTCGTCCACTACACGCAACCCTGACTTGGCCTGCATTACATGCAATCGCGAACTTCCTCGATAGCGTGTGTTGTACGCAATACCGGGATTTACTAAACAATGATATATTATTATAATATTGTTATGAACTAGCCATTATGAATAGTATTAAATAAAATTTTAATTTTATAACATTATTATTCATCTTACACATTTTCTAGAACATGGTATATGAACAAAATAAATTTTTCGAGTAAAATAAGTATTTTTCAAAAAATGCAGTTTTGCCGCCTTTTGATGGCGCACCCACTTTAAATCTAGTTTTTGACATGTTTATAAGTTAAATTTGACAAAATAAAATTCTTCTTTAGAATCAAGATATAAAAATTTACATTATATAAAGTTTTTATATTTTTCCGATAACTTTCATATTTTAATGAATAGTAAAAACACACTATATTTTAATTAAAAACAACTTTTTTCATCGTAATATCTTATGTGGTTAAATTATAATATTGAATGGTTTTAAAGTATAAATATAATATATTTTTACCATTTAATATAATTTATGTCATTAGCATTGATTTTACCTTGAATTCGTAGGTTAAATCAATTCAATCTTTTGCAATGTTTTAAAGAAAAACCCGTTTTCTTTCGACAACGGGATTAATTTTAATTTAATTTCTGGATCTTTTGTGTATTGAATTTGGAAAAATGGATTCCATATTTGGAATCAGTGGGTCCAAATTATGTTAATAAGCTACTTTAATTTTTGGGCATTGTGAATAGTAACTACGGTAAATTTTATTTATTATAGTTAAAGGTAAATTAGGTAATTAAGGGTAAATATAAGATTATAAAATTACCCTAACACTTGGAAAAATCCTATTGGATGGATAAAAGTATACCCATATAACCTAATGGTTGTATTAGATTCATTTTATGGACTTTTTTCCATGAAAATAATTTAATTATTATTAAAACCAAAGAATATGACAACATGTCACTTTCTTAACTTTTATAAGTATAATAATTTTAATTTAGTGATAAACTTCATGAAACTTCGAAACTGAATAGTCTCCAGAAATTTAATACAATTATATACATCATAGGAATTTATTTAGAATTTTTAGGGATTAAATAAGTATCATTTATTATGACACAAATATGATGCAGCAATTGTCTTATTAATGAAATATTGACATAATTGATGTTATAAATGCCCAAATAAATGTAATTTGAGACTTTTTATGACTTAAATTAATTTTCTAGGTTAATATGACATGTTATTGTTGATAATTGTAACTTTTTTCGAACTTATCATTCTGTTATGAATTTCATAAAAATCATGTACCAAATAGTGTCAAAATTGACATAAATTAGTTTTTAAAACAAATATTATATTACTAATTGTTATTTAATTCCTAAAAATCTAAGTCTCAGCCAAATGACTTATATAAGGATATATATATTAATAATAAACAACTTGGGATTCTTTTTTCTTGTTATGGTATTTTTATTAACCATATAGTTTAAGAAAACAAAAAGACACGGTAAAAGTTAAATTATTTAACTTAGAGTTAAATCTAATTGATAAGGCTAAAATAAAAACCTAAACATGTCTAAATCCTATTGGATGAGAGGATTTCGACCCATCCCAACTTTATCGTCGAAATAAGACCCTTTAGAACCATTATAAAACGAATTTGACCTTAATATAAAATAATATTTTGATATTTTCCTAAGGTGCCTCTCTCCTCCCTTATAAAAGGGCACCTCCTCCCTCTCCTCCTCACACCAATTTGAGCAATAAATCTCGGCCAACCCCTGCCAAAATCTCTTCTCCACTTCCCTAGTATCATCCTAGAGGTCCTGGTCTTCTTCAAAGACCATCCTTAGTTCTTTAAGTGGAGGTTAAGTGAAGGCGCGTCAAAAAGAGGTAATATCCATTACCAATCTTTTTCAATTTCTTTCTTCTTCAACTTCTTCTTATTTAGTTTTTTCATGGTAAAGTAATAACATCAGTATTTCTTATATACTGATATGTTATTATAAATATGAAACAACTCTAATTAACCTTCTATCCGTCCTACGGAAAAAGGAAATCATCGCGCGTGCGTACGTACGGAATACCGTCTCCATGCCGTGGTGTAATCTATTTTCCGCCACCACCTTAATTGGATGGGTATAATGGTGTAATGAGTAACTATATATGATTATTATAAAGTGATATTGATACTGAAATATTATACATACAATTCAACACAATTCCATGACCATGGGAATGATATCATCGCTCGTGCGTACGTACGGACTACCGTCTCCACGACGCGCTGAGATTCATTATCCATGTTAACCATTCCAGAATGATTATAAATTATATATAATGAATAGTAATGAAATATAAGACACGGTAAATCTACTTTATTTATGTATATATATATTTATGTCATCTACTTACTTCCATTCAAGACAGTAAGGAAAGGAAAACAGTGTTCATGCGTACGTACGGACTACCGTCTCCCTGAACGGTGTGTTTCATTTCATTTATCTATCTATTATATATATATATATATACTGAATATATATGATATATAAATCATGTTTTATATTCTGGAAGTAATTAAATCATGATATAAGTAATAATAATGTCAAGAATAACAAGTCCAAACACCTACGATAAATGAAACGATTTTACCCAAAACGCTTCTTTAACATGGAATTTACAAAAGAACGGGTAATATAGAGTCATAAGTGAACCATATATGATATCATAACAATGAATATGATTCTGTAATAATTTAATGACATTATTTAAATCATTACACCGAAAGTTTGGATACGTACAAATCATATCGTACATAAGGTAAGGGAAATATCACAATCTCATTTTTATCCGAGATTGTTTACACTTTGATATTTATTGGGCTGCATTTTATCATCCACATCCATGTTTCCTCAATATGGGATATTATTTCCATCCACCTACAATTTTTTAAATCCAATCTTACCCTTAGGTGAGTTTTTAGTAAAAGATATTAAAGGAATCTTTTTTCAATCTTCGTACGAGGTACTTTTTGACTTTTCTGAAAAAAGTACAAGAAGCATGTTTTTTTTAACTTATACAGCATGAATGGATTTTTAAAACATTATTTCCAAGAAGCTTCCTTTACAAGTTTTCAATTTTATTTTTAAACAACTTCTTTTAGTTTAAAATTGTATGACATGGTAAGAAAGGAAAATGTTTTTGAAGTAGAAAGGATATTTTCCTCAAGAATGGAGTTCAAGTGTTTTATCAAAATTATTTTCCATCTAAGATAATTTAGGGTTCTATTTCTATCCCTATTATAACATTGATTTGATTATGTTGTGATGGAATTATTTTTATGAATTCCTTTATCTTATATGAATTGTTTGATGATGTCACGATGTTTAAGATTCCCATTTTTATTACATGGGTTATGCAATGATGTATGATTTATGATTTTGTGGCACACATAAGAATTGTATCATTATGAGATGGGTGGGACCTATATCTCCCTCCAATGCATTGGGTAAAGATTTTATATCTCATGAGATAGACATGGTTGGAATGGTAGGTTATACTGATTCAGTGAAATAGGACTGAAACGAGGGTGACTCGGTTCAGAAATGGACTTTGTCCACTAAGATAGTCTTGGAAATGAGTCTTGACTAATAAGATATGATTCTCCATGATTATGTGTGCATGCCACAAAGTTTCATGTTTTAAGTTATGATTATTGGGATTTCATTTCACTACTATGATTTATCCCATGTTATGAAATTATGCTCTCTTTTGCAGGTTAAGAATTCCAAAAGTTATGTGCTTATGTATATGATGTGATTGATATTTCTTTGTTTGCCCTTATTGAGCATTTTAGCTCACCCTTTTATATGTTTTCTTCTCCCCAGGATTCAAAGCTAGGTTTTAGGTAAGAAAACAAAAGGGGAAGATCTTTATGGGAGACATTGAAGATCATTCACCATGATTAGAAGATTATTTCTCCAAGTTTCCAAAGACACTAAACTATTACTGTCCTTGTGTGTTTGTTTTAATTATGTATCAAGTATTCTGCAAATGTAATGTCATGTCCATGTACGTCAGGCTTTGGGTCTCTACAGTTATCAAATCACACAACATGTGCATCACCCAATGCAAAATTTCATCAAATATAACAACACACAACACAAAAAAAAAATCCCATACCAGTGTGACATGGGTTTTACCCTATACATGGGTTATATACTCCAATGAATAAGCTTATTATCAGGGCTAGAAACTCCCCTAGACTCTTGTCTACCATCCCAGAATGGTAAGAATGATAATTAAACCTTTTTTTAACACTCTGTAACATCCTCGATGTGAGAGCCACTAAACTGATGCCCCGATCTGGGTAGTTACATTACCTCAAGCATGCCTCCCATATACTAGAGGTTGCTAACTAGTAGCGTGAGTCTAATAGGTCTTCTGAGGATACTATACCCATATTACCAGATTAAGAAGAAACAAATACTATGTTAAATAAATAACAATATGAAACAATCGATACCATGCACAAAAAACCAAATCATAAATTCGGTACAACCAAATACAACCATAAATATGTCTGACCATGAAATAGTGTTAAGTGAACAAAACCCCAGAAGAAGGAAAAAAGAAAGATCCCCAAAATGGTCTAGACCCCATGTTAGGAACCACATACAACATGCCCCATGTACATCTCATGTCCCTGGCCTAGGGCCATGTACATTGTCCTAACCTACATGCATTAAATCTTCTCGGGTACCCAATGGTGGCTCGAGTAGAGTGTGAGTATAACTCACTACGTCACCGCCGATAGTGTCTACAAAATATCCAGTAATGTAGATAGTGAATTCAAGTGAAAAATAATGACAGGTAAAGATAAATATTTCAATGATCCATTCTAGGCTATGATCATTTCATTTATACTACCATTGAATATATGTTCCCTACTAAGGTATTTCATGATTTAATCTACCATAATCTAGTGTTCAAGGGATTAGAAACCTTCGATATTCTCACGAATATGGGAATAAAATCAAGTCCAATCTCACGAGGTATCACATTATGACAACCCATAATCCTCAACTCGAAGCCGCAGTCTAGGTAGGATGCAACCGTTTGGGGATTGGAACATCATCCCTTTCCCTATCTCGTGCATTTTACGGTAGAGCTAGACCCTTGATCCAACTCAACCCATGGGTGTAGAACCTCAAGTTCATACCCAACTAAACCAAGGCATATGCACATTATTATTTATCATTCACCACAATCTACCAAAACCAACATCATTTACAATATCAAATAAATATAAATACTGGAGAAAATATCATTATTGCTTAAATCCATTAATATATTCACCATTTATTTTACATATCCCTTTAGCCCCATTTCTCATTTACTTGCATATATCACTAAGCATATTAAATTACAAGCTAGTCCCTTATAATTTTCCCTTTAATCCATTTAAACTATTTTTCATGCCAACTAAACAAATTCATAGGACATTTCCAAACATTTGTGTTTTACTAAAACCCCAATTTCATTTTCCTTCTTTCATATTAGCATATTTATCTTGGGCTCCATGTTCTTTCTCAATGACCTTGCACTTACTTGGCTGACTCTATGTCTGAGAAATATCGGCACACCCCACGGGTGGCCCTAATTTGGTCATGTCATCCTCCTTGCATACCATGGGGATCAAGAGGGTTTCAATTGACCAATTAGTCACCCACCACACCACCTCATGTCAAAATCACCACATACTCATTAAATTAGGGAATGAATATTAACCCAACATGTACAAATCTACATAGAAACCAAGGGATATAAATTTTAGACCACCAACCTTGCATTCGTTGGAGAACACCCTCTCAATTGAAGCCTTATATCTCAATTTGACCAACCCTTAAATCATTAACATAAATTTCACAAAAAAATAGGGTATGAGAGACTCAGATGGAGATAATTAAGAATGAAAACCTTAAACCAAAAAAAGAATGTGGGAGATTTTCCTTAACTAGATAATCAATATGAAACTGAAGACACTCCAAACGGGCTTATGATGAGGGATATTGGTCTATGGAAGATCTTGGAGATTTTTTGGTGTTACTAAAGCAGATAGAAGAAGAAAAGGGGAAAATCCCGAGTGCCCCTTATTTCCCCATAAATGAATTTTTTGTAATTTTTTTGATATTTCTAGGGGGAATGGTTTACCCATATGGTTTCCCAAATTTTTTTGAAAACCATGTGGAGGCTACTCCCATCACACCCTCTCTCTCTCACACACACACAGTTTACTAGACGATGCAAAAAACATGTGGATTTCCACTACTTTCATGGTTTCCCATCGCATGCTTTTATAAATTTTGCACAAACTGTGAAGACTTCCTAGAACACCCCCTTTTCCCCCCTTCATCCCCCGAACCCTAGGAACACCACCAACCATTCTTAAGGACATGGGAAAACATTTAATTAATCACAAAAGGGTACTACAATTGAAACATAAATAAGAACATACCCTTTTAGAGAATTCTATAAAATTACATTGTATGAATTTTACTAGGTTTAGAGAATGGTTTTTAAATGGATTTGGATTTGAAATTTATAGGCTCAATCTGTAAATCGAGGAATTTTAGAGTCCCATTTGAATGTCATGTGTCTTGAAATCCTTATAGGTTTGTTATAATTTTATAGAATTTGTATTGGAAACTCATATTATGTGGCGATCTAGTTGGAAAATTCGAATGAATTTTTCAGATATAGGAACATCTATGGTGGATCCTATGAAGACAGATTCATTAAATTGGTGGTTTTGGTGTTTGGGCTAGGAAATCATGGTGGTTATGTGTTATTGGTTTGATACACAAATGTGAGGACCTCCCCATTCAATATGGACTGCTATAATGGGTTTCTTTAGCATCATATGGTGGATAATGTGATATTTTTTGTCAACCCTGACTAAATGGGCTGGTACCCCCTGTATTAACATAGAGTCCTTATGAGACGTTCCACTAGATTTTCCCATTTAGAGTAGAAAGTTGGTTATTGAACATGGAGTTACATTATACATTGATAATTGACTCTAATTTGACTATGTCTATAGATTTATTCTATAGATTATTTGAAAATTCTAATGCTTAACTATATATATCATTCTAGTTATTTCCATTATGTGTGGTTACCTATTTTACTAGTTTCATCTTGATTTTATCTCTAAAATGTTTTCTTTTATTTCACCCGCTTGATCTATTCAAGTTCATTTTTATCATAACCATTATTATCAACTGGTTTGAATTATTCTTTGGGTTTTATTTTTGTGAAATGGGTAATTTTCAAAGTGGAAACCTATTTTCAAAATGAGGTGGTTTTTTTAGAAATGTGTATTTGTATAGAAAATATGTTTTCGTTTTGAAATGATATATCCTATAATATTTGGGTACATAAAACTAGTGTTTGTGGACTCATTTTGGAATGAAAATGAATGGACTGAGTGGTGATTACCTACTTATCTATATATGCTGACACCCAACTTATGCCACCTAGCCTCGATAGACCTGAACTATTTTGCAGGTTTAGGTTTCTATTTTAATTAACAATGTAGTGGGATATTGTTTTGGATGGTGGTGACCATTTTGTAACATGGAGATCACATTGGTTTTCATTTTATTTGAGGCATTATTAGGTTTTAATTTTTTTTTATTTTAATCGAATTATGTTTATTTATTTCATGAGATCTACATAATTCTAGTTTATGTTTCATACTCTATTTTGGTTATTTGATCCTAGACATGAATTGGGAGAAATGATTTCACCTTGGATTATCATTGATTCTTATCACTAGTTTCTAGCCTAAGAGGATCGAGAATGCATGTCAGGCCTTGTCCCATACGAGGTCAGATATTGGGTTGGATGGAATCTCGGATTGGTTCACGAAAAAATTGTATTAGTGATGCCCTTAATTAATTGGTGAGTATAGTAGACATAATATTAGGATTTTCAGGACATAGGTGGTATGTGTGGGAAGAGCATCATGAAATTTATATCATTATTATCCTCTAGTTTCAAAGGGGTATTATAGTTTTTTATTTTATATTATTGTTTTGGGTGAGTGGAAAGGGAATGAAAATTGTATTTTAGTGGTCATTCATCGTAGACTTATGTGTAATAGTGACCCATGTTAAGCTTGAGTTCACGATTCAAGATCCTCCATGAGATTTGTAATTCCTTGGGGCACAATCCACCAAACCATGTGGTTGAGTATTTCATTATCACTAGTATCATATTTCAATAGAATTTGTGTGATTTGTGTATTGGTTCATCTTTTATTAGTGTGGGTCAATTATGAAATCAAAATTTGTTTCTGGGAATAATGGTTTTCAAGGGAAAATTGATATTGGAATTGGATTTATTTTAAAAGTTTGGTTTTGTGTTTGAGATTTGATCCAAAAATTCTTTCTCATTTTTGGAATGTTTTCATGGGATTCTTGGTGGTTCTAAAATTGGGATGAAATGGTGATTTCTGTAAATATGATTTTGGGTCAATATGTGATGTTTATATTATTAGATAGTCATTTTTTATTGAACATCACTTTTTTATTAGTGTTTGATTAGATTTTATTTTTGGTTCATGTTGTTTTTCTTCTTTATTTTCATTCTTTTCATAATATGCCACTTGAAATAGTCCCAATTGATTTTGGGGAGTCTCTGCTTATTACTGATCTGGTCTAGACTTCGAGTGGGGTATAAGAGTTGAGCTCATCTTGGTTGTTTCATGTATTTCATGCTTATTTAGGTGTATTATAGGTTGAAAATTTTCTTAATAAGGTGGTCTAATATTTTGGTTTTTTTGAATTCCTGAAGCGGTGAGGGTCCAGATGTCTTGGGTTTGTTTGATGGTTTGTCATTGGATCGATGGAAGGTGAATGTATGGACATTATTTCAGGTTGGTACATCTTGTTATGTGTTTAATACAACTTTCATCTGATGGTTTTTACCTAAGGATGTGAAGACAATGAATGTATAATATCTATTGAATGTTCACCAAGGTTAGCGGATAGTGAGTGCCTATGTTGAAAACATCAAGGTGTGGGTTTTAATTTATCCCAAGGTATCGTTAGAGGATAGGATGAATGCTCCATTTTAGTGTCGTTTTCTAGATATCAGTTAAATGGGCCTCTAATATGGAGAACATTGATTTGAGAAGTGAGTGGATGAATCATTATTAGTGAAGTTTTATTCTAGAGAATAGGAATTTTATGATCTGGTATCTCTTATATCTAATGAGGTTTACCCATATCGTGATAAGTGTGTTATGGAGGAACCTATTTTGAGGATTCTCCTTCATAAGTTTCAGATTCTCAATCACCAGAAAAGTCATTCATATTATTTCAGTGTAACAGGTTTCTAAAATTGAATATATCTTTTTTTAATCCTATAAAGTCTTGTCATCCATGTAGATATTTGGGTAATCTAGATAAATTCTATATGAATCATGGTGAGAAGATGATATGTTGATTAAACTATGTATGTTCCTGACTATAGGGTAAAGGTTACATCAGTCATCAATGATCCATCTATATGCCCTATAGTGAAGCTTTCACTTAGTAATGATTCATTATATGCCGGGTTATTTCCTAACCTTAGATCTCTGTGTCAGAATAGAAAGGATTATAGACTATGTATTATTTCCCTTGATTTGGTAATATTTCTTTATTAAGAAGGTACTGGTAGTTATGTTTCGTTTATAATTATCTCGGTCTGTGTTATAGATATGTGTTTTTAAATGGTCATCATTATGGATCTCTTTTTGTTTCATGTGTGTCTATTGTGATAATGTGTGAATCTTATAGAAATAACTAATTTATTTCCAATTGATGTTTTAGTATTGGAATTTAGTCATTCTCAATTTGGATATGTTATATTATTTATGAAATTATGGATCAATCTTGAACTAGTTGTTTGTTTTGATCATCCATAGTGGGATTCCCTTGTGTCGGGTGTTATTAGTTAATTTTGGGAGTTCCTATCTCGGTGTCATGGATTGAGTTCATCCTTGTGGTGGGGGAACCTGTGAATTATCCTCAAAGTTCCTTTTTCATTGGTCTTCCATAGATCTGGTTGGGTGTTTCTTTTATAATGAGGGTTCACCCAAATATTCATGGTTCCATTCAGCCTCATTTGTTTCTGTGTTTTTGTTTTGGTTCTCATTCATCTTAGTAACTTTCTAGGGGTAGGGATTTTTTTTTCAAGAGAACTATCACACCCTAACCTCTATATTTATTTATTTATTTTATTTTATATTTTCATTTAGATTCCAGATATTGTTTATCCAGGTTTGGGTATAGGTTTCAATGAGAATTTATTTTAGTTTTGATGGTTTTTGGTGGGTTTTTCCACATTTATGGTTACTAAGAATGGTATGGGGATAATGTGGTATGGTATGGAGTTTGTTACACCCATGATGTCATATCTCTTTGGAGTTTGTTTCATGTAAGCATTATCATATTCAGTTGTGAGTGTTTTGGGGTGAAAATCATTATATTTAAGGTCTTTTCCAGTTTTCATAGATAGGGTTCGCACTTAGTTTAACCATACACCCTATGTGCTCATATATATCTTGGTTAAGGATCACTGTGAAACTAACAATTAAGCCTATGTGTACAGCCCATGCAACTCTTCATAGTGGGAAATTTCATGGTATGAACATGGATTATGAAACCGGGAGAAATAACTATTCAACCCACCAAAAGAGGGGTATTTTTTTCTTTTCCTTATTTGTATGTGGGGTTTCTTCCTTTGGAATCTCTAATTTGTTTCCACTGACCTGGATTCCTTCTATGAAGGTTTTTTTCTCTAATGCTCTACCAAGGAGATTTAATGGTGTATTCTTGGTAATTCTTTACCCGATTCATGATTTTAGGGCTTTCTTATCCTTCATCCTTGGTTTAGGTCAGTATTCATCTAATCTTATAACCCTAATGAACTTGTTTGGATGACTTTTATACTTATGGTGGTGTGATATTGTGGATATTAATTCTCAAGGTTTTGATATGTGGTAGTATTGTCATTCTGTAGGATTTTATCAATGGAATCAAGATTCTTCCACTTGAGGTAGGTGTTAACATTTATTTATTTTACTAAAAATTAAATTTCATGGTTGATTGATTATAATTAATTTAAAATTTATTTCATAGGATTATGTTGTGTTGGTGTTACATTTTATCTTGATTTCATGTTGTAAATTTGATGAAAAATCAATCTTAAGAGGGGTTTCCAAACTACAGAGACAGGTATATATTAATGTCTTTTGATAAAATACCATTTGAATTTTTTTATAAATTAGATTCCTTGTGATATTATTTGCCTTATTTATTAAATTTTATTCGCTTTATTGTATAATGATCATAGTGAGTTGGTTTTTGGTGGCTTTTCTTGGTTTTGTGCTTATGTGGTGAATTTTTGAAATTGTTGGTAACATATGTAAAGACACTCTAAATTGGGGGTTTTGTATATTTTAAATGGTTTACCAAATAAGTGTGATTGTATGTGATAACAAACATCTTGGTGTTGGGTGAACACATGGATGGGAACACTAATGATGGTTGCATTGTAAGTTAATATTCATCTGAAATAATAGATTTCATTAAATATTTCCTTCTTCTTTCTCATTTTACATAAAACAAATCATTTAAAATTATTTCTTCTATATTATATTGTCTTCAAATGGTTCCATGGTTTCTAAATGGAAACATATTTTTCAAATTAATTTACAGGTGGTCTCAACTATATTTCCCAATTATATCCTCGTTGGACACTTAAAAATGTGAAGAGGTTCTTAAAGGGTAAACAGTCCCATTTGGAGCCAGTTTTAATCAATATTTATATTTTTTATTTTTTGTAAATGGTATTATTTTTTAAATATAGAATCCTAGTTGGTACATTGAAGAGATTTTGAAATTTTTTTATAATTGGGTAATGTGATGTCTCATTTCGTATTATATAATATATGGGATAGTGGTTTTAAAACTCATAACATGTGAGGTCATGTTTTGAACTTGTGGATTTATTTATTTTTTGATATGATCACCTCTATTGTGGATCATATGAGGATAGGTAAATTTCATAGTTGATGTTGTTGTTTGGGATAAGAAATCATGGGGGTTTGGGGTTATTGGTTTGAGGACCTACTCATTCAATTTATGTTACTATCATGGGATTCTTGGTCACCAATGAAAGGTTGGAATGAAATTTTCTTATCAAACATTATTTGAATGGTTGGTACCCCCTATATTAGGTGAGAGGAATTGTAGAACGTGCCATTGGATTGGATATTTTAGTTGCACCATTTGGTTATCGAACATGGAAATGAACTAGATATTTTTAGGTGAGTCTAATATGAGTATTTATAGGTATTTATTCTAGATATGTTTAGGAAATTAAATTATATTTTATTTATATGTTATTCTTTATATCTACTATGCATATTTACCCTTTTACTTGTAATTTCATTCTTATATATTAACTATTTTTCTATTATTTCACCTTATTGTTCTATTTGAGATCATTTTCTATGTATCCCTTCTTATTAGTTAGTTTTTATTATTCCTTGACATTCAATTTTTTGAATCATGTGTATTTTAATGTGGAAACCTATTTTAAAGTGGTAGTGGATTATGTTTTCTAAAAAAATTGATTTTTCTAGAAATACGTGCTTATATTTTATAATCGTAAAACCTATTTTATATATGTACAATAAATTGGTTTTTGTGAACTATTCTGGGGAATTAAAGGCATGGACACTGTAGTGATTACCTACCGAGTTGTTTATTTTCACACCCTACTAACGCCACACAATGTTAATAGACCAGATCTATTAGGAAGGATCATATTTGGGTATGGTTTCCTATAGAGTATCATGATTTTTTGGATATTGGTGAATAATATGTCACATGGAGATGAACGCGGTTTTCGTTTTTTGAGGTTTATATTAGTGTTCATTAGTTTTTTGTTATAGTTGTATCAAATTATGTTTATATTTTTTAGATCCATGTGTTTCTCATTTATACTGCATAAGTTTTTATTTATTTAATCCTAGTATTTTATTAGGTGATATAATTAAAATTTGTATTATCATTGATTCATGGAGATAGTCTCAAGACCATGAGGATCGAGAATGCCTCTCGGGCTATGAGTCACACTGGGTTGGTTGTTGGTTCAGATGGTAGCAAGGATTGACTTGGGATAGGTGGTATATTTCTAGTGTAGAAAATGAAAATTAGAAATCGTTTCACTTCATAATCATGACCCTATATAGAATAGTCATATGGTTGTAATGTAGGTTCTTCCCCATTTGGAAATTAGTAAAATGTTTCAATCATATACAATGTACCTTATAGAATTTCATTATAGTACCTTATTTCCGATTCCAATATCAAACATTATTTTTACAATGAGGATCCTTATTAACCAACCCTGGAATCTTGTTGTGAAAAATATAGCATCAATCTACCCCATTTGAACTCTCATGTCATGTATTTACCCACACCAGAAACAACTTTATTCATGCATGAACGTGCTCATTCTCCTACACTAATCTATATAAGCATTATATGTAGGATTCTAAGAAAGGCTTAGCTTCCTCTTAATCATGGTCAATTTTACTTATTTAATTGTATGGTGATCATTGAAGTTGATGGATATAATGTTTTCCCAATATTTCTTAATTATTTTCTATGCATCTAATACTTTTCCAGTGTATATTGATATATGGTTGTGAATTAATGGTTTATTTAGGATCCCTAATGGGGTAGGCCAACTTCACATGTTCTAAAATATAAATAAATCATGGGACATATTTAAAATATAACATTGTCGATGCCATAGATTATCTTTCAAATCAACCAACATATGGGAGATTTTAGCAAAAGACATGGGTAATAAATCATATTTACAAAATTCTAAAAAACATTTGAATTCAAAAACATTTATACCCATAATATTTATAGAAACAAAAATAAATAAAACAATTAATAAATTTTTTTTTAATTCATAATTCATATTAAAATGTTGGAATATAGTAGACAAAAATAGACATATAATATCCCCAGGAAAATGAACCTTTTCATATCCCCAATCTAACTTCAATAACATATCAACAATAGGTCGCACTGTAATAGGCGGAAATTTTAGGAAATGAAACTCATAAACATCATGTCATTACTAATAATCACAAGTTATTACTTCCCAATTAATTATAATGTTCCACATAAGACAAACAATATAATATCAGTCCAAGATATCTATTTTTCTCTCTCAGATAAATAAATTTATCACTAACGTCTAATATATTAATGACCATCCTCACATTGAATTTTTTATCAACACTCAAAGTATAATGTTTCAATACTTTTTTATCATAACTCAATAATACAATCCAAAATATATTGTTTGAAAAGCTTCTCGAGTATCCCCTCTATTAATCAATATGTAAAAATAAATTATAGGGACTCAATAAAAAAGGTCAAAATTACTCTAAGTCTTGAGTTAGTTGGTAAAATTATATTTCCTGATAAATGAAACAAAAAGGATATTTAACTATAAATAATCAATAAATATAATAAATATATACCCCAATAAATAAATATAATGAAATTAATATCACTCCATATCCCCAAAATAAAGTATGTATAATGATGTAATAAAGAATAAGAAATAATGAAACCCACTCTTATGGTTGTTAATTTTATTATTATTATATAATTTCATTTTGGGAGATATTTTACATCCACTACCCAACCTAATATTCTCTTTCATGACCCAAATTATAATAAATATGAAAAAATAATTGTTTAGGTAAATTTTTTGACCTTCCAAAGAAACCACACATAATTTTTCATGTTTTCTTTCAATAAAATAATATTATCAATAGAACATAATGATATAAATTCATGAAATTTTTTTATGAAAATGAAAACACTTCACCTTCCTTCTTAATATAACATATATCCTTCCACAACAGAAACCATAACTCATAGTAAAACCATTGATAATAATGAAAAGTACAAATATTAATAAAGGAAAGGTAATATTGGATTTTAATGTGGGTTTTACTAATGAGTCATTCACAGAATATATAGTGTAGAAGAAAGATAAAATGTAAAGATGGGTCATAATTATATGGTATTAAAATTGAAAATTATTAAATCATTTTAAAAAATAATTTGTAATTACATTACACCAAGTTTGTGAAATAAATGTTATTGTAGGTTTATAGGCAACGAGTTTCTAATGATATTTCTATGAAATAATTAAGTAAAATTACATCAGAAATGCTATTTTTAATGGGAAAAAATAAAACTGTATAATCACTCATAGAATTCATTTTATTAATAATTTGTTTAGATTTCTTTTTCATTGATTTAAATAGATGAAAAAATAACACCATTAATCATGTTAATATAACATAATAATGAAATAAGGATGAAAATATAATAATTCACACCCATGTCCCTATTATTTATGTTTAATATTATCATTATTTACCTCAAAAAATTCCTCTACATGATTATTTCTCATAGATTAAATCTACGAAATAAATCAAAAAAAGGGAAAATAATTCCCTCCCCCACCCAAGAATGAATCATTATCCCAAATCTAAAATATATGTGGAGGGATTTATAATTGATAAAATTGGGAAAATGGTCAAGGTAATAATAAAATGAAAAATTATTTTATAATAGTCCTTCATAATATAAGATGTAGAACTGTGGTAACATGAGAGTTGAATCAGAACTGGTGATGAATTGGACTTCGGTTTCTGTAAAATATTAAACTAAACTCATATTCTTTTTATCTCCAATGTATTGATGAAGTGAAATTTATTGAGAGGTTCATAAAACCCAATGAAGTGTCATTTAATGTATTTTAATTGACTATGAAAATAAATCAGATATATCTAAATCTTCACTGATGAAACAATATGAAATAAAAACTTATTACAGTTAAAATGTGAAGGGAGAATCATAAGACTCCATTTATGGGTTATAATATCCTCTCATTTTTAAGAATATTCCACAAATACCATGATAATTTCTGTAAAATTTGGATATATAGTAGGAACCATCTCTTTTTGGGTGAATGGATAGGACATAGTACCATCCAAAAACATATAAATCATTGAGAGAATATCAACTATTTGGGACGTTTCTCTAATCAAAAGATAAGCATCATTTGGGATGGAGGATTAATGAAACGTAACTCAATTATTTTTTATTTAAAACACTCCTTATTTATTCCACGTTGAATTAAGGCGTTGTGGGAAATTAGTGGTTTCATCATGTTGCCACGGTTAGGGTGATGAAGATGTCTCCCAATGAGGTGTTAATTAGTGAAAATGATGATAACAGGAGTATTGTTTACGTACTAAAAGTTGTGGGGTGGAAGGTATATGGTGGAGGAATGGACCTAAAGGGCAGGGTACACAAATTCTCATTGTATGACTTTTTATTTATAAAAATTTATCTCAATGAATGCACAAATACACTACGATATAGTGAAATTAAATTATATTCCTCACTTTAGAATATAGAATAATCTCCCAAACATATGGTAGAAGATTAATGTTATTGAAAACATGGAATGGGACCATTATGAGTTTTGATTTTCTATTGTGTTGCCTGAGAATGGTTTTCCTCTCTTCCTACTACAAAATAATTAATATAATAATTTATCACCATCATATGCTGAGCTTTTTCATTGTAATGTTGGCCAACAATTAGTTAAAGGTAGACATTATGTAATTTATTCAACATACTGAATTTTAGGGGTAAAATAACATTATGTGAATTAATATACATCACTAATTGATTAATAAAAATTCTGAATAAGATGGTCCATTTATATTTCGTCCTTTGGAACTCTAAAAATAAATAAAATTCATGGGGTGTACATAATAGGGAGGATTTGTGAATATAGCTTGTAATAAAGATTCCTAACTGGCCGATTATTCATTGGGAGTCCCCATGGGAATCCATTCATGTATAATAACCTAGTTAATGTTACTATATAGATTTATAGATCTTTGTGTGCTCTTTTTCATAGTTACACAGTTCATGGTATCATGGTAAATGAAATAAAAATTCCATATCCCATATAAATGAGTCCTCCTAAACTCAATATATAATGATTCATATCCATAGTTCTTCTAAAACAAATAACTATAAAGAAAAATTAAAACACCAAACATTTAATGGTAACCCTTTATTTTTATGTTCCCAGGTGAAAATTTAGATCTTATTCCCAAAATTCCAATGTAGATAAGAATTACTATACTAATTCATGGAATTATTTGTCATTCACCATAATAATATATTCAAAAACCATGGATAGAAATTCATCATAATGGGTGCCTCCATCTTTATAGTCCTGACTATTAGTACATATAATGTCTTGTTTATTAGAATATTTTTCATCTCAAATCACTACAATATTAAAGGATACACATAAGCCTTCAAATGAAGGAATCTATTTCTATGAGTTTATATTACTGAGAAAAATATGGAAGGATATATTCACTATGGTGGGTGTGTGTACGAAGATGATGTGGGGCTGTGGAAAGGTAAAATTTTGTTCTATTCTTAGAAATATTATTGTTTGGTAGATTTATCTTTTCCATTTTTAGCCTCCAAGGATTTAGAATGGGATTTAGCTTTATGAGGGTGTTTTGATTTGGATATTATATTATATTTATATTTCATGGTTGTTAGTTGTGGGGAGTATATTAAGAGGGGAATAATGAATAAGTTTCCACGAACACATATGGTGATCATGTGGCTACAAAAATTGATATGGATGGGATAATTGAAATAAGATATGGGGTACATGAATTTTTTCTCACCACACCGTTAAAGGGAGAGAAAATTAATGTGAGAGTGTCCAAGGAAGTTGAGGTTATGAATATTTCATGTTTAACTATTGAAAATACATAAATTGGTTGAAAATATTGGGCCATTCGATTAGTTGTTAGAATAGGAGAATGTAGTTGGAAAATAGTGAGTGGGTATGGGAAGAAGAATCGTTATTGTTGGCATGAAAAGGGTTCACAATGTGTTAACCAATAAGATGACCATAATAGACACCATTGACTAGATGATTTTTTGGATGTGGGGATATGGGATAGAGGGTATATGCTATGGTTTTTGGGGTTTATCCCTGATTTAAATATGTATTTTACCATTATAGAAAAACAATTTCTCTAATGGTGTAATATTTCACCTAATATTGGTAATTCCATTTATCATAATATCAATTCCAGGATTCAAGGTAACAATGTGGAGTGTCAAGATATTCTAAATAGACAACTCATTCTATTTCATTTTATTTATTGTCAAATGGTGTCATATGATATTATGTTATAGAGGTTCATAAAATTATTGTTAAGTGGATCCTGATAAATTCTCATTACCAAGGGATATATGGTTTTTCCAACTAATAGAGAATAGCGGTTATGAATTTTCCAACATTCAAAAAAATGTCTAAACTATATAGGGCCCTATAACATTCCTTTGTTGTCTCACTATAGAATTTAATCTACTTCCTACTACAAAGTGTTCTTAAAATTACACTATGACATACACTTGTCCTCTAGTCAATAAAAATTTTAATTCATTCCAAAATTTATATGCTTCCTATATATTATTAAATTTTAAATGTCGAATTTCTTAGAGGGGATCATAGAAAAATACTTTTAGATTTATATATTACATGAATGACTCAAAAAACAATGAAACAAAAATCTATAATTTTACATTTTAAAAACAAAAGAGCATACATTCATGGGTTTCCTCCAAGTTTACATGTTATTTACAACCAAAATATCGATATTCCATCTTCTATTAAATAAATTTAAATAATTGTAAATGATACCCCACCCAATCATGATCAATATAAGAGATTCCATGAAGTCCATTGTCCATAAATTGTTTTTCTTTGTTATTTTATATCTCAAAAATAATATAGGGGAAAATGGATTCTAATAACTGATTTGGACTTTCTAAACCTTATATTACCTTGAAATAAAATTAATACAAAATTAAACACTAAATCCATTTCAAAATGTTGTAGTTCGTTATTCATTATGATATTCTCATGTAACTTCTTAATATTTTTCTTATGTATTTGTGCATTAACATAATATTATATTCAAATTTCAAGAATCTCATCATGCTATAGAAACCACTAAATCGAAGAATCATCACCATTCTAGTTCACTACATTAAATCATCAATAGTATTCAGAGAGAGGCCAATAAAACGGTAACATGCTGTCCCCTCTACAATCTAGAATGGTGAAATCTCCAATGGGTTTTATAGTAATTATATTGTCCCATAGGGTATTATTGAGTTTACTCAACAAATATTTTGCCTTCATCTTCTAGTTTTTCAATGTTTTTCATTTACTACATTATAGGAGTCTCCACTAGACCACTACATGTTTAGGTAGTACATCGAGATCATATTGTACTGAACCATATATTGATTTTTCACTTACAACAAAAAACTATTATCATTGTGAGTTCCCAGATCGATTATCAATATCATTACAGCTCTAAACCAATAATAACTGAATTTCATTATAACTTGTTTTCATACTTTCATTGTATTTAATGTTGTTTCCTTTAGAGAATCACATTTAAGAATTTTATTGATGCATTTTGAAACCTATATAGGGTACCTTGAGTTTTTAAAGGGAACCATATATCCACTTTAAAAAACATAAAAAAATCTACTTCCATTATTGGGTATTAGATAATTTCATCTAGATTTACATTGTATCACAAGTGTTGATTTTGGTCAAAAACTACCCCAAAAATTTCTATCATCCTTATATAATTTTTTACAGAAAATATATTATATGGGTCTTTGCCTCATCTTATTCAATCACATGAAAGATCCTGGTTGGGGACAATTAAATAATTCAACCATACTCTCAATATCCTTTTTGGGTGCTAACCTATGCATCATTTCATCCACATAATTCATTAAAAAAATAGATTATCCCAAAAATAGTGTTAAACATCATATTATAATTTTATACTACATAATTATAAAATTTGTGGGAAATGACTCGACATGACATATAGTTCTGAATGTCCATATACCCAGGAATATAAATGATGTTTAATTCAAAGAGGTTCTTATTTATTAATTTTTCTAAAATGATTACATGATTTCCCGAAATGTTGGAAAACTCTATTCATAAAATATTGGGTATTACAACTTTTGTAAAACCATTTGATTACAAAATTTATATATTAAATTCATGAAATAATAGAATAAATAAGATCATAATATGATTAGAATCATTTTTTAATTAGGTATATTAATGTTTCAATGTTATTGTGATTTTTCACCTTAGAGAGAACGAGTTTGGGTATAGTTTAATCAAATTAAATAAACACTATGAAGAGTTCCATATCTATCATTGTATATTATGATTAATATTATGGAAATTATAAATTATCATAATAAATTGGATAAAAAAATGATATTATTTTGATAATAAACCCTTACCAAGAAATTTATGGTGTCACACATTACCTTAAAATATTCATCCCAATTAAGATAAATAATAATGGTAATAGTGGTCAACCAAATCTAAAACACTATAAAATCATCTTATTTGATTTTATAATATTTTAATTTCATGTGTTTTACTATAATGTGAGTATTTGTATAGGTGATATCTAAAAAGGTGACAAACCATTGAAATACCCTAAATTGACCTAGAAAAAACTGAAATTTTCATAGAGTTACGATATCTTATATTTCATTTATCACCTTAACATTGGTCATCTCAAAATTGTTACCCACCATAGATGTATTATGGGACAAATTACTTCCATATTTTACCATAAATGGAACTCCTTTTAGTTGTAACCATTGAATTTATGTTCCAATATTTCAAATAGAAAATGAATTTATTGAACAACAGCTCAATTGACCACCAATAAAATAAAAAATCGATCGTGAAAATATTATGTACGTACTCTAACAATAAATTGAAAATATTTTTCATGCTTTGATGAAATGTTGTGAGTGAATTTTACACTTCAAGGGATATACATTAGTAGGTTATGGTTTTATTGGTTCATGTGAAGATGGACTTATCAAGGTATTATGGTGCCATTTTAAAATTAATATATTAGGTGTTCCCATATAAAAAGTAGAATTATTCATGATATAACAATTGCTCCAATATATGACCAATTAATTGAAGAGAAAAATCATTTTTCATTTTTTTTGTAATTATTCTTCCTATAATCAACATAAACCCTCCATACCATCAAGTTATGGTTAAAGAATAATTTTACATTTTTATAAATAACTATTATTCCTCCCTTCATCAGAATAACATTGAGTAGAATCAACCGCTCATTATCTTAATTGGATAGGAGAGTCCCACATCTAATAATTTATAAACAAAATTTTAGGAAACGTGTTTCATAAATAGGTCCATCCATAATTGTGATTCTCACATAGTGTTTTTTCTATCCTCTAATATATCTATTTGGTATCACATTTATGGCATTATTCCTTATATAATAGAGATGATCTATGATATATTTTTTCCTCTAGTACTTTAAAACTATTATCATGTACATCTATGTCTCTTTATATAGGGTTCAATTAGTGATTACTTTACGTTCCTCACCTTTTGATAAAAAAATATAGTATGGGTTCTTGGGGAGAATCTGCAGCTTCAAATTTGGTGACATCATAACTAATGGGATAAAATTAAGGAATGAGTCTTTATCTAAGTAGTCACAATGATGAAAACCCTCTCAAAATTATTTTTCCATATTACTATCCAGTACTCCCTCACTTATATAATTATCATACAACTCATTTATATTATTCTATAAAAAGTTATTGCTCCCTACCAACGTCATAATAAAATAGAGATATTATAGTTCTAATTTATACTTAACTTCTCTATTAAGGTAAAATAAAAACATATACACACTAATATAAATAATAATGAATCCATGGACAATATTATTTAGTTTTCATAAAGATGAATATAAATTTTTAATATGATGATTGGTACTTTACCTTTATCTTTCATTACCATTATTAAAGAATCACTAGGAAAACTGGATTTTCCCACCATTATCCAAAAATATTCAATAATTTTAATATGATATTTCATAGATATATTATCATGTTTTAGTTTCAATGGAGTGGGTTTTAGAGCATTCAATATGAGCTTCTTAAACACCATTATGGGAATTAGATTCAACAATACTCATACTCCACAAAACTATATCCCAAATGTATATGACCTGATTTTTCATGGAAAGAACATGATTCCAAAATAATGTAACTTCAAAGGGGGAATCCCCTATAAAAGTATTTATAAATATCATCTGATGAAATAATTCATAAGTCTTTTAAATCCACATTATTTTAAAAGATATATTTTATAAATTGTGCATATGTTTGAATTTGTGAAATGACACAAGAAAAGGTAATTGTTTCATGCATATAATTGAAAATATCAAGTATGTTTTTATATAGGTTCTCCGTATTCTAATGTATTATCCCCATTGTAAAATTATAATGTTTAAAATCTTGTTAATCCATTGTCTTCTATCCATTATTTCCCATCTTGAAGAGGAAGTTTTAGTTTCATATAAACACTAGTATTCTAATTTGTATCTTCATCATATTAATGACATTATCTCTTTTCTATTCCCACTTCTCAGCATATATTTCTTTAAAATATCGTCTTATTTTCAATGTATTCTCCATGGATTACTCTTGAGGGTTTTCTAGAAAAACACTAAGGGTTGAATCAAATAATTTCTACCATAACCACCCTAGTTCTATTTTGATATTATCAAGTTATGCTTTGTGATTTACCAAGTAATTATCATGATTTTATATGGTAATATCAATATGAAAAATATGTTAATAATTTTGATTGATGTACAATCTCACCATATCCCTAAAATATGGGCGTTCTTTAGGTTATGTATACTAAAACTATATATTTTTTATATTAAAATTGTGGTGTTGGGTTCAAAAAATATTAGCTAATGGATCTTAAATGTAATTTAACTTTGGTAAATGATATAGAACCATACATTTACATTCCATTATTTCTTGAACTATATCACCAGAATTGGTTCATTGGAATAGGATTACAAAATTCATAAAGTACTTTTGGTAGTACATTTGGGGATGATTATAATTTGTAAATTCACTTATGATATATATAGGTGTTTACTACATCAACATGAAAGGCCTAAAGAGACCAATACATCTACACAACTATTACAAATAGACCTAAGGGGGTCAGAGTAAGTAAATTGATTATGAAGTTCTAATATTTTCCCCATTTTCATTGACAAAACATCATGATGGGAACACATCATCAGTGTATCCTCATTCAGATGAACTACTCTATTGATTATGTGATTCTCACAATTCCATTATGAGAAATTGTTTCGAAAATTCATCTAGTATGACATGAGACTCTAAGGTTTTCTTTATCATTAATCCTCCTACGATGTAGATTTAGTGACATTGCTTAATTTATTTTTCAATCAAAAAAATTATTATTTTTCATCATTGATTCCACTTTATGATGATTGAATCATATTAGCATCATCATGAAATTATCTCACACCTTATAGTCGAATCCCCACCATGTTTTTGAGAAATATTGGAGTTCACTCTTAAGCATTGATTATTTACCCTAAGGGAAAAACTTCTACAAAAATTCAGGGCCATCCTCTTCGGATTTCAGTATCGACCATAACCATTGTGACATACACCACTAATTAGTATGAAACATGAGGGAAACTTGAATTTTTCAGATTCAGATGGAATTATATGGGACTCCATTATCTGTTACTGTGTAACAGATCTCCACAATGTAAAAAATAATGATCCTTGGGATCCTCTTATTTCTATCCTCCGAACTACTCAACATTCTGGAACATTTTTAAAAACATATATTTAGCTAGAAGATTCAATATTATATTGTATATCACACAATGTTAGATGTATCTTCACCTATAGAAGATATTCAAAATACTATCACTGTCATTCCATATTGTGATGGTTATATAACACTAAAAGTATAAATTATCTTTCCACATAATAATTGGAAAACTTGTTGTTTTTTCTATTTCTACTTTTCAGGAATTTGATAATTGAAACTCAATCTCAAGATTAAATTCAATAGGATCCCAATATTTTCCACACCTTTATATTCTACATAGAATGTGACTCATAAAACAAGATAATATAAGAACAAAAACATAGTGATCATTCATAAAAAATATAAATATAACAAAAAATATTTAAATATATATGATAAATATGAAATAAATAATAAATAGCTGGATTAGAGTAATGTTCATCTAATGATACCTTACAATGGTGCCAAAATAAGCTACAATTCTAGAAATCATTGTATTTTGATGGTGTTGTCCAGATTATATAATAGAAATAAATGGATCTTAGATGAAGAATAATACCAAATATTTTTATAAGAAATAGATATATTGATGTTATACCATATATAATGAGGAGATCCTATCATAACTAACAAATTTATGTTATTATTTTTAAAAGAAAATAATGAAACACATTGTAAGAAAACTCACCTGTTAGAAAAATGGATGCATTGGAAACAATCTCTAGGTATAAATGACTTGTGATAGATGAAACATATAATTGAGAATAAAGTCGGTGGATAATTTTTTGAGGTATGATTATTAATGATGATAACTAGTTTTCTAGCCAATATATAATAAATAACAAATTTCGAGAATTATCAATATCATATGATTAATTCATGGTGTACTTAATAATATTAAATATATTCAAATATGTTGGTGGAGGTAGAAAATTAACCGTATATGGTTAATATTATATATCATAGAAAAAAGGTATAGAAAATTCAACTCTTATTCTCACATTATCATCCATAAAATTGAGATTATTAACCCAAAAACTTTCACTCTACTAGGTTGTTAGGGAATAATATATGAATAAATATCAGGGTGATGTTTGTTTTTATAGATAATTATCATGTTAAATTATTCATTCCTATAAAAAACTTGAGTCCTCGTACTCCATGTACAACATGCCCAAAAGGAACACTCACTCGTGAACAATGATTCATTCATCATGAATAAAATAATTAACTTAATAGAAAAAAGTTCTATGTGCATAGAAAGTAATGAGATCATGAAAATGGAAAGAGAAGAAAAAAACGTATGTATACTGAAACAAAAAAATCAGAATTCTTGAATAATTATTGGGTATAAATGTATCTCAAAATAATGTTCAAATCACCCCAATGGATTTCCACCATAATATTCCATGGTCTCAATTTATTCATATCCTGGTTTGTATGTTCTTAAACACCATCCTTCATAAAAATAGTTTCATGATTATTAAAATACTCTAGGAACCCTTATTGTTCAACCCATGATATTACAACATAGAACAATAAATTTTTTAATTATTATGGTTTCATTACATCTCCATAAGTGAATAATTATTGATTCTGACACATGAAATAAATGTATTCTTTATAATTTAATACTCTCATATTTCCACTCCATTTTGGATCCTAAATTCCAAGACATAATCGTTGAATTAGAATCAAACTCTAATATTGGTTATGGCATTGTGTTTTGTTTATAGTGTAGTATAATAACTCTAGAATTATGTCACATTTAAATTTGAACCCTCCACAATGTAGTATTATGTCACTAGTGAAGGTACTACAATGGTTGTTATTTAGTCTAAAGATATAATTTTTTTCATATCATTTATTAATATAGTCTACTTTCATATCATATTATACTATATAGAAAATCAGTACTATAAGTGTAATCGATTTTAATTAGGCCACACAGATTAACATCTAGAATAGAAGTCCTAATCAATCTCATCTGGTCACTCTTGCTCAGAAGTGTCCCATGTCGTGTGATCCCATATTCACATAGGCACACATTCAAACCCATATTCCAAACTTGGTAGTGATATTATACAACATTTCATATCTATAAATCCATACCATTCATCTTGGTTAGATTACCTCACCTGGCTAAGTGGTGAGATCTTAGGAAAATGAATGAATTCATTTGGGAATATTTTATTACTTATTTTATATCTCAAAAAAAATTTGTGGCATGAGGTGAGATATTGTGGCATTAGAAATGTCATTTTTGTAAATTCAAAAACACGTTCTTTTATCATCTCCCCCCAAATATGTCATAATATTGGGAATTCTATGTTATATTTTCGTCTTTATCTAATTGAATCTTTTTATATATAAACTATATATAGAGATTTATTATGTAATGAATATGTTTTTACATAATATATAAAATTTTTGTAAAACTTATTACATTATAGAATTATTTTCACACATATATTACCTCCACTAAATAAAAAATTATACAACATTTGATGCTCAACATGGATTAAAATAGTGGCCCAAAAGTTTATGAAAATTTAAAAAAAATTAAAAATGAACCATTGAAAAAATTGATATAAGTTATGTAGTTAAAAAAATATTGAATATTTAAAATAATAAAAAGGAAATTCAAAATAATTTTTAGATAGTTTAATAAATCAATAGTCTACCTATGTGGAATCTCGTTTCATTTATTTCATAGGAGAGTCATCAAAATCAATTCTACTAATTACTAAAATTTTATAATTCAATGAAAACATATAGAATAAAATTGATGAAAATTGATAGAAGAAAACTATGAAAATTTATCCAAAACCAAGTGGAAATTACAAATATATTTAAATGAGTATTAAAAAATTGTTTCTATAGAAGAAATTTTAATGCTTTCTATATTTGTCACTCAATTTCATAAAATGATTATAAAACCATGTTTTTTAATAACAGTTTCCTTCATAAAATATATAATCACATGGTAAATATGTAAATATAAATTTTATTTGATAGAATAACATTTTAAATTGTGGATGAATATATATCATTGGGCCAATATATGTATAAATGGATAATTAAAACAAGTACATAATATAACTAATATTTGGAATTTTAATGGGATGTGTTTTAGGGATACCATATTTTCAAAACTAACTGTGAAATGAAAAAACCTCTATAAATAATATAGGAATTTTATAAATGAATTTTAAAATACCATTATAAATTTGGAGTGGATAAATAATGAATAATAATGAGGTGTTTATATGATGTGAAATTATTATATGAACTTTGGAATATTAATAGAATGTTAAAATAGTAATACAAATATATGATGTAATATAAATAATAATTAATATTTTATGTAATAAACATATGTATATATATAAATTAAAATATCATGGAATTATATGCCAAATTATACTACAAAATTTTTGTAAAATTGTAACTTTTATTTAAGAATATTTTAATTTATATAGTAACACCATAATTCTTACTTTAAAATTATAAAATTATAAATTAATAATTTATGTATTTATTTTCAAAAAGTGGAATAATTTTTTCATCTGTCATGTGAAAATGTTTCTAGGTTTATTTGTTTGTATTTTTTTTTAAAAAAATTAAATTTTAGTTTAATTTTAAAATATAATTTTTTTATGTATATGATATGTTTAAAAAATATTATGATGAGTTGTAATTCATTTATTTCTAAAACATGTTTCCTACCAATAAACATATTTAATTATTAAAAAAATGTAGTAAAAATAATTGTAAATAATTATAATAATTAAATATAAATTTTTAATATATAAAATATATTTTATTCTAATAAAAAAGTACATTTAATTCATTAATTTTTACTAAGTACTATAATGATATAATTCAGATTTAATTTTTTTAATTTTAATAATATATATATTCTTTAATTAAAATAATTTTTATAGATATAGAATCAATAATTATTATATTCTTAATCCAAATTAATTAATTATTCTTTATTTATTCAAAAACAATAATTTTCTATACATATAAATACAACCATTTTCAACAGTTTTTTTAATTAAATTAATATCATTAAAAAAATTTCGACCTATGTAACCATAAAAAAAATATTTATATTTTATAAGGTCGTTTATGATAACAAGACTCATCCTAGAGACCATAATGTTTATTCCAAAGGATGTGTCTTTAAGGGACATTCTAGAATTCTAATATCTAATGCTTTCAAATTCTTTATCCTCTTACCAATTATCTATATATGTGTTATATTTATGAAAATAGAAACATTATTATAATTATAGTATATTATATTTATGATTTTAATATATTAGACATTTTTTAACTTCATTGAACCTTTCATAAAAATATCACTCGACCATGGTAGGTTTTTTTGCCTAAGGGAACAATGATGTTTCATTTTCACTTTGTCCTTTTATAGATGGTTTAAAATTATTTCCACGTATAATTTTTATAAAATTTATTATTTTAAGTCAAAAAAAGCATTAATGATTAAATATGAATTCTTTTTAAATTATTAATGTTGAACTATAATGGTTTATGAATTCATCTAAAAAACTTATTAATAAACCATTATTATTTAAAATATAATTCAAATAATATATTTATATAATAAAAACTTATTATTATTTAATGATATGAAATAAATACCATGATACATATATATATTATGGAACCACTAAAATATTCACTTAACCATTACTGTTATATAAAATATTCTTTTGAACAATAAACCCAAAACTCAAAAAGTGATCCATGCAATTAAAATTAAAATAGTAAAAAAAAATAATAAAAATGATTATAATATATGAAATAAATAATAATAATGTTTTATAATATACCATTAAAATATTTAATTTAATAATTAAAGAGTCCAATGTGATTCTGATCTCATGGATAGTGGTCATATTAAAAAACTCTATTTGTTTTGAGTATTGTTTCACAATGGTATATCAGATCTTTTATGTCCAATCTCTAATGTCTTGAGTTTATATCTTAATATTTTACCATAAAATTTATTTTTTTTTATATTTTCCTTATATAACTTATTTATAAATTTTATATACCATATGTTTTTCATAAGGGTATTGTTAAACTGTTTTCCTTTCTTTCAGGTATGTTATATATCACTATATATCTTTCCCTTTCTATCTTTTAGATATAATCGATTTATATTATTTATATATAAATTTATATTCGTTCTATATGTATATAATTTTATATATATTTTACTTTATATTATTTCATTTTGTTAAACCCTACAATTTTTATAAGGGGAGCATTTCCATAATCATTCTTCCTTTTTCTACTTTATTTTATTGTTTCATCGACCTTAATTCATAGTTTAATGGCCTATACCATTCAATATTTCTTAATTATAAGATTTTTATATTATATATTCCCATATAATTTTTTAAATCTAAATTATTCATAATTTTTCAATTCTTTGTTAAATTATTGTGTAAGCTATTTATTTCTCATCAGTTCAATTCGTGCTTGTACATTATTTGGGTTTATTTTCTATGTGTAACAGAGATGCATGAAATATTATGATTTAATGGGTGGCTTATAAATTATTAATCCCCTTAATAAAATTATTAATTCTTATATCTCTTGGTGTATATTGTATGGTGAATGTGTAGTGAGCCAAAAACAATATGTTATGTTGGTTTAGATGAAATCTTTATCTTGTGTTTATGATCATATCATTAATATTTTTGTAACATTCCTATTATTCTAATATTTACCACGTTTAAATAATATCATTCCCTTTTCTCATTATTCATTGTGTTTATTTATGATCACCTATTTCATTACGCTATGATTTAATTATTTCATGTTTTGATAGCCCGCCAATATGTATAATCTGATTCTACCCCGTATTTGGATTTTAGATCAGCTATTATTCTATATATGTACCCTATATATATCATTCAGTGATATGAGAAAAAGTAGTTCTAAAATCATATTAACAATGTAGAAGTAAAATTTTATGATTTTTATTTAAAAATTTTATATATAAGGATAATCCCCCATATACTATATGAAACTATATTTTATGGGGTGTATTATATAGATTTATATAAAAAAATATGTAATGTTAACTTCTAAAGAAACAGCATGTTAAAATTCGTATCATGTAATGGATAGGTTATATTCGGTGATATAATTACTTAAAATCTACCCTAAATCCACAATATTAACATTTAAGATGTCACGAGTTAGAATATTAAAGAGTTTTAAGATTTATTCATTCTATGCTAATAATATTTCCTTTACATGCTTATTAATTCTCGTATTCTCATATAATAGATTCAATTATTTTATAAAATTTATATAAATGGGAAAAATAATACTAAAAATTTATGTGAATGTAAATTTAATAATTTTATAAATGATATTACCAATATTATGGGAGAAGAAGTTAAAAATTACATTGAGAATATTTTTCGTTTATAAATAATAACATCAATAATGTTGATCTTATCATCTTTAAATAAAGTAACAGTTGTGGATGAGTTATTTATAAAAATCTACTATCTTATTTTTTTGGATTTATTGAACCCTTAATCATATGTAAATACATAAATTCCTCTAACAATATATTTATCATCTAGCAATGATCCATTTAAGAAAAAGTGATCATTGAAACTAATCATGTAAAAAGATAATCCAATCACTTGTAAACATATATCATGGAAATTATGCCAATGGAATCCATTGAATTGATGTAATGGGATGAATTATAGAAAATGTATTTGAAAAAATCTCCCCCCCCCCCACACGCTACTCATATTAAAATGTTGTTGTATTAGTTTAAACATAGTTAAAGGGAGGAAAAATCAATTATTTTTCACATATAAAATAATACAAGGATTAAATGTATGCCTTTCGTTTTTCATTTAACCATTTTTTTAATATTTTATTAGTTTATTACTATAAAATATTATGAAATCATTAATAATTTATAATGTAGTTTGATAGATAAAAATAATTTGATGTCCTATTCATATATGTATAGGGATTGGTATATCTCAATAGTCTCATGTAATGGGATTTCATGACCCTATGCTACATTCCCTACTCAGTTATAAATTAAGATAGGTTGTAACCCTTGAATCCCACCTAAAATAAGCTCTAGGATAGAAACTATAATTAATGTTTTAAAAATACCAATTTGTTCCATTGCAATAATAATTTTATTCAAGGATCAATGATATAACACACCCTATAGATCCAAAACATTTCATAAATATAAAATAACCAACATCTCATAATACATTTCACATAATAAGGATTAAAAAAAATTACCAGAGAAATTAGAAATGTAGAAAATCAATAACATTACCATCCTTCAATCTTGTAAAGTCTATTTCAGTCTCTAAAACTATCAGGGAAACTTGAAAAATAGTTTATATATATTTATAGTGAAAATAAAATGTATACATTATGTCATCATACCCAAGGTTTTTCACGACCCGTCCCCTAGGGCTTATTCTGTTACTACCCCAAGACCACCTTCCATAGGCCAGGGGCTAGAGACTAATACCCCAAGGCATATTCCCTAAAACAGGAAGAAATTTTATTTCAACCTGTACAAACACACAGTCCGAGAACATAACAAGAAGAATCTGTGAAGTAAATAACTGTAGTAAATGATTTCTGAACGTAAAAGGGGCTTAAATACATTCCCAACTATAAAATTACATGTACGACTAAAAGTACCGTACAACTGAATGAAAAAGGAAAATAGTTATTGGGTCGTCCTCCATGGTTCCTACCTGAAGGGTAGATACATATCGTCTCCACTGCACACCACATCAACCCATATCCTCTGCGTCACGTCACGCCGAATGGTCCACCTCTATGTACCATCCAGTCCTAGTTCCCTCAGCCTCAATCAAGGTTGTACGTCATCTGCACAAGACACAACAAGGTGCGGGTGAAGCCTGTGCAGGGGTGAGTATAATGATACTTAGTAGGGAGCTCAAGACCCCGAAACTCTCCTAGAATTCCACAAATAAAAACCACAGGGTAACACCATGAAGGTATATTACCACACGCCCCCATCGTGGTCTGCTAAGGTACTCCTCCCCATCATGTATCATAGTCGTCGAGTCAATCCGAGTCAAAAAGTTAGTAGTCATCAGGTCTCATCAAGTCGCACGGTTCTGTATGTAGAGTACTTGGGAGAACCACTCCCCAATCCATCAGTCACATCTCAACCAACATGAAGTCTCACAATGAAGTTACCAGATGACCAACCATGTCATAATGGTTCCAACGCAAAAGACGATATGTCAATTAGACACTCAGTCTGTACGTTATTGGCATTTCAATGGTGAATGCTTGGTATTATTTGGGTACGATCCAACCCAGCCATACTCAAATATTCCCTAAATGTCTATTGGATTAATTTAAAAATTCATTCATTCTCCAATGGTCTCAACACCATAGAGGGTTCGTCGAATAGGCATATGGTCCTCAAGATAAGCCCATTTTAGTGTTTCCAGTCCCTGTGGGCCCCGACTCTGGTCTGACCCAGTTGGACCGACCCAGCTCGACCCGGTTTGGGCTGGCCCATGGTGGACAAGTCCTGCTGGGCCGGTATCTAGTCCTACCCACAAAAGGGGTAGCCTGGCATGAAAAGAGGGCCTGCAAAGGGGTGTCCCAGCCCACGTGGTGCAGCGGCCTGCTAGGGCAGTAGCAAGATCTGAGGGTGGCGGCCTACTCCGATGGTGACGTCCTGGCTCAAGGGTTGCGACATGGTTTGAGGGTGGCAGCTCCGTCTGAGGGTAGCAGCCCAGTGTAAGGGCAGTGGCCCCTCTCGAGGGTGGTGGCCCGGTGCGATGGCGGCGGCCCAGTTCGGTCTGATGCGGGGGGGAGGGTGGGGGTGTAACCCCTTAGTCTCATGGATTCCCAAACACCCCAGAGGCAATTCAGTTGCTGAAGCAGAAGGGCCGCATGAGCACCGCTCAGTTTCCAGAGAACCAGCCGGAGGCAGGTTCTGCCTCCACCACAGCTTTTGTTCACGGGTGGCACGGTGGTCGCGCTACCTTCCACACTGCGGTCAGCCATCGTGTCGACCGCCTCCTCCAACCGCCGCGGCTGACGAGCTACAGCCCTTCTCTTGTGGCATGCGTCGACGTGCTCACTGTCATCCAAGGAGGCACAAAGATGTAGAAATGATAGTAGAAGGTTCGGGCATGGTTCATTAGGCCCCCACCCTCCATGTTAGCTTGTAACATAATTGGGGGGGGGGGGGGTTAATGGTTCAATAAACTATTTTATTAAACAAAATGATTAACCCCACATAATTTCCTACAATAAACTCCCATGTACTCTCTTGGATTTTCCAGTGTGGCCAGCGAATGCACATCTAAGGTATCAACCTCCCACAAATGACATGCACTTGTTGATCCTCAATCTCTACTAGAAACTACATAAACATCACTCCATCGCCTATGTCCGGTTCAACATGGTTGATGACATGAAATGAGTCGGGAACATATCTACTCTGCTGGGATACGTGGATAGCGTAGTGCACCTTTTCCTTCTGCGGTGGAAGTTTCAAATGGAATGACACCTCGCCTATCCACATAAGTAACTGAAATATTCCAATAAAACTCAGTAATAACTTGCTGCCTTGGCAAAATCTTTGCAGTCCATATCGTGGAGAGACTAGTAAGAAAACGTAGTCCCCCACCTGGAATTCCAAAGATCTCCATCTTCAGTAAGTATATGACTTCTATCAGCTCTGTGCAGTCCTCATCCACTCCTGGATAATCTGAACCTTCTCAAGGGTGGCCCATAAAAACTCTAGACCCATATATGCTGACTCCTCTAGGTCTGTCTCTCATAGATGTGATATAAAGGGTCAGCCTTATAGGTCATGGAATTGTTCCATACCGATGGTGGAGAGATAACTGTTGTTGTATTCGAACTTTACCAAGGGAAATTGATCATCCCAACTACGAACACAATCTAGGACACATGCATAATCTATGTTATCAAGCTCCTGAATGACATGTTCCATCTGACAATCCGTCTAAGGATAAAAGGTGGTGCTCAAACACAGTCGAGTCCCAAACAA
Source organism: Viscum album (assembly GCA_963277665.1). Taxonomy (NCBI): domain Eukaryota; kingdom Viridiplantae; phylum Streptophyta; class Magnoliopsida; order Santalales; family Viscaceae; genus Viscum; species Viscum album. The sequence continues at coordinate 1,004,719,850 of OY728158.1, read as the reverse complement.
TTCCTGAAATTCCTTCCACTACTGGGATGTAAAATGTTCGTTATGGTCAGTGACAATCGTCGATGGCACCCGATGAAGTGGCATGATCTACTGTACGTAGAGGTGTTCCAGGCCCTCTACTAATCCCTACTATTAGATAGGTAGGAAGTGGGTCGACTTGGTGAGTCATTCTATGATCACCCATATAGAATCATGTCCCATGGGTGTATGTGGAAGCCCTATAAAAAATTCAATGGAGACCCCATACCACTTCCACTCCAGCACCTCTAGTGGCAGAGCGAAGCCTGCTGGAACCTGATGCTCAGCCTTCACATGCTGACAAGTGAGGAATCATGAAACAAACTCTGCCACATTCTTCTTCATCCCTATCCACGAGTACTGATGCCGGAGGTCCTGGTACATCTTTTCCACATTAGTATGTACCTCTAGAGGGTACGTAAGGAACTCCCTCAAGACCTTCTTCTATAGTGACACTGGTACCATGGTACGTCCTTTAAAGAGGATGACATTTTCCCCACCTTCATAAAATCTATTAGGAGCCTTCCGTGAGGATATTTGAGCACACCAAGGCTCGCGGTCAGTGTCCCCAAGCTACGCCTCTCTGACTCATTGAAGAAGTGGGGGTATGACTGTCATAGAATAGAGGTATGCTGCTCCATCTCTATCCACGAAGGATATCTACAACGCGGCTAGCTGCTCTATCATCTCACTCAGCAACTACAGACCAGAACTCCAGATGAGGGCATATGATACCATGTTCCCCTTCCCAGAAGTCTATACTATCTCAATGTCACAGTCATGGAGAAACTCTAGCCATCACCGTTGTCTCAGGCTCAGCTCCTTCTGAGAGAAGATATACACGAGACTCTTGTGATCAGAGTAGACTGTAAAATATTCATCCATCTAGTAATTTTGCCACATCCGAATGGAAAAACCATTGCTGGTTACTATATGTCATTGGTACCATAGTTCTCCTCATGTTGTCTCTACTGTCGTGAACTATAAGTGACCACTGCATTCTCCTACATCATGATACATCCAAGCTCGGTCCCTGATGCGGCATAGTAGACTACATACCCAATTCCATCTTCCAACAGCCTCAAGATGGTGGCACTCATAAGTCTCTGCATCACCTCTTGGAAACCTTGTTGGTATCTATCCATCTATAGTAACGGTTTCCCCATGTTTGTCAAATCTGAAAATAGTGTTGTAACTCTGGAAAATTTAGGCTCAAATATCCATTAGTATTCATCCAACCCTAGGAAACTCTACACCTCTGTCATTCTCTTAGGTGGCACAAAATATAGCACGTCCTCTATCTTTGCTGGATCCACTACAAATCCAGCCTCTATGATAATGTGTCCCAGAAAGTGTACCTCTCGTATCTCAAACTAACACTTCAAGAGTTTACCATAAACCGGGTTCTCTCTGAGTTTATCCAGAAACATCTGTAGATGATAGGAATTCTAATACTCCTTCAACGAGTATATTAAGATTTTATTGATGAAACCCACCATGAAGAGATAGAGGTATGGCTGAAATATCTTGTTCATGAGTCCCATCTAGTGTCATGAGCTGATGATAGCATGATCGGTGGTCTATCTTCAAAAACTAGCGAGCCCCCTTCAGCTGATCGAAAATATCATCGGTCCTCGAGAGTGGGTAATTGTTCTTGGTGGTCACTTGGTTCAGGAACTGATAGTCCACACAGAGTCTGAATATCCCATCTTCTTTCTTGGCGAACAAAATTGGGGTTGTCCATGAGAAATATTGGGTCTTATGAACCCCTTTCACTGCAAGTCCTCCAACTTTACACATAACTCACAAAGCTTCGCGGGAGCCATCCAATATTCTGGTGATGATATCAGTGTCGTACTAGGGTATATGACAATTTAAAAGTCTACCTCTCTGCATGGAGGTTGTCTTGGAACATCATCGCGAAAGACATCGGCATACTGGTCCACCACTACAGGATAGTTCATACACTCCACATCAACTCCTTCAAGTGTAAGGATATTCAATTGATGTGTAACCGGATGCACCCTCCTTTGGGTAAGTTTATCCTCTATTGAAATGGTTCCCTTCTCGCCGGTGAAGTAAACCCTAGTCTCATCCATACAGACACACCACGCTTTGCGCCTAATACAGTCAATCTGAGCATGGACTGTGGATAACCAGTCCAGACCCAAGATGACGTAGTAAGGCCTTGACATTGTTACTAGGAGATCCCACCTGAATATCTCACTTCCTAGTGTAACCTCACACATCCGAAACTAGTGCATAATCATTGTATTTGCTCTCATAGGAATCTCCAGCTGTAAATATCAAGCCAATGGCTCCACCGGAATCTTCGAGCACCGAACAAGAGCTATGACAATAAATGTGTTACACAAACCTATGTATATAAGTACTGTAGCTAAGATGGAGTAGACACATATCATACCTATAATCATCTCTAGAGCACCATGGACTGGCCATAGCTTCCTGGAGTTGAGCTCGTCCCTATCCTCCTGCTCTCTGTGGTCAGGGTGTACTACCTGGTGGTGGTGGTTGTAGAATCTTGAAACATTTCCCACCACCTACAGCACGACCAATTCCTCTGCCACTTTCACCAATTGGTGTAGCTCCTCGCTGTAACCACTGCCTCTACCTCAGTGTTCCTTCGTCTATCTTCTGGTCATTGGTACGGCGGGTCGGGCAGTCACAAGCCTTATTGCCCTGCCCACTACACGTGTAACACTCTGTATGCCTCACCTATCTCCCTATACCTTGTGAACCTCTCACCTATGACCCTACATCCTAAGGTTGTCCACCAGAAGATATAGTCCACATGGACCTCTGTATCATTTGCCTACTACCTCTTCTAGATGACTCGACTACCTGTCATCTGGTGGTATCTCTCACTATCGGTTCCTGCTCAACAAGGAATCTCTCCACAAAAATTTCTCACTGAAGAACCCCATCATGCTTCGAGATGATCATGGATACCATTGATGCACTGATCTCTCGTAGGAGACCCTTCCCAAAGGTCTGGACCTTGATGAAAGGGACTCGTACCACGTCTGTGGAGTGGTAGGAGAGATCAGTGAACCTTTCCCAATACTGGGCCACTGTCATACTGCCCTACTATATGTGTAACAGCTCATATATATGCATAGAGCGTATGGTCACTTGGATGAACTATGCCCGGAAACGACCCTCAATGTCGGCTAAGATGAGGGTCACCTCATCATATATTTGGAGCATCAGGCTCCACCATCTCCCTTCTACTGCCTGAAAAAGGCTTGCTTCTAAGATCACCATAAAATCATCTGATGTCGCAACTAAGCGAAAAACTCTGGCTACATCCTCCTGCCAGTCCTCAGCCACCTGCAGGTCCATCTCACCTAGGAACCTTTGAGGCCTCTTCCATTGGAACTCATGAAATGTGCTTAGTCAGCGTGTGTTCTCTTCCAGTGGGTCTGGTGGAAACTTCTTCCCAACAGAATGTGGTGCTGCTGGTACAACTCCCGAAGGTCCTAACGCCATGAGCGGGCCCCACACTGAGGCATCATCACTCGGTGGGCCTCATCGTGTACTCTCTCAAGAAACATAGGTGGCTGTCTTCGTGGCGGCATCATGAAATGAAATAGGTGTGCCCTGGTTAAAAGTTATACCTGGTGAGCTGACTAAAAAAACACAAGAAATACTTTTGAAAACACATGCAACCAGTGTTTTCCTACATTGAGTCGGAAATCAAAATTTAGGGTCCTGGTGTATGGGTACGTCGGCCACCGCTACAATTCTGGACTCCCTGAACTAGAAAACACACTCAAAACACTTAACACTATTTCCAATTAGAAAATATTAGAGTCCTATTTCTTCACTAGAACTTACTCCTCTGATACCACATTGTCACGACCCGTCCCCCGAGGCCTGTGTCGTGACTACACCAAACCCACCTTCAATCGGCTAGGGGCTGGAGACTAGCACCAAAAGGAATATTCCCTAAATAGGGAATGCATTTTCTTTGATCATGTAAAAACACACGGTCCGAGAACATAGAAAGAAGAAACTGTGAAGTAAGCTATTGTAGTCAAAGAGTGTTGAAGGTAAATGGGGACAAAATACAAGCCCAAATGTAAAAGTACATTTACGTCTGAATTTACATTAGAACTAAAAGAAATTGAAAAACAACTTCGGGGTCATCCTCAAAGGGTCCTACCAAAAGGGTAGGTAAAGATCGCCTCCAATTCACTCCACATCCACTCGTCTCCTCTACATCACATCACGTTTAATGATCCACCTCCATGAACCATATTTTCATGGCTCCCTCAACCTCAATCAATGTTGTACGTCGTATGCAGAAGATACAACAAGGTGAGGGTGAATCCCGTGTAGGGGTGAGTATAACAATACTCAGTAGGGTCCCCAAGACCCCAAATGTCTCTTAGAATTCCACAATGAAAAATCACAGGGTAACACAATGAAGTTTGATTACCACATAGGAAAAGTACCATATAACAAAACTTCAATCACAAGAATAGGATAAAGACAACTCTCACCAGGATTTATTCTAGGGGTAGAAACAAGTAACAACTCCAATAACAATGTTGAACACCTCAGATGATGTATAACTTTTCCACTATTGAGTACAGTGGGATTGCTGGGTCACTCCGAGCCACATCCTAGTAACCTTGAACTGGTGAGATACTCCTCCCCATCACATATTGTGGGTCTTCTAGGTCACACAGAGCCACCCACCCGCATCGTGGTATGCTAAGGTACTCCTCCACATCGTGTACTGCGACTGCTCCCCACTGTGGCCTACCAGGTCACACAGTACCACCCACCCACATTGTGTTCTTCTAAGGTAATCTTCCCCATAGCGTACTGCGGCCGTCGAGTCAATCTGTGTCAAAAAGTCAGCAGTCGTCAGGTCTCTTCCAGTCACAGGGTTCCATACGTAGCATGTTTGGGAGAAACGCTCCCCAAGCCATAATTCACATCTCAACCAGCATGAAGTCTAACAAGTATGTAACATGATGACCCACCTTGTGATTAGGGTTCCAGTGAAACATATAGCACGTCAATCGGACACCTGGTCTGTGCGTTTTTGGCATTTATGTGCCAAGGGCCTGGTTGGATTCGGGTGAAATCTAATGAAAACATACGCCAAGATTCACAAAAACTCTTATAGATTAAGTAAAAAGGATATTCTTTCTCCAAGGGTCCCAACGTAGTATATGGTTTTTCAAATGGCCATCCGGTCTTCAAGATAAGCCCATATGAGTGTTTTTGGCCCGGTGGGGCCCCGGTCTAGTCCCACCCAATTAGACCAACTTGGTTCGACCCAGTCTGGGCTGGGCTGAAGTGGACTCAGCCCACCGGGCTGATGTCCCTGTCGGGCCCGCAATGGGGCGGATCGACCCGCGTGTGGCGGTGGCCCGCTGGGGCGGCGGCCCACTCCGAGGGTGGCAGTCCACTTCAATGGTGGCAGCGTAGCTTGAGGGTGGCCGCCTGACTCGAGGGTGGTGGCCTAGTTTGAGTGCGGTGGCCCGGTGTGAGGGGGGTGGCCGGACTCGAGGGGTGTGGCCCTATGTGAGGGCGGCGGCCCTATGAGAGGGTGGTGGCCTGACTCATAGGTGCCAGCACAGTGCGAGGGAGGAGTCCATCACTATGGCGGTGGCCCGGTTCGGTCCGACGTGGGGGGGTGTAACCCCCTGATCTCCCAGATTCCCAAATGGCCTTGATCCCATTCAGTTGGTGAAGCGGCAGTGCCTCGTGGGCACTACTTAGTCTCTATGGAACTTGTGGGAGGCGGGCTCAGCCTCCACCATGGCTTTGGAGGGAGTTTCCATTCATTAGCGGTGTGGTGGTCACGCCACATTCCTCCCTACGGTCGGGCACCTCCTCTGATGGCAGTGTCTGACAAGCCGCGACCCTCCTCTTGCGGCATGCATCGACGTGCTTGTGGTCATTCGGGGAGGTGGGAAGATGTAGCAAAGATTTTAGAGGGTTAGGGTTGGGTTCGTTAGGCCCACACCCTCCATGTTAGATTATAACATAAGGTGGGTTTAATGGTTCAATAATTATTGAATTAAACAACATGATTAACCGCACAAGATTCCCCACAATAACCTCCCACCAAGACAATTGAATCACTGGTCATCCCATTATTCGGTTGACCCACATTTTTTGTATAATTTCAAGAATGGGGAAGAGGGAATAAAAAATGCACAAACAAAAAATAACCACCTACCTTGAAATTTTGGAGAGCACTCACGGTTGAGGGAGTCTCATTGTTTTTCAACTTCGAAACAAGCTGTCTTTGACGCTGCTCAAATGTCAAACTCTGGTCCGGGGTTTTGGTGTCTCACGTAACCTCCTACTGGGGTCAGCTCCATCCTCTAAGGGCTCATAATTATGGAAATCCATCAGAACTTCATTTCATGGAGAAGCTTCTCTAATACTCATACCCCAAGCTCTATATTTATAAAATAGGGGGAGAGTATGTAACGATGCAGGGAGTTAATGGGGCTAAAAAAGTAAGAAGCATCCTAATCCCCCAACAACGTCATTACTTAGTATTTGGCATGTCCGTCCATTTATTGTCTTGACTCACCATGGGTCCCACACTCTGAATGTCTATTGGGGGAAAAGAAATAAAATAATGAGATTATTTTATTTCATTTCCTTTAAATGTCACACAAATAAACTTCTTTCTCTAGACCAAAAGTGGTCAATGTATACCCTCGCTTAAGTGATTTCTGGCGCTGTGGATTCAACAGTGCCCTTATATTTTTAATCTGAGCAATGGTTCAAAAGTTAGAAAATTCCGCTCACGTGTTTACTAAATGTACCCAAAAAATGTTCAGAAATTCTTTTCGGGAACACCGGGCCTTGAAATCATGCACCGTCAATTTTTGATGACTCTTAATAATTCCATATACCTAATAAAAAAATTTACACTATAAAATATGGGTCTTTACAAGGTTTCTCATGATAATCTTCTATGTTAATATGAACATATAAATGAATAAATAATAGAACCAACATGATCATGAAAAGGTAAAGAATAAATCACATGATCCCCAATGATTCCTTACTATATAACAAATACATGGTAGTACATAATTTCTACAAATGATAGCCAATTTTTTCAACATAAAAATCCCTGATGGGTTTATCTCTTATAATCCATCATTAAATGTCCTATCTTACCATCCATTATCAATATATATTTTAGTGTTCTCATATGAAGTTGATTCTAATGGTTTTCGAGTCACAAACCTAGCTCCCCCAACCTCCCAGTAGTCATAACAATATATTTTTCAACCATTTGATATCCACATAACTCATACCACATCATTATTTTCATATATCCCACCACATGTCCAATCATGTCCTCATGACTAGGGGTATATAAATTTCCCCTGAAGGACATCAACATCCTTCAATCCTCTTACCACACAAGACACCGACCGAATATAAAAATCTCTCATTATCAAGCCTCAGTACCATATCTATTATTATGAATTGATATTTGTACACAAATTGGGTACCATATCCACATAGAAAATTGATTTAAAAATGAAAAAAGAGAAATAAATCAACCATACATTCCCTCACAAACATGGATATTAGGGAAAACCTCCTAGAATATTTGGATGACGGTTTATATTAATCGATGTGGGTAGGTTGCATTTATAAGTAATATATAACATTTAATTATATTAGTTAAGAAATACGAAACATAGGGGATCATGGTAATATAATTAGAATAACCCACATCACTAATTAATTTCTCAAAACATCACCAGCTAACTTCATGCACCATTAAATAAAATTAACCTTGTGAATAGGCAACAAATAATCACCAATTCCACTATCTAAATAAAATTCTATAGAAATATGGATTCAAAAAATAACTATCCACAATCCGTTTAATAACTATAAAATTCACTATTTAATGAAAACCCACATTCAATACCACCCCATACATAATTAATTTATTTTATATTCCATTTAGACATATTTATTATTATTCATTTCATTTATCAATTCAAACACATTGAATTGAAACCCAAGATAATACAATTCCATCATTAATAACATCATCCCACATCTCATAAGGAACTACAACACATTCAAAACCATATAGTTCCACATATATATCACTTATACCATGCCCCATATCAATCTAATTTCATCAAAACTTATCATCTTTTAGATATAAAAATTAACAACCAACCACCAAAACTAACCCTTTAATATTACATGCCTAACCAATCACAACCTTGTTAAATCAAAAAATTCCCCATTTGAACTGGTGAACACTATCCCTCTATTGATCCACACATAATCCCCTAGAAAATAAATGTTCTCAAGATAAATAGTAACACACAAAAACAGATTTCAAACCCTTACATGTTTCAAGATTTCAATTTTAAAGGGCTCTCACATTATTTCATAATCTCTTATATGGTTGATGTCACATAATTTCATGATTCACACCCAACCTATTATTTACCATGAATAAGTTATTAAATACATAAGAATGGTGATTTAAATAAAAAAACATGTAACGGGTTACTAGTTCACTTAAACATCATCAGAAAAAGGTTAAATTATAAGAAGTATTCTAATTAACTATAGAATTTGGGTATATTCTCTTAATAAAAAATAACGACCTCAAGTAGATGAATGTGAGTCCATCCACCACTCCTTTCATTTAATATGATATGCTTTATTAACATGTTTATTATAATGTCTTTTATCCACAAAAATTTCAACAAGGGAATTCTAATATCATAGATTCACCAAAATCATTCTTGATCATGGATCGCCTACCTCATTCAAGATTTTCTAATATATTCACAAAACCCATGAAATTAAAATATTATTTTCTTCATTGAATCACTCAAGAAAAGCCCAATAAGATATAATCAACTTTTAAAACAACATTCTATGTCATGATTTGGACCTAACATCACCAATACCATACATATTTCTCAACCATTACATCCCCCATATAAATTATATAGGATAATAAAATGAGGAGGAAGAGAAAAATCTCCATGTATTTTTAGAATCCAATCTCCCCAAAAAAAGCTTTAATGTTTTTCAAGGGGGTCAAAAGGCCAATAAAAAACATAATTGTTGTTATCCCTGAGTCAAGATACACAATAGTTATTTAATGTGTTTCAAAGGGGTTTAATAAATTTCACCTAGTAGTTTTTTAATGATACCATGGAACAAAAAACCCAATCATGTCATAATCATTAGTTTTTCACCTAATTCTACAAAATAATCAAGAAATATATTCTATAATAACCCCCATTCCAATTGGAATTCATAATTCAGGGCACATGTCTCACTGAGATCCTATAAACATATGGTCGGACGACGACACAACCTATGAACCTTGACATAGGTAACACCAAATAATTATATACATAAAACAAAACCTATCAATTTCCCAACATCATATCTATCATCCATGCTATATAAATCTGTATAGAGGAATATATAATGGAATATAGACCCATAATTATTCAAATATATAATAACTACTCCAGACCATGATAACCCTCTATGAGAACAGACCATTCTGCAATACACGCTCATGATTATTCCATGATATATATCATGTATCCTCCAAACCCAATCAATATTGAAACACTATTCGGTAATGACTCAACAACATCACATTATCCTTTACTATGTTGTAATCTATATCTCCACATTTCAGGATCCTCAAATAGATTATATGTTACATAAAACTTCACATGTTTTTACATAACGACTATCCTATAACCTTTTTCAATTTAATAATTGAAATGTGATGGGTTGAAAAATCTATACCATTGTATTAAGTACATCTAAATTGATTATAATTCTTAATATTAAATATCAATATATTAAAAAAATATGGGAATTAGTAATGTATAAATAACTCTCCTATATTATACCTCTCATAAATCTCATTATAGTGTAAATAAAATCAAAAATCAAACATAAATAGTAATAGTAAAAAGAAAACATCATAAACAAATAGAAATTCATGAATTAAATAAGCAACAAAAAATAGGGAAAATAAAAAAAGTTTCAATGAATCCTTGTGTACTTATCCAACATTTTCTTCTCATGCTCCCACAAATTCACTAATGAACTACCATGCTTCTACTGAATATAATGTAACAGAATAGAATTCCATTGTATCACCTTTCATTAATGATCTCGGACATCAAATATATTCTTCATGAATGTCGCATCATCATAAATTTCCACATCTCAATGTTCAGTATCTTCAGATTCATCTTGATCATACTGTCAAAGAAGTAACACATCAAAAAAATTATTGGTCCTATCTATCCATGATAAAATTTTGATACTACACCATACTAGTATGTTATAACATTAAAAAATTCTTAATAGGATAATGGAATATATTACTCCCTCAACTAAAAGTTTATTTCTTCCCATTGATAAGAGAACATAAAAAAATATGGATTATAATAATTTCCACTTAGATTCTTCATATATGATTGACATATTAAAGGTGTGGAACCTTCTCCCTATCCCTATATTTTATGTCTTCTTTGATGTACTCTTCACCGTATTGAGACAAAGAACTAATATCTATCAATACTAATTCATGTAGTGTTTTTTTATATGGATATCAAAAAAATCATCTTATGAATCCATATTGATGGGTTAGTGATGGATATTTATGTAACAATACAAAACTAAGGGTATGTTCTACAACCATGATCTAACAAAGACATCAATAAAATATTCTAACATATCCTCTCGTATTATGATCTTCCACTCTATGATGTCATCTATCATTGAATTAAAATTACTGTTAATGAATTTCTATGGGTTTTAAGAAGCTGATATCTCATCCTTATCTATAATTAATATTGGGGAACCTAGATAGAGATGATATTTTTTAGTACCTTGTGGTGCCTCACCACATCATCCACAAATATCATCACCAAACAAACTCTGGTAAATGACACTATAATCAATATAAAATTATATGACATCATCTTATAATCTAAAATATCTCAAAAGGAATCATGTCCTCCCATTAGATATGAGTAAATAGGGATGAAATACATCTGGATGTCCTCCAATTTCTACATCGTTTACAAATGTCATGAAGCTACCCCTGAGGGTTACAATGATACTCTTTTGCTTATTTAACAACCAAACATGGTTCCATGAACTCAAATATTGACTACATTATTCTAGGACAGAAAATACACCTCATCCATCCATGATACATCTTTTTCACATGAAACTATTCCACTAATGGTGTGATTTGAAACTCAGGGAGAACATCCAAACCCATGTCCAATGTTAAATGAAAATTTCTCCAAACCAATAACCAGCATTGACCAACCTATAACCACCTATCTGAATAATCACCATATCCAACAAGGGGTCTCATCACATCGACCTCTAATTCACCCCATTAATACTCTTCCAAAAAATGAAATAAATAAGATTCCCCAATTATCTAGCATAAACACCCACTACCACCAAAATCCTCTACTCAGAGATTAAAATATACTAACTCATCAATCTCCCTACAAGTATCCTCATAATATTGAATATAATCTTCACATGATACTATAGTTATCACATCATCCACAAAAATACAAATTCTTATGCTATAGGGGATCTCTAAATCATAAACCTAAATAAATTTCATCTATGTACGCTAACAAATATTTAGATCTCTCTAAGTAAAAACATATTTCAAAAACATTTGGTCTCTAAGGGAAAAAAATATCTCTCTTATGAGGTAATGTTTCAAAAATTAAGGATAAACACTACATCATCAATTTTTAATTCAAGCCTTCTAAATTTAGTCTCACATAAATAAAACATTTTCTAACCATAAGAGATCATTTCCTTTACTGCATTTGGATACACCCCCAACATAGACGTGATTTATCATAAAATACCTCGAACGTCACCTAATCCCCCAGTAATTGAAGGACTGGGGCACTAATCAACCTTTAATTTGGATAGACATAATCTATATAACACATATTAGTAAATATGAAACTTTTCCCTTCCAGGATAAATCAATTAACAAGGATGAAATCTATGATAATTAGGATTCAAGCATTTAATTATAGCTCATTTGAGTAATGAAGCGATTAAAATATACTTAATTATTGGGTGTCTACCATGTAATAATTTACTCCATCATTGATGGGTCCACAAATAAACCCTGTTGGTGCATCATACGACCAAGTAACTTCACCTCTTAAATCCAAAACATGCACATTGATAGTTTCCCAGTGAATTTAAGGTCTCAAAGAACCTATAGAACAAATCTTAAGTGATAATCATGCTCTACCAATAAATTTTACTGTATTAGTATTTCATCAGTTAACACGACTATGAAAAAACCATAGAACTAATGGAATGTGTACATTATAAGTCATATCAATATAGTAAATTTATTTATGAAACATAATGATTTAAATACAAACATGAAGTGTCCAATCCAACATGGGAGGAAAGTATTTTAGATATATACCTACATTTACCTACCTTTTTTTATCAAGACCACAAATAAATTTTAAAAATGAAGTATCCACCCTTTATATGACTTCAATAATAATTTAACCTTTGATGATGGTAACATTTCATGATTATCACCTGGTTTGATCTTTAATTTTCCACACACTACCATATAATAATGTCCACCATCATAGAGAACAACACTAGTTCTCCTTAAGTAGATACCCATGAAATAATGAAATATAACTATAATTTACCAATGATATGTATTCTCAAATCCAATTTCTCTATAGGCTCTTATTATAATAATCCATGATAAACACATATGTGAATTGCTATAATGCTATCCAAAAATCACTATCATGTTGGGGGTATAGTGTCAGAATCTCCATCATAAATACATTATTAATTATTAAATATCATTTTAATAATCCAATACTATTTTCTAATTTAAAAGTACTCTAAATAATATAAGAGATTATTTTCATTTCTACCACCCCTTTGATTGTTACACTTTCCTAGGAACACCTATCATTATCCCTCTAAATCATAAAATTAAATAATCCTCTAAAAATAATCATTAAGTTAACAGATGTACTATAACTAATAAATAAAAAGGAAAATTTTTATTGTTTTGTGTACAAAAAGAAGATATCCACCATTGACTAATATTTATGGATCATTGATATACATCCCAAACATATATCAAACAAGAAATTCTATCCTCTAAATTGTGTAGATAATGCTAATGGAACTACTAGTGTTTCCACATCAATTATGAATATGGGAACTATGGAACATACAAAAAATAAGTATGAGGATCCAAAATAAAAAAACATATAAAAACACGGGTGGGTAATAAAATAATCATACCTTGAAAAACCCATGGATACAGTGGCACTAGAACCTCTATAACACACTATTATCTACAACAATCTCTTCTACATAACTATTGATGGATTTTGTATACAATATATGATATAGGTCCATATGGATGGGAAACATCGTAGGGATAACCTATATTACCCCCATATCCAATCAAATTTTCTTAAAACTACTATCGAAACTACTGAAAAAAATTTAGTTGTCCCAACAACTAATTTTTTCTCTAGGTTCCCAATTTCTATTACTATCATAAAGGGTCTATACCTACCATTACATACTAACCTATATGAGTCATTGAAAACTGATACAGATGGTTACCATAACTCTAGTTTATGTAACATGTGATTTTGGGTTCTTTGATAAGTTTTTGGGTACTTACAAGCCCAAAAATGGAATATGAATGAACATAATGGTCAGCTCCCAAATATTAAAAACAAAATCCACCAGGATGATTATGATACCATTACTAAATAACATCTCCTCAAAAAGCTATCCTGACCACATCCTACTAAATGATTCCTAGTTATTGCATAATCTACATCAATTATTCATTATTTTATTCTTCCATGTATATGGGATGAAAAAATAAGTTTACTACATATCTGATTTTTGAATGAAACATCCCATCAAAACACTAAGTTCCAGACTCATCATGCAACAAAGGATAGTAGTGAATAAAAAATGATCCTTGAATATTCTATCGATAAATCTCCAAATAATGTTCCCATATTATAGTTAGTGTATCTCTTATATCATTTCATGCATAATCACTTATTAGAAAAAATCTAGATGGAACTCTCTTTGAAAACCCTCCCATGAAACATTCACCACTTATATCAACCTAAGATATAAAATCCCCAACTAATGTGACTCATCTATAATCTAACTAATTTCAAATAAATACCTATACTAATATCATGCCCAAATAAAATAGAATCCAATATTATTCTCCTACAACCTATATTCCAACTTAATAGTGAAAATTATTAGATCACACTTCTTCTGACTCCAATTATGGATGGAACAAAATTGCATCAGTCGTACCTCATCCTACGAAGTGGTATTGAACCTATAACAATCGATTAGATCATTTTAATTAACATATCCTATTATACTTCTCCCGAAAGATTAATGGAATCGATTTTAGAAAAAGGAATAATAAAATCCCTACGCTGAGTAGCATTATTTTAATTTAGAATCATCTATTTAAATTTATTTTAATTATTGATATCACGTCATTTAATGATAAGTGCACACAATGAATATGTATGTACCTCTCTTAACACAATTACACAAATTTAGTTTCCCATAGAATAAAAATTAATGAATATCAATTTACAAGCATCAGATCACATGAGAGTGAAGAAAATTATACCTGAGATGATCTCTAACTATTATTTTATAAAACATGCTCAATTGAAAATGTTTCCATATCAACCCATAGAATCCACAAATTTTCCAAATCCTATGATCCTTCTTATATCTCAAGAAATATAATTTCTACCACTTTATCACTTTACCCCATACCTCCATCAGTACCCCTCATAAGCAAGTAATGAAGAGAGGGTGAGACCCCTAAATCTCACCAATATGAGGCACCAGGTTCAATACATATATCGAGGGTATAAAATACATAATTGGTTTCATTGACATTATAATATGATTTAATTCCAAAATATTCAACAAATTCAACTGATCAACAAAATTTTAAAAATATAAATTAATTGACATATCATAATGCATGTCAATTAATAAAAATGAGAAGTATAATATATAATTAGTAAAAAGAGAAATATCAATCCATAAAATATGTAACAAAAACCTATTTAAAAAATAATGTCCATTTTTTCACCAAAACCATCAATGAAAAATGTAATATATTTTTTTATATATTTATAGGGTGAGAATATCATGTATTATTTTTAAGACCATACCAATCGTCTCCTTTGAAAATGTAATAATATAATGCTAATGTTCTAGTGAATAATTTGTATAACTAACATGTACCTAAATAGCTAAACTAGCCACCCTGACCTCACTAAGGCCTAGATGAAAATAAAAAAAAATCTATGATAGTTAAATAATATCTACAAATAAAATATCATCCCCAAAAAATCCACTTCCCCTTAGATTTTCCTCTCCCACACCAAGATATCAAATGACTATTTCTCATAAATCATCTATATATACTAGAAATAAAATATCATGTCCAATAAGATGTTTATCTAGTCGAAACCCTACTTACCTCCACCTCTCAAAGGGCGTATCATCTTGTGATGGCATTAGATAACATCCACACATCATATGACACATATATATATTAGTCCATCACATCACATATCCAATATAAACTTTGTAAGCATTCAAAAATGGTATCGTGAATATGAATGAAACCAACCTCGTTACCTCTTCCTTCTATGCATGACCCAAACCACAAGCCAACATTTATAATCATCAAGCATTACAACCAATTGGTTGACATTTTTAGAGACCTTTTTTCAACTGGTTATTGATTCCACAAACTACTATGAAATAAATATCATAATAAAGGTGTAAATTATCCACTATGTCCCATATCAACATAGATTTCTTGGAAAACACCCCAAAAACATTTGGGATTCTGAACATATAACTCAATGTGTGTGAGGTGCATTTGAATGTATCGTAAAAAATAATGTTATATTAGTCATAAAACATTACCATCCATAGTGTTCACATCAATAGAACTATAATAACCCACATCACTATAGCATAAAAAGAAAAAATGATCCACCAATTAATTCCACTAAAAAATTAAAATCACTACATATATCAGTTACATAGGACCCAAAATACTTTTTTTAATTTACATTTCAACTGATATCTATATTTACCCACTTTATAATAAAAATTCATTTAATAACCATTAAATTAAATATTTAATAAGAAATCACATGATAACACACTAATTATTTGATTAAGATATTTTTTATTTCATTTAATCTCAATTAATTATAGCTCATATAATGAATCAATTTCCACAAATAGAATTTCATCCCATTCCAATACCATTTTATTATTAATAAACTAATCCCATAGTTACCATGAAACAACAACACATTCTTTTCAACAAAGTCATTCACATGTATGATAGAATCAAATCCACATCTCATTTGAAGGTCATCGTAATAGTTTGACGGTCTAATATTAATAATCCTCAACCTTACACCTCAACTAGGGCACACATATATCATGCCAATAAGACCAAATCCCTATTGCCTCAAAAAAATCAACACCTAAACCAATCACCACAATCAAAATAGGGATCCTCACATGAAACCAAACATAAAGGTAAAGACATCAAGAACACAAAAAGACTCTTGATAAAATATTCCATCACATTCCATGTCCCAAAATTTCTCTTTTAAAGGGATTTAGCCACATTATATCATCTATTATATGTGTTCTTTGACACAATTTCTAGATAAACCAAAATGTTTGGATGTCCCTATATAATTTCTAGTCATTTTACAAATGCTGACATCAATAAATCATTTACATTAGGGATTCGTATATCACAAATACCAAATTATTCGTAAATCTTCAAAAATAATAATGATTCTCAATAATAGCAGTTTGTTTTAGTAGTGTCATAATAAAAAATAACTAGTTCAACTAAACCAATTAGAGTTCATCTACATTACCCACCAATTAATAAGATATTGTTTATTAAATTATTGAATTCATTTGGGTTAATCCATCCAAAGGTATGAAAGAGTGTGTTAATGTCACATATTCCCTAAAACAAGGACAAAACAAAGATTCCCTTCATGAAAGATGTTATTCTGATTTGCTGAGTAATCGGTTTTCCTAAAATGAAAAATTACATTGGTTTTATATGATTTAATGTAGTCGTAGTAAGTCCATTTATCATATACCATATAGTGTTAATGAGTTTATTGTGTTAATTTTAAAAAAAAAATAAAAAACTCAAAACAAAAAATAGTTGGTTTTATATAATTATTCCAAATAAAATGACATAATTTAATGAGAATAGTATTTTATAATTAAATTTAATTTTAAAAAATATATTATAACTATATGATCATTAATATGTTACTAAAAAACATAAAAAATAACATTTTAAAATTATTAATTTGAATATTGCATAGTCTTTTGGTTGAGGGATAACCAAAGCCATGGTTTCCAAAATGACTATATAATAATGCCCATGGGACTAAACCATAGAGTAAAAATAATTTATTCATGTTATAACCTATATGAATTCTTTATGTTTTTTAATGGAACCTGAAATCTCAATAGTTTGGGAAATAATTTGATACATATTTTGTCTAATAAGAACAACCAAGGTCACACACATAAAATTACAAACTTATTAGTTGTGAAATAAAAAAAATCATATTAAATGAATCAAAAAATTAACATGCATCTAGTATAACAATTTCAAACCACTGTATATACCAAAAAGAATATTGAATTATGTGTCAAAACTCACTATTTAATTCTGTATCTCCCTTGTAATGATAATCAACTATTTATCCTACTATCTATAAGAGAGGGAATCCCATATCGATTCCTAACATCATCCCTGATCTTCATATGGGGATAAATATATAAAAAACCATCAATGGGATAAAAATAAAATGTTGACTCAAAAAAAATTTAGATCCTCTAACCATTTTAAAACTTATAAATGCGGTGACCAAGGTTTAAATAAAATTGAACTTTTGAACGTTGTTCTAGACACCCATAATTTTAAAAATAAATTTTATCAAGAATTAATGGTATAAAAAATCATTATATGCATTTTTGAGAAAAATCAACATGTCATTACTATCACAATTGAATATTTTGAATCATTTAGTGGACTTTATCTTGAAATATGAACAAATAAAAAATGTTTCCTCAAGCTATTGAAAAGAAAAAATTATCTAAAATGATCTTGATTTGTGGGCCTCAAAATGGATGAATGTGGCTCTCAAGTATTATAAGAAATTCTGTAAGAAATAATTTTTCATAATCCCACCAAATTTCAGCATAATTAAACTCACTTATTATCTATTCGGTGTATTTTAGTAATCATATATAATTTGGATTTGTAATAGTTAATCTTGTTTTCATGAATTTCATTTTGGGCTCTCCAAATCACCTCTGCCAATAATGTACTCATAAAAACAAGTATAATTAAAAATTTTAAAATATATAAACATTAAATTTTTGAATTAATTTTGAATTTAAATTTCTTCTTATATTTATAATTTAAAATAAAATATAATTTTAACATAGTTGTATATGGGTGGAAATGAAAATAGAATCTCTACGCAATTACACACCCAACCCTAAACATTTTCACTACTAGGAAATGTAACATTCCAGAACAAGATGAATGAAAACAATAATTATATTATGAATATTTTCATTCTTAATATATAAAATTAATGAAATAATAGTTTGAAATGGATAAATCAAATCAATGTGTTAACCTTAATAATCATAGACATGACAGTCTTATAAATTTTTTCTAGACCTAAATTCAAGGAGAGAAATGATACATACCTAAAAAGGAACTTAAGAGCAAAACGTGTCACTAAATATCTCTATATTTGTGTTTGATAACCATATAATGATATTATTTACAGATTATATATAGTAAATATTGGTTATTTTAACAAATATATTCTATCTAGATTATTCCCACTAAACATTCCCTATGTCATTTTTTATATAATTTCAAGACCTTCTCACTTATGATTTCTATTAATTCATAACGTAATCTCCCAACCTACATATCCCCCAATTTTGTACATTTTCTCACTCCCCTGATTATTTATTCCTATCCTTAGTTTTATATCTTCCGAATTTTTACAACTTTTAGATACAATGTACACACACTCATGTCAATTGATTATAGTAATTAAATAGATAAAATAATGTATGGATTTATAGATAAATATTCTTGTATAGATGATAAACACTAATTAAACTTATTTTTATCATCAATTATATATGATATAATTTTAAATGATATTAGACATTAATCTAACATATATTTTTCTCATACTTGAGTAACAAAACAAAAAACATCGTGGTTGAGTGAAATGATCTGTAGATATATTAAATGAAATAATTAACCACTAAATGTCATAGATAGAATGTGAAAATATTTCAATGTTTTTAAAAATCTGCAATCATTTATATCACTAACAAAAAATACCTTTTACTTGAAATAATCACATCAATTTTTATTCCACAACCATGGTCTGAAGTAGTTTGTAAAAAATAATTATTCAATTTTAAAACAATATAAAATAGAGAGATTATCCTTTAATTTTCAATAATTTCCATGATTATGTAAGAAAAAATAATTAATATTAATATTCAAATGTAAAAAAAATAAATATAGGGAATATAAAAATAACATGTAAAATTAGAAAAAGTTAAAAAAATTATAAAGATGGGTAACAATTCATAATGAATTTTAAAATTTTCATAAGAGTAAAAATAAAATAAAACAAGATGAAAATAATGAAATATGAAATATTATCAAAATACCATCTAATCTAGGAATGTACAGACCCCCACAATTAAGTTTTGTAGTTTCCTCAAAGTAATAATATAGAATTTAGTAAGGAATGAAAAAGCCTAGTGGGTGTCACTATTAGGATACTTCATTAAGGTGGAGCTCCTCCACCAGGGACTCTAGATGGGTTTCATGACATTAATTCAACCCCATCCCATTAAAAGATATTTTTTGTTTCTTATTTTTGAACCTATAAAACAAAAAATGGATAGATAATATTAATTTTTTATGGGATAACTAAATTGAGTGAATCTTAAATGAGATAAACATTATCCTAATAGTGTAACTGGGAACCATATTTCCAATGTTGAATTGATGATTAAGTTGATTTGTTCAAGGTAACTATTTATTATCTCCTTATATCTCTAGGAATTGTTATGTTAGTCTCTTCTATTTTTATCTAGCTCCAAAATCTACAACTTAATTTGATCATCTCACCATATTGAGTATAATTTCTTTGTTTAGTAGACCAATATTCCTACCATTGTATCTCAATAGAGAGGTCACAACTCTTTCCAAAAATTAGATGATAATGTGAAATTAAAATTGCATTTTTAAAATAAGTATGGAAAAACAAATACACTGTTAAGTATGTGAGTCGATTATTTTTTATAAAATTAACCCATTTTTTCATGAATTTTATTAACCCTCTATATGAAATATAATAACAAACATTGGTTTGGGGATGATATGAAGAAAAAACTAGATTTTTGTGTCCATAGTAATAAAAACATCAGTATGTAAATCCATTACTAAAATGAAAATTATAGTCACTAATGGTGAACATAGAATATCTAATCCTATAGAAAATATAGGGTCTCAAAAATTAAAAACCTATCTGTGAATCCTTAGACCTTGTGGATTTTTCCTCTACCTAGTTTGACACATTATATAATACTATAAAAATGATCAGGTTTCCATATTAGTTAATATATATCCCTATATGGTAAACACCCAAAACAAAAAAATATTAATGAAAGAGAAATGGAATTTTCAGAAAATATTATCTTTTATAATCATTACATATCACTTGACAATGAGTAGCATCTCTAAAAACCCAAGGGGATCCTAAAATTGTGTTGTAAAAAATAGAATGTCGTCAAATACATTGTGAGAAGTAATTTTAGGAAAATAGTGTCCTCAATTTATAAGAGATTTAAAAAACCTAGCGAACAATTGGAACTCACCTTCAGGGATTTAATGCACAAATTCTTGATCACTAAATCAATGACAATGTTATGAGACATACAAAATATACCATCAAGAATTTTGTTTCAAATTATAAGTTTATTTTCATTTAAATCAGAATGAATGAATGATTTAACCAATTATATAAAATTTTAATATTCTAAGGAAGATCAACTTATAGTTGATTAAATTGTTCATCATGAATAATTTCATTCATGGAAATATAGGGGGATAAACCAATTATTGGGAATTAAAGGACACTATTGTTATGGACAAAAACCACCTTCTCTACTAATTTTTATCCAGAATTTCTTATTTTAATTCTTAAATTAGGAGTATCTGGTGAATGAGACGTGTTTTGGACTCCATTTTATAAAGAATATATTTTTAGGAAATCATTATTAGAAGAAATATTTGATTTTGATCATAATTGATTAACCAGAATTTAACTAAGGAATACCCAAGAGAAAGTATTTCATTTTTTGTTTTCGTGTATTTTCTTTGGTAGGGTCTATTGTATATGAGTCAAAATCCATGTCATATGGAACATTAACAATATATAATGATAAGACTACCCAAAATTCATTTTAAAAATATTCCAAAATTATCCAAAATATTAAATCCCCTTAAGGTTGTTTTATAATTGACTGTGATGTGAGGCTCAATTTATATTTTTTAAAATAATCCTCATATTTTTTATCAAAGACATTTTTTTATTTTTTGAATAATAAGTAGAGTGGGTGTGGAATCTAAATAAATTCCATAATAAATTGAAAAGAACATCTAGAATCACCTCATAAATATTGAACATTCCATTAATTTTTATGGAATTTTAGAGAAGAAATGATATTAACTTTTTTACTTATCTACTTGGATACCATCCTTGTAAATGGAATTTCAATGTATAGTACCTTTTCACACCATGAAATTAAATATCTCATGTTAAAATATTATATTATTTTTGGGAATTTATGAATGAAATTTCCAATAATAATGTTGTACATACCCAAATATGAACCATCAATAAATATATCATTGTTGAATAGTCCCATTAAATTCTCAATGTTATCAAAAAAATACTAACCAAGAATCAATGGTGTTGATTAAGTGTTGTTTTCAACAATACATTATTTTATAATTAATAAAGGAGATATTGTTAAGAGGAATACTCTATTTATTTATGATGATTTTCATGCTCATAAATACAAATATTTTTTATTCTAATGATTTTACCTTAAGTTTATTTCAGGAATTTTATATTTATTATATTCTTATTTCTCAAAGAAATATTTAAGTATTTGAACAATGAGAATAAATTTCTAGAGTATTTAGAAGTCATTTTTAGTGGGTTCTAGAAACATTGTTCATAACCTACATTGAGAAGCATAACATAATGATGGAATGTGGTGTTTACTCTATAAGATATCCAAAAAGTATGGTTAAACAACCATATGTTATAGACAATGTTTGGAAGTAACCTTACGTTTAGAAAATGAACATTATGTTTGAAAGTAACCATAAGTTTGAAAGGAACCTTATGTTTTGCGTTAACCTTATGTTTGGAATGAGCCCTAAATTTGGAAGGAATCTTACATTTGGAAAATTAGAAATGTATGGGAGAAGATCCTTACATATATATGGAATGATAATTTTGTTTCATAAAAGTATGGTTCATCAACCACACTTTTCTAAACAACCATATGTTTTAATGAAAATGATAAAAGTATGATTCATCAATCTTACTTTTATAAAGAACCATAGGTTTGAGAGTTGAAGAGAAACATTTGAGATAAACCTTATATTGGGAAACATATGTTCATAGAATGTATTCTATGAAGTTCAACCCTACGTTTGATGATGAATGTTTAAATTACGACATTATTAACGCAACGATATTTATGTAGATTTTTAGGACGATTTCAAGCCAGATTAAAATCAAGAATTAAAAAGAGAGTCTTTGACTGATTCAATGTTATTTATTTGTGATAAAAAGGATCAATTTAAGAAGATCATTATATGCTAACTTTTCTGGGGAGTTACGACTGCTCTCCTATTAAAACTTTTGAACATCGCGGTTCTAAAGGCGAATTTTATGGATCCAAATTTGTAGAAGAAGTGCTCGTCGTTATTATATATATTTCAAAATATATATGTGATACACAAAGATACAATATACAATAACTGCTGAACGACAATGATGAATATACCAAAGAGAAAAACATAGATAATCAAGATCTACAGATTGGCAGTTACGAAGAGCAACAATTCTTTGTTTTCTAAAGAAGAAGAAGAAACACAACTAAATATTTACTGATCTACATAGAATATATTTTTGTGAATCAACAACTGTTAAAGATTCCAAAGACATTTCAAGATATACTGCATCTAGATCGGCTCAAAACTTCTTTTACCTGAAGATCATCATTTCTGAAGACGACGATCCATCTACTGTGAATTGATTTTTGCGGAAATTGTGAGAACCAAGAAGGAATGTATTTTTCACTGAACAAATACTCTTCTATTTTGAGTAACAATATTATCATACTAATCTGTGTATTCAGGTATGTCTATGAATTAGAAGTCTCTATTTAGCCTTAAGATTGTATAGGTTCAACTGCCTGCACTCAGTTGTGGAGTGGTATATTGATAAGATGATCAGATAGTGAAAATCACTATGATCGTGGAGTAAAGCGTTGGTGGAGTGGACTAGGGGCCTTTTGTTCCCCGAACCACTATACATCGTGCATCCTACACTATCTACTTTTCACTACTAAATATTAGATATTATGTTAAAAGGAAAAAATCCCAATTATGTGAAGAATTTATAAAAGATACAATTTACCCCCTTGTGTATATTTGGTATATCCCGAAAAAAACAATTGGTATCTGAGGTGGATCTTTTCTTAAAGCTATAACAAGATAAAAGATTCACATGATTATATTCTTATCAAGATGGCTGATACAAGATATGGATTGTCTATGGTCAGATTTCCATACCTCAATGGTGAGAATTATGGATACTATAAATCAATAATTATAATCTAGTCAAAAAAACCTCTGATATAGAGTCTACTCAAAGATACTAACTCCATAGGAAATACTAGAGATACCTGAAACATGAAGTGCAGCTGTATAAGAGGATTATGACGTGAATTTGAAGGCTATTAATTCAATCAAATGTGTTATTGGACCATACTAGTTAAGATAGTATCTCAATTCCCAATAGCGTATGAAATATGAGAGAAAATTGTGGATTCTTATGAAGGAACAGACAATGTCAGACAGATGAGGTCTTCTACTGCTAAGATAAATTTCAACACATTCAGAATAGTTGAAGGAGAAAGAATCATCCAAATGAATGGAAGATTAATAGAGATTGTCAACAATATAACTGCTTTGGGAGATCCAATAAAACAAGATGATCAAGCCATGAATGTACTAAGAGTACTGCTAACTCAATGGAATGGAATTTTTTCTACAGTTAGACAATCCTCTTCTTGTAAAATATTTAATAATGATAGAGTTAATTGGAACTCTCAAGATGTATGAAGCTGAGATGAAATATATACGAAATGAGCATAAGATTCTGATCAAGAGAGAAGACACTACCTTAAATGTGTCATCACAAATAAAAGTAGAAATCCTAAGAAAAAGGAAGAAGGGGTGAAATAAGAAAGGTTTGATTCATAAAATTCAGATGAGGAAGTGGCTCAGGTAGCCAGTAAATTTAGTCTGTTTTATAGAAAGAAGAAATGTTTTATAAAGGCTTCCAAAAAGGATGAAAAGGATGTCAGATGCTATGAGTGCAATAAAATTGGTAATATCAAACCTGATTATCCACAATTAAAGGAAGATAAGAATGAGAAATTCATCAAAAAATTGATGATGAGAAGAAAGATAAGAAGGCAATGAAAGCTGCATGGAGTTTATCTGAAGAATCAGAGAGCTCATTAAAGTCTGATTCAGAAAAGGAGGAATCAAATTTGAAAGATAATATATGCTTAATGGAATAAATTTATGAGGTACAATCCCATTATTCTTTTGAATCTATTTATGAATCATGATATTCAAATAAAAAACATGCATCCTACTGCATCATGCTTGAGGAAAAATATGAATCTTTATTTAAGAAAAAAGAGTATTTAAAAAATATTCCTAATGCTGTTTTAAGTGAAGGAGAAACAATGGTCAAACAAAATCAAGAATTACTGAAAAAATATAACTCAATAAATAAAAACAATACAGATAATGAAGCTAAAGTAAAAACACTGCAAACTAAATTAGAAACATATAATAGTGCATCTCTTATTTATATAAATATTGAAAATACACTAAATGAAATTATAGGAAAGAATGTGATTAAAAAGAAATGATATGGAATTGTCACTAAAGGTGAAAAACATAAACTGTACCAGAATTAATTTTTTCATAGTTCAAAAAGATTAAACTATAACTACTGTGGAACAAAATGAAATATATATAAGAATTTTTACTTAAGTCAACCACATATAAATAGAATAAAGAAATCCTTTGTCTCAAACCATTTATATGATTTTGTTTATTTTAGAAAAACTAAGAATTTATGGATTCCTAGATCATTGCTAGCTAACACATCTGGACCCAATAGAATATGGGTACC
Source organism: Viscum album (assembly GCA_963277665.1). Lineage (NCBI taxonomy): Eukaryota > Viridiplantae > Streptophyta > Magnoliopsida > Santalales > Viscaceae > Viscum > Viscum album. Next base: position 1,004,694,030 of record OY728158.1, on the reverse strand, counting down.
AAAACAGTATGTTTAAATTCCTTTACAGGAAGCAGGTGATAGAAACTGAACTGCCATATAATATATGGAATGTGGCTACTCCATGAATACGAGTGGAAACTCTTTGAAGTTCAAATCATTAGCCCAATAAGATAGAGGACTAGTCAGATTTGGGGACAATGCCAAAGGTATGATTATTTTCATTAGAAGAGTTGGAGAACCAGAAACTGTCTCAATCAACAATGTAATCTATGTACAAGGATTGAAACACAATATGATAAGTATCTATCAACTTTGTGATGATATTAATATTATAGATTTTTCTAATTGTTGTTCTGTTTTCAATGATAAATTGATTAAATTTAGAGCACCCTGAACTCGTAATCTGTATACCCTGTATTTAAATTCATTGTGTAAACAATAAGTAAACTGCTTAACTACAAAGGGAAATGAATCCTAGATCTGGCATAGAATACCTAGACATTGCAATGTATATTCTTTACATAAGTTATCTAAGAAACAAATATTTTCTGATTTTCCAAGTATCATGTTTAAAAATGATATATTTTGTGATGTATGTCAACTTGGAAAACAACACAAATCCTCCTTTAAATCAGTTAACAAAATTACTACATCTAAACCTCTAGAACGTATCCATATGGATTTGTATAGACCTTCAATGGTAGAAATCCTGGATGGTAAGTTATGTTTATATGTTTTTGTTTATTACTATTCTATATTTACTTGGATTTTATTTCTAAAATATAAAAATGAACCTTTTATAATATTTGAATGTTTTTGCAATGTTGTCCAAAATGGAAATGGTTTTAAAATAATTTTATTAGGAAGTGATCATGGTGGAGAATTTGAGAATCTAGAATTCAATTCCTTTTTCTCAAATATGGGTATTAAACACACCTTCTCTACACCACGAACACCTAAAAAAATGGAAGTTTCGAAATAAGAAATAGGATTATTCAAGAAATGTCTAGGATTATGATAAATGAGTAAACTCTTCCTACCTATTTTGGGAAGAAGCTATAATTACAGCCTGCTGTATAATGAATAGAGTTCTAATAAGAGAAATTTTCAAAAGGACACCCTATGAACTCTTGAATAACAGAAAACCTAAAGTAAATTACATTAATGTTTTTGTATGCAAGGTTTAAATCTTAAACACCAAAAACAATCTTGGTAAGTTTGATCCAAAATATGGTGAAGTCATTTTTTAGGATATTCTGCTACTTCCAATGGTTATAACGTTTTTAATAAAAACATAGGGATTGTTGAAGAATCACTTCATCCGAAATTTGATGAATCTGATATCTTTGAGAAAAGGGAAGACCAAATTGATGAATGTGACTCTAATGATAACATGAAACATGTGAACTTGAAAAATGATTTTGAAACAGATATAAAGGAAATTTAGTCCAGTCCAAAAGAACATGACACTGAAGAACCTATAAGTGCACTACCTAGACAATCAAGAACCCAAAATAATCACCCTTTAGTATATATAATAGAAGACTTGGTCATGGGAATAAAAACAATAAGGAACATAGGAATCTTGTTGATTTTTCTACCATTCTATCCCATTTAGAACCCAAGACTATAGAACAAGCCTTAGTTGATGAATGTTGGATGATATCAATGCGGGAAGAATTAAACCAGTTCAAAAGAAATAATGATTGGATAATATTTTAAACAATACTGAATTATCCAGTAATAGGAACAAAATGGGTCTTTAGAAATAAAGAATATGGTCAAGGAATAATGACTCGGAATAAAGAATGACTAGTAGTAAAAACATATAATCAAGAAGAGGTTATAAATAAATATGATACCTTTTCACCTGTAGATAGATTAGAATCCATTAGAATCCATTTAGCCTATGTATCTTATACGAACCTTAAAATTGTTTCAGTTGGATGTTAAATATGCCTTTTAAAATGGTTATTTATTAGAGGATGTATATGATGGGAAAACTCCTGGTTTAAAAAGTCACAGAAACAAGATTTATTTTTAACTTACTAAATCTATTTATGGTCTTAAGAAAGCACCTAGAGCATGGTATGAAAGCTTAAGTTCATTTCTTTTGAAAAATGATTTTACTTTTAGAATGGCATATCCAACACTATTTATGAAAAATGTCAATTATAATATTTTATTAGTTCAAATGTATATTGATGATGTAATTTTTGGTTCAAAAAATAAAACACTTTGTCATGAGTTTTCAAATTTAATGCAAGATGAATTTTAAATGAGTATAATGGGAGATTTAAATTTTTTTAGGACTTAAATTTTTTCCATAATATTATGGAAATGTTTTGAATCAAAACAAATAAATTACTAATTTACTAAATAAATTTGGACATGAAAACATCAAGGCATATACAACTCCTATGTTTACTAATATAAAACTTGATTTTGATGAAACTAAGAAATCATTTGAAAACAAGTTATATAGATGTATGATCGGTAGTTTATTATATCTTACTACTAGCAAGCCAGATATTATGTGTTCAGTATGTGCACTAATATAAAACATGAAGACTCTGCTACCTGATGTCTACTGGTGGCACCTACTCAGCCAAAAATCTCTATAAAAGACGTTATTTCCCTAGTACTACCACCAGAGTGGGCATGTAGAGAGACACCATGGATACCCTGATCACCCGTCTGACCCCCTTCTCAAAGGTATGTGCCCTAAAGAAAGGGTATAACACCATGTTTTTCGAATAGAGAGATAGTTATATAAAACACATAGAGATCCTACACACATTCATGTTTCCCTAATGTAGGTGAAGTAGATCCTGAATGCGCATAGAGCACAATGTCATTGGAAGAAACTCCTAGAAAATCCTCTCAATTTCTACTCAGGTGAGGGTCACCTCATCACCCATCTATAAGGTCAGGCTACACCTTCTCTTGTTCGAGACTTACAGAAGGCTTATAGACAAGATCACCATCTAGTCACATCGTGTCCTAACTAAGAGTAATTACCACGTCACTACCTCTAGCCAGTCCTCAATGACCTGAGGATCGGTCACACCCTATAACCTGGGAGGTATTTTTCTCTGAAACTCATGCAGGTCACTAAGTCTACATACCTAATCTATTGGTAATGCCAAAAGTAACTTCTGATTAATATGTGTTGGTAGCACCAGTGCACCACTCGGTTGGGACATCCATAAGACTTGTCCATGATCTGGTGCCTCATTACAAGGTAGGTTTTCCACATGATCACATAATAGATGCCTAGCTGGTTTTTTGCGTGGAGGCATGCTGATATAGATAACAATTTAACATAGTTAGAAGATTATTCATGGTGAGATTACTCTTATTCAAGAATATCATAAGGATACACTTATGCTAACAATGTTTACATGTATAGATATGAAAAATCAAAATTTAGGGTCTTGGTGTGTGGATACGTTGACTGCCTCACCAACACTAGACTCATAGAATATGGAAGTTTAACTAGAAAATTTCAACACAATTTCCCAAAAAAAAAACAAAAATATCTCAGTCCTTGATGTAGAAACGACCACCTCTATTACAACTTTGTCATGACCTATCACCATGGGCATGTGCTATGACATACCCCAGGCCCGACTCCTGAAGGCTAGCGGTTGGAGACTAGTGTTGAAGGTGTCAACCTGAAATTTGGATGCATTTTACTATGTACATGCATGCACACACACACAACCACATCCCAATGCTGAAAAAGTAAACATTCATTCCACTAAACAACCATTGAGTAAAATTTGAAACTATAGGTCAAATGGGAAACAATACAAACCCAACAAAAGATAAACTGAAAATACGATATTACAATAAAACTCTCAATGTCATCTGTTGGAATCCCCAGATGATGGGTAAGTATAAAGTAGTTGTTGGAAGCCGTATAAGTACACCCTTCCATCCTAGTCTCATTAGGAACAACCATTTCCTAGAAACCAAGTTCTCTATCAAGGCAGTGTTCGTCTTCACCAGACACAACATGTGTGGGTGAGGCCCTCATAGGGGTGAGTAACAAAATATCAATAGAGACCCCAATCAAACAAATAAATACCACAAATTAATCTCTAAGAATCTATGAAGTATCATCACAAATCATGATTACAAAGCAAGACAACTCACACAAGGTATATTCTAGAGTAGGAACATAAGACCCTTAGTTATATCCACGAAAACCATGGGATGCAGGAGAAATCCTCCTCAAAGAGGACAATGGCCCTTTTGGGTCACATTAGAAGCTGCTTCCCACTATCCTGGGACTGATTTGGTACTCATCGCTAATTGGTAACATTGTTATGTTGGGTCGCACAGAAGTCTCTCCCCACTAAGGGAATTCCATGTAACACTGAAGCTACTTCCCACCTATGGCAATACTGAGTTACTCCTCTTGTTGAGTACCATTGGTCTTCCAGGTCACACAGACACCACTCCCCACCATGGTCTTGTTGGGTCAAACAAAAGATGCTTCCCACTGGGACACAATATCTAATCTACATAGGGTCACTTTTCAATACTCTTTAGGTCTCATCCAACCACATGGTTTCTTTATGCAGCTCACTTGATCTTAGAAGAACAGCTCCCCAATCCATTTTTCAAATTTAATCATCCATGAAATCCCTTATAGATTTTTCCAAAAGGTCATCCTTGTCGTGGGGGTTCCAACACTGTAAAAATATATTCAACGGAATGCCCAGTTTGAACGACATTTTCATTTTTCAAAAATGGTATAATTGGGTCTCTATCTGGTCTAACCTGGTCAGAACGTCATATCCCTGACCCGGCACGACCTAGGTCCGACCCAGATGGATGGGGAAGATCTAGACCACTAGAGTGACCTATGCACTTCCAATTCAACCATAGAGGAACCAGCTGGAAGCCGCGTCCAACATTCCCTATGCCCCACAGGTCATCCGCAAGGCCGGCTCCCAACTGTGATCGATTGACCGCAGTTTCCCCTTGTGGGATGCGGTGCGAGTTCTCATCTGTGGTGAACTGATGCGGCTGGGTGACTAGGTCCACCCACTACCAGCCTTTATCCTATCCAGTGGCACCTTCCACAACACCGCGGTCATTTGACCATGACGCTTTTCTGACACACTGCCACCAGTCGGCGTCCGCCACTGCAGACCACAGGGTCTACTTCGGTGGTCTGTTATTTTCACTGCTTGCACCTATAGACATAGGGGGATCCCTTCTTCCCTAAAAAGTCCTCAGATAGTCCTTCTCTCCATTTCGAGGATGCGGTCATTAAAAATTCACAAGTAGAGAGGTGGGGGCCTTATTCATGTTAGCCTATGCCCTCCACATTATAGTTTTCAAAATTCGAGGAGGTTGGTATTATTGTTCTGTCAACAAAACAAATAATTTCCTAATAAAAACCCTAACAGATACATCATCCCACAAAAACGTAAGATCTATGAATCATGCTAATCGTGGGATTGTATGTGTTCATCGTTTTATAATAAGAATGTGGAAAACATAAACAAAAAACAATCCCCTTACTCATTCTGTGTTTTTCAATGAAGCACTCTATCCTCAAGGATTCAGGATATGTTGGTGTTCATCGCTTCCCGATCCTATTCTTTGTAAAGCGTTGACATTGCTAGAGATCATCCAGGCATTCTTCATTCTTCGTTGGATGGAATCCTTGACGTAGTTTCTTTTGAGAATTTCCATGGTTTAATTCTCATTCCCCCAATGTGTTAGCCTATTAAAAGAAAACATGTCACACTGTTTCTATTACGCTGTGATGTCGCATCGTTATGTTGTTTCATTTATGAAACATAGTATCGGTTATGCTCCATTTACAATACACTAATGATCTTTATTTAATGTGACTCATTGTCTCACCATAGCATCATCATCTGCCAGAAAATATTGAGAAAAGAAAAGAAAATAACATTTTATGTTATTTTTTTATTTTCTGAATAGTTTGAAAAATTACTTTTCCGTCTGAACCTTGACTGTCAATGTTAGTTCCTTTCAAGGTGATTCCCATCATTATGATTTCAATGGTTCCCATAGATTTTTGATCTAAACATCAGTTCAAATGATAGAAATTTCTACTTTCACATTTACATAAATGAACTCAAAAAGTTCAAAATTTCGTTCCAAGCTCCCCGGGCCATGGAATTATGTGTTATCAAAGCGTGAGGTCTCAGAATAATTCATTATAAATTTTTTTAAAAATTACACATAATATTTTCGACATTATAGGTACTCTCAATATGAGAAGGTTTTATGTCATAATATTTCTAGAAAATGCGTTTTTTGTGTATTTGGATCATTTTTTACACACATATTTTTAATTCCACTCCCAGTAAATCCAATTCTACATTAAGTATGGTAGATGATTTGTATTATTTTTTTTTCAAAAATTATTTTGACCATATAAAATAATATAAATTAGGTTTATTCCAAATATATAATAAATTTTTTCAAATTCCATTCACATTAATAGAAGTTTTATTTTAAAATTAACCCCACAGACACGATAAGAAAGTTGTTTTTTAAAGAGATAAGGCTCAAATGATTACAAAATTATTATATTGAAATTCAATATACAATTTATTCTAATGAATGATATATGATTATTTTATATATAATTTATCTAATTTTACCAAATTAAATATTTAATATTTATTTTTAATTTAATAGTAAATTAAATGAAATTTTATTTTTCAATTAAAATTTTTTATTTTTCGTAATCAATAAAAATATGATACTTAAAAAACCCAAAAAATATCCCAACAATAATTTTGTAATGTTGATTTCAATAATAAAATTTTTTTTTTAAAAGAAATTTTAAAAATTATAAAAAAAATTAAATTTTTTATAGTAATAATATAAAAATAACATTTATATAAAATAGTTTCCTCGAAAAAAATTAATACATTATTGAAAATAAATTTATTTTTATCAAAAGGTTACATTTATCTGAATTCATTAGAATTAATATATTGAATGTATTTAATACTATTCGTATGACTATTTTAAAAATAAGGATTATAATGGTCCTGTATAAACTACTAAATTAATGACATATCATTGTTCTATTAAAACATTGTGTCTTGTGTAGTGAAATCTAATCAATTATTTCATGTAGCGCTATATTAACTTGGCATTGTGTGTAATGAATGATAACAATTAAATTTATGTTATTATAAAAAAATTAATAACTTCTTAAGGAGATAAATTCTACCCCCTTTGAATGAATTTCTCTCATAGAATTTTCCACTTAGATATAAAAAATAAGGATACTCCTACCACATCATATCCTGTTGTTCCCACATATCATACTCAAACTATTCGTATGATCATAAAAAGTTATATATGTAAGATATCTTGTTTCAATAAAATTCTCTATTTGTTCCAAATATCCAGTATTTTTTATTTATAAATAAGAACATTATCAAGCGGTATGGCCTCTGAGTTATGTACAAGTGAATGGTAAAGGTGTGTACTTTCTCAGAAGAGATGCATGAAACACATCACGGAATTGTGATACGTTTTGTGGATGTTCTGGTTAATTTTTTACCATCCTGATATGATTTTAAAATATCAAAGTGAATTATATACCAATGTCATAATTCCCTATTCATCATAAATCTCATTACCTTCATCAATGGAAAAATTATTTGAAACACATTTTCCCTAGTATTATATTCTTTTTCACACCATAAATTACCAACATAAAATAACTCTCTACATTTTAAAGTGCATACATGTTGAGGAATGGATCTATCCATCACGGTAATTTCATTCAATAGATCATCTCCATATTTATTTAATTATACTACATCATTCCATAACATATAAAGGTACGCAAAAAGATCAATAAAAATACGCAAGTAAAAGATTTTTTTTCAAGAAACTCAACTATAGTAAGGTGTGATCCAAACAATCTTTCAAATCCAACTAGCAAGATATCATTATATCCTCCAAGGATGGAATTTTTCTCATAGTTATGAAACTCAACTTTATATTATGACCTTGAATTATATGTTTTTAAAACATTGTGGTAAACATCATATACTGATCAAAGAAAATTTTATTTGATAATCATTGAATCCATATAAATTCTTTAATATATATGTTGTAAAACATATCTTCAGATAAATAATACCTGATATAAATGATGAGGGATTAATTTTAATTATTTTCGACTAAAACTCTGATATAATTATTCCCTTTATATATTTTTTTGGCGTCTGATGACAAACCCCATGGGGAACCCTTCCCATTTCATTTATGATATTGATATTTTCATAAAATCTATTTTTACCATTATACATAATTATTGAATTTAAGAATTACTAGGAAAAAATATACGTAATAATAAATATATCTCCTTATGTTGTCCCACCAAAATTAATCATTCAATTTTTCTGTGGGAGGTGTTATACGATTGTCGTCCTTTGGTTGGGGGATCTAGCAATATGTTCATTCTGGATGTGACATGTAATCTCCAATATTTTGGGTTATCCTTTTCGAAAAAAATGTTCTATACTTTTGATAGACCATAATTACAATAATATAAAAGATAATATAAACCCTAAATTTTACTAATACCAAAAATCATATGACTATAAAAAGGCATTTCACCTCAAGACAAATTATACATATATTTCCACAAATTAATTTCAAAATACACATAATCATTATAAACTATCATAACGTAAAACCTCATGAGGAGTATTTGTAACACACAAATTGTTTATATTAGGTTTCTTCATAAATAAATTCAGTATTTTTAATATCTTTCATTGTACGCAACATCGAGTTCAAGCATACCATGATATAAAGAACTATCTATTTTAAAAAGTGGTTATGAATAGTAATAACCATATTTCATACCTAAATTTAGTTTTCCAAAATAGATTTTTTTTTTGAATTTGAAATATCCAAATTATCTTTGGGTGAATTTTTTTAAATTTTAAAAAAATATCCAATTTTTTAATGAATAGTGAAATATACTGCATTATTGTTTAAAAACATAATTTTTCATTTAAATAATTAATTTCCAGAAATTTATTTCAAATTTAAAATATATAAATAAGACAAATATTTTTCGAATGTAGTTTTTAACAAATAATATGATAATAGAAATAGATATAACTAAATTTATTGATCATTTGAATGTCTATTTAACCCACCTACTGGACACACATATAGGATTAGCATTAAATGAAATTCTACCGCTTCTATGTATTGTATTTTGAAAAACCGACATACATGTTTTTAATCATTATAGAAAATGTGGTCTCCTAGGGTCAAAATAATTTTGTGTGAGTAGTAATTTTTGAATTATATTTACCAAGAATAATGCTAAATAACACAATTTAAGGTAAAAATAATATTATGAAATTATAAAATTACCCTAAAAATCGTCCTAATTTTATTGAATGTGTTATGAGACACAAATTAACCTTATTTTGAAAATATTACCCTTTTAAGTATACTTGTTTTAGAGTAGAACATTTATTATATTTTATTTAAAGAATAGTTAAAAATGACATATTCAAATTTGAAAAACTGTGTCATTTTTAAAATGATGTTATATAAGTGTTATGGTCACATATAAATTGTATTTAGAAATATAAGTTGTTTATATACATAATTACAATTTATTTATCATTTTAGAAAATAAATTATTAAACTAAGTGGTGACACAATGATGATGTAGTAATTGTTTTATTAATTGAGATATCAATTAAATGATATTAATAATGTTAAAATGAATATAATTTGAAATATGTGACATCATCCACAATTTTTTTGGATTAATTTTACATTTTTGGTATGAGTTCATGTATTGTTTTTCTAATTTATGAATTTATTATGTATTAAATAAAAATCATGTATTAAATAGTGTCAAAATTTACAAAAATAAGATTTTAAAATAATTAATATTTTATTAAATGATATTAAATTCATAATAATAAATGGTCAGTAAAACTAACATTTATAGTGATTAATATTTCATAAATGATAAAATTGGGGGTTTTGTCATTTTATTGTAACTATATTAACATTATAGTGTAAAAAATCAAGTAGACACGGTAAGTGTTAAAATGTTTAACTAAGTGTTAAAACCAAACGATAAGATTTTGTTGGTGTCCTAAACATGTCTCAAAATAATTTTATGAGAGGATTTAGAACCATAATCACTATATCCTTGAAATAAATCACTTTTTATCTACTTGAAATCGAAAATTAATTTATAATAAATTAATAGTTTTGATGTTTCTAAAAGAATCACTCCCATCTTTTATAAATGGGAACATCTATTTCTCATTAATTCACACATGTAAAGAATTTAATTTCAAAAAATACATATCATTCGTCCTCACAAATTAAATCACAAAATACTAGATTTCATACTTATACATAAAACCTACGAATGTTTATTTGTGAAAATCAGTGGGGGACACTCGAAGAGAGGAAATTGTTTTACCGACTCTCTCAACGTAATTTTCATCTTTTACTTCGTTTTCCTATGTTTATCCATAATAAATTAATAAATACATCATCTTCTACATTTTAATATATATTTATGAATATGGTAAAATAATTTTCCACCTTTTAATAATTCTACAGAAAACTATATCAACATGTGTTTGTATGTACACCATACTATCCCCACATAATAGTGAAAATTATTTTCATATAGTAATTATTTAGATGGGTATAGTGATGAGTATAAAGGATGTAAATAATAAAATTTACCTGATATTGTTTTTTTATAATTCATATTCCATCCAATTCAATACCCTTCTCCATTATTGAATGATACCATCTCCCAGGCATACGTACTACTTACCGTCTACATGAAATTATGAAATTAATCTTCCACATTTGATATTAAAGAATGCTTAAAAATATATATATAATGAATAAGTATGAAATATATGATATAATAATTATAATTTAATAATATATATATATATATATAGATACATATATGTCACTAAATATCTTCGAATCAATATAAAAATTAAAATGACGTTCACGTGTATGTACAACATACTGCCTCAATGAACAGTGTGTACCATTTCATTTATCTATATATTATATATATTTATATATATAAAATATATTATATATAAATAATTTTTTACTTTCTAGAAATAATTAAATCATTAACTCTGTAATATAATCAAAAATAATTTTCAATTGACCTATGATAAACAAAGAAATTATTACATGAAATGCAACTTTAACAAGTAAATTATTAATAAATGCAGAACATAAAGTCCTAATGAATATGATATGATATAATTAAAATTAGTATGCTACTTTTAGAAGTTAATAATATTATAAAAACATTATACCAATTTTTTAGACACGTATGGCGAATATCACACCTTAAAAAAGAGAAATCTTAACTCAATTTCAATTCATTGAATTATAAATATTTGTCATCGGTTTTGTTATTCAAAGAATATGAGTGAATGACATTTTATTATTTTATAGTTAATATCCACTTATTATTGGTTAATTTATATTTTTCAAATGTAATTATTTTATTCAATTATCCAAAAACTAATGATATGATCTTAGTTATGGAATTTCGTCTTACATTAATTTTTTGAGAGTTATAAGCCATTTTCACCACGTATTTCTTATTTGTGATGTATGTATTTCCCCTATTATATTTTATATCATGAATAAATTTATCTTCATTTTAATTAAAGAATTATTTAATTATATTTTAATTATTATTTAAATGTTAAAAGTTGTATGGGATACTTAAATTTTTTAAATAATTAATCCTTTTTCCATTTCAATATTCTTGATATTATTTTACATTAAAATTTATATAGATATAAATGGATTATAGAAACAATTTTTGTCTATTTTTTATTTCAGGTAAATTTTTTAAAATGTATATTTTTATGGTTTTATGTTAGGGAATCTTTAACCAAATAATCATTTTAAATGTTTTAATTATCTATTCTACTAAATCATTCTCAATAGTTTCCATGTTTTCAAATTTGTTTTAGGGGTTTATTTATTTGGGCATGAATTTTTTAAAATGATACATGTTTAAAATTTGTATGTGACATAATGATTCATAAATATATTTTTAAATTCCTTCTTTTATCAATGTGAAGAATTTTAAAATATGATTTCAATGAAAAAAGTGGTATTTTACTAAAAAAAATTAATGTTTTAATTAAAGTATTTTCATCTATGTAAAAATACATTGTTGGATCTTATGATTAATTGAGGTTGATCTCTTATGATATAATTTACCATGATTTATTTAATAGTTTACAATTAGTTCAATTGTGGACATTCTATTTAGATACCATTAATGGTATGTGGTTAAAGTATTAATTTTTCAACTTATTAGTTTTAATTTTAATTTTTGTGTTAAATTTCACCATTTTCATGTTAGTAATTCATTGGACATAGTATGTGTTGGCTTAGAGTCCTCTTTGTGAATGTCCAATTGGTTGGGGAATGGTTAATGAAAGCCCCAAGATGCATCTATAGCCTTAATGTGACAAACTTGTATGGGTTTTGACTAACATATTTCTTATATGTATAGTCTTGGACTATGGTCGTGGTAGTGTTGTTAGGATGCCATAAATTATGCATTCTCTAATTGTGGCTTATTTATTTATATTACATAAGATTATTCAACTACTAGAATATTGATGTGATTTTTTATACGGTATTATTTTATTTATTCTTTCCATATTATTCAAAAAAATTGTTGAAAATGATTTTTTATTTTTGTTATACCATGAATTAAAAGTTTACAGTTATTTATAATATCTTTCACTATATTAGTTATCCTTTAAATACATCTAATCTCACCACATTCTTATGTTTCATTTTCCCATGATGCTAAAATGTACTTTATGAATGATATGCAGGGTTAATGTAAGAGAATTATTGAATTATCAATTAATTAACAATGATTCTTATTATGTGTTTAATTTTAATTAATGGTTCATGTACCTAATATATTTTACATGACTAATAAACTTATCAGACCATTGGGATTTGATTTATTGTAATTAATCCAATGTATTAAAAAATTGCAAAATATCTAGGCTTCTAGGGCCGGGTTGTTACAGTATGTATCAAGGAATGTTTAGTAGAAACCTTGGAAACAAGATTTAGAAATAGTAGATTAGATAACATAACCCTAATATAGTCTTTGAGGTGTGTAATAAAAGTAAATCCTATATTTTTAATAATGTATATATTTTTTGTGTATTCCTAGAAAATAAATCCTTGTGTGGATATAACAAGTGGATGTGGTTCTGCAACCGATCAACCTGGGGGTGAAAACTCTGACAATGTCCCATGGGTCTGACTCGTGGTAAACTATTACATGCAAATGAGACTTACAGTACACCAGGTTTGATACTCCCTAGGGATATCCATAAGATAATTAACATTTTATTTTCAATCCAATATGAATTAACTAAACATAATAAGCGAATGAATAACCTTGGTTAAGCCTAGGGTTTCTTTAGATTCAAATATGCTGTCATGATATCCTTTAAATTATTTTATTTCTATTGTTTTTCAAACTATTCTTTTGGTTTTAGTCAATGGACAGATCCCAATGAATTCATATTATAACAAACCACTCTCTTTATTACACACATAAACATGATTGATTATATAAACTCTTCACTTGATTCTACATAAAAGATCAAGAGGTCTAGTGTATTTAGATCATAGGAACATTACATAACCACTTAAAAGATCAAATTGACATCTTTATTGAAAACTTATTTTACCTGGCTACACACATCCCTTAGTACTTAGCATTGCATGAGATAACATGAGGACAAGAATAAGAAAAGGGTGAGATACAAAGCCTGGTAATTGAATAAACCAGGAATAACATGACGAATAAAGTACATATATAGAAATATTCATATCAATGGAGAATAATAGAAACAAGAACACAAAGGAATGATATTTCATGATTATCATAACATGGAAATGTGGCAACAACATTTAACATTATATTAGCATGAATAAAGGCCCATTGCACATAGAGCATTTGTAAAACCTCATTTCACTTTAATTAGCTAGACTAAACCCTCATTTAACATGAAGAATCATGATACAAATCTTTACCCATTGCATTAGAGCACTATCAGGGTGCACCTTTCATAATCATTTTATTTCATGCATAAGTGTGCCACATGGATCATATAATATGAATTAATTAAACGTCATCATTTATTTCATGATAAAATAATATATAATTCATAAATGAGACTATATAATCAATATGTAAATGTGACAAATGGTGAATACCATTGATAGAGAAATGGGAATGGTATTCACTACACAATGTATTTGGCATAGAAGATTGTGGTACATTTCTAGCAGCATAACAGTGTGACATAAGAATTCATAAAAAAGGTTGATTAGTGATAATGGGTTGTCTCATAATATTTTTATTTAATGGACATTAAGGGTTCATGTAGATACATTTCCCAACATATGTAATGTAATTTATATTCATAATTCAAAAGAATTTCTTGTATGTAAATGATAGGATAGAAATTCCTTAAGTAGTTTCGGCATGGTAGTAGATGTACATGGGAAGCATTAATGAAATATAAAGTTATATATAATCATTCAAACATAAGGAGGGAATTATTTGAGAGGTAAATACTCCTACCCTAACATTTTAATTGAAAATAAAATGGAAAAACAACATGACAAAATATGGACAAAAATGATAAAAGAAGAAATCCCTTACTTGGAAGTGTCATCCTAAAGGCCTGCGAGAGGCTTGAGAGAGAATTATTGGGAGATTGGGGTGCCTTGGCAGGATACTAGATAAAGGAGGTAGAGTATGGATGTGACCCAAGGATTTTGATTCAAGAGAATTGGGAGCAAGGGTGGGTTTATATAGGAAAAGAGAAAGAATTCTTTATTATTTAGATTTTGGACAACACACATTTAACTAATAAATACCAAATTCCAAACCATGGTTTTTTCCAATGGTTTTTCCCAAAGGGGAGTGGAATTTTTTTAATTATAATTTCAGAACTTCTTAAAATATTATTTTTTGTTTTTTGTAGGTGAGTGACACTCTCATGTAAATCATTTTAAAATTTAACATGTTTTATAAGTCGTTGAGGGTCCACTAAGGCGCCATAAATTTAATAAAGCAAATATAAAATCATTTGATTTTAAAGGTAATAAGTATATTGTCCAAACATATGTTTTATATTATTTTATTACATCAATATTGGGACATTATGATGTCATAAATAATATTATATAATTAAACCGTTTTTAATATTTACGCAAAAATGCGACTCTCTTAGAAAATAATGAAAAATTCACCATTAGATAATTTTGATGTCCAAAATCCTAAAATGATATTCATTTTATCTAACTAATTTTATAAATGTGTGAATATTTAATTTTAAAATAAAAACCTACAGTTATCGAAAATGTATGGGTGTTGAAAAAAACAACTTTCAAGCCTTAAAAGAAATTACAATTGTATTGATAAAATTTATATGGTCATTTATATTTAATAAAAAGTAATTTATTAATAGTAATTTATTAAAATATTTTAAATTTATTAATCCATTAATTCATCAAAATATATTTCTTAATTTAATATTAAATAAAAAACTATTTTTGATTTAACAACTATTTACAAAATAACAATAATAATATGAATGTATATTCTTTAGTCTATAAGAAAACAACCACTTATAATACCTAAATAATATGTAAGGGTAAGGTGTGAAATTGTGACAGACTCTTATGGTGCCTCATATAACATCGCTCGGGTGGGTAATCTCTATCAACTTCCACTTCTCTTGTAGGTCGTTCCATTCATGATTAACGTGTTGAAACTTGGTTTGGGATTGGTCAAGAGAGAAACAAGTTGACGCTATCTCATTTATGAGATCAGAAAACTGGGCTTCGTATTGAGCAATTCTATTGGATGAGGCCATCAGATCCTTTTTTGGTTAAATTGGATTTGTTATAATCCTATATTTGTACAAATATTGTTATCACTGTTCGATGGCTATATTAGCAATGGTCACAATTATTAATGGTATTTTAATATCCAAAAACATAAAACCACATAATTGTTTTTGTTATATAACCATTTTACATAATAATAAATTTAATTATATCAAGAGTAATTTTCATTAATTAATGTTTGGGTCGTTTTAATTCCCCCCCTTAAGATATTTCTCCCACAATGTTTGTTCTTCCCACACTAAATAGATGCGGGTAACTCTTCTTTATCACTTCCTCTGATTTCCATGTTGCCTCTAAAAACCTGTGGATTTCCCACAAAACCTTGACGAGGGAAATTATCTTATTTCATAGACCCTTTACCTATGATCTATGATATTTACCTTATTCTCTTAATAGAAGTGGTCATTATCCAATGGTAACATCTCTGGATTGCGTACATCCAAGTGGTAAGTTATGTACTTTCTCAGGAGTGATACATATAATACATTATGTACATCAGATAGGTTTAGTGGGAGTGCTAGTCGATGGGCCACTACTCTAATGAGATGACGGACCTCAAAAGGGACTATGTACCTTTGACTAATATATACCTCAATCCAAAATTTGATAACTCTCTTCCATGGTCATATGTGGAGAAATACCATGTCTCTGACATCAAATACATGGATTCATCAGTGATAATCAGAATAACTCTTGTGTCGACTCTAAGAATATTTAATGTGATGTTGGATGCTCTTAAACCTATCCAAAATTTCTTCATCTTTTTTGGACCTATGAGTTTTCACTCCCCAACATCATCCCAACATGTCGGTGTTCTACACATGTTCATATAAAAGGCTTTATAGTAGTCATTTGGTTGCTATAGAGGAAACTATTATTATAAGAGAACTCATCCCAAGAAAGATGTTGATCCCATCCTCCTTTGAAGTCTATTGGGCATGCTCTCAAAATATTTTCAAGTGCCTTGATATTCCACTATGATTGGCTATCAGTTTGTGGATGATAAGATACAGTATTGATAGCAATTTAAAGACTCTTTCAGAACATAGAGGTGAATCTTGGATCTCAATCAGATTTAATTGATAGTGGTACACCATGAATCCTTACCACATATCTGATGAATATCCATTCCAGTTGATCCAATGTGAAAAACTCTTGAATTTATTTGAATTGTGTAGTCATTTTAAAACAATCCATAACAACCTAGATAACATTGTTTCCTTTTGATTTCTTCAGAATTTTGGTGAGAAAGTCCATAGTGATTTTAACCTATTTTGATGCTTGCATGGGTAATGGTTGCACCATCCCCTTAGACTTATGCCTCTTATCCTTCACTTGATAACATACCATGAACTTTGATATATAATTAACAATTTCCTTCTTCATGTTATCCCACCAATAATTATCTCAGAGATAGCGATACATCTTTTTTATTTCTAAGTGAATATAGAAATTTGTACTATGTGCATCATCCAAAAGTTATTTCTTTAACTTCATATAAGACGGAACACATAGTCTTGACCCAACTCTCAGAATACATTATTAATTAACATTGAACATTGAGGATTTCCCTTTTCGGATATTTTCCTCTTTCTTTTGAATTCCTTCCACATCATTTTGAGCATCCCAGATCCATTCCAGAAATAGACGATTGCAAAATAATTTGTGGAAGGATTTATGGTGTTCCTTTTTTATGATTACCTTGTCAGTATTATTCATTTCTAAGACTATTTGATCCATTCAAATTATTATCAATTATAGAATCAATGGGTCCTTTCTACTTAGAGCATCTTCCACCATGTTCGATTTCCCACGGTGGTAATGGATTGATTAGTCATAGTCATTTATAAGCTCTATCCATCTTTATTTGTGCATGTTCAACTCTTTATGTGTGAATATATACATGAGCCTTTTGGGCTATATATATTTCACACTTCTCCCCAAAGATGTAACGTCTCCAAATTTCCAAAGAGAGGATTACTATAGCCAACTCCAGATCATTTGGTGGATATTTTTTTCCCATTAACATTCAGTTTCCAAGAATCATAGGAAATGAATATGTCATTTTACATCAACACACAACCTAGACCATTCTTTGAAGTATCATTAAAGAACACAAAAAGTTCTCTACTTTTGGGTAGTGTGTGCACAAACACAGTGAAAATACACCATTTCAACTATATTAAGCTATCTTCTCATTCATCATTATAAGAAATCATTACTCCCTTGCAAGTTATCTTGGTAAGAGGGTTTGGAAATCATGAGAAATTTCTCAAAAATCGGTGATAATATCTAGTTGACCCCAGGAAGCTACGGATATCCATCACCTATGTTGGCCTCAAACATCCCTCTATTCAGCTATCTTGGTGGGATCTAGATATATCCCATTTATTGTGACGATATGTCCCAGGAATGATACCTCCTTCCACCAGAACTCACACTTTCTCTACATTTCATGGATCATCTCCTTTCGCAATGTGTCTAGTACAATTATTATATGATCCTAATGCTCCTTCTTGGTTTTGGAATATATTAGAATATTTTCTATGAAGACTACCACAAAAGTTTTGGAGGTAATATCTAAGGACTATATTCATCATATCCATGATGATTTTTGAAACATTAATTTCTCTGAAAGACATTACTATGAAATCCTAGTTCTCATACCTTGTATATTAAAAAATATTGGGGATATCCTCCTCCTTCACCCTTACATGGTAATATCCCAATTTAAAATCAACCTTGGAGAGGTATTATACTCTACATAGCTGTTGAAACAAGTAATCAATTCATGGAAGATGATACTTGTTCTTTATCGTGATTTTTTTGTGCTCATGATAATCAATGAAAAGGCACATTGACCCATCCTTCCTCATGAAGAAGAGGACTGGTTAACCACATGGTGAAGCATAGGGGCGTATAAACCCATTATCCAGATTCTTTTTTAGTTATTTCATCAGCTCCAAAAGCTCCACAACAACCACTCTATATTGAGCCTTGGATATTGGAAATGGCCCATGTATACGATCAATTATGAATTAAACATCATTGTTAATAGGGAAAAAAGGTAATTCCCCAGGAAACACTTCATCCAATTCCATAAAAATATGCATGCCTTTAGGGATGGTTTCTTCCTTAGGCTCAATAATTTATGAATAATACACATGCTCATAGGCTAGTAATATCCACTCTTGAGATGATGGTGATATGAAATATTAATCCTTTTCCTTACACTGGTATATAATCGGGGGTCGTTTCTTCATATAGAGAGTGACTTCTCCCTCACAGAATGTTTTGTTGGTCATATATAGGTAAATCTATTCATGCCAAGAGTTCATGAAATTACACCATAGGATGTATGATGATGTTTTACTGGACATTCAATCAATAAGTTGTGATATGGGAGGAGTTAAATTTATGGTTTTCAATGATTTCCCCATTTTTCGTTCTCATAGAAACCTTTACTTCAATGATTTGTAGTACTGTAAGTATTGTTCTACTAAAAAGATTATATATAAAAGAATTCGTAGAACCCAAATCAAAAAGTATGTTTTCTATTCTTGAATAAATAACTAGCATACCTATAAAAACTTAATTTTTGGGGTTCACATTGGTGGTAGTGATGGAAAAAACTCTCCCTTTTTCCCTTAGAGGTTATTGGTTTTGTCTGAAAATCCCTGGCTTGGGGAACGAGTTTGAAATTTGACCTTTTTCTATACAGTTGAATCAATGAACAATCTGTTGTGGGTTGAACAGAGAAATACTCTCCTCTATAATAACCACTGGTTTTTCTTGTCGGTATTTACTAGCCAGGTTCCCCTCTCTTCAATAACTAAATCATTTCCTCATTCCCTTCATGAAATTTTTGGGGTTCTTCTTTCCACACCTTTGGCATGTTGGGTGCTGGATTTTCAATGCACCATTAGATTTATCCATCAGACCACATGAATTAAAGTCTACCTTACGCATCTTATCAACATGATACCCCCGAGATTCACTGATATCCCTTTCGAACTTGAGGTAACATCATAAAATTTACACATAACTCTTGATGTCACGGATCTCATGGGATTTCCGTAGTCAAGGTCTTATCCCACAAAAGAGGTGGTCAATATTTTATTCGGGGGTAATAAAAAATTAGGATGTGTATAATACCAGACTTGTGATGTTTTCCCCATATGCTAAGATGTATTCATCATGTATTTTGTAGAGGGAAAGTAACTCCATTTCTATCTTAATTATGAGGGTGTGGGGAAAATATTTACCGAAAACATTTTTAAGAAATACTTCTATTCCATCCCCTCAATCTCTTTCTAAGGATTCTTATTTTTTATCAATTTCCACCATTGATCAGCTTCACCCTTAATATAATAAGCATCCATAATAACATTCTATTATTCAGAACATTGAAGGATGGATAATATCGTTTCAATGGAGTTGATCCATTGTTTGATAATTGAGGGATAAGATGGTCCATTAAAAGTAGGAGGTCTTTGTCTCATGAAACTCTTAACAGTGACTAGTTATTTCTTAGGGGGGGTTGAACATTCCTCTTGACCCATGTTTCTATTCATTACCAGAGTTACCTAATATTTTATCATGACAAAGTTCATGATTCCCACTCCCATAAGATTGGGAATATTATTAGAATAGTCATCACATTGATCTTTACATCAGTTTTTATTTTGATTCTCCTATTATCGGTTATTGTCTTGAACAAAAGGAATGTTAGGGGTAACACAAATAGGGGAATCCAAATACAAGAAGGGATAACTTATAAATTACACTTATTTCATTATCATATGAATTTCTAGTCTTTAATATATGTTATCCATGATCTACTTCCCATCATATATTATTATGGGGGATTTTCCCCTTAATTATTGATAATACGAAGCTCATTAATTTATCAAAGAATATCCCAAGGGAGTGTTTTTACCAATAGTGCAGCAAGGACCATTTTCATGTAGCAGTTCTCATTTGAGTTTAGATCAATGTGGTGTTTTTGGGTTTTACCTCTACATACATCTATTCCAGAGCCACTTCTACCTACTCGTGTCAAGATAGGGATTTATTTTCTTTATAAACCACATAGTCAATACTAAGAAAAAATTAGGGATGTTTTTACTATATTAAGTCTTCACCCTATGGCTTTCACTAGAGTTTTCTAATCATAATCTAAAAAATAACTAAACTTATCCTCTGATACCAACAATAACAACCCTTTTATTTAATACACACATAAAAAAATTATTACCTAATTTTTAAACTTGATACAACATAGATGATAGAGATTTCTAGTGTCTTTGGGTCTTATTAACATTAAATAACAACCTAAAACATGAAATTCACATCTTTATTGAAAACTTTTTTACATGACCACACACATTCATTCGCACTTACCAATTCATGTGATAACCTTAGGACATGGATAATAAATGGGTGAGATAAAAATCCTAGTAAAGGAGTAAAAAATTCATTACACGGAGAATACAATACCTTTTAAGAAATAGGCATATCAATGTATCATAAGATAAAACCTCAACTAAAATTCATGATATAGCGTGTTTATCATAACTTGGAAATGTGACAACAACATTTAACAAGATATTAGCATGATACAAGGACCATTGAGCATGGAGAATGAGTAAACCCACATTACACTTGAATTTTTGTGAGTAAACCATCATTTCACTTGACATATCACGATACTAATCTTTACCCAATTAATTAGAGCCCTATTAGGGCTCAACCTTCACAATCATTACATTACATGCATACATGTGCCAAATGGATCATATAACATGAATTCATTAAAAATCATCATTAATTACACAATAAAAGAACGTAGAAATATTACAGGAGAATCTATAATCAATATGTAAATGTTTATAAACGTGAGTACCCTTGATAGAGAAATGGGCATGTTATTCACAACATAATAACTTTGGCTTGTAAAATTGCGTTGCAACTTCACCAGCATAACGGCGTGAGAGATAAATGGGTCTCTCATCATTAAAAAATAAGGA
The DNA here is from genome assembly GCA_963277665.1 of Viscum album. Taxonomy (NCBI): domain Eukaryota; kingdom Viridiplantae; phylum Streptophyta; class Magnoliopsida; order Santalales; family Viscaceae; genus Viscum; species Viscum album. Next base: position 1,004,672,002 of record OY728158.1, on the reverse strand, counting down.
GGAAAGTATGGAAGAGGTGATAAATCAAACCCCAACATTTTTAATCCAAAATAAAATGGCATAAAAACATAAATAAATTTGGAAAAATTGAGAAAGGTATAAATCCCTTACTTGGATAAGTGATCCGAAAGGCTTGAAAAAGGCTAGAGAGAGGCTCCATGGGAACATAGGGCAACATGGGAAGATACTAAAGAGATTAGAGAACACTAGGGAAATTATAAAATGGTTTTTAGTAAAGATAATTGGATCTTGGTAGGTTTTATATAAGAAAAGGAAGAGAATTCATTACTATTTATGTTTTGGACACCAAACATTAAAATAATCAAAATGAAAAACCAACCCATTGGTTTTCCTGTGGTTTTTGTCAAAGGGGTGTTGAAAACATTATTTTATAATTTTAGTGGCCAATATTTTTAAAATATTTGCCTTTTTTATGTGGAGTTTAGTCACGCTCTCCAAGAAATCATTTTAAAAGTTACAATGTTTTATAAGTCTTGGCGGGTTCACTAAGGCACCATAAAATTAATAAAACAAATCTAAAATAACATTATTTAAATGGTAAAACATATATGGTCTTAACATACGATTTATAGAGTTTTATTATGTCACTATTGGGTCATTATGATGTAATAAAATGCACTATATAATTAAAAGGTATTTAATTTTTTCAAAAAAAAAACGACTATCCTCAAAAAATTATGAAACATTAACTATTAGATAATTTCAACATCCTAAATCCAAAAATGATATTTATTTTATCTAAATTATTTTATAAATACATGAATTTTTACTTTCAAAATATAAACCAATAGTTATCCAAAATTCGTTGTTTTGACAAAAACCGCTCTCAAAACATAATAAAAATTACAATTGTATTCATAAAAATTTTATGATCATTTATTTTTAATAAAAATGAATTTAGTATTAATATTTTATTAAAATATTATTTAATTAGAAAATCTATCAATTCATCAATATAGATTTCTTATTTGAATATTAACTAAAAAACTATGTGTTCTTTAAGACTATTAACAAAATAACCACAATAAAATGAATGTATTTTCCTTATTCTATAAAAAAATAATGCATATAATCGTAGTTCTAGGGTCTTGTTACATAACATCTTATAACACCCTCATAAGACATAAGGGTAAGGTGTGCGATGTTGATAAACACTTGGGGTGGCTCAGATAACAACGCCTAGGTGGTAATCTCAATTAACTTACACTTCTCCCGTAGGTGATTCTGTTCAAGCTTACCATGTTGAAGATGAGCGTGGGTTTGGCCTAGAGACAAGCCGAATTACGCTACCTACTTTATAAGGTTGAAAAATGGGCATCTTTATGGAGAAATTATACTAGATGAGGTCATCACTTTGTCTGTGTAAATTATATTTGTTAAAGCACTTTATTTATACTAATAATATGATCCATGTTAAATGGATAAATTAGAAACAGTCATAATTCTTAATAGTATCATAATAACAAAAAAACCAAAGAAGTTTATATGTTATATAACCATTTTAAATAAGAATATATTAAATTAGATCTATAATAATTTTCATTAATAAATTTTGTAGTCAGTAAACATATTAATAGTGAACATGATAGACAAGGTAGTAAAGGTGGTGGTGATGAGAAACCAAATGTAATATTGATAGATGTAGAAGATATTGTGTTCATGACTAATTAGTTGTCTATAAATATGATTAACAGTATATAATTTTACTAACTCTTGAACTCAAAATTAATTGAAATATAGAGCATGATAAGAGGTATAACATTGGAGATCATGGAGAAAAGAAATCTCAATTTTCATCAGGTGGAAGGAGACCGTGAGTAAAATGTCTAAAAAATTAAATATTTTCTTTGGGTAAAGAATGATATAATTCAGGTAATTTCCAAGGTAAACTGAAGAGTTCAATGGATGAAAACAAAACTAATCATAACGATCCATTTATAGCCATTTTTTGTAAATGTAGGGGATCTATACATTAACCGAGTCAATTCCCTATTCAATAGTATAAACTCTAGGCCATGGAATAACCTATTTGGAAATAAATGGATGGTGAAATTTTTAAAAGTATTAATTCTCTTATGATGATATTATTACATTGTAATGAAATTTTAGTTTGTGTAACCATGAAGTTTATTATGTGATAATGTTATTCGAGAGAAGTATTATATTTTCTTGTGTGGGCAGTAATTTTAAATTTATAAATAACCTTTAGGGTTTATATGATCGATGATTTTGAGATAATTATGGGATATTGAATTTTAGGAATTTTTTTATTTGATCTCTTTTTGGGAATGTAATAATAATAATATAGTTTTTGAAAAAGAAAACCCCATGGGAAAGGTGAAAAACTCCTCATGTTTGACATGGTCATGGGTCTTGAAGCCCAAAACGAAGGGCCAAAAGGGTACTGTGATTAAAAATACTCTATGATTTGTCCCTATTTAGAATGTATTTTTATATTTTATGTAAACGAGTTGATGGTTTAAAAATAAGTTGATATTGGGACTGTATGTTTTATCAAATATCTATCCTTGGTATTGTAAAATGATTTTGGAATTAATTGATAAAAAAAATTTGGAATAATTTCACTATTTTATGAACATTATATGATTAAGGTATATAGAATACATTTGGATTTTATTTTTTATAGTAACTTTTAAATTTTATTTTGGATTAATATATTATTTCATTCTGTACATATAGTGATTTGGATTATTTTTGGAAATGATTATCCTAACTTGGAGAATATGTGATTTGGATAATTGACTTCTTTATGAGACATTAAAGATTGATTTGTGTTATTTAGTGATAAATGTTAACATTTAACTTATGATTCTGTGTTATAAATTTTTTCTAAATTAGGGGTTTCAAACAATGATTTGATTTTTTTGATATATTCATAGGATAGCTTCTTTTGAATGGTCTATGTTGAAATTTTTTTTATTATTGTCAAACATTGTATATTAAATGAATTCATTAATCATATAATAGAATATTATTTTGGGGGACTTTCTTATATTATCCTAACCAATTTGGTTTTCGTTACTATTTCAAAATAAGATAAATATTTAGTTAATATTTTTTGGATTATGTAATTCTTTAAAAATTGAATCTAGTTATTAAAGAGTGAAAAAATAATCCAAACAATCCTAGTTTTGAGAATAATATGATTCTATAATTGAAATCGATTAATGGAGAAAACTCTACTCCTTATTTAAGTTAGTATGTTTCAGTATATTATTAGACTATGAGGAAATTGAATAATTCAACTGTAGGGGAAATATCATAAAACAAAAGAAGTTTTTATAGTACTTTCCAATGAGATGAATCAAAAGGTCTATTGCATCATCATATCTTAAGAGCATTGTTATTTTTAATTTTCAACTAATAATTTTAACTACCTCTCTCCATCAAAACATGAAGGTTAAATTTTCTTTTATGACATTTCTTTCCAAAACAGAACCATCATATCTGTTATCTTGGATGACATTATTACATCCCTTTCATTATTTTAAATTGGGGCATTCACTAATCCATCTTTAAGTTGGATTTCAATAAATATATTTTGAAAATTACAGCCCATAGTTTCTATCCCGTGTCCAAATTGCGAGGATCAAATTTATTGAAGGATATATGAATGTAACACCCCCAATATTTTCTAATATTTCCTTTCATAAATAAGTTTAGTTTCCTCACTAGCATTTATTATATCCAATACCGAGCTCATGTGTACCATGATTTCCTGAAATAACTGCTTAAAAAGCAGTTAAGAATATTAATAACCACATTTTGAAATTTATATATATTATTTTTTAAAATTTATATCATTTTTATATTTTCATTATAAAATTTATCTTAGATTGAAATTTTGGTAATTTTCTAAAAAGTCCCAACTTTGGATTAATAGTGAAAAATTCAACATTATTGTTAAAAAATATACTTTTTCCTTCAAATAATTACATTAAATTCTATTTATATTATTGTTAAAATCTATAAATAATATACATATTAACCAATAGTTAGGTCATCAAAATCATTTTTATAATTTAAATAGATATTAAAAATTATTAAAATTTTGATAATCGATTTTACCCGCCTACTAGCCATATATTCAGGATTAGAATTAAACATTATTTTACTTTTTCTAGGAATTTAATTTAAAAACCAAACCTACATTTTTGTAATTAGTATGAAAGATGTGGTCTAACAGGATCAAAATTTTTTTTGATGAATATTAACTTTTGAATTTTATTTACCGCATTTAAAGAAAAATAGGTTAGTTAAAGGTAAAAATAGTATTATAATAATATGAAATTATCTTAACAATTTTCCTAATATCATTAGAAAATAATATTTTAACCCAAATAATCCTTAGTTCTAAAATATTATCCTCTTTGAGCCACTTGTATCAGATTAGGATAGTAATTATATTTTATTTCAAAAATTGTTATAAATTACATATTAACAAATTTATAATAATATCATTTTTAATATGATTGTAGATACCAAAAAATTCTCAAGGGCTGAAAAAGGTTTTGGCACAACAACGTGATGGCATATTTGGACCTGGTGATCCATTCTGGGGGGCCTGGAAGGGCCACCTAAAAAAATTCAATGGTGCACGAAAAAACCTCTCTCGCACGGAAAACTATGGGATCCATGAATGTTTTTCACACGGGTGTGGAAATTTTCACAAAGTCACCCGACACGGTTGAACTTTCACGTTGCTGATGCAGGCGCTCAATATTTTGCACAATCCTGTTTTCCACGTGGATCTGGTGACCTCGAGCACCTCTAAATAGATGGTTTCCCTTCCAATTCCGACGAATGAATAATCTGAACTGTCTCTCCTGTGCGAAATTCACCACTCGTGTGCGCAATAGATGGCTCTCCAGTACTGGATTTTTCACACCAGGTTGCCCAGTGGTCCGCCTACGCACAGGACCCCTTTGGATTAACCTGCGTCCAAATCCCTTCGCCTCTTATCCCCTGTCTGAAATACATTCCATTTGTGTGAATCCCTTCCAAATTTGCGAAAACCCATCCAATTGTGCACTTCTAAGAGTCTTTGCACGAAATCCCTAGTGATTACGCGCAACCCCGTTCCTTGAGTGAAATCCTTTCCAATTGTGTGAAACTGCTCTTCCTTGCACACAATCCCTTCCAGTTGCATGGAAAACCTTGTCCCCACTTTACACACTAGTATTCCTCGATTTTCCTCCAACATGGTCTTTTCCGCACAATCGTGCCTATTGCGCACCAATTGCGTAAAAATCTCCACGATTATGCGCAATCCTCTGGGACCCCTCACCCCAGCTGTTTCCCCACTACTGCGCCATTGGTGTACACCTCGTCCTCCTTAGGTTTACTCTTTCACATGTGTCTGATGTCTTTCTTACGAACATCATTTTTGGGTGCCTCTCACGCCCTAAACATCTACGTCATACACCATTTTCCTATACGACCTTCTAGGCTTGTATGAGGTAACTTCAAATTTCCTTGGGCGATGTTTCAAATTATGTTGCTTTGCCTCATGCTTATACGCATAGGAACGCTAAAAACTATTACTTCTTCGCATTACCACGCTAATGTGGACCCCCAATGAGATCACCTCTCGACACCCCCCAGTCAGGGTTTTTCATGTCCCTTCTCTTCCCAATTGTGCAGAGGGTACCAGTTATTTAAGTCCTAGTGGTGTGGTGAGAACCCGCCTCATCCAAGATGCAAGATGTTAAACTTCCAAGAACCATCATCCCCAGAACATGACGTTAAATTGTGACCTCTCCCCACACATCCTTTGCAGGTTCCCCCACCTTGGAAATTATGCACGTCTGCTCATCTCAATGGAAGTGAAATCTTCCTAAAATGGGATGGTATCCCCTTTTCTACAGAAGTTCATGTCCGTAGGGAAGGTAAACAATCTTGTTTTAAGACCCTATCCTTTCTTGCAGGATGATGAACCCTTACTCTATTCTTTTCCAATTCCAAAGGCCGGCAAAGGGCATGGTGGGGAATGGTTCCCCTCCTTTCTTCGGTGCCAAATCCCTCTCCCACTGGGCTTTTCCACCAATGGGCCTCCATCCTGTAGTAAGTTAAAATCCCTATTATCTTGGTCTACAAACCACACATAATCCCATGTTTCCTATTTAGGCCACTAACCATGTGTAAGACCCATTTCACATCCCACAGACGTACCTTTCACAATGTGATCGCCATGTCCCTACTGCCTCTTGTTTCTCACACCAAGTATGACTCACGTTGGTTGTAGTAAGCATCGACCATGACACCCTCTCTAGGTCGCCTATAGTGTAAGCCCCACACATACCTGAACTACCTGGGTTTTGATCCTTGTTAAGGTAAGGTATGTTGGAAGCCTCCACATGGTTCAAGCCCAACACCCATTGGTACCGACCATCTTCACATCGGTTCCATGCCCCCCTCCCGAATTACATGGACTTTGTTCCTTACTAAGGAACGGTACGTAGGGGGGCTCCCCGAGGCTCAATCCCAACACCCATTGGTTCTAACCATTCAGTTCCATGCCCCACACAAACTACGTGGACTTTGATCCTTACTAAGGCAAGGAACATAGGAAGCCTCCATGAGGTTCAATCCCAACACCCATTGGTTCCAACCATTCGGTTCCATGCCCCCCTCCCAAACTATGTGGACTTTGATCCTTGCTAAGGAAAGGTGCGTAGGAGGCCTCCACAAGGTTCAAGACCAACACTCTGCCGTTCTGACCCCCTTCACGTCGGTTCACCAACAATATCCATCTCGACCCCAAGTCCTCATTCACACCGGTTCACCTTCATTCCGCATGACATTAAACTGTAAATCACACACAGTAGTAAGCCTCTACGTCCCCTATTCAGCAGAAGGCCATTGTAATCTCCTTCCTCAGGACCCACATATTTGGTCTATCCTTGTGGCGTCAGACCAACCTGGGCTGCTAACCATGAGTAATCCCCATACACATCATCGGGTTGTTTTTCTATGTGTACACCCAAGTTCGAGCTCATCGCCTGACCTTTCCCTCAAGCCTTTGTGTCACGGGAAGGTCATTCCCCAACCCAAAGGTTCCACTTCCTCCGGTTCCAATCCACACATCCATTTTCATGGAATGCCTCCTAAGGCATCCCACCGCCATCCTGAACTACGCAGACTATGATTCCCTACCATAAGAATATATAGGAAGTCTCCCGGAAACTCAAGCCCAACATTACTGTCATCCTCACAGTGGTTCCAACCCAATCACTACCCATTTCCCTAAGCGCCCCATCATCCATCGTGATTCTTACCCAGGCCGCCACATCCTGGTGATGTCATGTCAATCCACCTACATCAGCGTGTCCTCTAGGGGTTACACTCATCTAATCCACTCTAGTCGGTGTTTTGATCAGTTTGATATGTCTCCTATAGACGTTAAAGTTTCAGAATACCCCTTTTTAAGCATGGGAAGCTGAGAAAACCCTCATAGGCAAGCCTATGGAAAATAATTCCTCGCATTAAACGTGGGATTCCTCGGGCTTCCATGCCCTCGAGAATCCCTATAATATGGTGAAGAAACCCAGATGCGCCAGTGTTCCAGAAAAAAGACACACCAGTGATGTCCAACATGACTTTACCCCTGACTGAAGGTTTCTCCTTTGACTTGACCCCATGGAATGTCCTGACAGAAGCAACATAATTAACTGGCATCACTGAAGATATGACACTGTCCAGATTTTCACAAACAATGTATTAATTCAATAAGGGAGACTCGGACTAGGTAATGAGCACCGAGGGAAATCCACAGAAGGATGAGACAACATCCTTTCATCTTGTTTTGATCATGGAGAAAATTTACCTGAATAATTGATGGAAGACACCCACCTTTGGAAAGAAATAATGTGGGGAAACAAAACTGCGCCTTTCGTCCACGCACAAGACAGACGCATGCGCCCCAGTGAAAGTGTCAGAAACAGAAATGGTGAACCCGACATGAAGGTCTTATCCTCAATATGAATATTAGTAGAATTCGAGAAATCATTGGATTAACATGTCTCTAGATTCAAATATCCAGCACTGGGTCCCGCCAAGCAAATAGCGGGCCTAGTGTGAAACTCACCAGAAGTTGGGGCAGCAAAACGTTGGATATCCCGGTCTGCGATGTTGTCAGTGTGGATCCATCTTACAAGCCATATGAAACAGGATGGGGTTGGGACACTAGTCGTCAAATTCCTTTTTCATTCAGCACTGATGAGTTAATATCCTTACTTTCAGAACCTAAGTTGATGCACCCGAAACGTGATCACCACCTGGCCACTGACGCAGGTGCAGGGGAAGTACCAACACGACAGTTCCGCGTGGCTCTACCAAATCCTCAATGGCCTATATGCCCATGATCATGGGCCAACCACACCCCATCTCTCCATCTGACTTCATCCAATGAAGTTTGATCCATGACCCAGTACACCGATAAAATGATGAAGGCATTATCCTGACTTGGGATATGGCCCGCCTGGATTTGGAGGCATCTGCACCTCGTCGTCAACGCCGCCCCAAGGGGAATCAACATAAGCGACTACTGTGTCCTGAGCCACGACATGTGCATATCACCATTTCCCTGTATACACTGAGCATGGGCACATTTAAGCCCCACATGGATCGAGTCCCCAACCGCCCCACGGGTAGGCTGGGTCGGCTCTCTTGGTCACTGGCACAGGTAGTGGCCACTGCAGACTAACCTGCAACGATGCCACCCAGTATGAAGGTCCTTCCTGTACCGCTACCACAGAGAGTTCATACCTTCCCCTCTTTGATGCTCTACAAGAAGGGACGCCTTGTGCAACCTTCAATCCAAATGAGTGTCTTCCCTGTGGTAGTGACACTCAGTAGGGAAGCCTCTCCCGTTCCCACTACATGGGATATAGAGTCATTCCTCCCGCCACAGACCGCAGGTATGGAGACGTTTCACATATAGTCACTCATCAACATGGGGACCATACCCATGTCCTCTCTGCAGAAGGTGAAGGTACTCCTCACCATAGCAACTAGTGGGGTGAAATCCAGGCTCGCTTCACCATCACCCATCACGAATGTCCTACCCGTGTTCAGAAAGACCGGTATGAGTTTCCTCTTCATACTGATGTCCCCAGGAGAAATAGGCACGGAGGTCCTCTGCATGATCGTATTGGTTCCAGTGGAGGTCCTACTATCTCAAGCACTACCCACAAAGGTCCTCCCTGTTTCCCCTTCAAAACATGTCCTAGTTCTCCGCGCACCCTGGCCTACTCAGGCGGAAACCCACTCCGCCCCAGCACCAGTATAGCTGAAGAACCTCATGTCAAAAATCTACCCTTTCTAGAAACGAAATATAGGTGTAAGAAGGTGGGTCGTTGAAGCCACAAGAAGGATTCTGGGAAGGGCTGGACATAGATCAAACTTGTCCGCTTCTCATACTCCATAGCAGAATACGACTCAGCACGAGAACCCTCCCCTCGCTCATCCATCCAAGGGCTGGGGTAGAAACGAGGTGCATCTACCTACTACTCCCGAAATGCGAGGTCCATTAGATTCTCATAGCCCTACGTAGGTATATCTAGGACTATAATAATATGGCAACCCCAGAGGTCACAGTCATGCAATCCCCTCCGTTATCACCAGAAGATCTCTCTACCTCGACAAGAAACCACAAAAAGCTATTTTGGGGACCAATAGAGGGCGAGCAGCATCTCGTCCTATCTTTAGTAGCCCTAGCCCCTGAGCCAGGAACTGCGGTCGTCAGCCCGTCTTATCGTGATGTAGAGGCCAGGTCACTACACTCTTTGGTGGAGAGCCTGAGATTTGTTGGCTAGTCAGACCACTCACCATACTATCCACCGGCTAGCCTGCCACCCCAGCGGTCTACCTCAGTGTCGTTGCTAGTCCCTCAGCTGCCTCTGTTTTTGAGTGGGTAATGAAGGGCCAGACGCTGAATCAGAGCCAAGGAGCTTATGGAATATTCTCACAGTGGACGAATTCCCCGATATGTTATGGCCCTTGGTAGCACCAAATTTTTTTACTCCAAAATCCCTCACCCAAGGGGAAATCGATTGTTTCCTTCAAACCCTCAGGGCGGTGCATTTTTTACTTCATCATCAACGAGTGGTTTACCTCAGGATCCAAGCACATTTTGATGAAATTTGTGAGAAATGTCATCAGGTCGATTTGGCCACACTCCCTGTGGCCCAGTGCCTCGAGTCTCCAGGCCCCCATAAGGTTCTCCAACAGCAATGTGTTCAGAGTTTCAAGGTACTCTGCAAGTTTATCAAGGAGGCTTCCCCCCATGCACAAATCCATGGTTGGGGGAAGTGTGCTTCCCTTCTCTTCAGTCCAATACAGGTACAGCTCCACTCGTTAGGTGATATTGAGGATATTCCCCCAAGAAGGGTCACGGTCAACATGGACAACATTGTGGACGAGGAGGATGAGCTGGAACTTCTTGATGGGGACTTTACCCCCAAGGGTGTGCCATCACTAATGTACCCATCGGGAAGAGTTACTAACAAGAAGAGGAATCTACTGGGTCTCCATGTGCCCACCGAGGCATTAGTACTTAGCTAGTATTTGGGTAAGGGTCAAGATCACGTCGGAGCTACCAAACACTTCGACCCATCCGCCTCTATGTAGAAGATAGAGGGGGACCTTGAGAAATACACATTGCGCCAACAACCTGCCGAGTAGAAGAAGTTGGACAATGACCTCTTGGTTGAACGCACTGCATAATGATGGCCAGACTATGACAATACTAGACCTGTATAGTAGGTGAAAGAAAAAATTCCCCTCAGTGAGCTACCTTCATGTAACCCTGATCATGTTGCTTCTACAAACAGGGTTGAAGCAGCAACTTATTGGAAGAGGGTGTGGTATGTGTCGCCAAATCCTATTGAACGGTGTGACAACCCAAGAAACCCATATCAGGCTCCCCAAGCCGCCCCAAGGGTCATGCCACCGGCCACTCCAAAAGTTGTTGTCCCTTCTTACCATGTTGAAGAACCCGCCAACGCGCTCGTGATTAGGGAACCCTGTCAAGACAGAGACCCCTACCCAGATGATCCAATGGCGACACTCATTGCCCGCCTAGAGGCATTGGAAATGCGAAAGGTGGATATCCCACCTGATGGAAGGCCACATCCATAATGGTTGGTTGATATGCTGGCACCGCTGGGTTTTGGGAATCCCACCTTTTCCCCCTTCAATGGGAAATGGGACCCACCGCCGCATCTGTCCCAATTCACCTCAAGGTTTGGGCCCATGTTAGGGACTCCAGTGCAGCAGGAGGCCGCCAAACTCTGATGCTTTTTGCAAACCATGGAGGGGCCAGTGTTTGTTTGGTACAAGAAGCTCCCCATCAGATCTATAAGTAGCTGGGAGGACATCCAGAGTCAATCCCATTACTACTCAAACTCATCCGCATGAAAAACTATCATCACAGACCTATTAATGTGCAAACAGAGGCCTGATGATCGTGTCACAGACTTTATCGCCTAGTGGAAATGAATTACACACACCCATGACATTCCAAAGACTCAAGAGAAATTACAGGAGATGTGTGTGGTAAATCTTGAGACAGAACTAGTTCCCTCTCTGATCAGCCAGAACTACACTGGAGGATTCCGAGACTTCACTGATAAGGCCCATCGCATAGAATAAACCCTATAATAGGATGGCCAGGAACGTTCTATGACCACTATAATTCCCAGAATGAGGTCTGTTAGATCCTATCCTATTATGGTGTCCCAAATAGAGGCCCCCAAATAGTTGGAATTATTATTAGTGGAGTCGCCTCCGCAACCTCGCAGAGGCTTTCCACCACAGGCACAATCTCCAACCCAGCAGCGGCCACCTAAAAATCTAAAGGCTCCCCCACGTAATGCGTCGCCACCACTTAGGTGGGACAATCAGAATTGCCTCCTCGACTGGCTCCTCGATCCCCTCGTCAGGTCCATGCTCCATGGCCCCCCTTTCCGTACAGGTGAAATTGGACCTAGTCGTTCAATGAGAATCAGGTCCCCGACTATTTCTGAGGTTCCTTGAAGCATGAGATTGTGCATTTTCCTGAGTGTAGAAGGTTAGAATAGGTGAACCTCGCTGATCTCCTGAACTACTTCCCCTATCCCCAAATCATAGGGCACACTCCCAAGCAGTTTTATGTGTTCAAATACTGGCTTCCAGAACATGTTGAAAACATAATAGTCAGGTTGGTCCCGGTCCCAGCACAAGCGTTACGCATCGTCGTATGGCCAGACTGCAGCAGCGACAGTGAGGGTGAGTGGCAGCAGGTTTCTAACCATGGGTCTAAGAAGTAAGATGAGTGGATGGCTCACATGAGGGTTTCTCATTCCCATGGTATCATCTAAGCATGCCTAAATCGGCCATAGCCTTCAGAAACTGCAACTACAACTTATTCATCGTCATCTCAGCTGAACTCTTCCGAGAAGAGAAAACACCGGTGACACAAGATAAAGCAATGAACCCCACCAATTCCATCGTCATCCCATACTCTCAGTGACTTCATGCCCCCCAGAAATGGGTATTCCTCCCAGGATTTGCACTGTAGTGGATTACTCTTTGGGTGGCAGTTAAGGGTATGCTTTAGTTAACATTATAGAGTTGGTAAAGCCCTACAAGACTCCCGACGACAGGGAGTGCTAGGCCGGTCTCCCCAATGTCCCCAGTGGACCCCAGTGTCAGTGGAGCTATGGAAATATGGGGCATTGAGGCAAATTAGTTGGCACCTCCAGCTAGGCCATCCATGCCACTAAGATCAGAAAACAGACTCAGCACAAAGATCAGAACGTGAAACCTCTTCATCTGGTGTCATTAGGCCCGTCTCCACTGTTGTTTTTGCTATTAGATTAGGTAGATCTGCTCATACCTATCCATGATCAGCCACACCCCATTGTGGAGAGGTCTCAGCCAGCTGGACCCCATTTAGTAGTCACTCTACATGCTTCACTAGTGAGCAATGGGACATTCCCACCACCAGTCAGCCGGTGGTCCAGCTGGCAGGGCCTGCCATACCTCTTGTTGTGGAGAGACCTCCAAAAATTTTAATTTCATGCTTGGAATTGAAGTATGATGTCTTCAAGAACCTCTCCTATATTCCAGTAATGTTATCCATCCTTGAGGCCCTTCTCCTATCAGCAGATATGAGTGAGGCCCTTGCTAAGGCTTTAAGAAGCCCCCTCTAGTTTGAGACGGAGGTTGAAGCTGCAGAGGCCTTCCATGTAGAGGAAATAAGGAATTATGATTTACTTTCCATTATATCATTCTATATAGAAGATTATGTTTCTCCCATACAGGGGAACATTCCCCCCTGAACATCACTGTCCAATTCAATGGCGTTGATGTTCATCGATGCATTGTCGACACAGGCACCGGGTTCAACAATATCCCAACAAGGACATTGCCAAAAACTGGGATTGTCTGAGGATCTCTTGACTCCCTCTGACAAGAAAATCCAAGGGTATGATAGGACAGATTAGTCCTCGGTCGACAAGATCCGTTTGAAGACCCAGTTCGGTGGCTTATTTGGCAGTACAGATTTTATGGTTGTCCCCCAAGACACTGTGTACAATGCATTGATGGTCATACCATGGACCCACCTACACGTGGAGGTTCCCACATTGTATCACCAGTGCCTCATTTACTCCTTCAATGTTCGAGTGGGTGTGCTCTAAGGTGACACGTCTCATTTTTCCTCTTGTGATGTCTGCTACATGGATGTCTACTATTACAAGAAAAAAGAAAAGTAGATTTATTCCATTTAGGTAGAGCATGCCGTGGTTGCAACCGACCACTGGGCAGGTCTGGACGACACCTAATTCTTCCTAATCCACCGATTGGAGGCCATGAACCCTAGTATGGGGAAATTTTTTTTTGTCTCTGGAACAGAGGGAAGCATATTCTCAGGTCCACGCGACGTCGGGAAATCACTTTGTATTCTTATATGAATAATGCCTCGGTGATCTCTCAGTAACTTACTCCCATAAGGTATTGGGATTTCTACCCCATGGAAATGATAGTACATCATACTTTCTTATTCCACTGGGCTAGAATGAACCAGATCAAGCCGACATGCTCCTATTGCTATGATATTATCAAGCGTTTCCCCTTGGTCCGAAGACCAGATGGGATCAGGTCTACAACATTCATTGTTGTGGTTTCGGCAGCACCAGAATCTTCTGATGCAGTGACCACAGCTACTCAGGCTATCACCAGCCTCTCCTCGGGGCCTGTCATCATACTTAAGTCTTCTCCCACCAAGGATACCTTTTCCGTATGTGAGGAAGAGGACATAAGGGATGTTCCTCTTGTCTTTGGAGAGGTTTTTTCCACCATGGATGATGAGTTGGTATAGGTGAACCTTGGTAGCGAGGTATACCCAAGACCCACATTAATCAGTGCTGCAATGCCACTCGAGGAGCAGCATCTATACATAGAATTCTGGAAATAACATCGTGATGTTTTTTCCAAGAGCTATGATGAGATGCTAGGACTAGATCCCCAGGTAGCCAACCACCCCCTCGGTTTCCCGACAAATCATCGCGGGTTCTAGCAGCCTCCCAGAAAGATGCACCCTATTCATTCTGCCTTGGTCGAGGCCGAGGATGATAAACTCATCAGAGCCAATTTCATTAAGGAGGTCCAGTACTACAAATGGCTAGCCAATATTGTGCCAGGAAGGAAGAAGAATGGAAAGATAATGGTCTGCATCGACTTCCGAGACCTCAACTGTCACTGTTTGAAGATTGATTTTCCCCTTCCTGTGATGGAGTTTCTGATTGGCACTACAACTAGATTCCAAGCCCTCTCATTCATGGATGGGTACTCCGGGTAGAAACAGATTCAAATTTCCCCCAAGGAATAGGAGTCAGCATCCTTCAGGGTGACACATGTTTTTTTTGTTACCAAGTTAAGCCCTTTCGCTTAAAAAATGCAGGTGCCACCTATCAATGGGGAATTCATAGCATATTCAAGCCAATCCTTAGGACATTTGTGGAATTCCATGTGGATGATCTGGTCATAAAATCTCACAAGTGTCAGGACCATCTTAAGGACCTTGGGAATGTGTTCAGATTCCTCCATTCTCACCACCTGATGATGATCCCATTGAAATGAGCCTTCGGGGTCACCTATGGGAAGTTACTCGGCTTTGTTGTCAGGTACCGGGGTATCGAGATTGAACCTGAGAAGTTCAAGTACATAAGCCTAATGTCTCCCCCAAGCAACATTCATGAACTTTGGGGCTTCTAAGGCTACTTAGCCTACATACGCCGATTCATTGTGAATCTGGCCGGAATGTGTAAGCCCTTTTCTCAGCTCATGAATAAAGGCACCACATACGAATGGGATGAAGAGTGCCAGACTAAGTTTGAGGAAATCAAGAAGTATCTGATATATCCTCCAATTTTGATTCCACCCATATTTGGAAAACCACTGGTCCTTTATGTGACCACCCTGGAGCGATATCTTGTTTCCCTTCTCAACTAGAATAATAATGAGGGGATAGAGAACTGCCTTGCGCTCATATTCATAGTACAGAAACTATGACATTACCTACAGGGCCAAGAGATACATATGGTGTCCCATGTTAGCCTTCTGATGTATGTCCTCTATTTTCCCATTTGACAGGCTGACTGGCATGGTGGACGGTGATCCACCAGCAGTTTAACCTCAAGTTCATGCTTCAGAAGGCTATCAATGGGTAAGAAATAGCATATTTCCCCACTTCTCAACCAACCCCTTTTGACCAGTCCTTGGATCTCTATTTTCTTGATGAGGTAATTCTCTTAGTATATCATGCCATCCCGTGTTGGCAGATTCATTTCGATGGTGCTTCTCGACGTCCCACCGACAGGAGGCTCAATGACAGAATGGTCAATAGGGTAGGCTTGGGTATCTTCATTATTACCCCATCACAATCCATTCTTCCGTACTCATTCATATTGTTATAAGGCTTCACTAACAATGAGGCAGAGTATCAGGATCTTATCATTGGCCTCAATCTAGCCCTTGAGAATGATGTGCCCTATTTGCATGTGAATGGGGATTCCGAACTAGTCATCAAAGAGATCAATGGTGACTACGTCGTCAGAAAACTAGAGATCATACCATTGATGGAGTGAACTCTCCAGCTAATAGCCCAGTTCCTTTCTCAGTCGGAAGTTACTCATGTCCCTCGGTCTCAGAACGGTCGAGCTGACACCTTGGCCGGCCTGGATGCATCACTTGTAGAACCCGAATAGGATGATCTGATTATCCATGTGGCGCATCGGAGAGTCATTGCTCCCATCACCCCAAGTGATGACGATGACCTATAGGTGAGCCATCTTACAGCCGGAGCCTCCATTTCAAGACCCCCAGGTCTATTAGATGCAGTGGTTGAAGTGACTCCCAACTAGAGATCCCCCATTGTAGAGTATCTCCAAAATGGTTACCACCCGGCTGATCGGGCTGAGCGTGAGTGAATCTGATGTCGTGCGCTATATTTTACCCCCCAGAGTGGTCCTATTGTTGAGAATATTATCTACAAGTGTGGGTTTGACGATGTTCTCCTTCGTTGCATCCAACGAGTCGAGATTTCTCAGGTCAAGCAAGAGGTTCACATCGGTTCCTACGGTGCCCATCACACTAGGCCAAAATTGTCTCACCAGATCCAAATACTAGTGTACTTATGGCCCTTTATGATCCATGACTGCATTAAATTTACCAAAAGGTGTCATGAGTGTCATGTTCATTCCATCTTCATGCATCGAACACTGGATCCTCTCCACACTACCAAGTACTCTTGGCCCTTTGTAGTCTGGGGACTAGATGTAGTGGGACCATATTCACCAGCGACAGCTCGCCTGTGTCGGTTCATCCTGACCTCTATCGATTTCTTTTCCATGTGGGATGAGGCAGTTCCACTCAAGGAGGTTATGGAATGTTCTATCGATGACTTCTTGAGCTCCAATATCATCTACCAATTTTAATTCCTTCATGTCATCCTCCCTAATAACGACACCAACATCAATGCAATTGAGTTAAAGAAGATGTACGCTATGTACAACATCCTTTCAACCATACCTCCCGCTATCATGGGCAAGGAAATGGGAAGATTGAGGCGTTCAACAAGACCCTCTCTAACATTTTGCAGAAAATGGTTTGTTATAATAAGAAGAGTTTGCTGGACAAGCTCCCCAATCCCCTATAGGATTATCGGACGATGACTCATAATTCCACACTTGTGACCCCATATTCCCTGGTATATTGAATAGAAGTCGTCCTGCCTATTGAGATTCAATTTTCTTCCTTATGCATAGCGGTCTACGACAAATAGGTTCCAAATAAGGTAGCTGAAATTTGTTTGGCTGAATTGGATGTACTAGATGAGAATATTCTTCGTTCCTCACATAACATGTAAAGACACCAGAACAAGATAGCTATATCCATCAACAAGAAGGTCTACCTCCACTATTTCATACATGGTGATCGGGTATTGGCAGTCAGGACACCAATGATACCTGGCAGGAAACCACTAAAGTTGGAGCCCAAATGAGAAGGACATTTTTTTGTTCACAATGTTTACCCCATTGGTTCATACTCACTGGGGACCGTGGATGGTGAGCATATAACCCGTCCCACCAATCCCATGATCCTCAAGCAATACTTCGCTTGAGTTGTGGGGTATTACATGACCATAAAATGTATGGTCCTGCACGACCTTATCTGGATGGTCCTACATGACCCTAAACTTCATTACGGTCCCACACAACCCTGAACTACATCATGGTCCTACATGACCCTAGACTGCCAGGTCTGACATGATCCTAAACTACCTTGTTTTACATAAAATTAAACTAAAAAACATCCAGCATGACATTAAACTATATGGCGTCTTACAAGATGTTAAACTACACCCTTAGAACTATGTGTGTCTTGATTCCCATCTTTACGAGATACGTAGGAATGCTCCGACGCTCGGCCCAGAATCTAGCCCCATACCCTTCTCTTCAACTATCCCCCTGGGTATAGTTCTCCACGAGGGTCCTTTCATGGTATAGTGTAGGCTCTTTATCCCCACTCATGTTAGGATTACGGCGGTCACACCATGTTCCCCCTCCCCATTCTTCTATGCTCTCACGTCCTCACCACACGATCCAAAAACTGCATGGCATTCATAAACAACGTAGGGCATGATTCCCATCCCCATGGGATATGTATGAACACCCAGAAATTTTGTTTGTTGGACTAACCCAATCTCTTTAGTCTCCCCTCGGGACAAAGCATATGGTGTGGTGTTGGCTTTTTCCCTAGTCCATGTTGAGTATATTATAGTCCTACTGTGCATCCCATCCCTTGGAGACTTCAACCTCATCCAATGTCTTTCTTGACGTTGAAATGTACAGGAACACTGATGCTTCACTCAAACACTTTGCTTGGGACTCCATCATCTTTCATGTCTGGAAGGACCCCCGAATGGAATGGATGCTCGGGCCAAGGGACCTTCTTCAATCTCGAGACAATGACCTTGAGGATTTCAAA
The DNA here is from genome assembly GCA_963277665.1 of Viscum album. NCBI lineage: Eukaryota > Viridiplantae > Streptophyta > Magnoliopsida > Santalales > Viscaceae > Viscum > Viscum album. The sequence goes on along the minus strand of OY728158.1, from coordinate 1,004,653,429 downwards.
CAACAAGTTGAAACAAGTCCCACATTGCGAATACAATCAGCGATCGATCCTCATTTGTTTTTCTCATTCTGTGTCACACTATATGGATGCTGTGATTTGAACATGGTCAACAACTATACTTTTTCATTATCACCACCCCCATATGTCCCAAATAGTGTGTGTAGTGGTTTATGCATCCCCATCTCACCTAAATTCTATGGTCTCCCTTGGGTGATCCCAGCTATCTGACCCTTATACAATGGGGAGAGCCAAGTCCTACTCCTTGTTTCCCACACTGAGAATTGCTCACGTGGGCTTAGGATCATTGAGGAGGCATCACCCACATAAGAGGTCATGTGAAAACAGTTGTTCGAAACGCCAAACCCCAGGTCCCCCGACATTCTCAGGTCTCTGGCCCATGTTCTCACTTGGGGTTGTATGGTGTGATATGTGATTATGTCCTCATTCATGTCGGGTTACTGGTCATGTCTCACACCCCCTTGTTTGGATATCCTACCCTTATCATTGTCTCCTCTAGAACTACATATGGCCTGATTCCCATCCTTATGGGATATGTAGGGCCACCCGGATGATTAGTCTTCAGGTCCAAACTCATCATGGCCCCTTGGCCTGCATTCCCCTATCGAGAGTAGTATATGGTGTTGTATGGGATTATGCCCTCATTCACATCGGGTCTTGTAATGACCACACCATTTATCTCCTTATCCTAAGATTTCTCCATCCCCTTATTCTATACTCGTAATTTTAAATCGACCTCTCTCAAGATGATCCCCTTGATCATCATCAGTGATTCACCAATCTGACCAAGGGTACTCTGGTTTAGCACCTAGAATGTCGAATTCTACCCAGACAAGCTTTCACCAATTTCTCATGCTTCATGTTCCCCTTATTTATGGATTACATCACATTTCACATCCAAAGGGAACACCAAATTTCATGGATGCTCGGCCTAAGGGACCTCCTACCATAACGGGCTAACGTCCTCAAGGGTTTCGAGAAAAAAATTGATACAAATCCTGCATAGGGAATTTGTTCAGTGGTCGACGCTCGTTTTTTATTCCCATCTCTTGTAAGAACCTAGTTTTTTCTGAGAAAGACTTTTGAATATTCTTGATAATATTCCAGAGCAGTTCCTTCAGACGGCGTGCGATTCCGAGCCCTGGAGTGGCCGGAATTAAATTTTCAGTGCGTTCACACTGGAAACACTAAATAAATAGGATAACTCCTAAACAGAGTTCCGGATTAGAGATCCGAGTGTACGGATGGTTCCGTAATGGGGTTTTTACCCTAGGAACGACATAAAACTTGTCAGCGCGGGATGTTTGGACCCCTCGCTCGCTTTCAGAAGGTTAAATGGATAAATTAATTTATTAATTTATTCGTTTAATGGTGAAACTTGAGTACCTCTTGAACGGTGGCTTGGATTGGAAAACCGAGGGCACCGTTGAGTTCGGAGCGTTCCGTTTACCCTAGGAGGGGTATAAGTTTTGCGGGCACGGGCCGTTTAAGAAAATGGCCCCTGGGGGCATTTTCGTAATTTGGCAGCCTCGGGCGCTAAGTTTAATAACTTTTGAAAGGGGCCTCGGATTAAAATTCCGAGACCACCGTTGTTCTCAAAGCGTCGTGTTTACCCCAGGGACGCCCTTCTTTTTGTCTGCTTCTGGAGCGGAGTTGGGGGTGTGTCGGGCGGGGTGTTTAAGTGTTTTTATTTAAACACGCACCCCCCTTATTCCTCTTCTTCTTCTTCCTCACAACCCCTCCCCTCCCTTCATCCTTTCCGGCGAGCTCCGGTGAGCTCCGGCGAGGTGATGGCGCGCGGCGGATCGCGCAGGAAGCGCCGAGCGATGCCCAACGAGGTAGGCGGATTTGAGTTTTCCTCCCCTTCCCCGTTTTAATCCCCATTTATGCTCAATTGCACCATTGGATCCTCGAACAAATCCCGTGGTTGCGTAGATCCCGTCCCAAGCTTTCCGTAAAGCTATCCGGATCAAAATTTTGACCACCGGATCGTTCCCGGTGGTCCTTGAAAATTTTCCGGCCACGGCCGGTTTCCGGCGAGGGCCGAAGGCGGCAGACGGCGGCGGCGCGGGGCGGAGCGCGGCGCAGCAGGGCGGTCGGCCGGGGCTTCGAAGGCGAGGCGGCGGCGCTTCCGGGAGTCGGCGGTGGCCTTCGGAGGTGGCTGTCGGAAGCCGGCCGCGGTGCCGGCCGCGGGCGCCGGTAGGCGGAGGAGAGGGGGGCCGCGAAGCGCGCGACCCCCATGCACGACCGCGACCCACGAATCGCGGGTCGCTGTAGGGAGTCAACCGGCCGCGAGGCGGCCGGTCGGCTGAAGCGAGCCACGGCCAGCTGGCCACGGCGGGGTGAACCGGACCCGCGGCTGAGCCACGGGACGACTTTGCGGACCAGGCCGGCCGGCGCGGGCCAGCCCAAGCAGGGCGGACCGGCCGGTCCGGGCCGGTCCGGCCCACGGGGCTTTGCCCCTCAGTCTTCGGACGCCCGTATTTCAGGCTACGGGTGTCCGTTTTGCGCGCTGTCTGCGGCAGCGCAGAACTTGCTTTAAGGCGGAGTTCTTGAGATAGTTTCAGGAATTTTTAATTCCCGAAACGAGGGGCCGCGGAGGCGCGACGCGTCTTAAAGTGTAATGTCGTTTTTTCAGGAATCTTGTTTTGAGCGGCGCTGACGCATCCGACGTCCGTTTTGAGCGCCGTCAGCGGCGTTGGGACCCTGACACCGAGGGGGAGCTTTCCAGGGCGGTTCCAGGCGTTGAGGCCGATGTTGAGGCGTGGGCCCCACGGCCCGTCTTTTGGGCTGCGTGCAGCTTTTAGCGACTTTTTCCTCGGATGTCCGTTCGGGGCGTGCGAGTAGTCGATGTAGGGTGTTTTTCCGAGGGGATTGCAATGGTGCAATCCACCCGCTCAAATTCGGAATGATGGTGCGGGGTCCATGAGGGCTGTTTGGGCGTCGACGTTGATTTTCCATCTTTATCACCGGGCGACCGTTTTTGACAAGTGGGTAGTCCATCATGCGTGCTTTTTTGAGAGGATCGCAATGGTGCGATCCGTTATTTGAGTTTCGGGACCGGGATGCGGGTCCCACGTGGCACCGCTCTTGTGCGGTGCGCTGGGATGCATCATTTTCTCTGGATATCCGTTTCACTCATGTGAGTAGTGCTTTTGACGTGTTTTCCCTAGGGGATCGCAATGGTGCGATGCGCCTGACTGTTTTTGGGACTGAGGCTTGGGATCACGGGATGCCGTTCGGGCGTGAGGCGGTGTTGGTGACTTTTCCATCGAATATCCGTTGGAGGCAAATAAGTAGTCTATCTCGCGTGTTTTTTCATGAGGATTACAATGATGCGATCCGTTTGGTTGTGCGGAGCCTCTTGCGCGATATTGTTAAATGTGGAAATGTGGAGATGCCCCGGTGGCGGTCCTTCTACCGTGTTTGTAGCGGACCTTTGGCGAGTGATCGCGTGCACTCCCATGTGAGTGATGTAAATGCTTGAAGTGATGTGGTTGGTCGTGCCGTGGGCCTTTGAGGTGGAGTTGTTACATCACGCCTTTGCGTTGACGCTGGGTGCCGCATGCACGATAGCCTTTGGGCTGGAATGAGGTATACTCCGGGAGTATACGGGAGCGCTTGGAGGTACGTGTGGTTTTTTGTACCTGAGGATGGTTGTGCGCTCAGTTGGGGTTGCGATGGGGCCACACGTTGTGTGGGCCCCACATGCGTGCTAGGTTCTGCTTTGCGTACTTTGACCTCTCGCGATATAGAGGATCCCTCTGTGGATTTGTTTGACCGGCTGGGTTGAGTGGTCCCCCCTGGTTTCGTTATCGATGGATTGGCCGGTAGCGGTGCTAGGGACACCCAGTGCTGGAGCAGACACTGCACCTCTTTGGGCGAGTTGTTCTGGAGTTTGGAGTTTGTGCGATACCCACTACGTGTTCAGTTGGCCAGTGTTGTGCCCTCTAGTGGAGATGTCTAGAGCAGTTTTGAGTTCTACCCTCCAGCGGGGCTGGGCAGTGGGTTACTCATCGACTTCTTCGGGTTTACCCTCCAGCAGGGCTGGGTAGTTGGTTGCTCACTGACTTCTAGGGTTTACCCTCCAGCAGAGACTAGGCAGTGGGTCACCCGACGCTATTAGGGTCTACCCTCCAGCAGAGACTAGGCAGTGGGTCACCCGACGACCTCTTAGGGTCTACCCTCCATCAGGGCTAGTCATTGGGTCACCCATCGTCTAGCTCCAGGTCTACCCTCCAGCAAGGCTAGGCAGTGGGTCGCCTGTCGACTTATTCCTGGTTTACCCTCCAGCGGGGCTGGGCAGTGGGTCGCTGAATGATGTGTTATGGTTTACCCTCCAGCGGGGCTGGGCAGTGGGTCTCCGGATGATGTGTTATGGTTTACCCTCCACCGGGGTTGGGCAGTGGGTCGCCTGACGACGTATTAGGGTTTACCCTCCAGCAGGGATGGGCAGTGGGTCACCCGGTATCATATTATGGTTTACCCTCTAGCAGGGCTGGGCAGTGGGTCACCCGATATCATATTATGAATTACTGTCGAGCAGGGCTGGGCAGTGGGACACCGGTTGGCATTCTAGACTCAGTCCTCTCGACTAGGCTAGTCCGTGGCTTTCCTCCATGGTTACCGGAGCAGGACCCTTGTTTATTCGGGTTAGTGTTGTGACGACTGGACTTTGAGGAGACCTCTCGACTACAAGGCAGTGATGAGGTGTGGTTTGAATTTCCTAGAACTCTCAAGTATGAGGGGATCTTTCCCCACCGAGACGTGTTCTTGTGACGTGATCTAAAACCGTGCGGGCAAGTCAGTGCCGCCCAAAGCGAATAGTGTCGAGGTGCGGTGATTGAGCCCCTTGGCTTGCGGTTCGGGGTAGACGTGCGGGATGCTGGGCATCGATGGAGGTTACTTCTGGGACTATTGGCGACTCTTTCTTGGGCTGAGCTATGGGACAGAGATCCCCTTATGACGTTGTTCGGGTTTCTGGTTGAGCATACAGATATGTATATACCTTGTTCAAGTACCTACTCCTTGGGTTTTTGTTACTCTCCTTCCAGGAGAGACGAAGACGTGCGGGGTATGCCACGTGCTTTCCGTGTCTAGATTCTCGTGGTTGGATGAGTCTACTCTCCTGTTATCGGTAGCAAACACTCGACGGGAAGTTCATCTTCTCACCATTTCCAGCTCCTTGTGCCTGGATGAGTCTACTCCCTTTCACTTGTTGGGTTGAGCTGGACTCTTTACTGTACTCTCTGTTGTACCCCCCTTTACTTTTCTGTTCGCTCTACCGCTCACCCTTTGGTACCTCTTTTGTTGCTCCCTCGAGCCTTCGGGGTATCCTACTGAGTATTTTTATACTCACCCCTGCTTGGGCTTTGCCCGCACTTAGTGTGTGCTTGAAGACGACGGACAGGTGGAGCGTGAATTCAGTGGAGCGTAAGAGCATGGGAGCTTGGACAGCGTGCGGTGGTTGTGGCTGGGTTCCAGGTTGGATACCGCCAGCTTTTTCTTTTTGTTTACCTGTTGCCGGGTTTTGGCACCATTTCTGGTTGGGCGCTTGTTTTTTCCCTTTTTCCCTTTTCAGTTGACTTTCAGCTTGTACCTTGTACTATTAGAGGTCGATGCACTCTTGTGGTTATTTATAGAAGTTTCCCTTTTCTTTACTTGTCTTTTCTTTTACTCTGCATTTTGCATTAAGTGTGCTGCATGTGGGTGTGTTCAGGTGCTTAGGCAAAGGCTTCCCCGAGTTGTTGTGCCTTCGGCGCTGGTCGCCAGCCCCTGGCCTATGGAGGCGGGCCTGGGGTAGTTGCGGCTCGAGCCCGGGTAGGGTCGGGTCGTGACAAAGTGGTATCAAAGGTGGTTCGTTCCTTGGGACGTTGTGCGGACGTCCCTAAAAGAGGAATTGGTTGGGAGATAGGGCAATAGTGTTAATGTGTCTCAAGAGCGGCTCTCTGGCCAGGGAGTCCAGTGATGGTGCGGCGGCCGACGTATCCATTCACCAGGACCTTGATAACCCGCTTGTCGACTCGGCATGCTGAGACACTTGTTGCAGGGAAAATTTGTTTGTGCATCACATAGGACTGAGTCTTGACTGTCCTTCTTGAGTCAGCTCCCCACCGTTGCTATTGGTATATACATATATGCTCTTCTGACCGTGGCACTCCTTGATAATATTCAGGATGTCGTTGCGAAGAAAGCCAGCCCAGATACAAGCTTTGGTTCGTGACGACGACCCTATGAGCTACGAGGCCACAGTCCAGGACCCATCATGCAAGCCCCTTTCTCCGGGTGGGCCAGTAGCAGCACCCCCACCTGTTGAGCAGCAGGCAGTTTCAGTAGAGCAGGCTGAGCTTGAGCGCAGGTTGAGCGCACTCCGTGAGTTCCAGCGGCGGAGACCGTTGAGGTTCAGTGGTGAGCCAGACCCTCAGGCAGCAGAGGTTTGGCTAGAGGCAGTGGTTCGCCTTTTCAAGCTTGTGCAGACGCCGAAAGATCAGAGAGTGACTTTGGCAGCCACCCTTTTTCATGGAGTAGCTTGTCGTTGGTGGGGTCTGGTGACTTAGTTTCTTGACGAGTCGTCGCTTTCATTGGGGTGACTTTCAGTTTTTGCTCCATGAGGAGTTTTCCCCTCCTGCATGCGCTCCGTTCGGATTCAGGAGCTCCTGCAGGTTCACCAGGGAGGGATGACGGTGGCCGAGTACGCGGCTAGTTTTGCAGACCCTGCACACTTTTACCCGGACATGGTCCGTGATGACAATCTCCAAGCGCGGAAGTTCAAGCAGGGTCTCCGCCGAGAGTTTTGTTGTCATAGTACCCTTGAGCGTTTCCATGTATGCCGGGGTGCTAGAGCAGGCGCTGGTGACAGAGGGCTTCCTGTCATGTTTTGCGGTTGGTAGTGGCAGTGGGCGCAATGGAGCCGAGACGTCTGTTGTAGCTAGCAGGCGCTGGAGAGCAGGATCTCGATGCAGGTGGCCTTCCCACTGCCGGTTTCGGAGACATGGTCTTATACCACTATAGCGAAAAGGCATAGGGCCTCAGCCAAGGATGCCCTGCTGTGAGTGGATCCCGGGCCGTGGTCGTACATCGCAGTGGCGCCGGAGGGCACCAGGGAATCCCAGAGAGCACCAGTGCTATACTTGTGACGGGTGAGGTCACTTGGCATGAGGCTGCCCGGCCCGAGTTACTGAGGGCTTCGGGCAGGCAGCAGGCGCACCACCATGGCAGAGGCAGTGCCGTGATCGGAGTAGTGGCCAGAGAGGTGGTGCTAGTAGAGGAGCGGGAGCTGGTAGTGGGGGACGACGTCACGAGATCTCCCCATCACTGCTAGGCGGTCCACGTTAGGCTCTGGGAGCTGACGGTTGGGACCATGGACAGCCGCGAGCTTTGGATGTCTACGATCCTACAGAGCATTGGATGGTGAGAGGTACCCCATGAGACTCTTCTACTTCTTACAGTAGAATTGTTAGGCTCTGTGTGTGAAAGAGCTTTCTCTCTGCTCCTTGTTTGAGGTGTTACCAGGGTGACGCAGGGCATCGGGTGCCACCTTGTGTTGGTAAGGAAAAAGGTGGGGGACCTTTTCCTTTAGTCGATGGTGTTGGCTCCTTCGCTTGTGAGCGTGTAAGAGAGTCTTGGTTGAGAGACATCGACTGTGGAATCTTGCGTGACCAGATGTCCTTGGGTGTTTCACCATATGGATATTCTGATGGAGGGAATCACCAGGCCTTGTTTCAGGTGTGGGTGGTGATTCCAGTCGCGGCATACGACGTAGAGGTTTGACTGGGGAGGTGAGCTACCCCCAAGGGCCTTCGGGCCATTTGAGACCGTGCAAAGGGATGGTGAGGTTACCTATCGCCTTTCCCTAACCCCAAAGTCTAGAGTGGGTTCACGACATCGGCAAGGGCCGACCTCGCATGAACAGATCAATCCTTTGGTCTGTGTGCGGTGGCACAGAGCTATGCGTGGGTTCTTCTGGGTATGGGGAAGCCAGGTGTGGGCTTAGTACCCTGTGTTGCTCCCTAGTTTTTCTTTTCGAGGAAGAAAATCTTGAAGGAGGGAATGATGTAAGAACCCGGTTTTTTCTGAGAAAGACTTTGGAATATACTTGATAACATTCCAGAGCAGTGCCTTCAGACGGCGTGCGATTCCGAGCCCCAGAGTGGCCGGAATTAAATTTTCAGTGCGTTTACACTAGAAACGCTAAATAAATGGGATAACTCCTAAATGGAGTTCCGGATCAGAGATCCGAGTGTACATAAGGGTCCGTAATGGGGTGTTTACCCTAGGAACGGCATAAAACTTGTCGGTGCGGGATGTTTGGACCCCTCGCTCGCTTTCGGAAGGTTAAAAAGATAAATTAATTAATTTATTTATTCGTTTAATGGTGAAACTCGAGTACCTCTTGAACGGTGGCTCGGATTGGAAAACTGAGGGCACCGTTGAGTTCGGAGCATGCCGTTTACCCTAGGAGGGGTATAAGTTTTGCGGGCATGGGCCGTTTGAGAAAAATGGCCCCCGGGGGCATTTTCGTAATTTGGCGGCCTCGGGCGCTAAGTTTAATAACTTTTGAACGGGGCCTCGGATTAAAATTCCGAGACCGTCGTTGTGCTCGAAGCGTCCTGTTTACCCCAGGGATGCCCTCTTTTTTGTCTGCTTCTGGAGCGGAGTCGGGGGGCGTGTCGGGCGGGGTGTTTAAGTGTTTTTATTTAAACACGCACCCCCACCCCCCTTCTTCCTCTTCTTCTTCTTCCTCACAACCCCTCCCCTCCCTTTATCCTTTCCAGCGAGCTCCGGTGAGCTCTGGAGAGGTGACTCCGGCGAGGTGGCTTCGGCGAGGTGATGGCGCACGGCGGATCGCGCGGGAAGCGTCGGGCAAAGCCCAACGAGGTAAGCGGATTTGAGTTTTCCTCCCCTTCCCCGTTTTAATCCCCATTTATGCTCAATCTCACCATTGGATCCTCGAAAAAATCCCGTGGTTGCGTAGATCCCGTCCCGAGCTTTCCGGAGAGCTATCCGGATCGAAATTTCGACCACCGGATCGTTCCCGGTGGTCCTTGAAAATTTTCCGGCCACGGCCGGTTTCCGGCGAGGGCTGAAGGCGGCAGACGGCGGCGGCGCGGGGCGGAGCGCGGCGCAGCAGGGCGGTCGGTCGGGGCTTCGAAGGTGAGGCGGCAGCACTTCCGGGAGGCGGCGGTGGCCTTTGGCGGTGGCTGTCGGAAGCCGGCCGCGGTGTCGGCCGCGGGCGCCGGCAGGCGGAGGAGAGGGGGGCCGCGAAGCGCACGACCCCCGTGCAAGACTGCGACCCGCGAATCGCGGGTCGCTGTGGGGAGTCAACCGGCCGCGAGGCGACCGGTCGGCTGAAGCGAGCCGTGGCCAGCTGGCCGCGGCGGGGTGAATCGGACCCGCGGCTGAGCCGCGGGCCGGCTGTGCGGACCGGGCCGGCCCAAGCAGGGCGGACCGGCCGGTCCGGGCTGGTCCGGCCCAAGGGGCTTTGCCCCTCAGTCTTCAGACGCCCGTATTTCGGGCTATGGGCGTCCGTTTTGCGCACCATCTGCGGCAGCGCGGAGCTTGCGTCAAGGCGGAGTTCTTGAGATGGTTTCGGGAATTTTTAATTCCCGAAACGAGGGGCCGCATAGGCGCGATGCGTCTTAAAGTGGAATATTGTTTTTCCGGGAATCTTGTTTTGAGCGGCGCGGACGCATCCGACGTCCGTTTTGAGCGCCGTCAGCAGCGTTGGGACCCTGGCACCGAGGCGAAGCTTTCCAAGGCGGTTCCAGGCGTTGAGACCGAAGTTGAGGCACGAGCCCCATGTCCCGTCTTTTGGGCTGCGTGTAGATTTTAGCGACTTTTTCCTCGGACGTCTGTTCGGGGCGTGCGAGCAGTCGATGTTGGGTGTTTTTCCGAGGGGATTTCAATGGTGCAATCCGCCCTCTCAAATTCGGCACGATGGTGTGGGGCCCACGAGGGCTGTTTGGGCGTCGACAGTGATTTTCCATCTTTATCACCAGGCGACCGTTTTGGACAAGTGAGTAGTCCATCTTGTGTGCTTTTTCAAGAGGATCACAATGGTGCGATCCGTTATTTGAGTTTCGGGACAGGGATGCGGGTCCCACGTGGCACCGCTTGTGTGCGGTGCGCCGAGATGCATCATTTTCTCCGGATATCCGTTGCACTCATGTGAGTAGTTCTTTTGACGTGTTTTCCCGAGGGGATCACAATGGTGGATGCGCCCGACTGTTTTCGGGGCCGAGGCTTGGGATCATGGGACACCGTTCGGGCGTGAGGTGGTGTTGGTGACCTTTCCGTCAGATATCCGTTGGAGGCGAATAAGTAGTATATCTCGCGTGTTATTCTATGAGGATTACAACGGTGCGATCTGTTTGGTTGTGCGGAGCCTCTTGCGTGATATTGTTAAATGTGGAAATGTGGAGGTGCCCCGATGGCGGTCCTTCTACCGTGTTTGTAGCGGACCTTAGGCGAGTGATCGCGTGCACTCCCGTGTGAGTGATGTAAATGCTTGAAGGGATGTGGTTGTCCGTGCTTGGGCCTTTGAGGTGGAGTTGTTACGTCACGCCTTCGCGTTGACGCTGGGTGCCGCGTGCACGATAGCCTTTGGGCTGGAATGAGGTATACTCCGGGAGTATACGGGAGGGCTTGGAGGTACGTGTGGTTGTTTGTACCTGAGGATAGTTGTGCACTTAGTTGGGGTTGCGATGGGGCCACACGTTGTGTGGGCCCCACGTGCATGTCGGGTTCTACTTTGCATACTTTGACCTCTCGCGATGTAGAGGATCCCTCTATGGCTTTGTTTGACGGGCTAGGTTGAGTGGTCTCCCCCTGGTTTCGTTCTCGATGGATTGGCCGGTAGCGGTGCTAGTGACACCCAGTGCTGGAGCAGACGCTGCACCTCTTTTGGGAGAGTTCTTCTAGAGTTGGGAGTTTGCGCGATACCCACTACGTGTTCAGTTGGCCAGTGTTGTGCCCTCTAGTGGAGATTTCTAGAGAAGTTCTGAGTTCTACCCTCCAGTGGGGCTGGGAAGTGGGTTACTCATCGACTTCTTCGGGTTTACCCTCCTGCAGGGCTGGGCAGTGGGTTTCTCACTTACTTCTAGGTTTTACCCTCCAGCAGAGACTGGGCAGTGCGTCACCCGACGCTATTAGGGTCTACCCTCCAGCAGAGACTGGGCAGTGGGTCACCCGACGACCTCTTAGGGTCTACCCTCCAGCAGGGCTGGGCAGTGTTTCACCCGTCGTCTAGCTCCAGGTCTACCCTCCAGCAAGGCTGGGCAGTGGGTCTCCTGTCGACTTATTCCTGGTTTACCCTCCAGCGGGGCTGGGCATTGGGTCGTCGGATGATGTGTTATGGTTTACCCTCCTGCAGGGCTGGGCAGTGGGTCGCCGGATGATGTGTTATGGTTTACCCTCCAACGGGGCTGGGCAGTGGGTCGCCTGACGACGTATTAGGGTTTACTCTCGAGCAGGGCTGGGTAGTGAGTCACCCAGTATCATATTATGGTTTACCCTCCAGTAGGGCTGGGCAGTGGGTCACCTGATATCATATTATGGTTTACCCTCCAGCAGGGCTGGGTAGTGGGTCACCCGATATCATATTATGAATTACCCTCCAGCAGGGCTGGGCAGTGGGACACTGGTTGGCATTCCAGACTCAGTCCTCTCGACTAGGCTATTCTGTGTCTTTCCTCCGTGGTTACCAGAGCGGGACCCTTGTTTATTCGGGTTAGTGTTGTGGCGACTGGACTTTGAGGAGACCTCTTGACTACAAGGCAGTGATGAGGTGTGGTTTGACTTTCCTAAAAATCTCAAGTACGAGGGGCGCTTTCCCCACCGAGATGCGTTCTTGTGATGTGATCTAAAACCATGCGGGCGAGTCAGTGCCTCCCAAAGCGGATAGTGTCGAGGTGTGGTGATTGAGCTCGTTGGCTTGCAGTTCGGGGTAGACATGCGGGATGCTGGGCATCGGTGGAGGTTACTGCTGGGACTGTTGGCGACTCTTTCTTGGGCTGAGCTACGGGACGGAGATCCCCTTACGACGTTGTTCGGGTTTCTGGTTGAGCATACTGATATGTATATACCTTGTTCGAGTACCTACTCCTTGGGTTTTGGTTACTCTCCTTCCAGGAGAGGCGAAGACGCGCGGGGTATGCCACGTGCTTTCCGTGTCTAGCTTCTCGTGGTTGGATGAGTCTACTCTACTGCTATAGGTAGCGAAGACTCGACGGGAAGTTCATCTTCTCACCGTTTCCAGCTCCTTGTGCCTGGACGAGTCTACTCCCTTTCACTTGTTGGGTTGAGCTGGACTCTTTACTGTAGTCTCTGTTGTACCCCCCTTTACTTTCCTGTTCGCTCTACCGCTCACCCTTCGGTACCTCTTTTGTTGCTCCCTTGAGCCTTTGGGGTATCCTACTGAGTATTTTTATACTCACCCCTGCTTGGGCTTTGCCCGCACTTGGTGTGCCCTTGCAGACGACGGACAGGTGGAGCGTGACTTCAGTGGAGCGTAGGAGCTCGGGAGCTTGGACCGCGTGCGGTGGTCGTGGATGGGTTCCAGGTGGGAGACCGCCAGTTGTTTCTTTTTGTTTACATGTTTCCAGGTTGTGGCACCTTTTCTGGTTGGGCGCGTATTTTTCCCCTTTTTCCCTTTTCAGTTTACTTTCAGCTTGTACCTTGTACTGTTAGAGGTCAATGCACTCTTGTGGTTATTTATAGCAGTTTCCCTTTACTTTACTTGTCTTTTCTTTTACTTTGCATTTTGCATTGAGTGTGTTGTGTGTGGGTGTGTTCAGGTGCTTTGGCAAAGGCCTCCCCGAGTTGTTGTGCCTTCGGCGCTGGTCGCCAGCCCCTGGCCTATGGAGGCGGGCCTGGGGTAGTTGCGGCTCGAGCCCGGGTAGGGTCGGGTTGTGACATCTCACATCACATGATTTGGATGCTGGGTTTCGAACATGGTAAATAGTTATCTTCCATCATCACACCAAACCAATTAAGACCAAAATTTCAGTTACATGACTCATATCCTTCTCTACCTCATCATATCTAATTAGAACGTCAAAACTCTTAGAAATATTCCACAGTGCGCATTCGCATGTTAGGAGGATAAATTCGCGATCCAGCCATGAAAAACATTAAGGGACCACCGATCCTCCTCAGTGAGCCCCCACTCGAAATGCACCCTAGAATAGTGTAAAAATGGGTTAACATGAGAACCCAGAGATTGAACCTCTGATTTGCATCCAGGATGCTATCCATTAATAATTTTTTTGGAAAAACTCCCATCCTTGTGTCCCTCACTGGTAGGAGCCACCCGGTAAAGAAGGTTGGTAGAAATCCGGTGTACCAGAAGATTGGTTCCCGACTCTCATTTAAATTAAAGCCCCATGATTGATATTCCCCCACCCCCAGGATCCTCCAATACGATCCACTTTTGCTCATATGTTCCACATTCGGACACTGTCTTCCTCACCCCAACATCTTGACTTTCAGAACACTTTGCATGAATAAGCTGAACCATTTCTTATAAGCAATGTCTTTCAAAAAGTCATCGACCTCCCATCCTTTCCTTAGACAGCTCCAACAGATGCCATGTTCACATAGAATTTCGTGATCTATACCCCCAGGTTTTCGTCGTTGGGAGGAATTCATTGTACTGGTGCCCATCCAAAGGGATACCCCTGATGAAATGAACATCCAAGAGATTAATACCAACTTCTCAATGGTGAAGATAGAAGGTATTGGTATCAGGGGACCATCGGGTAAATAGCTCTGGCCTAAGCTCATACTGATTGTAGAAATGAAACTATGAAATCCACACTGCGTCGAACAAACCGATGTGTCACGATTCGGCCCCAAAATGGTCACACGTCTAGCGTACCTAATATGCTCAGGCCTATTCACCTGTGAAATTGACTCCAAAGCGCAGGCTGTAATCCTGCAGCCAGTCCTTGGTTTCGGCGGTAACACTCTGACGGAAGGCACACGCGTAATGGGCTAGAGATTCCTATGCAACTGAGTCTCCTCCTGAAATGGTTTTGGTCCTAGGGTTCAGGATGTAATCATCCATATGCCAGTTTTCTCTACCAGGATGGTCGTTGTTACTGATATTATATCAAGGGAGGTCATCCTCACAGGTATGTTGACTTCAAATCCTGGAAAAGGTACCTCATCCAAGATACCAAAGTCCCACACTGGAAGGTTCTTAGATAGTGCATACTCCTTCTCAGATTAGGTCAACATGTTTAAGAGAGTATGGTTTCTGGATACGATCCTTCGGGTTCCATAAAATTCAAGTTTGGAAACCATCTCAGCCCTTCGAGCAATGAACATAGATTCTCCCTCAGAATTATCCCAATTGGTGACCATCTTCTTACGACAAGGTCTCAAGGAGTATGTGAGAAATGTCAGAAGTCTGTGTGAAATTTTAGAAGTTGCTACAAAATTTCAGGTGTCGGTGCGAAATTCTGGAATTGGCGTGAAGAAAACTCTGTCTGTGCAAAAAATGTGTGATAAAATTGGGGAATTTTGTGCAACCAAAATGATTTTTCATGCAAGACAGGGGATGTTTATTGTGTGTGAGAGCTTAGGACTTGTCTCTCAAGAATCTTTCATACGACTGAGGGACCCACAACGTTTTTTATTGGCCTGAAGGGTTTTCACACAGGCACAAAAGGCAGATTTCGTGCCACATCTCAGTTTTTCACGCAACGACAGTTTTGGGCGCACACAGATCCCAGAGTTCTGTATCTCAGTGTTTCCCTCAGAATCCGACCATTGTGTCCCCTCTCCGATCCGATTCCGAGGGGGTGCATTTGTAGACACCAAAAAACACTCGAGGGGTGAAGAAGTGTTTGGCATGAAAAAGTGAAGGCATATTTGGACCCGGTGATCCATTACTGGGGGCCCTGAGGGGCCAAATGAAAAAAAAATCAATGGTGTGTGAAAAAACATCTCCTTCATGGAAAACCGTGGGATCCACGATAGTTTTTCGCACGGGTGTGGAAATTTGCGTGCAGCTGCCCAGTGCGGTTGAACATCCGTGCTACTGACGTCGGCATCCAATATTTCGCGCAAGACTATTTTCCACAAAGATCTGGAAAACCCAAGCACCTACAAATAGAAGGTCACCCCTTCAACATCCGATGGTTGAAGAATCTGAACCGTCTCTCGTGTTTGAAATTCACCTCCCGTGCACGCAAAAGATGGCTCTCAGGTACTGGATTTTTTCATGAGGTCACCCAGGGGTCTGCATTTACACGGTACCACTTTAACTTAACCCACATCCAAATCCCTTCGTCTACCATCCCCTACACGCAATCTCTTCCATTTGCGTGCAACCCTTCCAAATTCGTGCAAACCTGGCCAATTGTGAACCTCTCGGAGTCCTTAAGTGCAATCCCTTCTGATTACGTGCAACCCCATTCCTCGTGCGTAATCCTTTTCAATTGCGCACAACCACTCCTCCTTGCGCACAATCCCATCCAGTTGCGTGAAAAACCTCAACTGCACTTTATGCGCCAATCTTCCTCGATTTCATGCCAACTCGGTGTTTTCCACACAATCGTGCCTATTGCGCTCAAATTGCACAAAAATCTCCACAATTGTGCGCAATACTCCGGGACCCCTCACCCTAGCCATTTCCCGGATACTGCTCCATTTGCACGCACCTCATCCTCCTTGGGCGTGATCTTTCACATGTGTCTAATGTCCTTCTTAAGGACATCATTTTTGGGTGCCTCTCACGCCCTAAACATCTATGTCATAAACCTTTTTCCCGTTCAACCTTCTAGGAACGTAAGAGGTAACTTCAATGTTACATGGGTGATGTTTCATGTTGCATTGCTTTTCCTCATGCTTCTTCGCATAGGCAGGATAATGGCTATTTATTCTTCTCATAGCCATGATAATGTGGACCCCAAATGAGATCACCTCTCGACACCCCCTAGTCACGGCATTGCCTGTCCCTTATCTTCACCAAGGTATAGAGTGTACCGATTATGTATGTCCTAGTGGTGTGAAACGAGCCCACCTTATCCGAGTTATAGGAAGTTAAACTTCAATGGACCATCTCCCTCGACACATGACATTAAATTATGACCTCTACCCATGCATCCTATGTGGGATCCCCCACCTTGGACATTCTTCACTTCCGCTCATCTCAAAGGGAGTGAAATCTTCCTCAAATGGAATGAGATGCTATTTGTTGTGGTGGTACCTGTCCGTGGGGAAGGGAAAACATCTTGGTGTAAGCCCCTAGCCTTTCTTAGAGGAGGTAGTACCCATACTCCTCTTTTATTTTCCAGTTCCAAAGGCCGACAAAGGGCGTGGTGGGGAACAATTCTCCTCCTTTTTTCGGTGCCAAAACCTACTCCCGCTGGGCTTTGTCACCAATTCTCATCCATCCGGGAGTGAGTTCCAATATCCATCTTATTGGGCTGCGACCCACACATAAGCCCCCGTTACCTCTTTGGGCCACTAACCACGTGTAAGCCCCATTTCACTTCCCATGTATGCACCTTTCGCGACGTGATCGTTAGGTCCTTGCTGCCTCTTGTTTCTCACACAGAATGACTCACGTGGTCTTAGAGTAACGATCGACCATGACACCCTATCTGGGCCACCTAGAATGTAAGCCCCACACATACCTGAACTACGTGGAATTTGACCCTTGCTAAGGCAAGGTACATAGGAATCCTCCACGAGGTTCAATCCCAACACCCATTGGTTCTGACTATCTTCACATAGGTTCCATGCCCCCACCCAGACTACATGGACTTTGATCCTTACTAAGTCATGGTACGTAGGTTGCCTCCACGAGGTTCAAGCCCCACACCCATTGCCTCCGACCATTCGGTTCCATACACCCAACCAAACTATGTGGACATTGATCTTTACTAAGGCAAGGTACGTAGGAAGCCTCCATGAGGTTCAATCCCAATACACATAGGTTCCGACCATATGGTTCCATGCCCCCGCCCGATTTACATGGACATTGATCTTTGCTAAGGAAAGGTATGTATGAAGACTACCCGAGGATCAAGCCTAACAGCCGGCCATTCAGACCCCCCTTCAGGTCAGTTCAGCCACACTATCCATATGGAACCCATCTCCTCATTCACGTTCGTTCACATTCATCTCGCATAAAGTTAAACTGTAAACCTCACTCATCGGTAAGCCGCTGCATCCACTATTCAGCGGTAGGTCGTTGTAATCCCCTTCGCTGGTACCCACATCTTCGGTCTGTCCTAGTGGTGTCATACCAACCTAGGATTCTAACCACATGTAGACCCATACACATCATCGAGTTGTTTTCCATTTTGTAAACCCCAATTCAAGCTCATCACCTAACTTTTACCTCGAGCCTATGTGTCTCGGGAAGGTCATGCCCAACTAGGAGATTCCCCTTCATCCGGGTCCCATCCACACATCCATTCTCATGGACCGCCTCCTAAGGCTTCCCATCGCCCTCCTGAAATACACAGACTTTGATTCCCTTCCATGGGGATACGTAGGATGTCTCCCAGACACTCAATCCCAGCATTACCGTCGTCCTCACGTCGGTTCCTACCCAATCACCACCTATTTCACTCAGCACCACATCATCCATCTTGATTCTTAACTGGGCCACCACATCCCGGGGAGGTCATGTCAATACACCTACATCAGTGTGTTCTCCAGGGGTTAAACTCATCTGATCCACTCTAGTTAGTGTTCCGATCAGTCTGATTCGTCACCGATGGGCGTTAAACCTGTGTCACACACCGTGTAAAAAATGGGAAGCTGAGGAAAAGCATAGAGTCATGCCTATGGCATATAATTCCTCGCAATTGATGTAGGATTCCTCGGGCTTCCACGACCTCAGGAAGCCCTATAATAAGGGGAAGAAAACCCGACACACCAGTGTTCTAGCATCTAGACACGCCAATGATGTCCAACGCTACTACTCCCCTGACTGAAGGTAGCTACCCGGACTTGACCGCTTGATATGTCCTGACAGAAGCAGCGTAATTAACTGACGTCCATGAAGATATGGCACTGGGAAAAGTTTCATGAACAACGTATTAAATATATAAGGGAGACCTAGACTATGTAATGAGCTCCGAGGATGAATCCACAGAAGGAAGATCTGAAATCCCATCATCCCATTTCGATCATGGAGAAAACATCCCTGAATAAGCAAAGGATGTTCGCCCACCTTTGGAAAGTTAGAATACGGGGGGAAAAACCGCGCCTTTCGTCCTCACACTAGACAGACCCGTGTGCCTCTGCGGTTGTGTTGGAAACAATGATGTTAAATAAGTGTTATGGTAAACTATAAATTGAATTTAGAAATATTAATTTCTTATATAAATAATGGTAATTTATTTATTTTTTTTGGAAATAAAATTTTCAATTTAATTATGATACAATGATGAAGTAGTAATTATTTTCTAAAAATAAAAAAAAATTAAATGATATTAATAATATTTAAATGAATATAACTTGAAATATTCAATGTCACACATGATATTTTATGACTAAATTCACTTTTTTTGCATGATTTAATTTTTTTGAAGGAATAATGTTGTTGTACCTTTAAAAAATCATACATTAAATAGTGTAAAAATTGACATAAATGAAATGTTAAAATAAATATTGTTTTATTAAATGATATGAAAGACAAAAATATAAATTTTGTCCAAATAACATTCACAGTGTTAAATATTTCATAAATTATTGAATGTCATCTTTTCTGATATTATATAGTAACTATATTAACCCTATACTATAAAAACACAAGTAGTAATGGTAAGAGTTAAATTGTTTAAGGATAAAACACAGAAGATAAGGTTAATGTTATGTCTTAATAATGTCTAAAAATCAATCCTTGGTAGGATTTATACCCATACTCGCGTTATACTGTAAATAACTAACTTTTTATTGATTTTAAATTTGAAATGAATTTATAATAAATTAATAGTATTTTTGTTCCCAAAAGTGCCCCTTCTTTCTCTTATAAAAGGGAAAATCTCACTCTCTTTTATTCACACATTTTAGTCATTTTAGTTTTTCCAAACCCTACAAATTTCTCTAAAAAACTATTATAAATTCACAATAGATTCCATACATTGTTAAAAAATCCAACCTAATAAGTTCTTTTTTGAAAATCAAAAGAACATACTCGTATAAGTGATAATTATTTTACCAACACTTTCAAAGTTATTTTCTTTTTATACTTCTTGTTCGAAAGTTATTCGCATTATAAAATAATGAATAAATCATATAATATAATATTCTATGTTTATATGATTATATAACAATGATATTCCTCCTTTTATGCATCAAAAAAAATACAATATCACCACCTGTGTGCACCTGTAACTTATCGTCTCCATGACATGGTGTAAAATATTTTTCATCTATACATTATTTAGATGAGAATAAAGATGAATATAAAAGATGTAAATAATATATATTATATTATAATTTTTCTATATAATTCACAATTCATCAAATTATTACCCTTCATCATTATGGAATGGTACCATTGCTCGTGCATACATATGACTTAATGTCTCTACGACACGATGAGGTTAAAATTAACTATTAACAATCAAATATTGTTTATAAATATATATAATGAATAAATATGAAATATATGAAATAATAATGTTAATTTAAAAATATATATATACATATATTTTATTTTCTTTCTTCCATTCAATACAAAAACATAAAAAAATTTCAAGTGTATATACGACCTTCTATCTCCATTAATGTTGTGTCCAATTTCATTAATCTATCTATTATATATATTTATATAATTAATATATATGATATATAAATAATTTTATACATTATTTAAATTATTAAATCATTATCTATGTAATTTAATAAAAACCCACAAGTCAAAACACATCAGATAAAAAATGGAATTATTACACGAAATGTAGCTTTAACTTGTAAAATATTAATAAAAGGGAAATATAATCTCATAAATGAATAATATATGATATCATAAATACTTTTTGGTTTCTATTGGAATTTAATAAAATTCATAAAACCATTATACATGAGTTTCATTCATGTACGGAGAATATCTGACCTGAGGTATGGGAAATCATAACTCAATTTCCATTCAATGAGTAACACATCTATTTCATTGGTTATCTTCTTACAAGATTATGTATGAATGACCTATGATTATTTTATCATGAATATAAACTTATATATAGTATACTTATATTTTTCATAAATAATTATTTCATTGATTTATCCTCACTCTAATGATACAATCTTTGTAAAGGAATTATGTCTCACTATGAGTATTTGTAGCATATTGGCCATGTTCACAACCTATTTCTTGTGTCTCAAGTATATGTGGATCGTATTATATTTTATGTCATGAAAAATGTTATCTTCATTGTATTTAAATATTTATTTGAAGGTATTTAGATTATTATTTAAATGTTCAATGTGGTATGGAACACATTAGTTATTTGAAGGATTAATCCTCTATACATATAAATATTCATTATATTTCTTTACATAAATATTCACATCGATCTAAATGGTTTATAAATGGAATTTTATGTCTATTTTCATGTTCATTAATTTTTTTTTAAAAATTATTATTTAAAACATTTTTTAAGTGACTATTTAAATAAAACATCATTTTCAATGTTTTATATATTTATTCTTCTAAATAATTCTAATTAATGTACATGTTTATAAAATGGTTATAGGGATTTATTTAGATGATCCGGAATATTTTAAAATGATAAATGTTTCAAATTGGTATTGGAAACATTGATTCAAAATTTGTTTTCAAAATTTATTCTTTTTTAATTTTCCACCTTTTGAATAAATGAATTCAAATAAATAGTGGTATTTTTATCATGATATTATTAATGATTTTATTAGATTATTTTCATATATCTAAATGTACTTCGTTGGATATTATTCTTAATAGAGGTTTATATTGTATGATGTCATTTAAAATATTTTATTTAATTGTACATGATCAGTTTGATTGTGGATATTCTATTTAGATACCATTCATGTTATATGGTTAATGTATTAACATTCTGTATGATAGTATTAATAAAAATTTTTATGATACATTTGACCCTTTTCATATGAGTAATGAATAAGATTTAGTAACTAATGGGATTGGGACCACACAATAAATTCCCTATGGGTTGGGGACCGATTAATGAAATCCCCTCGATGCAATGATTGTTCTCGTGAGACAAACCACTTTGGGTTTTGACTAACATCTTACTCGTTTGTACATTCATGGAACAAGGCCATCAATGTGTTGTTATGATGTTTGTAATTAGGCATTCCATCATTATGAGATTAGTTATTAATATTACGTGATATTATTGGATTAGAAGAATATTCGTGAGAATTTTTTTATGGAATTATTTGTTTTATTCATTCCATATTATAATAAATATTTTTTTAAATGAATTGTGTTTCTTATTAATATATTTACATAAAAATTTATATTTATTTATTATAGCTTACACTATATTTTTTATCTATAATGAGCTTCTAAGGTCACCCCTTTATTTTTTTTCATTTTCTCAGGATGGAAAGAAGTGTTTTCTGATTGATATGGAGGGTTAATGATGGAGCGTAATGGTGTTCTAAAATAATTAATTGTGTTCCCTATAATGTTATTAATTTTATTGAATAGATAATGTATGTGATAAATTTTCCAAGCCTGCAAAATTATTATTCCTTTAGAATTATATTCTTAGTAATCATGCCAATGTTTTAAAATAATGAACTGGATTCTAGATTATGGGGACGAGGTGTTACAGTATCAAATACATTGAACATTGATAAATGTATAACTTATAAACCCATGATGGAATCCATAACTATTATGTCAATCATACTAGGATACGTACAGTATTCTAAATATATATAATCAACAGATGATTCAATATTCTTACTACCCAAATACAACTTATAAAAACCTTCTACCACATCATCCTTGAATCTCTATACATAAATACTTCAATCATTCTGCTTCAATGATTGACATGGAAGATGTACTTCTATTTTATAGAAGTTAATTTATATGTCATGGAATTTAGTTGGATAATTTCCATTTTCTAAACATATAAGAAATTGAACTCCCCAAAAATATTTCAATACATGTTCATATTTTCTACACATATAACATATTCCCCTCAATTTGATATATTCCTCATGTTTTTATTCTCGGATTCTTATTATGTTGGGAATATTAGTATTATTTTTTCTCTATTAATTACCACATAATATTAATAAATGTTCATATTCATATTATTTTATGTTTAGTAAATTCACAAAGATCACTTCATTATACAAATATTATGATTACTGATTATGAATAATCACAATATTTATCACTACAATCATCATACAGTTTGGTTTCTCATAGTCACTAAATTTTTCATTAGATTCAATGTTAACACATTTCCTTCTAGATCCATTCATTAACTGAAACAAAAAAGCATAATATGAGAAACTCTAATCATTTAATAACCACATATTCAAGAAAAAACATATACAATGATTAAATTATGACACCATATTTAAAATCAGTGGAATATTTCATAAAAACATGTTTATTCATGGTTATTAACTTCTTAAATCCTTTATGGTAGTTTGTGAATTGTTTTTTAATTTCCCAAGTATTTCCCCTGGGAGTGTAAATCGTGGTGTGATGAAAGGCCCATTTTCATGTACCATGTGATGGTTGAGTCCATATCAATGTACCATTTTTGAAATTAATTCTCCTAGGTGCCCCTCTACTAGATCCACATCCAGCTTTCGTATTTATAAAGAGATATAATTTCATATAATTCACATGATCTATCCTTTATGAAAATTATCAAACATTTTCCTAAACATTGAATCATCCTTGGAATTATCCTTAGATATATCCCAATATATAACCTTTGAAATATCCATTAGGATATCACAAATGTTTTATCAACCTAGTTTCCAAAGGTTATCTATTCCTTTCATCTCATAGAAACTATAGAAACTTGGGCTTATCAATATAGGTAATAAATTATATTTAATTAATATTTATTACATTAGTCATAAAAATTCTTGAAGAAAATATTAGTTTTGTGTTTTGGAAATATAGAAGAAAAAAAGGTGTCTATAGGTTAAATACATCATATACAACTATTATTTTTTTAACTACAACCCTTATTAGTCATATCATATGTAATATGTTTCATTATAATATTTTTCCTATCGCCGCTCTTCCCATTCCTCCCTTTTCCTCCTCTCCATCCTTCTTGTCTCGGTGTGGTCTAGGGTTGGGTTGTATATGGCCCGGTGTGTTGATTATCTTCATTTTTTCAGACCCAGAGCTCTATTGATGAAGATCATTATTCAACCTCCTCCGACAATTCAGATTTTCAGGTCTCTACTTCTGTACTCGCAATGTTCTCACCTGTTTTTCATATGGAATCTCCTTTTTTCTTATGGGTCGGGTTCGGTAGGGTCGTCATCTCCTCTTGGGACATTACAAGGTCACATGTGGCATCCTTAGAAATGCTCGGTGCTGATGTAATCTCTTTCTCTTTTTGTTTTGTGAAGCCAAAAAAGAATACTCGTCGGTTGTGGATTTGGTGATGTTTTTTTTCTATGTTTTCTCTGCTCTTTTTTTGCGGATCTGGTTGTTCTGGTTCATTGGACTCTGTCACAATGGTGTTTGAGTAATGGAAGCTTTATCTCCAGTAAGGCGTTGAACGGATGCACAGACCCATGGTGCGGTGAGGGTGTTGCGCAATTATGCAGGGTAGTGACGGTACATGTTGATCTATATGTCTCTTGGACCATGGATGATCTGGTTGTTCGTTTTAGAGCCTATTCTTTGGTTTTTTCATTTATTTCTGACTTTTTATTTCTATGTATGATCCCCTTGGATTCGTGGTCCGACTTTACTTTTTGGTTAGGTTTTCTCAGTAGTGTTTTCAATGGTGGATTCCCTTTGGCACATAGTATCGATTGTTGTTCTTCCTGTTAGGTCCTCACTTAGCAACAAAGTGATTTTATTTTAAAATATTAAAAAAAAGATTCTTTCTAAACAGGTGTAAACATTGGGTACAGGTGAACATAACATGAACATAAGGGAATAATAACATTAAAATAACATTAACAATATAAAACATTTATATTAGGATCACAATCATGAATCATGTAATAAATATTATAGTTTTGTGATACACGAATCATAATAAAATTAAAGAACATTTTCCATGATATCATTTCATATAAATAAGTCATAGATTTATGGAATATACATAATATTAGAATAAAATATCATAATTATTTGAGGATCACAGACATGTCTACTAGATTGTAATGGGTTGACTCCCCAAACCATCATAGTAGTCAATGTTCTCTCCTAATACCATCATAGAGAAAAAACATATATACTCAACCATGTCCACACCTCTTTATACTCCTGTATATCTCATGAGATAAAAATTATTACCCAATGCATTGGGGGTAGATATACGTCCCCCCTTCACATAATGAAAATAAAATATATGTGTACCACAAGTAAAATAAAATCATCATATAAAAACTTATGAAATTAAATGGCTTTTATAATCATCTAATCATTTCATAAATTGTTCAAAATAGATAGGATTAAAAATAATTTAATTATTTCATTATAACATAACCAGTGAAAAATGATGTTAGTTTCATAAGGATTCTACCACAGTATAACCCATTGAAGAGAAAAATTTCACATAAAAATATGTCCATCCCAAAATCATACCACTAAAAGAAAGAATAATAATGGTATCCTTGGAACATATCACCAACAATGGGTAGGTAACATCATAAAATTTCATCAAAAATGAAAAATTATCTTGATTGGTCATTTAAAACAATTATTGTGGAAAATATATTTTACAATTTGAAAAACAAATTTTAAAATATAGTACTTTTTAAAAATATATTTCTTCTAAAACAAATTCAAATCATATAAATGTATATTGATATCACATAATTTTCATGATGATGGAAGGTTTCATTAATGTTATAAACAAGAAAATAATGATTTTTAAAAGTTTTAGTTACAGAAAAAGATAGAAATTGTTTAAAAATGCTGATAATGATTCCTTTAACAAAATTTGTTAAAAAAGAACATTATGGGTAAAATTTTCATTTAAAAATCATATGAGAATAGTAAAATATTTTTTAGAAAACATTTTTTAGGTGTAATATTATTTATAACTAAATAGATAAAAAAGTCATATTTTCATAAAAACATTTTGTCGACTATTTTATGTACAATAGTGTATGAAAATGAAACTATTAATTTAAAATATCATAAATAGAAATTGTATAATAAAATTAATTATAATATTTAGGGGTGTATTATAATATTATATCATTGGAATCATTATTATAAACAGTCTTGATAAAAAATAAATATTTAACAGAAATTAATTACCACTTTATTATTATGGAATCCTAATTCCCGTGAAGGGATAATAGAGAATAGAACAAAAAACATCCCATGGAAAACAAATCATGATAGTATATGTCAAAGGAGTTTTATATACACCTCATTAAAGGATATATGTTTATAACATGAAGTTCATCTTAATGAAGACAAATTGAGACAAAAGATGATTACTAATTTATTAATATTTTGAATAATAATACCAAATAAATAATAACATAGAATTAATCATTAATTATCATTAAAATAAATATATATATTATATAAAATGTGGAATATGAATTATATACCCAACAAAAAATAAATAAATAGTGTATTTTCATATGTATCCTTGAAGTAAAAGAGGGATTATATATCCCTTACCTTTAATCTCAGCTTCATCCATACAAGTTAGAATCTTTTATAATGACAATAAATTAATAATTAATATATTAATTGACACAAAATATATAAATAATACCATTTATGATATACTTATACCTTTCTTACCCATTTATTAATTATTCCTTGTTAAATCAGGTTTCAAATAATAACTACTTTTCTCTTCAGGTATGTTTTGATTTTTGATTTTTATTGTTAACTTGGTCATGGTTCTGTAGTATCCATAGTGTTTACAATTATATAAATTTAATATATTTTTTGTAAATATGAATTCATTTTAATCTAAAAATGATAGATATGGAGAATGAAATATGTCATTCTTGGGGAAAGTAGGTCGTACGTATGCATGAACAGTAAATACATTTTTTAAACATATTGAAAAGTATAAATTTAAATTTTATATTATCATTAGATAATTATTATTATGTCACATATATAATTTTTTTTTCAAAACACATCTTTATTACCTTTTAGGTAAATCGTGAATGAATCACATCATTTCACGAGGTGGGTATCCGTTATACATGTGGGTAATGTTATCATAATCCCAAAATAATGAAAGAATGAATGTATGTATGATATAATAACTAAATATGAATAATAATTTCATTGATATCATATATAAATACTATATCAATGAACATTTACAACACTGAGAGGTCTTATTGTTAAAATCAAATGACGCCGATTTTCAAGGTGACAATCGATAAAAAAAATACAAAAGATGATTTCATAACAGACGTGATGGAAGTGGATGTGGTTTTAGGTCATAATATTAACATAGAAACATATAAATATTTGTATTATATTATTATTTTTATCATCACTTATAATATTAACATAAAAATTTGGAGTAATAAATGATGTAAAAACACATTTTGATGAACGTTACCTCCTCGTCAGAAATTGTCTATAAGATTTCACCCAATGCCTTCTTATGGTGGATTTCTATCAGAAATGAGGCCAATAGAATGATAGGGAAAATTAGGAACATTATTTTGCATATTTATTTTCTGAACCAAAATTGTTTTATATTATGATTAAGAAAGGAGGAGGGGTGACCATTTATAACTAAGATGAGTAGTACAATTGTATTATTTGGAAAATAAAAGGTTTTACACATGTTTTTATCATGAAAAAAGTCTATAAAATATATTATCCATGAACTCATAATGGATAATTTCGAAATATGTCTATAAATATTTTTTGACGTTTTTTAGATACTTTTTTAAATATGTCAATTTAGTTTAAGTAAATCCATTTTTACCATAAGTGTGGTAAATAATTGTTACACTTTTTTAATTAATTTTCTATAATTTTTTTTAATTATTAAATGAAATAATTTATTATGATTAAAAATATTGAATCTATTCCCCAAATTACATTAACATAAGTGAAAAAATTAATTTAAAATGAATCAGTCATATGTGATGAGAAAGAGAGTTTTTAAAATTTTGGAAAATTTTTATATAAAATATCATCACAAAAATGATTCCAATGATATAAATAGGAATAATGGATGTATAATTTACCAAATTTAATCTCAAAATATATTTAAATATAATTTAAACATATGAATAAACTAATAAAAAATGAAGTTTTCAGTTAAAAATGCAGTTTTCAATTAAAAATTTGTATTTTTACAATTCATCAATAAGATGTATCTTTTTAAAAATTTCCCAAAAAGATTACCCTATACTAATCTTGACATGATGATATCAAAAATTAATTTCTATCTTTTTCAAACTAATTTTATAACATTGTATATAAATAATTATATGAAATCTCACAAAGTGAAATAAATATAATATAATGAGAAAATGAAAATTTTGAAACATTTAAATATTTTAAAGAAAATTATTTACTTATTTTAATATGTTTCCTGTATATAAATCCATTATAATTAATATTTTAAAATTTCATATTACTAATCGTATAAATATTTATAATTATGAATTTATAATGGCTTAGTTCAAATATCTATATTAATAATATAATTTGGTTTTTTTAAAACTCAGTGTTGTGTGTATTTCAGGATGACCTGGTGTTGAGTGTATAGAAAAGATAACATATTGTACTATGTAATTAATTATATAAAATAAATTTAATTTATTAAAAAATAATATATCTATAAAACTCAAGGTTCTACGAATATGGTATGATCTAATAAAATACTATGATTGATCAACCAATTACTGTCCAAGAAAATTGAATAGTGGCATATTCTCCATGAAGAAAAATATAATATAATCGTATCAATGAGGAATATTTATAGGGGTTTAAGATTCTTATATATGAAGAGGATACATATGGAAACCATAATGTATGGGATGAAATCATATATTTCTTGAATTATTTCTGATCCATATATCATAGAAATGATAAAGATGAAACAAAGGGATGGTGTTGAGATATTGAATAAGGGTGAGTAAAATAAGAAAATAAACATCTTATTATTTTCAATTGATAAAAATGGGTTTTTAATATTGGAGACATTGTTATTTTTACTAATAATTACTATGATAAAGGAGTTATTAAAAAGTGTTCATAATTCAAAAATATAAATCCACCCAGTGGTCACAAAGATGTATATAGATCTCAAAGAGTACATCTATTGGGATCATATGATTATAAATACGGAAGAATATACATTAATGTTATCATTATGTCAATAATTTCTTCTGGTTTAATTTAACTCCAATGGTATTATATATCTGTAACCCATTATAACATGAAAATGTTAGAACATAAATATGTAGTTAGGTACTCATCTTTTATATACACCCATATTTAACAATTTTATATGGGAAAAATTGAATCATTTTATATATACTCCTCACTTCAGTTCCATTCAAGGTCAAATAACACTCAATTAACCTAAAATTATATAATTCGAAAAACTATTGATGAGAGATGGGAAATAAATATTTATTTCATTGATTATGATATAAGGTTCACATAATAGTTAATTAATATTCTTTAATAGATTTTAATAAGGAAATTAAAATTAGTATATAATATCACCATAAAACCAGTGGAAAATTTGAAAATACTATACAGAATCTATACTAAATAATTTTATCTATTTTTTCAATAAAATGTTTTGGTTACTAGGTATTTGGTATTTTTATTTTTTGTATCATATTTAAGAGTTGTAATATTTCTTCTAGTTTAATTCACTTGGGATCTAAATTTTTTTAGTATGTATTTTTAGATCACTACCAATTAGAAATGGGATGATGTATATTTAAAATTATTTTCATATAGTATTTACAAAAAATATTATTTTTTTGTGTGATATATATCATTAAAAATACTATTCATCTATTTGAATTTTTAATAACAATGTTTTGTTCTTTTATATATAACTTATC
Source organism: Viscum album (assembly GCA_963277665.1). Classification (NCBI taxonomy): domain Eukaryota; kingdom Viridiplantae; phylum Streptophyta; class Magnoliopsida; order Santalales; family Viscaceae; genus Viscum; species Viscum album. The sequence goes on along the minus strand of OY728158.1, from coordinate 1,004,624,179 downwards.
AATGGAATTATACTCAACTATAAAACAATATATTTTCATTGATAATAGTTCATTTACATTCTATAATTAGATGTTATTTATGGATGATAACAACTTCATTCTACATATGTGTTGTATTTTGATTCATAATATGTTGGTAAAGGATTAAAAATCCTTAGTGATGAACCCCAAGGAGTTAGTTATAATACTAGTTTCAAAATTAAATGGTGTTATGTTACATATAGTGTTAAAAATATCCAATTTTTTGTTTTATTATATAAATAATTTTTGGTATTTGTTATAAATAAAAAAATATAAAATTTGTATACTTGACACAGGTCGTCATAAAATGATTCAATTATATAAACCCATATGAGTTTACTATCCCTAATGGTAATGTATAATCAATATATGTTCTTTGAGGATCAGTTCCATATTGGGTTAATGCCATGCCATGTGTAACCTAATGTGTATATGTGTCCAATAGAACCCTATAGTGATTCTATTATAAAAAGAGTTACCAAGTGATTTCTGATATAGGAAAATAGGTGTTTCCCTATGAATTTTGAATTTCTAGAGATGTGATTTATGGTATGGGTTTGAGATCCTACTACCTTTAGGATCTATTTGACAGTTTTGATGATCACAATGACATATAGAAGGCAATCCTAAGAGAGAGTGTTCCTAAGAAAAATACATATATATAAAACACTTTATATTTGAATTTATTACATTAATATTCACATAAAAAATATAGAAACATTGAGAAGCCTAGTTTATTTGGGTAATTAGGTGCATATAATTTTTACATGAAATAGGGATACAATTAAATTGTTTAGAAATATAATCATGTTCCCTTAAATTACTATTCATATTCAAAATCTTCATAGGATAATTAGAATAATTCATGTCTAAACAACAATACACAATAACTTTTGGTTTATAGGATAATCACCCATTCACCATAAATTGTGTCTAATTAATGAAAAAAATCTTCCAATTCATTAGAGGGTTGAATAATTCGTGTCCCACCTATCAAACCCTTATCAAATACATTCATTTTTCTTACATATTTACAACATAAAAAAATAAAATCTTCAATTAAAAATAATACCAATATAATGAATATTTTTTATATAAATTTATGTCCCCAAAAAATAAAGGATAGGTACAACTAGGTTAATATTATAGAGAGGAGATAGGTATGTGTATTAACAACACAAAATATAGAAACAAAAAATCTTGGGGTAATTTCATAATAATTTTGGGTGTATATAATGTTTCACCAAAGGGATTAATAAGTGTGAAAAATATTATATCATTACAATAATGTAACAAGTAAATTAAAGGGATGTGAAAAAACACAATACATCATGAACAACTATAATTAAAATGGATTAATAACAAAATTTACTTACATAAAAAAGAATATGGGAGAATATCTCACCATGAGAGGTTTATTCTATGATCTTGGTAGAAGAATCTAAAGTTCATTGGAACACCATCAGAATAATTTATAGAGTAAATAGTTGGGTAATTTTGTGTTCAATGGGTTTTGAAGAAACATTAATGAGGCTTTGGGTGGATATTTATTTATAAATAATGAGTATTTATTTATATATTAATCAACCTATTATTTGGATACTAATTGATAAAATTACCAAACTATAATCATTGTCTGGGGTTTCCAAAGGTTTCATTGAAATGGGAGTCATGTAAAATATTTTATTTTTAAATTAATTAAAATCCATAATATATTACTATTCATGATGTGGATGTGAGTAATTTTCATAAAGGTATGTTTTAAAAAAATATAAAATATAGTATAGGATTTAGAGGATTCATTATTGGTTTTTATAATTGATCAAATAACATAAAAAGTTCATTATTTTAATAGTAAAATATATATTTGGACATCAATAAAAGATATAACATTTATTACATCACTTATGTGGATTTATGATTTCATTTTACATAATTTATATTTATACAATATTTCATTTGTATCACTAAATATTCCTAGATCATAACATTAAAAAGAAGTAACCATTGTATAATTTCATCATGATAATTTCAAAAATGATATTTATTTTACCAAAAAAATTTATGAAATATATTTTTTTCACTGTTAAATTAAAATCATTATTAATTGAGGAAATATATATTCTACTAGACAAAAAACATTCTAACGCTTATAAAAAGTACATTACACATTATTAAATTATATTATCATTTATATATAAAAAGATAATATTCAATAAAACTATTTCATCAAAATATAATTAATTTCAATTTAGTTAAATTTATTAGAAAGAGTTATTTAATGAATATATATATATATATATCAAATATGAAATTTTGGTTTCCTCATATAAAAATATAATTTTTACAGAAAAATTTATAATTAGTTATAATTATAATTTAATAACGAGAAACAAAAATACAATCATTATTTTATAAAGAAAATATAAAAAATCATACTATTTGGGTCTAGATGCAAAACACAAGATTAAACCAACATATTATAAAAGGGTATTTTGTGTGATCAGGGAGAAATCTAGGGTTAGTTAGGTTCACATGGTTTGAGTAGAGATCAATATGATCATGAACTTCTCCCATAAAAAGAATTTTATTAGTTTCTTTTATTGAAACTCGTCCTGGGATTTATCATGGGTATAGCTCAATGATTTCATATCACTCGTAAGCTATACTAAATGGTGTTCATATGGTATGATCCCACTAAACATGGATATTACTTATTTTTACTTTCTAAATTAGATATAATTATACCCATTAATATATAATAATCATAAGGTTCTCTTTAGAGAAATAATATTATTAATTGTTTTGATGCTTGTTTGGGATTTTGAAATTGTTAGGAAAATTTTGATTTGTTTTTTAACTGTCTGCAATAGTTAATGAAATATATTTCGGGTGTTCTATATAAGAAAAATTAATTAATAAAGAATTTATTCATTCATAAAGAAATTAAAATTATAAATTTTTAGGTTATGAAATAATTTCTCCTTTATAATTTCCTTCATGATATTTCATTTTTACACTAAATTAAATGAGGGTACTTATGATTCATTTATGATTATAGTTCCTATGATTGATCCTAAATCTTCTGGACTCACCCAAGTACATTGAACACATATGTTTTCTTGTTTTATAGAACTATTTCTTTATGATCTATGATCTTCACCAAGCACACCCCATGGGAAATATCATTCTCTAAGGTTACCACATCTAAATTTAGTATATGTGATTAGTTTTATATGTACTTACTTGAGATGGATACAAGGAACACATCATATACCTGAGATATGTTTGTTTGGAGATCTATTCAATATGCCAAATGTATGATACAATCATGGATCTCAATGGGTGTAATTAATTGTGGACAATGTTTTTCCTTCTTTACAAAACGTTTGATATTTTTTGCAGTGGGTATATATGAGAAATACATTATATATGTCCTAAAACTCTCGATATTCTTGATGATTGTTAGTGAATATTTTCTACAAACTTGTTATGGATGTGACATGAAAATGAATAGATTGAACCATATCTATAAACTGTTGTATATGATTTAATCTCATCAGCTTCCTCCCTTCATCTTCACCATTTCATGTTGGAGTTTGACACCTCCTCCCATAAAGAGACCCAAATTGATTCATTTTAATGATAGAATGGAAATAGATAATATATGATAACTCCACTAGGGGAAGCTTATAATAACAACTTCCTTTAAAATACATTGAAAATTTTCTCAGTATATACTATATAGTTTTAATGGTTATATTTGATTAACCTTCTTTCTATTGGTAACTATAAATTGACACTATATGTAATTATTATTGAAATTATATTAATAATATCAATTTAAACCAGGTCTATTTATTTGATACAATGTATAATGGTACTCTATTAATTCATTCCACATCTCATGTATATATCCTAGTGAGTTTTTCGAGGGAGAAATAATCCTTAATAGTAATGAAATGTTCTAACATTATAAGGGGATTTATTACCAATCAAATGGATCTGTTTCCTCACGATTTCATAGGGTTACCTATAATGAAATATATGGTTAGGTGTTTATATTTACATACTACTTTGGGAAGTTATTTCTTCATAACCATATAATTCTATCATTTTTCTTTGACTTGTTATAATTCCAACCGTCAAGATACAAATTTTGCAATCTACCATTTTATGTTATCCCATCATTTTTTTTCTTCACAATTATATCCTTATTATTAATTCAATGACTAATATATTAGGATATAAAATGAGATTCGTCCATATATTCCATATTCAACTATAGTTTATATGTGAAACATGTATGTGTTATAAAACTAATAACTCAATTTATATCAATTTTTAACATTGAAATATTCAATTAGTTTCTCTGTAGTTTGTTGCAATTTTTTAGGTCACCATAATCCTCTCAAGAATAGATGGTTGAGATGTAGTTTTATCATGGTAGGATGAATATCCCTTTGTTAACGCATTTTCCATTCAAAGTATATAAAAGAAGAATTTATCCCTTTTAATCCTCATAATAGATAAGGATGTCAAATCCTTTCTACTCAATCATTTTAAATGTTATTTTCCATAGCAGGATGGAAAATGATTGAATAGTAATAATCCTTGAACCTATTTAACCATCTTCATTACCACATATTGAGATATTTTTCATTGTAATATATAAATTAATAAATATTTATGCACATATATGCAACAATTTTCTTCGTAGATATAATATCTTAAAATATTTAATGTGAAGAAGAATACATCCATTTCTAGATCATGTGTTGGGTGATTATATTCAGGGATCATTAATAGACAAGAGTAATACAAGATTACTTTATCATTATTTATGATTTCATGGATCATGAATGTTTTATGCATCACCAAAGATAATAAATCCTTCCCCAATGTTGGGAAATGTGATAACTGATGCAATTATTAGTATATTCTTTACCTCTTTAAATCTCTCATCAAATTAAACAATATCTAAGAAAATCTCCTCAATTCATGTTATATTTGAAATTAGATAGGAATATAATTATATATATCTAAAAAATTGATAATAGTACACTGATAATCTATGGAAACAATATATTTTGATCATAGTTTTGGATTTTTTTTATCATTCAATTGCCTCTAACATTGAATAAACCATAGATATCCATGTTTAGTGATATCTTTCCTTATAAATGTAAAATTCTTTGTCTAAAACTATAATTTTCAATAATTCACAATTCTATTTTACATTCATATGGTCTGTATTAAAATATTCATATTTTATTCATATACTTCATTGATTTTGGAGTATATAAGAATATCAAATAACAAGTCTACTATAAATATTTTAGGTAATCCTTCAATTCTATATTCATTAAATCCATGACGATGAATAAATTATTTGTGAGTCTAAATGTTTTAACTATGAAATCATTGTTAAAATACATTATACATAAATAATTCTTTGGGTTATCCTCATTCTTCACCTTTACTAAATAATATTCAGACCAAAGATCCTCCTTAGAGATGTCATGGGATCCAAAAAGTTGATTAAATATGTAATAAATCTATTTTATAGGTTAGATGATATTATCCATGATCATGTTGATCTCTCAATAATCATTTAAATAGTGAAATGACCAATATTTTTCATATAAAAAGGCATAGGGTAACCCCTTGGTGGGGGATATTAGTGTATAAACTCTTTATCAAGATTCAGTTCTAGTTGTTTCATCACCTATTCATGTTCCACAATGATCATTATACATATAGCCACTTATTTTTGAAAATTTATATTTATGAGTTTTATTGAAAAATCAATATATTGACTAAGAGTAACATGTGTCATTTATTTAGGTAATACATAAACATAATCCCTTACAATGGGAATACCCTCTTGGATGATATTTTTATTTTTCTCAAAAATTTATCATAGAAACATGAAAATAATATCAATTCTTGGTGTGATTATTCTAAAAGAGATCCATCATCCTCTGTTACCCTTTATAGAAACAAAGACTGGCTTATTATACAATGGGGGATTACCTATTCCTAATAATTTATATTCCATTAATTAAAATAATTTCAACCATAAGAAAATGGCATCAAATTATTTAAAAGTGAGGATCAAAAGGTTTTATAATAAATTCATCTTGATAACATTGAATTTAGTGATGTTATATACATGGGGAGGAATAATTTATTTATTTTCCATTTTCACCAATAAAATGACATCCATGTTCTCTTGTGCTGTTTGAATAGGACTACTAAAGTTATGTGATTTAAACAAATGCATATAACCAGAATCAAATAGTACATTCTATAATAGTGAATGAATATATATTGTACATATAACCACTTTATTTCTAGGATCCTACTTAGCAGTTGTGGAATAATATACTCATAATTTCTCAGTAGACCATGGTTTTATTTCTCAATATATATCGTTAAAAATAACTATAATATTCCAATGGATTTCAATATTTCATTGTTCATTATATTTGAAACATTGGACAATAGGCTGTTGTTTGATTGGAGTGTTCTATTTATTCATCACATTGATGAGTTTATTCCATCATAATTCACTACCTTGGAACCTGTTATTACCAAACATAAAATATTTCATTGTCCATCTCAGGAAATTTCCATTATTCTTATTCTTAGTCCTTGAAAAATATTGATTTTATAATTTATTACTACTATGAAATTTAAACATCACTTAGCCGGAATTAAACTCTATCCTAAACATGCTATCTTCAATCCCATGATTTCATTATGATTCATCGATATTTACTTTAATATTGTGGTAACATCATGAAATTTTATTTCATCTATTAAGTTATTAATTTTTCAAATACAATCATAGATTCTATTTTATTTCAATAAATAATCGATCATCTTTACATTCCTATTCAGTGAAAAAATGAGAGGCACATCACACAAGTATCATGATTTTTTTATTTCCCCAAATGGATTTATCATCCTTTTTAATAGGAAATGAAACTCCCTCTACATTTTATATTGGAGAGTATGTAGAAATTATTACCAAAAAAATGATAATTCTTTCATCTCCATCACATTTATCTCCCCTCGAGAAACGTATTCTTTATCAAAATACACCATTGACCAGCTTCATCCGCCATGAGAAAAATAGAAATCATGATCTTCTCCTTCTCATATATTTTAATGATAGAAAAGTTGTTTTCAGTATATATGACTCAAATTTCAATGATACAGGGATTATAAGTTTCATTTAAATACAATAAACATTTTCATATAATTTTTTCAATTAAAACTTGTATGTTATTATGTTAATGTTGGTATTAAGTCTAATTTATATTTCTATACAAATAATTAGTTAACTAATTTAGTATTTTAATGAATTTCCTAATACATATACTCATTGTGTTTGAAATTTCATTTTTAATGTCATCATATTTCCTCTCACAACATTTATTAACATGGTTCTTCCTATTTCCATCCATTGAATGAAATAATGGAATAACATTACTATGAATTGTCAAAGTAATAAACAAATATAGATGATACTATAAAGAATTAAGGGATAAATCATAAATTAAAGATAATCATTAACCATGGAGTTTCTATATATCAATCTATGTTATCCGCTGTATATTTATTAATATTAGATTTCAAGGGATTTTTTCCCTTTATAATAGATTTTATGGAGCTTGATGATTTGAAAGATCAAATCCCCCATGAGTTTAATACACTGTTTCAAGTAAGTTGTATATGTTTCACATCGTGTGATGGTCCATTCAATTCTAAATGATGTATTTGTTACTTTTAATACCCCTATGTATATCTATTATATATCTATATACAATTATAGTATACAGATTTTGATTCCTATGCTTGGAAACTACATACTCTATATATTACAAAAATATATGAATATTTTCATGTGATTAGTCTTATCCCTAAGGCATTCATTAATATTTTATATTCATAATCCCCTAAATAACAATGTCATTCTATGATATCGACTATAAAAACATTTATCTTCTACAAACATTATTTCATTATTAATTATATTAGGATATTAGTAACACAATTCAAATATATTAGGAGGATTGATGTATAATGAATATTATATTCATACAATAATAACATGATTTGGGAGTAAAATAACATAATTTAAAAAACACTATAACATGCCCTTAAAATTTGATCGGTCTTCTAAAACTATATTGGATAACCAAGGGATGTTTCTAACAAAGGGGGACCTATAAATCCTAGTAAGGGAATCATCAATTTACAACAAGATGAACATAATACATGTAGGTCAAGAGGCATATTAATGTGAAATAAAGGGTACGAATCATAAAAATACACATTAAATAATGATACAATATGATAATGTTAGGAAAGTAGTAGAATCTAGAAAAAACATAAAACATGAAATAATCGGATTATGATTCATAAAACTACTAAGACAATGTATAATAGTGTTATTTGGTGGGAACCAATTAACCATATATGGAATAACATTACATACAAACTTTTTCCAATTAATTTTTTTGGATATAATTTCCATGCCCCACTTCTCACACTCATATCATGTACATGATGTTTTAGTTAAATAAATACATCATAAAATATAATTATTTATTTTATCAATATTAATACCAATATTAAAGAGGACCAGTATTAAAAAAGGAAGTAAACATTTAATAAAGGATAGTAACATAAAGGTGAACAAACCTGAGTAGATATAATAACCTTTTTCATTATTACACATTAATACATGATTTATTACACAATATTACACATACTACGTCATGAAATAATGAGAATCCTAGTGTCCTTGAGAATTTGGTACATTACATAATAATATAAAACTGGGAAAACATTATATTTATTGAAAAAATTCTTAATATTCTCACACCTAAACCTGTACGGGATAACAAGGGGACATACATAAGAAAGGGTTTAGCTGTATAACCCATTATGGGAATAAACAAGGAATATTGTTATACATATTATAAAATAATAATATAAATTAAGCATAAAAATACTAGGAATCATAATCATGAACAATGAACAATGATATATCATTATAGTCATAACATTGGTTATGTGGAATGAACATAAAACAAGACATTATAATCGTACATCAAGGATAATCTACTATGAAACAATGGTGGGAAAAGACCCATAATGTAATTAAGTCAACTAAATTTTCCCACATGATGTCTCATGAGACTAAAGAATGCCCAATTCATTGGAGTGATATAATATTCTGGGTTCACCCATCACATTCATTTCATTCTCATTCTTCGGTGTTCCAAATAGATCATGCAATAATAAATTTTTCATCGTCATATTTTATTCCATGATTATAGAGTTTAGAATAAATACCTGTATGTATATATATATATAATTAGTTATAAGTGTACAAAAAAGAATTTAATTTTTAGGAAATATGCATGGTATTCACTACCCAATTGTTTTGGTAAGGAAAATAGAAATGAAATTTCTGCAGAATGACGACATCATATAAAAATTCATAAAATGGGTAGATAAGATAAAATTGGTATCTCTTCATTTGGAAATAAATTATTCAGTATGGGGGATATGTAATTACATATCCCATTTTATAGAAATAAATATAAAATACATAAGGTAAATAATTTAATAGAATAAAGAGGAGAAATGAAAAGATCTCATACTTGACTGTATGACTCCAAATAATTGGGAGGGGGGTCATTATAACTTATGGTGCCTTGTGGGGACTATAAAGAGCGGAGGTAAGAGTATTGACATGATAAAAGGAGTTGTAGTGAATAGAAATTGGATCTTTTGTGGGTTAATATAAGAAAATGGGGGATTAATTTGTTATCGAGGATTTAGACTCTACATAAAATAATAACCAAAACCAAAAAACTACCCATGGTTTTTTCAAATGGATTATGAAAAATGGGAGAGGTTCTAATTATTTTATATAGACTTTTTTTGAATATAATAAAATATTTTCCTTTTTTTGTTATGGTGAGTCATACTTCTAAAGAAATGATTTTAAAACATCAAATTATATTAATGGTTTTAGAGGATTAATAATGGATTTATATAATTAAGAAAATAATTCTATAATATAATTATTTTATAGATAAAACATAGAATTGGTCATGGATGGTTTTTATTCTATTTAATACATCACTTCTAGGTTATTATGATGTTATAATACATAATGTATAATTATATGGTAATTAATTTTTACAAGAAAATTCAAATATCTTGGAAAATTATGAATATTACACAGTTGAATTATTTCAGTTAAAGGATTTAAAAAATAATATTAATTTAATCTAAATAATTTTCTAAATTTTTTATTTTACATAATTAAATTAAAATTAAAATTTATTAATAAATGTTTTGTTTTTTCCAATAATATTTTTTTAACCCTTAGAAAATTACTATTGACTTCATAAAAATTATAGGGTCATTTGTATTTTATACATAATAATAATATTATTATTTAATTAAAATAATATTTATTTCAAAAATTCATTAATTTATCAAAATATGTTCTTCAATTGAATTTGAATATTACAAAAATACTATTTGTGTTTTAAGGAAAAAAAATAAAAATAATTTATAATATAACAATAATAGGGTGAATATATATCCATTATTATATACAAAATAATGTAAATACTCATATAACTAGTGCCTTGATATATATTCCTTTTAATAGATGAGAAAACTCCCTAAGATTAAGGGGTTTGACGATGAGACATTCATGATGTGGTTTGACTTACAAGGTTTGGGTTGTGATCTAGATGTGTTTGAACATCTCTTAGAATGGTTTCTCTTATGCTTATATTGCCGAAACTCATCTTGGGATTGCTCATGGGAAATTACAAGTGATTTTATCTCCCTGAGAGCCTTTAAAAGATGAGATTTATATGGTATGATCCCACTAGTAAATGTCATCACTTCCTTTTTCTATGTCAATTAGATTTATCAAAACCATATATTTATAAAAATAATTTTCTCACTATTCAATGACTATATTTTAAATTTTAAAGATAATAATGGTCCTTTAAATCTAATTTGATAAAATAAAACAAATTAACATCATGTGTTTTCTATAACCATATTATATAATAAGACATTTAATTAAAACATAACAGGCATTTTATTTACAATAGTTTTGGTCATTGTAATATTACCCCTTTAAAAATTTACTTCCTTAGAATTTTCATTTCCCACAGAAAATAGTCAAGGGTTACTCTTTTCCATAGCTTCCTCGAGTTCCCAAATCATTCTATTAAATATATGATTTTTTCACAACACTTTAACAAAGTGCATTGTCTTATTTTGTAGAATGTTTTCATTATAATCTAATATAATTAATGGATGCTCCTTATATGAGATATCATTATCCAATGGTACCACCTTTAGATTGATTTTTGTGACGGGGATATTATGTAATTTCTTAAGAGGGATACATGGGATACATCATCTATATGAGGTAGGTTAGGCTGGAGTGAATGTCGGAAGGCCACTGCTCTGATGGAACAAAGGATCACAAAGCGTTCATTGTATCTTGGACTAAGCATTCCCTTCTTATTGAATCTCATCACATTAATCCATATAGATATTCATAGGAATATTATGTCTCTTACATCAAAATCCAATTCTCATAAAATATCTTTAGCACGTCTCTTATATCATCAATGTAAAGCCTTTATATGATACTGAATGGTCTTAACCTTTTACCCCATTTCCCAAATCATTTCAGGACCCAACAGATTTTGTTTCCCAGCATCACTCCAACATGTTGGTTTTCTACACCTATTACCATAAACACCTTCATAAAGATCCCTTTTTATTCTTGAGTGAATACTATTGTGGTATGATAACATGAACAAAGGACGATGTTGGTCACATACTCCATTGAATTCTATATAACATGGTCACAACATGTCTTCTAGTGTCTGAATTGTCTGATTAGATTACCACAAGTTTAAGGATGATATGGAGTACTAAAGTTCTCATAAGTGTTTAGAGAAGTTTGGAGACTTCCCAATAACCTATATCTAAATATTTAATTTTAATCGAATACGATAGAAAGTGGTTCTCGATGCAACCTTACCAATTATATAATGTATATTCGTGAAAGTTGATCGAGTTAGAAATACAATAAAAATGTTACAAAGTGAGTTTTCTTTATTTGATGATCCAAAGAACCCATATATAATGGTTTCATCTATATTTCGTCAAATTTACTATGAAAATCACAAGGTAAATTTTATCATATTTTTATGTTCGTATAGGTAATGGTTGCATCATCCCCTTAGAATTATTTCTTTTTTCCATCACTTACTTACATACCATGCACTTTAATGTATATTCAGTGGTCAAATTATTCACATTGTACCATCAATAGTTCTATAAAATATCATGACACATCATTTTGAATACATGGTGAATAGCGAACGAAAAACTACATACATCATCCAATAGTTAATTATTTAACTCAATATTTTATTTTACATATAGTTGTTACCCAAATCTCACAACTCCTCCTTTATTTACATTGAACTATGAGAATTTACCTTTTTTATAGTTTCCACTTTCTTCGGAATTCCCAAACCATCCCTTTGAGAATATTTTAACCTATCCTGAAGGGATGATTTAGTAATTATTTGTGAAATGATTTATGATGTTCTTTACACTGTGATTCTAATTTATATAATTTTTAAATATAATATAATTAGATCACTCTCAATTATCATCAATTCATAGATTTTTTGAATAATTTATTCATAGGAAATTCCCCATTTTATTCTCTTTTATTTGATGTTATTCATTTGAATATTCATTGTCTTAGATCATATTAAACAATCATCATTAGCACATAATCTTATATTTTTTGTTAATATATACTTGAGGATTTTTTGATCAATATTTATTTCACAATTATCATCAATGAGATAATGTTTACATATTTTCAAAGCAATGACCACTACATCCAACTCATGATCAGATATTAGGTTGTATAGTTCATGATGTTTTAACTACCTTGATACATAGGATATTAATTTTTCATTATGTATTAACACACAAACCAAGACCTTCTTCTAAGCATCAATGATAACCATGAATAAATATTCAATTTTGGGTAGTATGAAAACATGTCAAGTGATAATCCTCTTTTTAAACTCTTTAATGATCTCTTTTCATTAATAATTCCAATAAAATTTGTCTCCATTCCGAGTTATCACTATTATAGGGTTTCAAAATCATGAAAAAATTATCACAAATTGATGATAGTACGAAGATATTCCAAGAAAAATATAAATATCATTCACAGATATTGTCCTATATAATCCAACAATTGTTTCACCATTTTAAGTGTCCATATATATTTTGTTTCATGTGATGATATGTCCCAATAATTTCAATTAATGTAACCAAAACTCACATTTTCTATAAATTTCATAAATATTCTCCTTTCTCAAGGTCCTTAGAATAGGGATCAGGGGAACCCATATTCCTCCTTGGTTGAATAGAATATTAGAATATCATCTATAAATACTATAAAAAATTGATGAGGAAATCTATAAAAACTATATGGATCAAGTCGATGATGATTTCTAAATCATTAGTGATCTCATAAGTAATTACAATTAACTCATAGTATAATGACATAGACATATCATTCATGGATATTACAAAAAATTAATGAATATTTGACATATTAAAAAAGTAAATTCCCATGGACCATAATACTTTGGCGTCTTTGGAATCATAGAGAAAAATAATCTAACTTGATGAATTATCTTTAATGCCTCTTGCATTGATCTTTTCCTCTAGTACGTCATCCTAAAATATTCCTTCATAACCTGGGGAAAGGACACATAAGAAAGGGGTGAGTACAATGTCTTAGGAATGGTATCAACAGTAAATGTGTATTCATAACATTAACGTAAGGGTATGATTATAAGGCCCCGGCCTTGAACCTTACTTAATATTGAATTAAATGATAATTCAAATTGAGGATCTTTTCAGGTTTAGAGTTTTAGAGAATTAGGACATAACTATTACATCTCAAAAGATTACAAAGTAGACACTTATAATATGTTTCCATAAAAATAACAACTCTTAAAAAAGAAACATGTCTAGTTCCATGTTTTATATAGCATGACTTTCCCTTGATCCCATCCTTGACCCTACTCCACATTAAGTCCTATGAAAAACATTTCAAAAAACATGGGGTGAGCATAAAAAGCTCAGTAAGGGATACACAAGGAATGAAAACTGTTTGTTTTTTTCAAAACCACAAGTAAACCATGTATACTTTATCAAAGTAATACTTTTCACCTTTATGAAGTAGTAAAAACTCTTCACTGAATAAAAGATCATTACTTACCCTTTTTTAACCAAAAGATTACCATAAAACCTATATAAAGAACACAAAACATATAAAGGTATCTTGGGACATAAACATACTTAAATGCAATAACCATACGGTCGACTTCCACACATATCACTTAAGGGAATAGCCATACGGACAACTTCCATACCCAATGCATTGGAGGTTATAACGTAACCACCCATCCTGGTATTCACGGTACTACCCGTCATATGGTTTATCACGTAACCACCCATCAAATGTCCAAGTACAATTATAAATTCATAAGACATAAAACAAATATAATGGAAAGAAAACATTTCCACACTTTGATCACAATATATCACTTAAATATATTGACAAAAAAAATACATTATAAAAACCATTTTCAATACCAAAATACATAAAATAGAATATGGTATTTATTTCTTTTTATAAACATTACGGCTTGTTGAGGAAGCCAAAGACCAAATATTACCCATGGTGGCGGAAAAGGTCGTTGTCACTGCGTACGTTAAAAAACATTCCTTTTTGTCATTTAGTAAAATGATTCATAGAAAAATATTCCTTTTATATAAAAGTAAAAGTCAAAGGGGTCTATACACTGTATAAAAGAAAGGTGTGTATAAAACAAAATATGCCTCAATGAAAGGAGATTGAGACGCAGTCCCTTACCTCGTGTCCGACGTGAATTGATTGCTCTTTAATCTCATGAATAATAAACTAAAGTTAATTTATAATTGATTAATAACCTTTTTAAAGCTTATAATTCTTTTATGTCACTTATTGCCATGTTATAAACATTATGTAATCATTTATGTTAAAAAATGTTTGTTTTGTCGATATTTGGTTCTTAAGTTGAAAGTGGACTTCTTAGAATTACATGTTGTTTATGTGGTCAAAGGTTCATTATATCCAGAATGATATTCATGATTTGGATATCATATATATCATATATTATCAGCATATACATGTATTTATAATAGTAAATAATATTTAGAGGTAAGAAATGAAATGCACCATTCATGGAGACGGTAAGCCGTACGTACGCATGAATGTTACTTTCATTTCTATTTCATATTTAATGGAGTGAAATAATAATGATATAAGGGTATATTATAATTCTAGTATAACATCATATATAATAACATTAACTCCATCCTTTATATGTCCCACATATGTCATTAACGAATCAAATCACTTTGAGGGGGCGGTAGTCTGCATATCCTAAAATGATGATATCGCGTATAACCATAATTGAAGCCATAAAGGTATGCCATAAATGAAAAAATACAGAAGCTTAAGGAAAAAATAAACATATTATATATCATATATAAATATAGTGACATCTTAATGGCCACCTTTGAAGGTGTTAGAAGAATATTGAACAATCATCATTTCGTGAGGCAGAAATTCACCATCCACAGAAATAGTATGTTATTTAACTATTAGATGTAGGTGTGTTTAAGTGTAGTTCAAATTCTTCTTATAACAACATTCTAGTATATTTAAGATACTAGAGTTGTTACAAAAGTAAGAATAAAAAGAGTTTAGGGGGTTGGAGAAGCAAAATAAAACAAAAGAACACAAGTGAAGACATTACCTTAAAATCGGGTAACTCTCTTTGATTTGAGCTCAAAGGCTTCCTTGGGAAGCCTTCTTCCCAAAGATAGGATTCTAGGAGTAATAGAGAGATGTGGAGAGACAAAATGATCAGAGATTGTCTGAACCAAAGGCTTGAGAGGTGTGGGTAATGAGGTAGAGGTGGGGCCTTTTATAAGAGGAGAGGAGGGGCACTCTTGGAAAGTTAAGAAAATATACTTTATTATAAAATGATTTTCCGATAAAAAGGGCCCAAAAATTATATATTTATAGGATAAGGTAATAAGAGTTCGAAATCCACCCATCCAATAGGTTTTTGACATGTGTAGGTCTTAGATTTTACATTATCTTTTCATTTTATTTAAATCGTTAAATAAGGAGGTAATCGCTGCATCATCATGGTGTCATAAATAATTTAATTTATTTAAGGTCTAAAAAATATAAAAAACATATCATGATGTAGGAATTTTTTTTAGGTTTATAATGAATATTTATAGTCAAAATTATGGCTTGTATAACCCCATTTAAAAATTGTTTTAGTAAAACATCTCATGTTTGTGTCATTTTTACTTTTACTTTAAATAAAAGGCATTAATGCCATCATCTTACACAAGAGGCTCCATATGGTCCCAAAAATCGACCCATGGGTTGTCTTGGTCGGCCATGACACATCCAATAGGGTTAGGAAAAGTGTCAATATATTTTCATTTTATTATAATATCATTTTTACCTTAAATCACACTAATTACCTTTAATCGCGATTAAAAAACGTAAAAGTTACTATTCACCAAAAAATTATTTTAATCCCATTGAACCGCATTTTACTTCTTAATGAAAATAATTTATATTGGATTTTTGAAATTCAAATCACATAAGTGGTAACGTTTCATTTAAATGAAAAATCAGTTTTTGTAACTACCACTTTGTGGTTTCACTATTCATAAAAAATTAAGGTTTTTAAGAAAAATACCAAAACATCACCCTAAGCTATATTTGATATTCCGAATTCAAAAATGATGTCTATTTTACGAAATTCAAAACATATAAGTTGCATTAATTAATTTAAAAATTAATTCCCGCTGTCAAAACAAATAGCGTGTTTTTATGAAACAATATGTATTAAAAGATTGACACTAGTTTAAGTCCAATTTCAAAGTAAAATTAATTCCAATGACCACCATTAGATTAAATGGTAAAAATATATTCTAATTTCACTTTAAAACCAATTAAAAAAAATTATCTAATAATATAAATAAATTAGATTAAAAAGAGGTTTTGAATTAAAATACAACATTTTTCACTATTCATTAAAAAATGAACTTTATCTGAATAATACCAAAAATTTACGCAAAGTAAATTTTGATGTCCTGATTCTAAAGAAAAGTTGTATTTGGTCCAATATAATGTATAAGGGCGACCAAAACTATATTTAAAAAGTTTTTTCCATCAAAAGGCGATAGTTCGACCTTTTAGTGAAAATTAGAGTATATATGCCTAAAATTGAATTCTTTTTTTATTTTAAGCCTTTATCTTTTATTAGATAAATATAAAAACATTTAAAAAACATATATAATCATATTTTAGTTATTTATATTCATTCCTTCCAAAACAACGGCTACGTGTTAACTAAAATTTAAAATAATATTATTTTATTACTACTGTGAAACGTAAGATTTCAAAGAAACTCTTTGTTGCGTATTGGGTACGCTATCGAACATAGCCACCCCTTTAAAGTGAAATAAATATTTAATTCAAAAATATTAAAAAATATGAAAATGCGCTTTTCTTTATTTACCTGGGATGTTACATCCATCCCCCCTTTTGGGAATTGCGTACTCGCAATTTTATTCACTTATCAAAATAAGTGGGGGTATTTATCCCTCATAGGATTTTCAGATTCCCACATTGCCTCTTCAACCATATGGTATTTCCACAAAACCATTACCTGGTGAATTACCTTATTTCGCAACACTTTCTCTCTTCGGTCAAGAATCTGGACTTTTTGTTCTTCATAAGATAGATTCTCTTCCAACTAAACTACCTCTGGGCTCAAAACATGAGATGGATCTGTCATATACTTTCTCAACATCGAAACATGAAAAACATAGTGTACCTGAGATAAACCCGGAGGTAAATCCACTCAGTAAGCAACTGATCCAACTTTCTCCATAATTTTATATGGTCCAATGAACATTGGACTCAACTTTCCTTTCTTACCAAATTTCATCACACTTTTCCATGGTGAGAATTTGAGAAAAACATGATCACCTACCTCAAAAGATAGATCCTTCCTCCTGTTGTCTGCATAACTTTTCGGTCTCCTCTGAGCTGTTCTCATGTGTTTCTGAATCAACTGAACTTTTTCTGCCATCTCTTCTACCAATTCTGGTCCCATCAGCTTCCTTTCACCTACTTCATCCCAAAAAGCTGGATTTCGACACCGCTTCCCATATAATGCCTCAAATGGTGCCATCTGTATACTAGAATGAAAAAATATTATTATATGAAAATTCAACCAAAGAAAGATGTTGGTCCCAACTTCCCTGATAATCCATCGAACAAGCACATAGCTTATCCTACAAGGTCTGAATTATTCATTCTGACTGCCCATCTGATTGCGGATGAAAAGTTGTACTAAAATATAATTCAGCACCCAATGACTTTTGAAGGCCTTTCCAAAAGTTAGAAGTAAACCTGGGATCACGATTAGATACAATGGAGAGGGTAACTCCATGCAACCTGACTATCTCTTTAAGATACAACCGAGAAAGTTGATCTAGAGACAAAGTATCTCGAATAGGAAGGAAATGAGCAGATTTAGTCAAGCGATCAACAATAACCCAGATTACATTATTACCTCGAGATGTCCTCGGTAATCCCACAACAAAGTCCATGGATACATTTTACCATTTCCACTCTGGCACCTGTAAAGGCCGAAGCATCCCTTTTGGTAACTCCCGCTCTACTTTAACCTGCTGACAAGTCAAACACTTCATAGTAAAATCAGAAATATCTCTTTTCATTACATCCCACCAGTAATACTCCCATAGATCTCTGTGCATCATAGTACTGCCAAGATGAACTGAAAACGGGGAACTATGAGCCTCACATAACAACTCATTCTTCAATTGTGAATCACCATGCACACATAATCCCTTCCCAAACCTCAAAACACAATCATTATCAATGTTGAATTCCGGAAACTTGCCCTTCTGAACCAGCTCTACCTTTTTCTACAACTCACTGTCTTGCTTCTGTGCTTTCTTGATTCTGTCTGATAAAGAAGATTTCACCGATACCTGAAACAAAACAGAAGGACTTCCTGCACAAAAAACTTCCATGCCAAAGTTCATCAAATCAAAAACCAAAGGATCTCGTTCCAAACGTAGCATGGTTAATGAAGCATTACTTTTTCTACTCAAATCATCATCCACATTATTTAGTATTCCCAGATGGTAATGAATTGTACAATCATAATCCTTGATTAATTTCTGCCATCTCCTCTGTCTCTTGTTCAACTCTTTCTGAGTGAATATATACTTTAAACTTTTGTGACCAGTATATATTTCTCACTTTACTCCATACAAATGGTGCCTCCAAATTTTTAAAGCGAAAACAACAGTAGGTAATTCCAAATCATGTGTAGGGTAATTTACCTCATCAGTTTTCAACTGAAGTGAAGAATAAGCAATTACCTGATCATTCTACATAAGAACACATCCAAGTCCTTTCAATGAAGCATCACTGTAGATAAAAAACTCACCATTCCTGGAAGAAAGTGCCAAAACTGGATCATTCACCAATATTCTCTTCAACTCCTGAAAACAATCATCACATTCTTTTGTCCAGATAAACTTAACACTCTTCAGAGTTAGCTTAGTCATTGGACTAGATAACCGTGAAAAATTTTAAACAAACCATCTAGGGTAACCTGCCAAACCAAGAAAACTACGGATCTCGGTTACATATGTGGGTCTTGGCCATTCTTTAACAACTTCTATTTTAGTAGGATCAACAATTATTCCATCTTTTGAAACAATGTGACCAGGGAAAGAAATTTGTTGAAACCAAAACTCACACTTGCTAAATTTTCCATACAGTTTCTTTTCTTTTATGGTTTGCACGATAACCCTTAAATTACTTTCAGGCTCCTCTTTACTTTTAGAAAACACCAAAATATCATCAATAAAAACAAACAAAATTTTTCACTTGAGTCAACTGAGCCATCACTACAACAAACTGTTCAATTCTGATTCTGACCATCTCAGTATGTTGATTTGGAAGGTCATTTCCCTCAGTATGCCTTCCCAAAAAAACTACTTTGTTTCCTCTATGAAAAACCATTCTTAACACTGAAATACCTTAGGTGAAGCAATATGGTAATCTTTAAATGCTATATCATTTCAATCATACCATATATTAATTCATAATTTAATAATTTTCTGACTCCTAATGTTGTCTAAACCGACCTTTGATACCAACTATAAGGCCCTG
Organism: Viscum album; assembly: GCA_963277665.1. Classification (NCBI taxonomy): domain Eukaryota; kingdom Viridiplantae; phylum Streptophyta; class Magnoliopsida; order Santalales; family Viscaceae; genus Viscum; species Viscum album. The sequence continues at coordinate 1,004,603,688 of OY728158.1, read as the reverse complement.
GCCTTAAACCTTACTTAATATTGAATTAAATGAATAATTCACATTGAGGATCTTTTCAGGTTTAGAGTTTTAGAGAATTAGGACATAACTATTACATCTCAAAAGATTACAAAGTAGACACTTCTACTAAGATTCCATAAAAATAACAACTCTTAAAAAAGAAACATGTCTAGTTCCACGTTTTATTTATCATGACTTTCCCTTGATCCCATCCTTGACCCTACTCCACATTAAGTCCTGTGAAAAAAATTTCAAAAAAGTGGGGGTGAGCATAAAAAGCTCAGTAAGGGATACACAATGAATGAAAACTGTTAGTTTTTTTTCAAAACCACAAGTAAACCATGTATACTATATCAAAGTAATACTTTTAACCTTTATGAAGTTGTAAAAACTCTTCACTGATTAAAATTTCATTACATACCCTTTTTTAACCAAAATATTACCATAAAACCCATATAAAGAACACATAACATATAAAGGTAACTTGGGACATAAACATACTTAAATGGAATAACCATACAGCTGACTTCCACATATATCACTTAATGGAATAGCCATACGGCCGACTTTGATACCCAATGCATTGGAGGTTATAATGTAACCACCCATCCTGGTATTCACGACACCACCCGTCATATGGTTTATCGTGTAACCACCCATCAAATGTCCAAGTACCATTATAAAATCATAAGACATAAAACAAATATAATGGAAAGAAAACATTTCCACACTTTGATCACAATATATCACTTAAATATATTGACATAAGAAATCCATTATAAAAACCATTTTCAATACCAAAATACATAAAATAGTATATGGTATTTATTTCATTTTAAAAACATTACGGCTTGTTGAGGAAGCCAAAGACCAAATAATACTCGTGGCGGTGGAAATGGTCGTTGTCACCGCGTACATTAAAAAAACATTCCTTTTTGTCGTTTAGTAAAACTCCTCATAGAAAAAGATTTTTTTTGTATAAAATTAAAAGTCAAATGGGTTTATACACCATATAAAAGAAAGTTGTGTATAAAACAAAATATTCCTCAATGAAAGGAGATTGAGACGAAGTCCCTTACCTCGTGTCCGACATGAATCGATTGCTCTTTAATCTCCTAATAATAAACTAATGTTAATTTCTACTTTCTTAATAACCTTTTTCAAGCTTATTATTCCTTTTATGTCAATTATTTCCATGTTAAAAACATTATTTAATCATTTAAGTTAAAAAAATGTTTGTTTTGTCGATATTTGGTTCTTAAGTCGAAAGTGGACTTCTTACAATTACATGTTGTTTATGTGGTCAAAGGTTCATTATACCCATAATGATTTTCATGATTTTGATATCATATATATCATATATATCCAGCATATACTTGTATTTATAATAGTACATAACATTTAGAGGTAAGAAATGAAATGCACCGTTCATGGAGACGGTAATCCGTACGTACGCATGAACGCTACATTCATTTCTATTTAGTATTTAATGGAGTGAAATCATAATGATATAAGGGTGTATTATAATTCCAGTATAACATCATATATAATAACATTAACTTCATCCTTTATACGTCCCACATATGGCATTAACGAATCAAATCACTTTGAGGGGGCGGGAGTCCGCACTTCCTAAAATGAAGATATCGCGTATTCCCATAATGGAAGCCATAAAGGTACGCCATAAATGAAAAAATACAGAAGCTTACGGAAAAAATAAACATATTATATATCATATATAAATATAGTGACATCTTAATGGCCACCTTTGAAGGTGTTAGAAGAATATTGAATAATCATCGTTTCGTGAGGCAGAAATTCGTCATCCATAGAAACAGTATGTTCTTTAACCATTATATGTAGTTGTGTGTAAGTCTTCCTTGGGAATACTTCTGCCCAAAGTGAGGCTTCTAGGAGTAAGAGAGAGATGTGGAGAGACAAAATGAGCAGATATTGGCCTAACCAAAGGTTTGAGAGGTGTGGGTAAGGAGGTAGAACTGGGGGCCTTTTATAAGAGGAGAGGAGGGGGACTCTTGGAAAGTTAAGAAAAGATACTTTATTATAAAATGATTTTAGGATCAAAAGGGTCCCACAATTACATATTTATATGTTAAGGTGATACGAGTTCGAAATCCACCCATCCAATAGGTTTTTTACAAGTCTAGGTCTTAGATTTTACATTATCTTTTCATTTTATTTAAATCGTTAAATAATGAGGTAATCGCTGCATCATCATGGTGTCATAAATAATTTAATTTATTTAATGTGTAAAAAATATAAAAAAACTATCATGATGTAGTAAATCTTTTTATATTTCTAATGAATATTTATAGTCAAACTTATGACTTGTATAAACCCATTTAACAAATTGTTTTAGTAAAACATCTCATGTATGTGTCATTTTTACTTTTACTTTAAATAAAAGGCATTAATGCCATTTTCTTACCCAAGTGGCTCCATGGGGTCCCAAAAAGAGACCCATGGCTTGTCTTGTTCGGTCATGACACATCCAATAGGGTTAGGACAAGTGTCAAGATATTTTCATTTTACGATATTATCATTTTTACCTTAAATCACACTAATTACCTTTAATTGCGATTAAAAAACATAAAAGTTACTATTCACCAAAAAAATTATTTTAGTACCATTGAACCACATTTTACTTCTTAATGAAAATCATTTATATTGGATTTTTGAAATTCAAATCACAGAAGTGGTAAAGTTCCATTTAAACGAAAAATCTGTTTTTGTTACTACCACTTTGTGGTTTCACTATTCATCAAAAATTAAGGTTTTTCATAAAAATACCAAAACTTCACCCTAAGATATATTTGATATTCTGAATTCAAAAATGATGTCTATTTTATGAAACTCAAAACATATAAGTTGCATTAATTAATTTAATAATTAATTCCCGCTGTCAAAACAAATAGCGTGTTTTTAAGAAACAATATGTATCAAAAGATTGACAGTAGTTTAAGTCCAATTTAAAAGTGAAATTAATTCCAATGATCAAAGTTAGATTAAATGGTAAAAATATATTCTAATTGAACTTTAAAACCAATTCAAAAGATAACCTAATCATATAAATAAATTATATTGAAAAGAGGTTTTGAATTAAAATACAACATTTTTCACTATTCATTAAAAATTAACTTTATCGGAAAAATACCAAAAATTTACACAAATTAAATTTTGATGTCCCATTTATAAAGAAGAGTTTTATTTGGTCCAATAGAATGTATAAGAGTGACCAAAACTATATTTAAAGAGGGTTCGCTATCAGAAGTCGATAGTTCAACCTTTTAGTAAAAATTAGAGTATATATGCCTAAAATTGAATTCTTTTCTTATTTTAAGCCTTTATATTTTATTGGATAGATATAAAAACATTTAAAATATATATATAATAATATTTTAGTTATTTATATTCATTCCCGCCAATACAATAGCTACGTGTTAACTACCATTTAAAATAATATTATTTTATTACTAGTGTGCAATGTTAGATTTCAAAGAAACTCTTTGTTGCGTATCGGGTACACTATCGAACATAGAAACCCCTTTAAAGTAAAATTAATATTTAATTCAAAAATATTAATAAATATGAAAATTCTTTATTCTTTATTTACCTGGGATGCTACAATGATAATAAGAGAATAAATTTTGAATACCATTAATTTTTAAAATAAAATCATAATCCTGAGACATGGAATTAATATTCACAGTTCATAAGACATGAATCCTTATGGAAATCAATAGAATAAACCATGGAAGAATAACATATGAATAAGACCTCGAATATTGGCATGCACATCAATGTATAACTTTGTGAACAAATCAGAGTAGAAACATGTTCAAACCATTAGTTAAGGACATAAATTCAGGCCCTCTCATAGACTTATGGAAATGAAACTAGGTCCACACATAATATTATTAACATGTAATCAGGTTCGGGCATGACATTCGGAACATGTAATCATGTTCATGTATAATATTTTGTACATGAAATCAGGTCCATGCATTACATTCTAAACATTTAATCATGTTCATACATATGATTATGAACAGATAATAATGTTCACTCATAGCATTGTGAACATGTACCTAGGCTCATGTATACACTTATGGACAAGCATCTAGATACATCCAAAACATTGTGCACATGTAATCATGCTGATGCATAACATTTATACTCTTGAATAATCCATCATTACTCAATGAATTGGATGTATATATAGGTCCCATATATACAAAAAAATCCATCATACATGCTCCACAAGATAATAAAACTTTTATCATATCATGACCTAAAAAAGAGATGGGTTTTATAATCATCTTATCATAACCCCTGAAATGAAATGAGTGTCATGAACCTTTCATTGTATCATTAACTATGAAAAAGAGATGGGTTTCACAATCATTTAATCAAATCAAATCATGTGAGAATAAGTCGGTTTCAAAATTATATATTCTGTGGAATAGAAATGGATTTCATAAGAATCAATCCATAAAAACATAAACCATTGAGGAATTTATATCAATAGAACATTTGGTTCATTTCCTAGAATGAAATGAGTAACATCAATGGATGTTAGCTTAGAAATAAAATATCTTGGAAATATTTTTGAAAACCTTTCTTGAGAAAAGTATTCTTTCTTCTTTGAAAGGTAATTTTAAAACCTAAATCCTTTAGAAAACCATTTTCATTGAAATTTTATTGAAAAAATAGAATGAAGGCATTAAATCATTTTGAAAGCTAATTACCATGAGAAATTATAAAATAATTATGAATACATTTTGAAAAACTATTTCATTGAAAACATATAAAGTATGATTTAAAACATTTTGAAAACCATTTCAATGAAAATACATCAAAAAATTATAAATAAGGATTGAAAAAATTTTGTAAACTATTTTCCATGAAATTAATTTGAAATAATATAAAAACACATTATTTTTTTAAATTTATTTTCCTTTTAAACATGTAAAATATTATTGGACACATTTTGAAAACAACTAATTTGATAATTAATTACAAAAAAAAACATTTTCTCAAAAATTATATTTTAAAACAAGCAATGGAATATTTGTAGAAATGATGATAGGTAAATCTGTACATGTTTTACGAGGTTAAAAGAATGTTTCTTCTATATGTTAAAAAGGTTATTATAATTCCTGATTGGAATGTGAAAAAAATATTTCTTTGAAAAAATTGGTAAAAAAAAATGTTAAAATGAATTTTAATGAATATATATAATTTGAATATTTATTTAATTCCATTCTGAAAACATGGTTTTGAAGAAATATACATTTCTTAATAAAGAGAGAAATAATGTTGTACTTTTGTAAAAACATGTTCATTACCATCATATATACCAAAGAGAGGAAAGATGGTACAATTACATTGATATATCATGAATAAATATACGGTAATAAAGTCATAAGAGTTCATGAGATATAGATCATAATATTCTATCAATATAAGTACAATCATAATCAATATTGAAAAATTTTCAGATTATAGCCCTAAACCATTACAAATTTGGTTATCATAGATCATAAAAAATGGAAATAATAACATTAAATGAAGTATAACATGTAATTCAAATACATGGATTCATGATGAAACATGTAAAATTTATTATATAATCCTCATGAAAAAATATAGTTTCATAACATATAATGTGAATCAATGAAGTAAAATTGAGTGAAAATAAATTTACGGATTTGGTATCATTTGAAACATAGACCCCGTGGCATAAAAAGAATTAAATTGATTTGTAAATACCCATAAATTAACATATAAGTATAATAGAATACATCCATATGAAGTATAAACACCAAAAATATAAATGAGTCATGATTAAGGCTTGTATCTCACAGAAATAAAAAGGGATATTGTATCTCCCTATCCTGTGTCTTGGCTCTCGTCGTACTCATTCAGATCTCTGGTTAAATTGGTAACTCATTTTGGTTTGTGTAAAAATGATTCCTAGAAATTATTTTATCCCAAGGGAATTATTCTATGAAGATGTGAGTTATGTTGGGAAGTGTATTGGGCCTAGCATGTCTGAACCAAAGTGGGTTGAGAGGTGTGATGAAGAGGGTGAGAGGAAGGCCTTTTATAGGGAATAGAAAGGACACAATTGGAATTCTTGAAAAATAATTGGTGCACCAATGTTTTTACCAAAAAAAGTAATATGAAACTAACACAACTCAATGATGGATCATTCATTAATATATAATGTACAACCAATTGGTGTTGTATACGTGTTTAGGTCATTTGGGTTTATAAATTTATGGTTTTGTACCTTGGTAACATAATTATTTTCGCTTAATCGTTGTAGTTAATTTTAATCACATTCAACAATATTATTGGACAAAAACCACTATCAACATATTAGACAGTGTATATAATTCTTAATCAAAATATAGAATCCATTTTTCAAATTCATAATCACATAATTAGAATAAATAAATTAAAAATAAATCGGATGGGACAACACTGTGTGTTTTTTAAGTAAAAACATCCAAATATTGGATAAGTTTTTACAACCAATTTCAAATTGAAATTGATTCGAAACACCTTAATTAGATTAATTTATGAAAATTTTATCTAATTAAAACATAAAAAATTAAAATATAATTTAACCATACAAATTTATTAGACGAATAAGATTTTTTGAATTAAATTCAGTAGTTTTAACTATTCCGAAAAAATGGAACCCTTATAAAAAATACCAAAAAATTATCATAATCAATTTTTTATATTTCTCATAAAAATGATGTTTATTTTGAAAAATTAAATCTATAAAGGTTCTAAAATTGAATATATATTTGGATATCTATTAAAATTTGATAAATCTATATTAATTAAAATTTGGTTTTAAGTATGAAATTGGGATTGTCATTATCATATATCTTTCAAATATATTGGGTGATTATCAAAAATATTTTTTTTGAATATATAACATATAAATTTAAATAATATTGTTTTACTATTACTAATTAATTTAACATATTAATATAAATAATCTTTGAAAGATAAAAATACGTTTTTATAAAACTATTCCCTCTATATTTATTTGGTTTATATATTCTATTATATTTATTAGGTAACCAATGAATTAAAAAATATATATTAATAATTTAATATATCCTATAATCTAAAATTTAATTCCCATATTATATCCTATTACATAATTATATTTTAAAAATGATATATTACTTGGAAACACTCAATTTTGTGTGTTACGTAAGCCATCAATGATAGTCAGTCTTTCATGTAACAGAAGTTGTCCTTTGTGTTCTGTGTAAAGAAAGTGAAATTTTTTGTTTTCAGTATTGCAAGATTAAATTGATCTACTTTATAATTCAATGCATTATTTGTTCTTTTATATAAAATAATTTATTTTCAGTCTACTATGAAATGAAAAATATCAATGATATTAAATTAATTTTGAAAAATATTTTAAAAAATCATGGTTACTAACATTTTACTACCCATAAAATGAATTCCATCATAGAAATTCATCTAGGTTATCAGAGTATTAATACTTAAATGTTTCATTCATAGAAACACACATTGTAAAAATGAATACCAAAACATCCCATACAAAGAGAATACTATAACCATAACTGTTACCCAGAGTAACTCATAACGGGATTACCACATATGAGAACATAATTGGAAGTAAAATTTTGTACACGTAAGAGAAATTATACCATCATGTTTTGATGAATTTAGATAAATAAAAAGGTTAGGAGAAAGTTAGCAATCACAAATCCATAAATTTATGATGACCTAAGGGAATTTTTCATTCGTCAAAAATGAATATAAATTGAAAAATATTTTGGTTTCAAGATCTGTTTTCCTAAAATTGAATAATTTTCATGGGAAGTTATAGTTACTTTATTTCATTTCCTTTAATAATCAATATCTCACCCTTTGTTCATATGATGTCCAATTTACACTTTACCCATTTATCAAAAAATAAAGGTCAATTTTTTATTCCTTAATCACTAAATGATAATGATATCCATGGTAAATCCTCCCATATCTCTTCAATTACCATTAACAAAAAAAATTAGTGAAGGTTTTCCAGTATGCATAAATTATTATGTGTTGAGATAATAAATTAATCTCACAAACATCATATGTTTTATAACATAAAAATCCCCAAAAATTGATAACCTTATAACACATCAGAATGATGAAACTCCATGTCATTAGAAATAATGACTCTAAACATGTTTAACATTGATCCCCATATATCACATGGTAGCTATTTATTGTTAAATTCTAAAAAACTGAATATCTTCATAATAAATTCACTCAAAATATTTTAATTACATGAATTACTATGAATCCTTATTGAAAACATGTGTGCTTCATTATTCCATATATTACTATATATATTCCATAAATACTAGAAGTGTTAAACATCATCCATCATTGCATGAACTAATTTTCATCATGTAATCAATTATTTAAAATGTAATAAATAACATCTAATTTACATATTCATATCTAGAAACTATTTATCCAACCATCTGTATATCAACGTTATGAATTAATTAAGATTTTCCTACCCCTAATCCAAATATCACAATTCCTTGAAATCACATTTCTATGTCATAATCACCATTCAATATGTCCTTTTCAATTTTTTATGAAAAGTTATACTAAAAATAATTATATATTTTAGGATTCAGATAACATAATAGATGGATTCAAAAACATAAATACTTCATTAATCTAACCTTATTCTTAATCCATTACTGAAGATTCATTAACTTATTACTTAGAATATTTTTCGTATAATATGATATGTGAATCATTATTCTGTATCTCATGTTCAATTTAATCATGCCTCTTATATTTAATGTAAAAAACAATCGAATAACATTACATACCTTCCACATATCATTTATGGTATCATTATATTCATTTTTATAACCAACAATCATAAATACATCCTGATTCTATTTATGATATTTTCATATGGGAAATATATTTTCATAATGTCCATACATTCCACATCTAAAAAAAATAAATTTTAACCATGTTCCCTCAATTTCTCTTTATTGATTAAAACAAGAAATCATGGTGTGAGAAACATTATTCATATTGGGATACCATATAGTCATGAAATATTACTTATAGGCAGCCAAAATCATGGTTCCCAATTCATTAATATATGACACCATAGTTTTATCATAGGTTATTCATATTTATAATATATTTATATCCATTATCATGGTTCATAAATAGTTTGAGAATTCTTAATGAATATCCCCCGGGAGTGTAATACTGGGTATTCTTAATGGTTCATTGTTGTGTACTAGATTACCCTATATTAGGCCCGAAACATATTGCATGAGTTTTTACTTCAACTTACATCTGTTCCAGAGCCACATCCACTTGTAGTATCCTAACATGGATGTATTTAATGAAAAATAGTTATTATATCCATTACCCAAATTCCATGAACTACTCTTATACCTTTCCTTATACATTAACATATACCTATATATTTCCTTATAGTTATCACTAAGGTTTTATCATCGAAGCATTAAAATTTTTACTAAACATTACCTTTCATACCGACTATAGGGAAAGAGGTCTAACATACGTTTATGTTAAATCTTTTTTATGTATATTCAGAATTTTTCAAAAGTACATGTATGACGATCATAATAATTTAGTGTCTTTGGAAGCATGTAACAGAATCTTCTAACATGGTGATGATTCTCAATTTATATAGTAAATATCATCCCTATTATACTTAAACCTAAAACATTACTTCATAACCTAGGGAAACGAAACATAAGAAATGGGTGAGATAAAACTTTTAGTTAGGGGAACTAAGGGAAATGTGTAATCATGACATGAAATTAGTGTATGAGAATATGAGGATAACATTTTGAATATCATACACAGAATATGTGAAATCATAGTCATAAGACATGGCATAAATATTTGATGTTCATAATACATGAATAGTAAATAAATCCAGAGCATAATCCATGGAAGTGTGACATAAAAACAAGTAATGGAAATGTGGAAAACACATCAATGTATAACATCATGAACATATACCAGTAGAAGCGTTTTTACACATTAAGTTAATTTTATGAAATCAATCCATCTCATAGACATATAGACATGCAACAAGGTCCATGCATAATTTTTTAGACATCTAATTAGGTCCATGCATGACATTGTGGACGTGTAATCTGGATTGCAAATAATCTTGTTAACAAGAATCCAGGTCCATGCATAACATTGTGAAGATGAAATCAGGTTCACACATAATTTATGAACATATAATAAGGTTTAATCAAAATATTTTGATCACGTAATAAGGCTCATTCATAAACATATGGACATAAAACCAAGTCCATGTGTGTCATTGTGAACATGTAATCAAGTTCATTCATATGATTTATACTCATGATTCATCTATTGTTAACCAATGAATTGAATGAATATATACATCCCACCCAGCTCATAATAAAATCCCTCATACATGTGCTATAAGATAATTAAAGCATTCATCATATAATGACCTATAAAAATATATGTGTTTTATAATCAACCTATCATAGCCAATGAAATTAAATGTGCATCATTAACATTTAACTATATTACAATATATGGAAATGAAATATGTTTCATAATCATTTCCTAAAATCATACCCTATGAAAAGAATCATGTTTCAAATGTTTTTAAATCATGGAAAATAAATGGTTTTCCTTAAGATCATTCAATCAAAACATTATCCATTAAAGAACATTTGGTAATGCAACCTTTGGATGTTTTTCTAGAACGGAATTAGTAACATCAACACATGTCATCTGAGATAAAAATAACAAAGAAAGATATTTTGAAAATAATTCTTAATGAAAATATATGTTCTTCTACAAAAAGTCTTTTGAACTCATTTTTACCTTTAAATATTACTTTTCATTGAAAATTCATTGAAAACATAGAATGAAGGAATTCAATAATTTTTTAAAATATTTTACCTTGAAAACTTATAAAATAACCATGAAAATAGTTTGAAAACCTTTTACCTAGAAAACATATAAAATAAGATCAAAATCATATTGAAATATGTTACATTTCAAATAATATGAAATCTTATATAAAATATTGAAATTATTTTGAAAGCCATTTTCCATGAAAACAAGAAATAGATTCTTAAATATTTTTTGAGAACTATTTTCTGAAAATTAATTTTTATAGAAAGTTATTAATCATTAATATGTTAAAACATGCAATGTAAGATTTAGAAGAATTATGGTGGGTAAATCAATACATGTAGAATGAGATAAATAGAATATTTCTTTTTTGTAGGTAAAAATGTCAAAAAAATTCCCAGTTTGGACAGTGATAATAATATTCCTTTGAAAACATTGGAAACCCAAAAAATTGGAAATATATTTTAATGATTATAAAATATTAATTTATTCTTAGAAATCCATCTTTAAAAAATGGTTTTGGGGAACATATATTTCTGACTAAAGGGAGGGTTAATGTTGAAAATTCAAAAAAAACAAATTCTTAACCATATTATGTTCCAAATAGTGAAAAAATGGCTCCATTACTTGGATAAAACATGAATAACTAGAGGGTAAGAAAATAATAAGTGTTATTAAGATATTGAAATCATGATTTCATCACAGGTGCATAATTATAAATAAAATTTATGTATTAAGGAGGGGTTTGATGAACCCAATAATGGATGAAGGAGTTAAGAACCCTACCTCAGTTCTGAGATGACACACTAATGTGGTCATCGAAATAAATACCAAGAACACAATGCCTTGTGAATATGTTTTTTGGTCCTTGATCATTGCATTATTCTAATCAAACTTATTAATGTGGAAAATCAATAATTTATTTCTCAAAAAATGAGGTAAAACATATTGCATCAGATTTATGATTTTTTCTTGTTGTGAAGTTTTCTAAGAATTGGCTACCATTAAAAGTCATAAAAAATCACTTGAATCCACATTATTTTCCAGTTTTCATATTGTCCTATTTATCTCCTTAATTTTTTCAACTTTTCTTCCGTGGATTATTATTATAGTCTTTGGGAGAAACAAAAATTATTATTAGGGTGTTATTCTATGATTGTTCCTATATAGACCACAAATTTAAACCCCAACTCTAGGTCTCCCATAGTTCCAATATGGATCAGATTCTTCAGGATACCACTTGTAAGAACCCGGTTTTTGCTGAGAAACACTTTGGAATATTCTTGATGATATTCCAGAGCAGCGCCTTCAGATGGCGTGCGATTCTGAGCCCCGGAGTGGCCGGAATTAAATTTTTAGTGTGTTCACACTGCAAACGCTAAATAAATAAGATAACTCCTAAACGGAGTTCCGAATCATGGATACAAGTGTACGGATGGGTCCGGAATGGGGTGTTTACCCTAAGAACGACATAAAACTTGTCGGCACGGGATGTTTGGACCCCTCGCTCGCTTCTGGAACGTTAAACGGATTAAATAAATTAAATTAATTTGTTTAATGTTGAAACACAAGTATCTCTTAAACGGTGGCTCGGATTGGGAAACTGAGGGCACTGTTGTGTTCGGAATGTGCCGTTTACCCTAGGAGGGGTATAAGTTTTGCATGCGCGGGCCGTTTGTGAAAAATGGCCCCAGGGGCGTTTTTTTAATTTAGCGACTTCGGACGTTAAATTTTATAACTTTTGAACGTGGTCACAGATTAAAATTCTGAGACTTCTATTGTGCTCAAGAGGTGGTGTTTGCCCTAAGGGAGGCTTAACCGCGACCCCGTCGGGAGTTCGGGTTCGGGCTGACGGGAGGGTGGTTAAGCGTTTTCTATTTAAACGCTTAACACACCCCCCTCCCTCTTCTCCTACCCCTTCCCCCCTGGCAGCCCTCCTCTCCCTCTCCTCCTCCACCTCCGGCGAGACACTTCGGCGAGACAGCTCCGGAGAGGCGTTGTGGCCGGCAGATCGTCACGAATCTTCGGGCGAAGCCCCGCGAGGTAGGGTCATGTATTTGAGTTTTAATTCCCGAACCACCCTTTGAACCCCGATTTTAGCATTGATTTGTTGATTTATCTTCGAGAAAATTCCATGGAAGTGTAGTACACATTTTACCCTTCCCATCTCTTCTTTCAGAGTTGAAATCGGTGTTCGGATGAACCCGCGGCGCCTCGTCGAAGTTTGTGGGTTTTTGATTTAGTTCCGGCCGGTTTTGGGGTGTTCCGGCGAGCCAGGGTGGCGGTCCGGGGAGCGGCAGGCGGTCCTGGCGGAGACGGTGGCTTCGGCAGGCGGCGTATTCCGGGGCGGCGGTGGCGCGGATCGGCGCGGCGGTGGCTGGGGCTTCAGGCGGCGCGGCGGTGAGCGCCTCGGGCGGCAGGCGGCGCACACCCGGTGAGGGTGGACCGGGGTCGCAGCGTGCGACCCCGCGCGGGGGACACGACCCGCGGCCTGCGGGTCTTCACGCGGGACGACTGGCCATAGCCGGTCCGAGCGTGGACCACGGGTCTGCGGCTGGCCCGTGCGGCAAAGCCGCGGGCTGGCGCAGCAAGCCAGGCCGGCCGCCACGGGCCGGCCCAGGCCGGGTGGACCGGCCGGCTAGGCCGGTCCAGCACAAGGGCTTGACCCCTCGGACTTCAGACACCCGTAAATATCGCTACGGGTGTCCGTTCAACACGCCGTCTATGGCAGAGTAACCCTCATCTTGAGGAGTGTGTTTTAAGTTAGTTTCGGGAATTTTTAATTCCCGAAACGAGTGGTCACGGAGGCGCGATGTGTCCTTAAGTGGACGAGTGTAATCCCCGAGTTTCTTGTTTTGGACGGCGCGGACGCATCCGACGTCCGTTTTAAGCACCGTCAGTGGAGTTGGAACCCTGGAGTCGAGGCGGAGGTTTCCAGGGTGGTTACGGGCGTTGAGGCCGAAGTTGTGGCGCGGGCCCCACGGCCCACCTTTTGAGATGCGTGCAGCTTTTAGAAACTTTTTCCTCGGACGTCCGTACGGGGCGTGCGAGCAGTCGATGTTGGGTGTTTTTCCGAGGGCATCGCGTTGGCGTAGTCTGCCCGCTGTAATTCCGCACGATGGTGCGGGCCCCACGAGGAACGTTTCGGGAGTTGACGGTGATTTCCAGCTTTATCACCGGGTGACCGTTTTGGACAACTGAGTAGTCCATTTCGTGTACTTTTTCGAGAGGATCACAACGGTGCGATCCGTTCGTTGAGTTTCAGGACCGGGATGCGGGTCCCACATGGCACCGCTCGTGTGTGGTGCGCCGGGATGCACCTTTTTCCCCGGATATCCGTTGCACTCAATTGAGTAATTCTTTTAACGTGTTATCCCGAGGGGATCGCAATGGTGCGATGCGCCCGACTGTTTTCGGGGCCGAGGCTCGGGATCACGGGACGCCGTTCGGGCATGAGGCGGTGTTGGTGACTTTTCCGTCGGATCTCCGTTGGAGGCGAGTAAGTAGTCGATCTCACATGTTTTTCTGCGAGGATTACAACTGTGCAATCCGTTTGGTCGTGCGGATCCTTGTGCGCGATCTTGTTAAATGTGGATAAAGAAAGGTGCTCTAGTGGTGGTTCGCCCTACCTTGTTGTAGCGGACCCTTGGCATGTGATCGCGCGCTCTTGGGAGAGTGATACAAATGGATCATGAGATGTGGCTTGTCGTGCCTAGGCCTTTGAGGTGGAGTTGTTACGTCATGCCTTCGCGTTGACGCTGGGTGTCGTGTGCACGTTAGCCTTTGGGCTGGAGCCAGGTATGCTCTGGGAATACATGGGAGCGCTTGGCGGTACGTGTGGTTGTTTGTACCTGAGGATGCTGTGCGCTCAGTTGGGGTTGACTTGGGGCCACACGTCGTATGGGCCCCACGTGCATGTCATGATCTGCTTTACGTACCTTGACCTCTCGCGACGTAGGGGGCCCCTATGCGCTCATTTGTTTGACTAGTAGGGTGGAGTTTTTCCCCTGGCTTTGTGCTCTTCTGTTTGACAAGCAGGGCGGAGTTTCCCCTGGCCTGGTGCTCTTTTGTCTTACCAGCAGGGTTGAGCGGTCTCCCCCTAGTCTGGTGCTCGATGGTTTGGCCGGTAGAGATGGTGTGGTTCCTCTGCTTCATTGGCTGTGAGGGGTTTCAGTGTTGTGCCCTTCCACCGGACTATGACACCGTCTACGACTACGGGTGTTCGTGCAGTGTGGGCGTTTTCCCCACTTTTTGGGATGAGGTGTCTCAGTCTGCTTCGACAGTGACTCAGCAGATTGGAGCGGGATCGCCTTGTGAGGCCTGGGGAGTTTCTCCCGTTGCTCCGTGTTCCCTGGTAGATCTTGTGGCTTCGGTGTGACCAACACTTTACGCAGGAACCGATCCTCTACCTAGGAGGTTGTTCCAGCAGGGCTGAGGTTGTTCCAGCAGGGCTGAGGTTGTTTCCAGCAGGGCTGAGGTTGTTTCAAGCAGGGCAGTGGTTGTTCCAGCAGGGCTGAGGTTGTTCCAGCAGGGCTGAGGTTGTTCCAGCAGAGCTGAGGTTGTTCCGAGCGGGGCTCACCAGTGGGTTGCCATCGAGCAGGGATGGCCAATACAATGGTGTTTACCGAGCAGTACCATCCAGCAGGGATGGCCAGAGCAGTTCCGGGCATACCTCCAACAGGGCTGGGCAGTGGTCCCCGACGCCGGTCTTACCTCCAGATGGGCTGGGCAGTGGTCCCCGATGTCGGGCTTACCTCCATCTGGGCTGGGCAGTGGTCCCTGATGCCGGGTTACCTCCAGCTGGGCTGGGCAGTGGTCCCGTCGCCGACTTTAGCCGGGTCGCCCTCCAGTGGATTACCCTGTTACGGGACTGGGCAGTGAGGCACCCGTCGACTTTCTGGGTATCCCCGTAGTGGGAACCCGTTGACTTCCAGGGATCCTCTAGCGGGGCTGGGCAGGGGGTCGCCTGTCAACTTTGAGCAGATTTCTCGACTGCGGGGCGGTGACGAGTTGTGGTTGACGTTCCCCCAGAACTCTCAAGTGCGAGGAGCACTTTCCCCCACCGAGACGCATCCTTGTGATGCGACCTAAAACCGTGTGGGCGAGTCAGTGCCACCCAAAGCGGATAGTGTCTAGGTGTGGTGATTGAGCCCCTTAGCTTGCGGTTCGGGGCAGACGTGTGGGATGCTAGGCATCGATGGTGTTACTTCTGGGGATGTTGGCGACTCATTTTCTTGGGTTGAGCTACAGGATGGAGATCCCCTTACGATGTTGTTCTAGATTCTTGTTGAGCATATAGACTTGTATATACCTTGTTTCCGGCACCCACTTCATGGGTTTGGCTACTCTCCTTCCAGGAGAGGCGAAGACGCGCAGGGTATGCCACATGATTTCTGTGTCTAGCTTCTCATGGTTGGACGAGTCTACTCTCCTACTATAGGTAGCGAAGACTCGACGAGAAGTTTATCTTCTCACCGTTTCCAGCTCCTTGTGTCTAGATGAGTCTACCTTCCTTTCTCTTGTTGGGTTGAGCTGGACTCTTTACTGCACTCTCTGTTGTACTCCTCTACTTTTCTGTTCGCTCTACTGCTCAACCTTCGGTACCTCCTTTGTTGCTACCTCGAGCCTTCGGGGTATCCTACTAAGTATTTTTATACTCACCCCTGCCTAGGCTTTGCCCACACTTGGTGTGCCCTTGTAGATGACGGACAGGTGGAGCGTGACTTCGGTGGAGCGTAGGAGCTTGGGAGCTTGGACCGCGTGCGGTGGTCGTGGCCGGGATCCAGGTGGGAGACCCGTCATCTGTTCCTTTTTGTTCACCTGTTGCCGGGTTGTGGCACTTTTTGGTTGGGCGTGTGTTTAGCCCCTTTTCCTTACAGCTTTGTACTTGGTACATGTAGAGGTCGATGCACTTTTTGGTATGTATATAGCAGTTTCCCTTTCCTTTTCTTTGCTTGTCTTTACTTTTACTCTACACTGTAGCATTGAGTTTGATGTGTGTGTGTGTACAGGTGCTTAGTCAAAGGCCTCCCCGAGTTATTGTGCCTTCGGCGCTGGTCCCCAGCCCCTGGCCTATGGAGGTGGGCCTGGGGTAGTTGTGGCTCGAGCCCGGGTAGGGTCGGGTCGTGACAAAGTGGTATCAAAGGTGGTTCGTTCCTTGGGACGGTGTTCGGACGTCCCTAAAATAAAGAGGAATTGGTTGGGATTTAAGGAAATAGTGTTAATGTGTCTCGAGAGCGGCTCTCAGGCCAGGGAGTCCAGTGATGGTGCGGCGGCCGACGTATCCATTCACCAGGACCTTGATAACCCGCTTGTCGACTCGGCATGCTGAGACACTTGTTGCAGGGAAAATTGGTTTGTGCATCACATAGGACTGAGTCTTGACTGTCCTTCTTGAGCCAGCTCCCCATCGTTGTTGTTATCGGTATATACATATATGCTCATTTGACCGCGACACTGCTTGATAATATTCAGGATGTCTCCGCGAGGACAGCCAGCCAGGATACCAGCTTTGGGTGCGTGACGACCACCCTGTGAGCTATGAGGCCACAGTCCAGGACCCATCATGTGAGCCCCTTTCTCTGGGTGGGCCGGTAGCAGCACCCCCACCTGTTGAGCAGCAGACACTTTCAGCAGAGCAGGCTGAGCTTGAGCGCAGGTTGAGCGCGCTCCGTGAGTTCCAGCGGCAGAGACCGCTGAGGTTCAGTGGTGAGCCAGACCCTCAGGCAGTAGAGGTTTGGCTAGAGACAGTGGTTCGCCTTTTCATGCTTGCGCGGACGCCGACAGATCAGAGAGTGGCTTTGGAAGCCAACTTTTTTCATGGAGTAGCTTAGCGTTGGTGGAGTCTGGTAACTCAACTTCTTGACGAGTCGTCGCTTTTGTTGGACGACTTTCAGTTGTTTCTCCGTGAGGAGTTTTTCCCCTCCTTGCACTCCGTTCGGATTCAGGAGCTCCTGCAGTTTCAGTAATGAGGGATGATGGTGGCCGAGTACGCTGCTAGTTTTGCAGACCATGCACGCATTTACCCGAACTTGGTCCGTGACGACAACCTCCGAGCGCGAAAGTTTGAGCAGGGTATCCGCCGAGAGATTCGTGTTGTCATATTACCCTTGGGAATTTCCACATATTACGGGGTTCTAGAGCAGGCACTGGTGACAGAGGGCTTCCTGTCGTGTTCTAGAGTTGGTGGTGGCAGCAGACACGTTGGAGCCGAGACGTCTGTCGTAGCTAGTGGGCGTCGGCAAGCAGGACCTCGATGCAGGTGGCTTAATGACAACCGGACTAAGGGGCATGGGCGTACACCACAGTGGCGCTGGAGGGCACCAGTGCAGCCCAGATAGAGTCGGTGCTATGCTTGTTATGGCCGAGGTCACTTGGCACGAGACTGCCCTACCCGAGTTGCTGGGAGCTTCGGGTAGGCAGCAGGTGCACCACCACGGCAGAGGCAGCGCCGTGATCAGAGTGGTACCCAGAGAGGTGGTTCTAGCAGAGGAGCAGGAGGAGCTGGTAGTGGGGGATGACGTTACGAGGTCTTCCCATCACCACTAGGGGGTCCACGTCAGGCTCCGGGAGCTTACAGTTGGGACCGCGGGCAGTTGCGAGTTTGGATGTCTACGATCCTGTAGAGCATGAGGAGATAAGAGGTATGCTCTACAGCTCTTCTACCTTTTTGCAGTAGAATTGTTAGACTCTGTGTGTGATCTGCTTTTCTCCCTACTCCTTGTTCTATGTGTTACCAGGGTGACTCAGGGCGTCGGGTGTAACCCTGAGTTGGTAAGGAAAAAGGCGTGATACCTTTTCCTTTAGTCGATAGTGCTGACTCCTTCACCTTTTGAGTGTGTAAGAGAGCATCGACTGTGATACCTTGCGTGACCAGATATCCTTGGGTGTTTCACCATATGGGTATTCTGATGGAGGGAATCACCGGGCCTTGTTTCAGGTGCGGGCGGTGATTCCAGTAGTGGCGTGCGATGTAGAGGTTCGTTCGGGGAGGTGAGCTACCCCCAAGAGCCTTTAAGCCATTTGAGACCGTGCGAAGGGATGGAGATGCACCCTACCGCCCTACCCTAACCCCAAAGTCTGGATTGGGTGCACGACGTCGGCAAGGGCCGACCTCGCGTGAACAGATCAATACTTTGCTCTGAGTGCGGTGGCACAGAGCTGTGTGTGGGTTCTTCTGGGTATGGGAAAGCCGGGTGAGGGCTTAGTACCCTGTGTTGCTCCCTAGTTTTTCTTTTCGGGGACAAAAAGCTTGAAGGAGGGAATGATGTAAGAACCCAGTTTTTGCTGAGAAAGACTTTGGAATATTCTTGATGATATTCCAGAGCAGTGCCTTCAGATGGCGTGCGATTACGAGCCCCGGAGTGGCCGGAATTAAATTTTCAGTGCGTTCACACTGGAAATGGTAAATAAATAAGATAACTCCTAAACAGAGTTCCGGATCATGGATCCGAGTGTACGGATGGGTCTGGAATGGGGTGTTTACCCTAGGAACGACATAAAACTTGTCGACGCGGGATGTTTGGACCCCTCGCTCGCTTCTGGAACGTTAAACGGATTAAATAAATTAAATTAATTCGTTTAATGTTGAAACGTAGGTATCTCTTAAACGGTGTCTCGGATTGGGAAACCGAGGGCACCGTTGTGTTTGGAATGTTCCGTTTACCCTATAAGGGGTATAAGTTTCGCGGGCGCAGGCCGTTTGTGAAAAATGGCCACAGGGGCATTTTCGTAATTTAGCGACTTCGGACGTTAAATTTTTTAACTTTTGAATGGGGTCTCAGATTAAAATTCCGAGACCGCCGTTGTGCTCAGGAGGTGGTGTTTACCCTAAGGGAGGCTTAACCACGACCCCGTCGGGAGTTCGGGTTTGGGCTGACGGGCGGGTGGTTAAGCGTTTTCTATTTAAACGCTTAACACACCCCCTCCCTCTTCTCCTACCCCTTCCCCCTGGCAGCCCTCCTCTCCCTCTCCTCCTCCACCTCTGGCGAGACGCTCCGGCGAGACAGCTCCGGTGAGGCGTGGTGGCCGGCGGATCGTCGCGAAGCTTCGGCCGAAGCCCCGCGAGGTAGGGTTATGTATTTGAGTTTTAATTCCCAAACCCCACTTTGAACCCCGATTTTAGCATTGATTTGTTGATTTCTCTTCGAGAAAATTCCATGGTAGTGTATTAAACATTTTACCCTTCCCATCGCTTCTTTCGGAGTTGAAATCGGTGTTCAGAGGAACCTGCGGCACCTCGTCGAAGTTTGCGGGTTGTTGATATAGTTCCAGCCGGTTTTGGGGTGTTCCGGCGAGCCAGGGTGGCGGTCCGGCGAGCAGCAGGCGGTCCTGGCGGAGGTAGTGGAATCGGCAGGCGGTGCATGCCGGGGCGGCGGTGGCGCGGATCGGCGCGGCGGTGGCTGGGGCTTCAGGCGGCGCGGCGGCGAGTACCTCGGGTGGCAGGCGGCGGACACCCGGCGAGGGTGGACCGGGGTCGCGGCGTGCGACCCCGCGCGGGGGACATGACCCGTGGCCTGCGGGTCTTCACGCCGGACGAATGGCCACGGCCGGTCCGAGCGTGGACCGCGGATCTGCGGCCGGACCTCGTGGCAAAGACGCGGGCCGGCGCAGCAAGCCGGGCCGGCCGGCACGGGCCGACCCAGGCCAGGTGGATCGGCCGGCTAGGCCGGTCCAGCCCAAGGGCTTGTCCCCTCTGACTTCAGACACCCGTAAATATCGCTACGGGTGTCTGTTCTACACGTCGTCTACGACAGGGTAACCCTCGTCTCGAGGAGTGTATTTTAAGATAGTTTCGTGAATTTTTAATTCCCGAAACGATTGGTCGCGGAGGCGCGACGTGTCCTTAAGTGGACGAGCGTAATCCCTGAGTTTCTTTTTTTGGACGGCGCGGACACGTCCGACGTCTGTTTTAAGCACCGTCACCGGCATTGGAACCCTGGCATCAAGGCGGAGGTTTCCAGGGTGGTTACGGGTGTTGAGACCGAAGTTGTGGCGTGGACCCCATGGCCCGCCTTTTGAGCTGCGTGCAGCTTTTAGCGACTTTTTCCTCGGACGTCCGTACGGGGCGTGCGAGGAGTCGATGTTGGGTGTTTTTTTGAGGGCATCGCATTGGCGCAGTCTGCCCGCTGTAATTACGCACGATGGTGCGGTCCCCGCGAGGTCTGTTTCGGGAGTTGACGGTGATTTCCAGCTTTATCACCGGGCGACCGTTTTGGACAAGTGAGTAGTCCATTTCGTGTACTTTTTCGAGAGGATAGCAACGGTGCGATCCGTTCATTGAGTTTCGGGACCGGGATGCGAGTCCCGCGTGGCACCGCTCGTGTGCGGTGCGCCGGGATGCACCTTTTTCCCCGGATATCCGTTGCACTCAAGTGAGTAGTGCTCTTGACGTGTTATCCCGAGGGGATCGCAATGGTGCGATGCGCCCGACTGTTTTCGGGGCCGAGGCTCGGGATCACGGGACACCGTTCGGGCGTGAGGCGGTGTTGGTGACTTTTCCATCGGATATCCGTTGGAGGAGAGTAATTAGTCAATCTCACGTGTTTTTCCCCGAGGATTACAACGGTGCAATCTGTTTGGTCGTGCGGAGCCTCTTGTGTGATCTTGTTAAACGTGCAGAAAGGAAGGAGCTCTAGTGGTGGTTCTCCCTACCTTGTTGTAGCGGACGCTTGGCGTGTGATCACACACTCTTTGGAGAGTGATACAAATGGTTCATGAGATGTGGATGGTCGTGCCTGGGCCTTTGAGGTGGAGTTGTTACGTCGCGCCTTCGCATTGACATTGGGTGTCGTGTGCACGTTAGCCTTTGGGCTGGAGCGAGGTATGCTCTGGGAATACACGGGAGCGCTTGGCGGTACGTTTGGTTGTTTGTGCCTGAGGATGTTGTGCGCTCAATTGGGGTTGACTTGGGGCCACACGTCGTGTGGGCCCCACGTGCGTGTCGTGATCTACTTTACGTACCTTGACCTCTTGCGATGAAGAGGGCCCCTCTGCGCTCGTTTGTTTGACCAGCAGGGTGGAGTTTTTCCCCTGGCTTTGTGCTCGTCTGTTTGACCAACAGGGCGGAGTTTCCCCTGGCCTGGTGCTCTTTTGTCTGACCAGCAGGGTTGAGCGGTCTCCCCCTGGTCTGGTTCTCGATGGTTTGGCCGGCAGAGAAGGTTTGGTTCCTCTGCTTCTTTGGCTGTGAGGGGTTTCAGTACTGTGCCATTTCACCGGACTGCGACACCGTCTGTGACTACGGGTGTTCGTGCAGCGTGGGCGTTTTCCCCACTTTTTGGGATGAGGTGTCTCGGTCCGCTTCGACAGTGACTCAACGGATTGGAGCAGGATCGCCTTGTGAGGCCTAGGGAGTTTCTCTCGTTGCTCCGTGTTCCCTGGTAGAGATTGTGGCTTCGGTGTGACCCACACTTTACGTGGGCACCGATCCTCTACCCAGGAGGTTGTTCCAGCAGGGCTGAGGTTGTTCCAGCAGGCCTAAGGTTGTTTCCAGCAGGGCTGAGGTTGTTTCCAGCAAGGCTTAGGTTGTTCCAGCAGGGCTGAGGTTGTTCCAGCAGGGCTGAGGTTGTTCCAGCAGAGCTGAGGTTGTTTTGAGTGGGGCTCGCCAGTGGGTTACCATCTAGTAGGGATGACCAGTACAGTGGTGTTTACCGAGCAGTACCATCCAGCAGGGATGGCCAGAGCAGTTTCGGGCTTACCTCCAGCGGGGCTGGGCAGTGGTCCCCGATGCCGGGCTTACCTCTAGCTGGGCTGGGCAGTGGTCCCTGATACCGGTCTTACCTCCAGCTGGGCTTGGCAGTGGTCCCCGATGCGGGGTTACCTCCAGCTGGGTTGGGCAGTGGTCCCGTCGCCGACTTTAGTCGGGTCGCCCTCTAGTGGATTACCCTGTTACGGGACTGGGCAGTGAGGCACCCGTCGACTTTCCGGGTATCCCCGTAGTGGGAACCCATTGACTTCCAGGGATCCTCCAGCGGGGCTGGGCATGGGGTCGCCTGTCGACTTTGAGCAGATTTCTCAACTGCGGGGCAGTGACGAGTTGTGGTTGACGTTCCCCCAGAACTCTCAAGTGCGAGGAGCACTTCCCCCCCCCCCCCCGAGACGCGTCCTTGTGACGTGAACTAAAACCGTGCGGGCGAGTCAGTGCCGTCCAAAGCGGATAGTGTCGAGGTGTGGTGATTGAGCCCCTTGGCTTGCGGTTTGGGGCAAACGTGCGGGATGCTAGTCATCGATGGTGTTACTTCTGGGGCTGTTGGCGACTCATTTTCTTGGGCTAAGCTACGGGATGGAGATCCCCTTACGACGTTGTTCGGGCTTCTTGTTGAGCATATAGACTTGTATAAACCTTGTTTCCAGCACCCACGTCTTGGGTTTGTCAACTCTCCTTCCAGTATAGGCGAAGACGCGCGGGGTATGCCACATTCTTTCCATGTCTAGCTTCTCATGGTTGGACGAGTCTACTCTCCTACTATAGGTAGCGAAGACTCGACGAGAAGTTCATCTTCTCACCGTTTCCAGCTCCTTGTGTTTGGATGAGTCTACCTTCCTTTCTCTTGTTGGGTTGAGCTAGACTCTTTACTGCACTCTCTTTTGTAATCCTCTACTTTTCTGTTCGCTCTACTGCTCACCCTTCGGTACCTCCTTTGTTGCTCTCTCGGGCCTTCGGTGTATCCTTCTGAGTATTTTTATACTCACCCCTGCTTGGGCTTTGCCTGCACTTGGTGTGCCCTTGCAGACAACAGACAGGTGGAGCGTGACTTCGGTGGAGCGTAGGAGCATGGGAGCTTGGACCGCATGCGGTGGTCATGGCCAGGATCCAGGTGGGAGACCCGTTAGCTGTTCCTTTTTGGTCACCTGTTACTGGGTTGTGGAACTTTTTGGTTGGGCCTGTGTTTTCCCCTTTTCCTTATAGCTTTGTACTTTGTACTTGTAGAGGTCAATGCACTTTGTGGTATGTATATAGCAGTTGCCCTTTCCTTTTCTTTTCTTGTCTTTACTTTTACTCTGCACTGTTGCATTGAGTTTTCTACGTGTGTGTGTACAGGTGATTAGGAAAAGGCCTCCCCGAGTTATTGTGCCTTCGGCGCTGGTCTCCAGCCCCTGGCCTATGGAGGCGGGCTTGGGGTAGTTGCGGCTCGAGCCCGGGTAGGGTCGGGTCGGGACACCACTCCATTTTTTCAAACAAACTGAAATGTTTTCTATTTCCATGCTCATTAAAAATACAATGATGCGGTATTTGGTGAAGATTGTATTATAAAGAACATTAGTTACTAGAATTTTCATTTAAATTGATGTTTCTCAGGATCTTCATTCTTAAATAATGATTCATAATGGTGATAATGTATTCATTCACATTTTATTTTATGAAAAACTACATAATTATTATCATTCATTCCTTAAGCATGGACAATATCGGAAGGATAATGACTATAATATTTCACATCCTAAGACCAGTAGAATTACTAGGGTAGAAAAATGAAAGATGAAGCTTGGATTGTCGGTAAATAATATTGTTTGGGTTGGCCTCTCTACTAATAGGGTTTTTACCGAAGGGATTTTGACCGATTTCAAAAAGGAGTGTATGGTGAATGATGAAAATACTCTTCAAAATTCACACCATTATAATGAAACTAATGTAATTTTATGCTTGGTTGATGATTTGTTTTCTATAAAATGTTTCATTACTAACACTTCCTTCTTAGTGAACGAATATTAAAATCACTTAGAAACACATGATACATGACATAAGAATCAAGTTGAGCTCTCTGATTCTATGTAGTCTTTACACGAGTCAGATTATCAACCTAATCAAATTGAGGAAGTCTATTTAAGATCAATTCAATTGAAGGGAAAAAACCCAATGGTGGATGTTTATGGTTACATTATCCCGAATCCTAGAGAGTATTGGATGCATAGACTAATGTCATATATAATGAGCAATTATCCCAGCATATGTAGATGCCTCTATATAATAAAACATTGAACTTTCAACACTTCCAATGGTGGTTGATAACCCGATGGTAAAATCTATTTTTGATGAGCAAATTGGGGAAGGGGAAATCATCCTATGTATCAAAAATATTATTTGAAAGAGGAGGTAGTGGAAGAAGCAGTTGATGAATGGATATATGAACAAGATAATATGACATTACAAATGTTCTATAATGGTGATATTACTACTAGGGAATAAAATGAAATAAAAAAATGAGTTTTCATTAGGATGTTGGAAGAATATAAAAAACAAGGATTTAAACATTAAATACATACATTGGGAAGGGATTTTGACTTATATAATGGTTTTTTTAGTTTTAGGTTATTGGTTTTTTCCACAATGACTTCTTTACTATGAATTAATGGGTTTTGTTCTTCCATATAAAATGTAGTATAAGATCTATATTTTTATTGGATGGAATCCACTATGTTGTTCATAAATTATGTGGTCTTGTAGCCTTAGAGGAAAATGATTTTTCAATTCATCCCTGTTCCCTACCTTGTCTCTTTTATAGTTGATAGTATTCAATTTTATATGGTTCCTTGTGCTATGTGGTTGATTTTTCTACTCTATATGTCTTGTTTCATGTTTTTATGGAGCTTGCTTCAAGGTACAATTTTCAGTTACTTTTCTGGATCAATTACTTACGATGAAAAGGATTCTAGATCTCTTTTATATTTTCAACAATAAATTGGTGATGTCATTCAACCCTGGGATTATTACTTCTATATTAGAAAATGTAGTATTTTGGAAAAAATTTCTCTTTTATTCTTTATGAATTATATGGATGGGTTTATTGGGATTTCACAAATGAGACATTATCTATCTTTTTGAAGCATGAATTTTAGTTTTAATGTTGGACAATTTGGTGACAATGGAGGCTATGTTCATGCTTCTAGGTGCAACACTCACTGTAATATTCTTGTTTGCATGAATTTTCATTATCTATTTAATTTTTTTTCTACTGAAATATCATTAAAGAATATATGTAAAATGTACCATTTCATATATTTAATAAAACTTGGGAGGTATAGAATAGGTGACTAACCCAAATATCATTCTTATAAAAAATTATAAATAAATTACTCAATCCCCTTTAATGGTGAGATTATATCCATAAACCATTTTGAATTTGGAAACGTTATTTCAAAACAAAATGGAAAGAATAACATTATATAAAGATTAACATAACATGAAATAAATGATATTCATGATGTATCTTGTCAAAGTAATTATATACACCTCATCTAAAAATATAGGTGAATATAATGGAATTTATCTCAATCAAAGAAAATTTAGACAATATCACTTTACCTATTTGGCAACTTTTGAAACAAAGTCCCCATGACAAAAATATCAAAAAATGGATTATTAAGTACCTATAAATTATATTTTAAGTATTATAGAATAAATCCATGGTTAGTATACACACCATATAAATTTAACGAGTACTTATTATGTAATTTATCTTATTGAAAAAAAATTGAGATGAAATCATGTTACCTTGTGTCTTGACTATTGTGGTACTTGTTTAATCCTCCTATAAATCAGGTAACTCATTTTGGATTGGGTCAAAAGGCTACCATGGATTTCTTTAATCACAATAGTAGGCTTCTAGGATGATTTTAGGTTTGCTAGGAAGTGTATTTTATATTTTATGGCTAAACCTAAGTTGATTGAGATCTTTTAATAAGAGGGAGAGGTGGTTTCCTTTTATATGGATGGGAAAGGACACAATACACATTTTTTAAAACAAGTTATGTGTACCGATGTTTATAACTAAAAAAAGGCATACCAAGCTAAAAACACACAATAAATTATAGTTCATGTCTGAATAATGGATATCCAAGGGGTGTTGGAAAAGTATTAGTTTGTTTTTTGTCTTAAATGTTTGGTTTAGTACTTTGTTAACCTAATTTTTCTCTTAATCTTTGTAATAAATTTTATCCACTCTGACTTATATTTTTGGTATAAAACAAAGTTTAACTTATTATAAATTATAAATTAGTATGGTTTAAAATATGGAATCAATTTTTTTAAAATTATAATCCCATTAGTTTCAAAATTTACTTTAAAAATATCTCGATGATGGGACAAAACTACATATTATTTAAGTAAAATTGTCCAATAGTTTGGTATGTTTTATACCCAATTTATGACAAGAAATCGATTCATAAGATCAGCATTTGATGAGTTTATAAATTTATTATATAATTAATCATTAAAAAAATAAAAAATATAATTTATCCTTTTATATTAATTAGATGAAAATGATGTTTTTAATTAAAACTCAGTATATTTTACTACTCATTAGAAAATCAAACAATATAGAAAAAGACCTCAAATTTATACTAAAATATTTTTTTTGTCCATATTTAAAATATGAAGTATATTTTGACATATACAATTATAAAAATACAAATAATGTATTTAAAAGTGTTCTCTATTAAAAGGAAGTAAATCAACCTTTATAAAAATATAGGTTTCTAAGAATAAAATTTTTGTTGTTCATATCTTATATCTATCAAATCTATTGTATTATTATAAAAAATATATGTCTGAATATATAAGATAAAAATTTATTTAATATTATTCAATATTGGTAATTATTTTTAATTATTATTATTATTATTATTTTTCACATAAAATAGTGTTCTAAAAAATTAGTCCCTTTGTATTCATTTGTTTTCTATATTATTTTCTAATTATTAGGTAACTAATGAATTCATATATATATATATATATATATATTCATAAGTTAGTTAATATTATAATCATAAATTTAATTTACATGTTATATGATATTAAATAATAATATTTTCATTATGGATTATTGTTCAGTAACACGCCTTCTTACGTGTTATGTAAGACATTGTGGAAAGTCAGTCTTGTGTATAATGTAATATAGCCTTGACATTCTTCGTAGAGACAGATAAAATTTATGTTTTGTGTAAAGTATAATTATCACGATGATTCATATAATTCTTGTGATAAATATTGAATTAATATAAATTAAACTATTTTTAGTGAGAAATATATTGAAAAAAATAAAAAAGATTAAATTTATTTGAAAATAAATATTTCACAAATTCTGGTGGTGTTACACATAGTGAATATACCTTATACAAAATCCATCATGGGGATATCCTCTTTTTTCACCCAAACTTATTAATACCCTAATCATATATCATCCTTGGAGAATTATTATGTTCCACATATCTGATCACAAAATTGGTCAATCCATGTAATATGATACTTGTTCTTTATAGTTATATTGTTGACCTCACAATAATCAATGTAAAGGTGACATTACCCATTCTTTTTTTTGAAGAAGAGGACATTTGCGCGACCTGGCGAAGCACTTGGGTGTATTAACCCTTTTTCAAGATTCTCATGTAGTTGTTTCTTTATCTCGTCATGTTCCATAACATTTATTCTATTCTAATTCTTGGATAATGGTAATACCCTATATAAGAGATCAACTAAAAATTAAACCTCTATTTAAGGATAATGACTTCGAAATTATTTATAAAAAAAGATAATCATGTTACCTCACAATAGGAATTTATTTAAGGATGATTATTTAAATAGAAGTAACCATTTTAGCTAGATATTATTGTTCATTGGGGAATAATATCCCCTCTTATAATATCAGTGATAAATAAGATTAATCCTCCATCTTTCACTTGTATTGAATTAGTGGTTGATTCACAATACGGAGATAAATTTGCTTCTCATAAATATATATGACGGATCTTTGTATATAATTCCAATCCATATCATGAATTGCATAAAATACCACCAAAGGATGTACTAAAAGGTTCTATGGTATGTTTAGACCAAAAATTTTGACAGGAAAGAGTAATAGTTTGGGATGAAATATTTTCAAAAGATTCCATTTTCACCGACATCATTACTTCTATAATTTGTGGTGGTATTTGAATAGTTCTACTAATATTTAATGATATTAAAGAATGTATATAATGAGATTAAAATATAATTTTATTTTTTATTTAATGAATTAATAGCTTATTTTTGACCATGTAATTTTTGTGATCCACCTCATTGGTTGTGTTGAAGAATGATCACCCTTTCTACCTTAGAGGATTATGGTTTTCTTCAAAAACACTTGTCTAAGTTAATAGATTTGAAAAGTTCCAAAGTACATTACCTATGAATTAAAGATAATTTCATTGAGGGTTTACTAGATAATTCTATTCTGGTACCTCATTAGTGGATTCTCCTATCGAAAATACCTACCATGGTGCCCTTCTTTCCTACAACTATGTCATTTCCTCATCCCCCTTGTGGAATATCTAAGGTTCTTCTTTCTAAGTATTTGACAAGTTTTATTTTAAAATTTCAAATCAATATTTTATTTCTCAATCATATTTCCAAAATTTAAATCCACTATTCACTTTTTATCCACATGATACCCATGGGATTCTTAGATATCTATTTTGACCTTGAAATCATATCTACCACTTTCATCATTTCTACCTAAGTCACTGATCATTATGGATTTTCATACACTATGTTTTAGACCTTCATGTGTTAATCCTTGAATTTGGGGGTAACTATAAATCCAAATGTGCATTGTTCACATCATGTGATATATCCAAAAACCCCTCATTTGATTCAACATCTTTTTTTGATGGTAAGGAAATCCCTTTCTATTTTATATTAGAGAGTGAGATGAAATTATATATCAAGAAACATGTTTTGTAATTCCTTCCACCTAATCACATTGATCTATTACATAAGATTTATATTCTTGATCAATGTTCACCACTGAGCATATTATCTCTATTTATGATAACAATAATGTATAACCTCCTCTAGTTTGGTACATTGAATTTTTAAGAATATTATTATTAGTAGAGTTGACCAATTGTTCCACAATTAATGTATTAGATGATTCACTGAAATTTAAAGGCATTTGACACCTAAAACTCTCAATTTTATCTTCATCACTCGTATGGGGATTTTGGAGATCATCATCATCTTGGTTAATATTCATAACCTTTGTAAGATAATATAGTATTATCAAAATGTTTTAAATTCCTATCCCCATCAAGTTGGGAATATCATTAGGGTATTCATATCATTTCCAAACACATTGATTGTTTACCTAATTCCTCTTACATTATGACACTGTCCAGAATAAAGGGAAAAATAGAATTATTTATTTTTAAACTATTATAAACATGAAAAAAATCAATTAAATTAATTGAATAACAAATTAATTACATTTATTTCTTTAACATATGAATTTCTAGGAATCAATATGTGTTTTCCCTGATCTATTTTCTAACATATCGTCTTACGAGTATTTTTTAAGTTCACTTAAAAAATTAATAATGAGATTATGAATTTACCAAAACATATTAGAGTGAAACTAACCTTTTACCCATGTCATTAAATTATTTTTTTCATAATAATCCTCCATATTACAAGAAAATGATCGTAAAGTCTAGTGTTGTGGAAGACTACGAACACAAAATCGAAAACATGGGACTAAATAAATCATTTATTTATTTAATATTTATAATTATATACTACCTTCAATTATTATCATTCATCTTCGAAGGATAACATAGAGAGACCATGACAATATGGACGAGATAAAAGACCAAGAGGGGAATAAAGATAAGAATAGAAGATTATAACATGGGTTATAAGGCATGGAATACTAAAATTAATATGCATGGAACTTATGAATTAATAACATAAAAAATGGGGTCATATATCCATGTAATCATAGAAAAATTTAATCAAAATAAATCATTTGTTTAGAATGATTCGATTCTTGTTTCACGAAGAGGATCACAAGTCAAGGTTAGCCACCAAGACAGTTGCACATTGTACCAGGAGTCAAAGATAACTACCAATATCTTCACACATAACATCTCATGAGACTTATAATTTCCCAAAAATAGTCAATGATATCTTGGATGATCTGTAACAATATTTTCATGAATATTATTTCCACATACAGAATCATACATAATCAATTATAATTAATCATAAGGGTTACCCATGGTAAGAATTTTGTATCACAATCAGGTTATAAAGAATAACAAATTGGAGTGTCATAATAATGTTTATGAATCAAAGAAATTAGATAATTCATGGAAAATAAAAGGGTAGAATAGGAATATATAATGAAAATTGATGTCAACATGAAGTAATAAATTGTAAAAATAGTACATAAGAAACATTATAATTAATACACTTTAGTGAGGTTAAAAGAAAATATCATCGGTCATTTAAAACGTCAAAGTGAATTAACTTTTATATAAAAATAAAAGTGAAAAATGAAGGTTTTAATATTAAAAATATTGGTATTATAAAAATAATGGGGTCTTAAAAACAGATTATACAGTGTACTTGAAATGGATATGAATTCTGAAATTTCCATTAAAATGAGATTTCTTATCGAGAATAAATGATAAGTGATTAATTTAAAAACTTGTATATCATTGAAAGATAATGATCAATGGTTCTAGATAAATGTTATAGGATTATAGAAAAATAATTTAAAATAAGTTCAAAAAAATAATAGATAACTTTATTTGGTTAAAAATAATGATAGAACAACACGAAAAAATATCGGTGGACCGGGTAGAATACCTTACCTTATGTACAACAATGTCGTTCACTTGATCTTAATGTCCTAGAAAAAAAAGTAAAATTTATTAATTTATATTTAAAGAACATATTATATGTGTAATTTATTTAGTATAACATTTTTATGTTCATTAATGACATTTGTTGGTTTATGAGGTTCAATTTCATTATTTTGGGGGTGTTTGTTTCATTGTTTTTTAGGATTGGTTTAATTATATACATGTTAGGATAATCATGTACGGTGATAATGGATTTCCATAATTGGAGTTATATGTTATTAGTGGACGTAAATAATATTACATGGTTATAAAATTAATTTGGTTATTTATAGTTACGATGATTCTTTATAAAATACTTTAATGATAATCATTTTTGTTAATCGGTGGGTTTTATAACATTTTTTTTTATAAATTAATATAATCTGTACGAAAAATTCCATAACATTACATTAGACATAATAAATATATTATAGTATTTTTTAACCATAAAAATGGTTCTATGACTAGAATTGAAGATGTAAATATAAATTGAAAACCCATCATCCTTGAATTTGATTAATTAACAAATCTCAAATAATGTTTTCATTTCTAGAATAAATATTGGGGAAATTATTATTGATGATGAATTACTTTATTTGTATAAAACAATTATAGTAAATTTATGGTACTAGAGTTATCATACCATTTGTCTAAGGGGAGGTGATGATAGAAATGAAACAAGTATAATGAAAATAAAATAACATAAAATAAAAGAGGAATTTAACTCTTGAATATATCTTCCATGAGATCCTCGTTAGTGGAGAGGCATTGACATTATTATGAGACCAATCACTATTGGGCATGGGATATTGTCTTAGGATGAGATTTGAGTTTGTTTTTGATTAGGAATAAGTCTTTACAGGATTTTGGAGAAGAGGGGTTTCTCGTCAATTTAATCATTAGTTTAATATTTTTGGTCAAAACTATGAATAGCCTTGATTCTTGTTACAAAAATTAGTAAATAGAGCATGTGAGTTCAAACCAATGTCCATTTACAAAATCAATGATTCAGGAATCATTATTAAATTCATTTATTTATCATTTATCATAAATTATCATATTATCCTATTAAAAAAATATGTTATTTTAGAAAAATTTCAATAATTTACCCTATCTATTTTTAAACGTGTACACTTCAAAAATAAATTCCATTTTTCACAAATAATTTTATAAATATGAGAAATTTATTTTTTAATTAAAATATTAATTTCATT
This sequence comes from Viscum album, assembly GCA_963277665.1. Classification (NCBI taxonomy): domain Eukaryota; kingdom Viridiplantae; phylum Streptophyta; class Magnoliopsida; order Santalales; family Viscaceae; genus Viscum; species Viscum album. The sequence goes on along the minus strand of OY728158.1, from coordinate 1,004,570,830 downwards.
GAAAATACAAATTGTAAAATTTGAAATACTTTTATAAAACTATGAAATGTTATTTAAGGTCAGTGAAAATTATCTTATAATAATAAGTTATCAAAATACTTATTTATGAATAAATTTTTTTAAAATAAAATTTCCATTAATTTAATAAATCAATAATAAAATTGTAATTATATATACATGACTTACAAAAATACTGACACATAATTAATAATTTATAAAATAGTAAATTACAAATATTGTGATATATTTATATTATATTTTCACTTGCAGGATGGATAAATTTTACTTATACTTTCATTGGAGAGGTTACTATTCAATTGAATTTTTTATAATTCATAAGAGTGATATTATTATTCCAAATGTCTTGTTTCTATTTAATCAATATATATTCCATAACTTCTATAGATATATTTTTTCAATCATTCATCATATATATGGATTTTATTGTGTTCTATAAGTAATATTTTATGATTATACTATGAAAAATAATTATAATAAGAAAACTTCATTGATAAAACATTATGTTATTACATTCTACCCCTTTAAGATATTTCATGCTCAAAATATCAGTTTATAATATAAGATGAAAACATATCTGGGTAATTTTCCTTTATTTTTTCCTCAATTTTCCATGTTCACTCTTCGTACTTATGGTTTCTCTATAGTAATTCGAAAATTTGAGTAGTATTGTAACATTTACCTTTATATGTGTGATCCAAGATCATCACAGGCTTCTCTTTGTAAGAAAGATCACTCTCCAACTATACCCCCTATTATGATAGTACATCTATAGGATTTGGTATATACTTCATTTTGAGGGATACATGGAAAACATTATGTACATTAGAAATGGTAGGTGGGAGGACTAGTCGATAGGCCACAACTCTGACACGATCAAGAAAATGAATGGTTCTGACATACTTTGGACTTATCTTTCATTTATTTGGAAATCTGATTACCTTCTTCTAGGGAGATATGTGGAGGAATACCATGTGTCCAAAATTAAACTCAAGGTCTCACCGACAATTTTATGCCAAGATATTTTGTCAAATTTGGGCTTTCATGATATAAGGATGATTGGATTTCACATTATCCATAATTTTTCTAACCATTTTAGGTCCTAGAATCCTACATTCACTTACTTCATCCCAACACGTTGGTGTTCTACAACATTTCTTCTAAAGTGGTTTATATGGTTTCATTTGGATGCTTGAGTGTAAAATATTATTATAAGGGAATTTAACCAGTTGAATCTGTGGTTCCTCTCTTCTATTATATTCCATTGAACATGATCACAACATATCATCTAGTGCCTAAATACATAGATTATATTTTTCATTAGTCAGATGATGATAGGTCGTACTGATATTCAGGTAAGTTCATAGAGCATGCTGGAGGATTTTCCAAAATGGCTAAGTAAGTCTCAGATATCTATCGTATAAAATAGATAGTGTTTCTTTATATAGACTTACCACCACATTGATATATATCTCTATATGTTTATCTAATGAGAACCCCTCTTGAATTGTGATAATGTGATCTGCCATTATAAAATGACCCATAATGACAAATATAGAATTGTTTCCTCTAGATTTCCTTGGATGCCTAGTGAAAATGTCAATTGGGATGTTCTCCCACTTCCATGATGATATTGGTATTGGTTTCATCATCAACATAAATGTTTTTTTTCATCCTTTACATGTTTACGTTTGAGGCAATTTTATGTATACTTAATAATACTCTTCTTTATATTGTCCCACAAAATATTCTCTTGGAGATCTCGATACATCTTTACACTCCATGTGTGAATAGAAAAGGTTAAGCTATGTACATCATTTAGAATATTTTTCATTATCTCTGGACCAAATGGTAAACAAAACAGTGACCCAAAAACAATTACTCAATCCTTGTCAATCTTGAACTCTAAAGATTTCACATTTCTTATAACATTCACCATTTTCTCAATTTTCACATCCTTTATTTGAGAATACTTTATTCTATAACCAAGGTAAGGTTGGAAAATCATTTGATAAAGGATTTATAATGTTTCATCCTTAATGATTCTAATTTTAATCCTCTGTAAATCTATGATTGGATCCTTTTCAATTACCATAATTAATAAAGATGAAGGATCTTTTCTATATAGATCATTTCCACATTATTTTCTTTATCGAGATTGTAGTCTATTGAGAAATAAAAATCCTTGATGATCTCTAACCATCACCATTGGGTAATATTAATGTATTTCTATGTGATAAATATATTTGAGACTCTTGGTAACTCTGTATAAATCACAGTTCTCACCATATTGATAATGTCTTCAAATTTTCCATGAAATGATCACAACTGCAAAATCTATATCATAAGTGGATATTTTTTCCACGGATTTTCAACTACATTGAAGAATAGTCCCCCACATTATCATTTTGAATCATCACATAGCCTAAACCCATCATTGATGCATCACTATACACTACAATGATTTTTTGACTTATAGGGAGTGTGAGTACTAGTGCAGTGATAATCCTCTTTTGAGATCCATAAAAAATTACTCAAATTCGTAGGTCCAGAAAAATATCACTTCCTTCTCTATCATCTTAGTCAATGGATTTAAATATCATGTGATTTTTTTTAATAAATCATTGATAGTACCTTACTAGAGAGAGAAACCAATGGATCACTGTTACAAGTGTCGGTATAGGCCACTCATCAATTTCATTTTTCTTGGATGGGTCCTTAGATATTCTTGTTCCACAGATAACATTCCCCGAGAATGATACTTCGTCCATACAGAACTCAGATTTACTATACTTTTCATAATGTTTCACCTTTTTCAAAGTCATCAGCAAAGTATTAAAATTCTCCACAAGTTCATTTTTTCTATTGGAGTATATCAGAATATCATAGATAAAGACTATGATAAATTTGTCTATGTTATATATAAAGATATTATTCATTAAATCCATGATTATTTGTGGAGATTTAGTGAGTCTGAAGGGCATCATTATGAACTCATAGAGTCAATAAACTGTTTAAAAGTAAATTTTTGGAATATCTTCCATCCTCACCTTTAATTGGTGATCTCCCAAATACACGTCCACCTAATAGAAATAACTAACACCATATAGTCAATTAAACAAGTCACCTATCCAAGGAACTCCATTCATTTTCTTTATTGTGATTTTATTGACCTCATGATCATAAATGAAAAGGTGTATTGATCCATCCTTCTCCTTAAAAAAGATGACTAGGAAAACCCATGGTGATACGCTTGGGCATATAAAACCATTCTCAATATTCTCTCTATAACTACTTCTTTAAATCTTACAAATAAATAGTTTTAATTATATAAGGGGTCATTGATATAGGTAGAGATCTAGGAATAATTTCAATTGATATATCAACCTCTCTATCTAGAGAAATACAATAAAATTATTCTAGAAATACATTAGTGTAACCCTACATGATGGGAATATCTTTGAGTATTATTATTTAATTTGTCCCAATTATTTAAGAAAGATGTGATTTCTCAAAAGGAAAAATTTTCCTCACTTGACATAATGATTATAAAGGAGATTAATATTCCTATTTATACATGAATAGTAATATAGGATGCTTTGGGTTGTGAAGAGAGACCTACCTTTCTTGACAGTTTATTTTGGATTTAGAAAAAGATAGCCATTACATGCCCAAAATAACATCAAACTCTACTAATGGGTGTATGATTAGAATTTCTAGGAGTTTCAATCCAAAAACAATTACCGGGGAGGATTTATGACCCCTGTACATAATAATTTCACCATTTTTTGTTCTCATTGGTAAATTAGCCTCCAAATTTTGAGGTGGTGTTTCAAATGCTATAATAAAATTGAATGATAAGAAAAAATGTGTAGAAATAGAATATAATAATTTTTTCTCTATTATTTAATGAATAACTTGGGTAATTTTCACCACATCATAGTCCAAAACCACCTCAAAAGTATTGTGATAATAGGCCCTTACTTATTTCCTTGGAGGTTATTGATTATTTTCTCTAACAACCCTTGGCTTAGGAAAATTGTGATCATAATGAACATGTACCTTTCAGTTTCAATAATACACTAAAGGATGTGTGTTCATCTAAACCTTCCTTTATTCTTCCATGTTAGTGAGGTTCTTCATATCCCTCTGGTAGTTCTAATCCAATTGTCAAATTCTTCTACGATTGAATAAATTCATAGTCCCCTTTAAAAATATAACAGGATTCTTCATACCACAATTTTAACACATTGGATTTTTGATATTTTTTCCATCATGGGATTTATTTATTGAACCACCCCTATTATACTCTATTTTCCACATTTTCACCAAGACTATTTAACCACTGAGAGTCTCTAATATCCATTTCAACCTTTAAAGAACAATTTACAATCTTCTCATAACCATTGAGGTCTCAAATCACCAACACTCATAGACTTCGATATAGTCTTCTAAACAAGTGATCCACCTTTAATTCAGTGTTCATGAAAAATATGGAGGCAAATCGTGCAATACATATGATGTTTTCTTTAGACACCCTAAGATACTCATCTTCCTTCTTCTTATATCCAATGTACTCTCTTACAATATTGAGAAAGATAGTTCCGAGAATATAATTATTGAAAAAATAATAATGAACTCATTCAAATCCATATAAAAAATTTCTTAATTGGACTTTTTGTTCTTGATCAGTTTCCACCACTGGTCATCATCGACATACAAATGATATACAGCCAGTACGACATTCCCTTATTCTAAGAAATAAAGGACAGAGAATAAATTTTGAATGGAGTTAATCCTCTGTTCCATGGGGATGTTATCAAATGATACACTAAGCATGGGAGTCTTTTTTTGAATGAAGGAATCTATGGAATGTTTCTTAATTCTATGGAGATGGAGGGTGTTCAACATGATTCAAGATATTAATCAAAATGTGAGCCATTTGAGCATCTACTATGATAATTTTTTAAGCTCCCATTCCCATGATATTTGGTATATCATTAGAGAAATCATCACATTTTCTATCAAATTTCTTGTTGGCATGTGTTCTTATATTTACCACCATTAACTAAAAAAAATAATGTATAATTAGAGGGATTGGATACATATCTAATAAGAATAAAAAATGGAACCTTAAATATAAAAGGATAAAGACTTATTTGAAAAGTATATCATAACTCATTATTGACTAGGATTGAATCTAGGTTACAAAATATTTGTTTTCTCACATTTATTCTAATGGAATTATTTTGTTCACTTAATAATTGTTTCTATTATGATTATTAATTTACCAAAGCATATGCCTCGAGAATGTCAAACCGAGAGTGCATCAAGGCTCATTGTTATGCACTAGTTCCCATTCAAGTCTAGTTCAATGAAGTGGTCTCAGGTTTTACCATGAGATAAATTTGTTACACAGACACATCCACTTCTTCAAATACCTATATGTATGTATTTTATAGATAAATTACTTACTCTATATTTACCAAAATTTAGCGATGTTTTCATATTATTAGTCTTGACATTAAGGTTCTTACTAAAGTTCTATATTACTAATCTCAATAAATTAATATAACTTGATTCTAAAACCAACTATAGATACCCTAAAAGTTTACCCATATAATTACATGATATTATGTATAACTAATCAATGTATTACAAGCCAATGATTGTAATGTATAGTGTCTTAGAATACTAGGTACTTAAAACTGCAATCAAGGGACTAAAAAATATTTTCAGATTTAATATTCATAATGTGCTCCTAACTTCAATTTTTCTCATATGTTTAGATTGGATTACATGATTATAACATGAAAACAGGATGATAAAAAATCTTAGTAAGGCAATAAACAATAGAATAGTGTTTTATCACATAAGTTTTAAGGAATGACATAATGATTTAAAAAGGCATGGAACATATGGATTAAAACATATAACCATCGGTTCATATAAACATGGAGTCATAGTAATGTGTAAGAAACATAAAACAATACATTAGTACAAATTAAAGTCTCATTGAACATAGAGGAGCACAATTCAAGGTTAACAACCAAGACTATTGCACATGGTAGCACAGGTCAAGGCTAACCGCCAAGACCATTTCACATAACGTATCATGAGACAAAACATTACCCAATGTAGTTGAAAAATAATTGGTCGCTCCTATCATATAATGCTCATGAATATTATTTCCACATATATAATCATAAACAATCCATCATACATAAATATAAGGTCTAACCATGGTAATAATTGGGTATCAAAATCATGTCTTAAACTCTATCAAATGGGAGTATCATTAAAATGTCCTTGAAATAATATAATTGTATCATTAATATAATATCATAGATTAGAAAAGGGATATACATTAAAAGTGAGGTCAAAATGACTAAATAAAACATTAAATAGTTCTTCGGAAATATTAGAATTAAAACATTACTTTGCAGTTAAAGGAAAATATCAAAGGCCATTTAAAACATAAAAGGGAATAATGTTTTATTAAAAACTAGAAGATAAACACGATGGTTATACTAATATAAAGAGTGGTTTTATAAAAATTATAGTGAATTAAAATTATATTAAGTAATGTACTTCAAAATGTGTAAGAATTAAAAATTACCCTTAAAATGGGCTTTCATGTCTTAAATAAATGACAAAAGAATCATATAAAAACATGTATATACCCAAAATAGAATGATGAGTGGATATTGATACATGATTTTGGATCATATAAAAATCATTTATTAATGTTCATAAAAATAACAGATAACTTCATTTGGGTAAATATAATGATAGAACAACCCAAATGAAAAATGGAGGTTCGGGTCAAATCCATTACCTTAAGTACAACAGTATCATATTGTTGATCTTACCAACTTGGATATTAAAATTAAACAAATTAACTAAAATTTTTGTAAGTATTTATACATGTAATTGATTTAGTATAAGAAAATGAAGATCATTAATGACCTTTTTAAAGGGTTAAGAGGCTCAATTTCATTCTTTTGGGACTCTTTGTTTCCTCTATAACAATGATTGGTTTACATATATACATGTATGGTGAGAATGGTTTTATTGAATTGGAGGTATATCATATTAATAAAAATCTATAAAATTACATGGTCATGAAACTCATTTCGATATTTTGACTAAAGATTAATCATTTTATACAACATTAATGATAACAGCTTTTGTTAATTAGTGGATTTAGATCACATTTATTTTATAAATTAATATCAGGTGTAAAATATAATATCGAACCATAAATTATATATAATATTTATATTTTAGTATGGTTCAACCATAAAAATGGTTTCATGACCTGAATTAAAGATAGTAATAGAAATTGAAATTATGTGTCCTTAAATATGATGAATTTACACATCTCGGATGATGTTTTAATATATAGTATAAAAGGAGGGGAAATAAGAGATTATGATAAATTATTAAACTATCAAAACAATATTTGTGTTCATGTAATGTGCTAGAGTTATCATACCATTTTCAAGAGGACATGTGATGATAAAAATGAAATTAGGGAACATGAAAATAAAATAAAATAAAATAAAAGTGGAATTTACCTCTTGAATATATCTTCATTGAGTTCCACATTAGTATAGAGTTTTTGTTCATCCTATGATAAAAAATAATCATGGATGTGGGATAAGGTCTTAGGGATGGATTTGAGAAGAATATGGACTAGGAACAAGGATTGAGTGGTGTATGGAGAGGAGGGGTTCCCCATTATTTTAATCTTTATTTTAATTTGTTGGCTCAAGCCTATGAATTATATTGAATATTGTGTCAAAAAATAGTAATGATAAAATTTTATTTATAACTTGTGTCCATTTACATAATCCATGACTCAATAAGGAGTAGAAATTCATTTTTCAGTATTTCTCTTAAATTGTCATATTTTATTATTCACCAAAAAGTTATATATTTTATAAAAATCTCAAAAATTCACCCTAACAATTTTTCAATGTTTAGAATCCAAAAATGAAATCCATTTTTCAAAAATATCTTTCTCAGTTTAATAAATTTATTTATTTTATTTAAATCATAATTTACTTGAAATTTCAAATTTTAAAATTAAGAATGATTTTCTAATCCTTTGAAAAACAATTATGGTCTCTTAAATTTATATTATAATCATAAGTCATCAATATACATATTTATGAATACATTTTATGAAAATTAATTATCTTTTAAATTGTTAAATTTATCATAATATTGTATATAAATATATATGACTTACAAAAAAACAACATGTGATTTGTAATTTTCTAAATATTTACTTACATATACAAGGAAATATTCATATCAAATAATCAGTTAAAAGTAAGATAAATATTATTTATATATTCATCTGTTATGTTACTATTTAATTGCATGGTTTACTATTCAAAAGGCTCACATTACTATTCAAAAGTTTATGTTACTATTCCATCAATATATGTTACTTAGCTTCTAAAGATTTTTTTTACTCATTGATCATTTAAAATGGTTTTGTTGTATATATAAGTAATATTATATGATTATACAATAATAAATATTTATAATAAGTAAATTTCATTGATAAAATATTATTTTGTTTCACATATCTCCTAGGAGTGTCAAACCAGGTTCATAATAAGGCTGGTTGTCATGTACCATGTCACACCGAGTCATGACAGAGACACCTTGTTGGAGATGTTGTGCTTAGCTAAATCTATGTTAGAAACAACATACACATTTAGTATCCATAAAGGAATGTATTTACTCAATAAACCACTTAAACTATACCTATAAAAATGTAGGGATGTTTTCCTATACTTAGTCTTATCCCAAAGGATTTAACTAGTGTTTTCTAATCCTAAACCAAAAAAGAGAAAATATTTTTCTTTTATACAATCTATAACAATATTAATTTTTTTAAAACATTAATAAATTATTTATTACATAATATTAAAATTGATACCACCTATATTAACGACAATTGTTGTGTATTTGGTGGTTAAGTATATTATGTAATAATTACGAACATGAAAAACATAATCCTTAACATGATCATATTTAAAACTGTATAGGTAACATACTAAAATACATATCAAATGGTTGAGAAATATATCCTAGTAAGGGAATGAACATGGAAAAAAATTTCTAGATTAGAAAATAATCTGATTAGTGGGGAATAAAAAGTGTATAAATCCTAATCATGAACAAAAAAGACCTGATATATCCTGATAATCAAAATATTTGATATGAGAAAAAAACATAAATCAATGCTTCATAAACATTTGTCAAGGGTAAACCACCGAGACATCAGGAGGAAAATCACACTTAAAGGAACAAGGTTCACTTCCTATCCCAATATGGAATATCATGAGACTAAACATTACCAAATGCATTGGATTGCTAAATAATTAAGGGATCACAAATCCTATTCATTTCAATCTCATGCTTAACTATGAGACATAGATCAACCAAAAAGGATTTATTCATCATCTTAATTTATTCCATTATAAATCATTGTGGAATAAAAAAATTTAATTAAAATTCCATATAGGTATAATTGTATAAATTAAAACATCTATGATATGAAATGTGTGTAGTATTCACTACACAATTGTTTTGGAATGGAAAATTACGGTGAGATTTTGACAACATAATGACCTAACATGGAAATTCATAGAATAGGATTTTAAGAAAGTTGAATATCATTATTTCTAAATCAATTGAACATTATGTGGTATATTCTATAACATATCCCAATATAAGAAAATGTAGATAAAATTATAAGGAAAATAAGATACTTGAATAAATGAAATTAAGGAAAAGAACTACTACACGAGTGTGTGACTAAAAATGTTTGGGATGGATTATTAATATCATGGAGCCACAATGGGAGGTCTCTAAGATGTGGAGGTCAGATTATGAATGTAATAAAAGGATTTTGAGAAAAGATAAAATGGGTATCAAGTCATTTCATATATAAAAAGATGTGTATTTATTAATTATATATGTTTTGGACTCTACATAATAAAACAACCAAAACTACCAACGATCACATGTATTTTTCAGATGGTTTCAATTAAATGAAACTTTTCCTAAATATTTTATAAGATAATGGTACTATTTAAAAAAATTATGACATTTCTTATGTGGAGGTGAGTCATACTCTTAAAGATATGGTTTTTAAACCATAATTAATGGTTTTGGAAATCATGATGGATTTATAAAATTAATAAAATAGTCATAAAATATAATAATTATAATTATAAACCATTTATTTGGTCATTTATACCTTTTATAGTATTTATTACATCACTTTTTTGTCATTATGTTCTTATAATACACAAATTATATTTATATGGTGTCTAATTTTTACCCAAAAATAAGACTTTGTCAGAATATTATGAAAATTCCTAGTTGGATAATTTTGATGTCTTGATTCAAAAAATATTATTAATTTTATCCAAATAATATTCTAAATATGTGAATTTTGACATTTAATATAAAAATTACATTTTTTAAGAAATGATGGTTTTTTAAAAATAACATTATTTAAACCCTTATAAAAATTACATTATAAACCAAAAAAATAGTATGATCATTTATATTTAATAAAATTTATTTAATAATAATATTTCTGGTAAATATTATTTATTTCAGAAAAAACATGTATTCATCAAAATAAGTTCTTTAATTTAATTTTAATATTACCCAAAAATACTCTTTGTGTTTTATTGTTTGGAAATTGAAATTATTTATAAATTAATAATAACAAGATGAAAATATATTACTTATTCTATAGAAAAATAATTTACATACTCATATCTCTAGGGTCATCATTCATATCCCTTTAATATAGCACCAAACACCCTATGATTGATACGTGAAATGGTCATACATTTATGGGGTGGTTTAACTTACATGGTTTGGGGTATAATTATATTGAGTTTGAACTTATCCTGTAAATGGTTCTTCTTATTGAGAAGTTTTTGGATATCATCTTGGGATTTGTCGAGGGAGATACTCAGTGATGTTAACTCTCTTAGAAGCTCTGATAAATGGGCTTCATAGGGTATGATCCTACTGGTTGAGGCCACCCATTCATTTTTCAATGTTAATTGGATTTTCTAAAACCCTATATTTATACTAATCATGTTATCAATATTAAATGACTATAATATTAATGGTAATGATATGTAACATTATTTAAAATATAATTTTAATTGAAAAATAAAATAAGTGCATGTTTTTTCTATTAACACATTATGTAATATGAAAATTGATTAAATCAAAATAGTAATATAATTAATTAAAATCTAGGCTACTAGAGTATAAATAGTGATTGGTATTCCCAAACAAAAATCAGACATAGAAAATTAATGGATAACATCACCATCATAAATGGTGTACATAAGTATTTAAATACTAAAAATAGTAAATATATGTGAAACAAATATGCCAATATGAAAATTTTGAAATCAGAAATACCAATATAAATAAAATGGATGGTTAAAGAGAAAGGGGAAATAATCACATACCCTGAGTAGATTATTATCATATAATGCGAGGAGCTTATTAAGGTCACGATAAAACCTTGAGATAAATTCAAATATGTATTGGTAGAGGGACTTAATTATAAATGGTTTTTGAGTAATGATTAATTGTTGGTTTGGTTGGTATTTATATAAATTATTAGGATAATTTTTTATTATTTTCTAAACATGGTTTTTAGAGTCTATGTGATAATGTAATCAAAAAGAAAATAATGACCAATGTTTCCTTCCATGGTTTTTACAATATACAATAGTTATTCAAATTTTTATTCTGATATGAACCATAATCCTTACAATAATACAATTCATGATTTAGAAGTGACTCATATTTGTAAAAAAAATTATAATGCCATTAAATATACTATAAGTGTTTTATGATTTCTTATTGGTTTTTAAAAATGTTCAAATAAAATTATAAATATATTATTTAATAGGGAATGATTATTTTGGTACTGGATGAATTCTTGTAAATTTATTGCATAACATTTTGGATATTGAGATGTAATAATAGATACTCAATATTTAAACTATATTTATTTTATTATCTGAAAATATCATTTTGTTGTTATATTTTGAAAAAATCCTTATTGGGTAATTTCAACATACTCATTTAAAAAATGATATAAATTTTATCAAAAAAAAATCAAAATATAATAATTTAATCTTTTAAATAAATATAATTATTTTTTGAAAAATCTAAAATTTCCTGAAACATACTTCATTTTTACCCTTATAAAAAATACATAAGACATGATTAATTTATATTATCATTTATATTTAAATAAATATTATTTAATAATACTAATTCATGAAATTAAATTTTATTTCATAAAATATGGATTTATAAGAATGCTTAATTGAATTTAAAAAATATATTCATTTCCAGAAATAAGATTTTAGAATAATTATTTAAATATCTAATATTACTAAACTTATTATTTTATCAAGTAAATATATAAATTAGTAATAAAAGGTATAAATATTATTTTAATTTTATATAAAATTGAATAAAAAAATTCAATATACTAGTGGCTATGTAAAAAATAAAAATTTAATTATTTTATGTGATCAATATATTCTAATTAAAATATAATTAAACAAAAATTATAATATTTTATATCACAAAAATTTATTTTATAGGATTAATATCCATTTATAACAGGGTAATAATAAGCCTAAAATTGATTGTTTTTCTTTTCCCTATGAAATAAGATTTTAGTAATAATTAAAAACATAGTATTTAATTATTCCTTATATTAATTGTAATAATATGTAATAATATAAATAATTAACAACTTATTTACTATAAATTTTATATAATTAAAGATAATATCTTTCATAAATAATAAATAGTTGTTTATCCTAAAACTATTTTCTTAAAACATAATGTCTTTACATTTTAATTAATTACGGTAAAATCAAATGATGAATGATTTAAAAGAAATATAATGATTATACATCTTATTATATGAATTTAAATACATCTACATATGATTAATTGTCATATAGTTAATTTAAGATAATAATCTTCTTGGAAAATGAATTTCCTAGAAAATAATTGTAAGACAGATTTTATGGGATAATTTTAAATTTAAATTATACCACATATATGAAATGACTTTGAAAATAAATGGATTTCATATTCTTAATCAGATTAATTAATTTTAGGTAACCAATTCGTATTAATATTTCATCATAATGAATAGTAAAAATAATAAAAAGTAACTTTTATAGTTAAAGTAAAAATTGGTTTACTAGGGGTTAACAAAAAAAGATAATGGTTAAAATTACCATAACAATTTTTAAATACCTATTGGACTGTTTTATATTGAACATAGGATTATCACCTTAAAATATGATACATTTTGAATCCATTTATCATGAATGTGACTTGAAATTATTTTATTGCTTTGAATATTTACTATCATGCCACTCACGTCAATTATAAAAGGGGAACCCCTCCCCTTTATTTTTAAGAAATAATAATAAATTTATGTAAACAAAACCCTACAATAAAATCTCAAAAAAAATCTTATCCACTCACAATATCTATTGTAATCCCTAATAGACCTACCCTATAGTTTTAATAAGAGATACTATGAATTTGTTTAAAAATAGAGGTAATTATCATCACCATGTTCTTGATTTTTTACATCATATTTTACCACCATAAATTATAACTTAAAATTTTAAATATAATAAACACAATATCTCTAATACACTAAGATTTTAAATTTTCATATAATAATATTAATCCATCACTTTATCTATCCACTGTGAATCCAGTTAATCTTTATTGTGTGTGGTGGACTACCACCTCATGAATTGTTGTAATATGATTTCCCCCACTTAGTCATGTGGATATTCATAATCATAGTAATAATAAAAATATAGGATACATTAAACATAATAATAATTCATTAAAATTAATATTCTATCCAATTTATTAACCAATCACTGATTTGTTAAATGATAACACTCCTATTGCGTATATACTATTTATTAACTCAATGAAGCGAAACAAATTCAGTTTCCATGAAATTAGTTAATGTATGATTGAAAATTTTCATTTAATTAAAAAATAGCATATTTAAGACATTATTATTATTATTTATATTACATAACCATATCTTATATAGATGAACTAGAACATCCACTACAAAAATTTCATGATAAAACAATGTTGTTAACACCCAAAAATATCAATAATGAAATATTATTAATGAATGAGTAAAAATTCATTATTAATGGATCACATGAGACATTATAAATAAAAATATGGGTTTTATATAAATTATTTACAGGGTAAAAAATAATTATTTGGAGGATGAAGCATGTTTAACTAAAGGGAAGAGTGAGGTAATTAATTTAGCCTCAATTTCCCACTCCATTGAGATATATTTGTATTATACTACTACTTACATTTATGTGGTATATATATCACTAAATTAACATATTTACCACAACAAAAAAATTAGTAGTTATTATTAATTTTTCTATTTCTATTTCATCAAATGGGTTATAATTTCAATATTACTATGGAGGTAAAGATATGTTTTATAACATTATTTTTTGGGCCATCCATAACATTCTTTAATTGAAATCATAATACAACCTTTATAAAATCCATATATTTTATAATCCATGGGATATTTGAGGATTTTATATATTATTTTCTATCTCTATCTCCCTTTTTTAATTGAATCATGAAAATAAATGTTTCAATTAAATGCTGATCTTATTTTCCTATGTTGATTGGGTATATTTTTTTGTATCAACATTTTCCAAAAAATTCTAACAGAAGTTTTTTTATGATATGAAATTATTTATTAAGTAAAATTTAAGACATAATTTTATTTCATTAAATGCGTTAAGGAATAATTAAAATGTTTTTCAAAATATCAATTTTGAATTTATTTTAAAACAATAAAAAAGGAATTTATAATATAAAATTTGATAATGGGGTTCCCCACCACTCTAACTATTTTATGATATTTTTCTGTTATTAACTCTAGTATTTTTTTCCTTAAATACAACATTGAATCAAAATAATATTTTAATATTTTAATTTAATTTTTTCTCCAAATTCCATGATTTTATTAATAAAACTATTTTTATGATGAACTTTTCACCATATGTTATCTCTTTTTTTATTTTTGTTCATTAAATCTCTCATGAAAATTTATTTTCCTTGAGAACAGAAACAAGTAAATTTTTCTTAAATATCATTATTAATTGATTCATAAATATTACTATTTCTTACACCATATGTCATTTTTACAAACGAATGTTTTCTATAAAAGTTATTTGATTGACTGAGGAAAATATTGATAAATATGTATTCTATACTCATTATAGATATTTATTTACAATTTATATTGTATTTTATTTTATTTTATCATTATATATATATATATATTATTCATTTCCAAGGAAGTGACAATTGGGGCCCTATTAAATATTTATAGTTGATGCGTCGATAGGTCTCATTAAATAACTCTATTGGATAAATTTTGTTTGTATTTTATTTTTACCTGCCAATTAATTAAACTATATTAGATGAAGGTATTAATGGTATATATATCATGATTTTTGATATCATAAATTCATATATTTTTCATTTCCTTCATTAATAATTTAGTTATATTTCTATATGAGATTACTACATTGATATTATACATGGATTCATTTTGGACTTAAGTTTCTAGATTAATTGACATATGTCTTTAGTTATTACGTTTGAATATTTATTATTCCTTATTTAATCATAATTTATACAACTTTTCACACCCAGACTAATAAATTTAACTTAACGTTATTTTTATTCCATTAATTGAGATATGAATAATAATTCTTCGAATGTGTTTCAATGATGTCGAGCATTTTTATTTCTTATGTTTAATAGTATATTCCAAATCTAAAATGTGTTTTATCTATATATCTAGGTATCCAATACCACATTACTAAAAATTAATACAGGATCAGACCCATTATATATATGAAAATTAAATAATGTAACCACCATATCAGGGTTATTTGATTTGGGTCTGTTACAGTTGGAATAAAATGATTATTAGTGGAATACATGAGAATAACATTTTGGAAAACATATATAGGTAACACAATAATTGGGAATAAATCTGATGATATATCTAACTATAGGATAAAATCATAACTTTTTCTAGAGTTGAGATTATGTGGTCTTTCTATAAATACATCCCTCTCTGGATACTAAAGGTGGACGTTATTTTGGAACTAATCCATCTAGTGGTAATATACTTACACAGAGGGGAATGAGTATATCTCGACCATTATTCTTGGTCATGGTGAGTTTTAACTTATTTAAAACCTAGTATGATACTCTTAGGAGATATTATTGGGTTAATTTATATTAAAATTACAAAAAATTATGAAATATTAGAAAATATTTTAATGATATTCACAAATAATACAACATAGTGATTCTGAGATTAAGAACAAATAAATATTAAATTTATGTAATTTATTTCATTGTATTTATAATTATATATTATGAAATATAATATATAATGTTATGTAACGAATTGAGTATATTTTATTGTTTAAAAAATGGTTCCTGGATGAAATAATTGAATCAGTACTCATGGAAAATATTGAAATTTACCTACTAATAAGTCCAATACAACTAGTGTTGGAGTTGGTCAGATCAGAGCTACATTATAAAATATAACCCATGTGATGACTAATAACCTTGTACATATAGATAATAATCATGTTACACAACATGATACACCTATATTGGATTAATTAATGTGATAGGGGACCTTAGATGCTATAGTAACTAAGAATCATATTGTATATTATGAATGGATTTTGTCAGTTAAAAATTTATTTCTAACCTTTGAATGCAATGAAAAATAAAGGGTTATGAAATTAATATATTGTTTAAAATGTGATGATGATCAATGAAGGTTTCTGGTCCAAAAAAATATAGAGGTATAAGTATTATAGTTCCAATAATATAATTCATTTAATGAATAATTCTTTGGGAAATATTTCATTTCTGAAAAATGATCTGAAATTAAGGAAAGGCTCATAATCGTAAATATAATGGATGAAGAATGTGTTTAGTAGTATAAAGTTACATTTACAGGAATACATATCTATTATATGAAATACATATATAATATGAATATAGTGTTTAACCATTTCCATGAAGGGATAAATCCATATCTCTAAAGTAATTGGTTTTTCAATCTTTTTCACTAAATAATGAAACAATTATCTATGCCATCAAATAGTGAATAATTTTCCTATATCATATATATTCAAGGAAAATGAAATAAAGATATGTTTGGGTGAAATATATAAAAAATGGTACACATTAAATAATAATAATTCAATGAAACTATTCTCATCATGAAAATATTGTAGAAAAAAAATCCAAGATAATTCATGATGATCAAAGGAATTTTAACTAAATCAGAGATAAGGGTTGCCTGGATAATGAAAATATGTGAAATAAAGACAATAATTCTATCATGTTCTCCAAAATTAATAAATGGGTAATTATTCAAACCATGTCCCAAGTGTTAATGTAATTCGATTTATAAGAGAATAATGGGTTAAAGATAAGATTATGTGATCAATATAGATGAGTTTTAAATCCCATAATATATAGTGGAGGGTGAATCAACAATATCCTAAAATTATACAATGATTTATTTGATTTTTGATCATAAAAATCTATTATGTATTCCATTTTTTCTAATAAAAACATATATTTCCCTAGTATATTAATAAGGGATTTGTTAGATAAAAACTATTGAAAATATCTTCGCAACAAACTTTTGTCTATATTTTCATATATTGAAATATAAATAAAATCTATTTGAAGAATTTATTATTATAAAAATGGTTTGATGTAGTAAATCCTTATTGTGGATTGAAATTTAAAATATTATTCTAAAATTAGTTTTTAAGTAAAGAAAATTCGTATTTATAATGAAGATATAAAATTTATTGTCATAAATGGGGATTTATTATCATCTGATTTATGTCTCAATTGATAACCAATAGAACTTCTAAACAAGATAAATGGATAATTAGACATGGAACATCATCTAGATGAATCTTTTTTTCTTCATATTGATGATTTACATATTGAAAAGGAAATATATCGATGTCTTAGTAATTACCTACACATACACCATAGTGTGAAAATAAGTTTTCTATTGATTTAGTCTTTGATTAAAGAGTTGTGTCAAATACACCATAAAGATTTTATGGTATGTAATTATTGGATTTTATAAAAAATAAGACTTTATTTTTATTAGGGATTTATAAATTGTAGTGTTTCACCTTATTTAGCCACTATTGGTTTAATTTAGATGAAAGAGGGATCCATGTTGTTGTACAATGATTTTTTTTCATAATTAGTAAAATCATGATATATTATTTGTATCATTTTCAATGTTATGAATAAATTTTTGATCATCTTCATTGATATAAGTATTTTTCAATGGATGCTATTTGTTCTTGGTATCATAAATGGTGAGTAAATAATGAATATATTAATAATAAAACAATTAAATATGGGTATAGACAACATGAGTTTACAGAAAACCTATTTGGAATGATTAATTCTCCCTCTATTTTTATAGATTTAAAGAAAAAAGAATTCACGGATTATCATGATGATTTTTTTATTGATGATATGTTGATTTATTCTAAAATCATCAAGGATGACGATATTAGTATTCAGATCATTATGGTGGATTTGTTAATAAAAAAATTATATTAGAAATTTAGAATGTTCCCATTCCTGATATAAAATGTTCCTTTTCATGGATTTATTATCTCCATATATGGATTAACAACTGATCCAACAATGAAGAAGTCTGTTAGAGAATGACCTACACAAAAAAATATATAATTGAGGATTATAGTTTTTTTTATTTATAAGGTTATTATTATTTATTTATTTTGAAAAAAAATTCTCAATTGTTGAACCAGTTAACCAAAAATATTTTTAAAGAGGTTAAGTTCATATCGGTAGAGAAATTTGATGAATTATTTTATTGAAAATTGCAATGTTTGATCAATAGTATTATTTTGACTCTACCATTATGAAATGATGCATTTTTTATATAGTTATGAATTAAATGAGGGAATTTTATGTTTCTATTAGCATAGTGACAATGTAATCACTTATTCATCAAGGTAGATATAGACTCATGAATAGATTTTTCTAACCCATGATATTGATCTATAAGATGTAATACCTTATTTTAAGACATAGATATATTATATATATGTTGAAATTTGTGAGATTTAAACGGACAATAAAAACTAAAAAATATGTTTTTACCAAAAGATATAAGAATGAGGCAATGATTATAATTCATAATACTAAAGGATTAAGATTTCATAATATATTCTCCCAGATACAAATGAAATAAGGTAGAGGATAAATTGACCTTGGATGATCCCAGAGTTCCAATACAACTGAGGATTGATAGGGATTATATTATCATATAACTATTAAAGAAGACGTGTAATTATTAATAAGGGGTGATTTCAAACCCTTTTCAAAATATTTTGAAAAATAATAATTGGAATAGAAAAAATTTAAAAATTTGTGATTATAATTTTAAAAAGAAAATTAATTATATGAAGGATTTATTGTTAGGATAATTATATTATGATGTTGGGGTTATTAAATTTAGAAAGAGATTTTATGTTTTATATATGCTAGAAAAGGAAATTGAATTGTTGGATGACTCTCATATATCAACATTTTTTATACAGTATGGTGGTAACATGATCTATATGAAGTTGATGGAAAATTTTTATCAGATATTATGAACTATAAAATTACTAATAATAAATCAATATGTATGGTTTGTCAATATTTGGGGTCTATAATAATGAATTCAAGGTAATTCATGGAGCACCTACATGTTGTTATATAGAATTCAGATGATATTAAAATAATTTTTTTCAGTGGATTATATAATTATTTTAGAAAGAATTATGATATATGGATTATTATTTATCACATTACAATATATTCATTTTTTTTACGAGAGAATATTTTCCTCTTTACTACCTTTCAATAACCTATATCAGTGATTTTGTAAGATATTATGGTGAACCTATTTCATTTCTAACTAATAATGAGAAATAATTAATATTAAAATAAAAAAAAAGTCATTAAATTGATATTTTTACAAAATATCTGTTGAGAACATCCTATAATCCTCAAACCGATGGATAGACCAATAGGGCCTATAAAACAGTGGATGGCTTGTTCAGATTACACTCATGTGACAATTTTTTAATGTGGGATGACTATTTTCTTTTGGTATAGATATCTAATAATAATATAATCTATTAAAGTATTAAAATATAATCGTATGAGTAAATATATAGAATGAGATGTCGTACTCCAATTTTTTTGGATGAAGTTGGTGAAATGTTGTTTACAGGAACCAATATTATTAAGGAGACAACCAAAAGGTAATGCCTTTTAAGACTTATATTAATGTAGATCAAAGTAGTAAAAAACTGTTATACTAATAAAATGATAAATAATTTATAATTTTAAGTGGGAGATCACATTTTCATGAATGAATCTTTGGTGATGGGTGTTAAAATCTCTAGTAACAAATAGAAACAGGTCCCCAAGTACACCGAGACATTTGAAATTATTGAATGAAATAGACCAAAGTCATTCCATTTGGAAATTACACTATATATCTCTAAATTATAGTTTCTCATATCCCATTGTTATGAATGTGTATTCAAGACCCACTTTATGTGATCTCATCTAAATAAATAAAATGGGAACAACATCAATCCTACAATGAAGAGACAACCAAAATTCTTAAATCCATGCATAACTTATTGAGGAATGGGATGACTTAACTGGTATATGATATTTATGGAAACTATAATATAGGGAAATAATATGGTAATCATAGGATATCATGATAAATAACCTCCATCTATCATTAAAAATTTAATATAAAGAAACATTTTGAGGTTGAAATTCTTAAAGGAGTGAAGAATGTAACATTGATTCTTTAATTATATTATCTGAATATTATATTATAATAAAACTATTATTAAATTAATATTATGATATTTAATGGAAGGAAAATTATTATTTAATAGGATGTATATCAATTTTTAACACACATTGTCAAAATAAAGATTGAATTAATTTTCATAAATTTTCCCTTTGGAAAAATATTCTTTGAAATATTAAAAATGTAGTATTTAACTACTCCCCATTATATTTATAATAAATTTTATAATATAAATAATTAAATATTTATTAAATATTAATTGGATAAAAATATTGGTAGGGCCATTTGGATGTAAAAATTGTTATTTTAAAAAAAGCATAACATATATCATTTTTAATTAATTAATATAAAATTTAATGTATAATTATTTAAATAAAATTTATAAATCATATATATTAATATATGAATTTAAATAAATATAATGACGATTACTTGTCCAATATTTAATGTTAGGTCATCCTATGCATTATAATTACATTTCCATTGAACCCATTTTTTGACTTGTTTTTTTGGTTGATATTAAAAATTAATTGTACCCCGTCTATTAATTTAATACAATAAAATTTATACCAATATTTGAATCGTAATAATTAATATTATTTAATATATTCAACTTAATTTATTCATAAATATATTTAATTAATGTAAAAATTAATTACCATGTTAAGGGTTATAATAAGATTACATAGGGATTACCGTAAATGATAATGGATAAAATGACCTAAAAATATTCTAAAACTCCATTTTTTATAGTATATCACTGTTATCATAATAACCATTGAATATTATACATTTTGGATCCATTTTTACAATAATGAAACTTGAAATAATTTTAAAACATTAAATACATCAAGTATTCCATTCACATCAATTATAAAGGGAAGGTCCTCCACACAAAAATTTACATATATTATTCCATTTAGTATAGAGAATTAATTATTATTCTTGTAATCCTTTGATAAATCTATTTTTATGTTTCTAGAGCTATATTCTAAGACGACATGTGATTTCGAGGCCCGATGTGCCCAGCGATAATTTTATAAAAATATTAAATATATGTTATATTGTGCACACACATCTTCATAATAAAAATGGGAGAAATCATTAAGTGTCGATCAGATTATAAATTTAAGGATATATTTATGTATAGAATTAGGTTTTTACCCTAGGTGAAGCATAAAATGGTTTGGTTTGGGATGATCGGACCCCTCTCTAATTGGTTGTTCATTTAATTAATTATTTAATTTATTTGTTTTTTGGTGCTCCGAATACTTCTTTTAGATAAAAGCTAGGAAAATTCTTAGAAGGATGGCCTCAACATCTAAAATCCCTAGTGAGAGATCTCTTCCTCATTCCTCTAGTTAATCACCTTATCCAACAAAAAATATCTGGATCATATCAGATTAGGGTACAATGAATGCAATAGATTCTTTCAAATCCTTAGAAAACACATTCTTCATCAGTGATTGATCAGAAATTGAGGTTGGACTCATCAATTATTGTTTTTATTTCCTTTTTATTGAATTGTTGAGTTGATCAATAATATTTATTATATTTTCTCTAATTGCAGATTTTACATGTCCCCATATACATAAATTTAAATGAATTTAGTTGTTTTCAAATATGGAATCCATGTTCTTCATCGATTTTCCATAAACTCTTGACCTTGATCAACTCAAATTTGGTCTGATTCCTTTCATATTGTTTTTCTTTGTGATCTTCATAGGTTAGATCATCGAGGTCCAGAATCAACATATTCATAAGGTATCATGTTCAATCTCTTCCCCAGATTTGTGGAGGATCGAAAAAAGAATAATTTTTTGATGAGAAAGTGATAGATATGTGATTTTTTTGATGTGATGATGAATGTTTAGATTTCATGTGGTCAAATCATCAGTGGTTTATGACATTAAAGCATGAACATCTAATAACTGAATGGTTTCCAAAAACCAGTGCAAATTACAAATGAGCAGTGGCCCATGGTAATGATTTCTAGCAAGATCCATGATTTTTTGAAGATAATAGTTCTACATTGGATTTGGATTGAGAAAACTTTTTTACAAGGATTAGATTTGAAGTTTCTTGGAAATATCCTCAATACATACTATGTTCCAATATGAACACACTATGTCTATCCTTTTAGTGACGAGGATGGATAGGGTTTTTCATACCCATGAATATGTTATGGAGTGTGCATTTCCAACAAGTAGTTTACCACCTTCATGTATGATAAATCCATGTAATGGATCACATAGTCAGGCACATGGTTATTTACTATAGTAAATAGACACATTAAGAATGACACGTCCCAAGTCCCAGTTAGCTATGACATGACTTATAGTCTAGCTACATAGTGATTACTATTACATGGGATGGATTTGTCTATCATATAGGGACACAGTCAAGCAGTGGAGTAGGACTATATGTTGTGTGGGTCCCCTCACACATCATGTACCCATTCATCTTTTCTAAGAAAACATTGAAAATATATACCTCCTTCATTTGAACTTGTATTTTGTTTTTCATTTATCTTATTCAGACTTTTTTCACACGTAGAACATGATGGTTCCTTCAATTGTGGATTTTGAGAAATGATATGGAATCTTCTATGAATGGGTCATTATGAAGTGATTCCTGATGATGGACATGGTAAGGTATGATTACCAGAGTCAGACACCCCAACTGGAAGCCTCCAGCTGGGCAGGGCATAGGTCCTATATAGACTCTTGAGTGAAACCCTCCAATGGGGTTGGGCATGGTTCCTCGATTTCATAGAGTGGAACCCTCCATCTGCACTAGGTATGGGTCTTCGATGAATATTATAGTGGAACCCTCCAGCTGGTCTGGGTTTGGGTCCATGACCAGCAAACTGGAACCCTAATTGTTTACTAGGGATTGGATTTTATACCATAAAATTGTTGCCCTCAACTATGATGAACAATGAAGAAATGTGGTTTGAGATTAGTTTTCACTCACAAGGAAGAGTAATTCTATCCCCACAGTGACACGTTACAGAGACATGACCCAAACCATGTGTGGGAAATAGTGCCTCCCCAATAGCATAATTTTAAATTTTATTGAATGGATTCTTAGACATATGTGTACAGGGAATATGCATGATATTCTATGCATCATTGTTAGAAATTTGGAACTCTTGGATACTCACTTATTTTGATGAGCTATGAGATTTTGATCCACTTACTCTCTTGGTTTGGGTTTCATTAATTGACAATATGTATATATATATATATATAACATTCATCTAAATATACATCATTGAATTGAATAATCTATTTCTAGGAGAGGTGAATATATGTGGGGTATACCATGTGATTTAGGTGTTTTTCTACTCATTTTTAGATAAGCCTATTATCGTACTATAGTAGGAGAAGAATAAACTGGTAGTACATCCCCTCAGCATGTTTATCCCCGCTGTGTTTGGAAGATCTTACATTCATTCTTGGTTTTGGTTGATTTATAGAAATTCAATTTACCTTTTTTGTATATACTATTTCCCCCTTTTATTGTATCTCATACTACTCCCCATTCATATTTCGGTGTGTCATATATGGTATTATTATACTCACCATACATTGGATTTCCCACACTTGTTGCATCTTGTGAAGAAAATGGATTGATGAACTATTACTACAGAGGATATTAGGTATATTGGGTTCTTCGACCATATATTGTTGTCATAATATGGAATTATGGAGTTGTAATCTCCCAGATGGTTTCTCTTTCTAGTTTTCTATATATTTAGGAAATATATTTGGTTGGGCATGTTTTTTTCATTTTAATTTCCTCCCACACTAGCATACATTTTTTCTTTGATATGTTCACTGATAGCAGGATAACTTTATAGTAATTTTTTATCATTTACTCTTTCTATCTACACTATTTCATTTAGTAGGTTGTGTTTGTGTATACAGATTTTTAGGAAAAGTACCTCCCATGTTAGTTATTCCATTAGACCTTGACACCACCACGTAGACTGTGTATGGGAGCTTGGTGTAGATGCAGATTGAACCCCCAAAAGGTAACATAATGAAAGATTGGTATCAAATAAAATTCATTCCTCGGGGTGGTGTTTGGATGCATACACTTAAGAGAATTTTTTGGGTTTAGGGAAACCCTTCCAAGGTGTATCGAGTGTAGATATCCTGCTAGGAATTCCAATAATATTTAAGAGGACGACATATCAATTCACCGAGATCCTGACTACCTACTTGTCGATTCGATATGCTCTATCTTTTTTTGTAGGATTAAATTGTTTGTGAATAATATATGATTGAGTCTTTCAATTTCCATCTTGATTCATATCCCCATTGATTGTTGATATACATATATATATATATATATTTATATAACTATGGCACTTTATGAAAACATGCATGATTTCTCCACGATGTAAAACATATAAAGTACCTTCTTCGGTTCATGAAGATGAACCTATGAGTGATGAGGAATAAGTTCATGGTTCAGCCTATAATCACCTTTTTCAGGGTGGGAAATTAAGAGAACCTCAACTTATCGAGAGATAGATCACTGCAGTATAGCAGGATTTTGAGGTTCAGAGGATTAGTGCACTCTATGAGTTCCAACATCAGAGACAACTGAGGTTCTATAGTGACCTAGATTCTAGGGTAGGAAACTATTGTCTAGATTCCTTGGTCTAAATATTTAGGATTGTTTGGAACCTGACAAATTAGGTGGTGGGAGTAGAATACAACATTTTCCATAGAAAATATGGGCATTGGTGGATAATTGTTACATATATGGATGATGAGTTAACCCTTTCATGGGATGACATCAAACAACTGTATTTTTTAAGAGTACTTCCCCAACTACGTCAACTCAATTTAGATATAGGGGCATCTTGAGTTGTATCAAGGTGGGATGATAGTGTATGAGTATGAGGAGAGGTTCACAGACCCTACCCGATACTCTCCTGAAAATATTTGATACGACAACATGAGGGAATAGAAATTTGTGAAGGGAATCCATGGATAGATTTGATCTATCTTTGTTCCCATGTGAATCCCCACATATGTTAGGGTTCTTGAGAGTGATTTATTGATAAATATATTTTTTCCAAGGGACACCAAACAACAATAGTTGGAAGTGGGTGTCTCAAAGTTGAGTATTTTGTAGAATCATGTACACACCAGGTATCGGGATCTCAGTGTAAGAGGTCCTTCAATTATCATACATGTGCATGTGGTTAGAGGAAGTACATAGCGCTAGGGTAGCCCTGATACTGGTGGTTCTTTACATTTGATGGATGATTTTTCATAGCACAAGCCTCCATGACTATACATTTAGCATATCCTATAATATAGTTGATGGACCACCATAGTAGAGGCATGGAATTGATCAGGGATCTCTTATGTGTGGATAGAGTGGTCCCTATGGTGGAAAATATGGAAGAGGGGAAGGCTGAGATACATGAGGATAATAAGGTTATTTTCACTTTCCAACGTCACCACATGGTTTTCCATTTTAGGCTCGGGAGCTGGTAGCCAATGCTATTGGCAGCTGCGAGATTTTATGTCTTATGACCATGCAGATCAAGAGATGATTATTTGTACCATGTTTTTTTATTCTAATCATGTTTTAGTATTAGTAAACATGCATTCCATACATTTATTCATCCATATACTCATGGTCTGAGATCTATAGCTCCTATTTTTTACTCTATCACATCCTCTTTGTCTTTTGGTCTGAAAATGGAACACTTCTTTTGTATCATTCATCTTCTAGTAGTGTGACCCACCCTTTGGTGAGTTGAGGTTCATGTGGGTCCTTTTGGATTTGATTATGAAACCATATAAAATCATCTAGGTTATGGATTGGATTTCCATGATTTGGTCCTTGATTGAATCTCTCCATAGATGATTCAGATTAATTCATGTGGATGGTAAGAGATTCACCTTTTATGGTGAGAGAGATATCATGGTATGAAATGTGGGTTTTCTGAGGTGAAAGTTTCATCCAGTCACTTAAAATATAGAATGAAGAGCCCTTGGATAAGAAGGCTCTTCCAAAATCTTGGTTCCTTCAGTTGTAGAGGATTATATATAAGTCTTAACTAAAAATGTTCTGGGGATACCTATGATCCAAGAGATGGAGTTTTTCATTGACTTCATCCGAGCACCACTCTGATAATTTATATGACATATCATATGGATCCTACGGTGCTTAGAGAGCTTAAGTTATATTTGGAAGACCTTAATGAGAATGTTTTCATCAGAGCTAGTGAGTCCCCTGGGGTATGTCTAGTGTTGTTCATGAAAAATATGAATGAGATATTATGGATTTTCATGGATAATCATCTATTGATTCAGGACATGATAACGAACAAGTATCCCTTAATGATTATTGAAGACCGATATGACCAGTTGTGTGGTGTGATATTTTTCTCATTGATCGATATCAGGTCTGACTACTACCATTTGAGGTTTTTCAAGGAAGATATTACAAAGTTAGATTTCCGATGTCTCTTTATACCCTGAGTACATAATGATTCTCTTTGGATTGAAGAATTACCCTCCCGTGTTTACGTCTTTGATGAAATGGGTTTTCAACCATAATTTGACTAGTTTGTAATCTACTTCATCGAAGACATACTAGGTTACACTAAAAAAGAGGAGGACCATGATAAAGAACTTTAGGATGGTTCTAGACATTCTTCGAGAGAACCTCCTTTATGGGAAACTATCAATGTTCCAGTTATGGAAACATGAGGTTCAATTTCCCAGTAATGTAATTACTGAGCGTGTTTTACCCATGGATCATGAAATGAATGATGTAGTTATTTATAGAGATCCACCCATGAACATGTCAGAGGTGTAGATATTTCTATTCTTGTATAATTACTAATGGATTTCTGGGGAATACTTCTCTAGAATCACAACCTGTTTGACCACACTAACATGGAAAGGGAAGCCATTTACGTAGTCTAAGAAGTTCAAGAGGTAATTTGAATTGATAAGGAACATACTGATGAGTTCTCTAGTGTTTAGACTAATAGATGAGGTAATGGAGTTCATACAGTATTTCAATACCTCATGAGATGGGATTAGTTGCCTATTGATGCTGGAGAAGGAATTTATCGCATACAGGTTGTAGCTGTTAAGACAGCATGAGAAGAACTACATAACTCATGACATAGATTCTAAAGCTATAGACTTCACTTTATGGATGTGGGGGCAATATATTCATGGAGAACCCATTGTGGACTTTATTGACCACTTGAATCTAAGGTCGGACTTCACTCATGGGGACATAAACCTGATGCAGTAAATTTGGTTTGAGTTCATTCGATAATAGAAATTCAAGATACTCTATACTCCAAGGAAGGGAAAATTGTATCACATTACATTAGAAAGAAGTCACTGGATCTCTTATTCAAGGGGGGTTTAGAGAAGTTGGATTTCATATAGCTTAACATAGTGGAGTAAGAGGGTATGGATTTCCTACAGTCGATGGTGTTTCCACCTTCATTACTTGAGAATTGGAGAGAGTCCTAGCTAGGGTATATTGAGTTATAGGTGTTATATGATCAGGTAACCACAACAGATTCACCAGATGGATATTCTAAAAGATGTAACCACATCATCTTGTTCTAGTGGGGGTGGTTAGTGGTTCCAGTCCCGTTTTGAGCACAATTTATGTAGGATTTCTACACTAATCCCATAGAATAACCTCATAGTTTGGAGAATATTTATAGATATATTTAGTGTCTATTTGGAGGTCTGGAATGAGATGATGAGTATATGAGTTAACCTCTTAGTGCATCACCTATCAGTAAGTGAACATTGATCACCATTCTTTGGTAGGTATGTTGCATACCATTAATATATTTTAGTGGATGTGGGATGACATATCAATGAAATTAATCAAAGAACTTCCCATCCATGTGATTATATTTGAAACCATTTGGGTTTTTTTTGACCAACTCACGAAGCAGGATCAAATCCTTCACATCGTGGAGTAGAGTTTGGAGGAGAAATTGGTTCTGTTTTTTTTGGGATATCATTATACTTTATAGGGTTCTATCAACAATTGTCTCTAATTGTGAAATGTGGTTTATTTCATGATTGTGGAGAGGCATATAAGAGGTATTAGATACCCAATTAAGGATTTTTTGACAACCTTTCACCTCCAGATAGATGGAAAAACTTCATTCCCAATCCCGTTACTAGTAGATGTGATGATGGAATGCACGATAGACTTTTAGTGGAGTTAGAGGGATAACTTTTCCAATGTATATGTTCATATAATAACATCTACTACTCTACCATCAACATGCAACATTTTGAGGCCCAATATGGCATACCCAGTTTGTTACCCTTGTGACCCACATTGATTTATGACTCATCTTTATGGGTATAAATATGGTGAAGGAGATAGTGGAGAAAGTCAAGGTTATCCATGAGTATATGAGGGTTACCTAGAGCAGACAAAAATATTAGGCATATAATTATCATATTTTTTTAGAGTTCATACAGGGAGACCATGTTTTTATAAGATTCATCCTACAGCATGGAATGTGGGGGTTCTAATGGTGTGGAAGGCTATCCATGAGGTTCATCGGGTTGTTCGATAATGTACAGAGGGATGGATATTTTTCGTACCACCTCACCCAACCCCCAATGATAAATCATTTTAAGGAATTATTCCACATTTCATAGCTAAGGTGATAAATGCATTACCCCATGCACATCATTGACTGGGGAGATCTAGACATCCAGGATGGATACACCATTCAAGAGCACTCGATGGAAGTTAAGGATCAACTGGATAAGACCCTGTGTGGATGGAACATTCCTTCTATTCACATTATGTGGCATCATAGAAACATGTAGGAGAGTTCCTAGGTGTCTTAGAGCCACGTGTGGGCCCAATATCCAATGTTTTTCCCCAGTTGTTATTTTTTGGGGAAAATCCATAAATTATGGAATGATGTCAATACACATTTTTATATTATAATAAATTGAAATATCTATATATATATTTTATATAGTTATAAATTGAGGTGGAGTGCGATTTTTAGGCCCAGTGTGCCCTAAATTAAATTAATTAAAATATTAAAAATATTTTATAATGAACACAAATAATTTATTAATGATATTGGGGTTACCCTTAAATGGACGATTTGATCAGAAATATAATTTTTTTTTTCTGGAACACGGTGATAACCATTTCAATGATATATTTTTTACCAGGGATGTTGAAACCCATCGTTAGTTAGCAGTGAGTTTAATTATTCAAGTAATTAAATATATAGGTTTTGGCACAAAAAATACATTTTTAAATGTCAATCCTGTAAAATTCATCTTGGATTGGGCTCATAATTCTGAATTTCTAGAGAGACGTCTCTTCCTCCTTCATCAAAAAAATCTCCTTGGGTAATTGAAAATCCTAGGATTAGATTAGATCTGGATGAAATGAACACAAAATCTTCCTTCGAATCACTAAAGAATGAATTATTCTTCAGTGATCAACTCGAAAGCATGGTATGAGATGTATATTGGTGTTATTATACCCTTTTGAATAAATGGTTGAGAAGATCGATATTCTTTCTTTAATATATTCCAATTACCGACATTACAAGAGGTTATGTATATAAACATTATTAATTTTAGTTGCTTTATAATATTTAATCCCCATTCTTGATCGATTGAATGAGAATGATTGGCCTTGAAAATTTGACCTTTCTTCTTTTGTAATTTAACCTATTTTTTAGGTTAATCATCTGTTAGATCCATATGGTCCAACATGACTTTTTCATGACATATAGAGTTGATAGGACCCCCAGATTCATAATGGATCAATGAACCCTGAACAGTTTGATTAGAAAGACATAAATCTAGGATCATTGTTGCGTGAGGAAGAAAATTTCGATGGTATGTGACTGGATATTCAATGGATGAAGTCATTTTAAAATGAAGAGTAATAGATGAACCTATATTTAGAAATCGAAGGAAATTCTTGGCATGCGGCAGCCTGAGAACACAATATTTTTCTATATCCATGAGTCTTGGATGAGAATACTACCAGATCATAAGAGGATTAAATTGATTTATGTGAGAGGATTTGATTTGATGCTTCTAAAAAAATCTAGTTGATATGACATATTACAAGATGAAGGAATGGCGTGTAGCCCTTCAGTGTGGTTTCTAGGGTATTGGAAACCCATAAATACGGCACTGAGTGTGCATATCCAACACATTATATACCCACTTCCTATGTGAGTAGGTCAGGTGATGGATCACATGGTCAGACAAACAACCATGTACAATAGTACATAAGAACAGTGTGTAGGGAAAGACCCCATTACCAATTTTCCAAGAATGTCTTTGTAGTCTATTAGTGAGACTCAATGTCACCCAATGCAGTTATTATTACGGTTTGGTGAATGAGTTCCTTAGACTTTTTTGTTCACAGTAAATACATGATATGTCATACATCATTATTGGACTTTTCAAATTTATGGAAACACTGCTTCATTTTCTTAACTGTGAGATGGAGTTCTCATTAATCTCTCATTTGGGATGAGTTTACTTTCCTACAATAGTTGTAGAAGACTCAAAGGGTAGTTCATCTTCCCATCGTGTTTAGACTATTATGTTTAGATGATCTTACATTTACTCTTCCTTTGGTTTTATCTATACACTTTCACTTTATATTTTCTTACCTACTATTTTACTCTTAATATATATATATAAATGATCCCCCTTATACTTTTGAAGTTTCCTACTGGGTATCTTTATACTCATCCCTGCATGGGATCCGATAACACATGTTATGTTATATGGAGATGATGGACAAGTCAACCATGACTACATTTTACACTAGGGATACTAGGTGCTTAGACCATGAATGGTGGTAATAGTGTGGGATTTAAGAGGATGTATCTCTTTGTTTTTTACTCATTCTAGTTTACTATCTGGTTGGGACACATATGTTTTTAGGCTATTATTTTCCCCTTGTTCACTTCATCTTACACTATAATTTTTTACTTTCTAGAGGTTCATAAATGTTTTTTTATATTAAATAATTTATTATTATTCTACTTTTACATATGAAATTTTAAATTTTGTTGGATGTCTGAAAGTTTATTGGTTTTATGAAATTGCCTCCATGATTTAGCTATTCCTTCAGCACTTTTTGCTCCCCCAAAACCTATGGGGGTAACATTGGGTTAGTTGTAGACTGATCCATGGTTTGGGTTGGTTTGTGACATTTTGCATGTTATAACCCTATTATAATCTCTTCTAATCATCCTTAAAATATTTTAGATCATCATTTATTCCCAAAACACATGGAATGAGGTTTTTAATTTTAGATCTATATGATATTTTTCTAATCGTAGGTAATCATCCTCACCAACATCTGCCTTTTTTACTTATCATTTTACACAATCAATTATGTCATAGAATTAAAATATAATTAAACCAATATATCTAAAATACTATAATTTTATTTTTTTGATTTCACAATATTTATGAATATTTTTCTCTTTCAATTTGAAAAAAAAAATTTCATGTGTATGATGAAATGCCACCGCGCAAACAGATGTAATTTTTTTCCAACACCGACTCACATGAAAAGTAATTATTAAAGTAATAATGAATATATGAGATATTGGTGACATAATATTTATTCTATAAAATTAGTTTGTGATCCAATTCAATACCCTTTCAACAATGAATGTAATGGTAATGTAACACTATTTTACGTACTATCAACCATCTATATGAAGCGATGTGATTAATTTTCCAATTATAAATGACTAAAATAAATATAAGATTGAAAATAATGTATAAATAGTCAATTAAAAACGTTAGTATAATTCTAAATATGTTGTAAATAAATATTATACGCAACTACTAAATCATTGATGAAAATTTAAAAATAAGAAAATGAACCTGTTAACCACTGAAGATATTGGAATAATAAAATCCTATTAATGAACGGGGGATAAGATGTTAAAAGAGGATCATGTATGATATTATAAATTTATATATGCTACAAATATAAATTAATAAAAATTATAAACAATTACATATTATTTTAAATGTTTCTCAACTAAATAGAAGTGTATTTTATAAGATTTTATCTAAATTTCAACTCTATATTGTATTATTTAGTATTATTCACCTATTTACATTTTTTACTCTATATACTAACCCATTTATATATTTAACATGAATTTTTATTTTTTATTGATGATTAATTTTTCAATTCATGTATATTCTTCCTATGGGTTTCAATTTAAATATTACCCAATATCTAAGGGTTTCTTTACAATCTCATTGTTTTGTGATTTCTTTAATTTTTATTGATGGAATATCATATTCCATTATTCATTAATTCATTATATTTTCTTATACTCATTAAATTTAATAATGTTATATATTTTACTCTATATTATACTCAATTTTCTACTTTTTCCAAGAAATAAAATTATTAATGGAAAAATATGATCTTATTTCTGTTTTTGATATTGAATATTTTTCTTCTATGTTCAAATTGACAAAATTTGTTTTAAAACATATTATTATGTACTCAATAGATATATAGACTAATATTTAAATTATATTTTAGTTCTTAAATGGTTTTAAATTATTTTCTCTAATTGTTTTTTCATAATTTTCATTTCCAACTTTTTATGGAAAAGATAAATGGGATGACTTTTATTGTATAAAGTGTTTATGGACTTACCAACTACATTAACCATTTTATGAAATTTATACTTTTTTATAAGTAATCAATTTATTGACAAAGAATAATATTTTTAAATGATAATTTAATATTTTAATTCTATTTTTCTTATTTATATAATGATGTTGATTTTATTAGAAATCTTATATTTTCGATGATCCGATGGTAATATCTTATCTCTTACTAATCATTTTTTCATTAACATTATCTTGAAAAAATAAATTTATTATGATCATTGCTTATTAAATTTATCTCATTTATCAATATTCATTTTATAATGGATATGATTCTTTCCTATGTTTTATCCCATAATTACGTATAGTTTCTTACTATACTATTTAATTAATATACTTTGAAAAATGATGATAAATATATAGTCAGTACTCATCAATGATATTTATAGTTAATCCATATTGTTTATTATTTGAATTAATCATTAAATATATAAGGAATTCAATAAAAATGTTTTAATGGGAGGGGATTGATTATAGATATCCCTTGATGCATTGACAGGTCTCATAAGACAAATCAGTTTTCTAAATTAATTGGGATTATTTTGTATATATATACATGAAATAAACTTTCTTATAATAAGGTATTGATGGTATATATATCATGGTAAATGAGACCATAACGTACAATATTATGATTTTCCTTCCTGGATAATATTTTTTTTATTTACCAATTATATTACTATATTGATAGTATTCATGGATGACTTTTTTACTCATTTTGTTGATTAAATTTCTTATGTATTTAGTTATTTACATTGAATTATTGATTATAGCTTAGTTAATCTTAACTAATTCCATTTTACTCACCCTTACTGATCATTTTAGATCACACATATTTTTTCGATTCCATATGATATAAAAAATGATTCCTTGGATGAGTTTCAACATTGTAACCACCATCTCTGTCATATTTAATCTGTTGTTGTTACTAAATATATTCATATCCCCTTATTAAACTAATATACACCCTTGGGTATGGTGTGTGATTGTGGTACATTCATTGGGTTTTTTAGGGAACATGGTTTTGGTGGTTATCTCTACTAGCTAGAACATCTCCCGAAAATGGGTTTTTATATGTTTTATGTATTGAAACATATCCTAGTATTGGTTAAGGATAAATAATAGTGATTTGATTTACCTCAGAATCTATGATATGTGGGATTCCAAGGACACCACCCTACTAGTAGAGGCCATCACTTATTCCTTGGATTTCAATTAAATATTATCATAATCTTTAATATATACTATTATTAATGACTACTATATAATGGATATATTATCAATGGGTATGATATATAATAGTATTACATACAATAAAAAATAGTGGATATATTTTACAATTTTAAAAAATTACAAATGAAATGTAGAGAATGATTTAACAACATTACCTAATAATACATTTATCCATTCAGAAGTGAGTTTCATTTAATAAATTTGGGGTCATTAGAGTTATTCTACGCATAAAATATCAATAATTATATGAAACATAGGTTTATTATTCATGTTTATATAGGTTCAAATTTATTAGAATAATGTTTTTTGTATGTGTATGGATAATACATCGTCTTTCATGGGGAAAAGTTTTTTGTGATTTCTTATCAAAGCCTATTTTGATAGGATAATTTTTTAGTTTAAAGATATATATATATTTCATGGGTTATCCTTGATTTGATAAGATATTATTATCTATGATATTCATATCTAGGATTGATAGAGAACAAAAAGATTATTCTAATTTTTCAATGGCATTCGTTAGTAATTGATCAAGTGGTGGATCCTAGATTGACTAAGATACCATATTTTTTAAGAGGAGAAATGATGGTGATATCATATAGATAAAACAAACAAGAATTAAGAGCATGGTTAGTGTTTGTTATTTGTGATCCAAGTATTGAGGATATGAAACTAATATGACTGTGACTCTAGTCCTATGATAAGGTTGTATATAAGCATTCACATTAAATTCTTTCGATTACATAGAGGTAGTTTGTGTTCGTTTCACGAATATTCATTTTAGTTATGAATTTATAAATTACCAATTTAAATTCAAGGAATATTGGTTTTGATGAAATTATTACACTATTGGTTTTTAGGGGTTTTAATAGAAATATAATATGCAATTCTATTAGGAAATGTGAAATTGGAGATGGATTGGCGTAGTATGGTACAATTGACTTGAGTGATTTTATTATCATATATTGTGAAGGGTCATGATGTCTAAATTTTTTTGGGAGTAACATAATATAAGAGTTATTAGAGAATATATATGGTGTGGAGTTCATCATTTTATGTTGTAAGGTGTAACCCTCTGGTTATATTCATTTCTAGGTATTCGATGTATTATTTTTCATGAATGTTGGGATTTATTATTGGTTGAAGATTTGATTTTTCAATAATTTATGAGTGAGATGGTCATATAAAAAAAAATATTTGATAATTGAATAAATATTATCCATATTTATTGATAGTTTGATATATTAGGGTGATTAAATTTACCCTTACATGGTAAAAATATCTTATTCATCATGGATACATGAACCAATGATGGTAGGGTTAGGGGTGTGATGAGACATGTCATTGAAAAATTGAGAAGGAATTTGGGTGTAGATGAGTAGATAGTCTCGATTTCATGCTTCCCCTTATAGAATACCAGATTTATGATTAATGTTTTGTATTCAATGGAGTCTATTTGTTTTCATTTGTCTTTGGTATTAGTTGATGATATCTAAAGAAAATTAAAAATGAAGGTATTCTAGTGCATGTAAGTGGATTATAATGGTGGATTTTTTTTATCAATCCAAAAAAGGAATTACGCTAGGAGTCTGGATTTTAATTCAGTGTAAGAATTGGATATTCATAGGCTACATTTAGGAATTTTGGAAATATGTTCTGATGTTTATATAGAGAATCGTCTGGGGAGAACAAGAATTATCGGGAATAATTTTCCTAAGGAGGAATAAGTTTTATTTTTTATAATATTGAGTGTGGTGAGTTGTTATCCAATAAAAGTGTATTTTTTAAAAATTATTTAATTCATCTGATTATATGATTCATGTAATAGAAAAACAAATACCCCAAATCATCCCTAATGAGGTAAGTCTTATGGTGGGGAGAACTATATTTAGGAAGATGATGTAATTTCTACTGATATGGTGAAATGTGATATATGGGTGTGGGTAATAATTGTATTGTTGATTTGGTGGTGGTGAAATATAGTGGCCTATTTTCTATTGAATAATATAACTGATGTATTAATGTTCATAGTGAAATATCATTCGGTATTCTGAGATATAAAAAAGTGATTTGGTCTTGATGTAAGATCATTGATATGGTATGATTAATGGGTGAAATAATAGTGAGTATTTCTATGTATAAGATGATAATTGGTGGGGATTATGAAAAACCTCATGTAGAGAGGGGTTGGAA
This sequence comes from Viscum album, assembly GCA_963277665.1. Taxonomy (NCBI): domain Eukaryota; kingdom Viridiplantae; phylum Streptophyta; class Magnoliopsida; order Santalales; family Viscaceae; genus Viscum; species Viscum album. The sequence continues at coordinate 1,004,533,522 of OY728158.1, read as the reverse complement.
ATTCAACATGGATTTTGAATATTAGACACCAAATCTAGGTTCATTTCGAAAATTGGGTTTTTTTGGGAATTTATAGATTTGGATCATCCCAAGGTATTTTTTTGATATGGATCAAGGTATAAGAGGTTTTTCATGTTACAATACTTTACCACTTACTATATTTATCATTTTCATTTGTTCTCATTGATTTTTATTGTCTCAAGAACAAGGTATGACTTGAGATTCCTAATAACTCAATGGATGTGATAGATTCATAGGGAGAAATTATGATATTCATTATAATGAATAAGATATGGGGACTTATTTGGAATATTTATGGGATTCTAAGTGATTATTATATATAAGAGGATTCTTGGGGGTAATTTATGAAATTCATAATGGTTCATTTGAACTAGAGGGTTGTCTGCTGATATTTTATAATATTTCAAGTGATTCAAATTGTGTGGAATGATACTTGGTGGTATTATATAGGATGAATATCATTTGTATGTATTCCAAATGACATTCATTAAGATTTCTAGGATTCCGAGGAACTTGTTATAAATAAAAATAATGGTGAAAATCCCAAATTTATTTCTATAATCTACTCATCACACCTCTTGTAATAATGTTGAAATATTATTAATGTAGGAATAATATCCCCCTAATGATATGTTGCTTTACAAGGGACACAGTGAAGTGTACAATGAATGCACGGTTCTATCTTAAGTTTCACCATATAACTAATGGATCAACACTGATTTTTTATTTATACTTTACTTGTAAATTATTACCTATTATGAAAATATCTTAAGCATTTACAATTAATTTACTGGTTATTTTTTAGGCCTTTAAGTAGTTACCTATTGAAATATACTCATACCCTTCTCGAGAAACCATGGAACTTGTATCCCTAAGAAGACATAAATGATACCATATTCACGTAGGGAAGACTTATGTTGTTTCATGATCAATTAGGATTACTTAAACTGACTTGGGGACCCATATTTGATGAATATTTGGTATGAAAATAGAGACAAAATGTTTATCTTTTATTTTTCTTATACATGAGATCATCATAGCGAGTGATCAGTTGTTATCTTCTATTATTACTATGAATCTATGTGATAGTATGCCTCCCAATTTTCATTGATATAGGTTTTTATGTTTATATTAATTTGTGTAAAATATTTATTTTTTATATATATTTTTTATTATTAATAATACTTTTTACTCTTATATATGTGTATATTATCCCCATGGTAACACTGTGTACCCTTTCAACTAGCCTGTAGCCTTTAGCATATGTTGATTCATGTCTGAGGTTACATGGAACCACTATAAAAGAAACAAATTAGTTGTATATAGTAGGTAAACATTAAAATATAAGACTATAATCAATAAAAAATTACATAACACTGATTCTAAGTCACAAATTTATTTATCCTCCAATTTATTAAATTATTTTTACATAAATAATATAGGGTACAAATCCAAAAAATCTATTTTTGGTAAACGAGTTAACAGTTGTAATATTAATAGAAAACTGGACAAGGATTTTTTTTATTCTTTATATGATTTTTTTATGATTTGATGTTGTATTCAAATGAAAAATTTATTTATTTCATCAATTGGATTATATAAATTTGTTATCCATTCATTGAATTAGCATTGAAATGAATGATGAGGAAATTGTTGGGAAAATTATTTGATGAATTTCACCATTGTAGAATCAAATTTTTATTATAATATAGGGAAAGAAATATTATAGTGATTTCAATTGAACAACTTTATTGTAAATCAGTTGTTTATAAGATATATATGAATCCTGAATGTGATTTAATCAATTCAGTAAAGGTTATGTCATTTAAGGACATTTAAAACATTATATCTGTTAAAGTGGAGAGGTTAATGAGGATATAACTGATGAATTTATATCACTTGTGGAAGGATAATTTAAATTGTGAAATAAAAATATTAAAGGCAACCTAAAAATTCAATATTACAATTATGGAAATTTCAAATAGTTTTTTAGGAATCAATGGAATTTTGATAGATAGTCCTATGTATATTTACCAAAAAACAATAATGAAAAATTTTACCTATATAAAATATAAAATATTCGAGTTACCTAGAAAACAGTTAAAATTTAAAGTATTAGTGATCATGAAATAATATGACAATGAGTTATGAATTTAATAACGTAAAACAATGTTTAAATAATTTTTATTGGATTTGTTTAATGAATTGTTCCAAAATGATTAATCTAAACAAATAAAAAAAATTACAAAAATTCATTGTTTCTCATATTATATTTCTTGAATTTTATTTAAAAGAACATGATATGAAAATATACCTATACAAAAGGATTTACCGAATATCTAAATAATCATTATTTCCCATTAACCATGTCTATGATGAAATAACTCAATTAAAAAAGATTATATAAGCTAAACGGTATAATTATAGAAATCATGGAGAAGTTGTGAACATTAAGATAAATCATGATGAAATAGATAATTTAATAAATAACTATAATGATTATATTGAGGAATAAGTAAATACATTTAGAAAAACTAATGATGAATCAGTAATTTTTATGGACTAGTTTGAAAACAAAATAAATGAATGTCATTTAAAAGAGATGTTATAGCTTAGAATACTGTTTTATGATGACTTAAAATTATGGGATAGAAGTTGAATTAGTGGTTTTGAAAAAGTAAAAAATGTTTATAGTCTTCATAACATAGATAAATGTAGTTATATTATTTCTTCCAAGTCATAAAAATCAACAAAAAAAGTGATATTATGGGAAGAAATATACTTATAATCATTAATTATCTAATATTTATCATAAACAAAGATTTATTCCTAGAATATGGATGTTTATAATAATGTTTAAAATATATTTCCTCTAATGAATATTCAATTATATGGAGAAATATATTACAAAAAGTTTTATTATGATAATTTAGGATGCTACTCCTAGAGATGGGAACATATAATTAAATGAAGGTGAATCAGAACATAACTTTTACTTTATGGGAGAAATTATTTATCTAGACTTTTTGTTTTTATTTTTCTTTATTTGAATTTAAATATGATGATTGATGGATGATGATTGTAAATAATTTATATAGATGTCGAAGCAGAATAAATGAAAATTATTTGAACATGAATTATGTAGAAAACAAATTCCCATTTGGAATAGGAATATATTGATTGAAAGATAACTTTTTATTAATTAAAAATAGAAAACATACAAACAAAAAACATCACCCAATCATGGTGGTTGAAAGTGATGATGTCCTAGTGAATCATAATGGACAAGAAGCATACAATCATTGGGAAATGATTCCAAATTAGTGTATAAAATTAGTTTTTCCACTAAAAATCCTCTCTTTCCTAAGGCATCAGTTTAAAATATCCACTTCCTTCAAGAATTTCTAATGCACACAGTCTATTTGAAAATAATGCTAAAATTCCTTATAATGTAAACCAAGTACCATAGTGCATTCAAATTTTCATATAGTAACCGAAAAAATATAGCTGAATCAGAATCTACATCATTAATATTAATGTGAAAATATTAAAAACAGAAGAACTATGTCCATCACTATCAACTCTACCTCAATGTAGGTAGTATATATGTAAAAATAACTAAAACATAGACTCACTAATATCCTATTAGTCTAATCCAAACCACCTCCTCTCATCTATTCCATGATGAATGATCTATCCAAATTTAATTTCAACATCATATTATTTGGATTCCTCGGAACCTTCCATCTATGAATTCCCCATCTAGATTCAATGTTTATATAGTTACTTGGATAAAACCTTCTAAATTTAGTGGAAGTAATTCTTCCCCTGATAGTCCCACCCATCTCTTCCAATTAATTATCACTCATACATGAAAGAATATATATTAACTCAACTTCTCTTCACATGATTTCTTCCTAACATTACATATAGACCAACAAAAATGGTATAAATCATACCACATATCATGACCTCCATCACTTGTTGGTTATACCCTAGGTGTAACACCCCGAGATTTTATGAAAAATATTCTTTTTAATTTCATTAATGTCTTGTGTTGTATGCTACACCAAAAGGAGCTTGCACAACACACATCCTTGACTTGCCTTTCATTACATGCAATCGCGACCTTCCTTGATAGCGTGTGTGGTACGCAATACCGAGTTTCACTAAACAACGATATGCTATTAAAATATTATTAAAACTAGCCGTTATGAATAGTAATAACCACTTTTTGAAATTTTGTAAATTTTATTTTTCAAAATGGACTTCATTTATGGATTCGGAACATCGAAATTAGCTTAGGGTGAAATTTTGGTGATTTTCGGATAACTTTCATATTTTGATGAATAGTGAATTTTACTAAATTTTAATTAAAAACAACTTTTTCAATCGAAATAATTAATAGTGATAAATTTTTAATTTGAGTTGTTTTAAAGTATATTTAGAATATATTTTTACAATTTAATACAATGTTGGTCATTGGATGTAATTTCACATTTAAACCAGTTATAAACAAGTGTAAATCTTTTGATAGTTATTATCTCTTAAAAACACGCCTTTTGTTTTGACGACGGGAATTAATTTTTAAATTAATTAATTCAACTGATATGTTTTGAATTTGGTAAAATAGAAATCATTTTTGAGTTCATAATATCAAATATAGCTTAGGCCTAATTTTTGGTATTTTTCTGAAAACTTTCAATTTTTGATGAATAGTGAAGCCACTAAGTTGTAGTTAAAAAAACTGAATTGTTCATAAAACTTAATTTTACTGCTTCTGTGAGTGGAATTTCAAAAATCCGAGAGACATGGTTGATGTCAGTATGTAAAATGTGGTTCAATGAGATGAAAATAATTTTTGGTGAATAGTAACTTTTTACTTTTATTTACCACGGTTAAAAGTAAATAGGGTAATTAAGGGTAAAAATGATATTATTATTACCCTAACACATGTCCAAATTCTATTGGATAAGTGTAATTCGACCAAAAACACGCTTAGGAATAAAATATGACCATTTAGGCCCACTTGGATTAGATTAGGACATTTATTATTATTTAATTTAAAGAAGAGTTAAAAGAGTTAAAATCAAAGTTTATTTAATAAAACATTTTTAATATAGGGTTATACATAAGATAAATTCGACTATAAATATTAATTAGAAATATAAAAATATTTCCTACATAATGGTATTTTATTTGTAATTTTTAGACATTAAATAATTTAATTTAGATATGACACAACGATGATGTAATAATTATCTTATTAATGAAATATTGACATAATTGATGTTATAAATACTTAAATAAATATAATTTGAGTCTTTTTATGAATTACACTAATTTTATAGGTTAATATGACATGTTATTATTGATTTAATTAACTTTTTGCGAACTTATCATTCTGTTAGGATTTTCACAAAAATCAATTACTAAATAGTGTCAAAATTGACATAAAATAGTTTTTAAAACAAATATTATATTATTAATTTTTATGTTATTCCTAAAAATATAAGGTTCGGCCAAATGACTTAGATAAGGTTATATATATTAATAATAAACAATTTGGGGTTCGTTTGGCTTCTTATAGTATGTTTATTAACCTTTATAGTGTAAGAACACAAGAAGACACGGTAAAAGTAAAATTATTTAACTTAATGTTAAATCTAAATGATAAGGTTAAAATAGGAACCTAAACTTGTCTAAATTCTATTGGATGAGAGTATTTCGACACATCCCCACCTTATCCTTGAAATAAATCAATTTGGAGCTATTTAAAACCGAACTTGACTTTATAATAAAATAATATTTTTAGTTATTTCAAAGGTGCCCCTCTCCTCCCTTATAAAAGGGCACCTCCTCCCTCTCTTCCTCACACAACTTTGAGCCTTCATGCTCGGCCAAACCCTGCCAAATTCTCTTCTACACTTCCCTAGAAACATCCTAAAGTTTCTGGTCTTCCTCAAAGACCCATTTTAGTGCCCTAAAAAAAGGTCTCAAAGAAGCACTTCAAAGAAGAGGTAATGTCCATTACCGATTCTTTCATCTTTATTTCTTCTTCCACTTCTTCTTCTTTAGTTGTTTAATTATGAAGTAATAACATCAGTATCCCTCATATACTGATATGTTATTATAAGTATGAAACAACCCTATTTCACCATCTATCCATCCTACGGAAAAAGAAATCACCGCGCGTGCGTATGTACGGAATACCGTCTCCACGCCGTGGTGTAATCTATTTTCCACCACCACCTTACTTGGATGGGTATAATGGTGTAAATAATGACTATATATGACTATTATAAAGTGATATTGATTCTGAAATAGTATACATACACTCCAATACAGTCCCACGATCATGAGAACGGTATCATCGCTCGTGCGTACGTACGGACTACCGTCTCCACGACGCGATGAGATTCATTCTCCACTTTAACCATTCATGAATGATTATAAAGTATATATAATAAGTAATCATGAAATATATGAAATTGTAAATCTACTGGATTTATGTATATATATATTTCATCTACTTACTTCCATTCAAGACAATAAGGAAAGGAAAACAGCGTTCATGCGTACGTACGGACTACCGTCTCCATGAACGGTGTGTTTCATTTCATTTATCTATCTATTATATATATATATATACTGAATATATATGATATATAAATCATATTTTATATTCTGGAAGTAATTAAATCATGATATAAGTAATAATAATGTCAAGAACAACAAGTACAAACACCTACGATAAATGAAACAATTTTACCCAAAACGCTCTTTAACTTGGAATTTACAAAAGAACGGGTAATATAAAGTCATAAGTGAACCATATATGATATCATAACAATGAATATGATTCTGTAATAAGTAAATGATATTATTTAAATCATTATACAGGAGGTTCGGACACTTACGAAGCAAATCGGACCTAAGGTGAGGGAAATATCACAATCTCATTTTTATCCGAGATTGTTTATTCGTAAGTATTTACTGGGGTGTATTTTATCATCCACATCCATGTTTCATCAATATGTAATATTATTTCCATCCTCCTACAATTTTTTAAATCCATTTTTACCCTTCGGTGAGTTTTTAGTAAAGGATATGAAAGGAATCTTTTTTCGTTTTTCGTACGAGGTACTTTTTTACTTTTTCGACAAAAGTACGAAGATTGTTTTTTTAACTTATACGGCATGAATGGATTTTTAGGGTTTTATAAATCCTTATTTTCATGAAACTTACTCTAAAATAATTCATTACTATTTTCAATAAAATCTCTTTCTTTTAAAATTGCATGACATTTTGTGAAAAGAAATTGATTTTGAAGAAGAAAGGATATTTTCCTCAAGAATTCATTTCAAGTGTTTTATCAAAATTATTGTCCATCTAAGATAACATAGGGTTCTATTTATATCCCTATTATTACATTGATTTGGTTATGTTGTGATGGAATTATTTTTATGAATTCCTTTATCTCATATGAATTGTTTGATGATGTCACGATGTTTAAGATTCCCATTTTTATTACATGGGTTATGCAATGATGTATGATTTATGATTTTGTGGCACACATAAGAATGGTATCATTATGAGATGGGTGGGACCTATATCTCCCTCCAATGCATTGGGTAAAGATTTTATATCTAATGAGATAGACATGGCTGGAATGGTAGGTTATACCAGTTCAGTGAAACAGGACTGAAACGAGGGTGACTCGGTTCAGAAAGGGACTTTGTCCACTAAGATAGTCTTGGAAATGAGTCTTGACTAACAAGAAATGATTCTCTATGATTATGTTTTTATGCCACAATGTTTCATGTTTTAAGTTATGATAATTGGTATTTCATTTCACTGCTATGATTTATCCCATGTTATGAAATTATGCTCTTTTTTGCAGGTTAAGATTTACAAAATGTTATGTTCTTATGAATATGATGTGATTGATATTTCTTTTGTTTACCCTTACTGAGAATTTGAGCTCACCCTTTTATGTTTACTTTTCCCCAGGATATAAAGAAAGGTTTTAGGTATTAAAAAAAGGGAAGATCCTTATGGGAGATGTTGAAGATCTTTCACCAGGATTAGAAGATTATACTCCGAGTTTCCAAAGACACTAAACTATTATGATCCTTGTGTGTGTGTTTTTGTTATGTACTAAGTATTCCACAAATATAATGTAATGTCAATGTACGTCAAGCTTCGGGTCTCTACAGTTGGTATCAGAGTAAAGGTTTAGTCAACCTTTGGAAACTAGGACGCGGAAACGTTAGTGAGATCCCTAGAGATATTTCTAAGGTATGTCTAGGGATGTCCCTAAGTATAGGTATACATATAGGATATAGTCCTAGCACTTCGGTAACGATCTTAGAATTTAACCTAATATGTTATATATTGAAGTTACTCCCCCTTTATTATGATTTTTGCATCTCACACTATTCTTTTTGGGTTTTAGAAAATGGCTGGAAACAAGATGATTCATGATAATGGAGGATATGATGGACAATGGAATGATATTCTTCATAAGCAATCAAATGAAATGGGATTTGGAAGTCCAAACATCATTATTATGACGAATCAGCAATCTCATAATATGATCAATAAAGTAAAATTTGGTAAGTTTCCTGACTCGGCTAATAAGAGAAAGATGGAGTTTCATGATGATCATAGAGGAAAGAAAGTTCAATTTCCCCTATGTAAATCATGTGGGAAGAGGCATCAAGGAGAATGTTTCAAAGGAACTGGAAGATGATTTGGGTGTGGAAAAGAAGGACACAAAGCTAGTAAGTGCAATGGAAAAGTTTCAGTTAACACCATGGATGAGGTTAATGGTATTGCTACGACATCAACAATGGTTAAATGTTTTAAATGTGGAATGTACGGGCATTATGCAAACCAATGCCCTAAGGGAATGTCTCATGAACAGAATCGGTATGGTCGTATGGGTAGTATTTTTGTTGATGATGATGAAAAGACTACAAATGATACGTGAGATGAAATAATTGTTGAAGCTCAGTCAATGGTTTAAGAAGGTAGTGGAATGATTACATGTTTATCAAGTGTAATGTTGTACTATAGAATAAAAAGACATCTAAGGATTGTTACACTGTTGTCTTTCCTTACGTTTTGAAAGTTTATGATGAATGGTATGAGTAACAATGAAAGGTTATTTAGATATTTTTGGAAAGTGGATGATATGCGCATAATGAAGTGATAAAGAGAAAATGAAATGTTTGACAGTATTCATGAGCTCATGATTGATATAAGGACTAAGTGATATCATGGTATGAGTATATAGAATTTTTGGATTTTGGTATGTGGAAAGAGTTAACTTTTGACAGCATTCATGTTTTTACTAAGGTTTAATTGGTATTCATTTCTCAAGAGAATAGATGATTAAGGTATTCACATGATTGGAATGTGACCAACAAGACATATCTTATGATATATGGGGATCAACGATGGTATTAAATCTCTGGTAATTGTTTTCACTATATTATGAGAGTGGACTGCAGTATTATAGATAAGCCTAAAGATTGGAATGGATTATGTTGGACATAAGATATTATTGTTTAAGGATAGAAGTTTTTCGATATTATTGATGGGATGTTATAGTAATATAGTTTTAGAAAAAGGACAACCTGAAGGACGGGCGACAGCCCATCGCGTCGGATAAGGCCGTGGGAATCGAACCCACAACCGATGTGTGACTGGCCTTTATCGCCTACCACTGGCCTACAGGAAGTCCCTGTTTAGTAGAAACTAGTTTTATTTTATTAAGCGGTATGATATATGAAGTATAAGTCCATTTTAGGAACCATATATGATTAATCTCACTAAAGAATGACTTCTGTATATTTAATAACTTTTGCTAACCTTTTTGTTTGAGACAGATGGAATGACCTGTCATACTAACACTTCACGAATAACAAATTCAAATTCATTTATTTAAGAGATGAAGTGGAAATTGTTCAAGGCACGAACAACAGTGAGATTGTACCAAAATAAAGTAAGTATTTATTCTAATTCAAATTCTTCAACTTTAGGGAAATGATCTTGAAAACCAAAAATGTTGTCTTAGTGCTCTTATATCTGATGAATCAGATGGTACCTTAGATCGTCACAAATTTATGGCTTTGTGATTGCTAGATTTTCCATAGCCATGTTCTCTACCACTCTCCATCAGAACATGATGGTTAGATTTCTCTTCCATATCCATATTTTCACCTATGTGGAAACCCAGTGATTAGTTTATTTGGGTAACCGTTAGGTTTCATACTTTTGTTTTTAAAGATTGGTTTTGGTATTCCTTTTTATGATGTAGGTTTCGATTAAAGAAACTTTCTAATAGTAAACCATTTATAACCCCGACGAATTTCGAGGGCGAAATTCATTTTAAGGGGGGTAGAATGTAACACCCCGAGATTTTATGAAAAATATTCTTTTTAATTTCATTAATGTCCTGTGTTGTACGCTACACCAAAAGGATCTTTCACAACACGCATCCTGGACTTGCCTTTCATTACATGCAATCGTGACCTTCCTTGATAGCGTGTGTAGTACGCAATACCGAGTTTCACTAAACAACGATATGCTATTAAAATATTATTAAAACTAGCCATTATGAATAGTAATAACCACTTTTTGAAATTTCGTAAATTTTATTTTTCGAAATGGACTTCATTTATGGATTAGGAATATCAAAATTAGCTTAGGGTAAAATTTTGGTGATTTTAGGATAACTTTCATATTTTGATGAATAGTGAAAATTACTAAATTTTAATTAAAAACAACTTTTTCAATCGAAATAATTAATAGTGATAAATTTTTAATTTGAGTGGTTTTAAAGTTTATTTAGAATATATTTTTACAATTTAATACAATGTTGGTCATTGGATGTAATTTCACATTTAAACCAGTTATAAACAAGTGTCAATCTTTTGATAGTTATTATCTCTTAAAAACACGCCTTTTGTTTTGACGATGGGAATTAATTTTTAAATTAATTAATGCAACTGATATGTGTTGAATTTGGTAAAATAGAAATCATTTTTGAGTTCATAATATCAAATATAGCTTAGGCCTAATTTTTGGTATTTTTCTGAAAACTTTCAATTTTTGATGAATAGTGAAGCCACTAAGTGGTAGTTAAAAAAACTGAATTGTTCATAAAACTTAATTTTACCGCTAATGTGAGTGGAATTTCAAAAATACTAGAGACACGGTTGATGTCATTATGTAAAATGTGGTTCAATGAGATGAAAATAATTTTTGGTGAATAGTAACTTTTTACTTTTATTTACCACAGTTAAAAGTAAATAGGGTAATTAAGGGTAAAAATGATATTATTATTACCCTAACACATGTCCAAATTCTATTGGATAAGTGTAATTCGACCAAAAACAAGCTTAGGAATAAAATATGACCATTTAGGCCCACTTGGATTAGATTAGGACATTTATTATTATTTAATTCAAAGAAGAGTTAAAAGAGTTAAAATCAAAGTTTATTTAATAAAACATTTTTAATATAGGGTTATACATAAGATAAATTCGACTATAAATATTCATTAGAAATCTAAAAGGATTTCCTAGATAATGGTATTTTATTTGTAATTTTTAGACATTAGATAATTTAATTTATTTATGACACAACGATGATGCAGTAATTATCTTATTAATGAAATATTGACATAATTGATGTTATAAATACTCAAAGAAATATAATTTGAGACTTTTTATGAATTCCACTAATTTTCTAGGTTAATATGACATGTTAGTATTGATTTAATTAACTTTGTTTGAACTTATCATTCTGTTAGGATTTTCACAAAAATCAATTACTAAATAGTGTCAAAATTGACATAAAATAGGTTTTAAAACAAATATTATATTATTAATTGTTATGTTATTCTTAAAAATCTAAGGTTCGGCCAAATGACTTAGATAAGGTTATATATATTAATAATAATCAATTTGGGGTTCTTTTGTCTTCTTATAGTAAGTTTATTAACCTTATAGTGTAAGAACACAAGAAGACACGGTAAAAGTAAAATTATTTAACTTAATGTTAAATCTAAATGATAAGGTTAAAATAGGAACCTAAACTTGTCTAAATTATATTGGATGAGAGGATTTCGACCCATCCCCACCTTAGCCTCGAAATAAATCAATTTTTAGTTATTTAATACCGAACTTGACTTTATAATAAAATAATATTTTTAGTTATTCCAAAGGTGCCCCTCTCCTCCCTTATAAAAGGGCACCTCCTCCCTCTCTTCCTCACACAACTTTGAGCCTTCATGCTCGGAAAAACCATGCCAAATTCTCTTCTACACTTCCCTAGAAACATCTTAGAGGTTCTGGTCTTCCTCAAAGACCAATTTTAGTGCCCTAAAAGAAGGTCTCAAAGAAGCACTTCAAAGAAGAGGTAATGTCCGTTACCGATTCTTTCATCTTTATTTCTTCTTCCACTTCTTCTTATTTAGTTGTTTAATTATGAAGTAATAACATCAGTATCACTCATATACGGATATGTTATTATAAGTATGAAACAACCCTATTTCACCATCTATCCATCCTACGGAAAAAGAAATCACCGCGCGTGCGTACGTACGGAATACCGTCTCCACGCCGTGGTGTAATCTATTTTCCACCACCACCTTACTTGGATGGGTATAATGGTGTAAATAATGACTATATATGACTATTATAAAGTGATATTGATTCTGAAATAGTATAAATACACTCTAATACAGTCCCACGATCATGAGAATGATATCATCGCTTGTGCGTACGTACGGACTACCGTCTCCACGACGCGATGAGATTCATTCTCCACTTTAACCATTCATGAATGATTATAAAGTATATATAATAAGTAATCATGAAATATATGACATGTTAAATCTACTGGATTTATGTATATATATATTTCATCTACTTACTTCCATTCAAGACAATAAGCAAAGGAAAACAGCGTTCATGCGTACGTACGGACTACCGTCTCCATGAACGGTGTGTTTCATTTCATTTATCTATCTATTATATATATATATATATACTGAATATATATGATATATAAATCATATTTTATATTCTGGAAGTAATTAAATCATGATATAAGTAATAATAATGTCAAGAACAACAAGTCCAAACACCTACGATAAATGAAACAATTTTACCCAAAACGCTCTTTAACATGGAATTTGCAAAAGAACGGGTAATATAAAGTCATAAGTGAACCATATATGATATCATAACAATTAATATGATTCTGTAATAAGTAAATGACATTATTTAAATCATTATACAGGAGTTTCGGACACTTACGAAGCAAATCGGACCTAAGGTAAGGGAAATATCACAATCTCATTTTTATCCGGGATTGTTTATTCGTAAGTATTTACTGGGGTGTATTTTATCATCCACATCCTTGTTTCATCAATATGTAATAATATTTCCATCCACCTAAAATTTTTTAAATCCTTTTTTACCCTTCGGTGAGTTTTTAGTAAAGGATATGAAAGGAATCTTTTGTCGTTTTTCGTACGAGGTACTTTTTTACTTTTTCAACAAAATACGAAGAATGATTTTTTAACTTATACGGCACGAATGGATTTTTACGGTTTTATAAAGCCTTATTTTAATGAAGCTTCCTCTAAAAGATTTCATGACTATTTTCAATAAAATCTCTTTCTTTTAAAATTTCATGACATTTTGTGAAAAGAAATTGATTTTGAAGAAGAAATGATATTTTCCTCAAGAATTCATTTCAAGTGTTTTATCAAAATTATTTTCCATCCAAGATAACATAGGGTTCTGTTTCTATCCCTATTATTACATTGATTTGGTTATGTTGTGATGGAATTATTTTTATGAATTCCTTTATCTCATATGAATTGTTTGATGATGTCACGATGTTTAAGATTCCCATTTTTATTACATGGGTTATGCAATGATGTATGATTTATGATTTTGTGGCACACATAAGAATGGTATCATTATGAGATGGGTGGGACCTATATCTCCCTCCAATGCATTGGGTAAAGATTTTATATCTCATGAGATAGACATGGCTGGAATGGTAGGTTATACCGGTTCAGTGAAACAGGACTGAAACGAGGGTGACTCGGTTCAGAAAGGGACTTTGTCCACTAAGATAGTCTTGGCAATGAGTCTTGACTAACAAGAAATGATTCTCTATGATTATGTGTGTATGCCAAAATGTTTCATGTTTTAAGTTATGATTATTGGGATTTCATTTCACTACTATGATTTATCCCATGTTATGAAATTATGCTCTCTTTTGCAGGTTAAGATTTCCAAAATGTTATGTTCTTATGAATATGATGTGATTGATATTTCTTTTGTTTACCCTTACTGAGCATTTGAGCTCACCCTTTTGTGTTTACTTTTCCCCAGGATATAAATAAAGGCTTTAGGTATAAAAAAAAGTCAAGATCTTTATGGGAGATGTTGAATATCTTTCACCAGGATTAGAAGATTATACTCCGAGTTTCCAAAGACACTAAACTATTACGATCCTTGTGTGTGTGTTTTTGTTATGTACTAAGTATTCCACAAATATAATGTAATGTCAGTGTACGTCAAGCTTCGGGTCTCTACACTAGGAACCAAGCCCGATGAATCTATTGGATAGACTCTCTAATTCAATTGAAATTAAGAACCATTCCCATGAAGTCACATATCCTCCTCTACCATTCTCTTCAAAAAAATATGTTCCATGATGATGTGGCCATATATAGTACTGGAATCAAGGGGAAAGGACTACACCCTTCTTCTAAACATTGTTTTATAATGGAGGCTCCGAATTCCTCAATCGATAAACCATAAAATTCATCCATGTTTGGAATATTTTTAATCCAATGTTTTGAATCCCATTCATCCATCTCAGATCATTCATAGACTATATTTCTGAATGACTGACTACTTAAGTAGCCTGAAGTTGAATCCATGAAAATTCACATGTCTCGATCATCCACTAACTTAATACTGGAAATGAGTACATTCTATTTAGGATTCAGAATGGAATCACAGAAGTATGGATTCAAGATATCCTCTTTGATTGATATGTTCAGAAGTAGTAATCCTGCAAAAATACTTTTCTCAAACCTAGTTAATCTTATATAATTATATATTTCTATGACCCACAACCCATCAAACATTTACTGGAATCTCTTACATATGATATGTTATGAAACACAAGAGTCATGAGAGTCTCCCCCTCCACCCATACCAATTCCACTAATACAATCAATATATATATCTAATAAATTTCTCCTATATTGACATAGCTAAGATAATGTCTCATTCCAACCATTCATGTATTGCATGCATATTTTTACCAAAGTACATAGTTCAACACTTCTATAATAAATTTTTCTATGAATACAGTTCCCCGAATCTTATTTGTAGTGTCCTATTCAGTTGGTGTCCCAATGAAATAATTTCATGAAATTTTATAATTTGTTGATCATCCCCTTTGGTAGTTACAGAGAAAATATGTGTGCATATTTTTAATAAAAACCCAATGATATATTTATATTTTTTGTGAAAAATCCCTTGATTTTTATTATTAAAGTATTTTATATGTAAATTCTAATGATATTATTATATGAATATAAATTTGTGATATGTAAAAATATAAAATTATATGTTTTGTTTTGTTATCTGAATAAATTCAACTATACATTGTTGAAAAATTTTCTAACTCATCCTTTGAAATATTGTATAACAACATCAGACTACCCTAAGAAATGGTTAAAATAGCCTAGTATGACACATTACTTGCCCACATGAAGTGGGCTGGCTAGCCATACCCAGATTGGAGGGCCTGCAAGGACATGCATAGTTACAGGGCATCACTCCTGTGAACAAGCCCGTAGGTGGTGAAACCTTGTGGGGAGATCTACTACATAGGGTGCCTGAAAACATGTGTCATTGGTGAAGAAACCCCATAATTGCAATTTTGGCCCAAAGTTCATGTGTGGGACACATGTCTCATCGGCCTCATGTTTCTATGTGAATGTGTTGTCCAATGAGACCACTACGGAGAGGAGAGTCTTGGAGTTCACACGTGAAGGCATATAAAGCCCTAAGAAAAGGATTCCCATTTCCATGTGGGATGACCTCTCCACTGTGGTTCTACCACGTGCTATTGTTTAGATCTTTGTTCTATTGTAGGTCCAATACACCACTAGACATCGGAGCCCTGATTCAACCTGATCGACTCTATCACCACGCATTCACCTCATCCAAGCCTCCGACCACCCAAACCAGTGCTCCTCTGTTGGACGTGCTCATCCAGGAATTCTCCACCCTTCTCTCGTAGCTTCCAGCTCTCCACTATCTCTCTATGACATGACCTAGCACCGGAGAAAACCTACTCACATGGTTTTACATTACCCACTGCTATTGATGTTTGGAGAACACCAGTACTCTGCAACCTCACTACCCATAGGTTATTCACTTATCACCATGTCAACCTCTTCTTGCCACAGTGAATGCTAGATGAGATGTCGAGTATACTACTGAACCACCAGATGATGTCACCTCCTATGGAAAAGATTTACCTTCCATTTCTAGCCACTAAGGTCCACTACTATCCATCCAGGTGTATCAACCCGGCTTGCACTTCCCAAACACTGCTCCCAAACTCATGCTCCTCTGGACAATGTGAAGGTTAGAGGGTGAGGTAACCATCACCATTGACTTGCCCAAGGACTATACGACCACCATGACTTCACCATCTTTCATTGTCAACAATCATAGTGTTTTACACCACCATGACCCTTGAGCCACCACTATCTCACCAAACTTTTATCAATGCCCTACTACCAACCCTTTTCAACACTGCAGGATGTTGCCCGCACCACCCGATGCCCTCTATGACATAGTCTTCCTGCATGCATGAATCCACCACCTCCCCTTTCACCCAGAGTCATCACTCCACTTCCTTTATGCCACCAAATATACCACCACATCAATGGGGGATCATATGGTCATCAACACATGGATCCTACCCACATAGACAATTGACACCCATAGCCATCTGTGTTACTTCCTAGGCTAATTAACACTGTGGTGGGATAATTTTTTTCCCTACAATTTTTATCCTTAAGGTCATAGGGAGTATCATTCATCCATAAATACCTATAATAGGAGGTTAACTCCTCCTTCCAATTTATAAACTTTTTATCCTACTCTATATTGATATTATTTAGGTGACACATAGATTAAAGTGACACCATGATTAAAACACTACTCTTTGGAATAATTAATTTGTATTTATTACTCATACTACACCCTTAGAGGTATTTAAAAGTTTTGTCCACACCTCAGGATATGTATCTATCAAAATAATCACCACTATCATGGATCAAGAGTAAATCTAAATCTACATGGCTAGGACCTCTATTGAGGAACTACTCAATTTTGATCTTGATATAGAGAGAACATTATATTCTAGGATTATGAATCACAATAATAAAAATAATTTTAATTAAATGAAAATAGAAGTCTCATGTGTTCATTACAAACCACCCATAATTTCATTGGACACAGAACAGACCACAAGGGACCTTCGTGCCCGGCAATTCGACTACCAGAAAAAATGTATAACCATGCCTACCCAAGATGACTTTGAGTTATGTTATAAGATAACTCTTGTGCTTCAAAAATCTCATATCCTTGCAGGTGTGGATCCTAATCAGAGCATTTTAGGATTCAACTATGTGTGTTCAAGATTTAAAAAGAGTTGAATTGTGAAGGAGAATGTCATGTGGAATGCATTTCCTTTTTCACACGATGGAGCACATAAGAAATTTTATTATACCTTATAACCTACAGGGATACATGACTAGGATGATATCCAAAAATGTTTCATGAAAATGTTTTTCCCAACCACTTGGGTATAAAAAATAAAAAAGATATTTGTACCATTTGACAATCTACCGATGAGGCTCTTTATGCGTATTGAAAGTGATTCAACTAGATTAGTGCAAACTACCGACACCAAATAGTTTAGGAGAACCACAATCTAGTATTTTTTTACCAAGGACTTATAGACGATGATAAATTTTTTTTGGATAGATCATATGGAGGATCATTTATTGAATAATAACATATGGAAGACCTGAACCTGATTGATAAGGTACCTGTGAATTCACACCAATTAGGTACAAAGGTCACTGGTATAAGAAGTATAAAGTGGGTATGGACTTATGAATCATCCCTTCTCCTCATAACCAAAATTAAATAATTAAAAATACATGTGATAGAAATAGAAATTAAACATTTCAGTAAACAACCAAGCCCACATCAGATTTGTAAATTATGTTCATCACTCAATCATTACACTGATAAATGTGTTAAGATATAACACACAAATTTTATTGGAGTTGTAGTCCAACATATGAAATTTTCACCCAATAAATAATGGAGGTATGTGATAATCCAACAAGGATTTGGAGGTCAACACACCCAATACATACCACCTATTCAATATTAATATCATAACCATACACTATTCCAATGTTCTTTTATGTAGCCATTCCAGGAACAACCTATTCAACTGCCACCATTCCAATCAACAAATTTTGAACAGCCTCCAACAAGTTCTCACCATAAAAACCAAGAAATGAATATCGAATAGATGAAGAATCTGGTAAAATATTTGGATAAAAATTTTGATTTCCTTATGGATCTCTTGACTAATAATCAGGGTGATCTCCTAGTAAACACTACCCCTAATCACAATGAGAATGTCCCAGCAATTTCAACTAGAAGAATCATGGACTCCCAAGCCAAGTAAGATGGATGATTCCAAAATAAAAACTGAATATAATCTCATCCACCAAAATAAGAATATAGAAACTCAAGTGAAATGTAAAAAACAGACAAAGGAGACAATAAGGTAGTATTCTCTTCTACACTGGGTTGATCACCAATGGATAAGGAATAACATACTCAAAAAGATATCAGGGAATTATTTTATAAGTTTGTAATACACAATCCATTTCTATATTAAATCCTTTAAATTCAAAAATATGTGATGGTTTAGAAATAAATATCCAGTAAAAAAATACATGTGATGGGGATGAAAGAATCAACATTGGAAGGAGTGCCTCGTCTGTGATCATCCCACTTTTACCCAAATAATTTCATTATCCAGAAACATTATCTCTTCTCTAAAAAATGGTTTCTTTATATTTTTTTGATCCTTTTTGTGTCCTTGGTGCATCAAAAAATGTAATGTCTAATAATGTCCTCTCATCTCTGAAAATTGGTGAACTTAATCCCACATGAGTGGTTATCCAATTGGAAAATCGATCCACTATTATTCCAACTAATGTTTTGGATGATGTGCTAGTGGGAGTTGAAGGAATCATATTTCCAAAATTATTATACACAATCTCCCTAGAGAAAGAAATTAACCATCACCATCACACATAATTTTTGGAAGTACATTCATGAAAAATTCCAAGGAAATCATTAATGTGAACGAAGGAAGCCTGTCCATGGAGCTTGGGGATAGTACGGTGAAATTCGATGTGCGTGACTCAATTTGAAATCATTCAAAAAAATATCCTTCATTAAAATCTCCCATTGAGAAGGTAGCAATCCTATAAAATATTTATGTATTCTTTGATAATTATAATCATTTTTAAAATCCCACCATGAATGGAGAGAGTACCCAAAATTATGAAAAATCCCAAATTCACCTTTGAATTGTTTGATAATTTACTCGAAGAAACGGATATGGTACCCTTTTTCCAAGGAGTCCAAGGTTCTGAGATAAGATAAGTGAATTTAATTTTATCTAGGAACACTCAATGAGTCTTGAATTAAAACCTCTTCCATGATATTTTAAATATGGGTATCTATTTGAAGGATAACAATTTTCTGTGATCATTTCAAATAATCTATCTAGGACCCTAGAGAAAACCATGAATGAACTTTTAAAAAGAAACGAATGAGCCATAGGATGGAGTCATAGAGATATACCCTATATGAATCCCATGGTCTAGTCATGTAAAATCATTTTAAATGAGGACTCACAACCTATTAGGTAGCCCCATAAAAGATTAAACCCCCCATTATTGATGTTTTAAAGAAAGAAGATGAAAAATTGTTGGAAGCTGACATAATTTAGGCAATTAATGACTCTAAATGTCTCTTACCCATCCATGTGGTTCGAAGGAAAACAAGCTTCACCTTTTTTGAAATTTAGAATAATGAATTAATTCCCACGAGATTCTAGAATAGTTGGAGAGAATGAATATATTTCAGAAGATTAAACCAAGTTACCCTAAAACCGCATATCCAAATTCCATTAATTAATCATATAATGAAGATAAGGTAAAAAAAATTACATCATTTTCATATATATTCTCTATATTTTTATGAACTAATTTCTCCATAAGACCATGAGAAGGTAGCCTTAACATGTCATTTCAGGACCATTGCATAAAATAAGATGCCTTTCGAATTGTGCAATGCCTCATGTACATTCTAGAATTATTTGGTAAGCATTTTCTATGACAACATAAAGTATTTTATAGAGGTATTTCTCTATGAAATTATTTTTTATGTGAATTAATTTAATCATTTATCAAGAAATCAAGTGAAAATTTTTAAAATATGTACATAGAAAAGTTTGGTTTGAAACTTTGAAAAGGGTCACATCATGGTTGAAAATGGAATAGCTTAGAAATTAACATTTCACAAATGGGTATTGTGGTGGATAAATATAAAATTTAAGAGATCATTTATTTTCTGTACCCCACCTATTTAATAGAAATTAGAATATTTCTAGGTATGCATGATTTTATAGATGATTCATCAATGTTTTCAGAAATATTTATCTTAAACTATCATGATTTCTCTTAAAGGATTCTATCTTTGTTTTTAATTATAATTATAAGAAGTAATTTGATAAACTGAACAATAAGGATATTTACCTACCAATAATGTACCCCCCAAATTTAGACCATGCATTTGAATTACATTTTGATGCATCAAATCAAGATGTTGGATCTGTCCTTTCCCAATGAATTAAGTAAACCCCCCAAGTCAAAACCTATGATTCAAGGACTCTGGACACCTCTAAACACATAGGTAATTGATGAATAATGATGATTCCAAACCAATGCTAGTATGATATAAACTAAAATTGAAAGTGTTCAATTCAGATATTAATGAATGAAAATAAACTAAAAACCAATTAACAGATCACATTTGTAGGAAACACAACACTGATGAAAAATAAATTCATGATCTAACCCCACTCAATGATCAAATAACTAGAGAGTAGATCTAAATTATAGAGATTTATGTACCATGGTATCAAACATAATACATTATTTGGACACGGAAAAGGTATCTTCTTCCCTTAACTCCCATAAAAAACATAAAATCACTGCTAAATCTAAATTATATATCTAGGAGTATCACTTTCTCTAGAAAATATTCAATGAACATGTTATAATAATATTATTTCTACAAGTGAAATAGAATCATAATTTCAATTTTTCATTAACATTTGTGTGGAACAAAATTTACACCTCAAAGAACTTCTATTAATGTTTTCAAATCTAGATTCTATTAACCTTTCTTTTTTAAATATTCTCATGATTTTTGTAATTTTTTTTAAAAATTGGATGTTTTATAGAAATATTTCAAAAAATGAATTAAATGACCCAACAACACATATTTCTTGTGAATTATGTTTTGTTAAGGGCATTGATTTTATGGGACCATTTCCCATGTCATTTGGTAAGTACTATTTTTTAATTACTTTTGATTATTCACTGAAAGGGGTTGAATACAAATCAAAAAAGACTGATGAGACCATGTTTATATGTGACTTTTTAGGGAAACCATTTTTATAGGTTTGAAATTACAATTGATATCATCAACGACCAATGGAAATATTTTTTCAATATAATAATGGAGGCTGTGCTCAAGAAAAATGGGGTTCACCACAAAATGTACAGACCATACCATCCCCAAACAAAAAGAAAAGCTAAAGAATACAACAAAAAGAATAAATGAATTTTAGAGAAGGAATACAAATTGAATCTTAAATATTAGAGCCAAAATATTGAATACACATTATGGGTGTACATGATAACATAAATATTTCCCATTGGAATTAGCCAATATCTGTTGATTTTCAGAAAAATGTTGTCACCTACAGGTATAATTGGATCACCAAGCTTATTTGATTGTGAAAAAGGGAATAATTGGATATAGGGAGTGTTTGAAAAGAAGGAAAACACTAGTTTTAGGATCTAGAAGAAATTAGAAGAAGCAATTTTGAAAATTCATGAATTGACAAAGAACAAAATAGTGTGGCATATGACAAACTGATTCATCCAAAAACCATTAAACATGGAAACCATGATCCACTATATAATTCTTAATTAAAGATAATTCTAGCTAATCTTCATTCTTGGTGGGAGTTACCTTATCTTATTTCGAAAATTTATCATTTTTTGGTTCATTCAGGTATATAAACAAGGGGAGGAAACGCATTCATTGTGAATGGTAAAATACTAAAGCATTTCTATGGAATTTTACCTCAAGAACCAATGGAGGAGATTAAACATCTACAAATCATCTACTTATTTACACTCATGAGTTGAGTTCAAGACAATTTAATTAACCAAAGGAGCTCTGGGGAAGCAATATGAGTTTCACTGTTCTCATAGAATTTAGGACTGAGAAAATTTTACATAAAATATTTTATCTTTAAAGGAATGGTTATTACACTCGTATTTGTGGGTTGGATTTTTCATAACCATCATGTAATGAAACCAAAAATATGGCCTTAAGAAGAGGAGAAAAATAATCACAATCTTTATTGTATAAGGGTGTTAAAATTCATTGACTATCTTTTTAAACTCCTTACATTTTTTCTGAATTTTTTTTGATCTTTAAAGATGAAATTATATGCCAACACATTTATTATTCTTTACTTGTCATATCAAGGAGACAAGTGTTTTTTAGGAATCATTTGATTCCATGTTTTATATTTCAAATGGTAACGAAATTGAATAAGTAAAATAAAAAAGTGGATGATTAAATTGAAGCATGTATATTAATATGAGGACCCATTATTTGAGGGAATTGATTGATTCATGTAAATGAAATTTTCTGAATAATTTTTATTACATCATATTTCATAAATTCATGTGAATCTATTTTTCATTATTAATCACGATTTAGTTATTATCCAATGTAATATGTCAATTCATGAGAGAATTTCTACACCATGTACTTCATAATTTATCATGAGCATATTTGTTTCGGTGATCTTTGTAGATGCAACCTTCTTGAACATGTAATTGAACTTTTCAATTATATAAATGTGGAAAACACATTTAAAATGATTGAGACATTTTTTTATAACCATTTTTCCTAAAATGACAACATTTGCATCAATCCTTCTTTCTTCCATAAAGACCATGAATTACCTTTAGTGGAATGATCCATGATTCAAGTTATTTTTATCCATTTCTACCCCCATATTAGTATTTTCATGATATTTTAACTTTATGTGTGTGGGTGAAGTGATTCAGAGTAAATGGGATGATTTAAATTTTAAGGATAAATTGTGGGGGTTCTTATTTAGTGAATTGTAATATTTTTTCAAATATTTCATTGTACTATATTTTTTTCCAAATCATGAATGAAAAAAATTAATATTATAAGAAAGAAAAAAAAATGAGAATAAATTTTTTATGATTTGGATAAAAAAATTTCCATTACTAGACCTATGATTTTTATCATTCGTGGTTTGGTGGTGGATGTGAGGATTAATCTAGTCATAAATTTTGAAAAAATTAAATAATGAAGATGTTATGTGAATATTAAAAAATGTATAAAATTATAAAAAAAATATTAAACATAGGGAAAAATTATTAATTATGATTACATTTATCATTATCTTTACTTAAGGTTCTTGGTATAATTTGAGTTGTTACAAATTGAAGGAGATATATTCCATGTAACTTTTATTTTTGATATCATTCATTTTACTTTGATATAAAAATCCACTTTGACACTTATATATTAACATTAAATCTGATTTACTATAAACATTAGAGACATTTGAACATGAATTACAATCCCTCACGATTTTATGTACTTTTTGTTTGTACAATGTATATAATGTTGTTTATTTACAATAATATGGATAAGAATCACGTTCTTATGATCTGATCATAAATCGACTTGATTTTTATCATGATAGATGAGTGAAAAGATTCGGTTGAGGTAAATCCTTACTTGGTATGCTTAAATATTATAAATTGAGGAACTTGATTGAATGAGAAGAGAATCTTCCATCAATATTAAAATAGATAAAGTAAAATAATTGAGATGGTTGTTTATTTGGAAAATGGGAAATGAAATTTCTTTCTCATGTGATATTTTATTATTTTATTTGACATTGAAAATTATTTATCATTATATCATTGATATTGGAATATTTGTGACAGTAGTGACCTCTGATAATTCATGTTGAGATTTAATGCTTGTAAAAAAGTATGGTTTATATGTGGGGGTATTTGACTGGTAAAATTTATGTGCATATTTTAAAACAAAACGCAATGATGTTTTTATTTTTTTAATGAAAAAAACAACATTTTCTAATTTCATGATATTTAATGGGTAAATTTGAATGATGGATGGAAATGAATTTAAATGAGTGAAAAGTAAAACTTGTAAATAAGATTTTTTATTTTTTAATCTGATGAAATTTATGTGCACATTCATGATGATATTTTCAACTCATCCTTTGAATTTTTTTTGAAAAATATCAATTTATCCCAAGAAATCCATCAACTATGATAGTGCACCACATATCCATCACACATGATGTGGGTATTCCAAGCATAAAATCGTATGATGGGACCTCAAGGACCGTCATTGGCATAGGATATCACCCAAATACATAAGACCACGAGTGGTGAAACCCTGCATGCAATGCTACCACATAGGTTGCAAGACAACTCTAGCTACGAGTGATAAAACTCCACGACGGTTGATGTTGAATGAAGGGCTTCTGCATGCCTCTTGTGTTGCTTCTCGCATGTTTGTGAGTGCATGTGGTGTCTTGGGAGCCCACACCATAGAGGGAATTCACAGAGCTCCTATGTTGAGACTTATAAATGCTTGGCAGAATGATGTAAATTTTGTTGTGGGATGGTCTCCCAATCCTGGTTCTCCCACATAACGTCAATCTCTACCGCATGTCTTCCACTTCGCTCAATTATGTTGCCCCACATTCACTAGCATGAATATTCCATCAGTACTACACATCATTTGAGACCCTATTCACCCTGACCATCACTCCTCTACTGGAAGAGCTCTATCAAGATGTCGCCACCCTACTCATGTGGTTACGGGCTCTCCACCCATCCTCACCGACTTGCATCAACACCAAATGCCACATGATCACACTGTTACACAAACCATGATTTTTCGAATGTCTGGGGACATTCACTACTCTTCTAACTCTCAAACCTCGACCTCATCATAGATCATAATGTGGACCTCCTCCGGCCTCTTTGGAGGATACATGAGGTGTTGAGCTGCCACTGAACCACTGCACGACATCATCGACCCCTGGATAAGCTCGCCCAGCCACTACTGGCCACCAAAGTCCACTCCCAACCCTAAGAGAGACTCCTTATAACCTACCCTAACCAGCCACTTCTCTCGATATTGGGATCTTCCATCCACTATTATGGCTAATGTAGGAAGTCTCCATAACCACTTCCTCACTAAATGGCCACACAGTCATCGCTGCTTGTCCATCTTCCATTACTAGACTTTATTAAAGTCCCCACTCCCATTACCCCCATGGGGCTTCCACTGTCTTACCCTAGGGGAATTACTACCACATTTTTATCCCCTTCCCTTCACCACAAGTCATCACCTGCAGCATTGGAGGCCCCCTCCGGCATCACCAAGATATACACATGCATCCACCAAAGTAGCTTCAACCAGGTATCATCACCCAACATAACTTTCTCCACCATTGCCCCACCACACCAATGTGGTTCCAGGAGGGTCCTCGTCATGTGGATCCATCCCACATGGCCCCATTACCCCTACCACCATGGGTGTTCTTTCCTCAGATAATAGGATGCCACAAGGGTGGGGGGGGGGGGTTAACCCCTCCCATTGTTTTCATTAATGGAATAGGGAGGATGATTGATCCATCCTCACATATAAAATGATCTTAAACCCTCTTTCCAAATAATAAAATCATCATCCCACTTATCTGGTGTAACAAAGAAGCAACACTATCACTAAGGAGTAGACCCTCGTTCTCCTCAAATTTCAATAATTGTTTAACAGTGTGTTATTTTTCTAATTCAATGACTCCTTCTCGCATAGAGGGGTATCATACATAGTTATTGGATAAAGGGAAGGGTATGAATCATATTATTCTTGAGTTTCTATAAATTTTCTATTAAAAATAAGTCTCTACTTTTAATTAAATGGGTTTTAATTTAATTTTTTATATAATTTATATTAAATATGATTTTATTTTATGTTTTTCTTAAATACCAAGATTCATAATTTTAAATATTACTCTAAATTTACTTGATTTACTTATTTTGTACCCCAGTTGTATAATTTATAAAAAATATTGAGTATGGGAGTGGTTTAGTGATTACTAAAACACATGAATAAATTAATATAGAATAATTTAATTAATTGTGGGAAATTAATACCATATTTGGTATCTACTATGTAATTAAAAGTAGTCCATTAATATATCTACAAAATGACGTAGAATTAAATAAAATAAGAATTGAAGAATAAATGTTTATTCAGTATATTTATTTATATTGTTCTAAAACCAAATGATTATTTTCTTTACAAATCTATGATTCTATCATAAAATGAAAACCCCATCCTAAATCTAATAACTTATCTCAGGCTTTAGATTAATCAAAATCTATTGTTTTCTAAAATCATTTAATATTGAAATCATTTAAATGATATATTTATAAAAACACATCACTTTGTAAGAATTATATTCTAGTTACAACTCATACTATACCCTTAAGAGGGTTGAATAGTGTTTCCCACACCTCACGACAAGCATGTGTCACGTAGCATTATGATGGGAATAAAAAGTTATTAGATAGATGTAACACCACTTTTTATTAATGAAATATTTCTATAAAAATATGGTAACTTATTTATAAAGTTAAAAATCCTTCCAATGATCTTATTAATAGTATAATGGAAAAATCCATTTTTACAATTCTAATTGATATTGGTGCTTCGAGAATGTTCATTGGATCTTTAGGAATCTATATACCTAATTTTAATTAAATTAATCTAATATTTCTCTCAATGATATAAATAGATATTAAATAACTACTTTTAATTTCATTTTCTCTTTTCCCACTTAACATACCATATGTTGACATGATTCTCTTGAATATATTACATGAAATTTTCAAACCATTAATAAAAATAAAAAAACCATCAGAAAACATCAAATGGGACACAAGACCATTTCTATATTTGGGTTTTCAAAAGAATTATAATTATAGAATCCATGATTTTATGTATATTACTTATAATTTCATCCTAGGATAAAATAAAAAGAGTTGGAGAAAAATGATAACCTTTCCTCACACCAAGCAATTTAGAAAACACCAAACCCCCTTCCCAAACAGTTATTAGAAATCAATGGGGGAACCATAACAACTAAATCACAAAAAAAAAACCTTTATTGAAAACTGAATTTCCTCATTACCTTTATAATCTTGTCTCATTAAATCCAATGATAATATTTTTCCAAGTCTACCTTGAAAATCATGTTGGGAACAATTGTCTTTTTATTAATATCCTACACCATCTCCTGGGAAATACCAATTAAACCTTTAATACATATCCAATTCATAAAATAGTACTAATATTCAAAAATGAATCTATGTATTACACTAGTACGTCTATTAGTAATGAGACTACCAATATTTTTAATCAAAATTACAGAAGAAGATTGGTCAATATTTATTATTATTTATAGCATCTCCCAGATTTTTCATAATAAAAAATATGGGGGATCATAAATAAATTTTAATCACACTGACTATAAATAATCATGCACGTTATCCCTATTTTTATCCTTCATATTGTCCCAAGAAGCAATAAAAACCCTTGAAATCCATTTGAACACGAGACACTCTCTTATTTCATGCTGAAAACAACTCACATGGTCTCTTATATCCCTAGAATAGCTTCCAAAGATTAATTATACATATCCTATACACTTCTCCAAATACATTCCATAAAAACATCATCCACTCAATTCAATACATGTATTACAACATTGTTGATAATAATTCTTTTCAGAGTACCCTCAAAGAAGTCTAGTGTTTTATCACCTTGAGATTTTGTGAATTATTTTCTTCTAATTAATTAAATATTTTGATATTTTTTATTTCACCAAAAACAATTTTTTTATATGAAACAAGAATATTTTTCTTATATTATAAATTATAATAACTTAATATTTTACTATACGAAACATCAACTTTTCTTATATTAACTGCAACTCTAAATTTCTTTAAAAACAATATCATATTATTATAATTATTTAAATTGGGTAGTTATAGCATATATGTTAATCTAATTAATTTGAATATTAATAAAAAAATTAAAATATAATTTATATTATTTTTATAAAGATAAATAATATTGATAATAAGATGTAATGATTTCAGTAATGTATTTATACATTCAATATACTATTTTATTCAAAGATATTTTTTATGTATTTTTGTGAATAATAATATAACTAATTCTTGAATAAATTGTGAATTTAATGTGTTAAAATAAAAATAAATATTCAACTCATAATTTCAATATTATTTTAGGGTTATTTTCTAGGGATTTTTCTGAGAAATTTCATTTTTTGGTTAATATAGAAAAATAGTTAATTTTAATTCAATACTGCCTTTTCACCAATATTATTTATAGAGTTAAATAATATTTTTAGTTTATTATAAAGTCAGAATATATAAATTAGAAATATATTAATCAAATTTAGGTCATTGTAATTATTTTTATATTGAATTAATATATAAAATATTAATGAAAATTTGAAAATTCTATCTTTTGAAACCTGCTTTATCACCAGATCTGTGGGATTGGCATTAAACATAATTTTTCCACATATGTGAAATTGATATAAAAAAAGGGACATAAAATATTTTAATTTGTATAATACTAATATTCTATAAAATCAACTAAAACATTGACATAATATTTTAGTGAATGTGAATAAAATTAATTACTTTGATTAAGGTGAAATTACGCATAATATGGGAATGAGAATTATACATAATGGCCAAAATAAACTATCAATCCTTTTAAAATTTCAAAAGATGGAAATATTAAGTCCATAATAATTCTATTATTTCTTTTGGTTTTTTTTTTATTAATTATATTCTTAAATATCTTTGTACACCTTTCTTGTTTTGAAAAGACCATGTGTGTCCCCTCCCTCCCTTATAAAAGGCCACTAAATCTCCCCCTTCTTGATACCTTTAAAACCACATAAGTTAAGTAAATATGAACTCAATAAAACTAAAAAAATTATCACTACTTTAATCCTAACCTTTAGAATAAATCAATCCATTTAATCCTTATATCATAAATCAAAATGAGTTACCCATAGAAGAGGTAACAACCTTCCTCAATTACTTTGTTATTTTTTCATTATCGACCCCCGCAACTATTAATATTCCAGGCTTATATAATACCCTAAGTATAAAAAAATTATTATATATTTTTATTCAATGGTTTTTAAATATTCTTACATAAAAATCTATATATTGGGTAATGAATTTACTGTTCTTGTTTATGGAGAACTATAGTGTCAAGAAACAATGTCGTTTATTTTTCATTACAACCTCTCATGGATGGGAGTTATGAAGAAATATTTGTTTTTAAATTATATTCTTATTATTTATTATTTCATTAAATGATTCATGTATTATATAAAACATACCTTCATGATTAATAATTTATTATAAATATGTTATATTAATTTGTGGATGTCTGGACTCATCCTCCTCAATGTGATGTGATTCGTTCGCATATTACATTGATTGTATTAGGTATGTGTTTAATAATATTATATGATTCATATAACATAATAATAATAAAATAATTTATTTATATATGTCTATATATATTTCATTTACATTATCTCTTTCAATATGACAATAAAATGGAAATAGTGTTCATGTGTAGGTATGTCATATCATCTCCATGAATGGCGTATTTCATATAATATTTGTATATTTTATAGATTAAAGAAAATATTTATATACTGAATATATATTATATATACATAAACATTTACATCATACAAATAATAATATCTTGATCGAATTAAAAGGATCATTTATACAAATTCAAAACACTTATGATAAACAAAGAGGTTATTTCTTTAAATGAAAATTAACATTGAATTTTTAAAAAATTGATAATATAAAGAAATAAGTGATTCATATATATAATTAAATATCAAAATATTGTTTTGAAGAATATGTACAATAAGAATATGATTATTATAATTGAAAATTGAATGTGTATAATCAG
This sequence comes from Viscum album, assembly GCA_963277665.1. Lineage (NCBI taxonomy): Eukaryota > Viridiplantae > Streptophyta > Magnoliopsida > Santalales > Viscaceae > Viscum > Viscum album. The sequence continues at coordinate 1,004,502,830 of OY728158.1, read as the reverse complement.
AATCAAAACATAAGGTATAGTAATTTCTTCTAACATTATATTTTTGGGAGATGCATGCATTATTTACAAATAATTTATTTTGTGTGGTGTGTATAAAAAACATGGATGTACTCCATGATTCTTGTAATAAAAAATTATGGGAATTTAAATATCCACTTTATTTTCTTTATTTCATGTGGTTTATGTTTCTAATGGTATCAAATCAGTAAAACAAATTGTCTCAGTTTTCCTTATCAAAGACACATTCCATGTTATGCACTTCTATTTCACTATGATGTATAGAAACATCCTTTTATCATGTTATATCCTGAATATAATATATAACATTATATTTTTAACTTACTGTAATTTTTTTCTTTCCATTTTATTATTATACAACATAACACCCCAAGATTCCACGGTACACTTCTCTTTAGATTATACAATAGCGTGTGTTGTACGCAACATCGAGTTCTAACACACCAAAACCAATCAAACTAGCTGTTATGAATAGTAATACCCAATATTTAAATTTTTATAAATTTTATCCTTCAAAGTGGACTTCATTTTTGGATTCAGAATATCGAAATTAGCTTAGGGTTAATTTTTTGTATTTTTCTGAAAACATTCAATTTTTAATGAATAGTGAAAACACTGAGTTATTGGTTAAAACTAAATTTTTATTTAAATAAATAGTTATTTTATTTAAATTTATTTTAGTTCAAAATAGATACATAATACCTATAAAATTTCAATTTAATTCATTGGATTCTTTTTATAATAAGTTTAGATATATATAAATTTTATTCAACTTTTCACCGTCTTTTACCCACCTCCTAGAAGAATTTTCAAATTCACATGAAACATAATTTTATGATTTTGTTAGTGTAATTTCAAAAGTTCGAGACACAAGGTTGATATTAGTAAGGAAAATGTGGTTCAATAAGATTAAAATAATTTTTGGTGAATAGTATCTTTTTAATTTTATTTACCACAATTAAAAGTAAATAGAGTAATTAAAGGTAGAAATGATATTAATATTACCCTAACACATGTCCTAATTGTATTGGATAAATATAATTCGACCCAAAACAACCTTAGTAATATAATTTGAACCTCTTTGGTCCACTTGGATCAGATTATGACATTTATTTCTATTTAATTCAAAGAAAAAGTTAAAAGACATAAAATCAATGTTTAATAACTATAACATTTTTCATATATGGTAATACAAACGATAAATTAGAGTATAAAAATTAATTTGAAAGATAATAAGATTTCATACATAATGGTATTTTATTTATATTTTTTAGAAATTAAATAATTTTAATTATTTATGACACAATGATGATGTTGTAATTACCTATTTAATGAAATTTTAAAATAATTAACATTATAAATATCCAAATAAATGTAATTTGAGACTTTTTATAAATTACAATAATTTTCTAGGTTAATATTACATATTAGGGTTGGTTATATGAATTTTATTTGAAGTAATAATGCTTTTATGAATTTAGAAAAAACAATAGTTTCAAAATTGACATAAAAGAGTTTTTAAAACAAATATTATATTAGTAATTGATATTCTTCTTTTAAAAATCGATGGTTCAGAAAAAGAACTTATATAATGATATGTGTATAATTAATGAACCACTTGGGGTTCTCTTGGAAGTATATAGTATGTTTATTAACCATATATTATAAAAATAGAAAGAGACATAGTAAATGTCAAACTATTTAACTAAGAGTTAAATCTAAAAGATAAAGTTAATATAGTGACCCAAACTATCTAAAACATATTGGTTATGTGGTTTTAAAACTATACCCACCTTATCATTTAAATAATCCACTTTTGATCCATTATAAACCGAAAAGTATTTTATTATAAAATAATATTTCTACATTTTCCTAAGATGCCCATCACCCCTATTATAAAAGAAAACTCCCCCCTTCTCTCTAATTAACACCATAAAAGCCATTTGGCTCAAAAAAACTCTTCCAAAATAATCTCTAAAATTTCCTAATTTTATCCTAGAGGTATCTCTTTAGTCTTAATGCCAACCTAATGAGACCTTTTGATCAAATCCAAAGGAAGAACTCAAAGAAGAGGTAAATATTTCATCACCTCTTTCATGTTCCTTTCTTCTTCAACTTCCTTTTTCATTTTTGTTTCCATTATAAAATAATAAATCCAATATATAATATATATTTTTATGTTATTATAAATATGGTACAACAAAATTAATTATTCTATCTGTCCTTTGAATGACATGTCACCATACATGAATACGTATGGCTTACCGTCACCACGTCGTGGTGTAATTGTTATTCAATACATTATTATTTGGATGGGTATAATAATGTTGTGAAATTGTTGTAAATAATAAATAAAAAATGATAATGATTCTGTATATATGATATTCCATCCAATTATATACTATTTTAATATCCAAAGAATGATATTGTAACTCGTGCGTACGTACAGATTACGGTCTCCACGAACGCGATGAGATTCATTCCCCATCGTATCCATTCAAGACTAATTTACATTTCATGATTAAAAATAATTTTTAAAGACTTGATATAATTCTGGATATAAATAAGATACATCACACCCATAACAAATATGACTCACATAATAAATCATACAATGAAAAATAAATCAGTTAACACCCGAAGCGACAATAATACTAAGATATTATTAACAAATCAATGTTAAAAGATCATATATGATATCATATTAATATAAAGGATAATTTTATAATATAATAACAATGATTTGACTATTATAAAGTAGGTAAAACTACCCTCGATCAAGGAAAAGTTCATGGTAAGGGTTTATTTCACATTTTCTTCATTATCTGAGGTTGTTTATACGTAATTATCTACTAGGGCCTCTTTATCATCCACATACATGTTTCTTAAAAATGTATTTCAAAACATTCTTACTCTTTTATAGACTATTGGTTAAAGTCATTTATACCCTTTTTTTACTTTTATAATATGTATATAAAGGAATAATTTAGTCGTTTTCCAAACAAGCTCCTTTTTAACCTTTTCGATAAAATTAAGGCAAGAGTGTCTTCTTTTTAACTAATACGGTGGCTACAGCTATTTTATGCCTTTATAAAATTGTAAAAGCTTCCCTTAAAATCTTATAAGAATATTATCAAAGTAAATGTTTTCATTTTTATTTATTTGACTTTTATTTTATTCTAAAAAAAGATATTTTTCTCAAATAGTTTTTATTTCATCTATGTCAACATCCTTTGATGTATTTTAAGCTTATTTGAATTTGAATTATTATGATACAAAACATCCATATTGCATTGAATGTTTTGTGATATGTTTGATTGTGGATGTGTTATTTTTATAACATTCATGTTTATGGAGAATGTATTGACATTTCATATCCTAGTTTTAATACAAGTGTTTATGTAATGTTTAAACATGTTCATATAAGGAATGCATTGGACTTATTAAGTGATGGGTTGAGCACGCTATAGCTCCTCGATGCATTGGTAGATCTCATGAGACAAACTAGTGTATTGGCACAAGTCCTTGACAAAATCTTATTTGTATGCTTGGCACAAGGCCTTGACTATGTGGTAATGATAGTCTCACATTATGCCTTCCATCATTATGAAAGTGGTTATTGATATTGCATGTGATTATTCGACTATTAGAACATACATGTGAATAAGTAAATAGAATTATTTCATTTTATTTTTCCCATATTATTCTGAAGTTTACGTTTAAAAGGCTTTTGTTTCAGTTAGACATTGCCTTTAATGTTTATTCTTATTTATGAATGTTTCTCATATATTGTTATCCTTACTGAGCATCTAAGTTCACAACTTTCTATGTTTTATTTTTCCCAGGGTGTGAAGAAATATTTTATAACTGACCTGCATGGATAGTCTGAGGGGATATGAGTATGGACTATGGAGACTATGTTGTTATATTTTTTCATTTTATGATTTAATGTAAATCTTATGAATGTATCTAGTACTTCCAAGGTAACTAAAATAATCGATTGTTTGAGACGTTTTTTGTGATCATTCCAGTGATACATAATAATGCACCAACTCTAGGCTTCTGTGGTCAGGGTGTTACAGTTGGTATCAGAGGAACCTTAGTACAATCCTTGGAAACTATATTTAGATAAACTATTATTAGAGCACATAGCCCTAAGATAGACTTTTAGGAATAGTATAGAAGAACTTCCTAAAATTTTTGTACTATAGAGATTTTGTGAGTTTTCCAATTAAATACATACATGTCTATATATGAGTAGGTAGACGCGGCTCTGGCACATATGTACATAGGGGTAGAACCTGAAAATACCACTTTGATCTAGACTCGAACAGGAATGGGTGTACGAGAACGGGCCTTCCTGCACTCTTGGTTATGACACTCCCAGGGGATATGCTTAGGATAATTCTCATTTTCATTACAAAACATTATGAAGGGTTTATGATTATATACATCCTCAATGAAAACATTTTTTATGATTATTTATTATATCCATAAACTCTTCAATTTATGTTAAGTGTTTTACATGTTTGGATTTGTGTATTGCGATTCATAAACTAATCTAGTTTATTCAATTGTTTAGAAATGGTTCCTAGTGGAAGGAATGTAAATAGTATCAATGCACGCTCTCTATGTATAATTTCCCTCCTTATCAAGATAATTATAGTGGAGCTGGTGATACAACTGGTGCTGATTAGCTTATCCCCATACTAGGAAAACTCACTCAAGTTATAAATAATAACCTTACCCATATAGAGCACCCTGATCCGTAGTGTGGAGGATCAATGTTAGATATCATCATGAGGTAACAACCACCAATATTAAATGGGAGTACAAATCCATTAGTACCTGAGCAATGTATAAATTCCTTATAAAAAATATTACATTCCTTGGGGAGTAGAAAAAGTGAAAAAGTTGTCATGGCATTTTACCGCCTCACTGGAGATGCAGATCAATGGTGGTCATTGATTCAAAACACAAAGGAAGATGATGAAGTACAAAATATGGAATGGAGGGAGTTTAATGAGATTTTATTAGAAAAATACTTTCCTCGTGACCATCGTGAAAATATGTAAAGACAATTTCTGAGTCTGAGATAAAAGGAGGAAGATAATGTTGCAAGTACGAGTCTAACTATAAAAGGATAGTGAGGCATACTACAGATTATATACATAAACCGTGAAGCAAGATTGATAGTTTCTTTGATGGGTTAAAACCATTTCTCTATCGAGCACTAGTCTCACAATCCTTCTCATCGTACGAAGATATTGTCTCATGTGCTATCAAGAAAGAAAAATTATTATGTAAGTATTATCAGTTTAAATCAAAAAAATAGAATAAGAGATCTGCTGAATACTCTGGAAATGGAAATAATAGAAAGAAGGGAAAAGTTGAATATCCATCATGTAGTAAATGTGGGAAGTAACACCCTGGTACTTTCTTGATGGGAATGGGAGTTTGTTATATGTTTGGTGAAAAAGGCCACCAAGCTCATGATTGTAAGGAGAAGAAATAAGCTACCGATGTCCAATGCTAAAATTTCAGGGATATGGGAAATTATATAAATTAATGTCCTCAGCATCAGGGAAACATACCTCAAAAAGGCCAATGGATCAAGGCCAAGCTTATGCTATCACTACTGCAGAGGTTGAATATCCGAAAGATGTAGTGGAAGGTAATTTAATGGTTTTATCATGTTTATCCAATGCTTTATTTGATTCTAGATCATCACATTGTTTTATTTATTCCCAGTTTACTAAGAAAATTAGATATTTCCAATTTTATTTAACAAGGGAGTTGTCAGTAAAAATTCCTAAGGGAACTATCATCGTAACAACGTTTTGTGAATCAATTCCCTTTAGAGCATATAAATGTTCTTTATCTACTGATTTCATCATTATACCCATGATTGATTTTGATATAATCCTCTGTATAGATTTTCTTTTAGACCAATATGAAAAAATTTACTATAAGAGGGGGGTTACTATTTTTGATGATGATGATAAAGAACACCTTATCTTTAGAGAAGAATCATCACCACCTAATTCTTATCTAGATCCAACCCCAGTAGCTCAACTAAATTTAATTACTATGGAGGAAGAGAATGAAATAACTGTGGGTGAGGAAAAGAATGTTCAAATAGAGGATGTACCTACTGTGAAAGAATATATTGATGTGTTTCCAGAAGATTTACCTAGACATCCTCCAGAATGAGAAATTATGTTTTCCATTGATTTAATTCTTTGTTCAAGGCCCATACTAAAGACCCTATATTGAATTCCCACTATGAAATTAGTGGAACTAAAGAAACAACTAGAGGAATTGAGTAATAAGGGATTTATTCTCCCAAGTGTTTCTCCATGGGGAGCCCCTATCCTTTTTGTTATGATGAAAGATGGATATATGAGGTTGTGCATTGAATACAGGGATATCAATGATATAACAATAATGAACAAGTATCCCCTACCTTGCATTGATGATTTATTCGACCAACTTCATGGAGATCAATACTTTTCAAAGATTGACATTTGATCTGGATATCATCAGTTGTGTGTGAATAAGGAATACATTCTGAAAATAGCATTTTGAACTAGGTACGGGCATTACGTGTTTACAGTAATTACTTTTGGATTGACTAATGCACCCTCCTTCTTCATGGATCTAATGAATATTGTTTTCAAAGAATATCTTGATGACTTTATAGTGGTATTTATTGATGATATCTTAGTATACTCTAAAATCTAAGAAGATCATGAAAATCACTTGTGCATTATCCCAAAGACTCTAAGAAGACATGAATTATATGGGAAGTTTAGCAGGTGTGAATTTTGGCTTTTGGAGATTTCTTTTCTTGGCCATATTGTCTCTAATGATGGAATCTCCCTTGATCCTTAAAATATCAAGGCAATCCAAGAATGGACAGCACCAACGAGTATAACTGAGGTACATAGTTTTATTGGTTTAGGAGGTTATTATCAATGTTTCATCCAGAAAATTTCCTAATTAGCTAACCCATTAACAAAGCTCACACATAAAGGGGTTAAATTTGTTTGGAAAAAATAGTGTGAATAATTTTTTGGAGAACTGAAGTGAAGATAAGTAAATGCTCCTATCTTGACTCTTCCATCAGGGAATGGTGGGTTTGTTATTTATAGTGATACTTCAAAGAAAGGACTTGGTTGTGTCCTTATGCATAATGATAGGGTTATTACCTATGCATCACAACAGCTAAAAATTCATGAGAAAAACTATCCTACTCATGATAATGAGTTAGCAGCTATAATCTTTTCTTTGAAGATATGGGGACATTATCTCTGTGGTGAAAAATGTGAGATTTATAACGATCACAAGAGTGTAAAGTATATTTTCTTACAGAAAGAACTCAACATGAGGCAACAAAGATGACTTGAACTACTCAAGGATTATGATTTCACCATACACTACCACCCGAGGAAGGCAAGTAGGGTGGCTGATTCATTGAGAAGAAAAGATCATGGAGTTTTAAACAAGATGAGAGTTGAAAAGGATCTTATATACATTGATCTACTAAAGATGGATATGGGAATAACCATGGACGGTGAAAGATCAATACTTTTTCAAATGCTTTCCAAATCATCTTTACTAAAAAGGATTTAGAGTTCTCAGACCAGTGATGAAGAATTTCAAAAGAAGATTAAAGCTATAAATGATGGAAGATTGAGTGACTTTTTTTTTGAAGATGGAATTTTGAAATTTGGGAAGAGACTTTGTGTTCTCGATATACCTGATCTAAAAATGGAATTGTTGGACGATTCTCATAGTTCCAATTTCTCTTTACATCCTAGGAGATCCAAAATGTATAGGGATTTGAAGTAACATTTTTGGTGTGACAACATGAAGAGTGAGATTTCTTATTTTGTGTCTTGATATATAGTTTTTCAAAAAGTGAAAGATGGAAAGAAACAGCCTGGAGGAGTCATTCAACCTCATCTCATACCTGAGTGGAAATGCGATAATATTATGATTGACTTTGTCATGGGACTACCAAAGAATACTAGATGGAACAACGCAATATGGGTCATTGTTGATCGTCTAATCATCTCCGCACATTTTCTTGCTATAAGAGAAGACCTACCACTTGAACTTCAAGAAAGACTATATATTAATAATGTTTTCAGACTTCATGGAGTACCACTATCGATTGATTCTGATCATGATCCATGTTTTACATTATGATTCTGGAAAAGTCTTCAAAAATCCATGGATACTGAACTTTATTTGAGTACTACCTTCCACCCCCAAACTGATGGATAATTAGAACGGACTATTAAAACCTTAGAAGACATGTTTAGATCTTCCTCACTCGACTTTCAAGTGATGTGGGATCAATATTTACCTCTGGTAGAATTTTCCAATAACAATAGCTTCCATTCGAGTATTAAGATGGCACCATTTGAAGCGTTATACAGAAAGAGATGTCGCACACCAACCTGTTGGGATGATGTTGGTGAATGAAAACTCGTAGGCCCGGAACTTGTAGAGGAAATGAAGGAAAAGGTGAAGGTAATCCAAAACCACATCAAAGCAGCTCAAAGTAGGTAGAATAGATATGCCAATAATCAAAAGAAGGATTTGGAATTTCAGGTAGGAGACAATGTTTTCTTGAATGTATCTCCATGGAAGGGTGTTATACATTTCAGTAAGAAGGGTAAATTGAGTCCCAGGTACATTGGACCTTTCAAAATTCTAGAACGAAATGGGGTTGTAGCATGCAGTTTGGCAATGCCTCCAAGTATCTCCAAAGTTCATGATGTATTCCATATATAACTGTTGAGAAAATACATGTTTGACCCAACACATGTACTCACCTATGAAGAATTAGAACTGGAACCCGATCTGTCATATTGCGAAGAGCCTGTCATGGTTCTTGATACAAGAGAACAAATGCTGAGAAAACGGATGACTCAACTAGTAAAAGTTCTATAGAGAAACCATAAGATTGATGAGGCAACGTGGGAACCCGAGGAACTTATGATTAATAACCACCCGAGTCTTTTTATGAAGTAATATTCTAGGAATTTCAAGGATGAAATTATTTGAAGGAGGGAGAATGTAACACACCAATCATCCTTGGTACGCTTCTATTGGAGTAATACAATAGCGTGTGTTGTATGAAACTTCGAGTTCTAACACACCACAACTAATCAAACTAGCTGTTATGAATAGTAATACCCACTTTTTAATTTTTTTTAAATTTTATCTTTCAAAATGGACTTCATTTTTTGATTTGGTATATTGAAATTATCTTAGGGTGAATTTTTGGGATTTTTATGAAAACATTCACTTTTTAATGAATAGTAAAAAACACTGAGTTATTGGTTAAAACCGAATTTTTATTTAAATAAATTTTTATTTTATTTAAATTTATTTTAGGTCAAAATATATTCTTAATACCTATATAAGTTCAATGTAATTCATTGGATTAATTTTATAAAAAGTTTAGATATATAAAAAATTAATGAACTTTTCACCGTCTTTTACCCACTACTTAGATGAATTTGCAAATTCAGATAAAACATAATTTTACCGCTTCTGTGAATGGAATTTAAAAAATTTGAGAGATAGGGTTGATATTAGTAAGTAAAATGTGGTTGAATAAGATGAAAATAATTTTTGGTGAATCATATATTTTTTCTTTTATTTACCACGGTTAAAAGTAAATAGGGTAATTAAAGGTAAAAATGATATTAATATTACCCTAATAGATGTCCTAATTCTATTTGATAAGATTAATTAGACCAAAAAAACCATATAATTAAAATATGAACCTCTATGGTCCACTTGGATTAGATTTTGATATTTATTGCTTTTTAATTCAAAGCAACATGAAAAGAGTTAAAATCAATGTTTAATAACTAAAACATTTTTAATATTGAGTTATAGATAAGATAAATTCGACTATAAATATTCATTATAAAGATAAAAATATTTCCTATTAAATGGTATATTTTTTATATTTTTTATACATTATATAAGTTTAATTATTTATGACATAATGATGATGTAGTAATTACCTAATTAATGAAATATTTAAATAATTAACATTAAAAATATGCAAATAAATTTAATTTGATACTTTTTATAAATTAAAATAATTTCATGGTTAATATCAAATATTAGGGTTGTTTATATGAATTTTATTCATAGTAATAATGTTTTTATGAATTCAATAAAAAACAAAATACCAAATAGTATCAAAATTGACATAAAAGAGTTTTTAAAACAAATATTATATTATTAATTTATATTATATTCCTAAAAATTCTACGGTTCAACCAAAGAACTTATATAATGATATGTGTATCATTAATGAACTACTTGGGATTATCTTGGATGTATATAGTATGTTTATTAACCATATAATAAAAAAATTCAAAGAGACATGGTAAATCTCAAACTATTTAACTAAGAGTTAAATATAAAATATAAAGTTAATATAGTGACACGAACCTGTCTAAAACTTATTGGTTGTGTGGTTTTCAATATATCCCCACATTAGCCTCTAAATAATCCTATTTGGAGCCATTGAAAACCTAAAATGTTTTTATTATAAAATAATATTTCTAGCTTTTCCTAAGGTGCCCATCACCCCTATTATAAAAGGGTACTCCCCCTTCTCTCTAATTCACACCTTCAAAGGCATTTGTCTCGGCCAAACACTGACCAAATAACCTCTCATATTTCATCCCTCCATCATAGATTCCTATCTTTAGTCAGAAATCCAACTTAAGGAGCCCTTTTGATCAAATCAAAACGAAAAACCCAAAGAAGAGGTAAATATTTCATCACATCTTTCATGTTCCTTTCTTATACCACTTCCTTTTTCTTTGTTCTTTCCATAATAAAATAATAACTCTAGTATCTAATATATAAAATGATGTTATTATAAATATTTTACAACCAAATTCATTATTCTATCCATCCATTGAATGAAATGTCCCTATATGTGTGTACATATGGCCTAACGTCTCCACCTCGTGGTGTAATTGTTATTCAATACATTATTATTTGGATGGGTATAATAATTATGTTAAATTGATGTAAATAATAATTATAACATGATAATTATTCTGTATATATGATATACCATCAAATTATATAGTATTTCAAAATCAAAAGAATTATATTTTCGCTCGTTCGTACGTACGGATTACCGTCTCCATGAATGTGATGAGATTCATTCCGCATCGTATCCATTCAAGACTAATTTACATTTGATGATTAAAAATAATTTCTAAAGACTTGATCTCATTTAGGATATGAATAATATACATCCCCCCCATAACAAATACGACTCAAATAACAAATCATACAAAGGAAAATGAATCAGTTACCACCCGAAACGACAATAATACTAAGCTATTAATTACAAATAAATGTTAAAAGATAATATATTATATCATATTAATATATATGATTCTTGTATAATTTAATAACAATGATTTAACTGTTATACAGGAGGATATACTAACCTCGATCAAGGAAAAGAGCAAGATAAGTGTTTATTTCACAATCTCTTCATTATCCGAGGTTGTTTATACGTAATTTTATATTGGGACCTATTTGTCATCCACATCCATGTTTCTTTAAAATGTATTTAAAAACATTCTTACTATTTTATGTACTAAGGAATAAATGCATTTATACCCTTGTATGAATTTTATAAGATGTTTATAATGTAATCATTCCATCATTTTACAAGCAAGGTCATTTTTAACCTTTTCGAAAAAATTAAATTAAGAATGTATTTTTTTAACTTATATGGCGGGTGCGGCTATTTTCCGCCATTATAAAATCTTCGAAGCTTCCCATACAAAATTATTAGAATATTTTCAAAGTAAATGTTTTCTTTTATAATTATTTAACTTTTAAATTATTTCAAAAAAAGATATTTCTCTCAAATATTTTTGATTTCATCTATGTCAACATACTTTGATGGACTTTAAGCTTATTTGAAGTTGATTTATTATGATACAAAACATCCATATTACATTGATGGTTTTTTGATATGTTTGAATGTGGATATGTTATTTTTATATCATTCATGGTTTATGGAGAAAGTATTGACATTTCGTATGCTATTTTTAATATAAATGTTTCTGTTATGATTAAACCTGTTCATAGGAGAAATTCATTGGACTTAGTAAGTGATGGGTGGAGCCCACTATAGCTCCTCGATGCATTGGTAGGTCTAATGAGACAAACTAGTGTCTTGGCACAAGGCCTCGAAAAAATATTATTTTTAGACTTGGCACAATCCCTTGACTATGTGGTTATGATAGTCCGGCATTTTTTATTCCAGCATTATGAAAGTGGTTAATGATATTTCATGTGATTATTCGACTAGTAGAATATACATGTGAATAAGTAAATTGCATTACTTCATTTTATTTTTTCCACACTATGCAGAAGATCAAGTTTAAAATGCTTTTGTATTAGTTATACATTTCCTTTAATGTTTATGCTTATTTATGAAAATATCTGCTATATTGTTATCCTTACTGAGCATCTGAGCTCACCCCTTTCTATGTTTTATTTTTCCTAGGATGTGAAGAAGAATTTTATGACTGAACTGCATGGATATTCTGAGGGGATATGAGTGTGGACTATGGAGACTATATTGATGTATTTATTTATTTTATGATGTATTCTAAACCTTATGAATATATCTAGTACTTCCAAGGATACTAAACTAATTGATCTTTAGAGACTTGATCTTTTTTTATCATGCCAATGATACGTAATAATTCACCGAATCTAGGCTTCTTGGGTCGGGGCGTTACATACCATGTTATCAAACTGATTATGTTTTATTCAAATAGTCTCATTGTTAATTTAGAATGCTTATGATTATGCTTCCATTAAAGTAATATTATAATCTATATCTCATTAAATCTCAGAAAATTATATACCCTATTTTTATTAATGTTATACTATGAAATTTTACCATTTTATAACACTTTTTTACTTAAGATAACTGATAAAATAGTTTTATGAAAATATGGTCTTATTTCTCATTTCGGTCAAAAACTTTATTTTCATTTAAAAACAATTTTTGAAAATAAATTCAAAAAAGATATAAAATTATCAATTTATGTTTAATGAAAATTTATTCCCATGTATTACCTAGTAATAAAATTGTTTTAAGAGGAATCATCTTATCATTTTCTAATTAAGTCCTTTTTCTAAATAATTAAGGTGGAAAAGGAATGTTCGTCATGTAATGAATTAACCACCATCATGACTATCATTTCCTTTATGATCTATTGTACGTTTGTAGTGTTAATTTTTAATAAAAAAATATTTTTCCAAATCTTTTGGAAATGTGTTAATTATAAAAAGTATTTTCTATATAAAATGGTTTTTAAACAAATTGTTCTGAAAATACTTTTAATTGATATTCAAATCCCCCATGATATATTTTCAAAAGGTTATTTTCAATCAAAATTATTTATATAATATAAAAATTATATTATATTTTTTCATGTTATTTTCAAATAAAATGATTTATATATTTTTTTCATACTTCATTATATGGATTCTAGTATATTTTCAATGAAGATGGTCTTCATATTGTTTTATGTTTTATCAAGTTATTTTTATAAGAATAAAAGATAATTTTATAAAGAAATTATTTATATGGTTTTTCATAATTAATTTATATTATATCGAATTTTTTTCATGGAATAGGATTTTTAAAATGTTATTTTTAAAAAAATGTGATTTTCTAAGAAAAGTTATGTTTGATGTGATATTTTATAATCCTTCTCCATCTATGATATGATTGTTGGAAATAGTTTATTCTTTAATAGAGATACTATCTGGGGATTTGATTCATATTATTTCTCTGAATGAAAATTATCATGATTAATTGATGTTAATGAAAATTATTTCTCTTCAACGGGTTATACCATGAAAGATTCTTGAAATTTTTTTGTCTCTTCAACATTTCATACAAAGATAAAAATATTTGAGATATCATTAATTTAAGGTTTATTATCAGATAAAATGATTATGAACCCTATATATTTTCTATAGGATATTAAATGATTAATTTTTAGGATACCCTTTACATTTCATGGGTTATGATATGATTTTTATGAACCCCATCACTTTTTAATGTTTTCAATATGATATATTTTTTATTATCATGTGTTGTATATATGTATGATTTTATTGGGTGATGGGTGGGCCCTATATATTCCACTAATGTATTTGGTAATGATAAATAGTAGTTCATATCAATGTGTACATGGGTTGTATCTTATGGAAAAATAATAAAAGGTATGTTGGTTGTATCCAAATATAAAAAATAAGAATTTATAGGGGTTATAGAACAATCTTGAAATAAGGACGGTGCAAGGGTTATAGCCTAAGCCTAAAAAAATTAGGGTACCCAAGTTTTTTCCCAATACCTAAATAATTGGGAACATGGGTTTTTATCCTGTGCACAAAGCTTGTCTTTGAGTGATTATCCTAATCCTATCATCTTCTATAGGACATGGTAGGTAGCCTTGACATAATATTTTCTATATGTATGAGTTTGACACAAATTCAATTTCTTACTCCCGTGTTTTGCTTTCATTATTTATTCTCTTGATCCTATTATGACTTATGTCTTATAAATTATCATTATTTGTTCCATGATACATTTTTATTATCTATGACTAGAAGGCAGTTTCTTCAAATGATATGACCATGTTCCCATGCACTTATGATCATGTTTAATCTTTCATACCTCCCTTGTCTTCCCTAACTGATCATATCAGGATACCCATTTTTATGCCTCCTTCCCAATGTTATGAAAATATATATTATGTAACGTATTTCAAAGGGTGATATTATTGGGTAACCAAGTTTGGGATAATTAATCTCACTCATGTATTGGTGTTTACATTTCCATGTTTTCAAAGGAACTAAACTAATATGGTCTATGTGATTTTGTGTGGGTAATGTTTTATGTATTCCAAAATAACAACAAAATGTTTATGTATGTTAAGGATTTGTTGTTATAGTTGGAATCAATGAAAACGTATAGTTAACCATTGAAAACATGGATTATATAAAATTAGTTAGTTCCCTAGGATACTTATAAGGATATTTCTAGATATGCCTCTAAGGATATTCTTAAGAATGTGGAAAAGTATAGGAAAGTGTCTTATAATTTTGAAAAAGTATAAAAATATTGGTTTCAGAAAATTATATCCATGTTTGGATAATAAAGTGGATATGGATCTAGAAAAGGGATAATTTTGGGTACCAACTATGAAAAGGTGAGTCGGGTTTGAAACTAGAATAACCCAACCTAGGGAAACACACCTTACTACACACCATGTTTGACACTCCCGAGGGACATGCTTTTGAAATTCATAAACACATTACGAAACATCATGATGATTTTATGTATAATATGACTATTAATAACCTTGGTTAAACCTATGTATTTATAGATGAATTCAATAGGAGTCGTGATTTATACATCCTATTATTAAATTTTTGGTGATTATTTGGTTTTCCATTTTGAGAAAGGTTTCCGACGCTTTGATATTTGGTTTAGTCATTCGCGACAGCTATAAGGGAATGGGTTAACATTGAATGTTTCTGAGGTGTAAGGTTTGGGAATTAAAAAAATAAATTTCCTAAGATATAATGAACATTATCATTACTGAGGTATCATTATTATTTATAATTATGAAGATAAATAAAAAAAGGACATATGGAAGGAATGGAATATTCAAAAAATATTGTTTACATTATATTTATGAAGAATGATAAGATTGAGATTGAGGAACCGTAAGACCTAATTAAGAGTTCATATTATTGGACAAGGGGAATTAAGCAATAATATAATGAATATCAAGTAATTTTTTAAGAATAATGTTATATTGTTGAAGTGTAGGTTTTTTGGAATTAAATGATTATGTTAAATGAGTCATAACATATATAAGTATTTTCAAAATAAGTGTTTCATTATGTATTGTAAATTATATATTGAATAGTTATGATAGACTAGAGAAGTCATTTGATGGAAATGTTATATTCATGGTAAATACATGGTTAGGATAAATATAACCGTTAATACAGTCTTTATTATAAGAGAGTGATATAGGGATAAAAGACATGTCGGATAGCAATAAGTGAATTGGATAGCACAAATTACCTTGGAACTGATAAAGGATTTATTGACAATGAGGTATATTTTATCATTATCGAGGTTTACGACATCGTATATTCATGAAATATATTAATAATTCATTAGAATAAGGAATAATGTTTTTTATTAAAACGGATTTCCGGTAAGTCAGTATTTTACCGTAAATTAACAGAATATGGGATGAGGGTATTCACATGCTTGGAATGTGAAAAAAAAAATCTACTTTATGATATAGTGGTTATCAATGTTATGATAATTCAATGTACATCAATATAATGTTTTTGATTTTCCCATTTTGGATGTGTTTAATGTTTGACCATTTATGGAATTTTTATGTCAAACATTGTATGGGTTTTAAGAGATTAATATATTATTACAACATATGTATATTTATTAATATTAGATATCCAACGCTAACATTTTTTCTATGAAATGTATTGATGGAATGAACTATTATTATATTCATGATCCTGATGATCTAATTGTAACTCATGAATGAAAAAGTTCCCTTTCGTTTTAGAGAATTTGATGTAGTGGAAATTGATCAATTCAAAAAAAACTAATGATATTATAAAAAATCAGGTAATTATATCATTTCATGAAAACTTTTCACCATTAGATGAAGGATATTGAATTAAAAATATTTATTCATAACCATTCTATATGATTAATTTTCTAGATCATTCTATAATCAAGGATTTATTGATTTTTTATTGTAAGAATTATCCTGAACATGTTCTCTATCAATCTCTATCATAAAAAATGGTTATATTTCACTTCCATGTCTGTGTTTTCAATTACCAACAATGTTCTCCCATGTGGAAACCAAGTTATAAGTTAATTTCGGTAACTATCATGTTTCAATTATTCTATTTTTAATGTAATTTTCAATATTAATTTTTGTGATGTGGGTTTCGAGGAATGAAATTTTCCAATATTAAGCCTTTAAATAATCCATATGAATATCAAGGATGAAATTCATTTATGGGGCGTAGAATATTACACCCTGATGTTTTGTGATTTTTTAAAATTAAATTAATATTTATATATTATTTATTTGAATTAATCATGAATATATCAATTTTTATATATAATCAATATGTTTATCATTGTTAATATGCTATATAATGATAATCAATACCTGCACGCAACCCAATCCAGTCTTATATTACTGGAAACACTGAATTTATATTAAATAACATTTTATTATTATAATTATTTAAATAGCATAGTAAAAACATTGCCTTTAGAAAGACAAATATGAATAGTAATAACTAAGTTTTTAAATATTTTTTATAATTTTTTATACACTTAAATCATTTTTATAATAAGATATAAAATTTATTGAATATTCTTCATACGTTTGAAAATAATATTTTCCTATAATATTTTTTAAATGTGAATACTAATATAATTAATTTTAAAAAAATTTATAAATTGAATTTCATAAATAAAATATATTTTTATTTCATAATTTCATTGTTATCTTGGGGTGATATGATGAATAATGTAATTTAATGAATTATAATTAAAAACTGGTTTTTCATATTAGTTTTTTATATATTTAAGAAATATTACATGTTTTTTAATATTAAAAATGATCGATTATAAATATATTCATCTAATTTAGTTCATTCGAATCAGTATTATATTGAATTTAGATTTTAAATCTTAATGAACTTTTGAATATTCTCACTTTAAAAACCCGATATCTCTCCATGTATATGGGAATGGAATTGAACATATTTTTTCACATCAATGAATTAAAATTCAATTAATTGAAATAAATTTATGTAATCTGTATAATACATATATTCTAATAAGATAATCATTATTTTTTACAAAAAATATTAGTGAATGTGGTTATAGTTAATTACAACGATTAAGGTAAAACTAAGATTAACAAGGGTCTAAACATTAATCTTAAGGGCCAAAATGAACTAAACCCATTCCCAACACCCCTTAAATGGAAATAATTCGTCCATAAATCATAAAATATTAATTTTTGTATTTTATATGACTTTTTTATGTAACAAGACCGGTGCACCTAACCTGTTTTCAAAAATATCAAGTGTGTCCCCCCACCCTTATAAAAGTCCATGACCTCTCTCCCTTCATTACACATATAATCCAGATAGGATCAACCAATATCTACCCAATACAACTCAAAAAATCCCTCCCATACTTATTTAATCCAACATTTTTAAAAAATCTATCCATGGATGCCCTTTACTCGAATCCAAATGGAATTACCCAAAGAAGAGGTAACATCCTTCCTCCAGCACATTTGTTTTATTTTCATTCTCCATCCCATAAACAATTATTAATCTGTTATTATTTCATATTCTACTTATAATAAAAATTATTATGTTTATTTATTTCATGTATTATTATTACACTTACACACACATCTATATAATGGGTACAAAACGTATCATTTTTTAAAACGGTGAACAACCACCTCACAAAATGATATTGTTTGATATTATTTTTCCACCTCTCATGGTTTGGAATCATTTTTTTTATTAATATTTTATATAATATATATGATATTTATTATTTATTTAGTCTTATTTAATTATTTTATAAAATATACCTTCCTATTTTCTAATTTGATGATGCAATATAACTTTTTTTGTGGAAGTGTGGACTACAACCTCATTAAGGAGATGTGATTCGTACACACATTACATGAAAATGTATTGAATATGGGTTAATTAAAACTAAAATTTATATATGAAATAATATTTCTTCTATAATTAGGTTATATTTATATATAAACATGTCATTTAAATTCATTCTTTCAGTACAAAAAATTAACGGAGATTGTGTTCATGCATACGTAGGACCTACTGTCTGAAAGAATGGGGTAATTAATTAAATATTTGGTATTTATAGGTTTCGTTAAATAATTTTTAAATGAATATATAAGATATATATTTCTTTTTTTACTTTATAAAAATTGGTAAATCGAGATCTAATTATAAGGATAAAAATAAAAAGTGAAAACACGTATGATAAAAATAGTGTTCATTACCCAACACATTACATTAACATCTAATTTTTAATTATAAGGTAATATAAAGTCAAAAGAAAGTCATATATGTTATTAGATATAATAATATGTTTCTATGTTAAATTTAAAATAAAATTATATATATTTTATTGTTGAATTGAATATGTACAATGAAAGTTAATATATATGGTAATGGAACATCATCTCTCTTTTTATTTCCATGAGAAACATGCCTTAATCACCACACATTTCTTTTTTTTGTATTTTATAATTTCCGTGAAATGTATTATATTAATACTATACATAAATTTATCTGTATTTAAATATCCATTTTATCCCTTTATTTCATGGGATTTATGTCTCAAATATTTCCAAAATTTGTAATGTAATCTTGTCTCAATTTTCATTCTCTGAGACACATGCCACGTTATGCACATATATTTTTCTACAAGTTTTTTATACTAATATTAACATGTTAAAATAGAAATATAATTATTTTTATGATATTATATTCTTTATTTAATGTTACTATTCCTATTTTTTATGATTCAATGCTATCAAAGTGGTTATGGTTTATTGTTACAATCTCATTGTTTATCGAGGCTAATTATGATTATGCTTCCCATGATGACATCATATGATCCATATCAACATAAATATATTTTATTTTATTAACCTATATATATTCATGTTATATACAATTAATGGTACCATTTTTCCATTTTTTGGTATGTAAGCTAATTAATAAATTTTTCTTACAAATATATAACTTTATTTAGTTTTTGGTCCGAAATTTGTGTTCTTTTAAACCAATGTTTTTGAAAAATATTTTCAAAGATATTATAATATTATCCAATGAAATATAAATGAAATTATTACCCATGTATTAATTTTTTAATAAATATTATTAAAAGGAATCTTCTTTCTGTTTTCTGATCAAGAATTTTTTCTAAACATTTATAGTGAAAATGGAATGATCAGCATATACAGACTTACCTATCATGATGGCCATAATTTCTATAATTATATATTGTATGTTTAAAAGTTTATTTTTTATAAGAAAATAGTATTCTACGCATTCATGAAATATTTTTATTTTAAAATGTGGTTTTTAAAAAAGTTCTTCATAACTATTTTTATGCCACTAATGTGTTTTAATTAATTTTTAAGGAACCCTTTATATGTTTTCAAATGGTCGGTCAAATGAAAAAAAAATTACTGAATTGAAAAATTAATTTATAACTTCTCAACATATTTTCAATGAAAAGTTTTTTCAGTAAATTTCTAGTTTCTTCATATGTTTTAAAGGATATTTTCATGAGAAGTATCTTTAAAATGATTTATTTTATAAAAACAATTTTTCAAAACATAATGAATATTTTTCTTAAGTAATGTTTTAAAAAAAATTCATGAATATTTTAGTTGTTTTAATATTGTTTTCAATGATTGGGATTATGAAATTTCTATATGTTTTCAAAAAAATTAATTCCCAAATATATGTTTTATTCCAACTGATCTTTCAGAATCATTCTCCATCTCATATGGAACCCTTGGATATATTTTATGCTTTAAAATTTATATGATATATGGATACCACTAATTTTATTTCATTGGTTTTCATTGTTTCTATTTATTAATTGTTATGAAGCATGTTTCTATTCTATGGGTTATACCATAATTAATCCCTCTAAACCCTATTTAACTTGATTTTGTTATTCCATGATAGATGATTATGAAAATAAATTCCCTTTAAGTGTTATTCTTGGATGAAATGATATTGAAATGTATATATTTTATAAAGGCTATAATATATTTAAATTCTTACGATACAAATTTATTTAATGGGTTATGATATAATTTTTAAGAGACCGGTCTCCTTTTATGGGTTAGGAAATGATGTAGGATTTATTATTTTGTTGAACATGTGTAAAAGATATTATTATGTGATTTTTTGGACCTATATCTACCCACAATTCATTTTGTAAGGATAAAAGGTTTATGAGATCAAGGGGATCATGGGTATTATCCCAATACCAAAAATAATAATTAAAACTGGTTGTACCCTACAAAAGAAAACCAGAAGGCACACAAGTTGTATTACAAGCCTATGTGATAAGGGTAGTCAGGTTATAGCTTATGCTTAAATAAAAGAGGGTACATTGGTTTTAGCTCGTGAATAAAATAAACAGGTACATAGGTTGTTAAAACAATCCCGAAGTAAATATATAAGTTTTTATCTCATGTGTATCAAGTTATGAAGGACTGAATATGCAGCCTTAACATAAAATCTTATAGGCTTATGTGTATTCCATAAATTCCATGTCATAATCTTTTATTATTATTTCTTGGATTATGTTCTAGATTATCTTGTTATTTATGTCTTCGGAACTTCCATTATTTATTCTATGATTCATGTTTATGGTCTCTTATATGCATGGTATAATCTCCTAATGATATTACCACATTTTAATACCCTTATGATCATGTTTATTTTTACATATCACCCTTATTGAGCATTTCAACTCACCCCTTTTTATGTTTCCTTTCCATGATTATGAATATATATTTTATTTATGATATTTCTAATAGGGTTTTTAATCATGGATAACCTTCTAGGTGGAAATGTAGCTCAGTCATGTATATGTTTTTAGGTTTATATGTTTCCAAAGTCACTATACTATTATGTTATTTGTTGTTTGATTCTATAATATTCTATATATCCTGAAAAAAATTATGTGATGCCTATGTACATTTGGATTAGGATTTTATAACTTCCATAATTCATTACATATCCACATATATCATAAAGTGTCTATCTTTGGTCTTTTAATTTATCTTTATTTCACATTATTTTCCTTCAGACATTACTAAAAATAATATTTTTTCTAATCCCCTTCATTGATCCACAATACTTATAATTTTTTGTAAAAAAATTCTTTCATTCTCCATATTTTTTTCAGGAAAAATATTTATTTCTCATTCAAGGAGGTGAAAAAAATCATCCACCCATCTATTTTGTAGATTTTCTTCTATTATACCAATATATTATTTTATCCCTTCCAAACTGATATAATTATATTTTTAATTGTAAATCCATAGTTTAGTGTACTTTTTTCCACCCAATGTTCTCCTTTAGATGAACCCATGAAGTTCCCCTCCCCGATAACTCCCAAAATTAATTAAACATTAATAAGAAACCATTCCATAAGTCCAATTAGTGTATAAAATTGAATGATGAGGGATCTATTCCTCATTATTTAAAGACAAAATATGTTTATCATGATCATAGAATTCAATCTAGAGGTGTCTAATCGAGTCTTGAGAAAATGAGTCTATGCCATAAATATTTGCATTGACACTGATTGATTCTTCTCTAGATTCTGTTGACCCATTTTTAGTTATTTCACCACACATACCTTCATCTATAAAAAACCAATATCTATAAGAAATTGTGAATTTATGAAATCATATATTTCTACAAAATAATTAGTTGAAAAATCCATTCCACCACATATATTTGAAGCATTCACAAAAATATTGACGTCACTCCCAACAAACGATGATAGGTTACTTGGCTGGAAAATAGAAATCCATTTATAGAATAGTGACCTATATGTAGTTTAATGGCCATAGTATAAAATGGTGATGTAAAAATAACAACCTCATATTTTGATTTTGTTTGTAAAAATCATGATTGTTTCTCGACTAACTCAATTGGGATGATTTGTTTCCAAAAAATCTATATATTGCTATTGCATGCATTGAATTGAAAGTTGTTTACAAAACCCACATCTCTATTAAATTATTAAATATGATCTACTCCCTACATAGGTTCTATAATGACGACTATAGATGAAATATTTCTTCAAACATAAATTTCCGTGAAGGTTAACTTCTCACATTTTCCAATCCGGAAGTCCTACAAAAAATAATAGAAAATTTTTTATGAGGGATGAAAAATCCTTACTAAAAAGAGTAACTAACATAGAATGTGAACCTAATAAAGAACCCTCCATATCATTGGATCAGGTAATGGTTCCACTAGTACCTTAAATGAACCAAATTTATAACAACTTCCCACATTCACAACTGAAGAAACAATATCTTTAGCAGCACCACTTGACTTCATAAGGAAATAAATACTATTGGGAGAAAGATCCCAGGGAGACTATAAAGATAGTGGAACACAGTATAAGAACATGGAAAAATTTAACATCCTCTCTAAAGAGATTTAAAATTATTGTGCCTCTTTCATAAAAACTTCATGCACTAACATCTTTGATGAAACAACTCAAACATCCACCAACCATCTCTTATCCAGACCACTGGATCCAGGATGGGTGACTAGAGAAAAATATAGGCCACAAAAATAAAAAGGATTATGAATGTTGAAGTCTTCATCCGTAGGAATTGAGTAGGATAAGTGTAAGGGTTTATAAAAATTTTCTATTGTAAAGTCGATTCACTGGTCGATGATACATGACCCATGTCAAGAGAGTGTGATGGAAACATCAAAATTAACATTCCCACCAATAAATCACTATATCCTCTTGAATAAGTGATAGTCATCTTCATATCCACCTTTCACTGTTTAAACACTACATACCCTACAATATCTGAATGAGACTCCCAGATAGTGTCACTAGAAACAGACTAAACCACTGGGTTAAATGATTTGAAACCCCTGTGAATTCTCCAACACGTCTCCATCAAATTTCCATAAATATGACACTCTGAATAAAAAACCAAGGAAGATCCTAATAATAAAATCATTTCCACTAAAAATACCATTTATATCCCATGTTAGAATAGATTAATTAATCATCATTGCCACATCCATTTCAATTAAAATATAGGGCTTTTAGGGAGATAAAATATTGTTGGTGCCCTCATCTGAACAAACGAATGCATCTAAATTATATCCAGACAATTTTAGAGTTGGTGGATTGTGATGAGTTAAAATAATACCATGTTTCCAAATTGACACTCGTGGAATTCATGACTCCTAAAAAATCAGCATCCTGCATCAATCTAGAAATTGTAATGTTCATGGCACCACAACATTGCTCCTCCCTATCCCAGGATTTCAAAAATCCATACATGGAATACAAATGGATACATATGGTGAACCATGAGAGGGTTTAAGCCAATCATTGCTATTAAAGATTCCCTAATTTCATAATGTTAATCAGAAAATCAAGAGAGGATTTCACTTAAACAAAGCACACAACAAAATATAGATAATGAAAAGCTAACGCATCACTGAGTTCTATCATCAACAGATAGATGGGGCTCCAATAGACACTACTATCACAACATGATGTAATATAAATGATTAAAATTATTGGAATTAAGGGCCTAAAAATTAATGATGATAGAATAGAATGATCCTCCTTGAATGATTTCATGCAATAGGTCCCATAAGAAGGAACTGAATTATCCATAGGTTCTGGATAAATTATCTCCATACGAAATGACCTAAGGGAACCGACGAAAGAGGGAATGGATCATAAGATGAGAGTATAAGATGAGAGCATCATGAGATCCGACATTAATAATTAATGAGACATTCTAGGGAATAGTAATTGGACTACAATGCTACTCATGATGATGTAAATGATGATAAAACCATGCTTGTCTCAACTTGATATAGAAATATATTTTAGGAAAACAAGAATATGGATAAATAAATTCGAGAATATATTTTATTATAGTGGATAAAAATGGAAGTATGTATATCATCAATAGTAGGTTTTAATTATTCATGATAAACAATATTAGTAATTTATAAATTCAGACAAATTATGTTGATTTAACGAATTTATTTGGAAATAATGGATCATTGGAAATAAAAATTAAGTTAAAATGAATGTATTTTAGTAAATAAAACAATGAATATAGAAGTGGTCTAGATATATAAAAAATGAAAAAGAAATAACTCGAGCATATGTAAATTATCGGACTCATCAATTTAAGATACATTAAATTAGATGGGAAACATGCTATATGTTAAAGTGGTATGTTATCTAATAAACAGATGGATAAATAATGGTTACTTATATCAAGTAGTTAACAAGTAGAACAATTATCATCTCATTATTGAGGAGGAGAACATTTTATGGAATTTTAATAATTATTTCATATATCATCAAATTATTGAGAATCCCTCATAGGTACGGTCTTTAATTGGTTTAGTGAATTTTTAATGGAATAGATATAACACTTTGGTTTCTTTTATGATAGGAAAGATATCGTTGAATTCATTTAAGTAACATAATATGTTTGGAAAAAATTTTCTTGATTGGAAAAAATATATTATTATGTCCATTAACACATATAACGAAACTGGGTGGAAGGTATTTCAATATATTTTTTAATAATTATGATTGTATGTATTTCAATATATATAAAAAACAAAAAATTAGGTGATATAACACATCAAAAAAATTAATGGATTTCCAAGTTAAAACTAAAATGTTGATCAAAATTATACGATCAAACAATAGAAGTATGAATTCTAATATTCATGTTGATAAATATATAGAGAAACATTTAATCAATAAAAAGTCATCATAGGTGAAAATTATAGAAAAGGGAGTTTTGTAAATGCATAACCATATACAGAATAATATTGAAAATTAATTTCCTATTTAGAGATAAGTATTAGAACATTATTGGAATGATTTAATTAAATTGTGCTTACATAATCAAAATAATTATTTATTAATTTTTTGTAAAAGAAAAGTAATATTATATATTTTTCTTAAACATGGAATCCAATAGTTAATCTTTTTTCAGTTCATGGAGAAATATATATATTTTATACAAGGAAGATAGAAAGGGAAAGTTTTATGTTGTGGATATTAATGGGGTACTCTCCAAAAACTCAAGAATGGTTAAATACTATAAATACTTCAATAATAGGTTGAATAAAATTATGAAAACCAATTATGGTAATTAGTTCAAAGATAAATTCAAAAATAAAATTAGATATTCAAATTTAAGAGATTTTTCTATAATGAATATGAAGTAGAATAAGGTTACTAAAGATCTCAACCCTTAATAAGTTATGAGGATTCTGTGGCTAAATCAGATGAAGGTTTTTTTAATAATAATATTTTATTATTCGGACAAATGATAAGAATGAGATATGAAATTTATTACTCAATTATCAATGGAGATAAATCTACTCTAACACCAACATGAAGCATTATGAGTGGAGACCAAACTATGCTATTATCCCAAATGAAGTCATCATTATTTGAAGAAGCAATAATAGATGTATAATCTATCACTTCCATGAATGATTATTTAAATACAATTAATGAAAATATAAATTAGATATTTTAATTATGATAAATGAAAAAAAAATCATTGGAACAAAAAGTGTTTTCATGAATAAATAAGATGAGTAAAGAAATGTTATCGAGAACAAAGAAATGTTGGTGTCCAATGGATATAACTGAATTGAAAGTATATATAAAAAATAAATGTTCACAATAATGGATATAATTGAATAAATCATACTTCTCTTAGTGGCTATGATTATAATATTTTTTAAATTTTATCAAATCTAAGTGATGGTTGTGTTTGTTTATATATCTCTTTAAGAGGGTGATTATATTGAAAAACACATAGGTTTTTAAATTTGTGATATTGATTCAAAGGTGTATAAATGAAATAAATATTTATATGGATTAATCAATGAATCATGATATAAGTATGATTGATTATTTTCACAAATGAGGAAGTTATAATTCCTGCTTGGTAGTACTGATCAAAACCACTATATTAAATCATCGGTATAAGTATGCTAAAATCAGTGGATTATTTCACAAAGTTTTTTTATTGGAATATTATATTCCCATTATTGGTGAAACCATATAATTTCTTATTATATTAGTAACCCAAAATAAATCATACAAGTTTATTTCATAAGAAAATTAAATGGCAGTTTCTAAATAAATTTTATAATGACGGTTATAATCATATTTCAACTCAAATAACATCTATAAAAATTGTATAGAATGAAAATGGAATGGTTTTGGATTAAAATTTGTTTTACATTATGATTTTATTTTAAAAAAAATTATTAATTCTAGACATTAATTATATTACATTGTTAGTGGTTTAGTTTCAAATTATTCTGATGTATGAACACTATAAAACTATGAAAAGAATCAAAAGGAATGTCTATTGTACCCATGATTATGATTAAATTTTTTATGTGATATTATATCAGGATTTATTAGTATATAAATATACATATAAATATGGAGATACTTTTGATATGAAATCCAGGTGTGTTGATTTATTTTTTATTGAATAAAATTTCTTTGTTTATAATTGTAAGAAGAATGAATATGTAACTCATTATATTAATAAACTAGAATATGCTTAACAATATTAGTTTTTAGAAAAATAATATGGTAAAAATAAAAACTAAAAGTTCTTGGTCAGGTGGTTAGACGACCTATGGTAATATACTATGAAAATAAGATTGTGTTCGAGTTAACAAAGAATCTAGTATATCACTCCCAATCAATATATATTAAGATTTGGTACCAAATATTTGAATAAAATATGGTTCAAGGAATTAATAAAGTTTACAACACTAGAAAAAATTAGTATGTTGATGTGATATGAAAATCCCACTATATACACGTGAACATGAGAAACAATAATTAAATTTATATGTTCATCCAAATCCCTCATCTTGATGAGGATTGTATTTCCCATGACCCCATTTTCATTTTTGTTATTTTACCTTGTAGTGATTATAATTTATTTACTGTTTTGGATTTATTTTCAAATATGGACATATAATGAAATAATGGACAATTCTTTGAAATTTTATGACCCTCATGTAATTTTTATCAATGAATGAAAATATTAGCAAGTGATGTCTGGGAAAAACTCTTCTATAAAGAGGGAAAAGATTCAATTTTTGTGGCATTTTTTATAAAATATAGATTGTAAGATACTATCCATAGGGTATAAATTAAAGAGTGAATTAATAAATTTTTATTATTGGATATCAATAATTTTAAATTTTTATATTTAGAATTAGGTTTTTTTAGTTATATTAATATTCATCCTAGATGGAGAATTATAGGTCTTTAATTTCACAAATATTACCCAAACCGAAATGGGAGAATATGTGGACCAATGTTTTTAATGGTGGATTTGATCAATACATGACCAAATATGGTTATTTTGATTTGAAATGGAAATTTATTTTACATAATATATTTTTATATGTTTTGTATAAGTTTAAAAAATGGGTGAGGTGTATTCAAGTTTTTTATATGATGATAAAAAATCATGGTGTGATAGTTTTTGTTCAGTTATAATAATGATATCCGAGTATGTAAATTAATATTATAGTTTCTAGTAAAATATGATATCATTACATAATATAAGTTATATCACTATAATAATTAATATATTTAATAATGATTGGTCGTGTAATTTTAGATTTGATATTAAAATTCTTTTTCACATCATGAAGTTGTATTATATGCCATAACAAAATGAAGCACTTGTTTTTATTAAATATTTAGTATAGTTAAATGGAAACTTATAAACTATTAATTTTTATACTAGAATTAATATTATATGATGAATAATTTCAACAGAACATAATTTTCTCATGATCTATATAGATTTGGTGGATCATGGAAATATTGATAAGGTGTAAATAGTGTGATTTTATATGAGTTTTTTTGGATTTGGTTTTGAAAATGTCTTATACATTAATAACACTTATTTGATCATAATGTTTTTAATTAGAATACTATTATTTTATAATACTAATTATCCCCCCCCCAAATAGTTTTTATTGGTATAAAATTTAGATTTATTTTTAAAATAGTGGATTATTGATGTGGGAATCATAGATTTTAATTCAATTTATATAAACAATTATTTAGGTCAATCATCAGATTAATTATGTTACACTATAAAGTATAAAATTTTAAGAATGGATTGAATATATTAGAATAATATTATACAATAATTGAATATATTAATATTCGGTGACTATAGAGAGATATTTAACTCTTTAATTTCCTATGAGAGGAGACATTATAAAGAATTATTGTCCCAAATGAACATCAAAATGACATGATGGGAGGGTATAGAAACCCGACTCCTTATTTCAAATTAATACTTGATTAATTAATAAAGTCTGAACTTAATACAACCCAGATGATCGATAATTATAGTCTATTTGGTAATTAGATACATTATATAACAACATAAAATAGGTAATACCACAACATTATTGAGAACTTCTTTAACATTTCCAAAATAATTCTTAGAATATAACAGCACATTAGAATAACTACGTTACATAAATATTAATAAAATGAACTTGAATAATAGGGAATGATATAAGATGATAATCATTACATGGGGAATTTGAAAACAACATAAAAACTCAATCATAAAAATAGAACAAGGCTAAACCCACCAATAAATTATTGTGGATAAATTTCCATAAACAAATCTTGTTCTCTCCTTATACCATCCTAACATATCATGATAATAAACATTACCCAATTAATTAGAGCACTATTTGGCCTCACCCATTATACTCATGCCATTATCATGGTAAATTGTGACACATAGATCATACAACATGGATTCAGTCATCATAATAATTTATTCCACTATCAAGGAATTTTGAATACATACATGTAATTCAAAAATATATAAGTATATTTTAAAAAATGTGAAGACCAATTATATAAAAATATGTATGGTATTTTTTACAAATTTTTTTATGGAAAAAATTGATCTTTCAGTAGAATAACGACGTTATTTAAATATTAAACAAAATTGTTTGATAAGAAGAAAAGGGAATACCATCATTTGAAAATCAAATGAGAAGTCATAGGGACATATAAATACAAGTCCCATATTTAGGAAATTGATATATAATTCATATGTTTTAAAGAATCATGAATAATGAAGAGAATGTGAGGACCCCTCACAGAATTTCAGCATTGGAATAACTTACGTAAGGGTCCAAATGAGGGAGGATAAATAATCCCTCATGAAAAAAATCAATTTTATAGTATGGTAATGATTATAAATAAATGATAATGTCACCATGTGAAATTAAAAAAATGATTTCAATTAATGTGGTTGAATTTGAAATAATGAAAGTAAGGTGAGTATCCCCTACCAAATTTTGACATAGTAATATCTTATGAAATGTAAAAAATAGATAGAATAAATTATATCTAATTAAAATAACATCCATTAGATAATAGGGTACATTTATAAATAAATGACATCATAAAAATTGAAATTATAAATAAAAATTCCAAAGGATGTGCTTGAATTTAATGGAGGAGATGAATGTGAGAAACTATTACATGAATGAATGTCATAGAAATCATGGGAAGGGAACTATTGTGAGATTGGGGTGCCATGGAAAGACTCTAATGTGTAGATGGAAGTGTATGGTCATGATCCAAGGAGTTTGATTGTTGGTAAATGGGGTGTTTGGAGGAATTATATTTGAAAAGTGGGGTATTTCATTATAATTTATATTTTTAACTACACATAATAAAATTTCCAAAACCACAAACCATACTATGGATTACCTATTGAGTCAATATGTGTTTTGAATTTACCATTGATCTTTTTTGTTTTGGAAATCAGAAATTTATTCATGTTTATCATATATATTGTCATCTCGTTATAATCAAATGTTATTGTTTTCTATCGTAATCACATATGATGTTTATCATCGTAATCACTTATATGGTTTTACATTGGAATGACTTATGTTGTTTAACATTGAAATGATATATTTTATTTTACAATCGTAACCATATTGGACATTTCCTCACCCATGTTATACATCATAGTCATGACATGCATCGTATTCATATTATGCACTATAACCATGTTAACCATCGTAAGAGAGTTATGTATCATAAACAAGATAAGAATCATAACCACAATATGAATTGTAACCACAATTTGAATAGTAACCACAATATTCATCATAATCATGATATGAAAGGTAACTAATTTATGTATCATAACCATGATATGAATTGTAACCACGATATGCAGCATTACCATGTTAAGCATCATAACTGAGTTATGTATCGTTACCAAGATATGAATTATAACCAAGATATGCATTGTAACCATGTATCATAACCATGATATACATCATAACCAAGTTATATATCATACTCGTGTAAGGTATTATACTCATGTATTACTCCAATACTGCATACATGTTTTTCATTTTATTTCATCTTTATTATTCTTTCATTCTTTTATATTCTAACCATTATGATGTCATGAAGATATTTATATATCAATTGAAATGATGTCTTGTATTTTTTTTCTTTTACCGTTATAATGTATGGTGTCCATGTCCCTCTGAGTTTTTTGGAGAAATATGATAGTTGGAGGAAATATGATCATTGGGACATAAGGCCTATAAATAAGAGGTCATTCGAATCAGATTAATTATTTTCTTTATCTTCCAAGTTCTAAAGAGAAAATATGTTATATCTCTCTTTCTTTGTGTGAAAATCCTTGAACATACAAGATGAGAATGGATTGTTCATAGTTATTTTATTTCAATAAATGCTTTGTATTTCATTGTGTGACCGATCATTATGATAACGATTAATGGATTTTGAGGATTGGAATACAGTGTTGTCGATCATCATATCGAGGGATTTAAACTATTTAAAATATTGAGTATCCAATTGCCTTCTTAATCGAGGACTTCCATGGATAAGAAGATAGTTGTGCTGATCATCATATTGGGGTCTTACCCGGGTTCTGGTGTGATATACCTTTCAGCCTAGGTGAAAGGAAACACTAGTCTTTGGGATAAAAGAATTGTAAAACATTTTATTTTTCACTGCCTTTTATAATTGAATGGGAATCATTTATTTTCTCCTTTAGATTCATTTTATATTCTATTTTAATTATTTAAATTATTGAACATTCATTACATATTGTATTAAGAGATTCTATTTGCTGTATAGTAGAATAATTTACATTTTTTATTCTCAGACAGTTGTATTCAATATAAATAAAATTGTTTTTTATTACTTGTGGTATCATATCATATCATTTCCATCAGATTCAAGATCAACTAGATTATTATTAGTGTTTCTGAATTGTATTAGTGTAACATATCTAAAACAAATATTATTCATAAACGTTTAAATATTTTTTTTTAAATATATAATTCACCTCCTCTTGTATTGTTTTATCTCATATTCATTTAAATTTATAATTTTATCCAACAATTGGTATCAGAGATGGTTTTCACTATATTATTTTACTTTCTTTATTTCTGTATATAAGACGATTGTTTTTATTATAAACCCTTTGTTTATAATTACTTACTACACTAATGTGTACAAATTAAAAGTGTTGTTTTATAAGATGAAAGAAATGAAAATATGATAAAAATTAAATCTAAACACAACTATAACACATATTATTTATGGTAATGATTATGATCACATAAGAGATCGAATGAAGAATTTTTCATTAATAACTATATAGATAATTTTGTGATGCTCACTAGAGATTAAAAAGATCTTAACAAGGAAGTAAGATCATTCCCCAACCAAGAGAAACTAGATTATAAACTGAATTATAAGGTACTAAATACTCTAATGTTCTATGAAATAGAATATATATATATATATATATATATATATATTAAGATATCATCATGAAAAGTAGCCAACTGTATCTAGAATAAATTGGAAGTCACACAATTAGGTACATGTAAAGTTTTAGAAACAAGAAGAACCATTCTCTGAGATGAATATCATGGTTTTGGTTTTCACTATTAGGAACTGGTATGCAAGATTCAACAAATATTTATGAAAATTATCAACAGTCATCAATCTATGGGAGAAAAAGGTCATGATGATGAAGTTCCTCTGGACAATATAATTGATATAATGACCAATGAGTGGGAATCAAAATGGACTTCTATTGATGATAATATGAAAGTCACTCAAATCACTCTTTATGAATTATTTGGTACTATATTATAGCATGAGACAAGAAAGAAAAGAGATGCAGATTTTAATAAGAAGAAGAAATGTAATGGAAGTTTTACTTTTACTACTACATCTAAATCAAAGACAACAGAAAGGTTAACAAGATCCAAAGCTAAAAAATATTTTTTTTATATCAAAATCTCGTCAATCTGAGCATTCAAATAAAGAATTATCCAATCTTTCTGGAAGAATGAACAAGATTGTAGGAATGAAATATTTTCAGAATAGATTCAAAAACCAAGATAGAAAGGACAATAAACACTCAGAGGTAACTTGTTTTGAAAGTAAGAGAGAAGGTAATATTAGACCAAATTTTCCATTACGTAAATGAAAAGATAATAAGGATAAGAATTCTGAAAGAAACAAGAGAAATTATTACATGTATAAGAATATTAATGTCTTGAAATAAAGTGATACATGGAGTGCATGTGGTGGTAACTATTCAAATTAATCTTCAGAATATGAATCTTCCGGTCACCAGAATATAAGACTTATAGCTAGACTACCTATTTAAAGTCATTTGAGTCATAGCCAAGGTACACAATGAAGAATCTCTTACAAATATATCTATAAATTCATATTATACTGATGACAAATATTCTTACTCTTCAGATGAAAAAACATCCTCAATAGTGGATAATTTACATTCTTTTGAATAGGTATCTAGTTTTTCCACACTACATGATAATGAGAATTTCAAACTAAATAAAAATTTTATAAGGAAAAATAACTATCCTAAAAAAATATTTATTATATATTTCTAATGATCTTCAAAAAAAATCTTGGTTAATTTAGACATTGGATAATTGTGATGTCATAAAATAGAAAGTATATTTATATGATATTTAATTTTCACCCCAAAATTCAACTGTCTCAAAAAATTATGAACAATTTAACATTGTAAAATTTATACATTATAATTCCAAAAATAATATTCATTTTATCTAAACAAATTTATTTATACATGAATTTTCACATTTAAAATTAAATAAAAATTTATTAAGAAATACTGGGTTTTTTTGTAAAAATAGTTTTTAAACTGTAATAAAAATTACATTATATTATCATTTATATAATATAGACCATATTTAATAATATTAAAATATTTATTATACAAAAAATATATTAATTGATAAAATCATTAATTGAATTTTAATACTAACCAAGAAACACGTTCTTTATTGTATCAAAATAAAAATCATTTACAAAGTAAAAATATTATAATGAAAACATTTTCATTACAACATGTAAAAATTTATATATTAATATTTCTATGGTCTTGATATATATCCCTATAATGCAGTCAAAAATTCCCTAAGTGTAAGGTGTGCGATGGTGGGTTATTCATTAGGTGGTTTGGTAAATATGGGTTGGCCCATGATCTTGATGAGCATGATATTCTCCCATAAATAGTTTTGATCATACATAAGAAGTTGTATCTCATCTTGGTCTTGGTCAAAATAAAATCCAAAAAGTGATATCTCACTAGTAATATCATATAAATGTAATTCATAGGGTACGATCCTACTACTTCAGGTCATCACTTCCATTATCGGGGTTTATTTTATTTTTTAGAACCCTATATTCATACTAATCATGTAGTTAATTTAAAAATTCTATATTATAAATTCTAATGATTCTTAACGTTCATTTAAATACAATAATATATTATAAAACAATATATGTTCATTAGTTTTCTATGACCATATTTCATGATGAAGAATTTAAACATATCAAAAAGATAAATTTTATTTATAACAGTTTAGGTCATTATAATCTTCCCCCTTAAGAAATTTCACCTGTAAAATTTTCATTTCCCACACTAAAATAGATGATGGAAACTCTACTTCATCGCCTTCTATGGTACCCATGTTTCTTCTTTAAACATTTGGTTTATCCTCTACACTTTTAAAAGATTCATTATCTTTTTTGGTAGAACTTTTTATCTAAAATATATGATCTTTATTAGCTACTTCTCATAGGAACACTAATCCAAGGGTATCACTTCAAGATTGAGTAAATGTTTGGGTTCTTGTATCTAATTCCACAAGAAGGATACATGGAATACATCATGAACTGTAGGTAGGTCCATTGGGAGTTGTAGTTGATATGCCACCACTTCGAAAAGATCAATAATCTCAATGGTGTCGATGTATCTTTAAATAAATCATTCCCTTATCCCCAAACCATGTCAAATTATTATAATGTGATATGTAGAGGAATACCATGTCTATTACATCAAACTCTCAGTCTCGTTGAGGATTTTCATCATATCTTGTTTATTGACTATGTGCAGCCTTGACGTGATACCAATTGGTCTTAACCTTTTCCATCATTTCCTCAACAATTTCATGACCTAAAAGTATTTTATAACCATGTTCATCCAAAAAAACGGATTTATTTCACCTCTTCCCATAAAAGGGATTCGTAGAAAAATATTTGGATTAATTAGTTGAAAATTTGATCGTATAAGAACTCAAACAGACGAATATGTTGGTTCCAACCTCCTTGGATGTCCACAGAACATAATAAACACATATCCTCTAGTGTAAAAATAGTCCACTCACATTTTTCATCAATTTGAAGATTATATGCTATACAAAATATCATCTCAATGTTTTGAAAAAGATGGATATTTTTCATGAACGTGGAGGTGAACTCAAATATGTATAAAATACAATCCATAGTGGTACACAATTTAGCCTTAATAATTATCTTATGTATATATCTATGAATGTTGATCAACTGATAAGTCCTCTAATATTGTGATAAAGTGAGATATCTACGTAAGAAGATCCACAAAAGGCCACATAGCATTATATTCCCCATGGATGTATCTATGTGACCGGTGACAAAGTTCAGGGGTATTTTCTCCCATTTCCATGTTGGTATGGGTAATGGTTGCACCATCCCCCTAGAATTATTCCTTTCTGTAATTACTTGTTTGTATACTAAGAAATTTGACATATATTTAGCGATCTAATTCATCATATTTACCCACCAATATATCTCAAAACAAACTTGATACAACATTGGGCATACTTGGTGAATATATAAATTTGAACTCTATGTATCATCAAATATGTCCTTCCGTAACTAATAATTTGATGAAACACATAGTCCATAACCAAATCTCACAATAATTACTTCATCAATTTTATGCACTAAGAACTTCCCCGTGATCATGTATTCCCCCTTATTCTAAATTTATACATCATTTCATTAACCACGCCAAAACAATTATCAAATATATGGTTGATAAATCATTTGTGAAAGTATTAATGGAATTCCTTATTGCATTATTCCCATGTCCATCCATTGGGGGTTTTCGATGATTGGACCCCTATTATTTCTCAACATCGATAAATTTTATGGATCCTTTCTACTTATAGAATATGAAACATTATTGACTTCATCATGATTGAAAAGGATTGAGCAGTCGTATTACTTGATTAGCTCTAATGATCTTCATTGGCACATATTCATCTCTTTCTGTGTAAATATATACTTAAGACTATTTTTTTGTATATCTCTCACATCTTCCTCCATAGAGATAATGCTGGTAGATTTTCTATACCGAAAATATAACTTACAACTCTAAATCATGCATTGGATAGTTTTTATCCTAATATTTAAACTCATTGAATAATTGGGTATGACTTTTTCATTTTACATTAACACAAAACGCAATCACTTCTTCGAAGTATCGATGAATACTATGAATATTTATCCACCTTTGGGTATTATGAGCACATTTAGAGTGATGACCGTCCCTTTTAATTCCATTAAGATATCCTTAGATTCACTATTCAATGATAAATACTCCATTATGAGTTATATTGAATATAGGGTTTGATAATATAGAGTAATTTCTCATAAATTAGTGATAATACCCAACTAACCCATTGAAACTATAGAGATATATCAAAGATGTTGGCCTAAGACATCATTAAATTTCTTATATCATTTAATGGTCCAAAATATGCCATTTTTTGTAATGATATAATCCAAAAAAGATAGTTACTTAAATCAAAACACACATTTTCTATACTATTCATAAGGAATCTTCTTCATAGGGTCTTTAGAATAGTACTCAAATACTCTTCATGCTCCTCCTTAATTTTTTATGATAATATAATATCATCTATAATGAGTTCCACAGCATTTTCAAGATTATATTTCAATACTCATTTCATCAATTCCATCAATATTCTTGGATCATTAGTGAGTCCAAATGGAATAATTATGAACTCATAATTCATGTATCATGCATGAAAAGATGTCTGGAGGGTATCTTCTTTCTTCACGCTTTCTGATAATATCCTGAATGAAGATCCACCTTTGAGATGTATTTTCCTATACATTAAAGATATAACAATTCATCTATATGACGTTGAGGGTAAATGATCTTTATAATGATGTTCTAGAGATCAAGATAATAAATTGAATGGTGCAATAACTCATCCTTACTCTTTATGAAAAGATCTGGGGTACCTCATGGTGAAGCCCTTGGTCACAAATCCCTTTATCAATGTTATCTAATAGTTATTTCTTAAGCTCCTAAAGGTCCACAACAACCATCGTATATGGATTCTTGGATAATGACAATTTCACAGTTATATTGTTAATTGAAATTTCAACCAATCGGTAAGGAGGAATACAAGATAATTACTCATGAAATATGTCATTGTATACCCTCACAATAGGCATGCCTTCAAGGATGTTTGTTTCATTAGAATAAATTATTTGATATAGATACACTTTCTAATTGGGAAATAATATCCATGCTTTAGGTGATGTTTCTAAAGAATATTCATCCTTATCCTTGAACATGAAAAAAATCATAGGTCGATTAATAATACAGAGACTGATTTACATCTATGGGAAATCTATGTTGGATTTATATAAGTAAATCCAATCTATGCCTAGAATTACATAAAATGTAACCAAAGAAAGTATGACATGGTTCCCTTTGTTTCTCAGCCCACAAATATTGACATGGGAGGAGTAATATACTTGGGAGGTAATAATTTCCTCATTTCCATTTTCATCAACAAATCTACATTCATTCATTTTGGTAGTGTTTGAATAGTTCTACTAAACATCTATGAGATGAAGGAATGAGTATAACTAGAATCATAAATTATATTCTCTATTCATGAATGAATAACTAGCATACCTATCACCGCATAGTATTCAAGGTCAAACTCAATGTTTGTGATGGAAAACAGATAACCCTTTCTACCTTGGACGATGTTGGTTGTCTCCAAAAACCCTTATCTTAGGGAATTTGTTTGAAATGTTCTTTGGTTCCTTGTAGTTGAAGCAATGAATAGTGTGCTAAGAGATTACTAGATCATTACATTACACCTTTGAATTTGCAATATTCTCATGTCAGTAATTTCTAGCTATTTTACTTCCTTTCCATGCCTAAATCATTTATTTGTTCCCCTCAGTAAATTGATGGGGTTATCCTCCCTACACCTTCGACAAGTGGGATACAGAAATTTCATGGCACTATTAAATTTCTATATCAAACTCCCAAAATTAAATTCCACTTTGTGATTTGATTCCTCTGGTACCCTTGATATTAATCAATATCTATTTCATTATTGAGGATAATTTGGAAACATTCCTTATATCTATGAATGTCACAAACTTCGATGGATTTTCATAGAATAGTTTTTTTTTTGTAAACAATGAAGCATTCAACATTTTATTTGAGGGTAATGATAAATCCAAGGAAATATTTTGAAATTCATGGGATTTTTTCATTACACACTCAAGTAGAATCATCAATTTTTTTAATGATGTAAATGAAATCCTTTTCCATATTAAGTTTGAGAGTGTGATGAAAAATATATATATATATAATATTTTTCATAATTTTATGCACTCTATTGCTTTGATATCATTCTCAAGATTCGCATTCATTATCAAAGACCACAAATGATCAGATTCTCCATCATTATGGAAAAAAAAGTACAACCTTCTCTTACTCAAAACATTGAAGAATGGAGGATATTTTCATAATAGAGTTGATTTCATTTTCAAATATTAATTTATTAGAGGATCCATTGAAATTAGAAGGTCATTTTCATATGTAGATAGTGATTGCAAATTATTCTCCTTTACGGGGGTTTGAATGCTCCTCCGGATCTGGATTTTTATTCAAAACATGATTCACTTGGGTGAGTATCATCATAGATTTAATGATTTTTTCTCCCATTATGATGGGAATATCATTGGGGAATTCATAACATTTTCTGCTACATCAATTTTATACCTGATTACTACTATTTCCAGACATTGGATTAAATAAAGGGAAAATTATGGATGAGTTTTTTTAAAACTATTAAACGCATAAATGGAAATCTATTGAAATTAACGGGATGACATATAGTTTTCATTTATTTCTATAAATTATGATTCTCTGTGATCCAATCTATGTTATCCAAGATCTGTTTCATAACATATATTATTATGGGAATTTTTTATTCCCTTTATAGTGGTTCATAATATGATTTTGAATTTACCCAAGAATATTCCCTACGAGTGTCAATCTTGGTGCGATGTAAGGCATGTTTTCATGTAGGAAGAAACCCCTAGTGAGTCTCAGAACACCTTGTATGAGTAGTTAACACTAGGTTCATCTGTGTGGGATCCACATCAAATTCTAGTGTAAAGGGATGGATTTATTTGGTTTGTAAACCACTTATTATGTACTAATCAATATTTTGGTGTTTATTATTATAAATATTCTTCTCCATATTGCTTTCTATAGAGTTTTTTAATCCTATTCCCATGATATAACTGAATTATTTCTCTAATATAAATTATAAAAACCCTACTCCTCATTTAATATTTATATATATTTTATTAGATAAGACTAGAATTAATACAACCTGGATGATTGATAATTCATGTTTCTTTGATAATTAAGTACATTACATAACTAAATAAAATATGGAATAAAATTTATTGTTCGAAAACATCTTTAACAAACTCAAAATACACCATTAAACATAAAAATGCATGGGATAACCTTGGGACATACATAAGAATGGGGTGAGCTATAAATCATAATAAGGGAATTAAAATCGATGAAGTGATACATGATATACAATATAAATATCAATGATTAATAAACGGAACATGAATAATAAGGCATGATACAGTATGAGAATCATAACATGGTAAATGTGGAGACACCTTAATGCTTTAAATCATTAATCTAGGTAAAGGATAGAACCCCCCATACATCCTAGTGGAAAAATGTCTTAGAAATGAATTAGGTTAACTCTTAATCCCAACAAGACATATCATGATAGTAAATATTACCAAATGCATTACAGCGCTATCTGAGTACACCCATCATATTCATTTCATTCTCAATCTTAAGTGTCCCACATAGATAATATAACATTTATTCATTCATCATCATAATTTAATACACGATCATGTAATGTTTAATACATATATGTAAGTCCCAAATAAATAATTATATGTTCATAAATGCGAATACTATTGATATGAAAATTGGTATTGTATTCACTATAGAATTTTTTTGGCATGGAAAACTGTAGTGAACATTCAGTAGCATAATGATGTTACAAAAAATTTCCAAAAAGTGATGATGAGTGAAAAAATGGTCTCTCATAATATGGAAATCAAATGGTAAGTAATAGATACATGTAAAGGCATGTATAAACTTTTGTAAATGGAAATAGAAAGCATAGGTTTTTAAAGAAACTTGAATAAATAATAGTTCGAGAGGATCCCATATGTAATTTAAGCATAATAACAGCTTAGGTAAGGGTCTAAATAAACAACGATAAATAATTCCTCATTTAAATTAAATTATTTGGATAGTATGTTAATGATTTTAAATGAAGTATATTATACCTAATTGATATTAAAATAATTAATTTAGATGAACATCCCTGAATTTGATAGGATAGAAATTTAACGACCCCTTAGAAGTTTCGGCATAGTAACTACATTGGAACATGTAAAAATGAGACAGAATAATTGAACCCTCAGTAAAATAAAATACATTGGATATTAGAAAATTCTATAAATAAATTAAATCACAAACCATTTCAATTTAGAAGGAAAATTCAAAAGGTTCTTCTTGAATTGAAAGGATGAGAGGAAGTTGAGGATCCCTTACATGAGTATCTTACTTCATCATCTTGGGAGATGCTTCATGAGAGCCTGAGGGTTCTATAATATGAATATATAGAGTATAATGAAGATTATGGTCATGCTTCAATGAGCTTTCATAATAAAAAATGGAGTCATGGATGGTTGAATATATGAAATGAGTTGTATTACTTTATTATTTAGGTTTGAAACCCTATATAATAAAATATACAATACCAAAAACCATAAAATGGTTTATGCCCATGGTTAGTGTAAAAATGTATTGTTTATCATTATTTTATAAATCCGTGGGAAAAACATATTAAAATAATTCCCTTTCTTATATGGAGGTGATTCACACGCTTAATGAAAGAAATTTAAAACCTTAAAATATATTATATCTTTTGGAGGATTCATAATTGCTTCACCAAAAAATTAAAAAAAACATAAATCAAATTATTTTAAAGGAAATTAAATATTTGTTATTTCAACCCACCAATAGTAATTAATTCGTCACTTTTTTCTCATTATGATGTCATAAAATACAGAGTATATTTATTTTATATTTATTTTTTACCCAAAAATTCGACTGCCTTAAATAATTATGAAAAATTCATCATTGGATAATTTCACAGTTATAACTCCAAAAACAATATTTATTTTAACTAATTTTTTTAAATATGCTAATTTTCAATTTTAAAATAAAACTAGCATTTATTAAGAAATGCTAGATTATTTTGACGATAATATTTTTCAAACCCTTATAAAAATTACATTATATGATAATATATATATGATAAAAATTATTTAATAATATTAAAATATTCAAAATTTCAAAAATCCATTATTTAAAAAATTTATTAATTGATCTTGAATATTAATAAAAGATATAATTTTTATTTTAATGTAAAAAACAATAAAAAAATCATTTACAAATTCATTATAATCAGATGAAAATATATTCATTACAATATAAAAAATGATATATTAATATTTCTAGGGTCTTGTGAAATATTTTTTTATTACACTAGAAAATTTCATAATTGTAAGGTGTGTGGTGGTTGGACTTTCATGGGGAATTTTGGTAAAAATTATTATATTTTTGATTTCAATGATCTTGAACTTCTCCCATAATCAAATTTTCCCAAGCTTAAGATGTTGGATCTTATCTTGGGCTTGGTCAAGGAAAAATCCCAAAAATTATACCTCTATTGGAAGCTTATATAAATGGGATTCATAAGATACGATGCTACTAGATGAGCCCATCAATTCCTTTTTTATTGTCAATTGGATTTAATAAAACCATATATTTTATACTAATCATGTATTCAATATTCAATGGCTATATTATCGACAATACTTATTCTTAATGGTCTTTTAAATACAATAGGATTTAATAAAACAATAGAAATGTATGTGTTTTCTATAACCATATTTCATTATTTGACATTTAAATAAATCAAAACAGGGAATTTTATTGATTATTGTTCTAGTCATTATTGGGGTTGCGAACTCATTTCTCTAAATTTTTTTATCTCTTATAAACCACCCACAATAAGGTGTGTAGATTTTGATCATTGCATTTTCAAAACGTAAATTTTAAATTAATGTTAAAATGGGGAAAATTATAAGATATTTATATTGGTTTAGTGAACAAAAATTACCATGTGCACTCCACTAACACATTAATCCATGATGTGTGGTATTTTTGATATACTATCTATTTTGTAGGGGAATCTAAGATGAGTATAAGAGCATTTTATTTGTTAAAATGGATCAAGATCATTATCAATGGAAATACATTTACAATACATATCAACTTCCATAAAACACTCAATTACACTATGTGTTGATAAAATCCTGAATGTGTAAATGAATATAGGAAAATTCCATACCACATTGTTTGAAATTACAACTCACAAAATATGAAACAATTTACAAAGAATATTAAATTCTTCTTAAGTTATCTTAGAAAGTTCTATTATTTTTTAGGATAATTTTATGTGAATTATGATTTTATAGAACCTTCAAATATATTATTATTGATAGATTTGATGCATGTATCATATATTTCTTATGTTCACATATTTAGGTGTTATCTATTTTATGTTGGGAAATAACATCATTTTATATATGATTTTTTGAATTTGAACTTTTTCGTGCATGATAATCCCAATAGTTGAGTTTATAATATTCTGAAAAATAGATCATAGAATATTTTAAGGGCATAAGTCCTAATTTTCCAAATATAGAATTAAACTCCATTAAAAACATGGAAGAATTATTCTTAATCAGATATTAACATTCTTAGAAAAATCCACTTTATCAAAATCAATCATACATTATTTATAGAACTAAATATCCATTGTACATAAAATAATGAGTTGAATTATCAAGATTATATACCAATGAAACATGCATAAATAAAACAAACTATATGTTTTCTTGATCTTCATAAGATATATAGATTTTAGAAATATTCTATAAGGTAATTTCCAAATAAATTTTATATGATAAAACACATTATATCATTTATGTATGAATTTCATAAGATACAGTAGATTCATTTTTTGAATAAGATAAATCTTTTTTGATAGACATTGAAAAATATTATTATATATTCATAATATGTATGAAATATGACAATGTTTGTTGATAATTATTCCATGAATGTACTTTTTTTTGGTAAATGACATCACATAATTTTCTTTTGACATAAATTTATGATTATGAATATGTGGAAGATAATTTACCTTATCCTAAAAAAATTATCATAAATAGTTGGATAAATTTTATTTAATGATCTTTCATAAGAAAATTTACCTTGGCACAGACAAAAATTATAGAACTGATATTGAGTTTCCTTCATAAAATGATGATTCTATGAG
The DNA here is from genome assembly GCA_963277665.1 of Viscum album. Lineage (NCBI taxonomy): Eukaryota > Viridiplantae > Streptophyta > Magnoliopsida > Santalales > Viscaceae > Viscum > Viscum album. The sequence continues at coordinate 1,004,458,502 of OY728158.1, read as the reverse complement.
TAAAAAAAATACAATCTAAGTTAAATTCCTTTGATAAATTTCTAGACATTAGAATCCACAAAATTATTCCCTTTTACATTTTAATTTTATCTTCATGTTACATAAAAACTAATGGAATTTAATCAATGGTTTCCTCAAAACATATAAAATGATTCAGGGAAAAAATATGAAACAATTTTAATAAAATCATTATAATATAATATTTTTTTTATAATATACATTTTTAAGGTATCAACATATATTGTAACAACATAAATGTGTCCAAATGTTTCCCACATTTGGTGATCAAAAACCCCTTTTAATGATAAAAAGTGTTGATGAAAATTGTTTTCAATTATTTATATTATGTGACAACTTTTTATTATCTCTATATATGTTATAAAAAATGATATGGAAAGGGAATATAATTAATATTTTAAATGAACATGTTTAAATTGTCTTAGTAGGATATTTTTAATATATATACAATTTGGATTAAACATGTATTGAATATAAAATTGTTAATATACTGAAAATAATAATAGAAATTATCTATAATAACGAATCATTCCAAAAATGGTAATAAATTAAATGTATAGAATAATGTAAGATAATTTTTAAAAAATTACAATGGTATGTTGGAAACCCCTAAAATTATTGAGAGATGTGATGGATTAATTGATAAACATCAGAAGGAAGTAATTCTAATGAATGGAATATGATGGTTTATGTGATGGTTTCTTAAAAGATTGAATTTGATTTGTATATATAGTTGTGGATGGTATAAGACTATTATCTCTCTCTCAAATAATTAATCCTATATTGGAAAAAGTTCATGCAATGTTAAGGTGATATCAACAATATATCCTTACATAGCCAGACTTGATGTCTATATATTCTTATAGAGCTCTAACTTTGTCAAAAGGATATGAAGGATTGCAAGGAACTTTAGTTGAAGTAGTATGAGATGATCATGAATGGTGTCTAGATGACCTAAGTATTTTTCAATAATATATATATATACGTTGGATCAGAAATATCCTTAAATTATTACTATTAAATGTCATGATGATTAATAATGGTATTTTTTAGATAACATATTCTTGATATATGATATAATTTATCTGCACTCAAATCAATTTTACAGACAGTATCGATTTTTAGTTCTCAAATAGGCTTATGAACCCGTTAAATTTTTTTAGAGAAATGTCACAAATATATTTTATACATATACCATCTTTGAATGATTTAGAACTAGATTCCTCAAAACGTAAAACTAGTTTTCTGATAGATTTACTATGCTGGCAGAAGAAGCTAAATCAGAAAAAGTTTTTTGAGAAACATGGAAATGAAATAATTATTTTCCTTTAGAGGAGACCTAATGAATCCTTATATTAAGAAAATAATATTATTCTGATGAAGAATAATATTCTTATATCATTTTTCTCATTCTAGTTTGTTAGACTAATCAACTTTCATCAAGAAGATATTTTATTTTTCTAAATTCTTATGCATTTTCCCTAACCCCATGACAGAAAAACATTCATCCATTTTGGTCTATATAGAGGAATCATGAATAGATGTAACATTTTCCTTTAATACAATAATTATTTTCTTTTGTTATTTATCAATATATTATATTTTTCCTATTAGAATTATTGGAATAATAACTAATTCAAAACTATGTTGTTCTGGAGTAATTTAAAATTATCTCTTGAAATAAGATCACACATCATAGATGAAACCCTAGTAGTAAATGTATCTAGAGCATGAGAAACATCATCTAGTTTTTATTTTATCCCTGCGTGATAAAAATATTCTTGATGTGTAGATTATATATTTGACTTTTTTGAGATTTTCTATATACTAATATTATTCAATGTCTTCAAATTATCAACATCATTTTCAGAGATCATATATTCCTTTGAAACATAATATTCATGAATATTCCTCACCTCAACTCGGGAATATATCAACATATTATTCATCAAAATTTATATCATTCATTTTATTATGACAACATACATATGTTCATTCAATAACACCATCAGGATCTATAGTTTTAAATTCAGATATGGTAATGTGTATTAGAATCAAGAGAAACAAATCGTAGTGCACTTCTGCACTTGGACATTTATCTACATAATAACCTCATTGACATTAAAATTTTTATCATCATGGGGTACTTATTCAACATAAGATAATTCAATAGATTCTATCCATAGATTTTCATTTGGATATAACTAGTGTATATTTTTCATATTCATTTTCTCCTTCATCTTTTGATTCCCAATATACATTCGACAGATTAAACTAACATATTTTAATTTAAAATTTCATCTACTCCCAATAGAAAGATATATTTCAAAAATAGGACTTTCTTCTAATGTAATATATATTTTATTCTCATGGAAAATACATTCAAATATTTTAATCATCAAGTACTTATCATCCCCATTAGATGAAAATTATAGAATAATATATATAAAGGATTCATGAGATGGTTTATCCATCTCTAAAAAATATTCTTCAAATTGTACTACCATCTCAGTTACATCCTTAGTTTGAATTTACTATAATATAACCACTCGAGCTCATTTATTAATGTTTGTAATATTTCTATTCTCGAGCAAGTATTCTACTATTTCAAATTAAAGATTCTCTTCTAAAGGTAATGTAACAATGGTAGTAAATATTTGGGTATAGTAGTAGTAAAAATAACATTAAAACCTTCCCTAAAAATGATATAAGTTTTTGATTCCATACATTCCTTAGTTCATATTAAAAATAAATTCCCCACAGAATAACTCTATAAAGATACACTAGTTTTTATAATTCCATCACTTTTTATTATTATCCAATGATAACATGTTCCATTTTTTTGTCCAAACTTACACCGAATTTGATAAAGATTAATGTCAAGATTCACCCAAAAGTATAAATGTTAAAAAACATTATGAACCAAGTTCATGTATTTTAATGCATATATACTTATATATACATGTTTCTCAATAAAAAATAAGAATGCAAAATTAACATCTTGAAACAAAATCTTCTTAAACTTTCCACTACACTGAGAAATTTCATATTGGATAAAAATAACAAGATCATTAATTTATTTTCTCTATATGTATTAATTATTTTATTTCATGAAAAAATTTTCGAATAGAGAAAACATTATCAATCGATGGATGAAAACATCAACAAAGACTATGTGTGTGTTGAAATTGAAATTTATATCATTAGGATATAATAATTATCTATAAATCACTATTGATGACATTGAAAATGCATTTAGATTCATGGAGGTTTTAATGTTGTCCCCTAATTAACCAATAGAAAACACCACTATTTCATAAAAATATATAACTTCAATATAAATGAATGAATTGGTTCTTGGTTCATCAAAAACCTATTCTAAACCTTGATTGTTGATGAATTACATGAAAATAATAATGATCATGTAGATGAAACCAACAAAATTGGTTTTTCCACTCCTAAAATTCCTTACAGGTTATGAGTTTTTTGAACTACCATCCCCAACACTATCTGAAATATTATATTTCACCATCAGTGATGATATCTTGAAGGAATAATGTATTATGGAAAGACATGTTGAATAGAGAGGATATGAGGACTCTGTGTTTTGAAAAGGGTTTACACATTTTAATGAATTACATTTACATTTATGAGTTAAGAATTATTTTGAAAAGTGTTATATGATGAGTAATCATAACAATACTAGTCTACATGTCATGTTTGAATATGGATAATACTCAAAATGGTGATTATTGTAATCTAATAAAATATTCTAAATAAAAATTTAATAAATACATATTCATGTTATGTAATAAAAAAATAATTAAATAATTATTTAAAAAATATTAAATAATAATAATTGATATTTTATGAAATTAAATATTTCAGTAGGAAAAGGTTTTGTATAAAAGCATCCAATTAGTTTTCGATGAATTTTCTTAAAATATTTATAACATTTTTTTATCTTCCATAAAAAAATGATTTACTAAATCAATTTTCATTATTCTATAATGGTTTATTAGATTATTTGAAATGTTGATATAACTTGTGTGACCAAATTTGATTGGAACATAATTAAAACAAAATCCAAAATCCATAAAGGTGTGTTTCATCCATAACACATGTTCATAAAAAAATTGTGCTTTAATATATTCCTATTCAGTAGTGGAAAATGAAAATAAGTATTGTTTCTTTCCATACCATGATACGAAGGATATAACCATAAAATGGAATCTTTCTCAGTTTTTTCATTTATATTCAACACCCAATAAATTCTATATCTAGGTATGAATTGAATGTAAAATTATAATTTTTTTATAAAATGTTTTATAAATTGAAATATTTCCACTTATATTCCAGTGAATTGTTATTGAATCATTTAAAAGTGATACTTATGGATTGGATTTACTATAAAATTAAAAAACCAAAACATATTTTCTGGACTACTTCTAGTAATATAGGGAATGCTTCTAATTAATCATTTAAATAGCTTGTTATCAACTAGTTCTCCAACCTCATACATGTCATAATTAATATAGGAACGCAAAGAAGTTGAATAGGCATTACAATTTTAAACTTGAACTTTTTTAAGTAAGTCGGGGATATATTGAAATTCATTTAAAACATTTATAAAATAATTGTGATATAGTTGAAATTCAAGGATATACTTTAACTCACCCATCACATTCTCAAAAAATAATTTTTCTTTATTTTTGAGAAGTTATTATAAAATAGTTTTTTAACCTATAATGAATTCATAAAACTATTTTTGCACAAGTATGATACACATTGAACATGATTTAATAAAATTATTATAGTCTGCCAAAACCACATTAAACCCATTTCATGAGATAAATGAACATAAACATTCATACCAATAATATAGGCTCTTTTTTAATGACATAAACAAAAAAAATTTAGCTAAATGGATATGGCTTCATTAAAAAATTTAACTATATTAAGGTATCTCAAATAATCAATTTTAATATCCACCTCAAGAACTCACACATGAGAAATTAATATTAAAAAAAGTTTTCCAAAAACCTTTGAAAACACATTTTCTGACCCAATTTCCCAACACACATAGGAAAATAATAACAATTCAAAAAATAATAATCACTTGAAATATATCAATTTAATCAAGAAACAGTTACATAATAATGATATCATGGATAATTATAAAACTTGTAATATTTAAAAATCGCATAAATTACTAACAATCTAGGTAATCCAATGTGTCATGGGTTCTACCATGGAATCTATAAATTATATGAACCTAACAATATATTATTATACTACTCATGTACCCGCTAACAAAAAGAACTGATGATCAATAACCAATCTTCCAATTTTTCAAGATAGGAATCATTATTATGTACAAATCCCAACTTTTCCCTTGTTCCTAGCATGATATGTGTGAAAATTTTGGTTTGTGAAGGATCTAGAGAAATTGTATAGGTATTTTGCATAATACCTAATTTCCCATAAGAAAAAAATAAGGTGACGTATAGGAACACATGAAGCAAGACAAACGCACATATCATAACCATATCTACCCTCACTTCTAATAACAAATGATAAATAATTCTATAACAAAATACACCCATAACATAACAAGAATTTTCCAACACATGGGGAGGAACAAGTAGCTCATAGAGATCAATAACCACACAAGGGGTAAATATACATACGGAGATCATTGGATGAATTTTATAACCAACATTTAATAAAAGATGTTATATCTAGGCCTTTAACAATCAAAAATAGATCTGGATACCAATATCTTTATCATTTCCAAAATAAAATAAAAAAATTTATCCAAATATTTTAAAATCACTTAAATCATTTAAAACATTTCAATCATTCCCTGTAATAAGTTCATTCTTCTTTCAAAACCAAAATAGGGATAACTACAACACATTTCCTTCAAAAAAATTTAAGTGAGTTATCATAGAATTCTTAAAAGGTGTAAAGCACTCACACTTAAAATCATCACTTGAAATTCACAGGAGAACTTATCTTATAAATCACATAGTGGTCAACACATCACTTAAAGACAAAATTACATTTTATAGCACTTCTTTGATCACATTTAAAACCAAAACCTATAATAAAAAAATACACAACATGTAACCCACTTAAAACCCCAATTTTAAATCACAACAATGCATAGAACCTTTAGGAATTTGATTTCAAATAATAAACTGTGAAATTCAGGGAAAATACCAATTATAAAAAATCTCAACTGCTAAGAAATGGGATCAAATCACCTTGAAGATATCACATATTTCAATTAATAAATATAAAATTAATTTATAATGAATAATAACATTTTTAATACCAAAATGAAATAATTTCATATAAATAAATACCTCAATAAAGTGTGAAACATGATTATACTCTTCGTAACATGTCCCCTACGATAGAGAACACTCCCACATGGGTAGTATTAGTGACTATAAACCCTATGAAACAAAAAAACAACACTATATCCACCCAAAACAAAAATATATACCATAAAGGATATGTAGTTTTTAGGGAAACAAATAATAGGAGACAAAAAACTCCTAAGGGTATAAAACAGGAATGATAGAAAGAATACACTTCAAACCACTTTAAAATCATCAAAGGATTGGGAAGAATCCATGGTATATGAGATGGATCACCTCCAAGACCTCCCAAGGGTTACCCACCATAGTATGGGAGAATTTGAGGTGGAAAATAATTAAATTAATATGGTTATTTTGTTAAAAAAACAAAATCACCTAGATAGATCACATGATCTTCCAAAAACCAACCCAACTGTGCGTTTCCCACTAGCTAGGCTAGTAACCCCCTTGCATGGTTACTCATGTGTGTCTCATAGTTTGGTCAAATTTTGAGCCTCACCCTAGACACTACCAAGGCCCCATATAGATTCTAGGGAGCTCAAAAGATTTTGAAACCCCATACAGAAGACATGAAAATAACCTATGTGAAAATTAATGATTCACCGGCACAAGCACAACTCTATTACTAATAACCATTCGTGCTAATAGTGCTCCTCTCAGAATACCTTTTATGAAAATATTTGTCATCCCTCATCTAATTAAAAATAAAAAACACTAGATATAATATAAAATAATGTAAAATAGACATTTTCATGACATGAGGGTCCAAAAACTCCAATCCATTCCACATTCTTCCCCCAGAACATCCACAGATGAAGATAAAGGCAAAAAAGAGTGGATGATACAAAGATGGTCTAACCCAAGTGAACCAATCAAAACCTGAAAACCCCGATTAAAAAACTAGAATGATTCAATGGATCATAAAAAACTAACCATAAGGATAATAAATGTCTGCAAAGGAAAATCAATTTGAACCTCATTCCAAATTCCCTATAAATAATGGGAGACCCAATGTGGTATACACACCATTTTGAGTTCCAAAAATATTTTCTACCTATCCCATTTAGATTTCCTAAATCATTGGTCCATAAGTGAAAAAATATAGGTAGATGCAAACTTAAATAATTAACAATAATGAGATAATCTCCCTCTCCAAAAAATAACTTACAAACCCAATGGAAATGAAGTCAACCATAATTAGCCTCATAATAACAAAATAAGTTATCCCCTTAGGTCACGATACTAGCCAATAACATAGGAAAAAAAGAAGATCACCCTCACATGGGGAATTCCAAATGGAAGAATCCAAAAAGTAGTTTGAATACTGAAATGGTGAAGTAGATCCCCCCTAGTATATCAAAACCCTGCACCCAATGCCTCTAGCATATACCAAAAATGATCACCCTAATAACCCAACATAAGAACGACTATAACCAATATAGTCCAATGTAGATCTCCTAAAAAATAAGTCTCACAAAATGGAACTCACAACCAACCAAAATAATCTGAGAAAACCATAAAACCCTCAAAATTGACACTCATGGATGGGAAATCATTCAGAAAAAAAATAAGTTCTTCCATAAAATAATATTCAACTAATACATCAAAATGTTCAAATAGTAAGTCATCTAAAAAATATTTCAAAAATTGAGGAATGTATCAACACTAAGATCCAAATGCATAATGGAATGGAATTGACCAAAAACAAAATTACAAAACCAAAGGATCTAATATGAGACCTATTCTAAAAAAACATCCAAGAAACCTTTTTCGAATACCCAAATAGAAACAACATAAGAAAACTATATGATTCATTATATTTGAGGGAATAAAAATCCCTATATCAACACACATAATGAACATAATAGGTCAGTTTATCCCATGAAAAAGAATAATTCCCCATGCTCTGGATCAACCTACTTCATATCCTTCCCAGTACGTAATTATTACACCAATCACGCTTCCAAGACATGTTAGATTTAATTAATACATCACCCATGACATTTTTCTGATATTAATCATATTTTACATGAGATTATTTATTAATCAGATAATAAATATATTTTATACTATTTTTCTATATAGATTATGTAGAATATGGGTGAGACTACCTCTGAAGAATCGAGCTTTGACAGAACCATCAAAGACCAACTTGGGGGAAAAGATAACAAACTTTGAAAACTGATCGGTGTACCCTCTCAATAGTTATGAAACCTAAAAAATGGCCAATTTTTCAACTCATATATCCCATTTCATAGACACTAGGAAGATCCACTAAAAATGTAATCCTAAAAATATTCCAATACATACTATCATGAAATAGAGGACCAACCATGGGCTCCCACAGAATATGGCTAGGACCAACACATATAATCTCAAAAAATCTCACCCATGATGCTTCAAGTGTCTTAAGAGAATAAATAATCACTCAATCTCATCAAACCACCTAATTTCTTCTCTTATACCCTGATCACCATGAAACGATGTCATATTCTAATTCATGAAGTCTGAAATGGGGATTGAGCTCAAGGAAATCTCCAAATCCACCAATCCACTCAATTATTACGTAAGTACTAAGAAAAAGAAAATGCATTCAACAATTTTAGGGGTGAAGAGAAATAATAAAAGCCATGAGCATCATCAACCAATGTCTCAAAAAAACTCAAATGATTCATCAAAAATTATAAATCCATTATAACATAATAATACCTCAAATGAGGCATTGAAACTTTGACCAATGAAATATAAAATTAACCTACTCTATGGATAATCCTTAAAATTAGGAAATTCCATTTAAAAAAAACATTAGTGTATCATAACCCTACCAAATAATGGGATTCTCTAGAATTTGGTTACTTTTTTTCAAAATTCCATTTCTTTTGAATGCAATGAAACAAAAAAATACTCTGAAAAAAACATTTTTAGTTTCCCATAAATTATTCCACATGAAACCAACTTTATTGTTAAAAATTCTAAAATAAAATGATTGAAAATAAATGTTTGAGATAAATGTAAATTAGTTTTTTGAAATATATTTTTAATATCTAAACATAGGAAAGAAACATAAATAAATTCAAAACATTTTTACAAAAAAAATATATAAAGGTCATAAAAACCATCCTCATTCAACTGTTAAAATGATAAAACTATCATTAGTGAATCTAGAATCAACAGGATTCTAAACAGGATAATTAGGAATGAAATAGTGTGTAAATTATTTTGTCACATACTTGGGTGGCCATTTTAAAATCATGTAACAAACCATAATATGGTTGAAAACATAACCATACATGTACCACATAGTTTTCAAATTTAAAAATTTTAACTATAAAACTCACATTATACTCCCAATACATGGAGAAACCCAAAAGTGAACCCCAATATCACTTATATAATTAATATAGAGAAACAAATTCATATCAAAACCATCTTAAGAAAAATTGAACAATAAATTCGAAGCACAACATCCCACGGTATTTTTTGAGTCTCAGGATGAGAAAGAGATATCAGAAAACTCCCCACCATTACATTTAAATATTTAAACACCATAATCTATTTTCTACCACGAAATTCCAAAATAAAAAATGAAGCACAAAATATTATAGCCTTCTCATAGAAAAGTCCTATAAAAATACCATTTAGTGTTGAATCATCAAAAGATATCACTTAACCCATCTTCCAAATTTCTTTTTCCTAATGCCCAATGGGATTTCTAGATCACCATAAGTGCTAAACATGTGAATTTTCATCATAGGAATCCACTTTCGAATGATTTAACATAATTCTAAATAAAATATAGGTGAAGAAAAAAATAAAATAACCAAATATAAATAATTTTTTTTGAGATTTATTAACCAAATACAATGATCAAGCCCATTTTAATAAAGGTAAAAAAATCAAAATACAAAATATACATCCATGAAAAATAGAAACAAAAATAACATAAAAAATAAACAACTACCAATTGACATGATTTAACACCAAAAAATATTCACAAAACCTCCTATTTTTCTCCACCACTAAAATCTCCCCACATCAGCCACAAAAAAACATGAAAGGATGCAGCCATGAATCATGAACTGGAAATAAGTTGATGTGATGTAAAAAGTATTTTAGGTTACCAAATACCACTAAATCAATGTAATGGGTTTCATTAGACAATTCATCAATGATAGATAGAAAATAAAGCTTTAAATTAATAGTTTCATATATATATAACATATAAAATCTGAAGACAAATTCTATATCTATATTTGAAAACATTTTTATTTGTTTCTAAGATTTTAACTCATGGATAATGAAAACAAATCCAATGACGAAATCCTTTTCTAAAAAACTCATACAGATAAAATTTCCGACAAACATATTTTTTATCTAAATATAAATTTTCACATTAATACATGTAAATGGTGAAAATAATATTAACTCAACCATTTTAAAATTATCCTCAATAGTTATCATAAGAGTGATAAATTGAAAAAAAATTCCCCACATTGTTGAAAAAATATTTTCTAATGAAATGAACCATCACTTCCGCTAGTTAAGAATAATAATGATGACACTAAGAATAACATAAAATAAAATAAAATATTAAGGAAAATGTTCCATAATAATTATATCATGGGAAATTATACAAACAGAAAGTAAATTAAACTATTCTCAAACAATTAAAAACTATAAAGTTAAAGGTGTCATGGTATCTACCTTAGATTCAAAATATTCCAAGAAAAACAATCTATATGAGAATACTAGTCATAAAATAATTGTATCATGCACTAAATTCCACAAACTGGTTATCTAGTCATCACATATTTTCATCAATGCAATGAAAAACTACCATACATACCATTTACAAATCCTAACTGGTGGAAAACTTTTGGTATGTGAAAAAACTGCATGATCAAGACAGGTCTTCTACATAGTGTGCAATTTCTAAGGCAATATAGTGGAAGGTAAGTGTATAAACAAATGATCTCAGTCTAACAAATTGGGGATAACTATAGCCACCTTAAACCCTAATTCCAATTTATTCATAGTCCCTTAAAAAAATTCACCCAAAGACTAACAAGAACATTCTCAAATAAGCAAACAAACATGAAACTCATATCGATAAATAAACTCGAAAATTGGTAAACAAACAAAGGGAAATCAAGCGGTTTATTTCATAACTAGCATTTAAAAATAGATTATCTAACTAGATATTTAACACTAAAATAATAATCAAGATAGTAATCCCTTTCAAATTTAAAAAAAAATGTTCTTAAAAATGATGTATATTATTCAAACAATTTAGCACATTTAAAAGCTTCCCTTTAATATTGTTCTTACTCTTTGAAAACCCTAATAAGGCCAATATACACCAATATAAATCAATCTATTCAAAGGGATCCACCATTTAATTTTCACAATTGGTAAAATTCAAACACACATACACACTTCAAATAATCATTTTAAATACTTTGAGGAACCTATTTTTTAAATCAATTGTTGGTCAATACCTAACATCAAAACCAAATTCCATTTAAAGAAATTTTTTTCCCACATTGAAAAAAAACATATCAAACCCAATACATAATATTATGGAAATTTCAAAAATAAATATGGTAATTAAGAAAGGTATTATCACCTTTCAAAATAAAATTTTCTAAATGAAAACACATAATATGAATGAAAAAACACTTATTCTGAACTGAAAACACCATTAAATTATTTCAAATCACCAATGATGTATGGAATATATTTTACTGTCCTAAAAATGGAATTTATAATTAAAATAACATTTTTAATTCTAAAATATAATAATTTCATAGAATCACCTTCCTCAAAGGAAAAAAACAAAGAAAAACTCTTGAAAAGAAATACACAACAATGAAGATGATTCCAAAAAGTTTATAAATGGATCCTAGGAAACCTAGAAACCATAAAAACCTAAATTAGATATAGGATTCCTGGGTACCCAAATTAAAGAGTGGATAGAGGGATAATGGAAGAAATGTGAAAAGAGAGGAAGAAATCATTGAGAACCTCTTGAAAATCAACAATGGAAGGGGATTAACCCTATGTGGAGGAGGTTGGATATCCCCCATGAGATACCAAGGTTTGGGATATATAGGAAGTGCGAATTCTGGGAGTAATACACATAAAATAAATGAGGGGTATTTTTTGAAAACCCAAAAATTATACACCTTGAAATATATCATGATTTAGCCAAACAATTTTCCAAATTGTGTTCCAACTTTGCATTGGGTACTAACAAGGACCACAACCCCCACACATAGTTATGAATAGTTATCACAAAATTTGGGAAAAACACATGGCTCACCCAGGAAACAATTTAGGCCCAACATGGCTTCTTGGGAGCACTTTTTTATTTGATAAACCATGGGAAATTCATTCAATTCATCTCTATGAAAATGAAAAATCCGCCCATATGAACACAAAATAGTTACTAATGACTAGGAGGCCTACTAATACCCTCCCAAAAATTATTTAAAAACCTGAAGTTTCACCAAATAACTAACTAAATCATAATAAACCTTAATAAAAGATAAGTCAATACAATATAAATCACACAATGACACGTGGGTTCCAAACCCATGTTACGATTTGAGGAGACTTATATGTTATATGTCTAGACTAACCTAGAATGAACCATAAAGGGAATCATCTTGAAGTCATATCCCTAGAATTGATTTCAATGATAGCCTTATTTAGATGTGAGATATTAGAGACTAGAATGTTTTATGTCTTACCCCAAAGAGTGTGGAATTTTCCTAAGATACTTTTCTATGAAAAATGATCCGTATAGTGATGCCTCCCCTTATGTTATAACATAGATTATCCTCTGGTGGATACCTTATCTTAAATACTAATTCTGAGGATCTTATATTGGATACCTCTACCCTTGAGTGGGTGTATTATGGTATTTGGTAGAAATTATATTGGGTTCCTCATTAAAACCCATTACAATATATGATCCCAAGTGGATGTGGTAGTGATGATGGGTTTTGTAGTTTCGATAACCCCTCTCTTTTATTTATGTATTCATAAAGATAATGTGGACATAGGTACATATGCGCATACATGCTTTCATAGACCTGATCAATGGGTCTAATGTGATGTGATGGGGACAATAGGGATTCTAAGAGGTTCTTCATGGGATCCATCGTTGTTACTCATATGATACATAGGTGATATGTATTGAATAATTGATGTCATCTTGGATGCATTATTTTTATCTTGGGAGTTATATTTGATCCATGTAAAGATTTTTAAAGAGGGCCATATTGAATTATAAGTCTATATTAGATATCCTAGGTGTCACAAGCCCCTTAGATTCCTAGGTTTTTATGGATCACCTAGTGTAGTCTTCGAGAATTATGATGAATGATATTGTTGATATTAGATGCCTATGTCATTCCGAGGATTCAAACTATTCATATTGTAAATATTACTTTTTCTTTATAGGGATGCAGAGAATTAATGGGAACTTTCCATTTATCATGTTGACATGGGAATGAATTATAATTCATTGATTTCATTGGATGCCAAGTGTCAAATTTCATTCATTAAATGAACATGGTGTTTGGAGAGATTTAAAGGATTCCTCAGATCTAAATATTGAGAATTTAATGGTGAATTATTTAATGTTTCAAACTGAGTAGTGGGATACTATGGTTATAACCTAGTATACGGTATTCATATAGAGGTGTGGTAATTGAGACATTCTCAGAGAAACCACAACTCTATGTGAAGAAAATATGGTGTATTGGATCACAGACATGAGGATCAAAATTGGTTTTGTGAATTTATTTATTTTAGTAATATTTCATCTAGAATATTTATATTTTAAGGAAATATACTTATAAAAGTAGGTTATAGGATCACTACTGGTGGTTCCTTTTTGGGATTTATTTCTCATATCTAGTTTTTCTGTGAAGTCCCTGAAACAACTATCATGGTGTGGGTGGTTACATTACTACATCTGAAAAAAAGTAATCCCATCACAAAGGAACTAATGGTTTTATATTATGGGTAAAATAAATAAAAACATGAAAAAAATTGCATTTGTTTAAAAAAATAAAAAAGTGTTTTATTTCATAATTCCATTATTAGTCATTGTTTATCCCTACATATTAACCATAAAACACTTCTTGGTATCCTGGGTAAATTAAAACATAATAAATAGGTAATCTTAGATTCTCAGTAAGGGTATATGTATAGCCCAAGTTATAATGAAAAATAATAATTAATATGGTAAGATAAATAATTGGAACACATTCCATTTAAATAATATCATGAGTATAATATGGTATGAATAAATGATAATGGAATAAATCAATATAAATAATCACATGAGCATAAAATATATACACAGATATCATAGAAAATTGAATAATCACGTTGACATTAAAAAATATCATAATGAGGGAATTCATAATGTTGATCATCTAAAATATACTACCTTTTAGAATAAAATTTAAATCATAGGTTAGAAACCCAATTAGTTAGGACAACAAATTTATCTGAGGGAACCTATCGATGTATCAAGGGGATATATTCAAACAAAAAACATGTGTAGCATACTAAGTCCAATGTATTCATTTTATTAATGGGGATAATCATAATAAACAAAAACATTCATATTTTTAAAATAATAGAAAAACTGTATAATACACAAACCGATAAAAAAGACAATTAGAAAACTTTCTGAGTAATACAGTGAATGGTAATAAAATTGTACATTCTCAATAAAACTAATCATAAACCATCAAAATGATGAAATTTGATGATTTCAATACGATATATCTGTAACTGAAAATATGTACAATAAAGGCTTCAGGTCCTTAATTATTATAAATACCATCAGAATGATATTAAAAACATTTTTGAGGAAAATAACATTTCAATATTGATAATATATTTTTAAAAAAAAAAGTTCACAAAAATTTGAAAAAAAATTACACTGAAAATATACTTGGGATATTATAAAATAAAATTTAAAACATTGATTGGCCATGATGTCTGAATACTCTGGACATTCTTTACATGGTAAAATAAATATTTCCTTTACATTTTCAATTTAACAAACACAATCCTTTGTTTGATAACGATATAAAGATTTCATTGAATAAATTTTTTAAAATTTCATATATGGTTAAAAATTTCATTAATAATTCATTTTTAAAATTATAAAAACATTATTGAGATCATTGTTTTTAGAAAACATGCATTTTGATGAAAAAGGATTTTTGACCGAAGAGAGAAATAAAGTTTGATTTTTAAAAAAAACATTTTATTAATCATTTTATGTACCAATAAATGTAAAATTGTTAAATTATATGAAATATTTCATGAATAGATAGAGGATAATAAAATATATTTATTTTAATATATAAATATAAAATTATTCCCTCGAGGTATACTTAAAAAACAATATAAAAAATGATTATATTAAAAATAAACCCTTTCCTCTTTTCTAATAGCTGAATTATAAGACCTATAATAGATATAATAATAAAGATAAACAATAAATTACATGAAGATAAATAGATTAATGATACAACATATCAAAGGGTTATTATATAAAAAAATCTAGTTCAATAATTTTTAAATATGGTTTATGTATTATGGATGTAAAAGTTAGATGAGAACCCATTACCTCATGTTTGACTTCCATTGTATACATCAGAAACACCTATGTAATAAATATAGGAATATTATAAATATATAAAACAAAACAAAAAACATATTTCTCATACCATATATTATTTTAATCTAGTATTTTATCAATAATTAATTTGGAATGGTTTGTTAATATCAAAATTTTGGGTGAAAATCAATTTGTTATTCATGTATGTTTTAGTTCAGTAATTTTAGTCCTTTTAATAAGATCATTGTCAATAATATCAACAATTTTATCCTTTTTATAAATATAATATATATTAAATATATATTTATTTATGTCAATATATTCATTTTAGATATATAGCAAGGATTACACCGTTCATGGAGATGGTTGGCCATACGTGCGCATGAATATTGTTTACATTTTTCTCGATGGATAGAACTAAAGGGAAACAATATGAACTCACCTTTCAATAATCACTATTATTTCATATATATCATATATATTAATCAAATACCTACTTATTACAATTCATATATATATATAATGATGAACAATTCACACTAGAAAGTGGTGGTGGTGGTCCATACATACATAAGATATATGTAATTTCATTCGAAAATATTTGATGGTATGAAGTTTGATATGATATTTTATTTATTTAAGTATTTTTAGATCTTAAATATCACACATTTTTGTTAATTATAATCTTATTATCATTCATATAAATCATAACATTAAAAAATCACATAGCTTCCCTAGGTGGTATGATGTCATTTAAATGAACAATGTTATTGTATTCCACATAGAATAGAGATTAGGAATGTGTGGTGGATATCATGACTCTAGAATAATATTAATATAATAAATAATATGAAAAAATATTAAATAAATCATTGTATTCATCCCTTAAAGGTTGTTTTTTAAAATTAATTACATCGGTTCATGAGGTGGTAGTTTACTGTACACAAGATTGATTGTTTCATTTCCAATATAATGAATGTGGAGTTCTAGATGGGTTATGAAATTAACATAAAATAATGTCAATATATAGGATATAATATCAATATTATATTGTTATATTTTTTTATTTCTTTAATTATCTAGTAAAATAAATATATCAAGTATAATCTTTTATTAATATTACCTCTTCTTCGGAGAGCCTCACTAGGTTTATGCCAAATACTTCCTAGGATGGATTCCAAATAAATGTAAGGAATCTAGGATGTGGGGTGGGAATGAATAAATATATTAGGAAATTTCTTTTCTAATCCAAAGGGATTTTATTTTTGAATAGGGGAGGGGAGTGCATTTCTTTTTAAATATTGGGGTGATACAACACATGGATGTTTTTAAATGATAAAGTGATGCACATATTTTTCTCATAGGAAATGTATCCAAAATGATTCATTCCCCAACATAATAGGTGAAAATGATTAAATATTTCTATTAAATATTTTTGGATAGTTTTTATTTTATTTAAACCCTTCTCTTCTTATTTTAACCCCCCCCCCCCCCCTTCCCCCCTACACACACACAATAAACAAAATTGTTTGCTTATCTATGCTAATTCATTTTTATAGTTTTGACTTCTGATTATGTTAACAAAATAATATTCAACCTATTAGATAATATAAATTATAATTATTCTAAAATAAGAATTAAATGTTTAAATTTAATTAAATTAATCTGTATAATTCAATTTAAATTTAAATAGTAAACGTGAAAAAACGTTATTTTCTGAAGAGAAAATTATCATAAGTATATAATGTATTAATATAAAAATTCAGCATGAAATTGATTCCAATTACCTAAAATAGTTACATGTTCATATAATTAATCTAAATTTAATTTAAAGGCAATTTGATATATAATTTATCTCAATAAACAATTTAAATTAAAATGTAGTTTTCAATCAAAATCTATTTTTTCACTATTCAAAATAAAATGAAAATTTTAAAAAATTACCAAAAAATAACCATTTTCTGAAATATAGTTTAGATAATTAATTTTATTTATTTAAATTTTTTTTTAAAATTGAAAATATTTCATTTTAATTTTTGTGAAAAAAGCGTCACTAATCCTCATTTTAGAATAATACAGTTTTTCAGAGATCATTTTTTTCTTATTAAAATAATTGTTATTTTACTTCTAATATATTGATGATAATTTATTTTATTTTATAGACGTGTAAGACATATAATTTTAATAATTTATTTGTTACTATTCATACCCATGAAAATAATGGCGACGTCATAATGGTCATGTATAACTATTTTAATAGATTATGGTGTTTCATTTAAACCTAGTGTTTCATGCAATGAAATTTTTCTAAGAGATTGATATTATTTAAAATTAAATATATCCTAAATTATTTCAGTGTAAATTATATTATAATATTTTTTTATATATATTATATTGAATTTTATGGTACACTTAAAAAATATCTTCATGTTCCATTCATCCTCTTATATATATTGTGTTCTCAAAACTATATATTGATATCTATAATAAAGTGTTTGTCATTTGAAAACAATCTTCTCGAAATAACAAAATCTTCAAAGGGATGGTAAAACATAATTTTGATTATACAGAAATTTAATTGCAATGATTATTTGGATTAATCACAAAACATGGTTTCCATATTTGAGAACAATGGGGGGATGTGATGATATGGACATGGAAGAAAAGAATATTTTACAAATAATTATGGAGGGTAGTAGAGGTCATTTACCTTAAAAATTGAATGACTAGGAGTAAATTTTTTAATAAAAATAAAAAATTATGATGAGTTTAAGACCATTTGATTCAATGGACATGAATGTATTAGGATAACTATTTTTCTTGATCCCTTTCTCATAGTTGAGGATATTTATAAGGCCCCAGCCTTAAACATTTATTAATCTTGATATTAGTCATTAATTTGACTTTAATTTACATCAATAATGTTTTTATGTATAGAATATTTAGAGAATTAGGTCACAAATTATACATAAAATATTGAATATTAAAAGTAGACACTTCTACTCACTATCAATTCTGTTTTAAAACAAAAACTCTTTAAAAAGAAACATGACATCGTTTCATGTTTTAATATCATAAATTTTCCTTGATCCAGTCCTTAACTCTGTTCTTCTTTATTTCATGTGAAAAATATTTCTAAACATGGAATTAACATAAAATCCAAAGTAAGGGATACATAATGAAATAAAATTATTAGTCTTGGGATAACATGAAAACCATGAATACTTTATCATTAAGTAATAATTTCCACCTTTAAGAAGTAGTAATTGTAATGCCCCGGCCCTAGTTACCTAGAGTCGGTACAGTATTACATAAAATTGGGAAGATCTAAGGAATCAATTCCTAATGGACTGGTAAGTTAATCATTCATGGAAACATGATACATACATAATTTTGACATTAAAACACCAAATAAAATACAACACAATTTTTTCCATTGGAAACATCCAAGCCTCCTAGATTATGCCTGAAAGTCACTCATAACTAACTTCTTCATATACTAGGAAAATGAAACCTAATAAAGGGGTGAGCTCAAATGCTCAGTAAGGGTAAGAAATAAAAAAAATATAACATAAACATTAGGCATGATAAATAATTCAAAACACATGCCTTTTCAAATAATAAACATGAACACTTTATGGCTAGAATATGAGCTGCGTAAATAATGCCATAACAAAACATAATCATGGGTATTCTAATAGTCAAATAACTACATGAACCATAATTATTATTTTTATAATGAGGGAATTTATAATGATGGATATTCTGAATCATTTGGTAAAGGCCTCAGACAAGACGTCTAAAAATGATTATGGCCTCGGCCAAAACCATATATCAAAATCGGAAAGGCCTCAGAAAATTCCACGTCTAATTGACTGAGGAGACCTACCGATGCATTAAGGAGCTACAGAGGGCTCCACTCATCACATAGTAAGTCCAATACATTCTTCATTTGAAAAGTTTAAAACATAACATAAACATTCGCATTAAAACTAGCATACGAAATGTCAATACATTAACCCTAATACAAGACTGTAATAAAAATAAAACATTCACAGTCAAACTTATCACAAAACATTCAATAAAACAAAGAATATTTGTACCATAATAAATAAACCTCGATCAAGAATAATATTCCATAGTGGATGTTGATGTATTTGAAAATGATCAGAAAAAATATTTGAGAAAAATATCTTTTTTTCATGAAATCATTTAAAAGTCACATAATTTATAAAGAAAGTCATTTAAAAGATAGTTTTGAATCAATGTTTCCCATACCACATTGAATATTTTGAAAGGAATTAACAAATTACAAAATTATTGTCCATATAAATAAATCCTTAAAACTATTTTTAAAACCTTGACATTAATGAGAATGATTTAGAAGAAGAAATTTTTAAAACATATAAAATCATATTTTAGTCAGAGTTTCTAACCAAATGAGAGATGCTTGAATATAACTAATTGAGGTAATAAAAACATTATAATATCATGATAATAAATTGATTCATGATATACTATGTCAAAGTACATTATAGACACAAAATAAAAGTGAATTGGCACATAACAACAAAGACATCTCAATGGAATGTAAGATGAGATGAATTCCTTTAAACATTCGTATCCTTATGTTAAGGATAAATAAATGAAATAATTATGTGTGAAAAATATAAATACACTAAATATTATTGGATATTCAGTTTAAATTAATTATAGTAAATTCACACATATTTTTGAAAAGACAAAACCAATGACTTGGATGTTTAACTCAATGAATAGAAATTATGTTAAAATTACTCTTATCATGTTTATATCAATGAATTGAGAATTTATCAATGGAGTGATTATGTGTATAAAAATTATATCCACTCAAAAGGGATTATAAATTACTACATAAGAAAATATATTGTGATTTCACACATAATCTTGGGGTAAAATAATCAATGAAGTTTGCGTAAAACTGAATGAGTGGAAATTGAAATTTTAAATTCCCTTACCGATTTGGGAACTTAAGAAACATACACCCCATGAAAGAATTATCATCCAATGATAATGTAAATACCAATTAATTAATTTATATTATTCAAACAATACAATCATGGGAAGTTCATACACTATACAAAAGGTAGTAGTGGAAAATATAGCATGAATCTCACGAAAATAAAAGTGAGATGAAAACCCCTTACCAAGTTGTAATCAATAGAGTTGTATGAACAAAAGTTAATAACCACCAAATAATTTACAGAATAACATGAATATAAATATAATCATGATAATATATATCAAAGGGTAGTACAGAATACACCACTTGCAATAAATTAGTGGCGAATAATGGAAATCTCATGGAATTAAAAGTGAAATAAGAAACCCCTTACCATGTTGTAATCAATCAAGACGTATGAAAAGAAAGTTAATAACCACAAAATTACTTACAAAATAACATGAATATAAATTTATTCGTGATAATATATATCAAATGGCAGTACATAATACACCACGGGCAATAAATTACTGCCGAATAATAGAAATCTCATGGAATTAAAAGTGAGATTAGAAACCCCTTAACTTCTACTTTTCCTTATTCAATGATATGTTAACCTCCTTTATAATAGTTAAAACATTTTTATTTAATTTTTCAATAACTATTTACATAAATATGATATAAATATTATCCTATAATATTGCTTTGTTAATAATATTCCAATAGTATCATCATTTCGGGTGTTAACTGATTGTTTTTATTTTACATGCTTGGTTATGTAAGCCATGTTTGTTATAGATAGGATGTATTTGATTCATATAAAAAATTATATTATGTTTTTTAAGAAAAAAATTCATCATAAAATGAAAATTATTCTTGAATGGTTACGATGGGGAATTAATCTCATCGCGTTCGTGGAGAAGGTAATCCGTACGTACGCACGAGTGAAAATATCAATAAATTGATGGCGAAATCATATGTAATTGGATGGTATATCATATATAAATAATAATAAACATGTTTTATTTATTATTTCATCAGTTTTACTCATTATTATACACATCCAAATAATGAAGTGTTCGAATAACAAACTAAACCATGATGTGGAGATGGTAATTTGTACATATGAATGTATGGTGGCTTTGTCATTTATATGATGGATTGAATAATGAATATGGTTGTACCATTTTTATAATAACATCACAGAATATATAAGATACTGGATTTATTATTTTATAATGTAAAAAACAAATAAAGATGAAGTGGAAGAAGAAAAGAACTTTAAAGAGGTGATGAAATATTTACCTCATCTTTAGGTTCTTCCTTTTGATTTGATCAAATGGGATCCTTAGGTTGGCTTTATGAAAAACATGAAGGCCTCTAGGATGAAGGGAGGAATTTTGGTAGGATATTTGGGTTTGTTTTGGTCGAAAAAAATGGCTTTGGAGATGTGAAATTAAGAGAAGTGGGAGTGACCTTTTATAAGAGAGGTGAGGGTCACTTTTGGAATATCTTGAAATATTATTTTATAATAAAATACTTTTAGGTTTATAAAGGATCTAAAATAAAATATTTAAATTCCAAGGTGGGTATGGGATGAAATACTCTCAAAAATCAGATTTATTATAGGTTTAGGTCATCATATTAACTTTATTATTTATATTTAACTCTTAGTTAAATAGTTTAACATTTATCATGTCTCTTTTTATTTTTATATTATATGCTTAATAAACATACTATAATAAAAAAAGTGAACCCCATGTGGTTAATTATTAATATATATTATATTTTCTAAGTCCTTTGGCTAATCCTTATATTTTTTAAGAATATTATATCAATTAATAATATAATATTTGTTTTAAAAACTCAATTATTTCAATTTTGACACTATTTTGTATTTGATTTTTTTAAAATCCAAAATAAACATTATCACATTGAATAAAATTTATTTAACACACCCTAAAATTTTTTATTCACCTAGAAAACTAGTGTAATTCATCATAAGTCTCAATTTACATTTATTTGGATATTTATAATATCAATTATTTTAATATTTCATTAATAAGATAATTACTACATCATTATTAGGTCCTAAATAAATTATATTATTTAATGTCTAGAAATTTAAAATAAAATACCATTATGTAGGAAATATTTTTAGATTTCTAATAAATATTTATATTTGAAGATATAACTTATATAACCCCTTGTGAAAATATTTTACAAAAATATATATGTTTTTGTCATTTTTCTCTTTACTTTAAATTAATTAATATAATGCGTCATTATCACTCTGAAGTGGGTCCATGGGGTTCCAAAATAGACCCAAAGATGAAAATGGTTGGATATTTATCATACAATACGAATATTACACTTTTTAGGGTAATTTAATTTTATTATAATATTATTTTTTTACCCTTATTTACCGGATTTACCCCTTTAACCACTGTAAATAAAATATTTACTGAAGTAAATATTCATAATGTATAAAAATAAAAGTTACCTAATTAAAAAACATAGACCTCTTGATTCCAAATATGGAATCCATTTTTCTAAATTCAAAACACATAAGTGGATTGAATTAATTTAAAATTAATTCCCATTGTCAAAACAAAGAGCGTACTTTTAAAAAATAATTACTATCAAAAGATTGACACTTGTTTGTGTGAATTTCAAAGTGAAATTACTTCCAATGAAAAAAATAGACTAAATGGTAAAAATATAATCTAATTATACATCAAAACCATTCAGATTTAAAATTTAGCTATAAATTATTTTAATTAAAAATGATGGTTTCAATTAAAATTTTGTATTAATCGATATTCATCAAAATATGAAAGTTATCAAAAAACAGGAGAATTTTATCCAAACTAAAATTGTATTTCATGATTCTAAATAATAAATTTACTTTTTTAAAATTTAATATATAATAAAAAAGTTTATAATATTGTATTTAAAAAAGGTTCGCCATTAAACGGCGGTAAAATTGCATTTTTTGAAAAATACTTCTCTTATCTGAAAAATTGACTTTGTTCTTATTTTATTTCTAAAAAACACATAATATGGATTCTAAAATTATATGTAGTATATAAAATTTAAAATTCAGTTAATACTATTCATAACCTCTTTTTGAATTTCTAGATTGGTATGTCATGGTGCACTCAAACTCGTTGTTGCATGTAGTGCAAGCTATAGAATTACTTTAAATATGATAAATTACAATGAAATCCTAGGGTGTTAAATTATTCCACCCTTTTTGAAATTATGTCCCCACCATTTTTAAAATTGGGCTTGGGAACTTCATTGAATGTCCCACATCGGATAAAGAGTCAACAAAACAATCACTTTAAAAGGAAGAAAGAGAAAAACAAAGGTCACCCGAGATAACCCATACTAGGATTCCTTGTAAGAAAATATGGATATGGAAGATAAACTAAGTGTCAAGTTTTGATGGAGAGGGATGGGAAACATTATCAAGAGAAAGTTAACAACAAGAAAACCATAAACTTGTGATAGGATAAAATGTCCTTATTTTCAAAATAGGAAAAGTAAATGGACATTTGTTTTTTTTTTCTTTTAAGATTCATTTCATAAAGTTGAGGAATTTATTTATGAGAGGGACTAAAAACATAAAGAGATATATATACTTTTTAACTATAGTTTCTTCCTTTAATAAATTTCTACAACTAACTCCACTTTTTTTCAAACGATGAGTATTCAAGATGACATGGTCCCACCTGATGAGCTAGAATCAACTTCTAGAGAATCACATGATCCAAAAATGATAAAATATATATTTACCTTATCTTCAGAGATTGACCAAAACCAAAATGGTTAGTAAAAGATCAGATGATCGCCTAAATGTATAATCCTTTAGAGAATGAAATACAAATATTAATTTCTAAAATTAAACCAACAATACCCTAAAGTTAAAAAAATACCATTCAATAAACAATTGTCCTTAAAATAATTCAATAGAATCTAAACTAATATTGAAACCCAAAACATAGAAGAATATTATTATGTACTCTTTGATGTTAAATTGTATCTCCAAATGACATCGACTACTCCTAATTTCACATAATTAATAGTAATTAACCTAATCACATATTATCTATGATAGGTTAATCATTTCCATAAATAAACCCAATCATTTTAAATCCAGCATAAAAACATAGATAAAAATCTATCATTACTCCTCAAATGAAATCCCATAGTATTCTATTTTCCGTAGGCATATATTGTTCCCAACAGAGAAAACATCTTCCAAAATAACATTTATCACCTAATGACCAAATCGATTTCATATAATAAAGGTATCCATTTGATAAGACATAAGATCCCAAATCAACTTATTATTGATCAATAAATCATTTAACTTAAACGAATTAGTCAAACTAACCTGGGACTGCACGTAGTCCAATGGAAGGCGATAAATCTCAATCGTACTCTGGTTGTGGGTTTGATTCTTGCAGCTTTGTCTGACATGATGATTGTCACATGGTTTCTGTGTTGTCCTTTTTCACAAACTATATTTTATAACATCCCCAAAATGAGATAAATTCTTCAAAATAGTAATAACATAATTTCACCACAAAATGAAATCTCATACATCACATATTTATTCAAAAATTTAATAACTAGAAAATACATCAAATCCAAGGATCGTATAAACCCAAATGGTTATTTATAACTATATCAACAATATAAAAGATAATTCATCCTAAAATAGCATTTTCACATAACAAACTATAGGGTTACACATAAAAGAAAAAAGTTATCCATAGTAATCCCATCAACCAAGAGCACTATTACCTATAAAAATTTCTCCATCCATTTATTTCTATATTGGATCTTCCTTGAACTTATCCTATAGAATAAATAATTCATTCGGGTAATGCCCAGGTCTTTTATATTTATGGAAAATTATGCTAAATGGATTCTTAGGATCATTTTTATTTTCTTCCATAGTACTCATAATTTTTCCTTGACAATTCGTTACTTTATGTCCTTCATTCCCAAACATAAATCATTTCTTTATTCCATTGATACACTTTCCTAGGTGTCCCCCTCCAAATTTCATGCATGATAGAAATTGAACTTTCTTTTCTCCAAGGTCTCCACTCCTAGAGATCTTATCATTCCCCACATTTCTCTACTTTGTTGTGTCTGGTAGTTGGTTAACATATATGTTGTTGATCATATTTTTGTAAAACTGATTTGGAATGAACACGATATCTTTTACACCTACCAATATTCAATTTAGTTGCTCATTTCCACCACTATTCCCTTCTTGTACATTATGTCCAATGTTACTATGACTTCCTTGGAATCTATCCATTGACTAACACAAGAATCTATTGTGTGAGTCATAAAATCATTTATAGAATATCATAACACCTTATTTTCAATCTAAAAACCATAGGATTAACCAAGGTTATTTATTCACATATTATATTAAAATCCTTCAAATCAGTTTGTAATGAAAATGTGAATTGTCTTAAGCATATCCCCTGGAAGTGTCGTAACCAAGAGTGCAGCAAGGCCAGTTGAGATGCACCAGTTCTTGATCGAGTCTATCTCAAAGCGGTGTTTTCAGGTTTTACCCCTAGGTATATATATGCCAGTGCCACCTCTATCCGCTCGTATCCAGACAGTGATGTATTGCTTGGAAAACTCACAACATCTCTACAGTACCAAAATTATAGGATATTCTTATATACTAATCCTCAATGTATATTTCCGGTTAATGTTCTCTAATCATTTTTTTTCTAAATATAGTTTCCAAGGACGGTACTAAACTTCCTCTAATACCAACTATAACTCCCCAACACTTGTTACCCGGAGTTGGTGCTTTATTACATATCATTGGCATGAAACAAGAAATCATGTCTTGATGAACCGATCAGTTTAGTATTATTGGAAACAAGATACACAAATAATTGTTACATTACATCTTTAAAAGAAACACAACACTAATTTATTCCATTAGTAACATCTAAGCCTCCTAATTTATGCCCGCAAGTCATTTATATCTAACTTTTTCATATCCTAGAAAAATGAAACATAAGAAAGGGGTGAGATCAAATCTAAAGTAAGGGTAAGAAATATAGAGGAAGATAACATAAACATTATTCATAATGAATAATTCAAATCACATGCCTTTACAAATAATAAACATGAATACTTTATGGCAGGAATATGAGCTGAGTAAATAATACTAGAATAAAACATAGTCTTGGGTATTATACTAGTCGAATAACCATATGAACCATCGTTATTATTTTTATAATGTGGGAATTTATAATTCTTGACATTATGAAACATTTTTTGAAGGCCTCAGCCAAGATGTCTAAAAATGATTATGGCCTCAGCCAAAACCATATATCAAATTGGGAATGGCCTCGGCCAATTCCACATCTAATAGTATTATGATACCTACCACTGAATCGAGTTGTAATAGAAGGCCCCACCCATCACTTACTAAGTCAAATACATTCCACATATGAAAAGGTTGAAACGTAACATAAACATTTGTATTAAAAATAGCATACGAAATGTGAATAATTTAACCCTAAAACATGAATCGTATAAAAATAACGCATCCACAGTCAGACATATCACAAGACCTTGACTACAATATGGAAGATATCTATCATAATAAATCAACCTTTCTCAATAATAATATAATTTAAATCATGTTGACATAGTTGAATGAATAGTAAAAATATTTGAGAGAAATATCCTTTTTTCATGAAATGATTTAAAAGTCACATAATTTAAAAAGGAATTCATTTAAAAGGTAGTTTGGAGTAAAAGTGCCCCATATCACTTTGAATATTTTCAAAGAAATTAACATTTTAAAACTTTCATGTCCATATAAATAAATCCTTAAATCCATTTTTAATACATGGACATCAATGAGAATGATTTAGAAGAATAAATTTTTAAAACATATAAAATGATATTTTAGTAAGAGTTCATAACCAAATGAGAGACTCTTGAATACAAATAATTGAGGTAATAACAACATTATAATATCTTGAGAATAAAGGGAATCATGATATACTATGTCAAAGTACATCATATACACCAAATAAAAGTGAATTGGCGCATAACCACAAAGAAGTCTCAATGGAATGTAAGATGAGATGAATTCCTTTACAAAGATAGTACCATTAGGTTAAGGATAAATAAATGACATAATTATGTGTGAAAAATATAAATACACTCAATATTATTGGATATTCAGTGTAAATAAATTAGTGGACATTAACACATATTCTTGTAAAAACAACACCAATTACTTGGATGTTTAACTCAATAAATAGAAATTGAGTTAGTTTAACTCTTATCATGTTTATATCGATGCCTTGAGAATTTATCAATGGATTGATTATGTGTATCAAAAGTATATCCAAATAAAGGGGAGGTTAATTTACTAAATAAGTAAATAAATAGTGATTTCACATATAATCTTGGGTAATGTAATCAATGAAGTTTGCGTACAACCGAATGAGTGGAATTTGAAATTTGAAATTCCCTCACCGATTTGGTAACTTACGAAACATAAACCCCATGAAATAAGGATCATCCAATGATGATGTAAATACCCATAATAAAAATTATATTACATAAACAATAAAATCATGGGAATAATATACACCACACAAAAGGTAGTAGTGGAAAATATAGCATGAATCTGACATGAAAAAAAGTGAGATGAAAACCCCTTACCATGATGTAATAAATCGTGTTGTAAGACCAAATGTTAATAACCTCCAAATTATTTACAGAATAAATTTAATATAAATAGAATCATGATAATATATATCAAATATAAGTACAGAATACACCACATTAAATAAATTAGTGGTGAACAATGGAAATCTCATGGAATTAAAGGTGAGATAAGAAACTTCTTACCATGTTGTAATCAATCGAGTCATATGACCAAAAGTTAATAACCACCAAATGATTTACAAGATTACATGAATATAAATTGAATCAATATAATATATATCAAAGGTCAGTACACAATACACCACATGCAATAAATTTGTGGCAATGAATGGAAATCTCATTGAATTAAAAGTGAGATAAGAAACCCCTTACATTGTAATTTTCCTTAGTCGATGTATGTAAACCTCCTATATAATAGTAAAAACATTGTTATAAAATTACAAAATAGTTGAATAGATAAACATTATATCATATATGATCTTCTAATATTGCATTGTTAATAATATTTCAGTAGTATCATCATTTCGGGTGTTAACTGATTCATTTTCCATTACATGCTTGGTTACATAAGCCATGTTTGTTATGGATATGATGTATTTGATTCATATAAAGAATTATATTATGTCTATAAACATTATTTTTAATCATAAAATGAAAATTATTCTTGAATTATTACGATTGGGAATTAATCACATCGTGTTCATGGAGACGGTAATATGTACGTACTCACGGGCGACAATATCATTATATTGATGGTGAAATCATATGTAATTGGATGGTATATCATATATACATAATCCTTAACATGTTATATTTATTATTTAAATCAGTTTTACTCATTATTATACCCATAAAAATTTTGAAGTGTTTGAATAAGAAACTACACTACGACGTAATGATGGTAATCCGAATGTACACATGTATGGTGACTTTGTCAATTATATGATGGATAGAACAATGAATATGATTTTACCATTTTTATAACAACATAATAGTATATATAATATACTATAGTTATTATTTTATAATATAAACAACAAATAAAGAGGAAGTGGAAGAATAAAAGAACATTAAATAGGTGATGAACTATTTACCTCTTTTTCAGGTTCTTCCTTTTGATTTGATGAAAAGGGATCCTTCAGTTGGCTTTATGACCAAATAAAGCCTCCACGACGAAGGGTGTAATATTGGGAGGATATTTGTACAGGGTCTGGCCGAGCCAAATGGATTTGGTGGTGTGAAATTAAGATTAGGGGAAGTTGCCTTTTATTAGAGAGGTGAAGGTCACTTTTGGAAAAGCCTGGAATATTATAATATAATAAAATAATTTTCTATTTCTAGTGGATCCAAAAACAAATTATTTAAATTATATGGTTGGGATGGGTCGAAATACTATCACCCAATATGATTAAAACATTTTTAGGTGATCATATTATCCTTATCTTTTAGATTTAACTCTTAGCTAAATAGTTTGACATTTACCATGTCTCTTTGTATATTTATATTATATGGTTAATAAACATACTATAATAAGCCAATTAAACCCCATGTGGTTCATTATTAATATATATAACCTTATCTTAGTCCTTTGACCGAACCATAGATTTTTAGTATTATTATATCAATTAATAATATAATATTTTTTTTAAAATTCAATTCTGTAAATTTTAACACTATTTAGTATTTGATTTTTTTGAAAGACATAAAAACATAATAACATAGAATAAAATTTATTTAACCAAACCAAACATGTAATATTAACATATAAAATTAGTTAAATTCATCATACCATTCAATTTACATTTATTTGAATATTTATAATATCAATTATTTTAATATTTCATTAATAACTTAATTACTGCATCTATATTGTGTCATAAATAAATTAAATTATTTAATGTCTAAAAATTATAAATAAAATACAATTTTTATGAAGTATTTTTATGTTTCTAACGAATATGTATAGTTGAATAGATAACTTTTATAATCTCTTGTAATAATAGTTTTACTAAAAGATATATGTTTTTGTCATTTTTTTCTTTACACTAAATTAATTTTTATAAAGTGTCATTATCACTCTCATGTGGATCTATGGGGTCCCAAAATAGACTCAATGATTCCCATGGTCGGATATGTATAAACCAATAGTAATAAAAAACATTTTACGGTAATTAAATATTATTATATTATTATTTGTTTACCCTTATTTACTGGATTTACCCCTTTAATCACGGTAAACAAAATATTTAATGAATTAAATATTCATAATGTCTAAAAATACAAGTTAACTATTTAAAAAAATTGTAACTCCTGATTCCAAATATGGAAAACATTTTTACCAATTCAAAACACATAAGTGGTAGAAATTAATTTAAAATTAATTCCTGTTGTTAAAACAAAGAGTGTGTTTTTAAGAAAAAATAACTATCAAAGGATTGGCACTTGTTTCTGTCCAATTTCAAAGTAAAATTACTTAAAATGTCCATTATTAGATTAAATGGAAAAAATATAATATAATTATACTTCCCAAAAATTCAAATTTATAATTTAAAACTATAAATTATTTGAATTAAAAATGTTGTTTTCAATTAAAATTCAGTATTTTTCACTATTCATCAAAATATGAAAGTTATCAGAAAAACACCAGAATTTTATCCAAACTAAATTTTCATGAGCAGAGTCTAAAGAATAAGTTTATTTTGTCAAATTTTATATATAATAGAATTTTTTTTCATATATTGTATTTAAAAAAGGTTTTCCATTAAAAGGCGGTAAAATTTCATTTTTTGGAAAATACTTATCTTAGATGAAAAATTGAATTTTTTATTATATTATTTATAAAAAAATATTATAGAATCTAAAATTATATTTAGTATATAAAATTTAAAATTCAGTTAATACTATTCAAACCCACTTTTTGAATGGCTAGTTTGGTATGTCGTGATGCGCTCAAACTCGGTGTTTCGTGAAGCGCAAGCTATTGAATTACTTTAAAGAAGATAACTTACTATGAAATCTTGGGGTGTTACAGTAATTATACTTCACTGAATATAAGATAATTTATTACCATTTTTTAGAAAAAATACCTCAAAGCCTATAGAAACAATATATAACATATAAAGGTATCTTGGGACATAAAATTAATTTAATGGAATAACCATACTATCAACTTCCACCCATGACAGTAAATTGAATATCCATACGACTGACATCCATACATATCACTTAATAATATAGTCATATGGCTGACTTCCGTACCAAATTAGTTGTTGGTTATAATGTAACCACTCATCCTTGGTTTATCATAGAACCACCCGTCATTTGGTTTATAACATAACAACCCATAATTGTTTTATCATGTAACCACATATCAAATATCAAACTTATATTGAATAATCAAAATATTAAAAACCAGTATAAAGGAAAAATAAAATTTCCACACTTCAATCACAAGAGTTCTTTTCAAGATATTGAAATATTTTACCCATTTTTTAAAAAAATTAAAATATTTATTAAATAGAATTTTAATTAAAGTGTCCCATACAACATTCAAACTTTTGAAGTAAATTAAAATTTTAATACATTCATGTCCATGTACATAAATTAAAAAAATAATTAGAAAATAGGGACATGAAATAGATTTTTTCAGAATAATAATTCTTTTAAACATTTAAAAACATTGATTTAGTTTAAGAGTCCATTACCACTAAAAAACACATAAATATAAATAATTAAATAATAACATCATTAAAAACATTAAATATCATGATAATATAATAATTTATGATATAACATGTCAAAAGAGCTATATATACACCATATAGAATATTAACGGTACACAACATCAATATATGCCTCAATGATAGGAGATTGAGACAAAGTCCTTTACAATGATTGTATCATTAGAATAAGGATAAATTAGTTACATAAGTATGTGTGAAAAATATAAATACACCCAATATAAGTGGATATTACGAGTAAAACAATCATTGGTCATTAAAACATATTCATAGTATGACACAGTCAAAAAGTAAAAGATTGTCCCAAATAATTGAAATTGGGATCAGATGTTCCCTTAAAAAGTTCGTAATAATGAAGTAAAATTTATCAATGGAGAGATTATGTGTTGAAAAAGTATATCCCAAAAAGAAAAAGTAGAAATTACGACATAAATAAATAAATTTTTACTATATACGTAAACATGGCATAATATAATCGACAAAGTATGCGTAAAACCCAATGAGTGCAAATTGAGTTTAGAAATTCCCTTACGAAAATTCGGCAGCCTAACAATGTCACTTAAAAATTCAAAAAATGAGTTGATGAGAGAGAAAATGATCTCTCATCACATGGACATAAAATTTATATCAATTATGATATAGAAGAACATAACCCAATATATGAAAATGGAAGTTAAAATACATATCATTAAAGAATTCTTTGACTAAAAGAGGATGGTGAAAGGTTCTGTTACCTTGAATCTGACTTGTCTCGTTTGTTCTTTATATTACAGAATAATAAGCATATATTAATTTATAATTTATCGATATCCTTTTCAAGTATATTAATCCTTTTATATCACTTATTTTCATGATCCATCCCCTGAGGCCTATGCGGTGACTACCCCAAGCCTGCCTTCCATAGGTGAGGGGCTGGCGACAAGCACCGAAAGACGTATTCCCTAAAACCGGGAAGGAATTTTCTTTATAGCCTAAAAACACACAACCATGCACACAGAAAGATACGAACTCAAGTAAAATGTATAGTAAAAAAGAGTGTGTATAGTAAGTAAAATGGGCCAGAATACAAGACAAACTAGAAATTACAAGAAAACTGAAATGTACAAGTAAAACGAGGAAGTTCAATTAAACTGAAACAGATTCAATGAACACCCACCAAGGACCCTACCTGAAGGGTAAGTACATCTCTCGAAAGGTTTTACCTGCAGTATGCCTCGTCTAAAGTCC
The DNA here is from genome assembly GCA_963277665.1 of Viscum album. NCBI lineage: Eukaryota > Viridiplantae > Streptophyta > Magnoliopsida > Santalales > Viscaceae > Viscum > Viscum album. The sequence continues at coordinate 1,004,424,752 of OY728158.1, read as the reverse complement.
ACCTCCAAGCTACCTCCAGTCCTGGTGCCCTCGTCCTCATTCAGTGGTGTCCGTCATCTGCACCAGACACAATAAGGTGTGGGCATAGCCCGTGCAGGGGTGAGTATAACTATAATCAGTAGGGACCCCAATACCAATGAAAGTATAACTAAATCCACGAAGGATAAACCACAAATCATGAAGAAAACTGACATCTCCACCTAGGTATATGCCCATACATATACCTAAGTTATCTTGTATACTCATCTAATTCACGAGGAAACAGAAGGCCCAACTCATTATCCCAAATATCAACTGTTCCATGAAGGAAAGAATACAATGAAGGGAACAACACAATGGTATGCACCACAGAGGTAACACCACATAGAAGAATACCACAAAGGTATCACCACGAAGGTATGTACCACAAAGGCACGTCACACAGAAGAATACCACAAAGGTATCACCATGAAGGTAAGTACCACAAAGTTACTCCACATAGAAGATTACCCCAAAGGTAAATACTTCGCTCAAATAGGTATAACATAGGTACAGTAGTAAATAGGATTTTATGTAACTAGTGAATCATCTAACATTGTTAAGAGAAATACCCATGTAGCATCCTAAATCATCAGACCCACGTAGGATCCTAAATCATCAAACCCGCGTAAGATCCTAATATAGTAGACCCATATAGGATCCTAGAGTATTTCTATGTGGATTCCTAGAGCTGATCTAGGTGAGAATCTCGACCACGGACCCACATAGGATCTCAAAGCGCAGACCCACAGAAGATCCCTTTCTCATGTTACAGACAGCTACATGGTTCATGCACAAAGCTCGATTGATTATGGGAGGGTCCACTCCTCAAGACAGAGGAAGATAATCCAACATCCACTAAGTCCCATGAAGAATCATCCTAAAGGACCACCATGAAAAAGGGGTCTCAATGCAACATACGGTGCGTCAATCAGATGCTCGGTCTGTAAGTTATTGGCCTTTTAGTCCCGAGGGCCTAGTTTGATTCATGTTTGATCCAACCCAGCCATGCCCCAAAATTATCCAAAACTCAAGTGGGGTATACCAAAAGGACCATATCGATCCATGATTTTCGGAACTACAGACGGTTTGTCAAATAGACCCTCTTAGCTCAAGTTATGGATGAAATAGAGAAAAGTGGTCGACGTCGGTCCGGGTCCGGTCTGACCTGATCGGACCGAAATGGTCCGACCCACCCAATTCGGGTCAACCCGGCCCGGACTGCTAGCGTGGTGTGGCCCTATTTGCCCATGGCTGTCCAGATAGCTAGCCCTCCTCCACGCGGTGCGGTCATGTTTCGTGCCACCACTGGTGGCCGGCAGTGAGTCGGCCACCCTCGATTTGCCGCTGTAGTACATGGTTGTGTCTCTTGCACGCCCGGCGACATGTACGCGAGCCGCCGCCTCTCCTTAGTGTGGCTGACCGTGTGCCGCCCATCGTCCCAGCTCCACTGTGGCCGAGGGGCCACAACCCTTCTCCAGCAGCATGGTTGTTCCACTGTAGTCTTCGCGGCTGACTGGAGTACCAGCTACCACTTCTGAGTCCATCTGGTTCTGGTCGCTAGCACGGGTCACCAGCGACGTTCCTTGGTCCACCGTGCGAGCCCCGGTGGCCCGTTCTTCATATTGAAGACTTCTGCACTTGACTTGGGATGTCTCCATTATTTCAAGACTATCAAAATTCACAAATTTTGTCTAGAGGTCGGGCAGTGTTCGTTTTTCCCGAACCCTCTGCGTTAGAACGGTAGCAATCAACTTGTTTATACATGAATCATGATGAACATCAAGAACGGGTAATGGGGTATTCAAAACAATGATCCCTACCTCAATTTTTCATTGAAAGATGTCGCATTGAAAAAGTTGAATTATTTGGGGATGGTCACATTGGTGTTCGTCACTCCCAGAAGATGCTTCTGATCTTGGCTCAAGCGGTGTCCTTGTTCTTCGATTCCGGATTTCGTTCTTCGTTGGTGAGTTCTTCATTGGAGGGTTCTTCGTTGGAGGATGAGTTTCTTCAAATCTCTCCCCATACCTCCCTTTGCTAAAACATCACCAATTCCACCAAAAATTAATATCCAAATTATTAAATTATGTTTTATTAATTTAATTAAATTTGGTCATTAATTAAGTTGGTGATGGCATATTTAATTAATGGATGATGGCACAATTAATTAGGCGAGAACCAACAGTCACCTCCCTCATTAAAGAGGGTGTTCAATGGTCGGGTGGTTCCCATCATTAATTTCAGATTGGGGGGTTTTAAGCTCAGGTGGTCACCACCACTAAACATTCAAATGGGAGGTTTTAAAAATAAAATAAATGTTTTTTTATTTTATTTTTATTCTTCTATATCTCCCACGAAGTACACGAAAACCAAAATTCACCCTCGAGCAAATAAAGTTGAGTTAAAGGTCCCTATAAGGGAATATCGGGGCTGCGAGTTCAAAGGTGCCCTCAGATTTCAATTCAAAGCAACGGTTCAAATGTTATAAAACCCACTCACACGTTTACTGAATGTACCTAATAAAGATCAGAAATTCATTTCTGGCACACCGATCCTTAGAATCACATTCCATCAATTTTCACGGACTCTTAATATTACCATAGAGTTAAAAAAATACATGGAAATTTTTGGGTCATTACATTCTCACCACCTCTGGGATTTGTATCCTTAGAAACCACATCACAAAAACTAGGAAAACAACTGGGAGTACTGATCAAAAATCTGAGCCTCCCGCTCCCACATTCTCTCTTGGAGGATCCTGTGCTACCAACATACACACATTAAAGGTATTGACCTCCCAAAAAGGGCCCACTCCTATCTATCCTCAATCTCCACTGGAACCTCTGTAAACGTCGCCCCATTGCCGATGTCCAACTCACCATGGTTGACGTCATGAGATGGGTTGTGCATGTATCTACTCAACTGGGATACTTGGAAAATTTCATGCACCTAGTGAAACTAAGGGGGAAGTAATAGGTTGTATAAAACCTCACCAACACTACTGAGAACCTGAAAGAGCCCGATGAAAGGCAAAGATAACTTGTCAACCCAGACAAATATCCGCAAACCTCATCTGGGTGAGACCCATAGAAAGATGTGGTCACCATCCTCAATCTCCGGAGGTGTCCATATCCTATCGGCATAAGACATTTTCATACCCTATGAAGTCTTCATACACTCTTGGAAAATATTCACCTTCTCCATGGTAGCCCGTACCATCAGTGGTCCCATGAGTGCTGACTCCCCAGGGTTAGTCCAATGCAAAGGAGATCTGTAAGGTCGGTCGTACAGAGCCTCAAAATGATCCATCCCAATGGTGGATTAATATCTATTGTTGTATGAAAACTCTACTAAGGGAAACTAATCCTCCCTGATGAGACTTATTTCAAGGACTCAAGCATGAAGCATGTCCTCGAGGTTCTGAATGGTCCACTCAGTCTGGCCATCCGTTTGAGGATAAAAAGCAGCGCTCAAATGAAGCTACATCCCGAAAGCCTCCTGCTACCCCTTCCATATCCCAAAATTGAAACGAGCATCTCAATTGAAGACAATATTCAAGGGTACTCATTTTAGTTTAACAATATTCTGAACATAGAGGCATCCCAAGATCTCTACTGAACCCTTCTCTCTGATCAGTATGAAGTGGGCCGACTTGATGAATCGTTCGACGATCAACCAGATATAATAATGACCCATGGATGTATGTGGAAGTACTATCATAATTTCCATTGATATCACATCCCACATCCACTCTGGGACCTCTAAAGGTTTAACTATGAATACTGGTACCTGATGCTCCGCCTTGAATTGCTGAAAAATGAGTCACCGAGAGACAAACTCTTCTACTTCTTTCTTCATACCTAGTCTCTAGTGCTATCATTGGAGGTGATGGTACATATTATCCACTCTTGGATATACCACTAGGGGGGATGTGTGGAACTCTCTTTACACATCCTCTGGAAGCGACACTGGTACCATTGTATGTCCTCTAAAGAGGAAGACGAGCTCCCTACCTTCAGAAAATCAATCAGGTGCCAGTCCTGTGGATATATGAGCACGTCATCCCTTGCAGTCAGTGTCCCCATGTCATGCCTCCCTGACATGCTGAAGAAGTAAGGGAGTGACTATAAGAGACTCAAGAAAAACTGCTCCATCTTGTTCCACAATAGATATCTACAAATCGGCCAGCTGCTCGGTAGCCTCACCTAGAAATTGTACACCAGATCTTCTAATGAGTGCATCTACTACAACGGCCTCATTTCTAGGAGTATAGAATATCTCAAAGTCATAGATCTAGATGATCTCAAGCCAATGTCATTTTCTCAGGTTCAAGTCCTTCTGAGAAAATATATTCCTGAGACACTTGTGATCAGAGTAGACTCTAAAATGTTTTCCCGTCAAGTAATGTCACCACATCAACAAGGAGAAGACCACTGATGCTAACTCCAGGTCATGGGTAGCATTGTTCTTCTCATGTTATCTATGTTTTCAAGAACCATATGCGATAACTGGTCATTTCTACACCAGTACACATCTGATCTCAAACCCTGATGCATCGCAGTAGAGTACATACCCAACACCCTCATCTAAAATCCTCAAGATGGGGGTACAAGTCATCCTCTACCTCAGCTCATGAAAACTCCACTATCATCTCTCTAACCACACAAAGGGTTTCCCCTTCTTCGTCAATTCTGATAAAGTTGTTGCAACTATGGATAAATCTGGCACAAATCTTAGGTAGAATCCAGCCAAACCCAGGAAACTCCATACCTCCGTCACACTCCTGGGTGGCTCCCAAGAAAGTACCTCCTCAATATTTACTGAATCCAATGCTACTCTAGTCTTCGAGATAAAATTTACATAAAGTTATCATATCAGATCCAAAAATGGCACTTCGAGATATTACCATAAATTAGGTGCTCTCAGAGTGTGTCTAGAACTATTTGCAGATGATAGGCATGCTCCTCCTCAGTAGTTGAGTAGATAAGAATGTTGTCGATGATGACTACTACAAAGTGATCAAGGTATGGCTGAAAGATCTTGTTCCCGAGTCCCATGAACACTACTAGAGTGTTGTTCATGCTGAATAGCATGACCAAAAACTCATAATGGTCGTACCGATACCTAAAAGTCGTTTTTATCACATCCTCATCTCATACTCTGAGCTGCTAATAGCCTAATCTGAGGTCTATCTTCGAGAACCACCATGCTCCCTTCAACTGATCAAAGAGGTCGTCAATCCATGGGAGTGGGTACTATTTCTTCACGCTCAGCTGGTTTAGGAGCTGTTAGTCAACACAAAGTCTCAATCTCCCATATACCATCTTGGCTAAAAAAATCAGGGCTGTCTAATGAGCAACACAAGGCCAGATGAACCCCTTCCCCTGTAATTCCTTCGGCTGTACCCACAACTCACAAAGCTCTGCGGGAGCCATCCGATACGCTGGTGTAGATATCAGTGTCGTCCAAGGGTACAATTCAATATAAAATTCCACCTCTCTATGAGGAGTTAGACCTTGGACATCATCAGGGACGACATCTATATACTGGTCTACCACTACAGGATACCTCAGACTCTCCACATAAACCGCTCCTGAGGTATGCCTAGCCAACTGATGACTGATCGGCTACACTCTCTTCTGAGTAAGCCCATCTTGTGCTTCAAAGCTCCCTTCTCACTAGAAAAGGTAAACCTGGTCCCATCCTTGTGGCCACACTGAACATTTCACCTAATATAGTCAATCTGAGCATGGACTGCAGATAACCAGTCGATACCCAAGATGACGTCATAAGGCATCGATGACGCAACTAAGAGATCCTAGCCTAAGATATATCCTGCTAGAGAATTCTCACACAGTCGGAACAATTATGTAATCGTCAACTCCTCTCCCATAGGAGTTTATAGCCGTAAGGATCAAGCCAACAGCTCCACCAGAATCCCCGAGCTCCAAACAAGGGAAGTTGAAATAAAAAAATGACTGAAACCTGTGTCTATAAGTACTTCAGCTAAGGTGGAGTAGACACAGGTCGTACCTCATATCATTTCTGGAGCATTGTGTTCATAGGTCTCAGATACCTGGAGTAGAGCTCACCCATGTCCACCTTCTCCCTATGGTTTGGGTGGACCACCTGGTGGTGGTGGCAGTAACACCTCGAATCTTCACCGACTTCCAGTTACACGACCAACTCCTCTTCCATGTCTGCCTGCTTCCTACGGACCTCTTGGGTGAAACCTCTTCCTCAACCTGGGTGGTCCTTCGACCCTCTGCTGATCATTTCTATGGCGGGTCAGGAAACCATGAGCCATGTGACCATACCCACCTCATGTGTAACACTGCCTGCTTTTCACATGACTGGCTCTACCTCGGGTGCCCCGCACAACCAACCATGAATCTTACTATCGTCATAATGTAAGTCTATACCTCTTGAAACTCTGTGACATCTGTCTGCTTCATGCTATATAAGACTCCGCTACGTGATGCCCGGTGGCGGGTCTTGCTATTGGTGACTATTCGGCAAAAAAACTCTCCACTAAGAGGGCTCTCTCTTACACCCCCACCTGCATCAGGATGCTGAGAGAAATCATTGAAGCCCTGATCTCCCACCTATGTCCCTGGTCTAAGGTCCATGCCATGATGAATGGGTCCCACACCATATCAGTGGAGTAGCGTGAGAGGTCGGTGAACCTCGTTGAGTACTGATCCTCAGTCACGATGCCCTGTTGCTGATGTAAAAGCTCTTATATGCGTACTACGCCAACGGTCGCTGGGACAAAATCTGCCTGAAACGGGCTTTCAACGTATGCCCATAGAAGTGGCACCTCATCGTGAACCTCAAGCATGAAGATCCACCATCTTCCTGCTGCAGCCTATAGAAGACTAGCGGCATGGATCCCAGTGGGATCAGATGGTATCCCTACCAATCAGAAGACTCTCGCCACAGCCTCCAACCAATCCTCCGCCGCATATGCGTCCATCTCACCCATGAACCTGGGTGGCCTCTAGCGCTGGAACTCATTCAATGCGCTCAAGCGGTGTGCACCCTCTACGGCTAGGGCTGGTGGCATCGGTGGCCCAATGGGTAGAGGTACAGTTGGTGCCTCCGCAAGTGCCTCTACTGATAAAGGGAACTACACCACGGCCTCGTCGCTTGGTGGGCTATCATTGGGTACTATACCCAGAACCCTAGAATTATGTCTGTATAGAGGAATAAGGAAAAGAAACTGGTGGGCCATGGTCAATCAGTTATACCTGGTGAGATGAATCAAAAATAACACACACAAAAACTTTTCAATACACCCATGCAATCAGTGTTTTCATGCACTGAGTCCGAAATCTGAAGTCAAGGTCCTGGTGTATGGATACGTCGGCTGCCGCACCAACACTTGATTCCCTAAACTGATAACCACACTCATAACACATAACAATATTACCGTTAAAAATATTAGAGTTCAATTTTCTATAGTTTAACTAATTCCCTTGATTCCAATTTATCACAACCCATCCCCTAGGACCCATGCCGTGACTACCCCAAGTCCGCCTTCCATAGGCCAGGGGATGGAGACTAGAACCGAAAGCTGTATTCCCAAAAACTAGGAGGGAATTGCCTTTATAACTTGTAAACATGTAACTAATAACATCTTAATATACAAACAAAAGTAAAGTGTATAATAAAAATATTGTTCACAGAAACTACTATGGGCCAGAATACATTCCCAACTGGAAAGTACAAGAACACTGAAAAGTACAAGTAAAACTGGGATGTACAAGTAAACTGACACAACTTCTATGAATTCCCGCCAAGGACCCTACCTGAAGGGTAGGTACAGCTCTTGAATGATCTTCTCTACGGTACGCCTCATCTAAATTCCACCTCTGTGTTACCTCTAGTCCTGGTGCCCTCATCCTCAGTCAGTGTCATCTGTCGTTTACACAAGACATAAAAAGGTGCGGGAATAGCATGTGCCGGGGTGAGTATAATGATTCTTTGTAGGGACCCTGAGACTCTCAAATGTCTCACTAAATCAATAAAGGATAAACTGTAGTGCATTAAAACAACTAACAACTCTAGTTGGATATATTCCCATACATATACCTATGTTTTCTTGTATAATCATCTCATTCATGAGGAAACAAAAGACCCAAATCATTGGCCCAAATCTCAACTATTCCAAGAAGGGAAGAATATCATGAAGCTAACACCTCAAAGGTAAGAACTATAAAGTTAACGCCACACAGAAGAATACCACAAAGGTATCACCACGAAGGTAAGTAACAAAAAGGTACAACACATAGAAGAATACCACAAAGGTATCACCATGAGGGTATGTACGACAAAGGTACACCACATAGAAAATTACCAAAAAGGTAAATACTCAGCTCACACAGGTATAACTTAGGTACGGTAGTAATGATGATTAGATGTAACTACTGAATTGTCTTACATTTTTAAGAGACAGACCCACGTAGGATCCTAATATAGTAGACCCACGTAGGATCCTAGATTAGTCCCACGTAGATTCCAAGTGTGGATCTAGGTGAGACTCTAAAACACATACCCCTGTAGGATCCCAAACCATAGTCCCACATGGGATCCTTTTCTCATGTTATATCCAGCTACAGGGTCCCCACACTAGGCTTTCTTGATTTTGGTTGGGTCTGCTTTTTAATCCACATGTCGATACTCAAACTGCCATGAAGTCCCACAAAGAAGAATCCCAAATTACTGCCATGTAAATGGGGTCTCAATGCAGCAAACCATGCGTCAGTCGGATGCCTGGTCTGTAAGTTATTGTCCTTTTAGTTCTGAGGGCCCAGTTGGATTCGTGTTTGATCCAACCCAACCATACCCCAACTTTATCCAAAACTCAAGTGGGTTATACCAAAAAGAATATCTCGATCCATGGTTTCTAGTGCCACAGATGGTTGGTCAAACGAGCTCCAATAGTTCATGTTATGGATGAATGAGCGAAAAGTGGTCGAAGTTGGTCTGGTTCCAGTCCGACCTGACTTAGGCTGACCTGACCCAACTAGGTCTAACTCAACCCGGTTCAGATTTACCCATCCCGGCCCGGGTCTAAACCGGCCTGTCGGCACGGCCCAGCCCGATGGGTGGTCCACTCAGCTCGCTGCTGGCCGGACGGCCAACAGTCCTTCACGCAGCACGGTTACGCGAAGCGCCATCACCGGCGGCCAGCAGCGAGCCAGTTGCACGCCGCCACCTCCCCTTCATGTGTTTGATTTTGTGTTGGCCGCCTCTCCTACTCTTCCATGGCTGATGAGATGAGGCCCTTCTCCGGCGACACAGTTGTGCCGCCCGGTCTTCGCCGCCGGCCAGAGTGTTGGCCATCGCTCCTGAGTTCCTCTGGTGTCGGTCACCGGTATGGGTCGCCGGTGACGTTCCTCGGCCCACCGGGTACGCCCCTGTGGTCCTTTATTTATTCTGAATACTTTTCCACTTGTTTTGGGATGTCTCCATTGTTTCAAGACCATATAAATTCACTAAGGTTGCATAGAGGTCAGACACTGTTCATTTAGCCCGAACCCTCCACGTCAGAATGGTAGTGAGTGGCCTGTTTATTCTTGAATCATCAAGAAAATCAAGAATAGGTAAGGGGTATTCAAAATGACAATCCCTACCTTGATTTCTCATTAGATGATGCCACAAGGAAGAATACAATTTTTTTTGGGATGGTGGGGTCGGCGTTTGTCACTCCCGCAAGATGCTTCGGATCTGGGATCAAGTGTTTTCCTCATTCTTCGATTATAGAGGTCATTCTTCATTGGTGAGTTCTTCGTTACATTTTTCATCATTGGAGGAAGAGTTTATCCAAAGTTCTTTCAAACCCTCCATTTTCAAACACATACCCGATTCTTCAAAAATTGAATAGACAACTTATTAAATTGTGTTTTATTAATTTAATTATACTTGGCCATTAATTAAGTTGATGTTGCAATATTTAATTAATGGATGGTGACACAATTATTTAAGAGATAACCAAGGGTCACCACCCTGATTAAAGAAGGAGTTCAATGGTCGGGTGGTCCCCATAATTAATTTGAAATTAGAGGGTTTTATGCTCGGGTGGACCCCACCACTATTCATTCATATGGGAGGTTTTAAAAACAAAATAAAATTTGTTCTTTATTTTATTTTTATTCTTTTAACTCTCCCACAAAAAACACAAAAACTAACCTTCACCCTCGACCAACTACGATCGAGGTGAAGGTCCCCTTAAGTGAATATCGGCACTGCAAGTTCAACGGTTCCCTCAGATTTCAATTCTGAGAAATAGTTCGAAAGTTACAAAAACCCACAAGAATTTTTACTAAACGTACCTAAACAAATTTCAAAAATTCATTCCGGGCTCACCAGGCCTTAGAATCACGCGTCATCAATTTTTTCAGACTGATAATATTCTCATATAATTAAAACAATAACGTGGAATTTTTTGGGTCTTTACACTTATTACCTTTCTATTATATTCATATAATTATCCATGTTCATATTAGTCATTTTGTCGATGTTCAGTACTTGATCCAAAATTGAACTTGTTATAATTACAAGTTGTCCTTATGGTCAAAGGTACATTATCTCCAGAACCGTAATCATGATTTAAATATCATATATATTGAGTATATATGTATTTATATCCTGTATATAGCTATTTAGAATAGTCCATAACATTTATATATAAGAAATGAAATGCACCGTTCATTGAGAGGGTAGGTCGTTCGTATGTATGAACACTACATTGATTTTATTTTCATATATAATGGAATGAAAACTAAAAGATACATATGTATATTATAATTCTACTATATTAACTATGTAACATAAGTAAAAAAATATTATTAATTCAATCCATTATACATTCCATGTATAGCCTGAATAGATCATATCACTTTGAGTGGTTGGTAGTCTGCACTTCCTCAAATTAAATTATCGTATTTATACATTATGGAACATAGAAAGGTATGTTGTAAATGAAAAATACATAAGAATAGAGACAATAAAAATATAATATCTTTCATATATAATAACAATTCCATCATAATGGCCACCTTATAGGTGGAAGAGGAAAATTGATCTATCATTGTTTCATGAGGTAATAGTTTTCCATACACTGAAACAGTACGTTCGTATCCATTATAAGGAGGTGTGTTTAAGTATAGTTAGAATCCCTCCATAAAAACATAATAGTATATTTATTATACTGGTGTTTTTATGTTATCAATGAATAAGAAGACCATAGAGAGTAGATAAGGAAAATAAAGGAAAGGATCTTAAGAGAAGACGTTGCCTCTAAATCAGGTATCTTATTTTTATATGTGCCAGAAAGTTTTATTGATTTGACATCTACCCAAATAAGGGATTATAAGAGTAAGGGAGCGAAGTTGGAATGTTATTTTTGTAGAATTTGGTCAACCCAAGGGGTTTGAGATTTGTGATTAAATGGGTAGGGTTGATTTCCCTTTATAAGAGGGAGGAGGGGAACAATTGGAAGGCATTGAAATATTATTTTATTATATAATATTTTTGGTTCAAATGGTCCCAACGACATTTATTTAAAATATAAAATTAATTTGGGTCGAAAATATCTCAAACAATATGTTTTGTTTAACTGTATATGTCCCCTATTTCACCCTATTTTATTCTTTAACCATTAGTAAAAAAACAATAACTCCTTCCTTTATTCTTGAATTTTCAACATTTATGGTTACTATAGTCACTATAAAATACAAATTGAATCACTAGTGATTAATTAAGGAAATGATAAAAATAGTTTAAGTCATTTTTCTGAATCGTGTATTTTTAGGACTATTATATCATTTAATAAAAATGTATTTGTTTTAAAAAAATCAATTATGTCAAATTTTAGACTGTTCATATCATGATTTTTTATAATTTCATTAAAACATGATTATATCTAAACAAATCATTATTTCAAAGATCAAAAGTAAAAATCATCAATAAAATTCATGGATGGCATAAAAAGGTAAAAAAATAAATTTATTAAAATATTTATAATCTCATTTTTTTTAATCTTTCATTAATAAGGTAATCACTATATCATATTTGTGCCATAAATAAATTTATTTATTTAATGTTTGAAATTTATAAATAAAATATCATGATTCAGGAAATCTATTTGGTTTTTTAATGATTATTTATATTCAAATCGATTACTTATATAACCCTGTATAAAAATTGTTTGACTAAAAGATATAGATTTATATTGTCTGTATATTTACTTTAAGTTAATTCTAATAAAATGTCATTTTTACACCCAAGTGGATCCTTATGGTCCCAAAATTGACCCAAGGATGACCAAGGTCCGAAATACCTCATCTAATATTATTAGGACATGTGTTAGGGTTGCTAAATAGTTTTATATTATTATTATTTTACCATTATTTACCAGATTTAGCCTTTATCCATGGTAAATAAAACAAATATTGAAGTTATTATTCATAAAATCTAAATATAAAAGGTACATGTTCACACAATTTGGAACTTATGAGTTAAAATATGGATTCCATTTTCTATATTCCAAACAAAGAAGATGCATTAATTAATTTAAAATTAATTCCCGTTGTCGAAACCAAAAATCATGTTTTTAAGAAGCAATAACTACCAAAAGATTGACATGTGTTTATGTCCAATTTCAAAGGGAAATTGCATCGAATGGTAAAAATTAGAATAAATGTTATAAATATAATCTAATTACGCTTTAAAACCAATAAAAATTACAATATAATTATATAAATAAATTAGATGAAAAGGATGTTTTGACTTAAAATGTAGTATTTTTTACTATTCATTAAAAATGAACTTTATCAAAAAAATACCAAAAAAATTTCCAAAGAAAATTTTCATGTTACTTTTCTAAATAATATGTTTATTTTTTCAAATAAAACATATAATGCTGATGAAAACAAGATTTAAAAAGGTGTATCCATCAATATGTGGTAAATCAACATTTTAAAATTAATATATTATTTCATGCATAAAACCAAATTCATTATTGTTTTAAGCCTCTAAAATTTAATGGATAAATATAAAAACATTTAACAAACATGTGTAATCATAATTGAGTTATTTCTGTTCATTCCTGCATGTATAACAACAAGGCGTTAACTACCAATTAATATAATAATGATATTATTGTATTATTTTTTAGTATAAGTCAATATTGTGTGCAACATAAGAATTCAAATAAACATGTTGTTGCTGGTTTAGTATGTCATCAGAAAATGTTTTCTATTTAACATAAAATTAATATATTATTCATAAATATTAATTGACATGACAATTTATTATTATATAAATATTTGGGTCAGTACATCATCCCCCCCTTTTAGAAATTGTGTCCTCACAATTTTAAAATTGGGCTCGGAAACTTCGTTGAAAACCCCATATCAGAAAAAGAGTCAATAAAACTCTCACTTTCAAAGATAGGAACGGAAGTACAAAGTTCACCCAAAATAACACATACTAGGATTCCATGTAGGAAAACATGGATATGGAAGAGAAAATAACTAAAAAGTTTTGATGGAGGGTGATAGAAAACATGATCAATAGAAATATAATAACCAGAAAACCAAAAACATGTGATGAGTTAAATAGTCATTGATTTCCTAGTAGGGAAAGTAAACAGAAAAAGTTTTTTTAATATCCTTTTTATAAAGACGAGTAATTACTTTATGATTTATACTAAGAACAAAAGGAAACATACTTACTTGTCCATTAGTGTTTTATTCATTAATAAATATCTACAAGAAACTCATCTTCTATCCCAACAATGTGTATTAAAGGTGACATAGTCACACTTAATGTGTTATATTCAACATCTAAAAATCACATTATCCTAAAGTGATTAACTATCTATTAATCCTATCTTGAAATTTTAACCAACCCCAAATGGTTATTACAATATCATATAATCCAAAAAAAGGATATTCCTTTATACTACTCTTAATCTCAAAAATTCAACAAACAATACCCAATGTTCAAAAAAGACCATTCAATATATCATTTTCCCAAAAATACATGAAAATAATCCAAACTATGTTTGAAACCCAAAATTCACAGGAATTCAATCACACAATATTCCAAAAAAAATCTTAACATTTATCTCTAAATAACCCAGGATACTCTTTAAGTCTCATATTAAAAAGTAATTAACCTAATCACATATTCTCTATGATAGGTTAATCATTTCCATAAATAACCCAAATCACTATAAGTCCACAATAAAAAAAATATATTCTCCCAAAATAAAATTTCACCATTACTTAAATGAAATCCCATAGTATTCTAATTTATTTAGGCATATAGTGTTCCCAAAATAGTGAATGTCTTCCAAGAATAACATTTATCACTCAATCAAAAAATCATTTTCCTATACTAGGAACATCTATTTAAAAAAACATCAGTTCCCAAAATCAACTTAATCTTGATACCTTAAATCATTGATCTAAGAACAATTATTTATACTAACTTGGGACTCCACGTAGTCCAGTGGTAGGCGATAAATCCTTTTGGAACATTCATTGTTTGTTCAATCCTACATCTTTATCTGACACGAAGAGTTCTCAGATGATCTAAGTGTTTTCCTTGTTCAAAAACTGTATAATTATAATAACATTATCAAAATGAAGTAAAATCCTGAAAAATATCCATAACATGTTTCAATCTCAAAGGTTATTTCATACCTCACATTTTTCATCCCAAAAACTAATAACCCATAATTGCCTCAAATTCAAGAATCATATACTCCCAAATGGTTCTTTATAACTATTTCCACAAATAAAAAGATAATTCTTCCAAAATTATAATTTTTATATAAAAAACATAGGTTACAAATATTAGAAGTTATTCAATTTAATCCCATCATTAATACATTAAAACATATTATTATCCACAGATCCAACATTACTCTTCAATTCCAAAAATTTAGAAATTATATCCATCAAAAATTCTTCATGATCCTTTATCCATGTGTTTCCATCTTATTCTTTTATTCTTTCATCCTACAAACAAATTCATGAATATTGTCCTAAGATTTAAATAATGTCCAAAAATGAGATATGAAATAATCCATACCATTCATATTTTATTTTCAATTTCTTCATCTTTTATTAGAATGGAATTAGGTGTTGGTAAATATATATTTTTATGGTACATCTAATCCCATTTCTGATCCTTCATCATTGGATGTCTATCTTCATAATGACCATGAAAACCACATTTAAATCATTTAATTGATCCCTTAGAAAGAACTTATTTCCCATTAATTGAATCAACTGAACACTTCCTTTTTGGGTAAATTTATTTCTTTATGACCTTTATTACCACATCTATAATAGAATCTCATCTCTTAGAATCGTTTTCCTTGGTGTTTCATTCAACATCTTTGACACAATGGTTTTTGAATATACATACCTTTATGATTATTACCTGAACATGCAAAGGGATTCATTTATTGCATATATTATTCCTTATTAGTATCACCAAGGTTCATGTGGTCAATCATGACTCCAAACATTTGGTTAAAAATAACCACAAGAGTTCTCATTTCAGCTCCAATTTCATTTGGTTTCTTATTCATAAAACCACAATAGTTTCCTTCACATCCATTGTTACTTTGGTCCCAATTATATTCATCTATTTACTAAAACAAAAAAGTCTAGTGTGAGGATATTAGTAAAATAATTATATACCATCATTTTTGGAGGGTAAAAACTAAGATATACTTATTCATGTTTTTTTAAACACAATAAATATTTCTAAAATAACTATGCCATTTTATAATATGCAAATCATTGTGGTTGTGTAAAACATGTCACTTATTCTTAAATTACACCCTAACCTCTAATGTTATCCAAATCAACCTATGATACCAACTATAAGTCCACAACCATAAACAATACTTATTATTGAGATAATTCAATAATTTGACTTTAATTCAAATTGAGGATCTTTTCAGGTTTAGAGCTTTATAGAATTAGGTCATAACTTAAAAATAAAATCATGAATATTACAAGTAGAAACTTCTACTCACAATCCATTTTTTATTAAGAAATCTCAAAAAAGAAAGATGACATCATTTGATGACTTAATAGAATAAATTTTTCATAATCCCATCCTTGACTCTATTCTTTTTTATTTCTTCTTAAAAACATTTCAAAACATGTGATGAGCATAAAATTCTCAGTATGGGATACGTAATGAAAGTAAACATTTACTATTTGGATAACATGAAAACCATGTATACTTGATCATAAAGTAATAATTTTCATCATTAAGTAGTAGTAAATATACATCACTTAATATAAGGTCATTTCTTAACCTTTTTGTAACCAAAATATTAGCATTAATCCTATAGAAAGAAACATATAGAATATTAAGGTAACATGGGACATAAACCTACTTAATTGTAATATCCATATGGTAGAATTACAAACATGTCACTAAATGGAATATCCATATGGCTGACTTCCATACATATCAAAAAATGGAATATCCATACGTCCATCTTCTATACCAAATGCATTGGAGGATATAACGTAACCAACCATCCTCAGTTTATCAGGGAATCACTTGTCATTTGGTTTATCATGTAACCACCCATCATTGGTTTATCATGTAAACAACTTTGAAATGTCCAAGTACCATTGTATAATCATGACAAATAAAAAAATCATAAAGGAAAAAAATTACATTTCCACATTTCAATCACTAGAGATCATTCCACGATATTCAAATATTAACCCCATTTATAAGACAATTTATAATTTTGAATAAAGTGATGTTGAACTATATTTTCCCATCCACAATGAATATTTTTAATTAAATTAAAATTTTAAAACATTCATTTCCATATAGATAAATTCTTAAAACCCATTTGAAAATATGGACCTAAAGTTGATGGTTTTAAAATAATAAATCATTAAAAAATTTAAAAAAAAAATTAGTTAAAGAGTCCATTAACACTAGAAAAAAAAATGAATTAAAATAAATAAAGAATAACCTAATTAAAAATGTCAAAAATCATGAGAATATTTAAATTCATTATATAATGTGTCAAAATGTCTGTATATACACCTTATTGGATATTTAATGCACATACTATCAACATATACCTCAATGAAAGGAGATTGAGATGAAGTCCCTTAAAAAGATTGTATCATTAGATTAATGACAAATCAATCACATAATTATGTGTGAAAAATATAAATACACCCAATATAAGTAGATATTAAGTGTAAAATAATCTGTGTTCATTCACACATATTAATAGTATGACATAATCAATAAGTATAATATCAAACCAAAGAGTGGAAATTGGGTTGAGAAGTTCCTTTACAAAGTTCGTATAAATGATGTAAATTTTATCAATGGAGTGATTATGTGTTGAAAAATTATATCTATATAATGGGAAGTATAAATTATAACATAAATAAATAAACAGTTATTCCACACATAATTATTTCATAATATAATAAATTAATTATGTGTAAAACCCAAAGAGTGGAAATTGAGTTCAGAAATTCTCATACGAAAATTGGGCACCCTAACAGCATCACTTATAAATTTATAAAATGATACGATGATATATAAAAGGATATATTGTCACTTAGAAATACAATTTAAATCAATGATTATATATAATAAAATATCTCATCATGTGAAAATTAAAATTAAAAGATAAAACATAAATGAAGTCTTTTATTAAAAAGGAGGATGAAAGGTTCCCTTACATTGAGTACAACTTGTCTCGTTTGTTTTTTATATTCTGGATAAATAAACATAAGTTAATTTCATCATGATTCATAAATATTCTCAATTTTCATATTCCTTTTATATAACTTATTTTCTTTCTATAACAATCATTTAATTATTCAAGTTTATATTAGTCGTTTTGTCAGGGTATAGTACTTGAGTAAAAAATGAACTTATTATAATTACAAATTATCCTTGTGGTCAAAAGTCCATTGTCTACAGAATCATATTCATGATTTATATATCATATATATCCCGAATATATGTATTTATATCTAGTATATATGTATTTATACTATTCCATATCATTTGGGTATAGGAAATGTAATGCACCATTGCTGGATACGGTAAGGCGTACGTACGCATGAATGCTACATTCATTCTTTTTCATATTTAATGAATTAAAACTAAAAAATATTTTTATTATTATTAGTTTATAATTTCTATGTTATATTTGTTACATAAGTTTATTAATTTCATCTGTTATAAATTCCATAAATGCCATTAATGAGTCATATGACATTGAAAGGGTGGTAGTCGGCACTTCCTCAAAAGAAATTATCATATTTACAACATATGGAAAACATAAAGGTATGTTGTAAATAAAAAATAAAGAAGTGTTTAGACAATATAAATATAATATGTATCATATATGAATACTTTTCCATAATAATGGATACTATGAGAGGTGTTAGGAGAAAATCGAACAATAATCATTTTGTGAGGTAGTAGTTCGCCGTACACAGAAACATTATATTGGTATCAATTAGAAGGAGGTGTTTGTAAGTTTAGTTATAATAATTATCATATAAACATACTAGTATATTTAAAATAATGGTTTTTTATTTAATCAATGAATAATAATAGCACGTGGAGTTGAGAAAGAAAATAAAAGAAAGGAACTTGCGAGAAGATGTTACATCTAAATCAGGTAACATCATTTGATTTGAGCCAAAAGGTTTTATTTAATTAACTCCATCCCAATGAAAGGATTCTATGAGGAATAGAGGGATGTTGGATGATTAATTTAGTAGAAGTTTGATGAGACAAGGTGTAACATCCCAGGTAAATGAAGAAATATATATTTTCATATTTATTAATATTTTTGAATTAAATATTAATTTTACATTTAAGGGTTTTCTATGTTCGATAGCCTACCCGATACGCAACAGTGGATTTCATTGAAATCTTACATTGCACACCAATAATATAATATTATTATTTTAAATGGTACTTAATTCCTAGCTGTTGTGTTGGTGGGAATGAACAAAATAAACTAGAATATGATTATTCATGTTTATTAAATGTATTTACATTTATCCAATAAATGTTAGAGGCTTAAAATGTGAATGAATCTAAATTTAAGCATAATTTAAATTAAAAGGTTGATTTATCGCCTTTTATTGGAGAACCCTCTTTAAATATAGTTTTGGTCACTTTAATACATTCTAATTGACAAAATAAAATCTTTCCTTATAATGGGGACATCAAAATGTACTTTTTGTAATTTTTTGGGATTTTTCTGATAAAGATCATTTTTTAATGAATAGTGAAAATAATGTATTTTAATTGAAGAGTGCCTTTTAATCTAATTTATTTATATGGTTAGATTATCTTTTTAATTTTTTTTAAAGTATAATTATAAAATATTTTTACCATTTATTCAAATTTTGGTCATTTGAATTAATTTAACTTTAAAATTGCACATAAACAAGTGTCAATCTTTTGATAGTTATTGTTTCTTAAAAACACGCTATTTGTTTTAACAATGGGAATGAATTTTAACTAAATTAATGCCATATATATTTTTTGAATTTGGAAAAATAGTCATCATTTTTTAATTCGGAATATCAAAAAACACTTGGGCTGAATTTTTTGTTTTATTCTGAAGAACCTCAATTTTTGATGAATAGTGAAACCACATAGTAGTAGTTAAAAAACTAACTTTTTGATTTGAATGAAATTTTACCGCTTCTATGAATTGAATATCAAAAATCCAAAATACATGGTTTTTATCAAGGAGTAAAATTATGTTCAATAATATGAAAATAATTTTTAGTGAATAGTAACTTTTGACTTTTATTTTCGGCAGTTAAAGATATATAGGTTAATTCAAGGTAAAAAGAATATTATAATAATTCAAAATTACATTAACACTTGTAATAAACATATTGTATGAGTAATGGCAGACCATGGTCATATTTGGGTCGATTTTGGGACCCCATCGTGCCACTTATGAAAGATAATGACACTTTAGATTAATTAATTTAATGTAATGACAAAATTGACATTAACAAATATCTTTTAGTAATTAATTTTTATATGGTGTTATATAAGTCATATTTTTGACTATAAATATTAATTTTAAAGATAAAACCATTTCCTACATCATGTTTTTTTTTAAATTTTTAGACATCGAATAAATTAAATTATTCATGACACAATAATGATGCAGTATTTACCTCATTAATAAATGATTTAAATAAATAAGATTATAAAGATTCAAATATTATCCAAAAACTTTTCAATTCTTATTGGAAAATTTTATATAGACCATGATTCATCTTATCATCATCTTTAATGATTTTTGAACTATTAGAAAACAAATATAATTATGTAATAAAATAATAGTTTCACACTTTCCTAAAGAGCCCCTCCTCTCCCTTATAAAAGGAGACCACTTCTAACCAACTCCACACACATCTCAATCCATTTGGCTCATCCAACCTCTGCCCAATTAATCTCCCTACATCCCTCTCATCCCCTTATAAGCCATAAATTGGGCATAAGGAACTTCAAGAAGTCATTTGGTTCAAACCAAAGGAGTTACCCAAATTAAAGGTAACAGTTTCTCTTAAATTGTTTTATTTTATTTTACTTCTCCAACACCTAACTCTTGTTTATTGTTTTCTATTGTAACAGAACTAGTATCCTAAATATATTATGATGTTTATATGAGAAGGATTCTAACTACACTTACACACACCTCCATCTAATGGGTGAAGAACATAATGTTTCTTTGGATGGCAAACTAACTCCTTACGAAACAATGATTGTTCGATTATCTATTATAGCCTCTCATGGTGGCCATTAATATGGAACTATATTTACATATGATATATATTATTTTTATGTCTTCTTTATGATTCTATGTTCTTTATATAGCATAACTTTATGGTTTTCCTTATATGTAAACGTGATAATTTCATTTGAGGATGTGCGGACTACCGCCCCTTCAAATTGATATGACTCGTTCATAACATATGTGGTACTTATAATGGATAGATTTGAGGATATTATATAAGATAAAATACTGGAATTATAATACTACAATGTATCGTTATGTTATAATTCCATTAACTATGGAATATAAATGGATGTAGTGTTCATGCATATGTACGACTTACCATCTCCATGAATGGTGCATTTCATTTCTTACCTCCAAATGTTATGTACTATTATAAATACATGTATATAATGGATATATATGATATATATGATATCTAAATCATGAATATCATTATGTATATAATGGACTATTGACCACATGGACAACTTGTAAATATAAGGTGTTCAATTTTGACTCAAGTACCAAATATCTACAAAATAAACGCCATCAACTTAAATGATTACTTAATATTTATAACATGGTAATAAGTGATATAAAAAAATAATAAACTTGAAAAATGTTCTTAAGAAAGTATAAATTAACTTTATTTTATTATTCAAGAGATTAAAGAATGATCGAGTCAAGCCGGACAAGTGGTAAGGGACATCATCTCAATCTCCCTTCGTTGAGGAATATTTTGTTTTAATACATGACTTTCTTTTATAAAATGTATAAATATCCTGGAATTTTCAAAAGGAATATTCTTCTATGAAGCGTTTTATAAATGACAAAAAAATATTGTTTATTTTAACGTAAGTTGTGACAATGACCTTTTCTTTCACCACGAGTATTGTTTAATGTTTGGCTTTCTCAACAAGACATAATGTTTTTAAAAGAAAATAAATACCATATACAGTTTTATGTATTTTGGTATTGAAAATAGTTTTGATAATGGATTTTTTATGTCAATATATTTATGTGATATATTGTGATTGAAATGTGTAAATTTTTTCTTTCCATTATATTTTTTTATGTCTTATTATTTTATAATGGTACATCGACATTTGACAGGTGGTTACATGATAAACCAAATGACGGGTGGTACCATGAATATCAGGATGGGTGGTTATGTTATAACCACCAATGCATTGGGTATGGAAGTTATCCTTATGGCTATTCCATTTTTTGATATGTGTGGAAGTCAACCATATGTTTATTCCATTTAAGTATGTGTATGTCCCAAGTTACCTTTATATGTGATTTGTTCATTATATTGGTTGTATGGTATTAGTTTGGTTATAAAAGGGCATGTAATGATCTTTTGTTCATTTAATAGTATTTATTAATTCATAAAGGTGAAATGTATTAATTATGATAAAGTATTCATGGTTTACTTTTTGTTTTGAAAAAACTAACAGTTTTTCTTCTTTGTATATCCCTTACTGAGCTTGTTATGGTCATCCCAAGTTTTTAAAATGCTTTTCATAGGATTTAAAGAAGATTAGGGTCATGGATGGGATCAAGGAAAAGTCATTCTGTCTAAAAACCTAGAACTTGACATGACTCTTTTTTTCCAAGAGTTCATGTTTTGTAAAAAAATGGAAAATGTGTATAAGTGTCTACTTTGTAATCTTTTGATATGTAATAGTTATATCCTAATTATCTAAAACTCTTAACCTGAAAATATCGTTAATGTGAATTATTCATTTAATTCAATATTATGTAATGTTTAAGGGTGGGTCCTTATTGTTGGTAGCATAGGTAAGTTTAGATAACTTTAGGAGTTAGGGTATTGTTAAATTAATGTCCCTAAATTAATTTATGGTAATATTGAAATGATATAGAATTTACAGATTACCATGTTGCTTCACGTAAGATATTGTTGTGTTCAGAATGGTTTTCTATAGAGGAAACAAGTCAGCTATGTTGGGGTGACATCAAGAGGAAGAAAACCTTCCAAATCAGTAGCCTAAGATGGTCGTAATCGGAACTGAACAGTTTTTTAAAATGATGGCACAGTTGAATCAGGCTGTAAACGGTAGTGGTATCCATGCACGAGATCAGCCAGATCAACCACAAAGGAACATGTCAGTAGTGGAGCATTTCATAAGGAAACATCCCCCATCATTCAGAGGATCATATGATCTGGTGCTAAAATAAGGGTGGATTAAAGCACTAGAAAAGATTTTCGATGTCATGGGTTGTTCACAACATCACATGGTTAGTCTTGATGTTTACCGTTTTGAAGGTGAAGCTGATCAGTTGTGGCCGATGGCGAAAAATATCATGGATAGCAGGGAGATTGATTCTCTTGTTTTGGTTGAATTCAAAGGTATGTTTTGAGAAATATTTTCCTAAGGTGGTTCGTCTTAGGATGGAAAAACAATTCCTGAAATTGAGGCAGGGGGATGACTGGGTGGATGCTTATGAAGAAAAGTTCACTCAACTGGAAAGGTATGAAACAAATTTCCTCCAAGATTTTGATAGTATGATAAATCTATTTTACTTAGGACTAAAGCCACGATATCAATGATCATTAGCCTCTCTAGAGTTCAAAAGTTATGAAAAACTTTTTCGATGTGTGGAAAAGGTTGAAATGGAGTTTGCCGATGTTATAGTGTTCTTTGAAAAACAACAGAATAAGAGGTCTAGTTGGTAGGCAAAGGGGAATAATTCATCAAAGAATCGTGTAGGTAAGAAAATTAAATATACAACATGTGAGAAGTGTGGAAAAAATAATCCGAGAGAATGTTTATTAAATTCTGGAAATTTCTTCCGGTGCAGTAAGTCTTGTCATATTACTTATTACTGTAAAGAAGATGATCAAGCAGGCAACGTAAAACCATCGGTAAGATGTTTTAATTGTAATTAAATGGGTCATTATGCAAATGAATGTCTAGCGAAAAACTCAACTGAGGGAAATCAGCTGGACTACAAGAAGAAAGGGGTGTTGAAATCTATTCCAACTACTTCATTAGATGTTGGGCCATCAAATGAAGTTGTTTCAGGTACACTATTTGTTTGTTCAGAATATTCCAATGTATTTTTTGATTCAGGGTCTACAAACTCTTTCATTTCTGAGAAGGTTTCTAATAAATTGGGAATTCCATCTCAGGATATGAATACAGAACTTATGGTAAAAACACCTAGAGGAAATGTTGAGACAAAAAAAATATAAGAACCTTCATGTCCTTGTGTGTGGAATGAATCTACCTGCAAACCTTATTGTTTTGCCTCCAGTAGAGTTTGATGTTATTTTGGGCATGGATTGGTTGTCTGTTTATCATGCTAAGATTGACTGCAGAGCTAAAGAAGTTTCATTTCAGAATGATTTACAGTTTTTGTACAATAATGAACCCTTTCATTTAATAACATATCAAGAAGTTGAGAAACTAGTAGAATAAAGAAATGAATGTTACCTTGCACATATTATTGAAAATAAAGAATGTGTTGAGATTAATGATGTTCCAGTGTTAAATGAGTCTGTTTATGTTTTTTCTGATGAGTTTCCCGGTAATAAACCTGATCAGGAAATTGAATTTAATATTTACTTAGTTCCTGATTCAAAGCCAATTTCATAACCCCCTTATCAAATTGCTCAAATTGAACTTTTAGAGTTAAAGAATCAATTGCAGAAGTTATTAGATAAAGGATTTATTTGACCTAGAACGTCACTATGGGGTGATCCTGTCAAATTTTTTAAAAGGAAATATGGTTCAATGAGACTTTACATTGTTTATAGAGCATTTAATAACATCATTGTTAAGAACAAGTATCCTTTTCCTTATATCCTTGATTTTTTCGATCAGATCTATGGAGCTCAGTATTTTTCGAATATTGACATGAGATCGGTGTACCATCAGTTGAAAGTAAAGGAAACATAATTTCTGAAGACCGTGTTTCGTACTAGATATAGCCATTAAGCATTTTTAGTTATGCCTTTTGGTTTAACCAATGCACCTGCTGTATTCATGGATCTTATGAATATAATTTTCCATGAGATCTTGGATAAGTTTGTGGATGTGTTCATTGATGATATTTTGGTTTATTCTAAATGTAAGTAGGAACATGAAATTCATTTAAGGGTTGTCTTACAAACCTTAAAAGAAAAGAAATTGTTTGGGAAATTCAGAAAGTGTGAGTATTGGTTAAAAAAATTTCTTTCCTTGGTCACATTGTTCCAAAAAATGGCATAACTATTGATCCTACTAAAACAAAAGTTATTGAAGAATGGCCAAGACCCACAAAAATAACTGTGATCCGTAGTTTTCTTGGTTTGGTAGGTTATTACCGGAGGATTGTTGAAAAATTTTCAAGGTTGTCTAGTCCAATGACTAAGTTAACTTGAAAAGGATTTAAGTTTGTTTGGACAAAAGAATGTGATGATTGTCTTTAGGAATTGAAAAGAATATTGGTGAATGATCCAGTTTTTTCACTTCCTTCCATAAATGGTGAGTTTGTTATTTACAGTGATGCTTCGTTGAAAGGACTTGGATGTGTCCTTATGCAGAATGATCAGGTAATTGCTTATGCTTCACGTCAGTTGAAACCTCATAAGTTAAATTAACCTACACATGATATGTAATTAACTGCTATTGTTTTTTTCTTTAAAAATTTGGAGGCTTCATTTTATGGAGTGAAGTGTGAAATATATACTGATCAAAAAAGTTGGAAGTGTATATTCACTCAGAAAAAATTGAACATGAGATAGATTTGATGGAATTAAATAATCAAGGATTATGATGACACGATCAATTACCATCCAGAAAAAAAAATAAAGTGGCTGATGCTTTGAGTCGAAAAAGTAATGATTCATTAACTATGTTACATTTGGAAAGAGATCCTTTGGTTTTTGATTTGATGAACTTTTTCATAGATGTTGTTTTTGCAAGAAATTATTCTATTTTTTATCAGGTGTTAGTGAGATCATCTCTATCATACAGAATTAAGCAAGCACAAATGGAAGAAAATGAGTTGCAAAAAAAGGTTGAGTTGGTTCAGAAGGGTAAGTTGCATGATTTTGACATTGATAATTATTGTGTATTGAGGTTTGGGAAGAGATTATGTGCGCCTTGTGATTTAAAGTTTAAGAATGATTTGTTATGTGAAGCTCATAGTTCTCCGTTTTTAGTTCATCCTGGATTTACTAAATTGTACAGAGATCTCAGTGAGTGTTACTGGTGGGATGGAATAAAAAGAGATATTTCTAATTTTACTGTAAAGTGTTTGACTTGTCAGCAGGTTAAAGTAGATCGGCAGTTATCTAAAGGGATGATCTAGCCTTTATCGGTGCCAAAGTAGAAATGGGAAGATATATTCATGGACTTCATTCTTGGATTACCAAAAACATCTTGGGTAATAATGCAACATGGGTTATAGTTGATCGATTGACTAAATCTGCTCATTTCCTTCCTATTCTAGATACTTTGTCTCTAGTTCAACTTTCTCAATTGTATGTTAAAGATATAGTTAGGTTGCATGGCTTTCCCCTCTCTATTGTATCTGATTGTGATCCATGGTTTACTTCTAACTTTTGGAAAGGCCTTCAGAAGTCGTTGGGAACTGGAACAAATTTTAGTACAACTTTTCACCCTCAATCAGATGGGCAGTCAGAATGGAAAATTCTGACCTTAGAGGATATGCTACATGCTTGTTCACTAGATTACCAGGGAAGTTGGGACCAACATCTTTATTTGGATGAATTTTCTTATAATAATAGTTTTCATTCCAGTATACAGATGGCTCCATTTGAGGCATTATATGGAATTCCTTGTCGAACACCAGCTTCAAGGAATGAAATAGGTGAAAGGAATATGATGGGACAATAATTGGTAGAAGAGGTGTCTGAGAAAGTTTAGTTGATTTAGAAGCACATGAGAACAACTCTGAGCATACAGAAAAGTTACACGGATAACCGGAGAAAGGATATTTCTTTTGAGGTAGGTGATCATGTCTTTCTCAAAGTTTCTCCATGGGAAAGTGTGATGCATTTTGGTAGGAAGGGAAAGTTGACTCTGAGGTTCATTGGACCTCATGAAATTCTAGATAAAGTTGGATCAGTTGCATACAGAGTGGATTTACCTCCAAGTTGATCCCAGGTATACAATGTTTTTCTTGTTTCGATGTTGAGAAAGTATATGCTAGATCCATCTCATGTTTTGAGCCCAGAGGTAGTTCAGTTGGAAGATAATATCCCTTATGAAGAACAACCAGTACAGATTTTTGACCATAGAGAGAAAGTGTTGTGGAATAAGGTAATTCACCAGGTAATGGTTTTGTAGAAAAACCATATGATTGAAGGGGCAACGTGGGAATCTGAAAATGCAATGAGGGATAAATACCACCACTTATTTTGATAAGTGAATAAAAATTATAAGGAAGTAATATCTAGAAGGGGGGAAGGATTTAACATCCAAGGTAAATAAAGAATAAAATATTTTCATATTTATTAATATTTGATAATTAAATATTAATTTTGCTTTAAAGGGTTTACTATTTTCGATAGCATACCCAATACGCAACTACAAATTTCTTTGAAATCTTACATTGCACACTAATAATATAATATTATTATTTTAAATGTTAGTTAACTCATAACCTTTGTATTGGCAGGAATGAACAAAATAAACTACAAGATGATTATACATGTTTGTTAAAAGGTACAGGCTTAAAATGTGAATGAATCTAATTTTAAGCATAATTTACATTAAAAGGATGGTTTACCGCCTTTTAATGGAGAACCCTCATTAAATATATTTTTGGTCACTTTAATACATTCTAATTGACCAAATAAAATCCTTCTTTATAATGGGGACATCAAAATTTACTTTGAGTAAATTTTTCGAATTTTTCCAATAATGTTCATTTTTTAATGAATAGTGAAAATATTGTATTTTAATTGAAAAGTGCCTCTTAATCTAATTTATTTATATGGTTATATTATCTTATTAATTTGTTTTAAAGTGTAATTAGAATATATTTTTACCATTTAATCCAATTTTGGTCATTGGAATTAATTTCACTTTGAAATTGGACATAAACAAGTGTCAATCTTTTGATAGTTATTGTTTCTTAAAAATATGCTATTTGTTTTAACAACGAGAATGTATTTTAAATAAATTAATTCCACTTATATGTTTTGAATTTCTAAAAATAGACATCATTTTTTAATTCAGAATACCAAATAAATCTTTGGTTGAATTTTTTGTATTATTCTGAAGAACTTCAATTTTTGATGAATAAAGAAACCACTTAGTAGTAGTTAAAAAACTGAATTTTTGATTTAAATGAAATTTTGACACTTTTGTGAATTGAATTTCAAAAATCCGACATACATGGTTGTTATCAAGAAGTAAAATGTGGTTCAATAAGATGAAAATAATTTTTGGTGAATAGTAACTTTTGACTTTTATTTACCGCAATTAAAGGTAAATAGGTTAATTTAAGGTAAAAAGAATATTATAATAATTAAAAATTACCGTAACACTTATCTGAACCATATTGGATGGGTAATGACCGACCAAGGGCATCTTTGTGTCGATTTTGGAACCCCATGTAGCCACTTATAAAAGATAATGATATTTTAGATTAATTAATTTAATGTAAAGACAAAATTGACATTAACAAAAATCTTTTAGTAATTAATTTTTATATGGTGTTATATAAGTAATATTTTCAACTATAAATATTCTTTGTAAATATAAGATTTACTACATCATGGTATTAGTTTTATAATTTTTAGACATCTAATAAATTAAATTATTCCTAACACAATAATGATACAGTATTTACCTAATTAATAAATGATTTAAATAAATAACCTTATAATGATTAAAATATTATCCAAAACCTATCTAATTCTTATTGGATAATTTTATTTCTACCATGATTCATCTTATCTTTATCTTTAATTATTTATGAACCATTAGAAACTGAATATAATTATATAATAAAATAATAGTTTCACACTTTCCTAAAGAGCCCCTCCTCTCCCTTATAAAAGGAGACCACTTCTAACCAACTACACACACCTCTCAAGCCATTTGGATCGTCCAACCTCTGACCAATTAATCTCTTTACATCCCTATCATCCCCTTAGAAGCCTTACCTTAGGTAGAAGGCACTTCAATAAGTCCTTTGGTTCAAACCAAAGGTAGTTACCCAAATTAATGGTAATTGTTTCTCTTAAATTTTTTTCTTTTATTTTACTTCTCCAACCCCTAATATCTTTTTTATTCCATTATTTTATAACAACACCAGTATCCTAAATATACTAGGATGTTTTTATAAGATGGATTCTACGTACACTTACACACACAACCATCTAATGGGTGAAGAACATAATGTTTCTGTGGATGGAAAACTAACACCTCACGAAACGATGATTGTTCGATTATCTCCTACCGCCTCTCATTGTGGCCATTAAGATGGCACTGTATTTATACATGATATATATTATGTTTATTTTTTATTTATGCTTCTGTATTGTTTTATACCGTATACCTTTATGGTTTTCATTAAGGTAAACATGATAATTTTATTTTAGGATGTGTGGACTACCGTCCTTTCAAAGTGATATGACTCATTCATACCATATGTGGTACGTATAAAGGATAGATTTGATGATATTATATATGATTAAATAATGGAATTATAATACTAATATTAATCATTATTTTTTAATTCTATTAAATATGAAATAGAAATGGAAGTAGCGTTCATGCGTACGTTCGGCTTACCGTCTCTATGAACGGTGCATTTCATTTCTTACCTCCAAATGTTATCTACTGTTATAAATACATGTATATATTGGATATATATGATATATATGATATCTAAATCATTAATATCATTATGGATATAATGTACTATTCACCCCATGGACAACTTGTAAATATAAGGTGTTCATTTTTGACTCAAGTACCGAATATTGACAAAATGAACATTATTAACATAAATGATTACATAATGTTTATAACATGGTAATACGTTATATAAAAAGATTAATAAATTTGAAAATTGTTCTTAATTAAGTAGAAATTAACTTTAGTTTATTATTCAGGAGACTAATGAACGATCGAGTCAAGTCGGACACGAGGTAAGGGACTTCGTCTCAATCTCCTTTCATTGAGGCATATTTTGTTTTAATACACGACTTTATTTTATATGCTGTATAAACACCCTTGAAATTTCAAAGGGAATATTTTTCTATGAAGCGTTTTACTGAATGACAAAAAAAATGTTTCTTTTAACATAAGTGGTGGCAATGACTTTTTCCACCGCCACAAGTATAATTTTATGTTTGGCTTCCATAACAAGCTGTAATGTTTTTAAAAGAAAATAAATACCATATACTCTTTTATGTATTTTGCTATTGAAAATGGTTTTGATAATGGATTTTTTATGTCAATATATTTATGTGATATATTGTGATTGAAATGTGTAAACATTTTCTTTCCTTTATATTTGTTTTATGTCTTATGATTTTATAATGGTACTAGGACATTTGATGGGTGGTTACGTGACAAACCAAATGATGGGTGGTGTCGTGAATAACAGGACGGGTGGTTTTGTTATAACTTCAAAGACATTGGGCATGGAAGTCAGCCGTATGGCTATTCCATTTAGTGATATGTGTTTAATTTAACCATATGGTTATTCCATTCAAGTATGTGTTTGTCCCAAGTTACCTTTATATGAGATGTGTTCTTTATGTGGGTTTAATGGTAATATTTTTGTTATAAAATGGTTAGTGATGATATTTTATTTATTGAAGAGTATTCACTACTTAATAAAGGTTAAAGGTATTACTTATGTTAATGTATTCATGGTTACTTGTTGTTTTTAAAAAAACTAACAGTTTTCCTTCTTTGTGTATCCCTTACTGAGCTTTTTATACTCTTCCCAAGTTTTTGAAATGTTTTACACAGTATTTAATGAAGATTAGGGTCAAGGATGGGATGAAGGAAAAGTCATCCTTGTCTAAAAACCTAGAACTAGACATGACACTTTTTTTCAAGTGTTCATGTTTTGTAAAAAAATGGAAACTGTGTAGAAGTGACTACTTTTTAATCTTTTGATATGTAGTAGTTATGTACTAATTCTCTAAAACTCTAAACCTGAAAATATCCTCAATGTGAATTATTCATTTAATTCAATATTATGTATGGTTTAAGGTTGGGTCCATATAGTTGGTATTAGAGGGAGGTTTAGATAACTTTAGGAGATAGGGTATTGTTAAATTAATTTCCCTAAATTAATTTATGGTAATATTGAAATGATATAGCATTTTCAAATTACCATGTTGCTTCGCCTAAGATATTTCTACGTTTAGAATGGTTCTCCACAGAGGAAACAACGCATCTATATTGTAGCGACATCAGGAGGAAGACAACCTTCCAAATCAGCAGCCTGAGATGGTCAGAAATGGTACTGAATAGTTTGTTGCAGTGATGGCACAGTTGACTTAGGCTATAATTGGTGGTGGTATCCATGCACGAGATCAACCAGATCAACCACAGAGGAACATGTCAGTAGTCGAGCATTTCATGAGGCAACATCCCCCATAATTCATAGGATCATCTGATCCGGTGCTAGAAGAAGGGTGGATTAAAGTGCTGGAAAATTTTTTTGATGTCATGGGTTGTTCAGAACATAAAAAGGATAGTCTTGTTGTTTACCGTTTTGAAGGTGAATCTAATCAGTGGTGGTCGATGGTGAAAAATATCAGGGATAGCGAGGAGATTGATTCTATTATTTGGGATGAATTCAAAAGTATGTTTTTTTAGAAATATATTCCTAAGGTGGTTCATCTTAGGATGGAAAAAAAATTCCTAGAATTGAGGCAGGAGGATGACTCAGTGGGTGTTTATGAACAAAAGTTCAATCGACTGGCAAGGTATCCACCAAATTTCATCCGAGATCTTGATAGGAAGATAAATCGATTTTACTCAGGAATAAAGCCACAATATCGAAGAGCATTAGCCTCTCTTGATTTCAAAAGTTATGAAAAACTTGTTCAATATGCGGAGAAGGTGGAAATGGAGTTTGTCGATGATCAGGTGTTCTATGAAAAACAATAGAATAAGAGGTCCAGTTGGCAGGAAAAGGGGAAGAATTCATCAATGAAGCCTGGAGGTAAGAAAAATTAAATATCCAACTTGTGAGAAGTGTGGTAAAAAGAATCCTGGATAATGTTTGTCGATGTCTTGAATGTTCATCCGGTGTGGAAATTCTGGCCATATTGCTCATAACTATAAGGAAGATGATCGAGCAGGCAATGAAAAACTATTTGTAAGATGTTTTATGTGTAATGAAATGGGTCCTTATGCAAATGAGTGTCCATCAAAGAACTCAACTGAAGGAAAGTATCCATTCTACAAGTAGAAAGGGGTGGGGAAATCCTATGCAACTACTTTAGTAGATGTTGGGCCATCAAATGAAGTTGTATCATGTACACTGTTTATTTGTTCAGATTATGCCAATGTGTTGTTTGATTTAGGGTCTACACACTCTATCATTTCTGAGATGTTTTATAATAAATTTGGAATTACATCTCATGATATGAATACAGAACTTATGGTAAAAACACCTAGAGGAAATTTCGAGACAAAAAGAAAAAATAAGAACCTTCTTATCCTTTTGTGTGGAAAGAATCTACCTACAAACCTTATTGTTTTGCCTCTAGTAGAGTTTGATGTTATTTTGGTCATTGATTGCCTATCTGTTTATCATGGTAAGATCAAATGCAGAGCTAAATAGGTTTCATTTCAGAAATATTTATAGTTTGTGTAAAATAATGACCCTTGATTTTAATAATATCTCAAGAAGTTGAGAAACTAGTTAAAGAAGGAAATGAATGTTACCTTGCTCATATTGTTGGAAAAAAATAACGTGTTGAGATTAATGATGTGCCACTAGTAAATGAGTACCTTGATTTTATTCTTGATGAGTTTCCTGGTATTATACCTAATATAGAAATTGAATTTACTATTGACTTAGTTCCTGATGCTAAGCTAATTTCAAAACCCCCTTATCGGATGGCTCAAATAGAACTTTTAGAGTTAAAGAATAAATTGTAGGAGTTATTAGATAAAGGATTAATTGGTCCTAGCACATCACCATGGGGTGCTCCTGTCTTATTTTTTAAAATGAAATATGGTTCAATGATAATTATCATTTATTATATAGCATTGAATAACATCACTGCTAAGAACAAGTATCATATGCCTCATATCGATGATTTGTTTGATTAGCTCCAGGGAGCTCAGTATTTCTCGAAGATTAAATTGAGATTGGGGTTGCATCAGTTGAAAGTAAAGGAAGAAGACATTCCGAAGACCTTGTTTTGTACAAGATATGGCCATTATGAATTTGTAGTTATGTCTTTTGGTTCAACCAATGCACCTGCTGTATTCATGGATCTTATGAATAGAATTTTTCGTGAGTTCTTGGATAAGTCTATGGTTGTGTTCATTGATGATATTCTGGTTTATTCTAATTGTAAGGAAGAACATGAAATCCATTTATGGGTTATCTTTCATACCTTAATAGAAAAGAAACTGTTTTGGGAAATTCAGCAAGTGTGAGTTTTGGATACAACAAATTTCTTTCCTTGGTAACATTGATACAAAAAATGGAATATCTGTTGATCCTGCTAAAACAAATGTTGTTGAAAAATGGCCGAGACCCACAAATATAACCAAGATCTGTAGTTTTCTTGGTTTGGAAGGTTATTACTAGAGGTTTGTTGAAAATTTTTCAAGATTTTCTAGGCAAATGACTAAGTTAACTCGAAAAGGTGTTAAGTTCATTTGGGAAAAAGAATGTGATGATTATTTTCAGGAATTGAAAAAATATTGGTGAATGCTCTAGTTTTAACACTGACTTCCAGAAATGGTGAGTTTGTTATTTATAGTGATTCTTCGTTGAAAGGATTTGGATGTGTCCTTATGCAGAATGATCAGGTAATTGCTTATGCTTCACGTCAGTTGAAACCTCATTAGTTAATTTACCCTACACATGATTTGGAATTACTTTCTGTTGTTTTTGCTTTTAAAATTTAGAGGCATCATTTGTATGGAGTAAAGTGTGAAATATATAATGATCCCAAATGTTTGAAGTATATATTCACTCAGAAATAATTTAACATGAGATAGAGGAGATGGATGAAATTAATCAAGGATTATGATTGCACAATCCATTACCATCCAGAAAAATCCAATATAGTGGCTGATGCTTTGAGTTGAAAAATTAATGCTTCATTAACCCTGTTACATTTGGAATGAGATCCTTTTGTTTTTGATTTGATTGACTTTGGAATAGACATTGTTGGTGAAGGAAATTCTTCTATTTTGTATCAGGTGTTAGTGAGATCATCTCTATTAGACAGAATTAAGCAAGCGCAAAAGGAAGACAGTGAGTTGTATAAAAATGTAGAGTTGGTTCAGAAGGGTAAGTTTCCTAATTATAACATTGATAATAATTGTTTATTGAGGTTTGGGAAGAGATTATGTGTGCCTTTTGATTCACATTTGAAGAATCAGTTGTGATGTGAAGCTCATAGTTTTCTATTTTCAGTTCATCCTGGTAGAACTAATATGTACAGAGATGTCTGTGAGTATTACTGGTGGGATGGAATGAAAAGAGATATTGCTGATTTTACTATGAAGTGTTTGACTTAATAGCAGGTTAAAGAAGAGCGGCAGTTACCTAAAGGGATGCTTCAGCCTTTACCGGTGCCAGAGTGAAAATGGGAAAATATATCCATGGACTCTCTTGTGGGATTACCTAAAACATGTCGAGGTAATAATATAACATGGGTTATAGTTGATCGATTGACTAAATCTTCTCATTTCCTTCATATTCGAGGTACTTTGTCTCTAGATAAACATTTTCGATTGAATGTTAAAGAGATAGTTAGGTTACATGGAGTTCCCCTCTCTATTGTATCTGATCGTGGTCCCAGGTTTACTTATAACTTTTGGAAAGGCCTTTAAAAGTCATTGGTTACTGAACTAAATTTTTATACACCTATTCATCCTCAGTCAGATAGGCAGTTAAAATGAAAAATTCAGACCTTGGAGGATATGCTGCATGATTGTTCACTAGATTACCAGGGAAGTTAGGACCAACATCATTCTTTGGTTGAATTTTCTTATAATAACATTTTTCATTTTAGTATACAGATGCCTCCATTTGATGCATGATATGGAAAGCATTGTCGAACTCCAGCTTTTTGCGATGATGTAGGTGAAAGGAAGATGATGGGACCAGAATTGGTAGAAGAGATGGCAGAGAAAGTTCAGTTGATTCAGAATAACATGAGAACAGCTCAAATCATACAGAAAAGTTACATGAATAACCGGAGAAAGGATATTTCTTTTGAGGTAGGTGATCATGTCTTTCTCAATGTTTTTCCATGGAAAAGTGTGATGCGTTTTGGTAGGAAGGGAATGTTGAGTCCGAAGTTCATTGGACCTTTTGAAATTCTGCAGAAAGTTGGATCAGTTGCATACAGAGTGGCTTTACCTCCATGTTTATCCCAGGTACACAATTTTTTTCATGTTTCTATGTTGAGAAAGTATATGCCAGATCCATCTCATGTTTTTAGCCCATAGGTAGTTCAGATGTAAGAGAATCTCTCTTATGAAGAACAAACAGTCCAGATTCTTGACCGTAGGGAGAAAGTGTTGTGGAATAATGTAATTCAATAGGTAAATGTTTTGTGGAAAAACCATATGATTGAAGAGGCAACGTGGGAATCTGATAATTCTATGAGGGATAAATACCCCCACTTATTTTGATAAGTGAATAAAAATTAGGAGGATGTCATTTCCAAAAGGGGGAATGATGTAGCATCCCAGGTAAATGAAAAAATAAGATATTTTCATATATATTAATAAATGTGAATTATATAATAATTTTACATTAAATTTTTCTTATGTTCGATAGCGTACCCGATACGCAAGAACAGATTTCTTTGAAATCTTACGTTACACATTAATAATATAATATTATTATTTTAAATGGTAGTTAACTCATAGTCGTTGTATTGGTGGGAATGAACAAAATAAAATACAATATTATTATACATGTTTGTTAAATGTTTTTACATTTATCCAATAATCTTTAGAGGCTTAAAATGTGAATGAATCTAATTTTAAGCATAATTTACATTAAAAGGTCGATTTACCGCCTTTTAATGAACAAACATGTTTAAACATAGTGTTTCTCACTTTAATACATTCTAATTGACCAAATAAAATCCTTTTTATAATGGGAAAATATAAATTTACTTTGTGTAAATTTTTGGGATTTTTCCGATAAAGGTCATTTTTTAATGAACAGTGAAAATATTGTATTATAATTCAAAAGTGCCTTCTAATCTAATCTATTTATATGGTTATATTATCTTTTTAATTTGTTTTTATGTGTAATTATAATATATTTTTACCATTTAATCCAATTTTGGTCATTGTAATTAATTTCACTTTGAAATTGGACATAAACAAGTGTCAAAATTTTGATAGTTATTGTTTCTTAAAAACACGCTATTTGTTTTAACAATGGGAATGAATTTTAAATTAATTCATGCCACTTTTATGTTTTTAATTTGTAAAAATAGACATCATTTTATAATTCATAATATAAAATAAAGTTTAAACTGAATTTTTTGTATTATTCTGAAGAACTTCAATTTTTGATGAATAGAGAAACCACATAGTAGTAGTTAAAAAACTAAATTTTTGATTTCAATGAAATTTTACCACTTCTGTGAATTGAATTTCGAAAATATGACATACATGGTTATTATCAAGAATTAAAATGTGGTTCAATAAGATGAAAGTATTTTTGGGTGAACAGTAACTTTTGACTTTTATTTGCAGCGGTTAAAGATAAATAGGTTAATTCAAGGTAAAAAGAATATTATAATAATTAAAAATAACCTTAACACTTGTCTGAACCAAGTTTTATGATTAATGGCTGACCATGGGTAGCTTTGGGTCGATTTTGGGACCCCATGGAGCCATTTATGAAAGATAATGACACTTTGGATAAATTAATTTAATGTAAAGACAAAATTGACATTAACAAAAAATATTTCAGTAATTAATTTTTATATATTGTTATATAAGTCATATTTTAAATTATAAATATTAATTGGAAAGATAAAAATATTTCCTACATCATAGTATTTTTTTTATAATATTTATACATATAATAAATTAAATTATTTATGACACAATAATGATGCAGTATTTACATCATTAATAAATGATTTAAATAAATAGGATTAGAATGATTAAAATATTATACAAAACCTGTCCAGTTCCTGTTGGATATTTTTATTTCAACCATGAGTCATATAATCTTCATTTGTAATGATTTTTGGACCATTATAAACTGAATATAATTATATAATAAAATAATAGTTTCACACTTTCATAAAGAGACCTTCCTCTCCCTTATAAAAGGATACCACTTCTAACCAACTCCACACACCTCTCAAGACATTTGGCTCATCCAACATCTGCCCAATTAAGCTCACTACATCCCTATAATCACTTTAGAAGCCTTATCTTAAAAATAAGGCACTTCAAGAAGTCCTTTAGTTCAAACCAAAGGAAGTTACCCAAATTAAAGGTAATTATTTCTCTTACATTGTTTTCTATTATTTTACTTATCCAACCCCTAAAATCTTTTTTATTCATTAGTTTTGTAACAAAAACAGTATCCTCAATATACTAGTATGTTTTTATGATAAGGATTCGAACTTCACTTACACCCACCTCCATCTAATGGGTGATGAACATAATGTTTCTGTGGATGGAAAACTAACGCCTCACGAAACGATGATTGTTTGATTATATACTACCACCTCTCACGGTGGAAATTAAGATTGAACTGTATTTATATATGATATATATTATGTTTATGTTTTCTTTATGCTTGTGTATTTTTTTTATATTGCATACCTTTATGGTTTCCATTATGTGTAAACACGATAATTTCATTTGAGGAAGTGCAGACTACCGCCCCCTCAAAGTGATATGACTCGTTCATACCATATGTGGGACGTATAAGGGATAAATTTGATGATTTTATATATGATAAAATACTAGAATTATAATAATAATTTGTATCATTATGTTTCAATTCCATTAAATATGATATAGAAATTGAAGTAGCGTTCATGCGTATATACAGCTTACCGTCCCCCTAAACGGTGCATTTCATTTCTCACCTACAAATGTTATGTACTATTATAAATATATGTATATACTAGATATATATATGATATATATTATATATAAATCATGAATATCATTATGGATATAATGGACTATTCACCACATGGACAACTTGTAAATATAAGGTGTTCATTTTTGACTCAAGTACCAAATATTAACAAAATGAACGCTATTAACTTAAATGATTACATAATGTTTATAACATGGTAATAAGTTATATAAAATGAATAATAAACATGTTAAATGTTATTAATAAAGAATTAATTAACTTTAGTTTATTATTCAGGAGATTAATGAACGATCGAGTCAAGTCGGACACAAGTAAAGGGACTTCGTCTCAATCTCCTTTCATTGGGGCATATTTTGTTTTAATACACAACATTCTTTTATACGATGTATAAACACCCTTGTATTTTCAAAGGGAATCTTTTTATATGAGTCATTTTACTAAACGATAAGAAAAGAATGTTCCTTTTAACGTAAGCGGTAACAACGACCTTTTCCACCGCCGTGAGTATTATATGATGTTTGGCTTCCTCAACAAGCCGTATTGTTTTTAAAGGAAAATAAATACAATATACTCTTTTATGTATTTTTCTATTTAAAATAGTTTTGATAATGGATTTGTTATTTAAATATATTTATGTGATATATTGTGATTGAAATGTGGAGATTTTTTCTTTACTTTATATTTATTTTATGTCTTATTATTTTATAATGGTACTTTGACATTTGATGGGTGGTTACGTGATAAACCAAATGATGGGTGGTGTTGTGAATACTAGGATGGGTGGTTAATTTATAACCTCCAATGAATTGGGTATGGAAGTCAGCCATATGGCTATTCCATTTAGTGATATGTGTGGAAGTCGACCGTATCGTTATTCCATTTAAGTATGTGTATGTCCCTAGTTACCTTTATTTGTGATGTGTTCTTTATATGGGTTTTATTGTAATATTTTGGATACAAAAGGGTAAGTAATGATATTTTATTTAGTGAAGAGTATTCACTACTTTATAAAGGTTAAAATTATTACTTTTGTTAAAGTATTCATGGTTTACTTATTGTTTTGAAAAAACTAACAGTTTTCCTAATTTGTGTATACAATACTAAGCTTTTTATGCTCATCACAAGTTTTTGAAATGTTTATCACAGGATTTAAAGAAGATTAGGGTCAAGGATGGGATCAAGAAAAATTCATGCTGTCTAAAAACCTGGAACTACACATGAATCTTTTTTTCAAGAGTTCATGTTTTGTAATAAAATGGAAATTATATAGAAGTGTCTACTTTGTAATCTTTTTATATGTAATAGTTATGTACTAATTCTCTAAAACTCTAAACCTGAATAGATCCTCATTGTGAATTATTCATTTAATTCAATATTATGTATGTTTTAAGTTCGTGTCCTTATACAAATTTCTTTTGAGATGCGATTAAATGGGAGCGTTTGATGCCCTTCTATAAGAGGGAGGAGGGGTACTTTAAGAAAGAATTACAATATTATGGTATTATTAAATGATTTTCAGATTGAAATATTACCAGAGACATTTAGTTAAAATATAAGATGATTTTGGGTTGAAAAACGCTCAACCAATAAGTTTTTGATATGTCCTGTTTTCATATTTAACCATATATCTTTTCATTCACAAATAGTTAAAAACATTTACTCTTACCATGTCTTCTTTCATTTTCATAAATTTTTGTTACTATAGTCACTATAAAATTCCAATCAAACAAAAAGTGGTTCATTAATGAAATTTTATAAATTATGCAACTCATTTTTTGAATACTATATCTTTTGGACTACTATATCATTTAATAAAATTGTAATAGTTTTAAAAAGTCATTTATGTCAATTTTTATACTATTCATGTCATGGCTTTATAAAAATCCATAACAACTTGATTATATCTAAAAAATAAACAATATAAATATTATATGTTATAATCATCTATAATATTATTGGATGGCATAAGAAGTTTAAAATGAATTTATTTTAATATTTAAAATATCATTTATTTAAATAATTCGTTGATAAGGTAATCACGACATCATCATTATGTAATAAATAAATTTATTTATGTAATGTATAAAATTTATAAATAAAATATCATGATGTATGAAATAATTTTTATACTTATAATGAATATTTATAGTTTAATATATCTCTTATATAACCACATATAAAATGTTTTATTAAATGATACAGGTTTATGTTATATTTATCTTTACTTTAAATTAATTCTTATAAAGTGTCATTTTCACACCCATGTGGGTCCCTAGAGTCCTATAATCGACCCAATGACTCCCATGGTAAGAAATATCTCATATAATAGTATTAGGACATGTTTTTGGGTTGTTTAATATTATTATAATATTATTATTTTACCCTTATTCATGAGATATACACATTAACCATGGTAAATAAACTATTTACTAAAGTTACAATTCATAATATCTGAAAAAAAAGGAACATATTCACACAATTTTAAACATAGGATTCCAAATATAGAATCTATTTTTCCAAATTCCAAACATTGAAGTTTCAGTAATTGATTTAAAATTAATTCATGTTGTTAAAACCAAAAATTAGGTTTTTAAGAAGTAGTATCTATCAAAATATTTACATGTGTTTATGTCCAATTTAAATTTGAAATTATTTCCAATGACCAAAATTGGATTACATGATACAAATTTAATACAATTACACTTTAAAAACAATTAAAATTACAATCTAACTATATAAAAAAATATATGAAAAGGAAATTTTGACTTTAAATGCGGTATTTTTCATTATTCGTTAAAAAATTAACATTGTTCTGAAAATTACCACAAATTTGTCCAAAGTAAATTTCGATGTACTTATTCTAAATAATTTGTTTATTTTATCTAATAAATAATATAATGGTGTCCAAAACTATATTTAAAAAGGGTTCTCAATCAAAAGGCGGTAAAATATCCTTTTAAAAATATTAGAGTATTTCTTGCTTAAAATCAGATTCATTATTTTTTTAAGCCTCTAAAATTTATTGGAGAAATATAAGATCATTTAACAAACATGTGTAATATTAATTTAGTTATTTACGTTCATTCCTGCCAATATAATTACAAGGTGTTATCTATCATTAAAAATAATAATATTATTATTATATTAGTTTTTAGTATAACTCAAAGTTGTGTGCAACCTATGTTTTCAAGGAAACTCGTTGTTGCTTGTTGAGTATTTTATCATACATTGTGTTCTATTTAAAAAAATTAATATCTTCTTCATTAATATTAATAGATATGAAAATGTATTAATCTATATATACCTCGATCATTACAATATCCTACACCATCTAGACTGAGACCATATGAAAATATACTTGTTATATTTTTATGTTATAAGAACAATTTCAGCCTTTTGTTGTGGTTCAGTCAATTAATATTTCATATTTTACTCTAACATATAAATTTGCAATAAAAATTTATATACCTAAATTACTAAAAATAACATTTAAATGTTCATTAGATCGAACAAAAAATTAATAGGGATTCCTCTTATGTCTATATATTTATTATAACAAAAATATGCTTTCACGAGTTACCAAATATAATAAATTAATCTCTAATAGCTAAATAGTAACTCCAAAAATTCATCTTTATCCATTTCATTAAAGGTTAACCTTAAGAGTCATCCAAAATATGTCTGAACAAATTAAATGACCAAAACTGTAAATGGGTAGTCACTAAATCAACATTATATTCCCTAGAAAATATAATGTTTCACTTAATGTCACATTCCATATATGTGAATACCTTGGTCACTATTGAACATTAATAAAAACATGCATTCCTACAAAAAATATATCTTATTTATAAATATATTTTACAAATCTAAAAATGTATTAAAATATAGAAAAGAAAATAAAACCAAAAAATCACTGACCTGTTTCATGTTCCCCAATAATATCTCACAAACATCTCATTATCATTACGATCTCAAACAAGAGCACATATTAATGGTTATCTTACCTCAATAATGTGTTATATAATAAGATTAAATTTCCACTGAATCTCATTTTTTGGCCATTGGTACCATTCAACACATGCTTTATAATATATAAATAAAAAGTTATGCAGTAAAATCCTTTCAGATTTTATAACAAAATAAAAATAATCTCATTTATAAAATACTCTTATATCATAATTCATGAATATAGACACATTAAAATTAATCATTTATCATAATTCTTAAACCATTAAGTTGGATTCATCATATTATTCCTTAATACCACCTTCCAAACATATTTTATTTTTTTTATCTTCATCATAAACAATATAATAATTACATAAAACCCATATTGGTTCTCTTCATGAGATTTTTGCATAGGAAATCAATTTTCATAATTCCAATACATTCCATATTTGAAAAATCATCCCTTTGATAATACCTTTGGAAGACCATTATTTTCATCCATTACGTTGACCAAACATTTCATCTTTCCTTGAATCTTACTTGCTTTATGTCTTTATTCTCCCCACATAAATGATTTCCATGTTCCTTTTACACATTCTCTTATGTGTATCTTTTAAACATTATGATATGATGGAAATTTAACCTTCTTCCATCCTTGTTCACTGATATTTAAGCTTATAGTGGACTCCAACCTTCTCTTCTTCGGTGAGTTAGAAAGTTCATATGGTTAAAATCTTTAATCATGTATCATGATAACTAATTAAAAATAAAAAATATATTTTTCACCATAATAATTATCCCATTTAGTTTCACATAAACACATTGTCAATCACATTCAACAATAATCCATTTTCTTATGGATCCATACATTGAATAAAATATTAAATAAGAGTGTGATAAACACTGACCATTGTGGGATGTTGTGTATTCATGAAGAATAATTTATAGGATGTATAAATCATTAAAATTTATTTACAATATATGATACATTAATTTTACCCTAGGTTATCCTTTTTAATCTTTTATTCCAATACATTATTATGGTTCAGAGATAAAAAATGAATTAACTGAAGAATTTCCCCTAAGAGTTTCAAACTAGGTCTGTAGTAAGGCCCACTATCAGGTACTAGGTCATTCTCCAATAAATATTAATTTTCATTTTCCATATTTATTATGCCTAGGTATATATGTTCTGGAACCAAGTCTACTTTTTATAATATACACATTGATGTATTTCTTGGAACCCCATGTTATATTTATCTTAAGAAACATTAAGATGTTATTAAATACAAATTATCAATTTGATCTTAGGGGTTTTTTCCCTAGTATATTTTTTCCTAAATCTATTTTTAAATTTTTCAACTAAACTTCCACAGTTACCAAAAAAAGACTCATGCCCTAGTAGGCAGAATCTATTGGTTACTTTATTACATTAGCACATGATTAAAGGAATCTGATCCCAATTGAATGAATATTTATGTAGTCTGGGTGATTTTGATGCAAATATAAATAAAAATTTTAATTGAAAACATAAAATGTAAAGAGAGTTTACTTGGAGAAATACATTATTCTTCACAGAGTACCCCTATATATTAATAACATAATGATTCATGGTATTCTAGTGAGACTAAAACACAATAAAGGGATGATTTTGGGTTCATAGTGGTGTTATACATACATTGGATGTTATCATAAACAATTACACATAATAAATATCATTAGTTAAATAACTAGAATATATTTTATTTCAACAATAACATGTGAAAAATATGGTAGTAATACAGGATGATCAAATAAATACATATAAATAATCATATGAACATGAATATTTTCTATATATAATATAACTGATTGTGTATTCACTTGGTAATTAATAACGGATGTCATAATTATTCAATTCACAATGCCATATGCCTGAAACATATATTCATAACCTTTCATAAGTCAGTTCAAATTCATCAGTATAAACCTGTCTAATTTGGAAAACTATATTTTTTCAAAGTCATGTCTATGTATCGAGGGGAGTTCTATAATTGGGATTAACCCATTATGATGTTTTTACAATTAATTACACAAATTAATGGGTCAACACGAACATTATTATTAAAAAACTAACATAAAAATGATAATAATTTATCCAATCAAATAAAACTAAAAAAACCATGACGAGTGACAAATAAAATTGTAACAAAATTGTAAATCCTTTTTAAAATTAATCACTGATCATCCAAATAAATAATAAGGATTATATTGGTATAACATATCCCTAGTGAATTATATGTAAAATAAAGGGATGATGTCACTAATCAATAGAAATACCACGAGAATGTAATTAAAAAATTATGGATGAAAATAATCTTCTCACTTTGAAAATACATTTTTTAATAAAATTTCATAAAAAAAATTAAATAACCATAACTGAAAATGTCCATAGAATCATTTATAAAAATGTAACAACCCAAAAATTCATTATTGTAAATTACTCTTGATCTAATTAAATTTATTATTATGGTTATATAATATGTGAACATTATTGGTTTTATGTTTCTAGATTTTAAAATACAGTTATGAATTGTGACCATTTTAAAAATATAGATGTTGAACAGTGATCACATGATTAGTATAAATATATGGCTTTAACAAAT
The DNA here is from genome assembly GCA_963277665.1 of Viscum album. Lineage (NCBI taxonomy): Eukaryota > Viridiplantae > Streptophyta > Magnoliopsida > Santalales > Viscaceae > Viscum > Viscum album. Next base: position 1,004,379,977 of record OY728158.1, on the reverse strand, counting down.
CAAATTTACTCATAAAAAGGAAGTTATGGTCTCATCTAGTAGACTTGACCCATACAAAGCCCATTTTTTAGAGCTCGGAAAGGAGCTGGTGTCATTGGGATTTTCTCTTGACCAAGCCCAATATGAGCTTGAACACGTTAAGCTTAAGTGGAAACGACTACTGGAGAAGTGGATGTTAATAGAGATTACCACCCAAGAGATGTTATCTGAGCCACCCCAAGAGTCTATCAACATCGAACACCTAACCCTTCGGTCTATTGTGGGTGTTAAAAGGGGTTAGGTAACAATACCCTACCACTATGTCTATGTACATTATTATTGTATAAATAATGTGCATTCATTTTATTATTTCCACTTTGTAAATAGTCTTTAAAGCATAAGTAGTATTTTTAGTTTATATTAAACTAAGAAATAAATTTTAATGAGTTAATGGATTTCTAAATTAAATATTATTTTAATAAAATATTATTATAATTAAATTAATATTTATTAAATATAAATGATCATATAATTTTATGAATGCAATTGTAATTTTTATTATGGTTTGAAAGCTATTTTTGTAAAAACCCACGAATTTTTATAAATTTCATATTTCATTTCAAAATTAAAAATTCACATATTTTAAAAATTATTTAAATAAAATGAATATAATTTTTTTAATAAGGATTTCTAAATTATCCAATGGTGAATTTTTCATAAATTTCTGAGACAATTGATTTTGTGGGTAAAAATTAAATATCGTTTAAATATATAATGTGTTTTATGATCCCATAATGACCCAATAGTGGTGAAATAAAATATTATAAATGATATTTTAGGATAATATATGTTTTACCATTAAAATAATGTGATTTTAGATTTGATTTATTTATTTTAATAAGCTTTAATGGACACTGCAAGACTTATAAAACATTTTGTTTTTTTAAATTGTTTTCTTTGAAAGTGTGACTCACCTTCACATAATCACCCTAAATTTTTTAAGAAGTTAGGATATTTCCCTCATTAAATATTTTTTCCACTCTCCTTTGTCAAAAACCATGGTCAAAAACAATGGGATGGTTTCTGGTATTGATTAGTTTAATGTGTGGTGACCCAAACCTAAATATTAAATAATTCCCTCTGCTTTCCTATATAAACCCACCCAAGATCCCACTTCCTCTTAACTAAAAGACTTTGGAGTTCTTCCAACCTCTTCTATATTCTCTCTAGACTCCTTCCAAGGTTCCCCAAGCTCCCAATAATCCTTTCTCAACCCTCTCCCATGCCTTTGGGATCACACTTCCAAGTAAGGGATTTCTTCCTTTCTGATTTTGTCCAATTTTATTTAAGTTTATCTGCCATTTTTTCAATTAAAAATGATGGGGTATGATTTAAAAACTCCCCCATACTTTCCTCTTTATGTTTGGATAATTGGAGACCCATTTATCTCTCATTAATGCCTCTCATTTGCACCTATTTCAATGCCAAAATTCTGTGAGGTATTTCTCCCTCCTATTTTACATCCAAGTAATTATTTTGTATTATGAATCTTAATTCCATTAAGGTTGTTGGGACATGTATATATATGACCTCATTTATTTAAATTTCACATAAAAATGATGAGGCACCCTTTTCTATCTCATCAACCATTTTCAGGAATCCTTATGTCACGTCGTTATGCTATCGAAATTGCACTGCGTTTTTCCAAGACATGATCATTGTGTAGTGAATACCATACCCATGTCTCTATGTATGGTATTCACATTTATATAAATATAAATATTGAATTATAATTTCATGTATTTATTCCAAAATACTTAATCATGGAATAACTTATGATTTTGATTGATTCCATGTTCTATGATCCATGTGGTACACTTATGCATGAAATGAAATGTTAAAGAAGGGTGCACCCTGATAATGCTCCAATGCATTGTGTAAAGATTAGTATCCTGATACGTCAAGTGCAATGATTTTTTACTCATTCTAATTCAAGTGAAATGAATGTTTACAAATTCTCCATGTGCAATGAGACTTGCACAAGATAAAATCATGTTAAATTTTATTGCCACATTTTCATATTAAGATTATCATACTTTATCCTGCCTTTATGTTAATGTTTATCTTGTGAACCATTGATATTCATATTGTCTAACATGTACTGTATTCCTCATGTTATTCCATGTTTATTACCTTACTAGGATATATAGATCACCCTTTTTTCATGAATGTCCTCAGGTTATTCTATGCAATGCTAAGTACAAGAGAATGTAGTGGTCATGTAATGGAAGTTTTCAATAAAGATGTTGTATTTCATGTTCTAAGTTGTTATGTAAATATACTAATCCCCATATACACTATTCCACTTGATCTTATATGTTTTATCATGTGATTTTTATGTAATAAAACATGTTTAAGTGTGTAATAGTGTGAAGGGTTGTCATAGATGGTATTAGAGGATAGGTTTAGTTATTTTTGGGATTAGGATTTGAAAACCCTAGTGAAGACTTAGAGATAGGAATAAGTATAATAAAAACATCCCTAAGTATTGGTGAGTATTGATTCAGTGGTTTATCTATAAAATACATCCCTTTATGGATACGAGCTGGTAGAGGCGGCTCTGGAATAGATGTATCCTAGGGGTACAACGCGAAAACACCGCTTTGATATAGACTCGAATGGGAACTAGTGCACGACAACGGGCCTTACTGCACTCTTGGTTATGAAACACCCATAGGATATTCTATAGTAAATTCACAATATTAGTATGAACTATTATTGAGGGAATAAAAAAAATTCCCTAAGAATAAATGTTAAAAATTAGATCATGGATAACATAGATTGAAGCATATAGATTCATAAGTTAACGAATAAAAGTAATCTATAAGTCATCTGTTTTTTGTTCTTGGATTACCCTTTATGTGTTACCCCTAACTATCCTTTTATTCCATCCAATGGCCAGTAATAGTAGTACATAGGTGAATAACCTATTTGCAGATCAATGTGATGACTCTACTAATGAGATTCTCAATCCGATGGGAGCGGGAATCACGAACTTTTTCATTCTTCTCTCTCAATTAACTAATGATTTGAATAGAAATATGGGTCAAGAGAAACATTCAACCCCCTATAAGGAAGAACAAGTTTCTATCGAGAGTTTCATGAGACAAAGGCCTCCTAATTTTAATGGATCTTTTGATCCCTCAATCTCCAAACAATGGATCAACTCCACTGAAAAGATTTTATCCATCCTTCAATGTTCCGAACAAAAGAAGGATCTCTTGTATGCTTATTGTGTAGAGGGTGAAGCTGATCAATGGAAGACGTTGATAAAAAATACGAAGCTTGAGGAAGAGATTGAGGCATTGGAATGGAAGGATTTCCAAAATATTTTTTTTGATAAATATTTTCTATGCACTCTCCAAATTAAGATGGAAAGGGACTTATTTTCCCTAAAGAAAAAAAAGACAACGAATCTGTTGGAGTGTACGGGGAAAAATTCATATGGCTTGCACGATATGCCTCCAGCTTTGTCATTACTCCTGAATTCAAGGTTGACCGATTATTTGTTGGGTTGAAACCAAGCCTACGGAGAGCACTGGTGATCCATGACATCAACAACTATGAAGAAATTGTTTGATGCACCCTCATGGTTGAAATGGATATTAGAGAATCTCATGGGTGTCATGAAAATAACAAGCATACTGCGAACTTCAATGCTAGTGGTGTGATGGATAAATACAACGGTGCTAAGAATATCCTACACCCCACTTGCCAATGGTGTGGATAAAAGTACCCCAGAAATAGCCGGAAGGTGATGAGGAAATGCTTTAGGTGTGGAAGATAAGGGAACTTGGCTGTTAACTACCGACAAGAAAAACCCGTAGCTATGACAGAGAATGGGAATGCTCCACTAGACCCTCAATTCATTGTTTATTTCTTCATCTGCAAAGAACCGTGGCACTTTGAAAATCAGTTCCCTAAGCCAAGGGTTTTCGGAGTCAACCCACAACCTCCAATGCAGCAAGGGTGAGCTTTTTCCAACACTACCCCGAAGTGAACCCCGACAACGAAGTGGTGACAAGTATTCTAGTTATTCATTAAATAATAGTGAAAAATATTTTTTATTATGGTTCTACACAATTTATTATAACCTGAATGTTTGGTATAACAATCCCAACACCACCACAATTAATGGAAGTAAAGATGTCAGTGAGTACGGAAAATGGGGAAATCGTTTCATCCCATGAATATAAATCCTCCCCTGTCATAATTTCTGGATTGAACTTCCAGAAAACCTCTTTATACTCCCACTTTTGGAATTTTATGCAATTATCATCATGTATTGGCTTTCCTTATATAAAGCCAACATAAATTCCCATGAGAGGAAAATCACTCTCCATATGGATAATCTACCTTCGATTCTGTACAAGTGTGAGGAGGATGATGACTATTCGTTATCTCCATCATCTAAAGTGTGGATATTTCTGCCCTATGAACATGCACATCTAGCTCAGATGATTGAGTCCAAGGAAGAAACCATCCTTGAATACATGCCTATTGTGAGGGAATTCGCTGATGTGTTTCGTGAGATATTTCTGGTCTTCCTCCTAGAATAGATGTTGAATTATCAATTGATCATATACCTGGGGAGTTAACAATATCCAAGACACTATATATAATGGTTGTTGTGGAGCTTGAAGAGCTGAAGAAACAACCAAATGAGAATCTGGATAAAGGTTTTATATTCCCCAGTGCTTCACCATGGGGTACACCAGTCTTCTTCATCAAGAAGAACGATGGATCAATGCGCCTTTGCATCGATTATCGTGAGCTTAACAAAATCACGATATAGAACAAGTATCCTCTACCATGAATTGATTTATTGGTCGATCAGCTATGTGGAGCACAATACTTCTCCAAGGAGGATTTGTGGTCGGGATATTATCAAGTAAGGGTGAAGAAGGAAGATATCCCCAAGACTGTCTTTCATACAAGATATGAGCAATATGAATTCATAGTAATTCCTTTCGGACACAGTAATTCTCTAGCAATATTTATGGACTTGAATAATAGAGTCTTTAGAGATTACCTCGACAAATTTGTGGTATTCTATATAGATGATATTTTAATATACTCTAAAACCAAGGAGGATTATGAAGAGCATCTATGAACTATACTAGAGACCTTGAGAAAGGATAAGCTCTATGAAAAGTATAGCAAGTGAGAGTTATGGTTGAAAGAGGTCTCATTCTTAGGCCATATCATCACATGTAATGGGACATCTATGGATCTCTCCAATATAGCTGCAATAGAGGGATGGCCGAGGCCAACATCGGTAATAGATATCCATATATTTTTGGGATTAGCAGGATATTATCGACGATTTGTGAGAAATTTCTCACTATTGTCCAACCCTCATACCAAGCTAACTCGTAAGGGAGTAATGTTTAACTAGAGTGATGAATGCAAAGAAACTTCAAGGAGTTGAATAGGAGGCTTGTCACTGAATCACTTTACCCACAACTGGAGAACTTGTTGTGGTATTCAGTGATGATTAGAAGAAGAGAATGGGATGTGTGTTGATGCAAACTGACCAAGTCATTGCCTATTAATGAAGGAAATTAAAAGTTCATGAGAAAAATATTCCAACACATGATCTGGAGTTTGATGCGGTGCTCTGCGCTTTAAAATTTTAGAGGCATTATCTTTTTTGGGAGAAGTGTGAAATATATACGGACTACAAAAGACTCAAGTATATATTTACACAAAATATTTGAACATGCACCAATGGAGATGGTTTAAGCGGATCAAATACTATGATTGCTCAATCCATTACCACCTTTGGAAAGCAAACAAGGTGGAAGATTCTCTAAGTAGAATGGACCTAACAATTCTATCATCGATGAAAACTGAGAAGGATCCAATCTGCTTAGATTTGATGAAGATGGAAATGGGAATCATAAATAAGGGAACATCATCAATCCTTTCACAAATGATATCTCAATTGTATCATTTGGAGACAATAAATGATTCTCAATGAAAGGATGTGAAAATTATGAAAAGGGAGGAAGCTATCAGAAACGGTTATTCCTCAGTGTTCATGGTTGACAAGGATAGAATTGTGAGATTTTGGTCATGATTATGTGTACCATATGATCTTGAGATAAAGAAGGAGCTTCTGGGTTACTCACATAGCTCATCCTTCTCTATTCACCCAGGGAGCACAAAGATGTATTGAGATATCTGAGAAAAATTTTTGTGGGACAATATGAAAAGGGAGATTGTGGACAATACATCAAAGTTGCTGATGTGTGAGAAAGTAAAGGCAAAGAAGCAGAAGTTTAAGGGGATGATGCAACCATTACCCATACTAGCATGGAAATGTGAGAACATCACCATGGACTTTGTCACTAGACTTCCAAATACATCCAAAGGCAACAATACAATATGGGTTGTTGTGGATCGTCTCACTAAGTATACACACTTTATTGCTATTCAAGAGGATTTCTCACTGGATCAACTTGCAAAGATATATATCAGGGAAGTGGTATGGCTGCCTGGAGGACCACTATCTATTATATCCAATTGAGATACAAGATTCACTGCTATTTTTTGGAAGAGTCTTTAACATACTCTGGATACTGAACTAAACTTCAGTATGGCCTATCATCCTCAAACCGATGGCCAATCTGAGTGGAATATCCAAAAATATGAGGACATGTATAGAGCTTTCTTAATAGACTACAAAGGAGGATGGGACCAACATCTTCCACTGGTTGAATTCTCTTACAATAACAGTTTCCACTGGAGCATCCAAATGGAACCATATGAAGCCCTTTATGGGAAAAGGTATAGAACACTGGTGTGTTGGGATGAATTCAGTGAGCGTAAGTAGCTATGAACAGAAATGGTTGAAGAGATAGCTGAGGAGGTGAAAACTATTCAGCATCATATGAAGGCAGCAAAGAATCAACAGAAGAGTTATGTCGATAACCGTTGACGGGACCTTAAGTTTAAAGTTGGATATATGATATTTCTATGCATATCTCCATGTAATAAGGTCATGAGGTTTGGAAAGAAAGGGATGTTAAGTCCTAGGTACATCAGACCCTTCATGATTCTTGATCGTGTTAGGGATATGGCCAATGTAATAGCACTTACACTTACTATAGCCAAAGTACATGACGTCTTTCATGTATCCCAATTAAGGAAGTACATACCAGACCCTTCACATGTACTCTCTTCAGATGTGGTATAGTTGGAGGATGATGTTTCTTACGAAGAGAAACCAGTGAAGATCTTAGATCATAGGGAGAAAGTTCTTTGAAATAAGATAATGCCCCTCGTCAAGGTGTTGTGAAAAAACCACACGTTTGAATAAACGATGTGGGAATCAGATGAAGTAATGAAGTAGAGTTACCCACATCTGTTTTAGTTTGGGAAAATGAAATCTCAAGGGTGAAATTTCTTAAGTGGGAAAAATTGTAATGACCTAAACTTTCATTAATGGAAATTCCTCTTGATCAAATTAAATGTCTTATTATGGCTATATAAAATGTGAACTTTATAGGTTTTATGTATCTAGATTTTAAAATACCATTATGAGTTGTTACCATTGCAAATATAGCCATTGAAGAGTGGTCTCATGATTATTATAAATATGGGGCTTTAACAAATCTAATTTACTCAGACAAAGAATGTGATGACCTCATCTAGTAGAATTGCCCCGTACAAATCCAATTGTTTAGAGATCTGGAAGGAGGTGGCATTATTGGGATTTTCTCTACCAATCCCAGGATGAAAATGAACACGTTATTCTAGAGCATAATCGTCTACTAGAGAAGTGGAAGTTAATAGATATTACCACCTGAGCGATGTTATCTGAGCCATCCCAAGAGTCTCTCACCGTCACACACCTTACTCTTCAGACTTATGCGGGTGTAATAAGATTTTATGTAACAAGAACCTATCACTAGGACTATGTACATTATTTTTGTATAAATAATGTGTATTCATATTATTACTGTTACTTTGTAACTAGTTTTTAATGCACAAATAGTATTTTTAGTTAATATTCAACAAAGAGATCTATTTTGATGAATTAATGGATTTTTTAATTAAAAAATAGTATAATTAAATATTATTATAATTAAATTAATTTTTATTAAATATAAATTATCATATAATTTTATTAATGCAATTGTATTTTTCATTATGGTTTGAAAGCCGTTTTGTGTCAAAACCCATGAATTTTCGATAAATGTCGGTTTTTATTTTAAAAGTCAAAAATTTAGATATTTAGAAAGTTATATAAATAAAATGGATATTAATTTTGGAATCAGGATGTCAAAATTATCCAATGGTGAATTTTCCTTAATTTTCTATGATAGTCGAATTTTTGGGTATAAATTAAATACCGTTTAAATTTATAATGTTTCTAAAGACATTATAATGACCCAGTAGTGGTGTAATAAAATACCATAAATGCTATTTTTGTCCAATATATGTTTTACCATTAAAATAATTTTATTTTAGGTTTGGTTGGTTTTTTTACAAAGATTTAGTGGACCCTCTAGGACTTATAATATATTTTTTCTTTCTAAATTGTTTTCCTTGAGAGTGTGACTCACCTCCAAATAAACACCCTCAATATTTTAAGAAGTTCATCCGTTGACCTTATAAAATATTGTTTCCATCTCTCCTTTGGAAAAAATCATTGGTTGTTTTTTGGTATTGATTAGTTTAATGTGTGGTGACCCAAACCTAAATATTAAAGAATTCCCTCTCCTTTCCTATATAAACTCACCCAAGATCCCACTTCCACTTCACTCAAAGCCTTTGGAGTTATTCCAACCACTGTACTCCTCTCTCTAAAATACTCCCATGGTGCCCCAAGCTCCACAGAATCCCTTCTCAAGCCTCTCCCATGCCTTTTGGATCACACTTCTAAGTAAGGGATTTCTTCCTTTCTCATTTTGTCCAATTTTAATTAAGTTGTTATACCCTTTTGATTTCAATTATAAATTTTGGGGTCTGATTTCACACATCCCCCATACATTCCTATTTATTTTTGGATAATGGGAGACCCCTTTATCTCCCATTAATTCCTCCCATGTACACCCATTACCATGTTGAAATTCCGTGAGGGATTTATCTCTCCACTTTTACATACAAGTAATTATTTTGTATTATGAATCTAAATTACATTATGTTTGTTGGTACATTTATCTATATGACCTCCTTACTTTATATTTAATGTAAATTTTATGAGAAACCCTTTTCTATCTCATCAAACATTTTCATGAATCCTTATGTAATGTCGTTATGCTGTCGAAATTGCACCCCATTTTTCCAAGCCAAGATCACTGTGTAGTGAATACAATACCCATGTCTCTATCAAGGGTATTCACCTTTATAAACATATACATATTGAATGGAAATTTCATCTATTTATTCCACATTACATAATCATAGAATATCTTATCATGTTGATTGATTCTATGTTATATGATACATGTGGCACACTTATGCATGAAATGAAATGTTTAAGAATGGTGTGCCTTGAAAGTGCTCCAATGCATTGGGTAAAGATTAGTATCATGATACGTCAAGTGCAATGAGCTTTTAGTCATACTAACTCAAGTGAAATGACGGTTTACTCATTCTACAGGTGAAATGATCCTTGTCTCATGCTAAAATCATCTTAAATATTGTTCCCACATTTCCATATTAAGATTATCATGCTTTATCATGCCTTTATGTTAATGTTTCTATCTTTCTCCACTGATATGCCTATTGTCTAACACGTACTATATTCCTCCTGTTTTTCCATGTATATTTCCATACTGAGATTTATATCTAACCCTTTTTTCATGCATGTCCTTAGATTATCCTATACAATGCTATGTACAAGGGAATGTAGTGGTCATGTAAAGGAAGTTTTCAATAAAGATGTTGTATTTCATGTTCTATATTTTCATGTAAAGATTATAATCCCCAAATACACTAGTCCTCTCGATCTTCTATGTTGTATCAAGTTAATTTTATGTAATAAATCATGTATAAGTATATAATAAAGAGCAGGTTGTTCATAAAAATTATTTAAAATATAGAGTGTTCATGATGGTAGAAAATACCATTAATTTCATACATATTAATACAATGATTCCTTTCATGTTTTCTGTAAAATCCAAACAAACCTTGTTTTGAAAAAAACATGAATATTGAATTAAATTATTTTATAAAAAGTAAAAAATTGGTAAAGTTAATATAATAATTAATTTTTAAATATTTATGAAAATATATTTTTTGAAAACGTGGATATTAATGAAAAATGATTTTTGAATGAAGAGATAAATAATGTTGGGTTTTCTAAAAAACACTTTTATAGTAATTCTAAGTAAAAAAGACTGGGAAAGGGTAATTTTACATTATAAATTTCATGAGTAAATATATGAAAAAATATATATAATTGGTTTAAGTCATAAATATCCAATTATTCCTTCAAAATATAATTAAATAATAACAATTCTGAATAATGATGAGATTGTTAAATAAACCCATACAACTTTTGTAACATCTGAATTGTATGCCCCCTAAAATAAATTATCAAAAAATTAAAATTTATTTTCCATGAATATATATTTATTAATGATATAACATATAAAATGTAAATTATATACATCATAAAAATTAATTACTGGTGAATATGGTATATTTCTCCCAGAAGTAAAAGTGATACGAGAAACCCTTTCACCGTGTTTAACATCAATCATATGTTTCAGAACCTTGTATTTAATAAATATAAGTTTGTTAAACATATATTAATGAATCATTATGATATATCTAATATAAAAATGTTACTATTTTATTTTATTTTATTAGTTTTTTATTCACAATACTTTGTCAAAATCACTATTTTAGGTTGTCACGACCCATCCCCCGAGGCCCGTATCGTGACGACCCCAAGTCCGCCTTCCATAGGCCAGGGGTTGGTGACTAGCACCAAAGGCGTAAATCTCTAAAATAGGAAGGCATTACCTTTATAACTGTAAAAAAACACATCAGAGTACACAAATGAAAGCAAAACACTAATTAAACTGTATAAAAAAGAAGTGTTGGAATGTAAAAAGGTGTGGAAATACAATCCCAATAGGAAACTACAAGTAAAACTTAATGAAATTACAACTGAAGAAAAGTAAAGTAGCTTCTAGGTCGTTCACTTGGGTTCCTACCTAAAGGCTAGGTACAGATGGCCTCCTTAGAACTCTCGTTCGTTCGTCTCCTCTATGTATTGTCACACCGAGTGGTCCACCTCCAGGTACCTTCCAGTCCTGCTACTCTCTCACTCAGTCAGTGTTGTCCATCATCTACAACCAACACAACTAGGTAAAGGCATAGCCCGTGAAGGGGTGAGTATAATGATGCTCAGTAGGGACCCTGAGACCCTCTGGGTCTCACAAAATCCAACAAGGATAAACCACAAAGTATGAAATTAATGGATAGCCATTACTTAGGTATATTCCCATACATATACCTAAGTTATCTAGTAACCCATCTCAATCATGAGGAAAAAACAATATTCCTTGGCTCAGCTCAAACCAGGATTTTCATTATCGAAACCAGGGCTGATGGAGAACTCTTCTTATGTTGATTACAGTGGGCTTGTCGCGACACTGAGGTGCTTCTCACTAACCTTGGACTGCTGAGGTACTCCGCCTATTGTGTACTGTGGGTCTGCTGCCAAAAACAATGCACTCCTCTGTTGTGGGTCTGCCACCAACTACAAGGTGCTCCCCCTAATAGCCGGAGAGGTACTCCTCATGTCGAGCACCGTGGGTCTGCCACCAACTACCAAGTGCTCCTCTTCCATGGTTCTATCGCCAACTACCATGTGCTCCCCACATGGCAAGTTGAATCACTCTGAGTCGAATCAGTCAAGAAGTTGTTAGGTCTTCCAGCTACTAAGTCTCTGCACTCTTTCTGATCATCACTAGAAGGATCCTCTCCACGAGCTATTGGGTGATACGCCAACTCTCAAGAAGTGCCATGAAGAAGTATCTCAAAGATCTTCCACGTCATAGGGTTCTCAACGTAGTAGATAGCGTGTTAGTCAGACACTCGGTCTGTTAGTAATTATCCTTTTAGTCTCAGGGGCCCTGTTGGATTCGTGTATGATCCAACCTGAACATAACTCAAATATACCCCAAACATCAGTGGGGTATTATCAAAAGGACAGATTTATTACAAGAATACTGGCACCGCTGACGGTTCATCAAATGGATGTCTTGTGCCAATGATATGGCCAAAGAAGGTAAAGAGGTCGGTAATGGGCCTGGGCCCAGTCCAACCCGGTCTGACCGATTTGGCCCAACCCCATATGGGCCTACCTGTAGGGTCTTTCCCTGCACGTTGGCTTGGTCATCCCATTATGTTCGGCTCTGTCCTCTGGGCCTGGCCTAGCGGACTGCGAGGGCGGTTCTGCTCGGATATCACCACGTATGCAGCTCGAACTGAAGTCCGGGCCAGTTCGGCCTGCGACATGAGTGGCGCGGCCTGGGTGACTTAGCCTGGGATGTCGATCGGCCGGGTGGCCAGCAGGCTAGCTGTGCAGAACGCATGCTGGATGTGGGCAGAGCATGTGGGGCGCAGGTAGGCCAGCTTGACACCGTGCAGGGTGTTGGTGCTCCGAGTAGGGTGCGGCAGGGGTTGGGCATGTCGTGGGGGGCACCGGGCGTGCTGTGAGGGCCCTGACAGAGCGACGGGGAGGGTGGGATAGTGTCCAAACAGGCCGCGGGGGTGCCGGCAGGGCGCCGGAAGGCCTCAGGCAGGCGGGTTGTGTGCCGGCCAGGGAATCGGGAGGCCGCGGGGAGGCTGGCCGCGCGCCGGGCAGGGCGCCGTGAGGCCGCGTGCAAGTGGGCTGCCTGCCGGGAGGATGTGGGCATGTGGGCCACGCACCGGGCAGGGCGTGGGGAGGCCATGGGTAGGCTAGCTGGCGGTGTTCGGCTGGAAGCATCTGTGTGCCGCGGGGGGGGGGGGGGGGATTTGCGGAGGTCGCGGGTAGTGCGGCCTTCGTCGTTGTCGGCTTCATCATCGTCGCCTCATCTCCATGTCATAGAACGCCACAAGAAGAGAGAAAGTGATGTAGGATGTCGGTCCATGTTAGGTTGGCCCGCACCTTGTGTGTTTAGGAAGGTATCATTTGGCACATCATGAGAAAAATATTATCATTAATACATCTGCATCAATCCTTTATCATCCTTTGAAGAAGGTAAGAGAAATGTACCACTTCAACAAGTAATAAAACCCCCTACCTTTTGATTTGTCTCTCGTCATTCGTCGTGTCCGCCACACATCGCAAATCCGGAGATACGTCGGCTCGTTGATGTTACGGAGGGTAGGTCAGTAGGTGTTTGAGTAGAATAAATTCGAAGAAGAATCGTCACAAGAGTTCTTCACGTTATTCATTTTTAGGGTCATTCTTCATTGGAGAGGATAAGATTCTCCAAGAGCTCCTCCTCTCCTCAATCCTCCTTTCCAACAAATGAATGATGCCAACCCAAAAGAATTAATAGATGTATTTTTTAATTTCCATTGTTGGCATGAATTCAAATGGAGAAATAATTAAGGTGGAACCACTTAATTAATTCATGTGTGTAAGCAAAAAATTAATTATGGGAGTTCAAGAGGTTTCATGGTTGGGGGTGGCAGCATAAATGGGGATTTCAAGGGGTTTCATCCTCGAGTGGTCCCCACCACGTTAATTGGTAAGATGTGTCTAGAAATAGGGTTGTCCGCACCACCATAATCTCTCATGGGAGGTTATAGTGGGGTGGCCCACTCCTCTAACCTCTTCTTGGAGGTTTCAACCACCAAAAAAATTAGCTACACACGTTATTTTTATTTAATTTATTCTTAAAAACTCAAAAAAATAACTTTCATTCTCGACCAACTACCGTCGGAGTGAAAGAAATCATAAGAGAATATTGGCACTGCAAGTTCAATGGTGTTCTTAGATTTCAATTCCGATCAACTGTTCAAAAGTTACAAAACGCTTCTCGCACGTTTACTGAACGTACCCGAAAAAAAGTTCGAAAAATTATTGTCAGTCACCCTCAACTCGCATCGGTCGAGGATAGGCTCTGCCTAGGTGAAACACGCCCCAATGAACCCAACGGTACTGTCGGATTTTAAATCCGAGTTACCATTTAGAGGTTATGAATTTTATAATAAAATATTTTTCACTTAATTATTTTATTTATGGCGAAAAACTAACATTCTCTGGTCGCCTGCGCTGGCTAATGTTAGTATCACCTTAAAGAAATAATACACTCATGAGTTCAGAAGTGGTCTCAGATTTTTAATCTGAGTTACTATTTGTGTGTTATAATCATTTGGAAAATAAAATAATTTATTTGATTTTTTATTTATAATTATACCAATTTGGGGTTTTCTCACAGGAGGCTCACACCGACTAATCTTAAGTCACGCCAAGGGTAAACCCGTCATCCTGAGCACAATGGTGCCCTCAGATTTCTGATCCGAGTTACTTTTTTAAGATTTATTCCCCTTTTTCAAGAAAACTGCTTATTCCCATTAACTTAAGATTAACAAAATCTTCAACGGATCATTCGGGGCACTCCGAGCCACAGAAACGTGTGCCATCAGATTTTACCGACCTTTAAAAATCCAATTTAAAAAAAATTACATGGAAATTCTGGGTCTTTACATTCTCCCCACCTCAGGGATCAACAACCCGGTAAGCTACAACTCGCAACTAAGGAAACAAGTGGGGGTACTGAGCACGCATCTGAGCCTCCAGCTCCCATGTGCTCTCTTTGAGGTTCCCATGCTACCAGTGAATGTGCACCAAAGGTATCGACCATCCACGAAGGACACACTCCTGTTGATCCTCAATATCTACTGGAACCTCTGTAAAAGTCACCTCATTGTAAATGTCCAACTCTCCATGGTTAATGATGTGGGAATGGTTGTCCACATATCTCCTATGCTGGGATACGTGGAAGATGTCGTTCACCCGCTGCAACTGAGGTGGAAGAGCTAAGAGGTATGCCACCTCACCAACTATGTTGAGGACCGGAAAATGTCCAACGAATCTTGGAGATAACTTACCTCCTTGGTCAAATCTTTTTAGACCTCGTCGAGGTGAGACCCGTAGAAATACGTGGTGGCCATCCTCGAACTCAAGAGGTCTCCGTCTCCTGTCAGCATACGACTTATATTTGCTCTGTCCAGTCTTCATCTACTCCTGGATGATCTTCACCTTTTCTATGGAAGATCGTACCATCTCTAGTCAGTTGGAAATGGGATGACTTGGTGAGTCGGTCGATGATCACCCAAATAGAGTTATATCCCTGGGATGTACGTGGAAGACCCATCATGAAGTCCATGGATATCCCATCCCTCTTCTACTTTGGATCCTCTAAAGGCTAAACCAAGCCTACTGGTACCAGATGCTCCACCTTCACTTGTTGACAAGTGATGCATATAGAGACAAACTCTGCTATTTCCTTCTACATACCCTGGCCACCAATGCTATCATTGATGTTCCATGTAAATCTTCCCCACTCCTAGATGTACCGTTAGAGGGGATGTGTGAAACTCCCTCACCAGTTCCTCCTAATGTGACACTGGCACTATAGTACGCCCTCTGAAGAGGATGACGTGCTCCCAACATTCAAAAAATCTATTAGGTGCCTGTCCTTTGGAAATCTAAGCACGTCATTCTCGCAATCAGTGTCCCCATGTTGTGCCTCCCTGACTCGCTGAAGAAGTGTGGGAGTGATCATAAGAGACTGTAGGAATGCTTCTCCATCTCTATCCACAAAGGTTATCTGTAAAGTAGTGAGCTTCTCTATCACCTCTCATAGCAGTTGTATAAATGACCTCCTTCTTAGTGCATCTGCAACAATATTCCACTTCCCAGGAGTATAGACTATCTCGATGTCATAGTCTTGGAGGAACTCAAGAAATCCCCATTGTCTCAGGTTCAGGTCCTTCTGAGAAAAGATATACCTGATACCCTTATGATCAGAGTACAAGGTAAAATGTTCTCCCATCAGATAGTGCTGCCACATCTTCAAGGCGAAGACCACTACTGCTAACTCCAGGTCATGTGTAGTGTAGTTCTTCTCATGCTATCTTATTTTCCAATAACCATATGCCATCATTTCTCGCTCCTACATCAAGAAAACCCGAGTCATGTCCCTGATATGTCGCAGTAGAATACATACCCTACGCATTCTTTTAGAAGACTCAAGATGGGGGAACTCATCAGCCTCTATCTCAGCTCTTAAAAGATCTGCGGGAATCACTTTGACCACATGAAGGGTTTCCCCTTCTTCCCCAAGGGTGATAGTGTTGCTGTAACTCTGGAGAATTCTGGTACAAAGGTAAGTCTGGCCGGCTCATGAGTGATTAGTTACACCCTCCTTTGAATGATTCCATCCCGTGCTTCCTGGGTTATCCTTTTCACTGACCAAGAAAACCCCCATCCCAACATCGTAGATAAACTACAACTTTTTTACCTAATACAGTAAATCTGTGTGTGAACTGTGGTTTCCCAGTCTATACCCAAACTAATTTCATAAGGCCTTGACACTGCCACCAAGTTTTTTCAACTGAAACTCTCACCTTAAGGGTCAGATCACACCATCAGTGTAAGTGTGATTATCGAGTATCTTCCCAAAGGTATCTCTAGATGTGAGGGTCAGGTCAACGGTTTAACCGGAAATAATAGGGCTTGGAAAATATTCATGGAAGGAAGGAATGATTGGTACCTATGTCTATTTTTACGGAAGCTAGTAGTAGACACAGACCGTACCACGAATCATTCCCTTTTCCTTTGGGTCGCACTCCTTGATGGCATGAAGCTACTCTCTTTCCCTATCCTCTAACTCCCTGAGCCTGGAGGGTTCCACATAAGGGTGTGGTTGTAACATGTCAAAATGTACACCACCTAATGCTGCTCTCCTATCTCTCCTTCCACATTTTTATATGCTCAAGTCTCTGAGACTGGCTCTGGTTTCTTGTGTTCCCTCTTCTAACATTCACTGGCTATATCCGCTCAACCAAAGAACATTAAACCTCAAAGGTTCACTCTAGCACCCTAACATATGTAGGAATGCATAGAGGAATTGTGTTGGCTTAGATGTCCTTTAAACAGTCCTCACTCAGAATTTTGAGCACTAAAGCACTGATCGTACCGTATTCATCGAGTACCAGGAAGGATCGGTATGCCTCAGTGAATACTCAGCTACCGACACATCGTCCTGCTGATGCTGTAGAAGTTATAAATAACTCTCAACCACATACTGAGGAAAGTCCTCAGCCGCCTGTGAGTCGGGTTTGCCTCGAAACCTGAGGGTTATCTGATTCTGAAACATGTGTAAGGAACTAATCCTACATGTTTCATCTACTGGTACCGCCTATTGTAACTGCTGACCAACATGCAGTGATATAGTTGACACACTACCTGAAGGTACTATCTCGGGTAATGGTCCATGAACCGAAGCCACATCAATATGCAGACAAACCTCAAGGTAACTCACTGGATAACACTAGTATCTAAGATCACCATTTTCTCTACTAGCGTCTCCACTAGGGAGAAAACACAATTAATAGCCTCCATCTAGTCCTCTAATGCCTGGGAATCTGTCTCGCCTCAAAACCTCAGAGGCCTCAGCTGCTGTAACTCGTGCATCATGATCAATTGGCATGCACCATCCACCAGTGTAGCTGGTGGAATATGTTGCCCAATGAGTGTTGGTTCTGCTGGTACACCACCCGAAGGTGCGAACATATTAAGAGGGCCCTGCACTAGAGCCTCGTCGCTCGGTGGGTCGTCATCGTGTACTCTCTTGGAACTCTAACTGGCTATTTGCGTGGAGGCATCCTGAATAGATGTGACACGGTCAAAATTTATACCTGATGAGCTAACGTGGTTGAGCTGACTTAATGAAAACTTTTGAAAACACACAAGAAAATAATGTTTTCGGGAGCTGAGTCGGAGATCAGTAGTCAGGATCCTGGTGTATGGATACGTCAGCTGCCGCACCAGCACTGGACTCCCTGAACTGAGAACCACAGTCAGTACCCTTAGCACTATTTCATCACAAAAAATAATGATCATAGTCCTATGTTATATGGTAGAACTGACTCCTCCAATACCAATTTGTCACAACCCGTCCCTCGGGGCCCGTATCATGGCAACCCCAAGCCCATCATCCATAGGCTTGGGGCTGGAAACTAGCACCAAAGGCATAAATCCCTAAAATGGGAAGGCATTTCCTTTAAAACTATAATCAATATTATCATTATACATAACCGGAAGCAAAACACTAAGTAAAATTGTATACAAAAGAAGTGCTAGAATGTAAAAGGGGCCAGAAATACATGCCCAATAGGAAATTACAAGTATAACTTATAGCAAGTACAACTGAAGAAATGTAAATCAGCTACTGGGTCGTCCTCCGGGGTTCCTACCAGAAGGGTAGGTACAGATGGCCTCCTCAGCACTCTTGTCTGTCCGTCTCCTCCGTATACCGTCACACCGAGTGGTCCACCTCCGGGTACCATCCAGTCCTGCTACTCTCTCCCTTATTCAGCACTGTCCTTCATCTACAACCAACACAACGCGGTCTGGGCATATCCCAATCAGGGGTGAGTATAAAAATACTCAATAGGGACCCCGAGACCCTACAGGTATCATAAAAACCAACAAGGATAAACCACAAAGTATGAAATCAACAGATAACCATTACTTAGGTATATGGCCATACATATACATATGTTATCTAGTAACCCATCTCTATCATGAGGAAAACACAAAAGTCATTGACTTAGCTCAAACAAGGATTTTCATTATCGAAATCATGGCTACTGGAGAACTCCTCCTCTGTCAAGTACAATGGGCCTGTTGCGACACCAAGGCGCTTATCACTAACCTTGGACTACTGAGGTACTCCTCATGTCGAGTATCGCGGGTCTACTGCTAGCTACCAGGTGCTCCTCCACTGTGGGTCTGCCACCAACTACTAGGCGCTCCCCTTAATAGACTACTGAGGTACTCCTTCTATCGAGTATCGTGGGTCTACCACCAACTACTAGGTGCTCCTCCACCGTGGGTCTGCCACCAACTACTATGAGATTCCCAATGGGCTAGGAGAATCACACTAAGTCGAATCGGTCAAGCAGTCGTCAGGTCTACCAACTACTCGGTCTATGCACTATATCTGCTCGTCACCAGAAGGATTCTCTCCTTGAGCAACTGGGTGATACTCCAACTATCAAAAAGTGCCACGAAGAAGTATCTCAAATCTCTGCCATGTCATAGGGGTCTTAAAGCAGCAGACAGTGCGTCTATCAGACACCCAGTGTGTTAGTTATTAGCCTTTTAGTTATAGGGACCCGGTTGGACTCGTGTACGATCCAACCTAACCATAACTAAAATATACCCCGAACTCCAGTGGGGTATTCTCAAAGGGATGGCTTCATTACAAGAATACATGCACTGTTGATGGTTCGTCAAACAGTCATCTGGTGCCAAAGATATGGCCCAAGAAGTTAAAGGGGTTGGTAATGGGCATGGGCCCGGTCCAACCTGGTCGGACTGACTCAGGACAACCCATCTTGGGCCGACCCGCAGGGTCTGGCACAACCCACTGGGTGGGTCAGCCCATTATGTTCGGCCCGGTCTGCTGCGCCCGGCCCAGCGGACTGTGAGGGTGGTTCGTCGCGGATTTCTCCACGTAGGTGGCTCGGCCCGAAGGCTGGGGCCGGTTTGGCCAGTGTCGCGAGGGGCACAGCTCGGGAGACTCGACCAGGGAGGCCAGTCGGCTGGGTGTCCAGCGGGCAGGCCGTGCGTGGCGTGGGTTGGCCGCGGCAGAGCGCGCGAGTCTTGTGTAGGTCGGCTGGATACCGGGCAGGCTGTGGGTGCGCCGGGTAGGGTGCGACAGAGGCCGAGAAGGATGCGGGGTCATTGAAAGTGTGTCGGGCAAGCTGTGGGGGCACTGGCAGGGCGCTGGGCACAGCGAGGCAGTGGCGGGCAAGTCGCGGGGGCGTCGGGCAGAACGCGGGGGCACCGGGCAGGGTGCGGAAGGTGCCGGGTAGGCCACGGGGGTACCGGTAGGGCGCGACAGTGTATAGGGGATGTGGTCAGGTGGGCCGCGAGCTGTTAAGTGCGCTAGGAGGCCGTAAGAAGGTGGTTCGCGTGCCGGGCAGGGTTCCAGGAGGCCGTGGGCAGGCGGTCCGTGCACTGGGCAGGGCGTGGGGAGGCTTCACGTAGGTGGGCTAGCTGTGTTCGGTCGGAAGCATCGGTGTGACTCGGGGGGTGGCGCGATTCGCAGAGGCCGCTGGTAGTGCGGCCTTCGTCGTTGTCACCTTCATCATCGTCACCTCATCTCCATGTCGTAGAACGCCATAAGAAGAGACAAAGCGACATAGGATGTTCGGCCATGTTAGGTTGGCCCACACCCTCCGTGTTTTGGAAGGAATCATTTGTCTCATCATGAGAAGGAAATGATCATTAATACGTCTGCATCAATCACTTATCATCCTTTGAAGAAGGTAATATAATGGTACAACTTCAACATGTAATAAAACCCCCTACCTTTTGATTTGTCTCTCATCAGTTGTCGCGTCCGTCGCACATCTCAAATCCCGAGCAACGTCAGCTCATTGATGTTGCATAGGGAAGGTCGGTAGGTGTCTGTGTAGAATAATGTCGAAGAAGAATCATCGCCGACGTTCTTCACATTCTTCGTTGGGATGGGCGTTCTTCTTTGGAGAGAATAAGTTTCTCCAAGAGATCCTCCTCTCCTCAATCCTCCTTTCCAAAAAATGTATGATGCCAACCCAAACGAATTAATAAATTGTCTTTAATTTCAATTATTGGCATGAATTCAAATGGAGCAATAATTAAGGGGGATCCAGTTCATTAATTCATGTGTGTAAGAACAAAATTAATTATTGGATTTCAAGAGGTTTTATGGGTGGTGGTGTTACCATAAATGAGGAGTTCAAGGGGTTTCATCCTCAGGTGGTCCCCACCATGTTAATTGATAAGAGGTGTTCAGACCTCGGGTGGGCCCACCACCATAACCTCTCATTAGATGTTATGGTGTGGTGGCCCCCACCTATAACCTCCCCTTGGAGGTTTTATCCACCGAATAAAAATAATCTACACACTTTATTTTTATTTAATTTATTCTTAAAAACTCAAAAACTAAAATTCATTCTTGACCAACATCCATCGGGGTGAAAGTCTTCTTAAGAGAATATCGGTGCTGTGAGTTCAGCGGTGCTCTCGGATTTCAATTCTGAGCACTGGTTCAAAAGTTAAAAAATGATTCTCGCGTATTTAATCAATGTACCCGAAAAAAAGTTCGGCAAATTATTATTATTCACCCTCAACTCGCACTGGTCAAGGATATGCTCTTCCTAGGTGAAACATGCCCCAAAAAACCAAATAGTACTCTCTGATTTTCAATATGAGTTAACATTTAGATGTTACGAATTTTACAATAAAATAATTGTAACTTAATTATTTAATTTGTGGCCAAAAACTAACTTTCTCTGGTGGCCTGCGCTGACCAAAGTTAGTATTTTCTTAAAGAAAGCATACACTCTCGAGTTCAGTGGTGGTCTCAGATTTTTAATCCGAGTTATCGTTTTTGATTTATAATCATTTGAAAAATAAAATATTTTATTTAAATATTTTATTTATAATTATGCCAATTTTCAGTTTTCTCACAGGAGGCCTGCCCCGACTAATCTTAATTCGCGCCAAGCGTAAACCCACCATCCTGTGGAAAACAGTGCCCTTAGTTTTTTAATCTGAGTTACCATTTAAATTTTATTCTACCTTTTCAAGAAAAATACTTACGAACATTAACTTAAGCTTAACAAAAACTTTGACGGATCATTTCGGGCACTCCGGTCTTCAGAATCGGGCACCGTAAGATTTCGTGGAGCCGAAAAATTTTCATTTAAAAAAATTTCAAAGAAATTACAGGTCATTAAATTCTCCCCACCTCAGGGCTCTACGTCCCCGTAAACCACAACTCACAATGAAGGAAACAAGTGGGGGTACTGAGCACATATCTGAGCCTCCCACTCCCATGTGCTCTCCTGGAGGTTCCTGTGCTGCCAGCGAATGCGCACCAGAGGTATCAATCGTTCACAAAGGACCCACTCCCGAAGATCCTCAATATCTCTGGGAACCTCCGTAAAAGTCTCTCCATCGTCCACATCCAGATCGCCATGGTCGATGATGTGGGAAGGGTCGTGCACGTATCTTCTCAGCTGGGATACATGGAAGACTTCGTGCACCCGCTACAACTGAGGTGGAAGAGCTAAGCGGTATGCCACCTTTCTAACTTTGTTGAGGACCTAAAAAGGTCCGATGAATCTCAGAGATAACATGCCTCCTCGGCCAAATCTCTGTAGACCTCATCAAGGTGAGACCCGTAGAAAGATGTGGTCACCATCCTCGAACTCTAGAGGTCTCTGTCTCCTATCACCATACGACTTCTATCAGCTCTGTGCAGTCTTCATCTGCTCCTGGATGATCTACACCTTCTCAATGGTAGCTCATACCATCTCTGGTCAGTTGGAAGTGGGGCAACATGGTGAGTTGGTTGACAAACAACCAAATATAGTCATATCCCCTAGATATATATGGAATACTCATCAAAATGTCTGTGTATATCCCATCCCTCTTCCACTTTGGTACCTCTTAAGGTTGAACTAAGTCTTCTGGTACCTTATGCTCCGCCTTCACTTACTGACAAGTGAGGTATCTAAAGACAAACTCTGCTACTACCTTCTTCATACCCTGGCCACTAGTGTTGTCTTAAATGGGAATGGTATATCTTCGTCACTCCTGGATGTACCGCTAGAGGGGATGTTTGAAAATCCATCAACACTTCCTTCTAAAGTGTCACTGGCACCATAGTACACCCTCGGAAGAGGATGACGTGCTCTCTACCTTTAGAAAATCTATCAAGTTCATGTCCTATGGATATCTGAGAACGTCGTGTCTTGCATTCAGTGTCCCCATGTTGCACCTCCCTGATTCTATGAAGAAGTGGGGGAGTGACCGTAAGAGACTATAAGAATACTACTCCATCTATTTCCAAAAAGGATATCTATAAAGCATCCAGATGCTCTATCACCTCTCCTAGAATTTTTATACCAGACCTCCGGCTGAGGGAATCTGCAACAACGTTCCCCTTCCCAAGAGTATAGACTATCTAGAAGTCATAGTCTTAGAGCAACTCAAGTCATTGTCGTTGTCTTACATTCATGTCCTTCTGAGAGAAGATATACCTAAGACTCTTATGATCAGAGTACACGGTAAAACGTTCACCCACCAAATAGTGTTGCCACGTCTTTAAGGCGAAGACCACTGCTGATAAATCTAGGCCATGGTTAGTGTAGTTCTGCTCATGTTTTCTTAGCTACCGAGAACCATATACGATCATTAATGGCTCCTTCATCATGATACAGCCGTGTCTGGTACCTGATGTGTCATGGTCGACTACATGCCATACACCTTCCTCTGGAAGGCTCAAGATGGGGGCACTAGTCTACCTCTGCCTTAGCTCTTGAAAGCTCTACTGGGATCTTTCCGACCAAATGAAGGGTTCCCCCTTCTTTGCCAAGGCTGATAGTCGTGCTGTATCTCTGGAGAATTCTGGCATAAAGGGATGTCTGGCCGACTCATTAGTGATTAGCTGCACCCTATTATGCATGAGTCCATCCTGTACTTCCTGGTTTTTCCTTTTCACCAACCAATGAAAACTCCATCCCAATATTTTAGATAAACCACAACTTTTATGCCTAATACAGTCAATTTGTTTATAAACTATGGTTTCCCAGTCCATACCCAAACTAAAATCGTAAGGCCTCGAATATTACACCAAGAGGTTCCAACCAAAACTCTCACCTCAAGGGTCTGATCACACCATCAACGTAAGTGTGATTATCGTGTCTCCTCCCAAAGGTATCTCTAGATGTGAGGGTCAAGTCAACAGTTTAACTGGAAACTCTAGGTCTTGGAAAATATTTGCGAAAGGAAGGAATGATTGGTACCTATGTCTATTGTTAGGACAGCTAGTAGTACACACAGAACATGCCTCAAATCATTCCCTTTGCCTTTGGGTCGCACTCCTTGACCGCATGCAACTACTCATTTTCCATGTCCTCTAACTCCCTGAGCCTAGCGGGTTCCACATAAGGGGGTGGTTGTAACATGTCAAAATGTACACCACATCATGATTCTCTCTTATCTCTCCTTCCACATTTTAAATTCTCTACTCTCTGATACTGGCACTGGTTTCCGGCTTTCCCACTGTTAACATTCATTTTCTGTATCTGATCAGCCAAAGAACATTCAACCACAAAAGTTCTCTCTAGAACCCTAACATAAGTAAGAATGCGTTGAGTAATTGTGATGGCTAGGATGTCCTTTAAACACACATATCTCGTAATTTCGAGCCCGGAAGAACATATTGTACTATATTCATTGAGTACTGGGAAAGATCGGTATGCCTCGATGAATACTCAGTTACCAACGTGTCTTCCTGCTGAAGCTATACAAGTTCTAGGGAACTCTCATCCACCTCCTCAAGCAAGTCCACAGCCGCCTATGAGTTGGGCTCACCTCAAAACCTGAGGGGTATGTGATTATAAAGCACGTGTAAGGAACTAATTCTACATGTGTCGTCTACTGGTACCACCAGTTGTAAATGCTGACCAGCAGGTAGTGATATAGCTGACACACTACCTGAAGGTACTATCTCAGGTAATGTTCCACTTACCGAAACCTCAACACTATGAGGATGAACCTCATGTTCACTCACTGGAAAACACTAGTAGCTAAGATCACCATCTTCTCTACTAGTGTCTCAACTAGGAGAAAAACTCTAGTAATCACCTCCATCCAATCCTCTACTGCCTGGGAATATGTCTCGCCTCAAAACCTCAGAAGCCTATGCCGTTGGAACTCATGCAATGTGCTCAGTTGGCGTGCATCGTCCGCCAGTATGGCTGGTGGCATTTGCAGCCCAATGGGTGGTGCTACTACTGGTACACCACATGAAGGTGCCAACATAGTAAGATGGCCCTGCACCGAAGCCTCGTCACTCGGTGGGCCATCATCGTGTACTCTCTCGGAAGTCTAACTGGTTGTCTGTGTGGTGTCATAATGAACAGTTGTGACACGGTCAAATGTTATACATAAGGAGCTGACCTAGTGGAGCTTACTTAAATAAAACTTTTGATAACACACATGCAAATTGTGTTTTCGTGCACTGAGTTGGAGATCAGTAGTCAGGGTCCTGGTGTATGGATACGTCATCTGTCAAACCAACACTGGACTCAGTAAACTCAAAACCCCCCTTAGTACCCTTAACACTATTCCTTCAATACAAATAATGATCAGAGTAAAATGTTTTGCGGTAGAATCTACTTCTCTGATACCAATTTGTTACGACCCATCCCCTGGGTCCTATATCGTGACTACCCCATGCTCGTCTTCAATAGACCACGGGCTGGCGACAAGCACTGATGGCGTAAATCCCTAAACTGGGAAGTAATTGCCTTTATAACTGTAGGAAAACACATCAGATTACATAACTAGAAGCAAAAAACTATGTAGAACTCTATACAAAAGAAGTGTTGGAAAGTAAAAGGGGCCGGAAATACACATCCAACAAGAAAGTACAAATACAACTGAAATCAAGTACAACTGAAGAAAAGTAAAGAAGCCACTGGGCTATCCTCCGAGGTTCCTACCTGAAGGGTACGTACAGATGGCCTCCTCAGCACTCTCGTTGGTTCGTCTGCTCCATGTACTGTCACGCTGAGTGGTTCACCTCTGGGTACGGTCCAGTCCTACTACTCTCTCTCTCAGGCAGTGTTGTCTGTCGTCTGCTACAAACACAATGAGGTGCGGGCATTGCCTCTGTAGGGGTGAGTATAACGATTTTCATTACGGACCCCGAGACCCTCAAAGTCTCACGAAATCCAACAAGGATAAACCAAAAAGTAAGAAATCAATGGATAAACATTACTTAGGTATATGACCATACATATACCTATGTTGTCTAGTAACCCATATCAATCATGAGGAAAACACAAAATTCACTAACTCATCCCAAACTAGGATTTTCATTATCAAAACCATGACTACTGGAGAAATCATTCCTTTTCAAGTACAGTGGGAATGTCGCGACACCGAGGTGATTCTCAATAACCTTGGACTACTGAGGTACATCTCCTATCAAGTACTGTGAGTGTACTGCCAACTACCAGGCACTCCCCCTAATAGCCTGTAGAGGTACTCCTCCTGTTGAGTACCGTGTGTCTGCCGCCAATTACCAGGTGCTCATATGTCGTGGGTCTGCCGCCAACTACCAGGCGCTCCCCTCTAGGCCAGTCGAATCACTCCAATTCGAATCGGTCAAGCAGTCATTAGGTCTGCCAACTACTAGGTCTCCGCACTCTGTCTACTCATCACAGGAAGGATCTGCTCCACAAGCTATTGGGTGATACTTTAACTGTTAAGAAGTTCCACTAAGAAGTATCTCAAAGGTTCGCCACATCATAGGGGTCTCATCGCAATAGACGGTGCGTCATTCGGATGTCCGGTCTATTGGTTATCAGCCTTGTTGTCCAGGGGGGGCCGGTTGGATTCGTGTACGATCCAACTTGAACACCACTCAAATATACCCTGAAAACTAGGGGGTATTCTCAAAGGGACAACTTCATTCCAAGAATACTGGCATCGCTGACGGTTCATCAAATGGACGTCCAGTGCCAATGATATGGTCCAACAAGATAAAGGGGTCGGTAATGGGCATGGGCCCAGTCCGAATCGGTCGGACCAACTCGGCCCATCCTAGTCTGGGATGACCCGCTGGGTCCAACCCCGCCCATTGGGTGGGTCTTCCCATTATGTTCGGCCTGATCCGGTGGGCCCGGCCTAGCCGACTGCGAGGGCGGTTTAGCCAATATGTCGCCACATAGGCAGTACGACCCAATGGCCGAGGCCCATTTATCCAGTGCCAAGACATGCATGGCTCAGGAGACTCGGCCAGGGCGGCCACGTGGGGTGCGGGCTAGCCGTGGGCAGAGCGTGCGGGGAGCGGGTTTGCTGTCTGGATGTCGAGAAGGCCGCGGGTGCGCTGGGTAGGGCACGACAGGGGTCGGAAAGGCCGGGTGGCATCGGTAGGGTGAGGGGGTACCAGCATGGTGTGGGGGCACATCTAGGGAATGGGAGTGGCCGCAGGCCACATGCAGGTGGGTCGCGCACTAGGCAGGGCACCTGGAGGTTGCGGGCAGGCAGGCCACATGCCGGGCAGGGCGCGGGGAGGCTGCGGGTAGGCGGGCTGGCAGTGTTCGGCCGGAAGCATCGGTGTGCCGCGAGGGGGGGCGACATAATTTTTCGAGTCCATGGGTAGTGAAGCCTTCTTCATTGCTGCCTTCATCATCGTCGCCTCATCGCCATGCCGTAGAATGCCACAAGAAGATGGAAAGTGATGGAAGATGTCGGTCCGTGTTAGGTTGTCCCACACCCTCCGCGTTTAGGAAGGTATATTTTGGCTCATCATGAGAATAAGATGATCATTAATACATTTGCATCAATCCCCTATCATCCTTTGAAGAATGTAAGAAAAAGGTACAACTTCAACAAGTAATAAAACCCTATATCTTTTGATTCATCGCTCGTCATTCGTCGCGTCTGTCGCACATCTCAAATCTCGAGCTACTTCGGCTCATTGACGTTGTGGAAGGTAGGTCGGTAGTAGTCCGGGTAGAAGAAAGTCGAAGAAGAATCTTCACCTGCGTTCTTCGCATTCTTCGTTGGGAGGGGCGTTCTTCGTTGGAGAGGATATGTTTCTCCAAGAGCTCACACTCTCCTCAATCCTCCATTCCAACAAATGAATGATGACAACCCAAAATAATTAATATATTGTCTATAATTTCAATTGTTGGCATTAATTAAAATGTATAAATAATTAAAGGGGATCCACTTAATTAATTTGTGTGTGTATGCACAAAATTAATTGTGGGAGTCCATGAGGTTTCATGGGTGGTGGTGGTACCATAAATGGGGAGTTAAAGGGGTTTCATCCTCAGGTGGTCCCCACCACGTAATTTTATAAGAGGTGTTTAGACCTCGGGTGGGCCCCACCACCGTAACCTTTCAAGGGATGTTATGGTGTGGTGGACCTCACATCTTGGAGGTTTTAACCACCAAATAAAAATAAGCTACACACTTTATTTTTATTTTATTTATTCTTAAAAACTCAAAAACTAACATTATTCTCGACCAACTTCCGTCGGTGTGAAAGTCTTCTTAAGAAAATACAGGTGATGCAAGTTCAATGGTGCTTTTGTATTTCAATTCTGAGAACCACTTCAAAAATTACAAAACGCGGCTCACGCATTTACTGAACTTTCCAGAAAAAACTATTTGGAAAATTATTATCAGTCACCCTCGACTCGCGCCAATCGAGATTAGGATCTTCCTAGGTGAAACACACCCCAACGAACCCGGTACTCTCATATTTTCATTCTGAGTTACCATTTCGATGTTATGAATTTTACAATAAAATAATTTCACTTAATTATTTTATTTGCGGCCAAAAACTAACATTCTCTGGTGGCCCGCACCGGCCAATGTTAGTATCTGCATAAAGAAATCATACACTCACGAGTTCAGTAGTGGTTTCAGATTTTTAATATGAGTTACAGTTTGTGAGTTATAATCATTTGAAAAATAAAATAATTTATTTATATAATTTATTTATAATTTTTCCAATTTTGGGTTTTCTCACAGGAGGCTCGTGTCGACAAGTCTTAAGTCACATCAAGGGTAAAACCGGCATCCTGAGCACATCAGTGCACTCAGATTTCTGATTTGAGTTACCTTTTATGAGTTATTCCACATTTTCAGTAAAACTGCTTACGAGCATTAACTTAAGCTCAACAAAAACCTCGATGGATCATTCTGGGCACTCCGGGCCTTGGAATCGCGCTCCGTCAGATTTCACAAACCTGTAAAACTTCCATTTAAGAAAAAAATGCAAGGAAATTACTGTAATTTGCTTTCTCTCCTCCTTAGGTCTCTACGTCCTCATAATCCACAACTCACAACTAAGGAATCAAGTGGGGGTATTGAGCATGCATTAGAGCCTCCTGCTCCAATGTGCTCTCTTGGAGGTTCCCATGCTGCCAGCAAACGTTTACCAGAGGCATCGAACATCCATGAAGGACCCACTCCAGTCTATCTTCAATATCTACTAGAACCTTCGTAAAAGTCTCCCCATTGTCAACGTCCAGCTCGCCATGGTCAATGATGTGGGAAGGGTCTTGTAGGTATCTCCTCAGCTGGTATATGTGGAAGAGGTTGTGCACCCGCTGCAACTGAGGTGAAAGAGCTAAGAGGTATACCACCTTGACAACTTTGTTGAGGACCTGAAAAGGTCCAATGAATCTGGGAGGTAACATGCCTCCTCGACCAAATCTCAGTATACCATGTTGAGGTGAGACTTGTAGAAAGACATGGTTTCCATCCTCGAACTCTAGAGGTCTCCATCTCTTGTCATCATACGACTACTGTCTACTCTGTGAAGTCTTCATCTGCTCCAGGATGATCTCCACCTTCTCCATGGTAGCTCATACCATCTCTGGTCGGTTGGAACTGGGATGACTTGGTGAGTGGGTCGATGATCACCCAAATAGAGTCATATCACCTGGATGTACATGGAAGACTCGTCAAGAAGTCCATGGATATCCTATCCCTCTTCCACTTTGGGACCTTTAAAGGATGAACCAAGCCTGATGGTACCTGATTCTCCGCCTTCACTTGCTGACAACTGAGGCATCTAGAGACAAACTCTGCTACTGGATTCTTCATACCCTAGCCACCAGTGCTGTCGTCGAAGGTCCAGGTACATCTTCGCCACTCCTAGATGTTCCGCTAGAGGGGATGTGTGAAACTCAATCAGCACTTCCTCCTAAGGTGACACTGGCACTATAGTATGCCCTTTTAATAGGATGACATGCTCCCCACCTTTAGTTAATCCGTCTGGTTCATGTCCTATAGATATCTGAGCACGTCATTTCTTGCAGTCAGTGTCCCCATGCTGCGCCTCCCGGACTCGCTGAAGAGGTGGGGGAGTGACCGTAAGAGACTGTAGGAATGTTGCTCCATCTCTATCTACAAAGGATATCTGTAAAGTAACCATCTGCTCTGTCGCCTATCCTAGCAGCTGTATACCAGACCTCCTGCTGAGTGCATCTGTAACAACGTTCCCCTTCCCAAGAGTATAGACTATCTCTAAGTCATAGTCCTGGAGAACTCAATCCATCACCGCTGTCTCAGGTTCATGTCCTTCTGAGAAAATATATACCTGAGACTCTTATGATCAGACTAGAATGTAAAACATTTTCCCATCAGATAATGCTGCCACATCTTCAAGGAAAAAACCACTACTACTAACTCTAGGCCATGAATAGTGTATTTCTTCTTCTGTTATTTTACTTGTCGAGAACCCTACGTGATCATTGCTCACTCCTGTATTAGGACACACCTGATTCTGGTCCCTGATGTGTCACAGTAGACTATATACCCTACGCCTTCCTCTGGAATCCTTTAGATGGGGGCACTAGTCAGCCTCTGCATCATCTCTTGAAAGCTATGAAGGCATCTCTCCGACCACTCAAAGGGTTTCCCCTTCATCGCCAAGGCTAAGAGTGGTGCTATAACTCTGGAGAAGTCTGGAACAATGGTAATTCTAGCCGACTCATGGGTGATCGGCTGCACCCTCTTATGCATGAGTCCATCCTGTACTGCCTGGGCTTTTTTTGTCAACCAAGGAAAACCCAATTCCAACATTTTAAATTAACCATAAATGTTTTTCCTAATACAGTCAATATGTGTATGAACTGTGCATGCCTATTCCATTCCCAAACTAACGTCGTAAGTCCTCGATGTTGCCGCTAAGATGTTCCAACCGAAACTCTCTCCTCAATGGGCAGATCACACCATCGAGGTAATTGTGATTATCGATCCTCCTCCCAAAGGTATCTCCAGACTTGAGGGTCAATTCAACGGTTTAACCGGAAACTCTAGTTCTTGGACAAGATTTGTGGAAGGAAGGAATGATTTTTACCTATGTCTATTGTTACGATATCTAGTAGTAGACACAGACCATACCTCTAATCATTTCCTTCGACTTTGGGTCACACTCCTTGTCTGAATGCCGCTACTCTCTTTCCATGTCCTCTAACTCCCTGAACCTGGCAGGTTCCACATAAGGGGGTGGCTGTAACATGTCCAAATTTACATCACTTAATGTTTCTCTCATACCTCTCCATCAACATTTTTAAATGTTCAAGTATCTGATACTGGTGCTGGTTTACTTTCTTTCCCACGACTAACATTCACTGGCTGTATCTACTCAGCCAATGAAAATTCAACAACAATGGTTCAATCTAGCACTGTAACATAAGTAGGAATGCATAGAGGAATTGTGATGGCTCGGATGACCATTAAACACACCTCGCTCGGATTTTCGCGCCTTGAAGCACTGATTGTACTGTATTCATCAAGTACCAAGAAATATAATTATGTATCTATGAATACTCAGTTACCAACAGGTCATCCTGTTGAAGCTATTGAAGTTATAGGGAAATCTTAGCCACCTCCTCAAGAAATTCATCGGCTGCCTGTGAGTCAGGCTCACCATGTAACCTAAGGGTATCTGATGTTGAAACACGTGTAAGGCACAAAGCCTACATGTGTCCTCTACTGGTACCTCTAGTTGTAACTGCTGACCAACAAATAGTGATATAGCTGACACACTAGTAGATAAGATCACCATCTTGTCTAATAGTGTCTCAACTAGGAGGAAAACTCTAGTAATCGCCCCCATCCAGTCCTATGCTGCTTGGGATTTTGTCTCACCTAGAAACCTCGGAGGCCTCTGCCACAGGAACTTGTGCAACATTCTCAATCGGCGTGCACCATCTGCCAGTGCGACTGGTGGCATTTATTTCCCAGTGGGTGGTGGTTCTGCTAGTACACCACCTGAAGGTGCCAACATAGTAAGAGGGCCCTCAACTGGAGCCTCATCACTCAGTGGGCCGTCATCGTCTACTCTTTCGGGAATCTAACTAGAATTCTGCGTGGATGAATCATGAACAGATGTGACTCGGTCAAATTTTATACCTGATGAGTTGACCTGGTTGAGATGACTTAATGAAAACTTTTGAAAACACACACGCAAATAGTGTTTTCATGCACTGAGATGGAGATCAGTATTCAGGGTCCCGGTGTATGGATGCCTCGGCCGCCACACCAACACAGGACTCCCTAAACTGAGAACCACCCTTAGTACCCTTAACACTATTTCTCCACAACTAATAATGATCAACTTCCTAGGTTCTATGGTAGAACTGACTCCTCTGATTCCAATTTTTCACGACCTGTCCCCCAGAGCCCATATCGTGACTACCCCATGCCCGCCTTCCATAGGCCATGCTCTAGAAACTAGAACCAAAGGCTTAAATCCCTAAACTGGGAAGGAATTGCATTTATAACTGTAA
The DNA here is from genome assembly GCA_963277665.1 of Viscum album. Lineage (NCBI taxonomy): Eukaryota > Viridiplantae > Streptophyta > Magnoliopsida > Santalales > Viscaceae > Viscum > Viscum album. Next base: position 1,004,347,355 of record OY728158.1, on the reverse strand, counting down.
AAAAACACATAAGAGTACACAACTAGAAGAAGAACACTAGTAAATCTGTATACAAAAGAAGTGTTGGAAAGTAAAAGGGTCTGGAAATACAATCCCAAAAGGAAAGTACAATTACAACTGAAAGAAAGTACAAATAATGAAAAGTAAATTAGGTATTGGGTCGTCCTCCAGGGTTCCTACCTGAAGGGTAGGTACAGATGGCCTCCTTAGCACGCTCGTACATCTGTCTCCTCTGTGTAATGTCACACCGAGTGGTCCACCTCTGAGTACCATCTAGTCCTGCTACTCTCTCCCTCATTCAGCGATGTCTGACATCTAAAACCAACACAACGAGGTGTGGGAATATCCCGTGCAGGGGTGAGTATAACGATGCTCAGTAGGGACCCCGAGACCCCCCAAGGTCTCACAAAATTCAACAAGGATAATCCAAGTATGAAATAATAAAATAAAAATTACTTAGGTATATGCCCATACATATATATAAGTTATATAGTAACCCATATCAATAATGAGGAAAACACAAAAGTCATTGACTGAACTCAAACTAGGATTTTCATTATCAAAACCGTGGCTCATGGAGAACTTCTGCTCTGTCAAGTACAGTGGGCTTGTAGCAACACTGAGGCACTTATCTGTATCCTTGGACTGTTGAGGTACTCCTCCTGTCGAGTACCACAGATCTGCTTCCAACAATCAGGCACTCCTCTGGTGTGGGTTTGCCACCAACTACCAAGCGCACCCCCTAATAGCATGCAGAGGTACTCCTCCTGTCGACTACCATGGGTCTACCACCAACTACCAGGAGCTCCTCCACCATGGGACAACAGTAAACTACCAGGCCCTCCCCATTGGGCTTGTTAGATCACTCCGAGTCGAATTAGTCAAGAAGTCATTAGGTCTGTTAGCTACTAGGTCTCCGCACTCTGTCTTCTCATCATCACAAGAATCCGCTGCACGAACTACTGGGTGATACTCGAACTATCAATAAGTGCCACGAAAAATTATCTCAAAGGTTATCCACGTCATAGGGGTCTCAACGCAACAGACGGCCAGTCAATCAGACGCCCAGTCTATTAGTTATTAGCCCTGAGGGCCCAGTTGGATTAGTGTACGATCCAACCTGACCGTAACTTAAATATACCCCGAACTCTAGTGGGGTATTCTCAAAGGGACAGATTCATTCTAAGAATACTGGTTCCACATACGGTTCGTCAAACGGATGTCCGACGCTAAAGATATGGCCCAAGAAGGTAAAGGGGTGGGTAATGGGCCTGGGCACGGTCTTACCCGGTCGGACTGACTCGGCCCAACCCCGTCTGGGCTGAAACGCTTGGTATGGCCAAGCTCGTTGGGTGGGTCAACCCATTACGTTCAGCCCGACACGTTGGGCATGACCCAGCAGACTGCGAGGGAGGTTCATCCCGGATGTTGCCACGTAGGCGGCGCGGCCCAAAGGCCAGGGTCGGTTCGGCCAGTGCCGCAAGGGGCACGGCTCGGGCGACTCGGCCTAGGAGGCTGGTCGGCCCGGTGGCCAATGGTCAGGCTGCGCAAGGCGTGGGCTGGCCGTGTCCAGCGCGCACGGGCGCGGGTAGGATGGCTGGACACCGGGCAGGCCACGGGTGAGCCGGGTAGGGCGCGACATGGTCTAGGCAGGCCACGGGGGCGCCGACAGGGCATCGGGCAGGGCGCGACAGCGGCTGGGAGTTGCGGGCCATGTGCCGAGTAGGGTGTCGGGAGGCTGTAGGTAGGGGGTCACGTGCTGTGGAGGGCACCGGGAGGCCGCGGACAGGCGGGCCACGCGCCGGGCAGGGCATAGTGAGGCTGCAGGTAGGCAAGCTGAAGGTGTTTGGCCGGAAGCATCGGTCCGCTACAGGGGGGAGGTGCGATTCATGGAGGACGCGGGTAGCGCGGCCTTCGTCGTTGCTACCTTCGTCATCGTCGCCACCTCTCCATGCCGTAGAACGCCACAATAAGAGATAAAACAACAGAGGATGTTGGGCCATGTTAGGTTGGCATGCACCTTCCGTGTTTTGGAAGGTATCATTTGACTCATCATGAGATGAAGATGATCATTAATACGTCTGCACCAATCCCTTATCATCCTTTGAAAAATGTAAGCAAAAGGTACAACTTCAACAATTAATAAAACCCCCTTCCTTTTGATTTGTCGCTCTTCGTTCATCACATCCGCCGCACGTCTCAAATCCTAAGCTACGTTGACTCATTGATGTTGCAGAGGGTAGGTCGGTAGGTGTCTGGGTAGGAGAATGTCAAAGAAGAATCGTCATCGGCATTCTTCGCGTTCTTCGTTGGGAGGGGCGTTCATCATTGGAGAGGATCAGTTTCTCCAAGAGCTCCTCCTCACCTCAATCTACCTTTACAACAAATGAATGATGCCACCCCAAAAGAATATATAAATCGTCTCTAATTTCAATTGATGGATTGAATTAAAATTGTGAAATAATTAAGGGGGTTCCACTTAATTATTTCGTGTGTGTAAGAAAAAAATTAATTATGGGAGTTCAAGAGGTTTCATGGGTGGTGGTGGCACCATAAATGGGGAGTTCAAGGGGTTTCATCCTCAGGTGGTCCCCACCACTTTAATTGATAAGAGGTTTTTAGACTTCGGGTGGGATCCAACACCATAACCTCTCATGGGAGGTTATGGTGTGGTGGCACCCACCTCTAACCTCCTCTTGAAGGTTTTAGCCACCAAATAAAAATAAGTTACACACTTTTTTTATTTTACTTTTTCATAAAAACTCAAAAACTAACATTCATTATCGACCAACTTCCATTAGGGTGAAAGTCTTCTTAAGAGAATATCAGTGCTGCGAGTTCAACAGTTCTCTCGAATTTCAATTCTGATCACTGGTTCAAAAGTTACAAAACACCGTTCGCGCGTTTACTGGACATAAACGAAAAAATGTTTGGAAAATAATTATCAGTCTCCCTCGACTTGCGCCGATCAAGGATAGGATTTTCCGTGGTGAAACATGCCCCAACGAACCCAACGGTACTCTTGGATTTTCAATCCACGATACGGTTTAGAAGTTGTGAATTTTAAAATTAAATAATTGTCACTTAATTATTTTATTTGCGGCCAAAAACTAAATTTCTCTGGTGGCCCGTACCGGCCAAAGTTAGTATCTTCATAAAGAAATTATAGACTCAAAAGTTCAGTGGTGGTCTCATATTTTTAATCTGAGTTACCGTTTGTGAGGTATAAGCATCTGAAAAATTAAATAATTTATTTATAATTATTCCAATTTTTGGTTTTCTCACAGGAGGCCCGCACTGACTAATCTTAAGACGCGCCATGGGAAAACCCGCCATCCTATGTTCAACGGTGCCCTCAGATATCTTGATCCGAGTTAGCATTTAATAGTTATTCTAATTTTTCAGGAAAACATATTACAGGCGTTAACTATAGCTTAACAAAAAATTTGATGGATCATTCCTGGCACTCTAGCCCTCAGAATCGCATGTCGTCAGATTTCAGGGACCCGTAACATTCTTTTTTAAAAAAATAAAAAATTTACATGGAAATTCAGGTCTTTACATAGGTGATAACTACTTGGGTGTTCATGTGTGTATTAGTTCTGTAATTTTGTACCTTTGAATATGATAATGGGTATAACTTCTCAAGAGTTATTATCATTATATGACTATTATATATTCAGTACATATGTATTTATATTAATCTATTAATTAGGGAGATATAAAATGAATTACATCATTCAGAGAGACTTTATGTCATATGTATGCATGCACATTGTTTCCATTTTTTATGACAGATGTAACGAATGGAAAATAAATATTAGTTTACAATTTGAAAATACTTATTATTAAAAAAAATCATTTATATTAATGAAATATTTTTTTTTCCATTCATATAACTATAAAATAAAATCAATTTCATATCTCTACATAGAGGTGAAGGTCCAAAAGTACAGATGAGTAACATTATTGTTTTCTAATATATTGGAAGGAAAGAAGTTATATGTGATGTTATATTTATATTAGTAGGTTTAAATCATAATTTTAATATAAATTATTAAATTTTGACTATAATATCATTCATGTAAATTTTAAGAAATAAATGAATCACGTCACTTCATAGGGCCGATGTCTGTCGTACACTTGATTTATGATATCAAATTCATATTTGAATATAAAGAAAGAAGGTAAATGTTATATAATAATTAAAAATTATAATTATATTATAAATATAATGTTAATATTTTAAATAAATTATTATATCTACCATATAATGTTTGTGATGGAAATAAATTATGTTCGTTCATGTTGTGGTAGTATGCTCTACACATAATTTATGATTTCATTTACAATTGGATTGAAGTGAATATGGATCTATGTTATTCCATTAAAATAAATAAATCTAATTATAGTGGATATATATTTTATGATATTATCATATCTGAAAAAGGTTTTATGGAGTTTGAATAATAAGTAAAGAAATTACCATGCTTAGAAATTCTATTACTTCTTCAAAGAGCGTTTTTTGGTTTATACCAAAATCCTTATTATGAGGGATTGATAGTCAAAATAAGTCCTCCAGGATGTTGGTTGGGATATATTTTTGTAATTGTGGTAGTTAGTTTCCAAAAAAAATTGATTTTTTTAATATGGGAGGAGAGTGGTTGGGTTTTTATAGGTGGGGATGAGGACACACATGGAATTTTTTAAAAGATAGAGTGTTACCCACATTTTTCTCATATAAATCCTCTAAAATTGGCCCTTAAAAACCTTAGAGGTGATAATTCTTAAATATGTCCATCAAATGGTTTTTTGAAATTATTTTTTTTACTTTTAAACCGTATCATCTAAGTTTAACACCCTCCCCCCAATAAACCTAATTTTTTTACCTCAACTATGGTAATTATTTTTTATTTATCTCCTATTAATTATGGAAGAAATTAATGTTAAATTATTAAATAATATATATTGGTGTTATATAAAATATTTATTACATTTTTATATATTTAATTCATAGTTGTGGAATAATTCTTATTAATATGTAACCATAGATGCAATGAAATAGCTGTTTTTCAAAGAGACAATTATCATAAGTATAGAATGATTTAATATTATAATACCAAATTTAATTGAATTCAATGACATAGATTAGATAAATTGTAATATAATTGAATTAAATTTCATTTAATAAAATTTTAAAATATCATATTACTTTGTAACTATTTGAAATAAATTTAATTTTTTAAATAAAAATCATTATTTTTCTCTATTAATCATAAAATCTATATTTTCATAAATTTATTTAAAAATACACAAAATATAATTTTAAAATATATATTTCGAAAATAAATTTTATTTTTTGAGATAATTTTTGAAAAAAATGGTATTTTTTGGCTTAATGGTAAGCATCCCATAATCTTACATGGAAAATGGTCCCTTCAAGACCCATTGGGCTCAAGTTACTATACCGTATTGTAGTAGAAACACTGTAGAAATGAGGGGCACAAAGCGACACCATGGTGCTGTTCGGTACTATAGTAGCAGGTGATGTAGGAGTACTATTCAAAGAATGGGACTTGGGAAAAAAATTGGGCCTACGGGCCATGTAATGGGATAAATTCCCACTAGGCCATCAGGCTATGTAATGGGTCCCTCCTTACCCAGTTAAAATAGGTCTTTCGTTTTATTTAATAATAAATAAGGCTTCAGTCCCAACCTTTAAGAAAATAATTACTAATCTTCCACTTGTAAAAATATTGTTTTTTCAAAAATATTTATTTATGTTTCAAATTTTCTTATATTAATTATAATAAATAGATAATCATAAAATTTATTTTCTAAAATTGTAAATGATATAATTTTCACAATTTATTTATTATAATAACACCCATCATTTTAAGATTATGTTATAATGATCAGGTTATGTATTTTAAAAAAGTATCATATTTATTTCAAACCCATTTCTTTTTTATTACCTGCTATCAAATAGATTCAATTTATAAAATAATAAATATAGCATAAATCCTTAATATATTCCATTATCTTAAATGATTTGTTATGAATTTTATCTAATTATCTAATATGTTTGTCCAATTTTATGACCATTGGGTGTTACAACATTCACCTCGTTGTGCGTGAAAAGTTGGTGTCTATTTTTATCTAGAGTATGTGGCATAATAAATTGAATCCACATGTGTAGAGTCTTTTCAAAAAGATCGTGTATCTTGATAGGTTTGTATATAACATGTATATGGTATTTGATGGAGTTTCATGATGATCCCAATATGTTAATTTTCATCTAATTTATACTTAATTTTTGTCATCCCAGTTTGAAACCAACCGATGTGTATAACATTGTTGTTTGATTTTTTTATATAATTTCATTTCATTATAGAATATTCAATTTATTTTTTAATTCTATGTACAATATTTTGATTCATACTAATTTAATATTTATTCTTCACTCTGATTTGTGGGTATAATAACCTCAAAAACCAATCTTAGACCCCCATTGCTATTTAGTAACCTATTACATAAGAGGATTCATGCTTGAAGTCATATGGAAGACCGAAACGACTCCCCAGTTGAGTATCTTCTAAGATGGGATGTTAAAATAAAATCCCAATCATATTAAAAATATCATATTTATCTATTACATACATCCTTATGAGTATCTATATGATACACTAATGAAAAAAATTTGTTGTTCTGGGAGGTGGAAGTCCTCGTATCCACATGCACAATATTTCCATTTTCCAACGAATGGGGGGTTAAGAAGGCACATAATAACTCATATAGAAAATAAAAATATTAATTTCATAAATATCATATATATCTATTAAATCTATCTATATAATAATCCATGTTATTTATTGATGAGAAACAAAACACATCTCTTCAGGGAGGTGGTATTCCTTAGATATTCACAATCGATATATTCATTTTCCATATTATAGAAAAGAGATAATAAATTTTTTCAACAAAAAATTAAAGCAATTTAAATTTATTAATGATAATAATATAATTATTTCGATACATTATGTTAGTATTTGTATTATTTTTAATAAGAAATAAACATGATGGAGTTTGGTAGGATCATATACCACTTTATTGGATAATCTTTTTTAAAAAAAACTTCAATGTTACATGTATGGGTATGTTATAAAGATAAAAATCTATATGTTTAGTTTAAGGGTATTGGGATGATATCTTTGTTGTTATTCTTCCAGTTCATGAACCCATGTTTTGTGTAGAAATGGGATGAGGATTCCACCTTTTATAAGTTAATAGAGTTTTAATTTTGTAAATATTAAGAAGTACTAAAAAGAATAAATTTCATTCTTAATGAATGTAGGAAAATTTTAATCCAATTTAGAATATAGGATATTATAAGGTAAATATACACTAAACCAATACATTTTAATCATTTTTATATATTTTTTAATTGTTACCTCTTAGTTCAACCCATCCAACACTTACCATGATGGGTAATGTTTTTCCTATGGTAACTATTTTTTATAAATTTAAAATAAAATGGGAATTATTACATTATTTCAATATTTTTATACAGAAAATGGAATAAATTATAAAATATTCAATTCATTGTTGTGGTTAAAAATAATTTTAATATATAATAAAATAAAATGAAAAACCTTTTAAAAAAATACATTTTTGTATTAAAGTGAATTTATAAAAACAATATTTCATAGAAATAATTCTCATCAATTTAATATTATTATTAATAAAAAAGATAGTTATGGGATATTGTAATCAATATTGAACTAATTGTAACCTTGTAATTAGATACATAATGTAATGAATAAAAACAATTATTTTATTATAATAATAAATTTCTCATATTTCCAAAATGTCAAACATAGGTTGTTATGTTCGACATTAAATTTTTAATTGAATTTTAATAAATAATTATTATATATTTAGTCTATAAAAAAGGTTTCATAAACATTAAATTTATTCTTATAACATGATAATGTAAATAACGTGACAGTTTTTGTTAAATCAATATTTTTCAATATTCACTGAAATATCAATCCTTATAAATTATCATAAAAATTCACCGTAAGATATTTTTCACATGATTAATTATAAAATAAGTTCATTTAATAAAGTAAAATTCTATAAATTTTTAAAATTTTCTTTTTCATGAAAATAATATATATATATATATATATATTTAATAAAATTTTCAAAAAATTGAATTTTTGAACATTATGTTTTCATTATATTAATTTTTTATTAATTGAGTGTTGTTATATTAGTTTACACAATAAGAACAGAATATTTTCAATATAATATTTTAAAATTTGTCATTTCAATTTATGAATATTATTTTAACACAATTGGATTTTAAAAGAACATTATTCTTGATAGAGTGCACAACACGCAACACCAACATTTAACGAACCACAATATATTATTGTATTTTAATAATAATAAAATTGTTATGGAATTTTAATGGATGAAAATAAGTAACTTAAATATGAATTATATTTCATGTACATAAACAATTTTATTTTAGTTAAAAATTATAAGACAAAAATCACACAAATTTTTGGTAAAGTCATTTTATTATTTAAAATTATTTTTCTTCAAAAAAATAAATTTTAATGAATTTTGTGAATCAATATTATTAATAACTTCCAGAAAATTTTAAAATTTTATTTGAAAAAAAATTAATATAATTTTTCTATATATCACATCCAAATATCATACTTTTAATTTTTGGGATTTTTCTGAAACTACAGATTTTCCAGAAAATATGGATTTTTCAGAGAATACTGAACAATATTGATATTAAATGAAAACTGTATATTTTCTTTATTATTTTACCATGATACATTTTAATTAAAATCATTTTTAATAGAAATTATTTTTATTATATTAATAATATTCAATTTTTTTCATTGGGATACATATTATGGGGCAGTTAACATTATAATATTTTTATACACAAGATTCATTTTTATGAAAAATTGCTACTTGTTTAATTTTAAATTCTCATTATAAATTAATTTCATCCATTTTTATAAATTTAAATTTTAAAAATTAATTCCATTTTTTTAATCAGGAGGTCCAAATTTCAAAAACTAGACCGCTTTAATTTCTATCAATATGAATAGTAAGAATAATATATTTTTTGAATCGTTGTAAAGGAAAAATTTCTTACTTATAGTTATAACTAATTTAATAAAGATTATAATTTATTCACAAAATTTATTTATTTCATTGAATGAAGCTATTTAATCAATAATCAAAAAAATAATGAAATATTATCATTTTATTAAATTTATTATTTGATTATAAACTTTATTAGTTTTAATATCTAAAAACTTTTATGATATTAATAATAGTAATGTATGCTTAATTGTAAATTTATTTTATAAATTTGAATAAATTTTTTTATAAGTAATGAATTTTAATTTTTTACTAACAAAATAATTACACAAAATGGTTATGCAATGACGGGACATGGCTTTTCAAGTAATAAGTAAATAAAGATAGTGATTCTAAAGACACTAGAGGTAATATTGATTGGGTGATTTATAGCCTCACATTATTTTTTATGATTAATATAATATACTATATATGTTTTAATGTTACATATAATAATTTCATCGCATTCATTTTTTGAAGGTCATATTATCTAAATAGTTAATAAAATTATATGAATCATATTTTATGTTAAATATTTTTTATTAATATATATATAATAAATAAAGAAATTAGAGGTAAATGGTGATGAATAAGGATCTATAACTTCTTCTCTTGCCTAGTTATTAAGAAAATTATCAGCTTATAAGTAAACTTTTAACCCATTAACATTGAAATAGTCATTACCATAAATAATTTTAAAATTTGTAAATGAAGGGGTTAAGATGAAAGATAAATTTTAAAATGGTTTAAATACCTATAAAAATGAATAATATAATTATATTAATATCATATCATTATTATAATATATTTGATTACATTTTTTATTAATTTTACACGAGTCGTACACATATTATGTTATAAAATTTCATGTATTTATAGATATATTATTAATGATATTCTATATTTTTTTTATTAATAAAATCATAAATTGATCCAAGGGAAGGTTATATGGCTAAAAATATAAACCTTGGTCTATATATGGGTCACTTTACCTTTTATTGTATCATTATATACTCGTAAAGTGTAAAAAAACATTGATATCATAGTAATTGTCAAATGGATGAACGAGGTGTTAAAACTAAGAGATAGTGATAAAAAACCCAGGACATGTTCCCATTTTATTTTGAGATATTATTTAGATTTATCCTTTTATTATAATCTAATTATTTCATTTTGGTTCCATTTTCCTATAAGAATTTATTTATATTAATTTAATACTTTAAATAATTCCTATCCTCAGAATCCTCATACATATAAAAGGGAACTTCCACTAGTTTATTATTATCATTGTATTGGAATTATATATCATATAATACCCCACTAATATAATCCAAATTTTTTTAATGACATCTTATCTATTATGGTCTTTCTGTAAGATCGTTCATTGAAAACATAAGGTGTAGTTAGAAAGGGGAATCCTAATAAAGAGGTATAACTATTAACGGATAGTTTTCAACATTATTTCTTGTCCTACCTCTTATAAATACATGATATCCAGTATATAAAAATTAATTAATTATAATGAAGTTAATTAATTTTTATTGGGATGATCTAAAAACCCTTATCCACCTAAAGTCAATCCTATATATTGTGAAGACATAATATGTCCATATGTAAGGTTGACCATCTCCACATAGTATTGAAATTAATTTTGCGACCCCATATTAAATGGATGATTATAAATATGGGTTTAACTTTTATTAATAATATTTATAGAATATTTATTCCTTAGTAATTATAATATTATATCTACCACCATATCTTCCAGTTACATGGAAAAAGATAACTTCACATGTTCGTAAGTGTGGAAAACCACAACCATAAAGCAATGTGATTCATTTTTCATTTAAATTATACAAGAATGGTAATAAGGATAGATTTATGTAATATATAAAACATATATGATAATAAATTATGTTGTTAAGGTGAATTATTACTTTACATAATTGCATTTCAAGATACAAAAAAATTGATACATAGTTCATGTGTTTGTATCACATACCATCTTCTTGAACGGTGCAATTCAATATTTACTATATATACTTTATCACTGAATTTATAAAATTTAAAAAATATATATGTAAATTTAATTATTTTTTATATTTTAGAGATTATGGAACCATGGTAAAAGTATAATGATCCATACTTCTGAACCAAAATCCTTATTCAAAACGAAACATTAAATAATTGAAAATGATGATTTTATTAATTAATTATTAATAAGATTTAGATGAGATGTTATACATAGATAATATATGATATTATAATTATTTAAATGATTATTTTACGGATTTATAACATGTTTAGAAAATTTATATAGTATTTTAGAACATTTTTGAAGTGTGTGAAAAATGATGTAAGGGTTTCTTGTCTCACTTTTAATTATGTGAGACAAATGCCAAATTCTCCACTTGTTTTCATTATGTGGGGTATATACTTGAATTAATTATTCAATTATTAATTTATTAATAATTAAAGGATTTAAAAATCATTTTATGGTTCTCTCATTCATGGGGGTTTGATATTGATATTAGCGGAGCATTTGGGTATTTATATAATAATCTCATTATTTATTGGGAATATTTACGATTATGATTATGATGATGTAATTTTATGATATAACTCCCAAAAACTCATTATTTTTCATATCCTATTGTTATTTATTAATAATAAATTTTTTATATTCATATCATAACATTATTACTCAAGATACTAAAAGAAAGATTTTAAGTAAAAATGACATTATTTATCTCTTTGGTATAAAATACATTTTCATCTATATTTATATTTTATAAAAATTCAATACTATATGTTTTTATGTGAATATATTAATTTCTAATGTAATCTAACCCTATGCATTACTTTTTGAAAATTAGTTCAAACAAATTCTTTTCTCTTTCTAAATGTGATAATTTTTTCTTTTTACCATAACTGTGAAAGAGATATATGTTTCCACATACATATCATTAATGGAATAACCCAACATCATGGATACATATTGTATTGATGATTAAATTACCATTTTATGTGGTTATTTTAAAATAAATTATTTAAATAATATTATGTACATTTCAAAATTTATACATGTGATTAAAATTTAAAGGGGTATTTTTGTCAAATGTATTCTAGTGATGTTTGAAAATATTTTTTCATCTATGATAATATCCTTTGATGTGTCTTATGAATTACTGGGGATAAAATAAAATTATAAAACATTTATTATTTGATGGAATTTTTTATGGTTTTGAGGATGAAATATCCATAAAACTGTCTTTTATTTCAACAGTTTAATTTATGATAACCCTTTGAATGTTATTATGTTATACATAATATATGATTTATGATTATTAAATTGGTGGTACTGGAATTATATATTACTCTAACAAATTTGGTTCTGATTAATGTTTTATGAGATTTAGCGGTACATGAAAGGTTATTATAATATTGGAAAAGGGTAGAGCGTATGTTATCCCAAGCATCGAAGTAGGTACTCAAGAGGTTATCCCAAGCCAAAAGCAGGTACATTTTTAGTTATACCTGTAATGACCCAAAGTTTCTCAATGGAAATTCCCATCTTATTTTTATCACATGAAATCACAACATAATGAGCTACTAAGTGATAAGTGACCTTTAAACATAAGTTGGTCACATCTGTGTTCAGAATTTCAAATATCCAGCATACACGGTTGTGTTCAAGATGTTTTTTGGAGTCTAATAAAACAAAAATAATTTTTGGTGAATAGTAACCTACTATATTGAATAGTAATATACCCTTATGAATAGTTATATACCAAAATGAATAGTAACCTCACCTATGGTGGTATAAAAATAATATTCATGTTGGAAGTACGATATTCCTATATTTTAGAATGAGTTAATGGATGTTTTAAAACTAGTTTTGATAATAAATAATTATTTTAATTAAATATTAAAATATACATATTTATAAAATTATTTTTGAAAAATGGACTTCATTTTTGGATTCTACATGTCAAAAAATGGTTAGGGTGAATTTTTGGGTTTTTTTTTGAAAAACATGAATTTTTTATGAATATTAGAATCCGATAATTTACAATAAATTCTAAATAATGGATTAATTGAGTCATCGATGATGCTCTGATGATGTAAGCCCACCTTCTTTGACTTCACATGACCCATTTTTTATTCTTGGTCATGGAATACTTACTGTTCCTTTTCTTGGGAAGAAATAATAAATTAAAGGTTATAATATCATTAACTCCCTACTCTCCTCCACTATAAAATCCCCCCTTCACTCCCTCTTCTCTACACTCCTCTCAAGCTCCAAGAGTTCTCTAAATTCTACCCAAACCTCTCCCCAAGTTCTTCCCCCATGTCTAAAATCTTTCAGCATCCTTAAAATACCAAAAACTCTCCCCTTAAGAGGTTCTAAAAGGAGGAAGTCTAAAGAGGTAAATTCCTCTTTCCAAATTTCTTCTTTTCTTTTAAGTTCCTTTCTTTTATATTTTTCTTCCTCACCTCCCTTCACCATAATAGTATGATAAATCCAGTAACATACATGTACTAGAATGTCTTCATGCTAGTGGTATATTTCATTATCTTCTCTCTTTCCACACCTTTTTTTTGAAAGAAATGAAAGCACCGTTTGAGATGTGCTAATTTAGCACATTCAAGGACAAGGGTTTATCAATTTATATTATTATATTTAATTATGGACATGAAACCATTTGTGTTGTGGTTGAACCAGATTATTATAAATTTAATATATCATATTTTTGGTTCTGTAGTCTTTTTGTAGAAATGAAATTAAGTTATAATGAAAAATAAATTCTTTGTAATCAAACCCACCGAATAACAAAAACAGTTATCACTATGGTTATATATGTATAATAATTCAACATAAATCTAATTGACCTAATTAAAATTAAAAACATGTAATAGACTGTATATGAACTAAATAATTTAACTTCAATTATGGAAAACCACTTTCATCTTTCATATAATCCAAACTTGAATATAAGTGAACTTATCTTTTAAAGCCAAGCAAAAAAATGAGCCCGAACAATGAAATTGAACCTTATAACTAATCAAAAATGGATTTTAATGAACTAAAAATGGTTATCATAAATCCATTACATATAGAAGTGGTTATGGACTTATGAATTAATAATCCTAATTTTTTTTATTCTGGTTATTAATAACAATTGGAGAACACTACCAGATTTAAGGTAAGGGATCCTCCCCTTTTCACTCTTAATCAAGATTGTTCTCTATGACATGTTTTTTTCATGTAATACCAAGTTATTGGGTATGTTTATAAACCTTCCCCATACTGACCTAATGTTTTATAAGTTTTTATAATCCCCTTATCTCTCTCATCAAATCCTTCTTGGTCACACCTCACACCATAAAATCGTAACGAATTCTACCTAAACCTTCTTTGTTCTTCAGGTTGCCTTATCTTTCCTTTAAAGTGGTTCAATATTATCTATATATGTGAGTCTTATGACTTATGGTTAGTTGTAAAATATTCTTATATCAAGACCCTTTCATCACATTCTTTCGGGGATATACATGATTTTGAAAGATTCCCTCCTAATAACTTTCCGATAAGCCAACCTATTTTAAGGGGACTTCCTAGATTTTTACCCAAATTTAACGTGCACTCTATCCTATGTTTTAAAACACCATTGTATTTATAAAATTAGTATTTTAATTATGAAATAATTCTTGGTTTAATTCTGGTTTTATATAAAAAAATTTCCTCTTTTCTATTTGAAATGCTCTATAGTGTTTTCCTTAAAACCGAACAAAAATGTTTTAATGCTAATGTTTCTAAAATACATTTTTTTATTTGTTGTCACTTATATTTGACACCACTTACCATGTTATATTCCTAGTTCACCCTATGAATGTTTATGTATGTTCTAATCCCTTCCTTTCATGGACACTTTTGTGATACGCCCATTAGATATGTTTTATGTCATGATTGTGGTACCCAATTCATTCCATGGGTAACCTTATGTTTATGTATGGTTGATTATGTATGATTATTTACATGGAAAGATTATATATGTGGAATGAATATTCATGAATATTCTAAGATGGGTGCACCCAGATAGCGCTCCAATGCATTGGGTAAGGATAAGTCTCATGAGATGCGATGTAAAACGGGATTGGCGGTTAGCCTTGACCTGTACTGAAATGGGAAATGGGATTGGCGGTTATCCTTGACCCATACTAAAGATATGATTTATTATTCTTCCATATTTATATGATTCCATGTTTATAAGATCCCATGCTTATATTAAATGATTTTATAAGTTTCATGCTTTGGATATCATTATGTCATTCCTCCTAACTCATGTGCTTGAGATGTATTCTTATGTTCATTTCTTTACTGGGATTTTTAGCTCATCCCATTTGTTCATGTGTTACCTAGGGTACCCTATGCAGATGTAAGAGCTAAAAAAAAGTTAGAAGCTCTTTATGGATATTAAATAAAGTAGTTTTTAGTACCATGTTTTATGTTATATGTACCTAGTCTTCCAAGACACTAGACATAACGATCCTTGGCTTGTACTATGATGATTAATTATGCTTAAAATAATGAAATGTTTTATGTAAAAGGCCTGGGTCGCAATAGTTGGTATCAGATGATTGTCTAGTTATTTTTGGAGATTAGGAATAGAGAACCTTAGTGAGAACTTTAAGAATGAGACTAAGTATAAGAAAACAATCCTAAATTTTGGTGAGTATGGAGTAAGTGGTTTATCAAGAAAATACATCCCTGTCAGGATACAAGCAGGTAGAGGTGGCTCTGGCATAGATGCATCTAGGGATAAAACCCAAAAACACCCCTTTGAGCTAGAATCAAATGGGAACTGGTGCACGACAATGGGCCTTGCTGTGCTCTTAGTTACAACACTCCTGGGGGATATTCTATGGTAGATTCATGAGATTAGTACAAACCATTATTAAGGAAAAAAGAGCCCATAAGAATATAAGTTAAGAAATAGATCAAGGATAAGCCAGATATAAACCTAAGGAATCCCATGTTAGGATGTAGTTTTTCATTATAAGTTTACCCTTTAATGTTCAAAGTTTCTCTTTTATGATCAATAGCTAGGTATTCAAGACATCTAATTATATGTTCTTTTTCTTAGTTAATGGAGGGAAATAGAAGAACACGTACCAACAACCAATGTGATATGAAATGTAAGGATTACCCTAATGACAAGCCTAATGTGACAGAAGCGAGTGCTCAAAACTTCATGGCAGTACTTTCTCACCTGGCTCGATTAATGAATAATAACTTAAAATAGGTGTAATGACCTCCTCCACCAAGGAAAGAGAAATTTTTTGTAGAATCTTTCATGAGGAAAAGACCTCCCATGTTTAGCGGGTCTTCTGATCCCCTCCTCACAGAACAATTGATTAACTCTATTGAAATGATTTTCTCTGTCCTCTAGTGCCCGGAAGAAGAGAAAGTTGTACTGGCAGACAATCATTTTTATGGGGAAGCAGATCAGTGGTGGACACTGATCAAGAATATGAAGTCCCAAGAGGAAATTGATTCCATAGACTGGGAGGAATTCAAGAGGATGTTTTGCAACAAATATTTTCCTCAAAACCTCTGTCTCATGATGGAAAGAGAGTTCATTGGATTCATTCAGATGGAAGATGAGTCCATCGAGGCATATTAAGTGAACATTACAAGGATTGCAGGGTACGCCTCTAGATTTTTCATGAACATCGAAAGAAAGGTGGATCGATTCTTTAGCTAACTAAAGTCGAGTCTATGAAAAGTGTTGCCAATTCGAGACTTCGACAGCTATGAAGATATTGTCAGCTGTTCCCTCAAGGTTGAAATGGAAATTGGAGTCTCTCAGTGGTCTCATGGGCCTAGTGACAAGAAGCGGAAAATGGAGAACAACATGGGTGGTTCATCAAAAAAATCTCATGATGGATAGAATCCTCACTTTCCCCTTTGCATGAATTGTGGGAAGAAGAATCTTGGTGACTATCTCAAGGGAACCGAGAATTGCTTCAAATGTGTAATGTTTGGTCATATGGCCAAGAACATCTGAAGGGATATGAAAAATCCCGCTAATGTTGAAAAATAAATGAAGGTTCATATCAACACTCAGCCTACAGTGCAGTGTTTTAACTGCATGGAGCTTGGGCATTATGTGAACAATTGCCCAAAGCTGAGGGTTGTCAGAGGCAATCGGCAACAAACTCCAAGGAAACAAGGAGGGGCTTATTCTATCACTACTGCTGAGGTGGATCCAGAAAACAATGTGGTGACAAGTACACTTGTTATTCATTCAAGAATAGCGAATGTACTATTTGATTCTAGTTCTACACATTCTTTCATATCTTTTAAGTTTAGTAGAACTATTCAAACACCGAATCAAAATTTGGAGGAAAAGTTATCTATGAGAACAGCGAAAGAGGAAATTATTGCATCCATGGTTTATAGCTCCTCCCTAGTTAATTTTTTTGGACTTAACCTCCCATAAAATCTTGTCATACTTCCTTTAGTGGAGTTCGATGCTATCTTGGGCATAGATTGGCTATCTTTGTACAAGGCCAACATCAACTGCTGGGAAAGGGAGATTACTCTTCAAATCTTGAAGCATCCTCCTATTCTATAAAAGTGCAAGGTGGAAGACGAGACTCCTTTAGAATCTTCATCTCAAGCTTGGATATTTCTTCCTTATGATCATGCATACCTTGCTCAAATGATTGAGACAAAGGAGAGAATCATGCTTGAAGACATGCCCATCGTGAGGGATTACACTGATGTATTCTCTGAAGAGTTTCCTATTCTTCCCCCAGACTGAGAGGATGAGTTATCAATTGAAAGTATCCTTGGATATCTCCCAATATCAAAGAAACCTTATAGAATGGCCACTAGAGAGCTAGAAGAGTTGAAGAAGTAGTTAAAGGAGAATATAGAGAAGGGTTTTATAAACCTGAGTGCTTCACAGTGGGGTGCTCCAATCCTCTTTTTCAAGAAGAAGGATGGATCAATTTTAATATGCATTGATTATCATGAGCTCAATAAAATCACTATAAAGAACAAGTTTCCCCTTCAACAAATATATAACTTGTTCGATCAGCTTCGTAGGGCCAGTTATTTCTCTAAGGTGGACCTTCAGTCGGGATATCACCAACTAAATATGACTAAAGCAATATATTCCCAAGACTGCCTTTCGAATGAGGTATGGACACTATG